>CM053789.1:550379700-551784700 GCA_028749045.1 Cupressus sempervirens | reverse complement strand
GACCCGTCGAATCTTGTCTTTTGTCTTACCAACGAGAAAAGCTAGACCAATGGAGATAGAGATTATGTCCAAAGTGGTCCTCCTTTGCTAGTATGAATCCAAGTACTCTGAGATGAAAATCTCCATAACACAACTTATGAAATCCTGGTCCTTGATGAGGAAGATGTTCTTTAGGGGTCACACCATAATTTTGCCTTCATAAGCCTACATTTGATTATCAAACTCCAATGCAAAATTGGTTTCCATTTCAGAAAACTTTGCTCAAATGCTTGTAGAAATGAGGTCCTTCTCCTATTTTTAAAAAGCTCACGCAAAGGATCTGGAAGCACACATTCCAAAATCCTCCTACGTGTGGATCCTTTATTATGCATATTGGAGTGCTTGTTCATAAGTGTCCTTGATTAGGGGGTTAATAATTATAAATCACTCCTTCAAAAGGAGGCGGGTAGATATGATACCACTAAGACACACCATCTTCAATAAAGTTTGAGAAGACCAAAGTCTTCAAAATTTTCATTTTGTTTCCAAAAGGGGGCATTCGCTCCCAAGTTGGCCAATTTATCAGCCACCACATTTGCCTCTCTATAGACATGGGAAACTTTGTAGTCCTCAAACTCTAACAAAAGACACTTGATTTGGTTAATGTGCTTGTCTAGATGCCAAGACTCCAGTTTGCCTTTTTTGATCCCATTGATGATAATCTTTGAGTCTCCTTCCAAGTGCAATTTCCTAATGCCCAACTTAACTCCTAAATATATGGCCTCTTTTGCTACTTCACATCGTGCCATGTTATTAGTCTCATCCCTTAGTCTTTTTGTAACAAAGGCCACAACATTGCCTTCATGATCCTGTGCAATACATCTGCATCTAGATATGCCTGGGTTACCTTGGGCAGCCCCATCAAAATTAATTTTGGTCCATCCTTCCTGTGGTGGCTGCCAAAAACATCTTCCCTCCTTTGTCGAGGATTAACCTTGCAGTCCCATTAACGGGCAAAGGGGATGCAATTTTAGTATCGCATACATGTATTATTTTAATTATTAGATATTTATTATTATTATATTTTTAGTTTAATGATTATTAATATTAATAAAATAAAATAAATAAATATTATTTTATTAATATTTTAATAATTATTATATTATTAATTGAATAAAAAATTAATAATAATTTTTAATTATAAGGTTGTTGTAATTATATTTTAATTTTTTTTTGTTTTAATAGACTTTTTTTTAAAGAATTATATTTAAGGGAAAAAAGTTCCAATTAAAATTTATGGCCGTTATTTTAAAGACGAATTTTATTTATATGAAATTGATTTCTACGCTAAGTAAACTTGTTTTCATTGTGAACTTGAAAACTCAACCCCTGTTTGTAAATTCAACCTTTGTGATTTTTAAAACCAAGTGAACTATGAAAACACTTGTTAAATTTCTTGATGAGATGTATGTTGTATTTCATGTTGGGGTTTGGGTTTGAGTTTTTACGTTGACCAGTCAGGATCTTTACCAGAGGCTTGGGGGTTTTTGTTATGTGATGATGTTATGGTTATTATTTGGTCACGATTTTTTATACCTGACCATGGTGAAGTATTCACATATTTCTATGATGAGTTTTCATCAGATGGTTGTTAGTGCTTTCTAGTTGCTTGTATAGAACTGAGGTGAATGGTGTGATTTTCTTGGTGTAACCTTTGAGTTTTCGATCAATTATCTTTTGATTCTTTCTAGTTGCTTGTACAGGATTGAGGTAATTATTGTGATTTATTTATAGGTGCTTTCGAGTTGCTTGCATATGACTGAGGTGAATATTGTGATTTATCTATTGGTGCTTTCCAGTTGTTTGTATAGGACTAAGGTGAATATTGTGATTTTATGAGTTGTACTTTTTATGAGCTTAGAATAGGTAATCTATGTGTATGTTTGGAAGTGGCTTCCAATGGAGGTCAGAGCCCTAAAGAGGTTGCCTGGGTAACCCATTATAAGTTGTTTTAATAAGTGATAACATTTCATTAAATGTGTTTTAAATGAATTAATAAAAGTCAATGTTTTTCTTTGCTCATGCCTTGAGTGCTAGTACAGGCTAGGATGAGAGTAGAGATGATGTTTGGTTGTGACCTTGCCTCGTTGGTATGCCTTTTTTGTATGAGAGGATATTGATGCCGCATAGAGACACTAGGGGGCTAGAGTCCAAAGAGGCTGCTAGGGTAACCTTAGAGTTGGCTCATGCAATAAATTTGCCCACTTACATTGTAGATTTCCTACATGTCTTTGTTGCCTCTAGGATTAGATGATACTTGTGTCTTGGTACCTTTAAGATAGATTATTATTAGGATTTCCTTGACCTAGTTGTTGGTTATGACTTGTGGATTGTTATCCTTTTGGGACTTCGTATTATCTCCTTAGCATAGTGAGAGTGGGCCATTTAGGTTCCATGAGGTTGGGTAGTTACAGTGTTTCTTATACCATTGAGATCCAACAACTGGATGTCTTGCGAGATGTACTTGTGCAGTTGTTCCTTTCATTCTAATCTTGTATTTCTATTGGATGGTTATATTTTGTTGTGTTGTACTTTATTATCAGAGATCTTATGAGATGATGCATTTATTCATGATGTATATTCTTTGAGCTTTTCATACCCTATGACTTGTAAAATGGATGATCAAGCATTCTGGTTATGCCCTATGGCATCTTATGTAATTGTATATTATTTAATTGGATTCATACTTGTGCTTATTCTACGATGTGAATTTTGTTATATATCAGATTTAGTATTAATAAAACTTATATATGTGATTCAACGTCATGGGACCCTTAAGCGATGTAATACATCTTTGGTTTGTATGTATATATGTGAGTTGTTGCTTCCACTATGTTATCTCTTGTTGTTTTAATCTTTAAAAAAAAATGTTTGGCAAACTTAGTGAAACTTTAGGCTAATTTCTTTTGAATTCCTTGGCAGTGCATTACATCCAGTATCAGAGCTAAAGTTTTTACACTAGGAGCTCTGGGTATATTGGAATGCCACTAGATGACAACTAGTCAAACTGAAATGAAACCTAAACTATTATATGTATTTATTATAACTTGAACACTTGAAAACTTGAAACTTGAATACTTCAAACATAGAAAAAGGCAAAACTTGAATAACTCTTGAGTTGGGGACCAGATATATTTTCTTATGATTGTGCTTTATGATGGTATACATTTGTTGACTTGTGAGCATTTTGTTGTTCTTTTTGGGGTGTTGTAGGAGGATGGTGTCTGAGACTAGATCAATTATTAGAGGTCGTAGTGTAGGTAGAGGTAGGGGTCATGGGAGAGGTAGACATGATAGTCCTCTTCTGACTCATAGAAAGAGTTCAGTTCAGGAGGAAAATAGGGAGGAGAGCCTTAGAGAAGAACATGCTACCTTAAAAGAGTTAGATGATGAGGATGATCTTAGAGTGCCTACCTCCTCCAAAGTATGTTAATCAGGAGGAATCACATCATGCTAGGAATGAGGAGAGGCAGAGATCCAAAAGTCCTTGGGGAGACCTCCATGGTGACAGACAGAGGTTGGTTAAGGCTTCTCACACGAAGGACCTATATAGGTCCAAGATCAAACCTTTTAATGGGGTTGGTACAGGATACGTGGCAGAGCAGTGGCTGATTGCCTTAGATAGATGTTTTGTGATGTAGGACTTTGACTCTAATGTCAAAGTGAGGTATGTTATCACACACCCAGAGCTCTTTGGGGCTACATGGTAGAACATTGAAGAGAAGAAACTAGGTCTGAATATGAACACTATTACTTGGGAGTTATTCCTTGAAAACTTTCATGATCGCTTCCTACCAGAGGAATGACACTAGTAGAGGGCCAATGAATTCAACAATCTCAGATAGTATACTATGATCATGGCAGAGTACGAGTGGAAATTATATGAGCTCATGCCTTATGTTGGGATTAGAGATAGTTCAACACTTCATTTGGGGTTTGAAAAATTGTCTCATTGGGGGTGTAAAGGTTTTCCAACCTAAAACCCTCAAGGATGCAATACATCAGGCTATTCTTGTAGAACAAAACATCACTACGGGACATGGTGGATTTGTGGGAGGACTTGCAGCATTAGGGTCCAAAGGTTATCAGGGAGTGGGTGGCAATAGGAAACCTCCTTCTGGAGGTAATCAACAACAACAATAGGGAGGATCTTATCCTCCAACACGGAGTGGTGGCGGTGGTTCACAGTCTAGGGATTCTCAGTACTCTTAGTGTAATAGGTGCAACCAATATGACCAGCCATCACATAGTACTTATTCTTTTGCTAGTGGGGCGTAGTTTTTAGCAGTCCAATGCACCTAGAGTGTAGAGGTGTTTTGATGGAGAATTTTTTTCATGTGGACAATGCGGACATAATTTGTCTCATTGTCCTCAATGGGAACCACAGTTCTTGGATCAAAGACTTACAACCTTAGAACCCACGGTTGGAGATATGGGTAGATCTCATAGGGTGTTTTCAGTGGAGTCTTATCCTCCTATAGGGAAATGGTCCAATGAGACCCACACAGTGAGTGCTTTAGTTTTATCTTGTTTGTAGGCTTTCAAGAGTAAGCCCAAGTTTAGGCCTACCCCTAGTTTACTTTTCATGTCTTATTACCAAATTCTTTTCGGCTAGTTTTATGGTACATTTTATGATTAGTGTATTTGGTTACCGGATTTGATTGGATGCAATTTCATAATTAGTTTATATATTTGATGAGTTAATTGATACTCAATTATTTCATATGTTCATGATTAATCTTTTGACGATGATATATCTATTTTCATATAGTGATTTCAATAATTTTGTGATGATAGTTAGATGGATGATTGATATGCAATTTCTATGGATACTTACCCCATACTTGCATGTATATAGTGTACTTGTATGTTTTACTTTATGTTTGATGTTTATGATGTGGTTGAGGGAGGGAGTCGTAGTCACCTGTTAGTCGAGATCTACACGATGCACCACTCCTTGCCATTTCCTATTTAGTTTAGATTTATATGTGTATGTACATTCTCAACTTTTATGTAGATTACAAGTACTAGACATTGCCTTCCTTGAATTGCCAAGATGAGTGTGCCCTATCATAGTATCTCAATGGTAAAGAGGGGAGATAGTTCTTGAGTCCAAATCCTATACCTAAGCTAATTGTCCTTGAAAGTAGAAGAAGTATCTAAGTTATTTATCCTTCCAAATTCGACAAGTGACTTGAATTCGAGATTTTGACCCTTGAGTTTGATTTAGTACTTTGTCTTTATGATGAGTTTTCTTATTTGGATTTGTGGGTGTGTTGCGATTTTTAGTTAAAATTAAATCAAATGAATAAAAAGATTATTAATGATTTAATTTAACAAAAAAATTATAAAGAAAAATCAATATTTAGTTATATTTAATTAATTGAGAAATTAATTAAATAAAATAATTAAATTTAAAAGATTTAATTAAAGTCCTACTTTTGGTGTAATTATATTAATTTAATTTAATAATACTTTATTTAGAAGTTTCATTTTAATAATAAACTCTAAATAATATTATTGGTTAAATTAATAAATATATTATTAAAGACGTCTTGTGATTTAATAAAAAAAGAGAAAATAAATTTAGTAAAATTTATTTTAATTAAAATGTAAAAAGTTTGCACATGAAATTAAAACAAAACAAAATAATCAAGAAAAACGGTCCACGTAATTGCAAAACCGTAACCCTAAAGGGAGAAGGCTTTTTATTAAGAAATCAGAGCTCATTTCTCCACACATAGGGTTGGAGGAGCAAATTTTTGAGAAAGTGAGAAGACGGGAATTTCTTTCGAGCTTTGAGCATCCATCTGGTTAGCATCAGATTGAGGCAGGATCCTATTGAGTTTTGCACAGTAATTTCCCCTTTTAAATTTCTCTTTCTTCTTCGTGTTTGTATGGATTTGTTTTCATAATTTAATTTGGGTTGAAACCCTTGTGTTGAAATTTAATGTTCTTTGGAAACATTCGTGAACAAATTTTTTAAATTAGAAACCCTTGTTTGAGAAAGTTGATTTCATTATTGAATTGTCTGTGAGAGAGATCAATCGAAAATTCTTATTGGAAATCAGATTGTTTTAGAGAATTAAAATCAGGATGGGGGTTTTGAAAATAATACCATAAATTAAATTGACAAATTTGATAGTTTTGTATTTTTTTCCCTATTAGATCTATATTGGAAAGTGTATATATATATATATATATATATATACCACAGTAAATTATTACTGTGATAATTTTTTATAACAAAACAAAGATTAAAAATCCATTATTTTGGTACGTTGTGGAGGAGGGATTTGCTTTTTATTATATTGCAATTTATATGTAAAAAAAAAATTTAAAATCAATAGGGGCCATGACCTCCACCCCCAGCTGCGATGGCAACCCGACTGCAATGGCAGCAAATACTGCCAAAGCAATGAACGTTGGACACTGCTGAGGTAGTGAACGCTGCCAAAGCAGCGACTACCCAAGCAGTTGGCTATTAAGCAACATCCCTAATAAAGGGGATGCGATTTTATTATTACATACATGTGTTATTTTTGTTGTTAGATATTTATTATAATTATTATATTTTTAGTTTAATGATTATTAATATTAATAAAATAATATAAATATATATTATTTTATTAATATTTTAATAATTATTATCATTAATAATTTAATAAAAATTTAACAATAATTTTTAATTATAAGGTTGTTGTAATTATATTTTATAAAATTAATATTGTTTTAATAGACATTTTTTTTAGAATTATATTTAAGGGGGAAAAAATCCAATTAAAATTTATGGGTGTTATTTTAAAGAAGGATTCAATTTATATGAAATTTATATTGAGTTTTTGGATTAGATTGTGTAAAGATTTTTTTCATCAACATTTCGAATCACACTATGTGATCCATCATTAGGATGAGAGAGCAAGAGGTGTAAAACAATGTAATCCATCAACTTACATTGTTTTACATCTCTTGCTCTCTCATCCTGATGATGGATCACATAGTGTGATTCGAAACATTGATGAAAAAAAATCTTTACACAATCTAATCCAGAAACTCAGTATAACTATTATGGATTGTGGAAATCTGATCACAGTAAAATTATATGAAATTGTTTTCTATACTAAGTAAACTTGTTTTCTTTGTGAACTTGAAAACTCAAACCCTATTTGTAAATCAAATCTTTGTGATTTTCAAAACCAAATGTATTATGAAAACACTTGTTAAATTTCTTGACGAGATTTATGTTGTATTTCATGTTGGGGTACAGGTTTGAATCAGTATGTTGACCAATTAGGATGTTTACCAGAGGCTTGGGGGTTTTTGTTCTATGATGATGTTATGGTTATTATTTCGTCACGGTTTTTTATACCCAATCATGGTGATGTATTCACGTATTTCTATGACAAATTTTGATTAAATGGTGTGATTTTCCTAGTGTAACCTTTGAGTTTTTGATCCGTTGTCTTTTTATGCTTTCCAGTTGCTTGTATAGGACTGAGGTAATTATTGTAATTTATCTATAGGTGCTTTCTAGTTGCTTGTATAAGACTAAGGTGAATATTGTGATTAATGTGCTACAATCTTCCTTTTTCTTCCATGTCTTGTTCATCCACACTTTGACTTCTTCAACATCAACCTTTCCTTTGCCTTTATTGAATTCACTGCTAGGTGCTTTTAACCTTGTTGGACAATTTCTGCTAGTGTGACCAATCTTCAAACAACTAAAACATGTAGTTTGACTCAACCATCTACTATAGTCACTTCTAAAATGTGTTCTGATGCAATTCTTAGCAACATGCCCATACTCTTGACAATAATGACAACTATACCTTGTATTGTAATCCCAATTGTAGGATCTATCAGTATGGTTTACCTTAGCTTGTTTAATGACCAGTTAGGCCTGGATCTGCACTCATATGCTCTATGTCCATACTTCTTACAGTTGTAGTAGTACCCTTAAAATCTTTGTGTGCTTGTAGTCTTGGTCTTGCATTCATGTGCCTAATGTCCTTGATTGTTGCACTTATGACAGTTACCCATGAAGTCCTGGTGCTTCACCCCTGTGAGCATCACCTAGATCTAATGAGTGCTAAGTGTTCCATTTATTCTCATGTGAGATGGATTCATGTTGAATCACTACTCATGAAGCATGGGTCAATGAGTTTGATTCAAAATCACATAGTTAAATCCTTATAGTAATATCACAATTTGACTTACTGTGGAAATTATCTCCTACTTATCACTTACCCATGAATTTCTTCCTAGGGTTTTAATTTGCATTGTTGCTCCTACAAACATTTTTTGTATGACCTATCTTTCCATAGTTATGACAAGTAGGTTTGTAGTTCTTACCTTTGTTTTTCTTTGTTCACCACTTTTAGATGATTCTCCTTCTTTAGTGCTAGTGTATCCCAATCTAGTAGTATCATCATTAGATCTAGGAGATCTCATCAGTTTCTCAAAATACTTGATGGATTCACTAGGTTTGTTGAAACTTTTAGCAAATTCTTTTTCTCTTTTCAAATAATTTCTCAGTTGTTCATTCTATAATTTCAGGTTTGTGATCTCAATATCCTTTCCATTCAATTCATGATTGGTAATCATCATTTGACTCATTATTTCTAGTTGTATGTAGCAATCCTATTTACCTTTGATGTCTTCTCTTTTAGTCTGTTGGTTGGTATCTTTTTGTCATCTTCAATCATGACTTTGTCTTCCTCAACTTTCTTTTTCTACTCGATCACCCCACATAGCAATACTGATTGGACTTCTTGTTCTATCTTAAGATTTTTGACCTCTTCAATTAGGGTACCATTCTTTTCCATTAGATATGTAGCTGTTGCATCAAATTCACTCAAGTTTCCATTTGCAAATAATTCAGCAGTGTCTTCCTCTTGGTAATGTGTGTCATTCTCCTCAATAGTCATCTCTTTCCCTCTATTTAATGAGCTCTTTAAATCATCTCTTGCTTTATTCAGCTGATGTAGGGCAAGTTGGATTTCATTCTTCTGATTCTCAATAGTCTTTCCCAACTTGTAGACTTCCATCTTCAAGATCTTTCCTCAAAGCTACAAAGCTTTCCTTTCCAGAGAACAAGGCTTTGATACCAATTGTTGGAAATACAATGGAGAAGTAAAATTTGGAGGGGGGGGGGGGGGGGGGGGAGATCAATCCTTCAAATCTTTAACCTTTAAAACATTCACCACACATCCATCTCATAATTTGCATGTAAACTAAAATACCAAACTACGCTTGTTCATCCACAACATGAAATCAAATAAACATTCAACACATATATGACACAAGATATTTGGTTACCTAGAAACCCTCCAATGAGAAGGTAAAACTGGGGTGGGGATGACACCAACAAATCTTCACTATTACAGTTGTAAATTGTATCGAATAAAGGTTACAATGTTTGATCATAAACTATGATCTACCTTGTGAAAGGTCTGCCCTATTAAAGACTTACAAGATTGTTAGGTCTTACACTATTAAAGGATTTCAACACCCTATTAGAAGTGTGCTTTATTAAAGGACTTAAAATTACAATAAAGTAAACACCTTGTTAAAGTATTTAAAATAGCCTGTTAGGACTACTTGGTTAAGAGATTTAACTCATTCACCTATTTGAATGTCTCAGCAATGATCCTACGGTTAACACTCTACTGCTAGATAATAGATCACATCTTTGCATGTATCTTTAGCCCTCTCTGATTAGATGTATCACTTCTATCCTATAACTTCTTTCCTTTGTTCTCCTCTAACTGATTCTGCAATTCATAAGTTGATAATTATAACAACTCCTTAGTCACCATGAATGCTCTGTTTCTGCATGCAAACTTCTCTCTTCACACACCCAATGTTTTAGGGTTTTCATTCCTTAAGAAGATCTAGGTGACATAGGGCTAGGTATGAATCAATGATTGTGATTCATCCATTTTTCTGCTTAATCCATCCCTTTAACTATTGGTTGCATGTACTACATAGGGATCCTCAATATAGATTCGTTCTTATCATCTAGAATCACAAAAGAATCCTTAAGTTAGTTAAAAAATAGTTTACATAGAAGTTTGTGCCATTGCAAATAACTATGTCCAAAACTATTTTACTTGGCACTCAAAGTCTTTGATGCTCGACATCCACTATATCTTCAATGTTGTAACTTGACCTCTAAATGACTTGGCATCCATTGATCACTCAGCATCAAATGTTTGCTCGATACTTGAGTGACTCAACACTTACTATTTAATCGACACATACTATATATCTTGCTTGACATACTATATATCTTGCTCGACATACGCTATCTAACAACTTATGCTCAACATACATTACTTGTTCGAAATAAACTAAGTTCTATCTAGTAAATAACTTAAGTGTATTGTCACTCATATGCCAAAACCAATTTGAGATTAACAAAGGATACCCAAGGATTTGTATGATAGACTAGAAAGGAGATGGAAGCATGTTGAAGTAGTAGAGAAATAGATAAGAATTGACACATTAGTTAGAGTTATGCCTGATGTGTCACATGAGCAACATGTTGGAACAATATGGGAGCAGATTTATTCTGAAGTATAGAATGTTTTTGATACTATAGAATAAAGAGGAAGTTGTACAACAACAAGATGAGTTGCTTTGAAAAAGAACTTTTGGGTTAACAAAAAAGACATGAGAAACATACACTATAAACATTGAAGATGATTACATTAGTGGAGAAAGCTCAGGTTTTTCAAGTCCTTAAGGCATCATGTCCCTAGTACATGCCGACACTCCTAACACTCTAGAGGCTAAGCAATTAAAGCTCACATATACAAAAGTAGATGGTGAAGAGAAAGATAATAAGATTGTTTCAACACCTCATATTGAGGAAAGAAAAGAATCAAATAAAGTTGAACAAAGTGTGACAATTTTTGTCTCAAGCATAGATACACCAACACGACCAAGTGGTGAAACCCCTTCACCAAATCTCAAAGCAGTGTCGAGCAACAACACTCCTTCACCTAGCAAGAAGAGAACAATAAAAGATCTTCCACCAGATATTGAAGTTAGTCTGGATGAAATTATTGAGATGCCAAAATTGGATCTAGCAAATCTCTCCTTGGAGAAAAAAAAATTGCCACAAGAAGTTTTGGCAAAGAAGAAGAGACAAGAAGAGCTAGGAAGAGAGCACAAGCAGAAATAGGTACTACATGATGTAAAACATATTTTTGTTGATGCTTTTGACATTTAAAATTTTGATGAAGATTCACCACTAATCAACCAAATTGTAAATATAGTTGATCGAGTGAATGTTGGTAACATGGAGTCAAATGAGAAACTAATGGATTGGTCTACGAGAAGATTTGAAACCAAGGTTGTGGACAAAGTCTCCATAACCATTGTTGAGTAGAAAGTAATATTACAAGAGATAATATAGGTTATGCTACAACTAATTTAGAAGTTACAACATTTTTTACTCAATTTCATTAGACGTGCCAAGATTCACTAATCATATTCAGGTACAAATAAATCAAATTTGGGCTAAGATAAAGAGATCCGACAACATTATTTCTAAGTTAGCAGGATCAAGCATTGATCATTTTAATAATCTAGTAAGTGCTCAAGGCACATTGGCCAAGCTTTAGGTAGTTGATAACAATGAGATCTAAAATGATCTCTATTCAAGCAATGATGATACCTCATTTGGAGGTCATGCAGAGAGAACTAAAACTAGCCCAAGATCTTATCGTAGAAGATCATAATATTTTAGTTGCTGATAGTTTAATTGATTTGGTTGCAAGACTTCAATTGCAAAATCATGTTTTGGAAGCATCAATAACCACATGGGATCATGTACTGTCCATGATTACTAGATTTCATAAGGAATTCATTGAGCAACATGGCTTACTTATACCCATTCAACCCTAGCACCAATGACATAAAGTGTTCAAAATTAAGGGGGAAATAGGTATTGAAGGGGGAAATAGATTTGTTAAAAGGAAATAAGGGATAAATGGATTTGAATAAGAGGAAATTAATTTGTTATCTATTTTTATATTTCTTATTCATTATTCATTGGCATAAGTTATAAGACTTAGAGGGAGAGCTCATTATCAAATTGTATTGTAAAGATGTAAATATGACAAAGTGTTTTTCCACTAATGTCAAACGGGGAGATTGTTGGTATCTCTAACCATTGTTGTCTATTAGTGTTAACCACTTAGTCATCTACAAGGCAGAGTCAGATGGTCATCACTAAGACCGAGCTACTCTACATTGGCCAAGTCATGTACATAAGCTCTCTATAAGAGCTGAGTAAGTTATGGTCATTGATTATTTTAATACCAGCTAAGCTCAACAACAACCAAGTAAGTTACAAGCATACAAGTGCTTAGTGACATAGTGTGTGTCGAGTAGTATATAGATTGAGCAACAACAATGACAAGTGTTAGAAAATACTAAAGACTAAGTAATGTAGAGTTTACACAAAATTTAGGAATGGAACAGATTCTGAGGTAACACATTTTTGAGCTGACATGGAAGGAAAGTTTAGTGTTTGCAGAGGTTGTTACAGAGAGTTTTATGCATGAACAATGTAGATTACATATTCTTATGATTTGTGATCAACGACTCATATGGAGAGGCTATTATGGAACCATCTAGAAAACTCTTTACATAACTCTTTAAATAGTGATGATCTTAACCTAGATTATAGAGTATGCATGACTAAGCGAGCAAGAGAAAGAGAACTATATGCATGCGAACATGGAGTGAAGTGAACGATCGAGATCAGATCAAAAGTTAGTAACAGTTTTCTATTATCACTTAATAGAGTAGTGACCTATTCATAGTAGTGAAATGAAAGGGAAAGAAAATCTTATCAAATCATAGGAGAGGATCAATTAGCAAGGAGAAGACTCAAAATTAGCTTCTAGAGCAAATTGAGAGTTAGGTACTGAATTAGTTTTAACTGGCTTGAATCAAGGTAAATTTCTTAACAGATCTTTGTAAATCTTCTAACAGAGTCCTTACATTGTTGTAAGTGTTAAATCCTCTAGCAAGGTTAGACCTAGTAGTCCCTTAAGCTTTTAACAGAGCAGACCCCTCACAGGGTAGATCATATTTTATGATGAAACCTTGTAACCATAATAGGTTAACTTTATTACTGTAGTAGTGAATATTTGTGGGTGTCATCCCCACCCTAGTTTTACCTTCACCTTGGAGGGTTTCTGGGTAACAAATATTGCAAGTTTTACATGCACAAGTTTACTAATAGATGTGAGCAAATTGGTGAAAAGTTTAAAGTGTTGAACATTTTGATTCAAACACGCCCCCCCCCCCCCCCCCCCCCCACACACACACACACCTCTCAATATCTTGTTTATCCTAGTTTACCTCCATCAGTCAACATATGGATGATATTAATGTGTTAAAACCATGAGTTTTTCTCCTAAAATCGGGATTTATAGATGCAATTACATGTGGTGAAAACTCATTATTTTTACCTTGTGTAAATATACGATCAGGTTTTAGAAGTCTAGTGACATGTTTGGGAATGTGGAGTTTGGATAAGTTTTGAAGATGGATTTGATATTGAAGATGGAAACATGAAGGATACTTGCATTCTTTTAATGAAAATCCCAACTTTTCTTCTCAAACAAACTAAAAAAAACAACAAGAAGCAACCAAACTATATATATAAATAATAAACAAAAAAGAAGATCATAACTCTTGCTTTGACTTGATTTGATAAGTTTCAACACTTCAATCTTTAATGCAAATTCATTTTTTATTTGAAGAGCCTTTTGCATTTGCAAGGAGTGAGAGTTTTAACCCTATTTAATAATATAGGACAAAAATCTAGAGTTGCATTCAAATAATTGGAAGACAAAGAGCAAAAGAATGTAACAAATAAGCAACATGATCAAGAAATACATTCAAAACTGAAATCTTACACTTACTTGGAGAGCAAAGAGTAAAATTTGGAGCAAGAAGAAGTTGGAATGTTGCCTTCTTCTCCAAAATTAGGTTTTAGAGATGTGTTTGCATGTGAAGATCAAATTCTTTGAAAATTCAAACTCCAACACTAAATTATGGTTTCCAAGTGCATATGCATGTCTTGAATGATGCAATGATGTTGCAAATGCCTTCTCTAATGTATATCACACTTCTCCAAATGTTCTACATGTTTGAAAAAGAATCTTCAAAGGAAATTCATGATTTGAAGAGGCAAACACATGTGCATGAAATGTTGACATCAAAAGATTCTTCTTACAAATGCCTAAGGAAATCACACTTTGGAAAGTGCTTTACATTCCACATTTTTGCCTTAAAATGCCCAAATAAGGGTTCTTGGAAGCAAACACATATTTAAAATATGCAAGGAAGAAGCACTAAAACTCACATCTACACAAAAAAAAGGTTTAGAAGACTCATTGCATGTTAAAAATGTGACGTATTTGGAAAACACATGCACTCATAAACTTGGAAAACTAAAATGGAGAGGAAAGATTATGTTAAAATGCAAACTTGTGGTGAAAATCAATCTTACAAGCTCATTTGCATATTTGAAATAACCTTTTTATTGCACATCATGGTTTGAGATGCATATTGAGTGTTTCATATTTGGCTTTCTATGCAAATTGTGGTTCCCAAAGGCTTTTACATGTTTCAAAAACACGTACTTGGAAAATTATGGTTCTTGAAACAATTTACATATTTTATATTTGCCTTCATAAACAACCCACTTTTCTCCAAGATATTTCCATGTTTCATTTTGCATGTAAGAGGACAAATTGAGGTTTGCAATGTGGAATGCATATTTGAAAATGCATGTAAAATCACCCAAACAACTTGTTTTGATGAGAAACAAGTGGTTTGCAAGCCAAAATATGGTTTAAGAAACTATTCACAATGCATATTCAAAACATGAAACATACAACATGTATTTGACCCTTTAAACCACTTTTTGCTTCTTTTGGTACAAAAATATAAGCAAAAAGGGGGGTTCGTGGTTGCAATTATATGTGCATGAAGTTTACATGCCTTAAAGTTAGAATTTAGCACATGGCTAATTGATTCAGTAAAGTGAATCTCACTTTAAAGGGTCCATTACATATTTATACTCACATTTTTACATGTTATGTGTAAATAGGTTGAAAAAGTGAATTTTCTTTTAAGCGATTTAAATTAAAACAATAAAGTGCAACTCAAAATCAAAATAGACTATAAAGCGCACTTCATTAATTAAAAAAATAACGTAAAGTGAGTTTAAGTCAAATATTTCAAAAAGTGCAATATAACATCAAATTATAAGGCCCAACATTTAAAATATGCAATGGGGGTTCTAAATCTCCCTTACACATGCACTTAAACCTTAATAAATTTTGACAGAAAACTCCAATTAAGTCCCAAGTTAGCTTAAGATGAAGGCATGATCGAAAGCAAGAATTGAAGGGGTAAAAAGTAAAATCAATCCAAGCAAACACTCAAAAATGCAAAAAGGACTTTGAAGGCCTCAAAAATAATGTATACACTACTAATCTGAAAAAACAAAAAGGACTTATGCAAGTCTTCAGTAAAAAGACTCATTATGTGGATTGGAAATAATTGATTGATCTATCTTTGTCAATTGAATAGTGAGTTACCTTATAGAAATAGGAAAATTGGAAAAGTTTAATAGTGTTGTGATGAAAAAATGAAGTGCAACATTATGGTCCACCTAATCAAAGCTAAAATTTGTACCATAGTGTTAATCTTAGATTGGTTTTGACAAGTGAGTGTCTATACACTTAAGTCATTTACTTAGTTCATGCCGAATAAAGTAACATATGCCAAGCACAACATATAAGTAAGAGCATGCCGAGTAAATAGTGAGTGCCAAGTCATTCAAGTGTTAAGCAGATAGTATGTGCCGAGTGATTCAAGTGCCGAGTAGACAGTGCATGCTGAGCCATTTAAATGCCAACTGACAGTATTGAAGTCATAGTTAGTGCCAAGCACTAGGGACTTCAGATGTCGAGTAACATAGTTTTGTCATAGTTGTTTTGTGTTGGCAAGAACTACTATGTAAATCATTTTTGGGCTGACTTAAGGATTGAATTATGATATTTTGTTGATAATGATGAATCTTAAGTGGGAATCCCTATGTATTACATGCATCCAATTAGGTAAATGGAAGGTTTAAGCAACAATATAAATGAATCACAGCCATTGATTTGTACCTGACCCTAAGTCACCTAAGTCTTCTTAAGGAGGAAAAAACCCTAAATGTGAAATGAGAGAGAAGGAAAGTTTGCATGTGCAAACAAGACATTCATGGTAACCAATGTATTATGATTTGAATTGCATTGCAAAATTAGTTAAAGGAGAACATAGGAAGGAAACAATGAACAATAGAGAGACATATGATCAAGAAGGATCAAGTATACAACAATATAGAGGTGATCTGACATCAAGCAACAAAGTGCTAATCATAGGATCATTGTTGAGACATTCTAATAGGTGAATCAGTTAAATCTCTTAACATAGTATTCCTAGCAGGTTGTATTGAAATCCTCTAACAAGGTGCTTACTTAATTGTGAGTTCAAGTCCTTTAACTAGGCACACTTCTAATAGGGTTTTAAAATCCTTTAACAAGGTAAGACCTAATAGTCTTTGTAAGCTTTTAATAGGGCAGATCTTTTACAGGGTAGATCATGTTTCATGATCAAACATTGTAACCTTCATTGGATACACTTTATTAGTACAGTAATGAAGATCTGTGGGTGTTATCCCCACCCTAGTTTTACCTTCTCATTGGAAGGTTTCTGGGTAATCATATCTTGTGTCATATACCTATGAATGCTTACTTGTTTACATAGTTTAGATGTATATGCTTTACATGGTATTTTAGTTTACTTGTTAAATTGTGAGATGGATGTATAGTGAATGTTTTATGGGTTAAAGTTTAAAGCACTAATTCACCCCCCTCAGAGTTTACCTTTCCTATTGTAATTCCAACAATTGGTATTAGAGCTAAGTCCTCTGAAACTAAAGCTTTGCAACTTTGAGGAAAGATCTTGGAAATGGAAGTCTACAAGTTGGGAAATGGTATTAAGAACTAGGAGATTGAAATACAACGCATTCTACATCAGTTGAATGAAGCAAGAGAAGATCTAAAGAAATCATTGAGAAGAAGGAAGGAAATTTCTATTGAGGAGAATGACACACAATACTAAGAGATGGACACTACTAAGCTATTTGCAGATGGAAACTCCAATGAATTTGATGCAGTAGTTGCAAATCTAATGGAAAAGAATAGAACCCTAGTTGAAGAGATCATAAATCTCAAGACAGAGCAAGAATCACAAGCCATATTACTATGTGAGGTGACCAAACAGAAAAAGAAAGCTATGGAAGATAAATTCATGATTGAAGATGACAAAAGAGTTTTGACCATTAGACTGGAAGAGAAATCATCAAAAGTAAATAGGATTACTCATATGCAATTGGAAACAATGAATCAAGTCATGATTTCTAATCATGTGTAGTGCCTGCCCCTAGTTCGCATTTCTGTTATCATTGTCAAACTCTTTTAGGCTAGTTTTATGGTGGATGATTAGTAGTATTGTTTTAAGATTATCATATATTGTTTCAGATTTAGTTGATTTTATGATGAGATTACTTGATGTTTCATACTTCATGTATGTATGATGATTAGTATAGTGATTTTAGTTATTGATGATGATTATCATACGTGTTTTCTTATAGATACTTACCCCATACTGCATGTGTATGGTGCGCGTGTTTTTTTCCTTTATGTATGGCATTTTTGATCTGATTAAGGAAGGGAGTCATAGTCACCTGCTAGTCAGGATTTACACGATGCATCACTTCCTGCCATTACCTATTTAGCTTAGAATATTGTGTATGTACATGCGTGGATTTTATGCAGGTTGCAGGTACCGAGTATCGACTTCTTTGAATTGCCAGGATGAGCGTACCCTATCACATTAACTCAATGGTAAGAGAGGGGCGATAAATTCTCAAGTCAAAATCTTAAACCCTTAAGTCATTTGTCCTAATTGACATTTAGAACAAGTATTTGAGTCGAGTACCCTTTGAATGCACTAGATGATGTTAATTCATGATTGTAACCCTTTAGTTTGATTTTGTATGTGTTTTTCTTTAATGAGTTTTCGTATTTTACTTCATGAGTTGTTGGTGTATTTTCTATTTAATTAAGTCAAATTAAAAGATTAAATTAATGATTTAATTTAAATGGAAAATTATTATGACACTTTAATATTTAATTATATTTAATTAATTGAGAAATTAATTTAAAAAAAAAAAATTGGAGATAAAAGTTATAAGGATAAATTTAGAACATGATAATATTAATTTAATTTAATAATAATATATTTAGAGTTCATTTTTAAATAAATGTTGAATATTATTATTATTTAAGTTAATAAATATTTAACAAATTAAACGTTCGAAAATAAATTAAAAGTGAAAAAAAAAATTAAATTATTAAAAAGATTCTAGATCGCATGATGCATGCATGAGTTGAAAAGAGAAGAAATTAATTAAAAGGATAAAACATGTGGACTTAATAAAGATATTTTAATTTCATAAAGTGTGCATGAGATTAGAGTTAATAAATTAATTAAAATATAAGTCAAGTAGAAAATTAAATAAAGTTATTTAATAATGCATTTAACGTGCATGGAAAAGATTAAGAAAAAATAAATGAAAGTTTAATATTGAGTTAAGGATTGTGAGCAAAGAGTTCTCCTGGGTGAATGCACAATCAGTGCCCTGATTTAAGGAGAGAACTCTTTATCACAATTAGAGGGTTCATTTCTGGGGGAGACAAATTTGGATGCGAATTTTGGAAGCAAAAATTTGAAGCGAATTTTGGAAGGGAATTTTTGGAAAAGTTTCAGAGAGGGATTTTTGGATAAAAGTGAATTCTCTCACAATCTTCGAGTGGTTGCGTGTTAGCATCAGGTTTTGATTAATTACTCAATCTTCCCTTTCCTGTCTTCTTCGTGTCTGTGGATGGTAAATCTGAATTGTCTGTATTTCGTTGTTTGATCCTTTCACTCTCTTGTTATGAACCTTATGATATTATATCGTATTTCATTTGTATATTAGAACTGGAAGAATAAATCAATTTGAAACCCTCATTCTAGATGAAAGAATTTAGAAATTAAATTAGGAAGAGCTTTTGAAAGAAAAGAAAATTCTAAGTTGGAAATTCGCTTGGTTAATTATATTTTCTCTATCAGGTTATATTTATAAAAGCTTACTAAAAATAAATAAAATAAAAATTAAAAAATAAAAATAAAATAAAAATATTTAATTATACATGTTTGGGAATTAGATTATTTATTTATTAAACAAGAATTCTTTTTTGAAAATAATATATATAATACTTGGAGGAAACGTATTTTAAAGTTTTTAATTAAAAAAAATGTATAATAAACTTACCCAAAACTTACCTTTTACTTCTGTCAACGAATTTCGTGATTTGGGTACCTGTGTTAACCGCAATTAGCATTAATACCGGCGACCCTTTTTAAGGAGGTCGCACAGCTATAAAAGCCAACGGCTTTTAAGTTTTTGTGATGTGTGTTTTTTTAATATATTTATAAGTTTTTAATGATAAATTATTTTATATTTATTATTATTCAATAATAATTGTATATAAATTTTAATATTATTTATAATTTTATTAATAAATTTTAATGTATGACATGTATTATTATTTAGTAATATTTTAATAATAAGTTTTTATAATATTTATTAAAAAGGATTTAATTCAAAGATTTAAATATATAAATAAATAAATAAATATATATATATATTGTTTGTTAAAGAATTTGTTAATAGTTGTTAATTATTAAATAATTAATAATTATTCAATAATTATTAAATAATTAATAATTATTCAATAATTATTAAATAATTAATAATTATTCAATAATTAATAATTATTCAATAATTATTAATTATTGAATAATTATTAAATAATTAATAATTATTCAATAATTATTGAATAATTATTAATTATTAATGAATATTGAAACTAATTTGAAGTAATGATAAATATCATTTAATAATGTTAATTATATTTATCGTTTAAAATTTTGACTTTTAATGGTTTGGGTTTATTTTTATTTAATAATCAATTATTATTATTTTAATAATATAATAAATGATTATTATCACTTTAAGTCATGATATGATATTATAAACAAGAATAGGTTTAATTGCAAGGGTAAAGTTGTGATTCTTATCTACTTGAAAACTTATACTGAGAATGGAAACTAAAAACTCTATTGATTAACTTAACTGTGTGTGTTTACAAACAAACCAAACTATTAGACTATTATGTTTTCTATGTACTATCTATGCTTTGGGAGTACTGTCTATCTTTTTTAAAACCCAACCCTTGTAATGTGATGGTATGCTTTATGATATGTTGTATCTATTGTTTGTTATTACTTTCCAATCTTCTTGTGTGAAGCTAAGGTATATGTTTATGGGATGTAACGCCCTGCTCGGGAACCCAAGAGAATTAAACCTAACATGTTACAATGTTTACTGAACTATATATATATATTTTTTAAAAGTTTAAACAACATCAAGATAACATTAATGCGGAAGCAATAAGAACATACATATCAAATACACATTTGCAATTACAGATACAGTTTCAATTCCTCAAGGATTCCTTTACGTTGAGTCACATTTAATAATTTTTTAATTAATTAGTTTAAGTTCCAAGTACAATGTCTCAAGATCATAAAGAAATAACAGATACATAATCGCATAAGAAAATGCATAAGTATAAACAATACAATGAAAGTACATCCAATCAATAACATCCACTGCACATGTCGTAGGGTATGTGAGAAAAGATACAATACATCAGAATACATGATAACATATATACATCATCTGAAAAGAAGTCTCTGAGATAAGAAATAAGAATGATAAAGGTACATCTCCTGCAATGAACCTCCAACAGCTGGCAATGTGAAGGGGAACCCAAATGGTAAGAAGACACTACCTCCCGACCGCGTGGTTACCTAGTCAGGCTTTCACTCCCACCGTGCAGGGAAGATAATGAACGATTGTCATACAGTAAAACAAACATAAAACATTCCTAGGCAAGGCACCCCTAATAGCCAAAACTACCTCAAAGGTAACACATGCTACTCAAGAAGATAAAATAATCCAGAAAGAAAGAACACTCCATCCAATACCGACATCACATAACCAAACATCATACACAAACCAAGTATAAACCAAATACCAAGATCACAAGATAAAGTCAACAAAAGACAATCACCTCAAGTCAAAAGTCACATGTCAAAAGTACATCATCCATGAATCACCAATCATCATCAATGAAAGTAAATAACCATAATAAACACATCCGACAATAGATACACCACCAACAATAAGTACACCACCAGAGGTACACAAATCTATAGAGGAGACTCAGGCTACATACTAGGGAGTGTCATCACATGGCTGCTTGAGTTACCCTGGACTGATCTCTTAATAGACCCCGACCCTCAAGCGTTGAGTTACCTTGGACTGGTTACTCTGAACCCTGGACCCTCAACATCACACATATGGAAACTAGAAAGCCCTCTCAAGAAGACGAGGCACTCATCTCATTCTCATCCTTAGTCTATACAAGCACTCAAGGCATGGGTAGATCAAAAATCTCTAACTTATCTTTTTAGTGTGTTTTCCCCCCAAAAGTTTTAATTACTAGATTATCACTTATTACATAACTTGCATTAGGTTACCTTGGTACTGACCACTTTGGGTCCCGGACCCCTATGCAAGCCACTCCCAAGTCACGTACCTAGACAACCTCTCCTAAGCACATAAAAACACAGTTGTGTCCCATACCACAACACCCATAAAGATCAAACTCGGTTCCTTAACAGGCAACCTGATAACAAGATGGTTCTCCCATCCAAGTACACATAAATGCTCCATAAAGTAACCCTCATAAATATAATTTCCAATTACCAGACATAACATGACATCCAACCACAAAATAGTATCAAAGAATTTTCAAAGAACCTCTAGTGTACGTCCTAGATTGGTCGACATCTAATCAACACCAACATCTCAAAGCATAGACAGTGCATAGAAAATATAATAGTCTAATAGTTTGGATTTGATTCGAAAACATATAGTTGAGTTAAATGTAAGGTTATAGTTTCAGTTCAATGTTTGTTTCAAGTAATAAGTTTACGCAATTGCCCTTTACAATTAACCCATTTCTATATATAAATGGTTGCATAACTACCTTATAAATATTCTAAGGATAATCTTTTATTTTATAAGTTATATAAAAAAAATGATCCTTAATGATTTTAAATAAAACAATTACGACTTTATCAAAATCATTAATTATAATTTTTTTTTTTTATCACTAATTAAACTCGCAACAATACTTCCATTAATTCAATAATCTAATTCTACAATTTTATCAAATAACATCCATTATTAATTAACTTTAATTAAACCAATTTTTAATTAAGTTAATTATTAAATACTAAAGTATATCAATAATATTTAATTAATTATTAATATATATTAATAGAATTTATTAACAATATTAATAATTAATAATTTAAATTCATTATAAATTAACTTTAATAACATAATAATCAATTATTAAAATTAATTACAATTTGAATATTATAACATTTCACAAAAATGTATTAACCATAATCTATTTTTAATAAAATATTAATTCAAAAAAAATCATATTTAAATATTAATTAAATTACATATATATAAAATAAAATTATAAACATATTTATTTATTTATTTATTTTTATACAAAACGCATAATTAAAGCGTTTTAGGCTCGCTAGCCTGCAGACTGCGGTCTGTCGCAACAGGGTACTGCTGCGTCAGCAGTACTTGCTGCGATGCAGCCAGAGAAAAAGGTAAGGTGGGGGTTGGGTTAATCCCTCCCCCATCATACTTTATTTAATTTTATTTAATTTTTAAAATTTCATTTTTAATATAATTCACCCTCCATTTAAACAAATAAACTCAAACTAGCCCCCTCCAATTAAATTCTAAAATATATATATATATATATATATATATATATATATATATATATATATATATATATATATATATATATATATATATATATATATATATATATATATATTTAATTTTATAAAAAAAGAAATTGTTTTTAGACAATTCTCCTTCTATGATCTCACACACATACACACACACACACACACATATATATATATATATATATATATTAATATTTTTAATTATTATTATTATTATATTATTATTATTATTATTATTATTTTAAATGATTGAATTTTAGTCTAATAGGAAAAGTAAGTTGAACCAATCTGATTTTCATTTCCAAAATTAAACCCTTTCCAATTTTAAATTTCTTAATTCCATTTTAATCCAAAACTCAGATCTTGATTTAATACTAATTTCTCTTAGATGTAGGACGAGGTTTTCTAAATGGTTGATTCTTTCCGAATTCACAGATGAAATCGAATAGCAAAAGATTCAGAAGAAAGGTAGCAAGGTTCATTCAATAAAATTTGAGAAAGCAATTTTCAACAAGCACGAAGAAGACAGAGATCCGAAGTATTTCTACAATGGTTCACAAACCCTACCTTGATCTGATGCTAACAATCTAGTGAAACCCTTGCTAATCCAAACCCTTCCGAGCTTTCAAAGATTTCTTTGTTCCCCTTTCAAAAGTGTGTTCCCTGAAACCTGTGTGTGCAATAATGACCCGAAACCCTCTAATATAGAATCTAATTACCTTTTAGGGTTTCTGTCTCCACAACTCTAAATTGGAATAATTATTTAATTTAATTAATTCTTTCATGCACAATTAATTTTCTTTTTAATTAAGATATTCTTTTATTATTCCTTCATGCACTTTAAGTGAATTATTAAATTACTTGATTTAATTTTCCACTTTACTTTACTTTAAATTAATTTATTAATTTTAATCTCATGTGCACTATAATAAAATATCTTAATCAAGTTCACATATTTTATCTTTTAAATTAATCTCTTATATTTTAAACTCATTCATGCGAACTTAAATCTTTTTTTTTATAATTTAATATCTTTCTCTTTTTAATATATTTTTGAACGTTTAATTTGATAAATATTTATTAACTTAAATAACAATAATATTTAGCATTTATTTAAAAATGAACTCTAAATATATTATTATCAAAATTAAATAAATATTATCACGTTCTAAATTTATTTTTAAAGCTTTTATCTTCAAATCCAGTTCTTTTTATTTAATTAATTTCTCAATTAATTAAATATAATTAGATATTCAAAATGTCATAATAATTTCCATTAAATTAAATCATTAATTTAATCTTTTAATTAGATTTAATTAACAAAAAATTCATCAAGGACTCACAAAACAACATACACACAAAAATACTCACGGGTTTTAAAAAGGGTAGACAGTCTGTTATGAGTCCTCCTTGCAGGACAAGTATTAAAGGCTATGGCTAGGATTGGACCTGATCATTATCTTCCCATTCTCACCATTTGAGTATTTGTAATAGGGCACGCTCATCTTGGCAATTCAGGGAAGTCGATGCTCGGTACCTGCATCCTGCATAAAAGGCGAGCATGTACATGTATATAATATATCTAAACTAAATAGACAATGACGGGGAGTGGTTCATCGTGTAGATCTCGACTAGCAAGTGACTACGACTCCCTCCCTTAACCACATCAAACACGTCAGACAGAAAGATAAAACAACACACGCACCATACACATGCAAGTATGGGGTAAGTATAAAAATCACAAATCTAAGATCAAATGCGTACATATAATAATGCATCTCTATCAATACAACATAATCATCATTAAAGACATCGTGTTAACATTTTTATGAAAGAAACCACACTACCTAACTAGGAATCATCATTAACGTCATGTGAAATGAAATCAACTAAACAATTATAACCGATATATTTGTAATCAAAGTCATGAAATAATATCATAGTATTGTAAATCCAATATCTCTAACTAATCAATGCACAAAATCAACCTAAAGCAAATTGAAAATGATAACAGAAATGCGATCTAGGGGCAGGCACTACATGGGATACTTGACTTAACCATTTTTGAGTCATCGATCAGTTATATTTTATTTGCCTTCCAGTCGCTTTGAGAGGATTGAGATGTTTTGGATGATTGTTTATGATGATGTCATGTTGTGACATATTTGACTTGACCATTTTGGAGACTTCGATTAGTATTATTTTGGGATGTTTTCTGGTTGCTCGTTGAGAACCAATGGATATTGTGGGATACTTTCCAGTTGCTTGTTGGAGAACCGATGGATATTGTGATTTATCATTGATGCTTTCAGTTGCTTATAGAGAACTGTTGTGATCATTATGATTATCATTTGATGTTTTTCATTTGCTCATGGAGGACTGATGTGATTATTGTGGATTATCTTTTGATGCTTTTTAGTCGCTTGTATAGGACTAAGGTGATTATTGATTCGTGATTTCATGAGCTTAGGGTAGGTAATCTATATGTAGTGTCGGGAAGTGGCTTGCAATGGTGGCTGGGCCCCTAAGAGGCTGCCAAGGTAACTCATTGTAAGTTGTTTTAATAAGTGATAACATTTACACTAAATGAGAGTAAAATGAACCTAATAAGATTAATTGTATGTTCTCACCCATGCCTCGAGTGCTAGTACAAACTAGGATGGGAGTAGAGAGGATGCTTGGTTATGACCTTGCATTTTGTGGTATGCCTCGTCAGTATGAGAGGATACTAGTGGCTGCAGGGATCACTAGGGACCCAGGATTCCTAAGGGATTTCTCTAGTAACTCTGAATGTGGTTCGTGTGATGACACTTTCCCGCTTATATAGTAGATTCCTACATGTCTCGTGTGCCTCTAGGTCTAGATGTTGATCTGTGATTGGAACCTTTGAGTTAGTATACTTTTAGGATTTCCTGGACTTAGAGAGTATTTGTATTATGTGATTTGATATCTTATTTGGGACTTGAGACTATCTCCTCAGCGCGGTGGGAGTGGGCCATTTAGGTTCCACATGGTCGGCTGGTAGTGCTTTTTGCTCTTACCAGTGAGTTCCGTCCATAGTCACCATGGCTGGAGCTTCTTGGAATGCTTGTTTATCATGATTAGGTGATGTTATTTACTGATGCATTTCTTTATATTGATTATTAGCATGTTAGATTTCCTTATAATTATGTTGTAGTATTTTTAGTAGTGACGTCCCTATTACTATAGTATCGACAATCTTATCGATGACTTGGGATGTTATGCGTGGGGGATGGCTAGGGCCCACGATGGTCTTATGATGCTATTGATGGTTGGGAGGAACTGCGCACTTAGTTAGATGCATTTTATGATGGATAGTTGTATTTCATGTTGGATGTTATATCTTTTATGATGGATGGATGTATCATGTATGATAGATGGTTTCATTACTTTATTGTACTTTATATCATGGATCCGAAGAGGATGATGCATTTTTGTTTCTACATATGTATATTCTTTTAGCCTTTCATACCCTGTGACATGTACAGTGGATGATTGAGCATTCTGGATTTCATTTGCCAAGAGGCATTCAGAACAAATGTATATTATGGACTTTGGACTTTTCATTATTCTTTCATGTGGATGTGGTAGTTGTTAGACTTAGAATTAATTAAATTTAAATGTAATTCAATGTCATGGGATCCTTAAGGAATGTAACTTGTTATGTATGCTTTAGATGATTGTATGTTTTTGATAATAAATAGGTTTTATAGGGATCCTGAAACCCAAAGTTTTATAGCATAAAACATCTTAAAGCAGAAAAGACAGAAAAAACAAAAGCTGTGTCAAAAGGCTAGAAATAAAAAGGCCCGGAGCCAGAGAAACAAAGTCCAGGAACAAAGCCTGGCAAGCAGACTAGTGTCCCTTCTTTTCCATTGCCTGCAGGGTTTCTGCAGCGTCACTTTCCTTCTGGTTGGCCTCTTCCTCCTGGCTCGTGGGGAGGAAATGCATCTGGTCCCCCTGACTTTCCTGGATTCCAGTCTCTTTATGAGGATCATCCCGTCTGGTTTCGTGCTCTGTACTCTGCTCCACGTTCCCCGCAAGGCCTGCCTTGGTCAGATAGTCCCCCAGATGATTGTATGTTATTGCTTCCTCTACTATGTGTTTGAAGTGCATGTTATACTTTCTTGTTTTAAAAAAAATGTTTGGCAAACTTAGTAAAACTTTAGGTTAATTCTTTTGGATCTCTTGGCGGGGCATTACATCATGAAATAAATAGTAAAGACATTGAGATAACAACACTGAATTTGCAGAACAAACAATTGAGCAATGATCTAAAAAGGAAAAAGGAGTTTGCTGAAAGTTCCAATAAACCAAATGAAGCCATCAAGTACTTTGAACAATTGATGAGATCCCTAGATCTAACAATGATACATCTGGACTGGGATACACTAGTACTGAAGAAGGAGAATCATCCAAGAGTGCTAAAGAAAGAAGTAACAAAGGCAATAACTTCATACCTACTTGTCATAATTATGGTAAGTTAAGGACATAGTGCTAATGTATGCAAGAGCAAGACTATAAATCAGAATAGTAAGCAAAAGAATATGGGTCACTGCCACAAGTGCAACAAACAAGGTCATCAGGCACATGAATGCAGAACCAAGACCACACATTACTCAAAGATTTGAATGATGCTGTTATAACTATTAGAAGTATGGACATAGAGCTTTTGAGTGCAGATCCAAACCCAAGTGGTCATCAAATAAGAAAACAAAGGTAAAGAACAATGGAAACTCTTATAATTGGGATTATAATACAAGGTATAGTTGTCACTACTATCAAGAGTATGGACATGTTCTTGAGAACTATATTAGAACACACTTCAAAAGTGATTACAAAAAGTGGTTAAATCAGACCACATGTTTTAGTTGTTCAAAGACTAGTCACATCAGTAGATATTGTCCAACAAGGTCAAGGCACCAAGTTGTGAGTTCAACAAAGGAAAAGGCAAGGAAGATATTGAAAATGTTAGAGATGAGATGAACAAGACATGAAAGAGAAAGGAGGATTGCAACACATCAAGTGCAGATGAGATCACTTCACCCAATGGGTTAGATGATCACACCTTATCAAATTAAGCAATCAAGAGGTATGTGAGACTAATATTTAAAAGATATACCATACATCAGTTCCAAGGATTTAGTATTGAAAAGATTACATATGCATGAATAAAGATGCAAAGTGGTGTTAGAAATCAAGGATAAGTCTTTAAGTTTTGTCAAATTTTTATGTTATAGCTGAGCATGAAAAGTTTCTTATGGTTGCTGAGTAAAATGTTAGTGGATGTTGAGCTAATGAAATTGGTCAGTTGAGGCCGAGCTCGTAGTGGTTGCCAAGCATATGGAAATACATGTGGATGCTGAGTGAGCTAGAAATTAATTGATGTCAAGCTTACAACTATATAAGCACTTAACATTAATTGCAGTGTTTTAAGGGCTATTTGATCAATTTTTGCTCATTTAACATCATTTGAATTTGAGAAAGAACACAAAAAGGTAAAGGCAATCTAGAGAATTTGATCTGAGCATTTGTAGGAGATTTGAACAGTTGTTCAACAACATTTTAGCAGGGTTTATAAGGTATTACCATGTGCCGAGCTACGCAGTTTCAAATTTCACAAACCCTAGATATATGTGATGGTGTCTAGTTCTTCTATAAGTGAAAGGTGTAGAGGGAAAAAAAGTTTTGAATGTTCAATTAATTAGTAATGAGATCAAACAACCTATTTTTAAGGCAATTCTAGATATAGCTTATAAGCAGGATCCCTCCTGTGCATTGTCTATGATACCATCTCAAGTCTTGATGATTCAAGAAGTCATGAATTGTTACACTTGCAAGATTGGATGCATAAGAGACATGGAAATTAGAGAAGTTGAAGGAAGAATTACAAATTGTAGAGAAGAAAGGGTTAATTCGTGCCCAAGATTTCCCCAATGTCTTCAAAACTGAGTGGATTAATATTGTCTTAAGTAGAATTCATGATAGCTCACTATGGTTATAGAATAGGCCAGTTAAAATCACAAAGAAAATTTTTCATAGCGTAATAGGGTATCCAACCCTAGATCGGCTAAAGACTATGAGAAGTGATTCAAAGGAAGTCATTGAAAAGAACATAGGGGCTGTATGGAATAAAAGGGGTATGACCATTGACACTATCACAGATCCCCTGATAGCTTTTGTAGTGAGGGTAATAGCACACAATTTTTATCAGTCTAGTAGATTAAACAATGTACCTTGCATTATAGTGGAAATGGACTACAAAATTGTGAAGAAGGATCATACTTATGATCTTGCTAAGTTGCAATTGCAACAATTGATTGAGAATTTAGGAGCCATAAGGAAAACAAAGAGTGCATAGTGCAAATTTGGATCTATTCTGGTATACATTTTCTTCTATATGCAAAATACATTTCCTAAATTTGGTAAGGTTGCATGGAAGGTGAATAGATCAATAGCAGTACAGATAGGAGAGTTCATTGAACAAATAGGTGATAAATTTGAGTCAATGGTGACTAGTTATTTTGAAGATTTTAAGCAATCTATGAAGAAGAGATTGAGGATACCAGTCTCATTAGTGGAGAAACATTATGATGATGTTTGCTTCCTAGTTGATACTGATCACACATATGTTTAAGCAACAATTCCTAGGGTGAGATGGCTAAGGCCATTAGGATATGAGGTTAATGTTGATGAGGCCTCTGTAGCAATCACAACATTACTTGCAGAAGAAGTGGACAAGGAAGCCAAAGCATTTGGTAATTATGACCTGGCCAAATCAAAGATCACTATGGATTTGAAGACTGCTTCAATGATGAGAAAGAAGAACAAATTGGTGAAGAAACTAAAAGACAAATTGGGTGAAGGAGCCGAGGAAGAAGAAGAGGAAGATGATGAAGAAGAAGAAGACACATAGGCTCAAACACCATTAGCACTAACACAAGGTCAGGGAGAGGATCAACAAGAGGAGGAAGTAGAAACTATAGAAGGTGTTGAGGAAGAAGAAGTCGAGGAAGCACCTATAATTATCGAGAAGAAGAAAAGAAAGGCAAAGACACAAGCATTGACAAAACCAAAGAAGGTTGCAAAACCTATTCAACCCAAACCAACAACACCTACCATAAGGGCTAGTACAAGAGTCACTACACAGAAGGCTAAAGAGGTAGCCAAGCCTAAAGAGAAGTAAGATGGAGCACTGAAGAGACCAAGAAGAAAGTATGTTGTTTAGGATGAATTTGATGAGAAGAAGACTGAATCTGTTGACAACAACCAATCCCAAGAGGTGAGTCACAGTCCCTCCTCAGACCTAGATAATTAATGTGAGAATGTTAGAAACAATGCTGATTTGTCATGTTTCTCTCACATTGAGTTTGATAATCTTGGAAAGATTGAGAAGAACCAAGTAGAGGAGGTAGTATATACCATGATGGCTATATTCAAAAAGATCCTCTAGAGCTTGCCAACTCCATTCCTAAAAGCTTATATGATAGAGTTGGGCAGAAATGGTACTATTGTTTAGACACTGAGAAGCAAATGGAGACAACCCTTGCTCAAGTTATGCCAAAACTTAGCAAGGCAGAAATGTCTAAAGCCATTACAAAATATGCTCTGAGATTTGTGCCAAAGTATAGGGCATTTAGCATATTACAAAACAACATAGAGAATGTTATACAAAAATCCAAACAAATGTGGAAGATCACATATGGATTGTCAACAGCCAAAGAAGTTGACCAAGTACCTATTGAGGTAGGAGAGGATGAAGAAGATGATAATGAACAAGGCAAGAGGGGGGCATTGATATGAATATTGAAAATTAGGCACTACCTGAGGAAGAACAATAACCATGATAAAGTGTACATAATACACTAATGTCGAGTGCCAACCCTCCGCAGGTGACAAGTGTAAACATTGAAACTATCAAAGTAAAGGATGTTTCTAATACTACTACTCAAAACATCAATCCCCTTGCAAAGGAAGATTTGAAAAGGATACATGTCCAGTCCACTCTCTAGGCCAAATTATGTGACAACCCTATATTGGCAAGTGTTGATGAAATACAAAATACAAAATCTATAACTGTAGGGGAGGAGGTGAAAACATAAGAAACATCTATAATCACTCCTTAAGTCACAAGTGTACAACCTTCACAACCCATTGTTGTATATCAAAGGAAGGAGACAATAGGTTGCATTGTTAGTACACTGATGCAAGACACTCCAATCTTAGAAAATAATCAAGAAGCTAAAAAAAACAAGGTTGAGACAGTTAAAGTAGACAAGGTTGAAACACTAGGTGATGATGGGACTCAAGGCTAAACAAGCTAGGTAGATGTACCTACACCTCCAACACAAGATCAAGGTGCAAATGAAACCATAGAGATAGAAAAGGACAAGCTTGAATAGACTAGTTTGACACCCAAGCCTAAGGAGCTACTAGCAATTCAAGCACTAGTGACATTACCAAAATCTAGTACTCCTTCCAGTCAAACTCTTCAAAGGCCAAGCACAGATGCTACACCATTGCAATTCTCAGTGCCGAGTCCTAGCTCATCTAAGGAAGAAGAGGTAATTACTTATGGAGATATTAGCCTAGATTAAGAGATTGTATTGCCCAAATTTGATTATGCAACAATAACAATTGAACAGATGGGTATACTACAAGAGGCCCTAGCAAGGAAGAAACATCATGAACTACTCAGAAGGGAGCATAGGCAGAAGCAATCTTTGATTGATATCAACGAAATTTTCTTAGATGCATTCAGTTTGCCTACTCCAAATGAAACCAAGCCAATCATTGAACAATTGACCAATATAGTGGAAAGAGTGTGACACACACCTAGATACTAATGTCAAACTATTAGAGTGGTTTGAAAAGAAGTTTCAAAACAAGGTGGATGAGAAGATATCTAGTGATATTGCACTAACACAGGTTGCGTTGGCAACTAAGATAGATAGCATGAAGAAGGTACTAGAGACCATTTTCTCTCTATAGACCAAATTTTGTAATCCTACACTCTTCAAAAAAGAGATAAGGAATCACATCCCGAGTTTGGAGAGCCGAATGCAGTGATCCGATGCAACATTGCCCAAGTCTCCAACTCAAAGTGAGAAACATTTTAGGATCCTCTTGCAATCCCAAAGTTAGTTAGCAACATTACAAGTAGATGAAGCCAACATTAGGGCTAAATTGATCATCATCTAGTCTACATTGAATCCTTACAAGGAGATTTTACATAAGGAGCTAGGCTATGTAGAAACACTTATGAATAAAGACCCCAATCTTTCTGCATTAGATGGCTTAGTACACCTTGTTGCTAAGCTGGCCATCCAAATTAAGTCTTTGGAGGTAGCTTGTGATAATTGGGATGCAACTATAAAAATTATACTTGAGGTCCATAAATCTTTTTTGGACAAATACACTATAGGTGTATAACCCATTAACATCAGTGTCAAAAAGGGGGAGTAAGAGAATGGGGGAGTAAGAGCAAGTGGGAGAGCAAGCAAGCAAAACAAAGAGAACAATAAAAGATAGAGAAAGAGTATCAGTTGATGCAAATCTACTCAACAGGAGAAATATTTTGATACAAAGTATAGTATAGTTATAGATCAAAAAAATTCGGGGGAGTTATGAAATTTTGAGGTATAAGTCATGTTGCAAAATTTTGTTATTTTGAAATTTTGTATAGAAGCTGAATAAACATCTATGTTATGGTCATAAGAATAAGATTATAAATGTACGACCAAGTGTTTTTGACACTCATGTCAAAGGGGGAGATTGTTAATCTTAGATTGGTTTTGACAAGTGAGCATCTATACACTTAAGTCATTTACTTAGTTCATGCCAAAAAAAGTAACATATGCTGAGCACAACATATAAGTAAGAGCATGTTGAGTAAACAATGAGTGCTGAGTCATTCAAGTGCTGAGCAGATAGTATGTGCCAAGTGATTCAAGTGCTGAGTAGGAGGTGCATGCCGAGTCATTTAGATGCCGAGTGATAGTATTGAAATCATAGTAAGTGCTGAGCACCAAGGACTTCAAATGCCGAGTAACACAATTTTGTCATAGTTGTTTTGTATTGGCACAAACTACTATGTAAACCATTTTTGGGTTGACTTAAGGATTGAATTACAATTTTTTTGATAAGAATGGATCTTAAGTGGGAATCCCTACGTATTACATGCATTCAATCAGGTAAAAGGAAGGTTTAAGTGGAAATATGGATGAATCACAGCTGTTGATTCATACCTAACCCTAAGTCACCTAAGTCTTCTTAAGGAAGACAAAACCCTAAATGTAAAATGAGAGAGAAGGAGAGTTTGCATGCGCAGATAGGACATTCATGGTGACCAAGGTATTATGATTTGAATTGCATTGCAAAATTAGTTAAAGGAGAAAAAAAAAAAAAATAGTGAACAATAGAGAGACATTTGATCAAGAAGGATCAAGTATACAACAACATATAGGTGATTAGACATCAAGCAACAAAGTGCTAATTGCAGGATCATTGTTGAGACATTCTAATAGGTGAATCAGTTAAATCTCTTAACAGAGTAGTCCTAATAGGCTATATTGAAATCCTCTAACAAGGTACTTACTTAATTATGAGTCGAAGTCCTTTAACCAGGCACACTTCTAATAGGGTGTCAAAATCCTTTAACAGGGTAAGACCTAATAGTCTTTCTAAGCTTTTAATAGGGCAAACCTCTCATAGGGTAGATCATGTTTCATGATCAAACATTGTAACCTTCATTGGATACACTTTATTATTGCAGTAGTGAAGATTTGTGGCTATCATCCCCACCCCAATTTTACCTTCTTATTGGAGGGTTTCTGGGTAATCATATCTTGTGTCATATATGTGTGAATGCTTACTTGTTTACATACTTTAGATGTATATGCTTTACATGGTATTTCAATTTACTTGTTAAATTATGAGATGGATGAATGGTGAATGTTTTATGGGTTAAAGTTTAAAGCACTGATTCACCCTCCCTTTAAGAGTTTACCTTTCCTATTGTAATTCCAACACATAGGTCTCAAACAATTAGAAGATGTTAGATTACAAGATACAATTGACTTTGAGATAGAGATATAACACAGTGGCCACAAATGGTAATATAGGGCCTAGGTGATAAAATATATTATTATATTGGATAGAATAATAGAGGAACACACTTATAAATAAGTTCTTGCCTCAATTTTAAATAAGATTAATTAATAGAGGAATAATATTTGAATTTAGGCATTCGTTAAGTGTCATGTATGAAGTCCTATTATGGAAAATGTACTAAGGTGAGAGCTAATTGATCACGAAATTATACACCAATTAGATTCCTACAACTTATGGTGATACAATTAGTGATGTACATATTCATTAAGAATGTTAAACTAGAATAATTTATATTCTTGTAATTCATCATATTGGTTGTTAGTTTTACAAGTGTATGATGATAAATGCAAGCAAAATATCACAGGTTTCTTACATATTAATGTACTTTAGCTTTGAACAAATTATATAAGGGCATGTAAACATCAAAGTGATAGGGAAAATGCAACATATTAATAATTTACCCTTTCATGCTAGGAAAGAAATCAATGATAGTGATATGGCTAAAGTAAAACATTTTAAATCAATGATTCACATTCAATCCTAAGAAGATATCATAGTCTCACTAAAGAAAATATTACAATGGTTCAAACCTACTTAATAACAATATGTATGAGTTGGATCAAGTCAATCATATAGCTAATTATGCGGCCAATTATTCCTACTTGAACAACAAGTGTCAATAAAGTATGAGAGCATGTAAAAGTCTACCATCTTCATGAGGATTGGGAGTCCTACAAGTGTTAATAATATCAACGTATGGGATGGGTGTCTCACCAACTTTACCTAACTGTTTTACAAGGAAGATGTTGGTGCACTAAATTATAAAACAAACTTCCCTTAAAAAGTCATTCTCTATCTTTATGATTCTCAATTTCAATCCCAACACAAAAAACCTCTAAATTTGATTGAGCAAGGCAATTATGGCCCAATTTACTAAAGTTGGTAAAACCTTCAACTTGTTGACTATAATCAAGGTGGTTTCTTTAGAATTATTATAAATGGTATTAAGTGCAACTAAAATATAAAAGTAGATAAACTAATGTAGTAGTAGTTGATGTGAAAATGACCCAAGAAGCTTTCACTAAGCTGGTGAATAGTCTATTACTATAACATTTATTGCATTAATAAGCACATCACTTCATGATAAAAGAATGTGGTGAATTATTAAGGTTCATTGTGGGTATTTTCTTATATGGGTCATTGAATTATGGAACACATACAAACTACCTTATATGACTAATCTAGTATTGATTGATGTTTCAATATTTGAGTGTGGGAGGGCAATTGATCCCTAGATTATTGTGTATTCATTGAGTTACAAAGTCCAGGCATGTCAAGAAAGATAACACACCCAAAGAAAAAGTAACATGAGTTGTGTATAAGCAACACCACAAACAGGATAACATATAAATATATATACTTACTTATTAATGCTCTTATTAATGCTCAAATTATACAAATACATATAGAGAAAATAAAATTTCCACTAAAAAGCTCCAACAGCTTCTAACTCTATAAAAACTTGTTGGATTTTTATTACATCCATACAAAGCAACTAATAAGTCAAAACCCTAAGCTAGAGCTTCCCTAATGATTCATAAATGGAGTCATTGGTAACTTCATTTATAATTATCCTTAACAATATAAATCTCTGTATGATTAAGTCCCAAATTAGCTCAAAACAAGGGCATGACATAAAGCAAGAGATTGAAAGAAAAAAATCAGTCCAAAAAAAAAAAAATGCAAAAAGTACTTTGAAGGCCTCAAAATCAAGTATAGACCATTAATTTGAAAAAAAAGAAGCAAAAAGGACTTGATGAGAGTGTTCAATAAAAAGACCCATTATATGGATTGGGAATAATTGATTGATCAATCTTTGTCAATTGAATAGTGAGTTACCTTAGAGAAATAAGAAACTTAATTACAAAAGTTTCATAGTGTTGCCTCCATTTTGTGATGACAAAATTGAGGACAACATTATGTTCCACCCAATCAAAGCTAAAATTAGGACCATAGGTCCCAAATAATTAGAAGATGTTAGATTACAAGATACATTTGATTTTGAGATAGAGACATAACACAATGACCACAAATCGTAATGTAGGGCTTGGGTGATAAAATAGATTATTAGATTGGAGAAATAATAAAGGAACACACTTATAAACAAGGGATTGCCTCAATCCTAAGTAACATTGATTAATAGAAGATTTGTATTTGAATTTAAGCATTTGTTAAGTGCCATGTATGAAGTCCTATTATGGAAAACACACTGAGGTGGGTCTGAGTGTGTGCTAATTAATCATAAAATTGTACACCAATTATGTTCTTACAACTTATGATTATACAATTAGTTATGTACATGTTTATTAAGAAGGTTAAACTAAAATAATTTGTATTCTTATAATTCATCATGTTGGTTGTTAGTTTTACAAGTGTATTATTATAATTGCAAGAAGAATATCATAGGATTCTCTTTACATATTAATGTAATTTAGCTTTGAACCAATTATATAAGGGCATGTAAACATTGAATTGATAGAGAAAGTGCAACATATTATTAATTTCCCTTTCATTCTAGGAAAGAAATCAATAATCATGATGTAGCTGAAGTAACACATTTTAAATCAACATGATTCACATACAATCCTAAGAAGATAGCATAGTCTCACTTAAGAAAATATTACTATGGTTCAAACATACTCAATATCTGTTAGAAGTAGTAATCTTTCCTTGGTTGTATTTATTTATTAAATGGGATAAACCAAGGTATCCCGTATGTATTTTATCCTTTAGTACACATGCAAAGGACATGTTATTTTCTTGTCCTATAGTTCACATGTGAGGATAACTCTTTTTTGTAATTCCTTTATTAAGAAAAGTAGTTTATTCCTCCTTAAGAGGATATTGACACTTTGCATACACTTATTATGAATGGTGGCATTCATAGAAATGGGAGTTACACATGCAACTCCTTTCTCATCTCTATAAAAGAGATGCCTCTCTCATTCTTCACAACTACTTCTTTACATCTTCTTGATGTTATTGTAATGAGCTAATTTGCTCCACAATCCTTCTTCCTCCTCTCTCCTTTCTTAGGTTTCTTTGCCACATTCTTAATATTACACAAGGGGTTTTCTTTGCTTTCCCTTTTCAAAATCTCTTGTCTCCATTCTTGTTGATCCATTGGGAAACTCATTTGGTTTATGGTAATATTCTTCACATTAAGCTCTCTTGGATTGTTTTATTAGGTTTTATTTTACTCTATTTCTTACAATATCAATATGTATGAGTTGGGTTAGGTCAATCATATAGTTAATTATGTGCCCAATTATTCCTATTCACACAACAAGAGTCAATAAAGTATGAGGTCATGTAAAATTCTACCATCTTCATGAGGATTTGGAGTCCTAAAAGTGTTAATAATATTAATGTGTGGGATGGGTGTCACACCAACTTGACCTAACTCTTTTATGAGGAAGATGTTGGTGTACAAAATTATAAAACAAAGTTCCCTAAAAATAAGTCATTCTTTAGCTTTAGGGATATCATTCTCAATCTCAACACAAAAAACCTCTAGATTTGATTGAGCAAGGCAATTATGGGCCAATTTACTAAAGTTGGTAAAACCTCTGACTTGTCAACTATAATCATGGTGGTTTCTTTAGAAGTATTATAAATGGTATTAAGTGCAACTAAAATAGAAAAGTAGATAAAATAATGTGGTAGTAGTTGATATGAAAATGACCCTAGAAGCTTTCACTAAGTTGATGAATAATATATTACTATAAAATTTATTAATTAATAAGCACATCACTTCAAAATATAATGTAGCGAATTGTTAAGGTTCATTTTGAGTATTTTCTTATATGGATCATTGAATTATGGAACACATACAAAATACCTTATATGGACTAATATACTATTGATTGATGTTTCAATCTTTAAGCATGAGAGGGCAATTGATCCTAAGACTATTGTGCATTCATTGCATTACAAAATCAAGGCATGTTAAGAAAGATAACACCCCCGAAGAAAAAGTAACACAAGTTGTGTATAAGAAATACCAAAAATAGGATAATGTATAAATGTATATACTTACTTATTCATCCCCAAATTATAGAAATACATATAGAGCAAATAAATTTTCCACTAAAAAGCTTCAACAATTCTAACTCTACAAACTTGTTAGATTTTTATTACATCCATACAAAGGAACTAATAAGTCAAAACCCTTTAACCTATAAATTTCCTAATGATTCATATATGGAATCATTGATAACTTCATTTACAATTATCCTTAACATTATAAATCTTAGATTATGATTTACAAATGTATCACTCTTGCAGTAACTAAATTTGTAAGAGTTGAAAACCTAGAAGATCTTGTGCCTTGTAGTTATATGGAAATGTGAAGTGACTAACCATTTCTTCAAAATAAATTACTATACACAACACTCTACTATTATCTTATCACTTTGGATGTTAAGGAGGAATTGGTGTTCAATGGATAAGGCATACAAAGGAAAACTAAAATTCTATAGAATTCATTGAAATGGTGGAATAAGACTTACAAAACAAAAATCCAAGCATTCTATATGTACCATTTGATTTAAAATTGATACACAATGTTCCTCTTCCTTTGTCACTTGAAATTTAAATTATGCCCTTAGATTTATAACTATTTATAAGTAGTAAAATTCCCTTGGAGTAGTTACAATATAAAAATTGGTTATTAATAATGATGTAGGTTGCTCAAAGATGTAGCAAGAATCATAGTTGAAAATAAGGAAGTGTTAAAGTTTTAGGAATTGGGATTAGGGATACATCATAACTAATTCTACTATTTGAGATTCAAAGATTTGGAGTAAATGGAAATTCATTTCTTAAGGAGTGCAAATAAGGATAAGTTTGAATCAATGATTCGAATGAGATGCTTTCGAAAGTGTTGAGGATCAAAGTTTAAGGATAATAAGGATAGGTATTGATGTAAAGGGATCACCAAAGCTACAACTCTAGAAGATAACTTAGGGCCTATTCAATTGTAGAATTGTTAAATGTGGCAATCAACTATGCTAGAATAAGATCACTTCTAGAATTCACACATTCTTGAAGTAATTTTTGGAATATCACTTGGACATGTTTGGTTAACTTGGAAGAGGAGTCAAAAGAGCATTTGATGTGTTTGGTTGAATGACACCAATTAACTTTTATCCCGCAAATAGAAATCCCACAACTCTTGCAGATTGGAGAGGTCATTAATAGGGCATGCAAACTCATTGGACTGAAGCAATAAATGTGAAAGAGAGGTCATTCTAGCCATAACATCAATTGACCTAGACAACTTAGGAGTCACTTGGTTATTCAACCATAGAGTCACAATATTCTACCTGGAGAAACTTTTTGGAATGGGTCATGTTAAATTGTTGAAGGTTAGGCTCAAAACCTATAGACTAACAAGCAAGTCACCAAAAAAACCATGAATCAAACCCATAATCTCAAAATTGCTAGCCATGAAGTTCAATAGACTAATGCCATCCTTAATATTTTCAAGTATCAACCACAAAGACAAGGGGTTTTCATCAAGGGCATTTACTTCCAAGCTAGATAAACTAGAGAAAAAATTATGTGAAATAGATGAAAGTTTGTTACCATTGAGAAAAGATAATTGCAGAGTCGTCAAGCCATTGAAGGAAAGAAATGCACTGCTTAACCTATTGTTCTGGAACCCAATGTTTCCTAGGGTGGTTAACTTATTCAAATCCGAGGGAAGCCCTCCTTTAATATCTTTATTTTGCATCTAAATCCCCACAACTTTGCTATTAGAGCATTGCATATTGTCTACAAGGACCCAATCTCGTTCAACCCAACTTATATTATGCATTCTTCGAGCCCTTTCTTAGCTCCAACATCACCACCACATATAAGGAATACATTCGCTAAGCCAAGCCAACAAACACCGGGCAAAAAACATGAACACCATCCGATGAGCAGCGGACCAGACAACCCATCAAATTGGGTTAATAAAAAAGTGGATTAATAAGCTATTCTAATTCCACCTTTTTTAAGGAAGATCCTTATGCCCATTTTGGGTTAAAATTAGGAGTCACAAATTCTAATTCCAATTTTGCATTTTACAAATAAACAACTAATTTATGAATGCAGGTATTTAGATTTTCCTATTCCCACTCAATTCTTACTACTAAACAGACCCTTAGTGTAAAAGATTGAGGAGTAAAGAGTTTTAGTTCAAGACACATCAATGTAGAAAAGTGTAAAATACTATCAATTGTAAGGGAAAGTGGAGGTTGGTGGGAGTGGATGTTGGGACAAAAAACTCTTATATCCTTAAAAAAGGAGATAGAGGTGACCAATGGGGAAAACATGCTTGGATGGACTAGTTTGCTATCCCAATAAGGACAAAATGAAAGGTGGAGATGGGATAGAAGATGTACCTATAAGATAATTTTTAGTTCATGTTAGGAACTATAGAAAAGGTTTGTTCTTTCAATAATGATTAAACTTTTGCTTCAACATCCAAATATATTTCAAATATCTGTTAGTTCTTATTTTAATGTGAGGTTTGATTAGGAAGAGATGCAAGTTTTTTAAGTCTTAAATATATAAGAATTATTTATCCATGATTTGATTGAGATGCAGGTAGTAGCAACACATTTTCAAGAACAAAATACAAATTCCAAAGCGAGAGAACACACGATTTGCAAGGTCTCTCATAGTGTGTTGGAGGAGTTACGTTTTCAATGCAAGAGAGATAAAAAATACAAGGGACAACTTTGAGGGAAGGCATTGGAAATTATGGAGATTTTGGAGATTACCATCTAGATGCAACTATTGTACAAAAAAAATAACAATTGGTGATCAACACTTTAGTTTTGGACATGCAAGTGATAGATAAATACAAGTGTAATGGTTCAAATAATTCAATAGACCAAATCCAAAGGTGATTAAAAGGGAAGTAACAATCTTGATGTGTATGGATTACCCACAATTACAAGAGCAAAAAGAGCTTTGACGAAGCTTGAGTCCTTGCCTTTTGTCAAAAATGAAAGAGTAGATTTGTGTGATGGTTAAATCATAGTTATTAAATAGTTAAAAGCATAGTAACACAACTCTTACACTAAAACTTGTAACATGTAAATTATACTAATTGCACTTAGGACAACTGTTTAAAGTGACAATATCTCAACTAATGGTTTGTAGAAGTTAATGAAAATTGTTTCAATACATAATCAACTCCAATGTCTCTTTAAAATGAAACTTCTAAATTATTAGTCCTTGCCTGTAACTAGACATTTTCTAGTTTGGAAAAAACCAGCTTCAATATGATTTTAATTTTTGATACGAATCAATTGACTTTCGACTAAGAGTCATATGACTCATTAAGAATATGAGTAATGATGATGTATTTGTGATAGTTTTTTAATTTTTTTTTGTTAAAATCTAATAGATTTATAGAATATTGAGATAATTTGAGATTTTTTTGTAAAATGTTTAATGAAAAGGTAAAAAATGTATATATAAATAATAATAATATAATAATATCTTGACTAAAATTAATATAACTTACAATAGTATAATATAATATAATTTTTACTGAAAAAAATAAACAAACATATATCTTTTGACCTGAAATGCATATACTAACCTTAAGATATATTATAAGTACAAAAACTTAAAAAAATATAAAACTAACATAATACATCTTATTAAAAAAAAATCTAAACTCTCCTTTTCTTTTATTTTTTATAAATTATAAATATGGATGCAACTAAATTTTTTTTTTAATGTTACATTCCCAATGTGCTTCCAAGATACCCAATTCACTATTATTGTAATAAAGATGGTTATCTAATTAAATTGACATTAACAAAAATATATTTTTTAATTGCTTTAAAATTTAAAAACTTAAACTTATAAATCATAAATATCTTCATCCCCAACTCATCCTATTACAATTAAATGATGATTGGCATCTTTGAATGAGATAGAAATTGAATACGCTTTATATTTACATAATTTTATCTTCTGTTTGAAAAAAGATCAATTAAAAATCAAAAGGGCAAAAAACACTTGAGGCAGAGACTGCTAGAAAAAATCAAGAAATTACCACCACAAAAAAATTCATAATTTTAACAAAACATCAATCAATAAGAAGCAAGTGAGGTGAGTCTGATGGTTATCTAATACAATTTCTTTTGACTTTTTTTTTTCCTTCCTATTTGCTTGTTGCAAGGGAAAGAGAGGTAAACAAATAATTTCGAGCATGGCATTTGAAACATCCATTTGAGTTTTGAAGTTGTTGTGAAATTCCCCCTTATGTCAAAGGGGCATTGCTATGTTATTATAATTTTAACAAAAGGATAAAAACTAATAGGAACACCCAATTTGGCAACTTGTGGAGAAGCCTAGTGCAATGTTTCCAAAGTTTCATGGATCTTTCTAGACTTTTATATTTTTTTTTATGGTAATTTTTTATTAAAACAATAACAAGCCCACTTTTCCTTCCCTTTGGTTTCAAGGGTACACAGAGCTATATTTGTGAATCAATCTGGAATTTCCATGGATGCACACCCATATTTTTGTGGGTTTGAGAGAAAGAAACAAGGTGAAAAACTTGGCAACCAGCTTTTTTTTGCAGGTATGTTGCATATAGCCATAGAAATTTATAAGGCTTGGGAGTTCCCCTTCACCAACCCAAATATTCAACCTATTTTATGGGAAGAAATAACTATGGTGGATGGAGCAAATGAAGATGCCATAGCTCAATCCCCTGCTCCAGCATTGGGAGAATCCATGGACATCTTTTCTTTGCAACTTGTGTTAACATTGTTTTTGGTCTTGACGAGGGTGCTAAAGAAATTGAGAAGCATGTTGCTTAGCTTTGTATGCTTGCAAAAGATTGCTACCAGCCTGCTTTCAAAAAATTAGTTTAGTCCTATGTGTTGAACACAATGTAAACTTCATTGATGGATTTGCCATTGATGAGTTCTAGAAGAGATTGTGGGTAAAGCTTTATGCTGGAAGTTCCTTGAATAGATTGTGTGGTGAAATTGCATTGGAAGTTTCTAGAAAATTTGACTTTTATTTTTCCTATTTTCTAAGCTAGAAAATTAATTAAACCCCTAGGAAAATTACAACAAACCAATAGGAAAATAAAAATTTATCTATAGAAATATAATTTAAAAATAAAACATTTAAAACTTTAGAATGTTGTAACATTTTTCTATAAAAATTAATAGAGTGGAGCTAATGGAAACATTAGTTCCTTGCCTATATATAGGCAGGGACTAATTACTCTAGCATAGTTTATTCCACACAATGGTATTTATTTAAAATTGCACATGCCTTTAGTGTGCTTCTACGTTTTGCATTCTCATCTACACTTGGAAAATGGTGGGGAAATAGGGAGTTATGGGAATGTTCCAAGCTAAATTCTAATGTTTCCCCCACAACCTTGCCTTATAAATCTTATTAATTACTCTAGCACATGCATGTTAAATTCGTGTTTGCATCTCCCATGATTTAGAGAGAGCTGATGAAACTTGCACACCAACAGATGAGAAAAATTGTAGTTGATGAACTCAAGAAGATGCAACCATAGAATTTTTTTTTATGAAACTCTTCCCTACTATTTTTGGTTGTTACAAAATTGGTTTTGATTGTTTCAAACACATAAGTTTCTGTTCGGATTTATAGATTTGTAATTCTAGGTTCTTTTGATTTTTGTTTGGAAATTTTTTGTCGCGTCTTCGTGAATTGAGGTGTTCTTTTCTTAGAGTTCTAGGCCTGAATTACACCACAATGACTTTACCCTTTGTAACCTTATTGAGTTGTCTTCTTAGGATTTTAGGCTTGAACTACACCACAATGACTTTACCCTTTGTAACCTTATTGAGTTGTTACTTATGTTTAGTTATAATTATAAACATGGGTTATGCTTGAATATGCACTATCACCACACCATAAACTCACTATATTTTTATTCCTTTAGTATGATATTTGAATTGAATGCACTATCATCACAACTCACACTCTCACTAGTCTTGTTCTCTCTTGCTATCTAGTTTTTGCTTATAGATTATAAATAGTTAGTTATGAGAGTGTTTCATTTTCTTTTGATGAAAGCACTATAAATGATCCAGTTTAGAGAGAAATATTCCAAATGAGTATTTATATATAAAGCTTCATTGCATTTCAATTGTCTACAAGATTCATTAGGATTGATTGTCGGGCCAAGACCCAATTAGAAAGATAAAACCCTCTTTCCAAGGAACTTTCTATTATTTATTAGGTGTAATCTCGAGTTGTGTAGATCCTCAACATCCCATGATTGATTATTTCCCCATCCAAAATGTCTCTATTGTAAAATTTTGCACTTGGGCATCATAACAAGAATGCTTGTTTGTTTGAGACTGGTTCTCATCATAGCTAAATTGAAAAAAATATTGAATTGGTTTTAACAAGCTTATAGTCTTCAATAATTAAGGCCTCTCTTAAGGATGTCTACTGCAAGGTCATATCACTTTAAGCTAAAAATTTTGCAATTTGATTTGTTCATTGGTGATGAATAGTTAAGCCAATAATATTTTGGTGTACCTTGAATGGAGGGCTATATCATGGTGCAAAACCCTGTTAAGACATTAACATAGGGAATGTTTTGTGTGGTGTTAATTGTTAAGCCCTATAGTATAACATCTTTCTACTTTAATTATATCATTTCCATAATTGTAGGGGATGATTCCACCAAATATAATAATTAGCGCCAATATGTTGGATGAATGGAGTAAATTGATAAAGTTGGGTGCATTAGAAATTGAAGTGCAAAAGGAGTTCAATGATATCACACTAGATCTTATTTCCCATATAATACTTGAAATTATTTTTATAGAGGGAAAGCATAAATTTGAAATGCAAACCAAACATAAGATTTGTGTAGTTGAATCACTTTGCAGTGTTTATATTCCATGTTATAGGCGACAAACTTTAATTTCTTGATAGTAAAATTTTTAATCTTAAAATGTACAACTCATATATATGAGTTATTTTTGTATTTATAGTTTTTAGGACAACAATTAATTTAGCATCAATTATGTGGAATCGCAACCATCTTCTGTAAAATAATAATCTTTATTTTAATGCCAATGGTCAATGCACATCGGTGAAGTTTATTGGTTGTACCACTTAGTGAGGTTTCTAACATTGCATGAACAAATATGTCTAAAATAATTATGAAGATTTTTTTTACTAAAATCATTTAGTACAAAAACCCTATTATAAAAATGTCTTAGTTTAAGACAAAAAAAGTTTAATGTGTCTTTTAAAACTTCCCTTCTCTAAACTGAATTAGAGAGTCTTAAAAAGATGCAATGATGCAAATTTTATAATGATTAATTTGAGTTTTATATGACATTTTATAAGATTAGTGTTAGGTACAAACACTAGTTGATTTCATTATTGCCACTATATTTTAATGAGTCTTAGTGGAACTAGCATTTAATGAAAATAATCGTGATAACATGCCACATTTAGGAGAGAAAAGAATTATGTTGCATTTGATGATAGTACACCTGAAGATTCAAAAGTCCTTGGGTTTTTAAGGAGTGTTGCCCAAATTTTCTTAAATATTCATAGAAATCTATTGAATAATTTAATACTGGTACTAAGGGTGTAGTCCCATGAGGGGGGCTTTGAGATCTATTTTTATGGAGTGGAAGGTCCCATGAAATGAAACAAAAAATGCTATAGAATTAAATAGAATCTTCTCCTAAAAAATAGTTGCCCCTATTTTTTGGGTGCAAATTTTTGAGCGGGTGGAAAAGGTGGGGGGCTAGAAATTGCCTCACGAGCTTAGGCTTTTTGTATGTCACTTGTCAATCGAATATGTTTTTAAATTTTTATTGATATTGTTTTAAAATGATTTAGTCATGTAAATTAACAATGCAATTCATAAGACCACCAATTTCCATAAATTGTGGAGATAACAACTTTTAAACATAAACTCCACTTCAAGATTCATGGGACCTCTCACTTTAAAATTATCCTAAAGAGTCTCAGTAGCACCCGCTGAATTTTTTTAGGAAGCCCCCCTCCATGGGACCACACCCAAATACATGTCTTAGACATCTAATTGTAACACTTTAACATCATTTACTCAAAAGCCACCTTTTCCCCTGATACATTTGATATTGAAGATCACTAACAGAATGAGATAGTTGTCTAAGAAATTTAAGGTGATTTACTTAAAATTTTGAAGGGAGAGAGTGTTAGTTTTTTTTAATTTAATGCCCACTAACAAGGGAAATATATCTTATAGCTTTTCTCTCTATGGGGGAAAAGTCAAAAGATCATGTTATGGTGGGTTAGAATTCTATGTCAGCACAACCTATTACAAATTCTAAGTTAATAGTTTACTTTATAGCTGCGCTAAATTTTGTATCTTGAAGTTATGTGGATGATATAAATTATAGATACACTAGGTTTAATCCCACAATCATTGTCTTTAAGGTGTGTAGCTTTCCATTGCTTTAGGAAAAATTAGTTTGTATAGAATATGTATTATTGGCTTAAGCAAACAACTAAACTTATTTGATTTGATGGGTTCTAAATACCACTATATCTTCTTGGAAAATTGTCTAAAGTTACACACTTCTTAGAAAGTTTTTGATTCAAAACATATATTTTTCTCCACATCATCAACACACATTATAGATTTTGTGTTTTGGTTTTCCAAATGCATTGTTTACAAGAAGCGTTAAGTACCAGTCTGCTTGCTAGGGGATACAAATTCATTAGAACCTTGGAGAGGGAGTCTCTATGTATCTTATCCACATCAAAATCAACATCTATAGACATTCTGTAAATATAAGTGATGTGGAATGGACTCTAACCGTAAGTAAATCAATATTTGAGACCCATAGTTGGTGGTATGGAGTAGATTTTATAGGCTTCACAAACATTGAATATGCTATGATTATATATTTTTTTTCTTCAAATTTTTCCCTATCTACTACTTGAAGCTAATGAAAAATATAGGGTACCCAAAAGGGGGAATAATTATACTAGCATTCTGTCTTGAATAGTGAAAACCATGAGTTTGAATTCTACAGCCTTCACTACACTTACAACAGTTTAGTTTAAGATCTAACGTATCTAGAGTATGTTCTTTGCTCCATTGGGGACAATCAATTAGGTATTTTATGCCTTCTCAAGTGGAGAAACATACATCGGTTATTGATTCTCAAGCCAACTTGGTCATCTATTGTATTAGTGTCTTGAGATCTTGTCTTGCAGCCTGGTTAGAATAATTTAAGGGTTTTGATTTTCCAACTTAAATAAGAAGTCATTTATTTATAATTAGTTTTGATGTCATCATGTGTCTTGTAGCATTATTATAGGACACCAAAAGCTTTTGGGTTTCTACTTAGAATGGAAAATATATTAGTCTTGAAATCATCCTTGACATCACATATTTTGGAGGCATGTCTTTCAACATGGTGTGACTAAATCAATAAATAAAACTTTGATAAGAAATGCATTTATATAGTAGTGTCAAGAAATCCTTTTTGACATCATATATCATGCAAAATTCTACATATCATCACATATCTTAGAGGTTGATTAAAATAAATCAAGAGTTTTTATTTCTTAACTCAGTGAAATAATGCATATGTACTTTAGATTATTATATGCTTATATCTTTTTAGATGAATAAATAATGTCTAGATTATAATTTATAAATTAGTGTTACACATATTTATAAAAACAATGGGCTGAAGTGAGACCCTCAAGATTTACAAAGGGCTAAAGTTTAGAGCACAAAAGTATAGAAATAAATACATTGTCACTAATAAGCTAAAGCAATAGTACAGGTGGAGAAGAGAACTCCAATGACTTGAGTACTCTAGGGTCCAACACATCATCATCTTTTTCTTTTTCTTATATAACACAAGCTAGAGAAATATCAAGAGTCAACTAAGAACACATGGGTTCTAGAGACAAAAATAAAGCATTCAAATTGCAGAACCTCCATACTGATCATAGTTCTCAACACAGTATAGAGCATTGGGAAAACAAACTAGAAACTCTAAGAAATGCAATTAGTTTCATTCATTTGATAAGTTGACAGTTAAAATAAACTACAAGATTGATCAATGCATGATCAACCACCATACTTGCATTTGGTAGGAATTATGATGCCCTAGAGCTCTTGTTTATATAAGCACGACTCTCAAAATTTTGATGTGACTAGATAAAGTCCACTTTTAAAACAAATGGAGCATATATAACATCTAGCATGTGATAGGCACATGAGAATAACATGGACATGAGAGACCCATTTAGAATTTTGTTAGATCAATTATAATTGATTAATATAGAAGGCCAAAACACATGTAAGTGATGTAGTAATAGGCTGATAGTAAAAGGTGCTTGGAGGTGTACAATTGTGTTGATGTGTGGAATTTGAGTAAAAATGCATTTTATTTGCCATATAAAAAAAGATCACGATCTTTTTGATCTAATCATCTAGTTTGGCTACCCTAATTTCTTCTTCAATCCAAATGTACAATTATGCACAATAACCATGATTACTATATTTGTCACTATGGCTAGGGAAGCAACTAGCAGTTGACTTTATTTTATTGTTATGAATAATGGTTAGAGTTGCTAGTAGTGGTTAAGGGTAGAGGCAACCAAGAGGGGCATTGGCTATGGTGCAACTTATTTGCACCGTTGATAGTTGTGCCAAATATTGCCCTTGCCCGACTGCTTTGCCATGTGATGGCATTGTCAACTTTCAAACAGTTCATGTGATGGGACAAGCATGTCAACAATGTCCAAGCTAACTGTAATATTATAAATAATTTTTCCCCCCTTGTTGAATGAGTGAGTGATATATTTTTAGTTGATAAAGTTTACTCTAAAATAATTCAAGCTTTTACTTTGGATGTAATATCAAGTTCATAAATTTTAATACTAAAAAAATTACATTATGTTTTAAATTTTAAATTGTAAGTGTTATTAATAATGAAAAAATAATTTTAGAATAAAAATTTTGTAAGTAAAAGAGATTAAATTCATTAAAAATTAAAAATTAAAATAACACTTAAAATTAAAATAACATTTAAAACCCCAAGAAAAGAAAATTGGACCAGACCCCAACCCATGATCATCTCAGTGACCTCGCCGATTTGCCCCCTAGCCTACTGCACCCACCTCCCCCTGGAGGTCCCCATTTCGCACCTAGAAGAGATGATAGAAATCATGGTTGAAAAGGGGGGGGAGGCCATCAGGGAAAATAAGAGAAGAGCCTAGAGCAATCTCAATGTGGATAGGGCCAATATGGGCATTGTCAGAGAACCTGCTAAAATCTAGGTGTTGGGGGATCTCGACAGTAGCACCCACTATGACGAGCTCCTTGACCCGACTCTTCTGGTTCTCTCTGACAATGTTCGTGAAACGGGTTTCAACTTTCTCAACAATGCAAAGAACAACCTAATTGACAATTTTCGCTCCATTAAGTGGCATTTTCAGGAAATTGAGACTCTGAAGGACAGATCCAACTAGACCAACAACAGGGGGGATGTCAAGGATCATGAGGCTAGAGGTAGTAAAGACCAGGAGGGCAGCCAGGAAAAAGCCAGAAGCCAGGACCCCAGAGACAATCAGGAGGACAAAATCACCCGGCTCGAGTAGAAGGTCCAAAGGCTAGATTTCGTCCACCAGATTGTGACTAAACAGATTGTGGATACCCTCCATACCTTGAATGAAAACATTGTTAATCTAGGGGACTATCTGACCAATGTCGATCTTGTGGGGAACGTGGAGTAGAGTACAGAGCACAGAACCAGCCAAGAAGATCCTCAGAAAGAGACTGGAAACTAGGAAAGTCAGGGGGACCAGAAGCATATCCCCCCCAGGATCTAGGAGGAAGAGGCCAACCAGAAGGAAAGCGACGTTGCAGAAACCCTGCAGGCAATGGAAAAGAAGGGACACTAGTCTGCCCGCTAGGCTCTGTTCTTGGCCTTTGTTTCTCAGGCTTCGGGCCTTTTTGTTTCTGGCCTTTTGAGGTAGCTTTTTTTCTATCTTTTCAGTTTTAAGTTGTTTTTTGCTGTAAAACTTTGGGTTTCAAGATCCCTGTAAAACCTGTTTTCCTAATAAAAAACATTTAAAACTTAAAAAAATATTTTTACAATGTTTTTATATTATAGAACAAAAGTATAGAGTGTTTATAGATTAAAAAATTTGGATAGTTATAGTATTGAGCTCTTCATTATAAATGGTCTGCATTTTTTATTTGTGTCTTAGATTCTTTTTAAGATTCTTTGTGAGATTTGATTTGAGAAATAAGAAAGAATAATTCATGTTAGTGTTTCAATACATTGAACAATTTTACAATGTGTTTTTATATTCTTCTTTGATAAAAACATGTTCACCAAAAAGAAAAGAAAAGATTTCATCATTATAATAATTATTATCTCTCAAATTATGAATTTACTCTTCAAGAGGAAAAAAAACCATACAAGACTTGATATTCTTGTCAACCTAAAAATTAAAATTACATTTAGAATTCATGATAATAAAAAATAAAAGTAAAAAATTTACAACCGTAGAGAATAAAAATACAGTCTTTATAGATTATAAAAATTGGATAGTTATAGTATTAAGTTCTTTATTATAAATGTTGTACATTTTTTTTATGTAGAATTATTTTTAAAATTCTTTGTGAAATTTGATTTGAGAAATAAGAAAGAATAATTCATGTTAGAGTTTCAATACTTTGAACAAGTTTACACATGTTTTAATATTCTTTCTTGATAGAAAGAAGATAATATTTCATATCTACACATATATTAGTCGTTAAAATAATTATCATTTCATTTAAAAAAAAAATGTCCAATAAATTTAGATCTTCTTTCCTTCGTCAAAAAATATGAATTTAGTCTTCAAGAGGGAAAACATTAAAATAACATTTGGAACTCATGATAATAAATTTTTAAAAAAATGAATATGAATGGTATGTTTACTAATTGTTCAATAAAGTATAATAAGTATTTGTTATTGTACATTTGCCAGCATATAGCCATAGTAATGTTATAACATGAAGTAAAATTTCCAAAATCCAATCTAAAATTCTAATAGCACCATTAAACAATTATCTTAAAATAAATAATTGCACATCAAATGCCTTATTCAACAAAAAATTTGAAAATAAAAATGCACATTTCATTCACACAACATTGTTTTAACTATGTGTTAAAAAAAAATTAACAATGTACTTATTTTATAGTAAAATGTGCTTAAAACAACATTAGAATATTACTTTGAATGTTGATCTTAAGATTAGTAAGTGGACAAAGAATTTCATATTCAAAATAATAATAATATTAATTATTTTATCACTTATACCATTATTGAACACAAAATTAAATTTAATTATAAAGTCTATTATTATAATAAAATAGGTTACAATATTTTTTAAAAATAAAAATAAATTCTTTTCAATTGATATAATATTACCTATATTGAGATCATATTTTTGAATCTTATGAATTCAATTTGATTTACTTACAAAATTTTATTCTAAATTTATTTCTTCATTATTAATAACACTTACAATTCAAAATATACTAGCAGTTGCATGCTTTTGTACATGCAACAAGTGCACTAATAGGAGATGAGATTTAAGAGAAACATGTATAATGAACATTAAATAATGTAAATATAAGTTTTTTAAAATGAAAATAAAAAAATAAAAAAGTTGAAGATTAAAATGTTAGAATTGCTTTAGAATAACTTGGGGGGGGAGGGAGTGAATCAATTACTGAAGGTCCAAATGTCCTATTCAAACTTTTCACTAAGTATAGTGAAAACATTCAACCATTCGTTCATCCAAGCTTTAACTTATCTAATCAGCAAGTTACTGTAAATCAACATGCAAGTAAAACACACAAGAAATCAACACATGACACAATGATTTATGTGGAAACCCAATTTGGGAAAAACCACTAGTAACGTGCTACTCAATTTTCACCCTTTTGAAGTGATGCCCTGTAAAAGGCCTGCCTTGTTAAAGGCTTACAACACACTATTAAATGTGACCTTGTTAGAATATTTAACCACCCTGTTAGAAGTGGGTTTGGTTAGAGGACTTTAGAACATTCACTTGGAATGCCACCCTGGTAAAGGATTTACAAATGGCTGTTAGGCCAACCTAAGTCCATAGGATTTTCAGATCTAATACAATTGCTAGAGAGTATTAGAAAATCTTGACCTGATTACAACATACAACTTATCTTGCAGATCTTTGATCACTTTCTTAGCTCATACCCTTGCCTGGCCTTCAATCTCTGCAACTCTTAATAGCTTGCCTTTTCTTTCAAGCTTTGTCTCCTTGAGTCTCCATACTCAATGTACTAGTGCAATCATCTCTTCATGACCACATGTAGAAGTAGAGCCTCTATGCTCTTCTTTCTCCTAGATGTCTCCTTCTCAACACCCTTTCAATCACTTCGCAAATTTGGCACTTCAACAACAATAGTATCAACAGCTCTTTGCTTCTTGGCTTATGACTTCTTAAATAGAAGTCTTGGAGTTCCTTTTCTCGCTTGATTCTTCCATTTTCCAATTTCAATTTGCATGGATTAAGTAAGATTCACTGTATCTAACCCATATTATGTTTCCTTTAGAAACTTCTTGAATGACCCTTTAGAATTCGCCCAAAAATTGGTTACATAAGATTCTGTGCCAACAACTCATCATCCTTATCTTCCAACTTGTTCACAAAATTCAATGCAACCACTATGTCGGCTTAGATTTGGTGAATCTTCATCATTTGAAATAATGTAGCTGCTTGGCTCTATTGAAATACTAGTGCTTGACACATATTGTGTTACTCGACATCAACTATGTTTTTCTTGATGCTCGACACCTGAAGATCACTCGGCACCAACTAAATTTTTTTTGATGCTCGACACCTGATCTTCACTTGACACTTGAAGATCACTCGACACATACTAAAAATATCTGTTACTCAACTTCTATTAAGAATTTGCTCAGCTTCAACTAACTTGCTCGGCACCTACTGATGATCTTAGTTAAAGCTTTGCAGTCAACCTTGTTACAACTTCTTCTTCCAATGTTTCTAAGTGTGACCAACCTCTGTATCTTTGAGTATGTCTTCAATACATTACTTAACCATCGTCTTAACTAATCCTTGCACTTCATTAGAACATCATAACTCACCCTTTCCTTTAGGTGCTCTTCTTACATCTTGTTGATCAAATCCTCTTCATCAATCAACTAAGTGATAGTGCTTGGATCTTATAAGCAAATATCATCCCTACAAATAGCAAGTTTGACATCAATGGCAAAACAATGATTGAAAACATTCTTTACAACAATCTCCCTCTTTGATCTTCAACAACAATGAGCTTTTCAATCAGATTTCCAACAATCTCCCTCTTTGGCATTGATGGCAAACCAAACTGATCAGCCATCAGACTAAACTATTCCACCAAAATTTTACTAGGTTAGAGTAGTAAGTCAAATGCCAAAAAGTAAATTGTAACACCACATCTACTTCTATTTTGATTGTTTCATTTCACTTCTCCCTCTTTGTTGCTGTATCCTTTATCTTTCTCCCTCTGTATTATTCGTCTTCTGCTATTCTAATCAACCTCTAAAATCTCCCTCTTTGCTGCTGTACCCTTTATCTTTAGTAGTTGTTGATTAGTTGTTCACTTGTCCCTCTTTGACAACACTGCCAAAGACATATTAACATCTTAATATGCAGATGTAGCTCTTACAGGTTCATTTAATATCTCCCTCTGTCACCTTGCTTGTGATTGATTTAAAGTTTCAGCACTTCTACTACTTTAGGCATAGATCCCAAAGTAAACATCCTCTACATCAATGTGTAAAATCTTCAACATTCTACTTATTTGATGCAGGGCATTCTTGGCTTTTGGTTCAAGTAGCCTTAGCTATGGGTATCACCCCTAACTTACCTCTAAGATACTCAAAAGCATCTTTAGGTAGTGATTTTGTGAAGATATCAGCAATCTGTTCCTTTGAGCTAACATATTCCATTTTTACTTGTTTGTCTTCCACTAGCTCTCTTACATAGTGATACTTGATTGTAATATGCTTAGTTTTGGCATGCATTACTGGATTCTTTGATATATTGATAGCACTTGTATTATCACAATAAAGTGTCACAGGCTCAATTACTTCTTCTTTCATACCTTGTAGCAAATGTTTGATCCATACAATATTGGTGCAATTTATAGCAGTTGCCACATATTCAGCTTCAGCAGTAGACTGTGAGGTGCAATTTTGCTTTTTGTTTGTCCATGTAATCAACCTCTTTCCTAAGAAAAGTACTCCTCTACTGGTGCTTTTTCTATCATAAATGTTACCTCCCCAATTTGCATCAGTGTAAGTTTTCAGTTCAAATCTCTCATTCCTCTTGTAGTACAAACCAAAGTCATTAGTTCTTTCAGTAATCTCAATATTCTCTTCACTGCCATTAAGTGATTTTCTCTTGGATTGGCAAAAAATCTTGCTACTATTCCAATAGCTAATGCAATGTCTAGTCTACTATTTACAACATATTCCAGCTTTCCAATCATTGACCTATACAATGTTTGATTTACTTTAGTAGATTCATCATTTTTGGATAGTTTATGACCTGTTGTCATTGGTGTGCTAACTAGTTTTGAGTCTTCTAGCCCAAATGTTTTGAGTACTTCCTTGATGTATTTGGATTGGGTCACAAATATGCCATGCTTCAACTGATGTACTTGTAATCCAACAAAAAATTTGATTTCTCCAAACATTGACATCTCAAATTCATGCTTCATTTGATCAACAAAATCTTTGCATAGAACATCTTTTTCACCAAATATTATGTCATCAACAAAGATTTCTAATATCAAAATGTCTTTACCTTCCTTAGCTTTGATGTACAAATTGCTGTTGTCATCTATTCTTTCGAATCCTATCTTTACAAGATATTTGTGCAACCTTTCATACCATGCTCTAGGTGCTTTCTTTAATCCATAACTTGCTTTGTGCAGCTTGTAGACTATGTCCTTATTCTTCTCATCAAAAAATCCCTCTAGTTGTTCTATGTAGACTTCCTCTTCTAGTATCAATTCAGAAAAGCTGACTTCACATCCATTTCGTAGACTTTGAAAGCTTTATATGTAGCATATGCAAGTAATGTTCTTACTCCTTCCATTCTTGCAACAGGGGCAAATGTCTCTCCATAATCCAATCCTTCTTCTTGTGCACAGCCTTTGCAAACTAATTTGACTTTGTTTCTTGTTATTTTACCATTCTCATCAAGTTTTTTTCTAAACACCCACTTGGTACCAATCACATTCTTATCAACTAGTTTGGGAACTAAAGACCAAGTTTTGTTTTTCTCAATCTAATCTATCTCTTCTTTCATGGCCTTATACCAGTCATCATCTTGTAGTGCATCTTTGACTATTTTGGGTTCAACCTTGCTCATTAGACATGATTCATTCCTCAGTCTATTCCTTGTCATTGGTCTAGCGTCTTTATCACCAATGATTTGATCTGTAGGGTGATGTCTTCTTACATACTTGGCTAATCTAGGTTCAATCCTTCTTTCCATATTTAATCCTTCAACTTCATAGTCATTTCATTCTTCTTCATCTGGCATTTCATCATTTCTTTCTTGCATACTATTTTCAGAATCACTATGTACATTTTCTACATTTTGCAGCTCGACTTCTGAATGTAACTTGACATTCACTAGTTGAGACTCGACAAATATTGAAGTCTGTTGTTGATTCCCAACTTGATTTGCAACATTGTCTTCAACTGTCATTCCTTCGTAGAAGTATACAAAGTATCTATAATCCTCTGTTTGCTTTGACTCATCAACTTGAACTTCTGCATGCTCATCAAAATTTACATTTGCACTCTCCACAACTTTGTTAGTGTTAGTATTCAAACACTTATATGCCTTACTTCTAGTGGAGTATCCAAGAAATATACTTTCATCACTTTTTGCATCAAACTTGCCATTTCTAGTGTCTTTTAGAATATAGCATTTACAACCAAACACTTTGAAATGTTTAGCATTAGGTGAATGACCATACCACAATTCAAATGGTGTTGCATTTGTACCTTTCTTGACTTGAACTCTATTCAATGTGTAGACTGCAGTATTTATAGCTTCTCTCCAGTATTTTAGTGCAACATTTTTCTCCATCATCAAGGTTCTAGCACAATCAATCACTAACCTATTTCTCCTTTTAGCAATACCATTCTGTGGTGGAGTTCTTGGTGCTGATGTTTTCCTTTTGATACCTTTATCATTGTAAAATGTTTCAAACTCACTTGATGTGAACTCACCTCCTCTGTCTGACCTTAGGAATTTTAGGTTCTTTCCTGTTTCCTTCTCAACTCTAGCCAGATACCACTTGAACATTTGGAATGCATCAGATTTTTTCTTTAAAAACATAGCAGTCATCATTCTGGAATAGTCATCTACAAATAGCATTATGTATTTGTCTGCTAGGTAGCTTTGCACTTCTATTGGGCCACACAAGTCTGTATGAACTAACTCTAGAACTTCATTGGAAGTGTATGTTTTACTTTTGAAACTAGACTTAGTCATCTTCCCTAATTGACATTGTTCACACATTGTGTTTTTAGGTTTCTTCAACTTGGGCAATCCTCTAACTTTCTTTTTCTTGCTGATATTAATTAGATTATCAAAGTTAACATGACACAACCTTTTATGCCATAACCACACATCATCAAGTCTAACAACAAGACATGTTGCTTCTTCCATATCTAGGTAAAACATATTACTTCTAGTTTGTTCACCTTTTCCTATCAAATTTCCATCAGTGTCATAGATCTTCGTAGTTTTGTTTCCAAATGCAACTTTGCAACCTACATTACCTAATTGTGATACACTCAACAAGTTCTAGTTCAATCCTTCAACATAGAATGCATTATCACATGAAATTTTCTTTGTAATTTTGATAGAGCCTTTTCCTTTGATTTGACATGGAACATCATTACGAAATCTAACACTATTTCCATCATACTGAGTAAAGGTAATGAACTTACTTTTATCTCCTGTCATGTGATGTGAGCATCCATTGTCTATGATCCACTTGTTATTCTTGTTCACATAGGTAAATAATGTTGTTGCTTTATCTTCATCTTTGTCTGATTCATCCATCATGGCTACATAGACTACTTCATCATCATTTTCATTAGAGTCCTCTTCAACAATGTAGCATCTTTTGCCTTTCTCCTTGTAATCTTTGTTGTCATCTTCTCTTTTGTTTCTGAACTTGTTTCCTTCTTTATAGTTTTTCTTCTGTAGACATCATGTAGCTATATGACCTACTTCATTGCAATTGAAACATATGATAGGAAGCTTACCTTTGAATTTGCCTTTACCTCTATGGAATCTCCTGGCCAGTAGTGCTTCTAACTATTCCACATCCTCCTCATTTGTACTGCTATCACTGGATGCATGTTTTTCTTTTCTTCTTCTCTTGCTTGATGTGTCCTCCTCAATATCTTTTATTGTCATCTTGGCCTTGAAAGCAGATTCGAGGTTCTCAGGTCTGTAGTTGTCAAAATTGAATAAATCAAATGCAGTTAGTCTTCCAACTATCCCTTCAAAGGTTAGTGTGTTCCCTTGTACACACCTCATCTCTTGGATGGCTGAAACTCTTATAGCATAGATAGGGAGGAGAGTTCTTAAGTATTTGCTGATAGATGTTTCTTCTTCCAATTGTCGACCCAGACTTCTTATTGCACTCACCACTTCTTTTATTCTTGCAACATATTGAGCATCATTTTCACCTTCCTCCATCTTCATGTCATCAAACTTCCCTCTTAGGCTTTCTCTCTTTGCTCTCTAGACATTCTAATCACCTCCATAGATATCTGATAAGGTTTTCCACATTTTGAATGCAGTGTTACAGTCTTTGATGTCATCATATTCAGCATAGCTAAGTGTAGATGCAATTTTGAACATTGCTTGGTTATGCTCCTTTTTGTTTAAGTCATCTACAGTGAGGGGTCCTGCTAGAGTTACATGCTCTATTCCAATTGAGGTTTGTGCATAGTCACCTATTGATCCAAGGTGCAATTTCATCAAACTCTACCATGCAGTGAAGTTGTCTTTGTTGAGCTTGGGAATTTCTCTCTTGGACATCTTGATCTTCCTGCTTCTAGTACCTTGAAACTAAATTAGTAGATGGCTCTGACACCAATTGTTATAATTGCTTTAGAATAACTGAGAGGGGGGGGGGGGGGGGTGAATCAGTTATTCAAGGTCCAAATGTCCTATTCAAACTTTTCACTAAGTATAGTGAAAAAATTCAACCATTCATTTATCCAAGCTTTAACTTATCTAATCAACAAGTTACTATAAATCAACATGCAATTAAAACACACAAGAAATCAACACATGACACAATGATTTACGTGGAAACCCAATTTGGGAAAAACCACTAGTAACATGCTACTCAATTTTCACCCTTCTAAAGTGATGCCTTGTGAAAGGCCTACCCTGTTAAACGCTTACAACACATTGTTAAATGTTACCTTGTTAGAGGATTTAATCACCCTGTTAGAAGTGGGCCTAGTTAGAGGACTTTAGAACATTCACTCGGAATGCCACCCTGTTAAAGGATTTACAAATGGCTGTTAGGCCAACCTAAGTCCATAGGATTTTTAGATCTAATACAATTGCTAGAGAGTATTAGAAAATCTTGACTTGATTACAACATACAACTTATCTCGTAGATCTCAGATCACTTTCTTAACTCATACCCTTGCCTGGCCTTCAATCTTTGCAACTCTTAACAGCTTGCCTTTTCTTTCAAGCTTTGTCTCCTTGAGTTTCCATACTCAACATACCAGTGCAATCATCTCTTCATGACCACTCGTAGAAGCAGAGCCTCTGCGTTCTTCCTTCTCCTAGATGTCTCCTTCTTGACACCCTTTCAATCACTTCGTAGATTTGGCACTTCAATAGCAACAGTATTAGCAACTCTTTGCTTCTTGGCTTATGACTTCTTAAATAGAAGTCTTGGAGTTCCTGTTCTCACTCGATTCTTCCATTTTCCAATTTCAATTTGCATGGATTAGGTAGGATTCACTATATCTAACCTATATTTTGTTTCCTCTTGAAACTTCTTGAATAACCCTTTAGAATTCACCCAAAAATGGGTTACATAAGATTCTGTGCCAACAACTCGTCATCCTTATCTTCCAACTCATTCACAAAATTCAATGCAATCATTATGTCGGCTTAGATTTGGAAAATCTTCATCATTTGAAATAATGCAACAGCTTGACACTATTGAAATACTGGCGCTCGGCACATACTGTGTTACTTAGCATCAACTATGTTTTTCTTGATGCTCGACACCTGAAGATCACTCGACACCAATTGAATTTTTTTTGATGCTCGGCACCTGATCTTTACTTGGCACTTGAAGATCACTTGGCACATACTAGAAATATCTGTTACTAGGCTTCTACTAAGAATTTTCTTAGCTTCAACTAACTTGCTTGGCACCTACTGATGATCTTAGTTAAAGCTTTGCAGTCAACCTTGTTACAACTTCTTCTTCCAATGTTTCTAAGTGTGACCAACCTCTGTATCTTTGAGTATGTCTTCAATACATTACTTAACCATCGTCTTAACTAATCCTTGCACTTCATTAGAACATCATAACTCACCCTTTCCTTTAGGTTCTCTTCTTACATCTTGTTGATCAAATCCTCTTCATCAATCAACTAAGTGATAGTGCTTGGATCATATAAGCAAATATCATCCCTACAAATAGCAAGTTTGACATCAATGGCAAAACAATGATTGAAAACATTCTTTACAACAATCTCCCTCTTTGATCTTCAACAACAATGAGCTTTTCAATCAGATTTCCAACAATCTCCCTCTTTGGCATTGATGGCAAACCAAACTGATCAACCATTAGACTAAACTATTCCACCAAAAGCTTACTAGGTTAGATGATAGGAAAGATGAAAGGTGCCGCTTTAGATTTTTAGAAGTGAAAAGACAATATGAAATCAGCTAAATATAGAAACATTCTTTTCACCTTTAAAAAAATAGTAAATATAGTATTGATTTACACTTCTAATTTAGTAGATAGGTTATTTGTGGGAACCCCGAAATTGAATTTTTGATGGAATTTCATTACACATTTAACTCTTGTTTTGATATTTATTATTACCTCCACTTTTACCTATTATTTTTCTTTTCTATTTATTTAAAAAAAAACTTGTGATTTCCACATTAGCTAATATTGTGACCTCTATTTAACTTCTAATTTTAAAAATTGATTTAGATTTTAGTTTTAAAATTATTTTAATTTATTTATATCATTCAATTTTTTCTTTAAATATTATTTTTTAGAGTTTTTATAGTTTATTTAGTCAATAGAATATTTGTTAGAGACGTTGCTAATTTTCCATGTTATTATCTTTATTTCTCTTATTAATTTTTAAAAATAAATATTTTTTCATATTTGATTAATTGAATTTAAATAGATAATATTTATTAATCTATTTAAAAGATTTTAGTAAATATTATGTTATTTAAAATAAAAATTATAAATAATTTTTTTTTTCACATAAGATTATATTTTAAATCTTCATTTTTAACAAATGTTTTTCTTTTCATATTTATTTAAAAAATAATTACTTGTGATCTGCACATTAACTCATGTTGTGATATCTATTTATTTAAGTTTTGATTTTTAAAATTGATATAGGTGTTAGTTTTAATTTTTTTTTAATATATTAGTTTAGTTTTTTCTTTAAATATTGTTTTTAAGTTTCTATAATTTACTTAGTCAATAGAATATTTGTTAGAACATTATTTTTTCATAATAAATTTTTGATGGGTTTTTAAAATTTTTTTTTTCCATATTTGATAAATTAAATTTAAATAAATAATATTATTAATTTGTTTAAAAGACTTTAGTAAATATTATGTTTTTAAATTGAAAATTATTAATAATCTAATTTTTTCACATAAATTTATATTTAAAAAAATAATTTTATTATCGAGAGCATCTATCGGCTTATCGTTGTAAGCACAAAAGCGTGCAACTACTAGTCATTGCTCTTATGGGAGGGAAAAACATTTACAGTTGGTCATTTATTTTTGGAAAGAGTGGAGGAAAAACAATTTGTTGGTCATTGGTTTTTGAGAATAATTAAATATTATAAATATTTAATGATGTTAGGATGATTTTAGGTATATATAATAAATATATATATGATTTTGTAATATGAAACAATTCTTTCAATAAAAAATTTATTATTATACTTATATTGCAAAAATATAGGTAAAATAAGTGGAGGATTTTTTTTTTAAAGAGTGAACTTTTGATTTCAATTACAGCATGAAGCTTTTAAGAAAGAAAGTATAAATATCAATTTTTTCTTTTTTAATAATATTTAAAATGTATTTTTACATTAAACGTATTACATTCATCTTTACAAATTCTATATCATATTAAAAAATAATTTTGATATCATTAATTTAATTTAGTTTTACATAACAATAATTAAAAAAAATATTTTTGTAAATTTATTTTAAATGTCTTATTTTTAAAAGAATAAACTAAAAAATATATTTATAAAGATCATTTGTAGGAGAAGGATGCTAATAGTAAGTTAGAAAACATACTAATTAGAACCAAGAATGAGCTTAGGAAGATCCAAATTTATAAGATTCAAGGGTAGAAAATAAGGGCTAGAATGAATTGGCTGAATGAGGGAGATAAAGGATCCAGATACTTCTTCAACTTTATCAGGGCGAAATAGGCTAAGGAGAGGATTGATGAGATTCAGGATGATAATGGTACGTGTTCATCCCAAGATGATATTGTTAATACATTCTTCAAGTTCTATATGGGTCTATTATCCCCTGTTGTGCACTCCCATAATGAGGATGTCCTTAATAAGTGCTTGCAGCCGATCTCTAGGAAAATTGGTAAGAAAGATGCTAAATTTTTGAACATGAATATTTCTGTTAGTGAAATTGAAGATGGTATCAAGGATATGAGTAATAGTAATTCCATGGACCTTAACAGTAACCCTATGGAATTTTACAAGAAGAATATTGACTGGATTGCATATGATTTTTTAGACCTCTATGAAGATGTATATGTGAAAGTTACTCTAGGAGAGGACATTAATAGACATGTGGTGAAATTTTTCCTAAACCTTGTGATAAAAAACTTGTGAAAAATTGGAGACCCATCACCTTGTTAAACCTGTCTTATAAAATCATTGCCAAAGTTCTTGATAGAAGGCTTTCCCCTTTTCTTAACAAAGTGGTGGTTGTGACTCAAACAAGTTTATTAAAGATAGATATATTCTTGAGAATCTTAACTACGAGTTGGGAAGGCATGGATTGGGCCAAGTTTTCTAAATAACAGGTTGGAATGATGTTGCTTGACTTTGAAAAAACTTATGATCAGGTTGAAAAGTCATTTGTCCTTGGTGTCTTAAAAAGCCTTTGGATTCCCACAATACTTCTGCAAGTGGGTGTCTATTATCTACCAAGATTCTTCCACTATGATTAAAGTCAATGGGGAAATTTTTGATCCCATCATTCTTAAGAGGTCTATCAGACAAGGATGTCATATTTCTCATGCTCTCTTTGTCATTATTGTTGATGGCCTCCACTACATTTTTCTCCTAGTCTTGGTCCTCCCCTAAGAGGGCTCTCTCTTTCTAATAATAATTCTCTCCTCAATATGCAATTTTCAGATGACATCAACTTATTTGTTGAGCTTTCTAAGGTCAATTTTGACAGTGCCATTAATAGGATACAGTTCTTTTGCTCTGCATCTGGTGCAAAATTGCACTTCAAAAGTTTATCATTCTTGGTTGGTTTGGGATTAGTCTTGATTGGCTTGTGACAAAGTGTTGGCCCTTGGTTGGTCCAAACCATATTGTGAGATACTTGGGCATTCCCTTTTCTATTGATCCCTCTACTAAGGACATGTGGAACTGGGTCATTTCCAAGATTAATAGCAAGCATCTGAAATGGTAGGCTCATCTGCTATCTCTTGGGGGTAGATTTTAGGTTGTTCAAAAAGTTCTCCTCACATGCTTTGTATTACTTTTCTACTTGGATTTTTTTTTTCTAATTACCACTTTGATTAGCTTGAAAAAGTTTTGAGAGACTTTCTTTGGTCTGATGGTTTAGGGGAAAAGAAAAGGAATCATGTCAAGCAAGACTGGTGCAATATTTCTAGATAGGATGGAAGATTTAGCCTCAAGGATCTTAAGCAACATGCCATTACTTTCATTTCCAAATATGTTTTCAATGCTTTGGTGGGGGATGAGTGATGGAAAGTGTTGATAAGGAATAATATTCATGTTTTCTTCTATTCACAGAGGTAAGAAGTGGAAGGATACCCAAATTATTGATATTGTATTGAGAGACTCTTGTACCATCTTAAATTGGAATCACTTCAATTTAATGCAGGATCATCATGCTCTCTCTCTCTCTCTCCTCCCCCCCCCCATTTTCCATCCTTTCTCCTAGGTGGAATTGGGGTAAAACCTAATAGATCCTCTTTAAAACTCCTATTTTCATGGTGATAAGCTTGAGGTAGACCGTAGGATCCATTTTACCCTATGTCCCTCATTTCCAATCACCTTTCCATTAGGAATATGCTCTTGGCACTAAAATAAGGTTTCCTTAGAATCTAGGCATGATTTCTAGATTCTAAGACCTATTTTTGGGTCCCCATATTGTCCCCAAGATTTGTGCACCTAGAAATTAGGGGTGAAATGCACTCCTGATGTGTTAGGGGTGCACTATATCCTTGATAGGGCCCTATTTTGGCCATTTTTCTATGGGTCCCATCTTTTGGATAATCAGATACAAACTACTATGACAGTTGACCTGTAGGAGTTAGTTGATTCCAATATCTATATAAATCCCTCCATTTGCTCCATTTCACATACATGATCATATCATATCAAGAAATTGCATCTACAAGCTCTAGCTTTCAAGAGTTCAAGTTTTCAAGTTTCAAGCCTTCAAGCATTCATTCAAGCATTGTTTTATTGAAGATCAATGATTTGATAACTCAAGTAATTGAAGGAGTTTATCTTCAAGATCTTCAATCTATTCAAGATTTTTTGGTATATTTTCTTTACATTTATGCTATTTCAATTATTTTAATTCAAGGTTAATTCCTAAACTGGGGTTTGACTAAGGTAAACCCCCCATCAAAAACAATATTGTAGGTTGTAGATCTTAGATCAATGAACCAATCATAGATCAAAATACCCTTTTTGGCTTTCTTTGAAACTACAAAAATAGAATCAACATTAGATGTAGTCAATCAGGGTCATACTACACACCTGATGCACCAGTTTGCCTCTAAAAGATCACCAAAAAATTTCAAGGTTTTGTCCATCGTACAGTTTCAGGCCTAGATCCAAAGGTTTGCTCTCATTTTGATCACTAAAAAAAGAAGAAAAAATAGACTTCAAAGGTGAGTTCTTGTTCCCTTCTTTGTCAATTTAGCATATATACACATTTTAAGGACCTAATGGTTTTGGCTATCTTTCTGCTATTCTTCTAGATGTAGTTTGTATTAGTGCTCCTTATTTTCTTAGTTAACATTAATCTCACTAGACCTAGTCCTTTCGAATTGAGATTGAAGGGTTCCTATTCCTAATCTACCCCTTTCTACATCACACACTCATAAGAAAGTACACATATGTGTGCAGGTTATGTGATGAACTTAGGCTTTATCCACTTGATTCACATTTCCTACCCCACATTAATTGTTGAACTTGACTTTCTATATTTCCACTTCTGATTAGGTGTTAGATCTTTCATTTATATATCATTACATGATTTACACTCTATTAGTTTGGAGTTCATTTTATGGGTCTATTTGCCTTATTTGGTGTATGAGCTTCATTACTTTTAGTCCTATCTATAGCATTCCCATTAGGAGAAGTTGTATACTTATGGTTCTTTTTAATCTAAATTCTTATTCTCCTCATCTTTGAAATCTTAGTGACCCTTTGGTTTCTCATGATCCTAATCCTTTTATGGATCATGACTCTTCTCACTCATATCATGATGAGGATGAGGCATTAAGAGTTACCCCTGAACAAGTTGACAAGCTTGCTACTGAAATTTATAAAATGCATGATTGGCTTTTACAAGAAAATCACAACACTAAAACTATTGCTGCTTTTGATTCTCTTAAAAAAGTGATCTGTAATGATGAATGTGGTGTTAATATTTTGTATGGTCTTACCCACCTTGTCCATACTCATGTTAAACCTTTGAATCAGGGTTAGCTCCTCATGTTTCTACTATTTAATATGTTCTGCCTGCCTCTGTTCCTATCTCTATCATTTCTAGTTATGTTCCTCCTATTATGACTATTTCTCAAGTATCTAATCCTCTTAGTGGTCTTCCTATTCCATCTTTTCCTATGAATGTTCCACCAATTTCATTTCCAAATTCACAACCTTCATATAACAATGTTCCTTTCACTCACCCTAACCCTTCTATTGTGGTTCCTAGTGTTCCACCTATAGTTTCTTCCATTCCAACTAATTCATACACTTTTCCTAGTATGTTGAATGTGCTTGTTCTAGTTGTCCCTTCAAATGATTGGACCATCCTTAGTTTGACTTATATGGCATCTTCTTTGCAACAATAACTTGCTTCTTATAATCAATCTAAGTTCAATGTTCCTACATGTGATATAGGTCTTCCTTTGTCTTTTGGCATTATCCTTACTACTACTCCTTTACAAGTTGATATGTCTCTGACACTTACAATGGTAAAGGTGATCTTGTGACACATCTTAAGACTTTCCAAGTTCTATGTAATAACTATGCTTATGACCATAATATTTTAGCTAAGTTGTTTGCTCACACTTTTTTGTGAAAAATATTTTCAATGGTATTTCTCTTTGCCACCTTATTCTATTGATTCATTGCATAAACTTGCTAATGCCTTCATACAACGATTTGACAACAATATTGGTCCTTCTATTTCTTTGATTAATTTGTTGTATTTTATTGGTAGATTTAAGAATTTGCATGCTCAGATTTCTTATCATGTGCTTGATATTGATATACACCATACGTTTATTGTAAATTTACAAAAAAGATATTAGAGATAAGATTTTTCTTACCAAGCTTACCTCTTTTTCACAACTTTGTGCACTACTTCATCATTATCAATTACAAGTGAGTCAGCTTGAAAGTATCACTCCAATGGCTCTTGTACCCTTTGATAAGAGTGATGTTGTACTTAATCCTAACAAATTTCAAAAACCTAACAATTGTGTAAAGAACAACAAACTAATGAATACAATAGATGATCAAGTAGTTGCTGCCTCTCATAGTGCCACTACTTCTTCCTCTATTTTTTTGGATGAACCATAATTTCACTCCCCTCTCTAAGTCTCTTTTCATTATGACTAGGTCAGTTAGTGCTAATATTATTACACTTCCTCCTATTAAACCACCTTTTCCTTCTACTACACCAAGTCCACATTTTAATCCATAAGCTTTTTGTCAATTTCATCACTGACCTAGAGATGATACTGATGCCTATTACTCTTTGAAACATAAGATTGAGGATTTTATTGATGCTATTACTTTAGCTGTTGAGGGTCAAGATAGTGAGAATAAATTTGTGGCATCTCCTAATCAAAATATTCAAATATACTAATCATTTACCTAAACATACTACAAACACTATTGTTCAACATCCTTCTTCTTTTATTCTCCCCGAAGTGAATGTTTCTTATAATACTTTACAACAAGAGAATGATAATACCATGGAATGTGTAGTTCAACCTCCACCTCCACCTAAGGAAGACATTCCCTTAGCATCTAAAAATAATTCTAAACCAAAATATAAGTGTACTAGAGCCCTTACGATTTCATTCACTGATGCTGATACATTTAAGGCTCTAGATGGTCCTCTCTATATTGCTACTTAGATTGCTAAATATCTTTCTTATGGGTGTCTTTTTTATCCTACTTCTATGGTTAAAATCATCATTGAGAAAGACCTTTATAATAAAGGGAAACAACATGAATTTTATGATTCAACTTATACTTGCATTCAAACTTGTAATGGTTTCTTGTCTCCTCTGATGGTTCCATCTCTTTTTCTATTGAGCTTTATGGTAAAGCGGTGAATACTACCTTTGTGGTCATTCCTACTTTTGAACAATTTCAAGTGAAGCTTGGCTTATCTTGGTTGATGGCTATGCAAGCTATTACTTCTCCTATACATCAATGTATTAAGTTTTTTTATGATGGTGATATGAAGAAGATCAATCATTGTCTTTATCATCCTTCTTCAACATTTTTCTACTCTTGAATTATTTTGGCCTTCTCTTCCTACTTCTCCTCCTACTTGTCTGGACTATACGTTCCATTTTTACCAATAATATTAATGTCAAAAGATTGTCGAGTTAAGTAAGCCTCGTGGTCTTGTTCCTACAACTTCACCACCCATTTGTTTTTATTGTTCTATTTCTTGTGGTCAACCACCTCTTGCATCTCATGATCCTGCTAGTGTGGTTCTTTCTCCAAGTATGGTTCCTCCTATGGTGGTTCCTTCTTCTACATCCATCCTTCTATTGTTCCATCTCTTGTTTCATGAAAAGCTAAGGACCCTATGGTTGTTGATCTTCCTTATTCTTGACAACAAATTTATAATAAAACTAAGCATAACAACATGCTTAGGAACATCAAAAGAACTGTCAAGCTCATGGTAAAGCTTGTATGAATGCTTCTCATCAGCCTATGTTTGTTGAAGAGGCTAATGATATGCATATTCATGTTTTGGATTCTATTACTATTAATTTAGAAAAGCTAGATACTTTAGATGATGAGCATGAGATTATTGATATTGATGTTGATTTACCTAACATGATTTCTATTTAGCTTACACTTACATCTACACTTGAGCATAGCAACTCTCCTAAGAGTCCTTCTTTAGATTTATCTATAGTTCCTACTATGTTGGACATAGCTCCTCTTGCAAAATATCCACCTTCTCTTATTACTATTGACCAAGATAGGAGAAGAGGGCAACATGCTTGAAATGAGTGCTCTAACATAGTAACTTTTTGTGTGCTTGTTTGTTGTTAAGTGCTTCCCTCGTATCTTGTTCACTAAATGTCTATTCAAATTTCTTCAAATGATACTTGTTGCTCTATTGAGACAAGGTGATAAAGAAATCATTGCATCATCACATTCTTGTATTTGTATCTTACTTCTTCTATCTGTCATTCTATGTTATGTTTTACTGTAGATACTCAAAAATGGATCTTACCTACTCTTTTATTACCTTTTCATCCTAACTTGACCCATTTTCTCATTTCACTAACTTCAATATTTTGGCGAACTTGATCATCAATCTAAATTGTTTCACAATATTCTCTGAATATCTATTGATATGTTTTCAACATCTTTAAACCTTTTCAACCAAATGCAGATCATCTCAGAATCAATTAAAAACTATTTCAATTTCATCATCTTATCATCATCAATCCTTTTAGACATTATTATATCCTTCAGTGCCTTATCCACATTCATCAATTCATGTCATGCGTCCTTGGTATGTCATCATTTCATCAATTTGATCCTTAACATTTTTGAGTCCTTTAGTGTCTAATCATGTCCTTATCTTATCAATTTAATAACATTAACAAAGTCTATTGATGTTATTTTGATCAATCCTATCAACCAATTTTGATCAATCTTGTGGTGTTTGCAATGTTCATTAAATGTCATATTATGTCAATCCTTGTCATGTGTCCTTGACAAGTCATCATTTTATGTCAATCAATCTGGCATCATTTATTTCATTAGTTTGATCACAACTTTGATCCATCCAATTTCATGACATTTGATCTGCATTTTATATCACGATCCTTTAATAAGGTTATCTTGCATTTATTTCATCATTTTGGCCAATCATTTTCTTAATTTTCTATATAGGAGTGAATGACCCATAGTTTACTTGTATGTCTTGAATTTCATCCCCTCCTTATTAGTTATTCCTCTTTACTAAGATTTCTAAATTAATTAATCTTTATTAATTAATTGATTCCATTTTCATGAATTATGGGAATTCCTAATTTCCTAAATTCTAAATTCTAATTTCAATTTTCCCATTTATTAATTTCCTAATTTCTATTTACCATTTTACAGGGAATTATGAGTTTTTAAAATTCAAAATTTTTTGACTCTTACGCCCTCCTACTTTTCAGCTTACATCTTCTTACACTTTCTATGCATTTTCTTACACCATCTTCTTCCATTTTTCCTTGTACATTTCTATGCACAATTCTTACACATTGTCATAATTTTCTAAATTTCACATCTTATTCATGAAAAAATTCCAAGTTTCAAACATAACTATGACATCCTTATAATTTTCACATTTATTTCTAATTCTTGCATTTGGCTTAAAAATTCTATAAATTGAGCCATTATGCACTTCTTTTTGTTAACCACATTCTCCTAGTATTCTCATTATCTTGTCATTTTGTCATCATATCATTATCATCCTCTTGCTATCATTTTTTAGGTACATCTTGTCAAAATCAAGAGCTACATTAACACTCATTATGGAGAAGAAAGGAGAGCATAGGAGCTACATTTGAAAGGGGGTTTCTTGTTTTAATCTCTTTTGATTTCAAATGGCTTTTATGTTAGGATATAATTATTTGCATAGTTTATGTTATTTGTGGTTCTCTCTTATTATGCATCCTAACCTTTTTTCTAGTCCTACATGTACATGTGCTATTGTTCATACTTGTGTCCTTGTATAGTCTTCTTGGATCTGTGACATAGCAACACCAATTCTTTTTGGTCTCTGTGATGGTGGTCCAAAAAATGTCTTCTTCATAAACCTTATGTACATTTCTTCCATGGTTTTGTAGTTCTACTTCCTTTGGGGTATGATGATATGTCATACTGATATAATACTTGCATATTATCATACGATCATACTAACCCCAGAGTTAGTAGATCCCTTCTATTCTCTTGCATGTTATGTTTTCATTTCCCTTGATTTGTCCACTATTAGGGGCATCTCATAGTGGAAACATCTCTTGCTAATTGAACATATACTCCGTTAAAGCCATTTCTCCTATTAATGTGTTAGCAATGACTTTAATGTGGGATCATATGCTCTCCTCATTCTTTCATTTCAATCATGGGGTAGTAAATATAGATTCCAATTCTAGCTTGGGGTACTTTAGCCTTAGTTGCGTAGTATGCTTCCTAAGTTAGCATCAAATCTATGCATTACTACTTCATCCTTATCTTTCAATACACACATTTCATGAATCTCTTTATGGATTATGCACAATCCTAAAGAATAGATTCTCTATGCACACATTCAATATAGGAAATGAGCATCCTTGAAATTGGGTCTCTCTTTCCTTTACATGCACATATGCTAAATCTTATCTATAGTCCATGCATAACAATTTTTTAAAGTCCCATATATGGGTAATGCATCCTTTTTAATCCTTACCATAGTGATATGAAGATTTTTGATCTATGGGTGGGTCCTTTGATTGGTTGAATAGCAGGTTACCAACTTGTTAGACTATTTCAATTCCATATTTTGTAACAACTCTTTTGGTGATTCATAGTAGGGTGGGAACACTATTGGGTGAGATAATCACCCATTTTTCTTTTTAGTTAGTGATCCCTCTCTCTCTCTCTCTCTCTCTCTCTCTCTCTCTCTCTCTCTCTCTCTCTCTCTCTCTCTCTCTCTCTCTCTCATTATAACTTTAGGGTTAACAAGTCTCAATACCTTGGGGGCTTGACTCTTTCTCTCCTAGATCTTAATAAGAGTATCTTCTACCTTGTTCTCTACTTTACCAAGAGTTCAGATCAATTCCATCCTCTCGCTAAACTTAGAGCTAAATGTACCATCTTAAATTTGAAGCACTCCAATTTAATTAAGGTTTAGCATCTATTTTAATGTGGGACCATCTCTCTCTCTCTCTCTCTCTCTCTCTCTCTCTCTCTCTCTCTCTCTTCCCCTTCCCTTTTTCATCCTTTCTCCTATTTGGAATTGAGGTAAAACCTGATAGACCCTCTTTAAAGATCCTATTTTCATGGTGATAAGCCTGAGGTAGGATCTATTTTCCCCTAGGTCTTTCCTTTCCATCCACCTTTCCACTAGGAATCTGCTCCTAGCATTGAAATAGGGTTTACTCAAAATTTGGGCATGATTTTTGGATTTTGAGACTTGTTTTGGGGTCCCCAAATTATCCCTGGGATTTGTGCACCTGGCAAGCAAGGGTGCAATGTATCCCTGATGTTTCAGGGGTGCACTACACCCCTAATAGGGCCCTATTTTGGTCATTTTTCTCCAGGTCCTATGTTCCAAATAGTTAGGTACAAACTCCTATTATAGTTGGCTTGCAAGAGTTAGTTGATTATGATCTCTATATAAATCCCTCCATTTTCTCCATTCACATAGACAATCATATCATATCCATAAATTGCATCCACAAGCTCTAGCTTTCAAGTGTTGAAATATTTAAGTTTCAAGCCTTCAAGCATTCATTCAAGCATTCTTCTATTGAAGATCAGGATTCAAGCACTCAAGCAAATGAAGGAGTTTATCTTCAAGATCTTAAATCTATTCAAAATCCTTCAGTACATTTTCTTTACATTCATTCTATTTCAATTATTTAAATTCAAGGTAATTCCTAAACTAGCGTTTGACCAAGGCAAAACCCCCCATCAACAACAAAAATCCCTTTTTACTATAGGCTATAGATCTCAGATCAATGAATAGGTTTTAGATCAAAGTACCCTTGTCAAATTTATTTGAAACTAAAAAAATAGAATCAATATTAGACATAGTTAATTAGGGTCACACTACACTCGTAATGCACCAATTTGCCCTGGGTAGATCACCGAAAGATTTTTGGGTTTTGTCTATCGCATAGTTTTAGGCCTGAATTCAAAGGTTTCCTCTCATTTTGATTAGTATAGAAAGCCTAAAAAAACTTACAAGGTGAGTTTTTTTTTCCCTCCTTTGTCAATTCAATATATCTTTATTTATCATATACACACACATTAAGGGTCTTTAAGGGTTTTGGTTACCTTTCCCCCATTCTTCTAGATCTAGTTTGCATTAGTGCTCCTTGTTTACTCGGTTAGCATTAATATCACTAAATCTAGTCCTTTAGAATTAGGATTGAAAGGTTCCTATTCCTTATCTACCCCTTTCTATATCACACACTCATAAGAAAGTACCAATATGTGTGTAGGTTATGTGATCAACTTAGGCTTTATCCACTTGATTTGCATTTCCTACCCCACAACTTTAAAGTCAATATTTTTGGATCTAAAGTTTTTTGTTCCATTTGGAGAGCTTGGGTTTAGGTGGGGAATCTTATTTTTTTCAAATATATTGTAGGTGGCCCTCCTACTTATTCTATTTTGAATCATTATCTGTGGCGGGGAACATATTTAATTCCAAACCTCTTGCACTTACATAGTCTTTCTCAGCCAAGAAATGGGCTAATTTGGGGGTTGTCTTTGTAAGGTACATCCTTGTCAACAACCAAGTAGGTTCCTAGGAGGAAATAAGGGAAAAGTTCTATATTCCTACTACTCATAAGAAAAATTACTCTCTCATCACCAAAGCTTTGGGGCCTTGGTTTTGTGGCAAGATCTTCAACTATGATAACTTGATTTTGAAACTCAAGTGCAATTATGGGGAAGTTTTTAATGCCATTTCTACTAAGAAGATCTATATCATGATTAAAAAATATAACTACATTATTGATAGGATTAATAGTACATGGAAGATGGACTGGCCTTTCTCTAGATGAATATTTTACTTTGATTATTTTTTGCACTCACATGTGGAGTCTAAGAAGTTGTGTCTTAGATGACTCATTTTGTTGCAAAATCTTGCAATAGGGTCAATGTTGTCTTTTGCTGGCATCAAAACCATTTCCCACTCTATTTATGATTTCCCTAAATCTTTTCAACAACTATTTTTTTTTATTGCATTTATGCTAAGAGAAATTGGTCTTTTGTTTCCTTGCATTAATGATTGGAAAGATAAACCGGGTATGTCTATGGTTGATGCCTTATCTGATCTTTGTGATATTTTTGATTTGAATCTTAATAAATTTTGGTTTTCTCTTTCTTCTGAAATCTTATGGTACTTATAGTTGAGGAGAAATGAGGAGATTTTCCAAAATAGAAGGAGAAGCCTTACTGACTTCAACTCTAAACTCACTCAATTTTATATTATTTTTTAGGTTTCCTTAGTAATGAACATTCCCAAAGACATGATTATGATGTTGGTCAAAGAGGGAGTGATGTTGATTTACAAATAGGATATCCAGTCAGCTAGTTACTTTAATATCTACGAAGACATGCTTAATTAAGGAGGAGCTAGAGTCGCTCAAGGAGTTCATAGGCAACAAGGGAATTGACATTAAAGCTAAGAACCAAAGAATCACTAAAGAAAGAGAAAATAAAGAACTATCTTGGGAAGACCCTATTCCTATTGGGCTTGTTGTGGAACCTATACTAGGAACTTTTGAGACTAACATAGCTAATGTTAGTAATAACATCATTAGAGCTTGAGATTAATCTAGTAGTTTCTATTGGTTGATATAGTAAGTCTTTTTTATTCTACTCTTAATGTATATATCTATATAAGTGATGTAAATCTCCTTTCTTATGGGTAGTTGGGTTTAAACCTTGGTGATACCCCCTAGGTTTGGGACACTACTTAGTTTGGCCACTAAATTTGTATAATTGTACTCTCCCATTTGAAGACTTTATCTTAATAGAAAAAAAAAAAAAAAAAAAAAAAAAAAAAAAAAAAAAAAAAAAAAAAAATAAATAAATAAATAAATAAATATATATATATATATATATATATATAAAGAAATATAAATCATATGGTATCTTGATAATTTTAGTCCAAATGAGTTGTCTTGTCTAAATTCAGAAAAAAATTCAAAAAATAGTATGCAACGAATATAAATTTGATGAAAGTTTTTGAACAAAATTCCTTATCTCCAAAAAAAAGTAATTTCTTTGATTGTTGCAATTTTATTATAAGTTTTCAAAAGTTGACTTCAAATTTTATATTATTTATTAAATTATTTACTTTCTTAAAATATTTCATCTTATATTAGTTACAAATAAGATACATTTTCTAAATGGAGCACAAGTGAAGGGATACCGTGTGAGGAGGCCAAAATGGCCAACATCAGGGTCATTCACAAAATTATCTACTAGAGGTGATTACAATGTTAGGAAAGCATGAAGGTCACCAACTAGGGCTTGGGTATCTTTGGACAAGTAGGGGCTAGACAAGGTGGTAGAGTTGATCAATAAGGAAGAGTAGGAAAAGACCAAAACCCTTGTCAGGCCCAAAAGATGGAAATCACTATTGAGAAGGGGGGAAGGGGTGGGAGCGGGTCAATCATTTGTGAGAAATCAATTAGAACAAATATATTTTTATATCTTTGTATTTTTATATTTTTATATTTTATATTTTATTTTTAATATTATTTATTATTTATTATTTTTTAATTTATTTAATTAATTTTAATTTATTTCAAATTTTTTATTTAATTTTTATTTTTGAAATGGTGAGAGCTCTCGTGGCCAGGAACTTGGTAGGCAGGAATCTAGCAGTAGGAACTGACCTTAGCAGTGCAAGGAATTTGAATGCAGGGAATTCGATAGGTGATGTAGGAAATCTATATGTGGGTAAAAGGAAAGGTTTTGACAGTTCCTCGGGGTTAGGTGTTGATGGCCTGGAGCAAGAAGAAGACAAATTTTTGCTTGGTTTTTGTTCTAGAAGATGCGGGGTTGCAGATATCTATTATTCTGACCCCTTGATTGAGTGTCCGATCTAGACTAGGGACCTATTATAAGAGGGGAATATTTTGGTGGATGTGGGCAAGGATGCGATTCCATCTCATGTGGAGGATCAGAAGAAGGATGTGGTGGAGACAAGTCAACACACATGGTCTTCATTATTTGGAAGAAAGCTTGGAGGAAAGTCATCTTTTCCTCTTCTTACTTCTAAGTCTTGCTGGGAAAAAAGTGAGTTTCAAATTTTCATCCTAGTTTCAATTGTTGATTATTCCATTTCAACTATGGAGTTTACCCTAGTTGGTAAATTTCTAGGGGCTCATCCAGAAGTTGATGGTCTTAAAAACATGGTTAAAAGGAAATTGGCTGTTTGTGGGAAAGTGGATATTGCACTAACGATGAATGGATTCTTTTCCTTTGTCTTTATGTGCAAGGAAGATTTAAATATGGTTCTATGAGGTGGTCCATGGTTGTTTGGTAATAGTACTCTAACAATCAAGAAGTGACAACCCAATATGGATCTATTTAATGCCTTTTTCCTGTCTACTCTAGTTTGGGTTAGATTACTAGGGCCCCTGCTTGAATTTTGGCATGAAGACATTTTTAAGGGGATAACATGTTCATTTGGTGAGCTAATAGCTATTGATAATGGGAAGGCTACAAGGTCAAAACTTCACTGTGCTCGGATCTATGTGAAAGTTGATCATTTAAAAAATCTTCCCCAAAAAGTGGAATTAAATTCAAAACTTGAAAAAAGGATGCAATAAATAGTCTTTGAGGACCTCCCTAATTCTTGTTTTGTCTGTAAAAAGTAGGGCCATTGGGCTAAAAATTGTTCTATGAAAATAAAAATAAACCAAAGATGGTGAATGGGGAATAAAAGAGGGAACCAAAACAAAAAAGAGTATGGAAACCTAAAACCATTTTGGAAAAGACGGTTGAAATAAAAGTTGGTCAAGATTTTCAAAATAAGGAGAAGCTGTTGGAAGAAGAGGACATATCCTAGAATATTAAAGTCTCTAGGACTAAGGAAAAAGAGGAACGTGAAGATCCTATGAACCAGATGGTAATCTATTAAAACAAAGATCTCAAAATGGAAGGCTTTGTAGATTTAGAGGAGATAGAGGAAGGAGAAATCCTTGAGGAAAGAAGTGGTCAACTAAATGAGTTGGAAGTTTTGAGAGAGCCTCTATAGGAAGTCCCCCAGATCCTTTCAAGATCCTCAGGACAAGAGCTTTTGAATCTTGATGATGTTCAGGAGCCAAAATGCTTGGATTTGATTTCTGTCAAGATAGAATCTAAACGAAAACTAGGTCAAAGGAAGAAAATAAAGAAGAAATCTAACCCTAACTTGACTTCTTTTAGAGTGGAAACTTGAAGAATCAAACTGGAAATTGGCTCACTCAAATTGAAACCAAATGTTGGAACTCTAGAGAAACCTGGTAGGAAAACTACTAGGAAGACAAGAGAAAGTGAAAGCTTACAAAATATTACTGATGGAAGATAGGCAATTATTCTGGATTTTACTCCCAAAAAGTTACTATGAAAGTGATCACTTGGAATATTAGAGGGATGAACAATACTCACAAACTTGATATTGTTCGTAACTTTGTAAGAGAGAAGAAACCTGATATTTTAGTGCTTCAAGAAACTAAAATGGAAAAAGAAAAAGCAGAAAAGCTTAGATCTTTTAATAATTATTGTATTATGGCAAGTAGTTCTGAAGGTGATTTTGGAAGAACAATGATCTTGTGGAAACAAACTTTATTCTTTGGTAATTTGATTGATTTTAATAAACATTTATTGGTGGTTAAGTTAAAGACTAATGCCCAAAATAACTATTGGTATATAGTTAATATGTATGCGCCCAATAACAAAAACTCTAGAAAAAAGTTTTGGGAGTCTTTATCTAAGATAAAGAGTGTTGACTATAAGGGCAGATGACTTTCCATGGGGTATTTTAATGTTCCTCTTTATGAGCATGAAAAATAAGGTGGAAATGCTAGTCAACTGGAAGGGAGAATAGATCTTATGGATTTTATAAACAAGGAGGGATTAATGGACTTAGATCTTCATGGGATTGAGTTTACCTGGAGTAACAAAAGAGTGGGAAATGAAAGCATCCAAGTTCAGTGGGATAGAGTCTTAATATCTCCAGATTGGACTAAAAGTTTTGTGTAAGTTGAAGGCTATCCAGAAGATAGCTTCTGACCATTTTCCTCTTTTATTTATGGCAGAGGCTAGAGGAAAAATTCCCCATCCAGATTTGAAAAAATGTGCATGCAACATCCTCAGTTTGAGGATCAACTTGTGGAATGGTGGAACATAAACATTGAATGAACGACCCTATACTGCATGGCTTCAAAACTTCGGCATGTTAAAAAGAAAGTTAGAGAATGGAATAAAAGGCATTTTGGGAATACCTTTGAGAGTAAATCTTTTATTAAGGATGAAATTAAAATTATCTAAGATAGAATCCAGTAGGAGGGATAATCAATGGAGTTAGTGAATGATGAAAATGAGAAACTGGTGGAGTATCATGACATAATATCTATAGAAGAGACCTATTGGAGACAATGGTCTAGATCTATTTGGCTCGAAGAAGGAGATAGGAATACAAATTTTTTTCATCTATCCACTCTGAAATACAAAGCCAAAAATTGTATTACTAGTCTTACTAAAGGAAGACTTCAAATTACTAATGGTTAGGAAATTTCTGATGAAATTGTTTCCTTTTTTTGACAATTCTATCCTTAGACCCTGATATTGACCAATCTAAACAAGTAGAATTGCTAGATGCTATTCCTTCCTTGGTCTCTGAGGAGTAGAATAAGATGCTTTGTGCTATCCTTAAGGGAGATGAAATCTAAAAAGCTGTCTACTCACTTGAAGGAGACAAATCCCCAGGGTCAAATGATTTCCCTATGTTTTTTTGTCAAAAAGAGTGGAAACTGGTTAGAAAATATGTCTATGATGCTATAAAAGAGTTCTTCGAAGCCAAAAGAATGTTGAAGGAAATTAACTCTACCTTCCTATGTCTATTTCAGAAGAAGATTGGAGCCGATTCTTCGAACCAGTTCAGAGCTATTAGTCTCTGCAACTTGATTTAAAAAATCATCTCTAAAGTCCTCACTTTGAGATTGCTAAACATTCTTCCATATTTTATTTTCGAGCAACAAAATGGTTTTCATCCTGGTAGACAAATTCTTAACTCTATTATTTCTATGCATGAAAATATCCATTCCTTATCTCTTTTTAACAATTAGGGTTTTATTATGAAAGTTGATATAGCCAAAGTATATGATAGAGTTGAATGGTCCTTTCTCCAAAAGATCCTTATGTCTTTTGGCTTTAGTGTTAATTTGGTTATGCTTATTATGTAGATGGTTTCTACTTCTTTGGTTGTCGTGCTAGTCAATGGGAGCTCTACTGAATTTTTTAGGCCTTCTAGGGGGTTGAGGTAGGGTAACCCCTTATCTTTGATTATTTTTACAATGATGGTTGATTATCTGGGGAGATATATTTTGAAGATGGTTTATAGAGGGGAAATTCAAGTTTTGAGACCCTCATCTCATCCTCTTGTCTATTCTCACTAGGAATTTTTGGATGATACCATTTTCCTTGGAAAAGATGAGGTTAGAGAGGCAAGGAATCTTAAAAAGGCACTTAACCTTTACTCCTTTGCAACTGGTCAGTTGATTAACTAGAACAAGAGTTCCTTATTTTTTACTAACACTCTATCTGCTAGATAGGGTAAGATTGCTAACATTCTTGGGTGCTCTATAGGATATTTTTTGTGTTCCTATCTTGGAATAACTTTGGGATTGAATCCTTCAAAGAGTTTTTGGGAGGATCTTATTAAGAAATTCAACAAGAAATTGACTGGGCAGAAAGGTAATTTACTGAGTCAAGCTAGAAAAGTTACTCTCCTCAAATTCTACTGGTAAAGTTACTCTCCTCAAATTCTATCTTCAGAGTATTCCTATGTATGCTTTGAGCCTTATTAGGATCCCAACAAAATTTGCTGATGCAATTGACAAAATTCAAAGGAATTTCCTCTGGTTTGGTACATAGGAAAATAAGAAAATGGATTTAATTGCTTTGGATAAGATTTGTAAACCTAAACTAGAAGGGGGTTTGGGTATAAGATCTGCCAAAAGTATGAATAAAGATTTATTAGCTAAACAGGGCTGGAGAGTCTACCATGATAACAAGGAATGAAGCTCTATCTAGAAACATAAGTACCTTTATGAGGTTCCTTACTTTTCTAATTTTCTTTCCTACCCTACTATTCCTTCTTCTTCTGCAATCTAGAATGCAGTACATGGAGCTAAACATAATTTAAACAAGGGTTGCAAATGGAAAGTAGGTAATGGGAGCAAGATCAGGTTTTGGGATGATGAATGGCTTCTGGATCATCCTTTGATTGAGGATTTTGATGATAGGACTTTTGTGGATAAATGCAAATAAGTTTATGGTGAATATGTGGAGAATTACTAGGCTCAGAATAAATGGGTCAATATTGATGACATTAATCAGGATTTTTCTAGTATCCAATTGATTCTAAATGCTCTTAGCCTCTACCCTCAAAAAGAAGATACTTTGGTCTCAGGGATTGAACCAAGAGAATGCTTCAAGGTCTTTTCTATGTTCAAATTAGAGGATAGAGGAAATACTCCTTTATGGGCTAAAGCATGGATTACAGGGCTTACTCCAAAAATCAATGTCTTTTTTTGGGCTTTGCTTCAAAACAAAATCTTAACTCTGGATAACTTGCAAAAGAGAGGAGTCTACTTGGTGAACATATGTTATCTTTGTAAAAATGACTTTGAAGACAAGATCCACCTCTTTTTAAATTGTTGTTTTAGCTAGAATGTTTGGAGCTATCTTGTCAAATACTGGAATTTAGATTGGGTTCAACACAATGACATTGATCTATGTTTTCAGGGTTGGACTTGTCCTACCAAGAATGAAGATATTGGTTTTCTTTAGAAGATTTCTCTACCTCATCTCTGGTGGGGTAGCTGGAAGGAGAGGAATAATAAAATTTTCTGAAAAAAGGAGACTCTTGAGTGCATTTTAGGTCATAATATAATTAGAGCTATAAAAGATAATTTCAAAGCTCAGAGGAAAATGTCTAATGCGATTCAAATAAGTAATCCTATGAATGTAAATGGTACTACAACAAAACAAAAGGATCAGAGATAGAATGTTAAGTGGAGATCTCCACCTATGGGCTAGATTAAAGGTAATTTTGATGGATCTACTAAAGGGAATCTGAGAACAGCTGGATGTGGAGGTGTTTTGAGAAACCATTATAGTGCGGTTGTGGATGTTGGTGCTATCCCTATGGGGAAGTTTGCTAGTCATAAAGTTGAGACAATGACTATTCTTTTCATTATAAGGATGGCAATGGAATCTAGTTTTTAGAATATTTGGGTGGAAGGAGACTCTCTTAACATCATTAACATGTTGAACAAAAAGAGTTCGATTACCTGGAGTATAGAAGGAAGTATATTGAAAAAAAAAGACCTTATGAATAAATTTGATATTGTCTATATTTCTCATAATTTTTGGGAGGGCAATGAAGTTGTTGACTAGATTGTTAATCAAGCAGTCTATAGGGAAACTATGTTCAGTTGGAAAGACAAACTAAGCAAGGAAGTCAAGCTAACGAAAACTGCTAATCATGATATGAAACATACTAATGAAGAAAAGATCATGCAAGATCAAGGAATTTATTAAGGGAAGTGATGGGGTTCTGGCAACTTTTTGGAGTATCCCTAGCTGGTAATTTTGCATAATTATGGATTGTACTTGGCATGCATGCAAGGTTAAAGGTTTCTTGGAAATCATTAACAAATTACTCTTCTTTGCGATGACCATTTTTTAGTCCAGTGGTAGGTGCAAAGATGAATAAAAGATGGGAGGGGAACCAAGAAAGTAAGAGTAGAATAATTGCAAAGAATGGAGGGTAAATTTGAATGTTTAGGAAATACTAAAAAAAGGGAAAGTCATGAATTATATTGAGAAAATTTAAGGGTATAAGCCACACATTATAGATTCCTTCTTCAAAAATTGGATTGAGGATAGGGTAACATTACATGGGGTTATTGTGAGGTTGTTAGAGGAGTTCATTACTAAAATTATAGGTCTTCCAATGGAGGGTCTCAAATTCAGCAAGGAAACCAGTATCTCAAATGCGGCCTTCAAAAAATTCCCTAAAACTAATAAGGAGGAAAAAAGGCTGGAGAAGAATGGCAATTTTTATGACCTAAGCCAGATTTAATTAATTTGGATGGATGTTCTTTCATGTATCCATGATTATTTTATCCTTAATGGTAGAGCTAAGAGAGTCCACAAGTTTCATTTCACATTCCTAAATCATTTTAGATATAAAGATAGCATTTCTTTCCCATTCTACCCAAAGTACTCTTTGATGCAAAGCTTCCAAGAACATAGGAAGAAAGATTCTTGTCTAGTGCTCCATGAGGGCTTAATCCTTCTTATTGAAAAGTATTGTAAAAGTAAGGCTATGAAGCCCTCTCTGACTTTGGAGAAAAAAGGAAAGTGTCTAGTAATGAGCCCTTAAAGAAAAAGGTTAAAAGTGAGGAAGGCACCCGTGATAGTAAGAGCACTAAAAAGGGTCATAAGTGGGAGATTAAAAAGAAGAATATTGAGGAAGTGATAGATTCTGAGAATTTTGCTAAGAATGATAAAAAGATTGAAATGGGAGACCTTAGCTCAAACCTGGAAGGATACTATGGAAGTAAGGACATGTCAATTGGTAAGGACCAAGTAGAGGAAAGTAAAGATTAAAAAATTGAATCAAATGCTGGGTATGAAGCTTTAAATGATGATGAGGGGAAAGATAAAGTTATTCCTTCTCCTCCTAATACTAAATCTAGCAAGGAGAAAATGGACATTAACACAGAAAATAACAATGAGGTTAATGTCCTTGTTATGAAAGAGCAAAGCCCAAGTAAGGAGAAGGAAGAGGAGTTTAAGGAGAAGTAGGATGCTAATACTGAAATCCAGGTCAGTAAAACTACCATTGACACTGTGATTAGAATTGAAGAAGATACTAGGGATGAGACCCACCATGCCAAACTCTCCTTTCTTCATACTACCAAACTTAAAGCAGAGGCTTCTCTACAAGTGGATTCATGGCTATATAATGAAATCATGATGCTCAAGAAAAAGGTTGGAGTCATTCAGAAAGAGTTGGACCATGAACGTGTAATGAGAGCCCACCTGAAGAAACTTGCCAGCAACATCTGTGACAAACTAAAGGATTATGAGTTGGAACTCTATAAACGTATTAAGGAAAGTAGGTAGAGAATGGAGTAGGTCACTTCTAGTTTGTGTGCTACTACGAGCAATTTGGAAAAGAAAAGAAATGAGGAGATCATGTCTCTAGAAACTGCTGTGGTGAGGAGTCTAGGAGGGCCTAGCAAGAGAACAAGGCAGAGTATGAGAAAAAAGATTGCTGATGCTCTTGAGGTTCTTATTTTTGCCACAATCGATATTATTTAGGCTACTACTAAAGTTGGTAAGGAGGTGGAAAAGAGCATCAAGGAACTGGTATAGGTGTTGGTTGTGGTCGATGGTTTGCTGGTTGCTGTTCCGGGTGGTGTTGCTAGTTCTATTTTAAAACTTTAGGTTCTAGGTTCTTGTAAAACCTGGGTGTGTTTGGTTTAAATTAGCAGTTTTAGGTCCTTGTAAAACCTAGTTTTTTGTGTTTTCTGCTTTACTCTAAGTTTTAGGTCCTTGTAAAACCTAGCTAGTTCTTAATGCTAATCTTTTTCTTTTGTCAAAGGGTTTTAGGTCCCTTCAATACCTATTCTTACCTTAATATAAAAAATAGCAGAAACCTAGTTACTAAGTTAAATGAAAGATCTAAAATGCATAACACATAACACCAAATATGTTCTTGAGGAAACCTTTTTATGAAAAAATCTTGATGGGAGTTAAACCCTAGTACAAAGGGCCTAGGTTACCTTCTCATTTCTTTCCAAAGTCTTGTTTTCCTTGACCATTTAATACACCATCCTATGGCTCACCTTCCCAAATATTCAAGTGACTTTGATCTATCTTGTTAGTGTTTCTAGGGACCCTTTCCAAGAGAAACTAAACCAAATTTTTAGAGTTCCCAACTCTTCCATAATCTTAACCCTTCCTAAGGGTTACCTTGTGTACTGTCTTAAAATGGACACACTTCATTTTGAAACATTTTAGCCTCCCTTAGTGTTGTTTCAGTCTCTTTTTCTCTTCTTCCTCTTCCATTTCATGCTTCTTTGTCATCTCACACCTTCCAACATGGTCTTCTAGGTGTCATTTTGATACTCTTTTGACCATATCTCTTGAACAGTTCACCATCTTTCAATTTTAGTTGTACCTCCCTTGAGAGCTTTTTGTTGCCTTTCTATCCTGTTCTCTTGGACCAAGTCAACCCAAGTCAACCTAGTCCTCCCAATTTGACCTAGACATAGACTAATTTGACCTAGGTTGACATAGTCCCTAGTGGTTGTAGGGTTCGAGGCCTAAAAGTTCTCGAGTTTGCTAATTAGTTTAATTAACTCCCTCGTCGACCTAAGTTGTTTTCCCACCCAAAACTAGTATAAAAGGAGGCTTGGTGGCTTCATTTTCATATCTCATTCTCAAGTCATCTCATCTCAACAAGAACGTAATCAATGAGTTCTTCTTCAAGAAAGTATCTTTGAGCATTCAAGTCTAGGCATCTCCTTCTTGCATCAAGCTTCTTCCTTCAAGGTGGTAGTGGAGTTTGGTAGTAAGGAGAAGATCCATCATTCAAATCCATTAAAGTTATTCCATTATTCATATATGGCATGTCACATACATTTCCATACATGAGGTTTTGGCTTCTTTGATTTCCTTATGGTTTCTTTGAGTCAAGGCTATTACACATACATACTTGATCACATATCAAAGGCAATTGCATCTTTGAAGGTAATTGTATCTCTTCTTTGATATTATTAAGATCTAATACATGCAAGCATTTCCCTTATCAATTATATTTCTATTTATGGTTAATTCCTTAACCTAGGTATTGACCAAGGCAAGCCCTCATCAATCCCTATCCACTAAGTCCTTCTTTGAGTTATGTTAATTTGCAGGATACCAGTAAGAGCTTACAAATCTATAATCTTCTTTTTGGGAGCTTTCTAGAGAAGTTAGTTTAGGTTGCTAGAAAATGTCAACTTGGTGGAAGGGATCCTTTCCAAGTTGACCTAGACCTTCAATGTCCTTTTTTGAAGAGATTTCTAGGTTTTTTTCCTTTTGTCATTTCATTTCGAGATCAGTGGATGGATACTTAGAAATAGTTTAGATCTACAAGTTTTGGACCTAAAATAAATCTTCCTCTATGTATTTCAAGGTCAATCTTTCATATTTAATTTCCTTTCATATCTTTACCCTAGATCTACATCTGAATTGGGCTAATTGTAGACACATAACATCTAAATTTATATTATTTGAGCAACTAGTTCAATTTCACATCCACATTAAGGGCCAAAGAGTACATTTCCTTTTATTGCATTCCTCTTTATAATTTGAATTTAGTGTTGGAACTCTTTTGTTAGTTTGTGCTGACTAATTAGGAAAGTATTGTACATACTTCATAAATTCTTTGAATTTTTTTTGGGCTACTATTCACCAATGACACAACATTTTGGGCTATTATTCACCATTTGCCAATGGTACAAAGTTTTGGACTACTATTCGCCAATTGGCTATTGTTTATATTCACCAATGTATGGCCAACATGTTGTAACTAATTTTAACCATAAAGTAGAAAAAATACTTGTATAAAAAGGCTTAGGGTTAGGGATTGTTCCTTAAGGAGTGATGCAAAAATTGGTTCTTGTGGCGGTATTGAGTTGTAACGGATTACAAATTGTAATCAGGTTGTAATCACTAGATCATAATAATATTAGACTTGCTATTTGGTGGACATAGCCTAGGGTTTGGGTGAAGCATGTTAAATCTTGGTGTCTTGTGTTCTTTTCTATGTGATCTATTATTTTCTGATATTGTTTATATTTGCATGTAATTATTATTTCTGTCTGAGGTTTAAACCTAACACCTTTTTCCTTTGGATTCTAAATAATCTAATTTGTACCATAAGTGGAATCATAATTGGAAATTCCCCTCTTTCCCTTTCATACATTTTTGAATGGCTTAGTGGCTTGAAAATAGGGAGACCTATAGTTCTATCAAAGTAGCTCCCTTTCTCCCTAAACATGTTTGTGAACCTATCCACTTTGTTAGAAATATAAGAGGAGTAACTGAGAGGGGAAGGGTGAATTTGTTACTAAAAAAATAAATTCTAGATCCCTTAGATGTCAGTACAAAATAATCTCTAAAAATTGAACTTTGTTGATGCTCGGTAAACACACTGAAAATGTTGTAACTCGGTAAATATTGAATATGCTCGGTAAACACTTATCATGAAAATATTAAGGTGTTATCTATAATTACTTATTAATTTAACTTATTTACAAACACATAAAAGAAATAACATGAACACATTTGACACCAAGATTTAACATGGAAACCCAATTTGGAAAAAACCACCAATTACAACTAGTTACTGATTTTCACTCTTCTGAAGTGAGCCCTATTAGGAGCTAACCCTGTTACAGGTTACAAAACACACTATTAGGTGTGACTTTGTTAGAGGATTTAATCACCCTGTTAGGAGTGGCCTTGTTAGAGGTCTTTAGACACTTTAATAGAAATGCCATCTTGTTAGAGGATTTACAAATAACTATTAAGTCTACTCTATTAAGAGATTTAGATCACTGCTACAATGGTTAGAGAGTAACAATGACATGACCTGAATTGGATGCAACTGAATTGCTGATTATAGATCTCAATTCAGGCTTGTATACTTGATCTTTCTTGATTGAATGAATCTTTTTAGCTTCTCAAGGATATTTTGCTTATCCTTTTAGTTCACTTCCTCTTTGCATCATTAGATCTTCAAAATGTCTTCTATGCACTTCCACATTTTTTATTAACAATTTCTAACCCTCAACTTGATATTTTATTTATATCTTTCATATTGTCAAGTCAGCTCAAATACAACTTAGAATAATTATTATTCATCTTCTTAGTTGGCTAGAACCAACAAATAAATCAATTGAGCTCAATATGGTAAAACAAGTCCTTCGTTAGCCGACCTTGCTCAGTAGATACTAACTCAAAAATGATTCTCTTGTGTTAACCATGTGAACTTGGTTAACGCTGCATACTTGCTAAGTTCCTTTGGTAACTGAGTGAGCTTGGTTAGCACTGGTTCCATACAACATTTCATTAACTGAGTGAGTTTGGTTAACACTCATCTTCCACAAATTTTTTTTTGGTGCCCAAGTGAACTTCGGTAGACACTGCCTTTTGAACTAGGCAAACTCTAGATCGCTTGGTAGATAGAGAAAAATGTCTTCAACGCCTAAGTGAGCTTGACATACTTTGACTAGTAATGATATGACATTTTGTGTAACATCAAAGACAATACACAGTTAATCAATTTGTTTCAACAATCTCCCTCTTTGGCATTGATGGCAACACAACATGTCATAGTATAATGAAATTTTAGAGCAAGAATAAAGTAAGGAACATATCCTTAGTTTCATTCTAATTCTTATCCATGAGAACTCCCTATATCAGTGTGAACTCTTCTTGCCTTCAGTTTCTTCCTCTTTTAGAAAGCTTCTGTTGATATCAGACTAAGTTCAATCTCCCTCTTTGACATCTCTTCTCTTCTCTATCTATGACAATAAAATTCTCCCTATTTGACATCTCATGCCAAAGAGAATATTTAGTGAATATTAATGTACCTCAAGTACTGATTCATTTGTGATATGCCCTTGCCAATTCTACATCAACTGATTGATCATCAACATGCTCTGGTTGATGCATCACTACGCTTTGTTTAGTGAGCTTTAGATAGGGGAATGACCCCTAGCTCACCTCTTCGATACAAAAATGCATCCTTAGGTAATGGCTTGGTGAACATGTCTACAATTTGTTCTTTTTTATTTACATATTCCAATATGACTTCTTTATCTTGCACCAATTCTCTCAAGAAATGATATTTTATAGAAATGTGTTTTGTTTTGGTATTCATCACTGGATCCTTTGATATATTGATTGCACTGGTGTTATCACAATATATAACTACTAGATCCTTGATTTTGATCTTCATACATGCCATTAGTTGTTTGAACCAAACAATATTGGAACAATTAAGTACTACTGCCACATATTCTGCCTCTGCTATGGATTGATAGATATAATTCTATTTCTTGCTTGTCCAAGACAATAGTCTTTTACCAAGAAAGAATGCTCCACCACTAGTGTTTTTTTGTCATCAATACTTCCTTCCCTATCAACATCTGTAAATACTTTTAAGTACAAGTTGCCCCCTATTTTGTACCATAAACCATATTCTTCAGTACCTTTAAGATATCTCATGATTCTTTTAATTGCCATCATGTGATTTTCTTTGGGATTTGCTGAGAATCTTGCCACCATACCAACTACTAATGCAATATTAGGCCTTGTATGCACTACATACTGCAAATTTCCAATCATTAATCTATATATAGTCTGATCTACCTCTTTGGAGTCATCATTTTTGGAAAGCTTATGTCTAGTAGACATAAGGGTTCCAATTGGTCTCAAGTCTTCCATTCCAAATTTCTTTAGTGTATCCTTGATATATTTAGATTGAGTAATGTAGGTACCATCTTTCTTTTGTTGAATCTGCAATCCAACAAAGAATTTTATCTCTCCAAACACAGACATCTCAAATTCTTTACTCACTTCTTCTAAAAATGCCTTGCATAAGTCATCATTTCCTATGAATGAAGTATCATCAACAAATATTTTTTCCAACACAATTTTCTTATCTGGTTGTTCTTTGATATACAAGATACTGTTATCATTTGTTTTTTGAAAACCAATTTGTATCAAGTAGTTGTGAAGTCTTTCATACCAAGCTCCAGGAGCTTGCTTGAGCCCATATAATGCCTTATGTAATTTGCAGACCATGTCCTTTTTCCTAGGATCTAAAAAACCTTCTAGTTGTTCAATATAAACTTCCTCATCAAGGAATCCATTCAAGAATGTAGATTTTGCATCCATTTGATAAACTTTAAATCCTCTGTGTGCTACATATGCTTGTAAAGTTCTAACACCTTCTAATCTTGCAACAAGAGCAAAAGTTTCACCATAATCAATACCTTCTTCTTGAGAATAACCTTTACATACCAAGCTTGCTTTGTTTTTGAATACTTTTCCATCTTCATTCAACTTGTTTCTAAATACCCACATTGTGCCAATTACATTTTTATGCTTGGGTCTAGGAACAAGAGTCCAAGTTTTGTTCTTCTCTATCTATTCTATTTCTTCATTCATTTCTTCAATCCAAATTTCATTATCCAAAGCATCTTTAACATTTGTAGGTTCAAATTCTGCAAGTAAACATGTACCTTTCAATTTGCTTCTTGTAATTGTTCCATCTGATTTGTCTCCAATGATCTGATCAGGTGCATGATGCCTCGTGACATATTTTTCTAACATAGGTTCTATGGATTTACTTATTTCATCATGAACTTTAGTATCAATCTTGAATCCCATTGTCTATGACTTGGGTCCATCAGAATCAGCTTGCTCTAGCTTAGTAGCCTCTGACTACAACTTGGGTCCTTCAGATTGTGACTCAAGTTGCACTATCTGCAACTCAGTAGCTATTGGAGATTTTGAGGACTCAGGAGGTGAAGCCTCCTTTCTTTCAAATAGGTTTGGCAAGGTATTAGGTTCATAGTAAAAAAGTCTTTTTTAATCCTCTGGCTCTTTGCTACTTTCTTCTTCACTTTTTTTTGCAAACTCATAAATTCTTACATGTACACTTTGTATGATTTTATGAGTAGACAAATTAAAACATTTGTGTGCTTTACTTCTATAGGAGTATCTTGGGAATATGCCTTACCTTTCCTAGATTCTTTCAAGATATAACATTTGCTGCCAAATATTTTCAAATAGCTTACATTAGGTTTGTAGCCATACCATAGTTCATAAGGAGTTTGATTTGAGTCTTTCTTTAGCTATACTCTATTTAAGGTATGAACTATAGTGTTGATAGCTTCCTTCCAGTATTTGATTGCAGCATTCTTTTTTATCATCAATGTTCTTACACAATCCATGATGGATCTGTTTCTTCTTTCATCTATACCATTCTGCTGAGGTGTACCATGAGTTGATACTTGTCTTTTAATTCCTTTTTTAATGTAGAATTCATTGAATTCATTGGAGATAAATTCACACCTTTTTCTGATCTCAAACATTTTAACTTCTTTCTAGTTTGTTTTTCTACTCTTGCCAGATACCACTTGAATTTTTGAAAAGCTTCTAATTTTTGTTTTAGATACATTATAATCATCATTCTAGAATAATCATCAACAAAGAGAATGAAAATTTTTTCTCCACTATAACTCTCTATTCCAATAGGTCCACATAAGTCTACATGTACAAGCTCTAAGACTTCTTTTGAATGATAGTTTTTTCTTTTGAAACTAGTCTTTCCCATCTTACCAATTTGGCAATTCTTGCATAGACCCATATAAAGTTTCCTCAAGCTAGGAATACCTCTTCCTCTTTTATGTTTTCTTATCTTAACCAGATTATCAAAGTTTACATGACATAATCTTTTGTGCCATAACCAACTTTCTTCTACGTGAGCAATAAAATTTGAACTTTCACTAAGATCAAGATAAAATAAATTACCTTTTGTTTGTTTGCTAGATCCAACTAGATTTCCTTTTCCATTCAGTAGTTTGGCCTTCCCACTCATAAATTCTACCTTGAATCCAATGTTTTTGATTAGGAAAATAGGTTTTACAGGGATCCTGAAACCCAAAGTTTTACAGCATAAAACAACTAAAACATAACAAACATAAAAAAAGCTTCTTCAAAAGGCTAGAAACAAAAAAGGCCCAAAGCCTGAGAAACAAAGGCCAGGAATAGAGCCTGGCGGGCAGACTAGTGTCCCTTCTTTTCCATTTCCTGCAGGGTTTCTGCAGCGTCACTTTCCTTCTAGTTGGCCTCTTCCTCCTGGATCGTGGGAAGGAAATGCATCTGGCTTAATCTAATGTTATTCAAATATGCCAGGCTTAATAGATTATGCTTTAGTCCTTCAACCCAATAAGCATTATCACATACAAGTTTATTGGTCAAAGAAATACATTCTTTTCCTTTTATGCACCAAGGTTCATTATTTCTAAATCTTACACTACCACCATCATAATATTCCATGTGCTCAAACTTTGCTTTATCTCCAGTCATATGATGTGAGCAACCACTATCAATAATCCACGTATCATTTTCGCTAACATGAGAGATAAGTGCCATCTTATCTCCTTTATCATTAGATTCATCTTTTACAATGATATATACCATTTCATCTTCACTATTATCAGAATATTTAGCCATAAAACAATAATTCTTACCTTTTTCCTTGTAGTTCTTGAATTCCTTCTTGCCTTTGTACTTTTTACTTTACTTTTCATCCTTGTTTTCTCTGTTTGGGCACTTGGCAACAATATGACCAACTTCATCACAAGAAAAATAGAATAGAGGAATCTTGCCTTTATACTTTCCTCTGCCTTTGGAGTATGTCTTTGCAAGTAGGGCTTCAACAATTTCAAGATCACTGTTAGAACTTTCTTCAGCTTCTCATTCACTTCTTGATTGATTGGTCTTTGATTTCTTGCTCTTTTCTTTCAGTGAGAGTTTGGCTTCAAATGCAGAGTCAATAATTTTGGAACTAGGAACATATTTATCATAATTATCCAACTCAAAAGCTATTAATCTTCCAACTAGATCATCCAAAGTTATTTTTCTATTTGGATCACATCTCATTTCTTGAATAGTAGACACTCTAATTGCATAGATAGGAATAAGAGTTCTGAGTATGTTGCTTACAACTTTTTTGTCATTAATGTCTCCTCCAGATGCTTTGAGTGTGCTCACACTTGCGTTGATTCTTTTCACATATTTTGCAATGTTTTCATGTTCTCTCATTTTCATCTGACCAAATTGACCTTTGAGACTTTTAGCTTTAACTCTTCTTACATTGTCATCTCATCCATAGATGTCTTTCAGTTTGGTCAACATTGCATGAGCTATTTTGCAATCTTTTACTTCATCAAATGTAACATAACTAGGAGTAGATGCAATATCAATCATCATGATGTTATGATTCTTATTTTCTTTTAAAGAGGGGTAAATGCTTTGACCTGGAGCTATGAACCAATGAGGTCACAAGGGACCTCATCCCCATTATATTTGAACCTTGATGGCAAGGATAACAACTCAAAAACTTAAACATCACAACATGCCACTATTGGCAATGTTATGATTCTTCTTTTCAACAATGTCTCCAACTAATAATTTTCTAGTAGGAGTCTTATATTCAGCATCAAGATACTTACAATTTGAATTAGTGATGGTTACTAGATTTAACCTCATAAGTCCTTTCCATACTGCAAAGTTGTCTCGGTTCAACTTGGGAATCTCTCTTTTGTAAGACATCTTGATCTTTAGCTTAGGTCCTTGAAACCTTTTTTGCAAGCACCAAAAACTTTGATACTAATTGTTGGAAATATAAGAGGAGTACCTAAGAGGGGAAGGATGAATTAGTTACTACAAAAATAAATCTCAAATCACTTAGATGTCAGTACAAAATAATCTCTAAAAGCTAAACCCTGCTGATGCTCGATAAACACACTGAAAATGCTGTAACTCAGTAAATATTGAATATACTCAGTAAACACTTATCATGAAAATCTTAAGGTTTTATCTATGATTACTTATTACTTTAACTTAGTTGCAAACACATTAAAAAAATAGCATGAACACATTTGACACCAAAATTTAATGTGAAAACCCAATTTGTGAAAAACCACCAATTGCAACTAGTTACTGATTTTCACTCTTCTGAAGTGAGCCCTATTAGGAGCGAACACTATTAAAGGTTACAAAAGACACTGTTAGATGTGACACTATTAGAGAATTTAATCACCCTATTAGAAGTGGCCTTGTTAGAGGTCTTTAGACACTTCAATAGAAATGCCACCTAGTTAGAGGATTTAAAAATAACTATTAAGTCAATTATGTTAAGAGATTTAGATCACTACTACAATGGTTAGAGAGTAATAATGACATGACCTGATTTGGATGCAATTAAATTACTGATTACAGATCTCACTTCGGGCTTGTATACTTGATCCTTCTTGATCGAATGAATCTTTTTATCTTCTCAAGGATATTTTTCTTATCCTTCTAATTTGCTTCCTCTTTGCATCATCAGATCTTCAAATTGTCTTCTATGCACTTCCACATATTTTTTTAACACTTTCTAACCCTCAACTTGATCTTTTATTTACATCTTTCATATTGTCAAGTTAGCTCAAATACAACTTAGAATAATTAATATTCATCTTCTCATTTGGCTAGAACCAACATATAAATCAATTGAATTCAATATGCTAAAATAAGAAAATCCTTCGTTAGCCGACCTTTCTCGGTAGATACTAACTCAAAAATGATTTTCTCGTGTTAATATCAGTTAACACTGCATACTTGTGAAGTTCCTTTGGTAATCGAGTGAGCTTAGTTAGCATTGGTTTCATCCAAAATTTTCTTCATTAACTAAGTAAGCTTGGTTAACACTCATCTTCTTCAAACTTTCCTTTGGCGCCCGAGTGAACTTTGGTAGACACTACCTTTTGAACTAGAAAATCTTTGGATCACTCAATAGACACAAAAAACTATCTTCAATTTCTGAGTGAGCTTGACATACTCTAACTGGTAATGATATGAAATTTTGTGTAACATTAAAGACAATACACAATTAATCAATTTGTTTCAACACCGCTTACCCTCTTTTCTTTTCTAGAGTTAGATTGTTTACATTGGGTGTTTACCTTCTTTTGGTAAACCCAACATATTTTCCCTATTCGAGTGGATTTTAGAGTTTGATTTTTTTGATCTTCCTCATTTCCTTCTTTACATTAGGTGTTTTATGGGTATATCTAGATATAATTTGTATTAGTGGTATTTAGATATCCTTTTGCATTATTTTCATATACATTGCATTTTGAAAATACAAAAAATTACATCTAGCTCATTTTTAGATTAATTTCCTTTCAATGGGGTTGTTATCTTTATTTTCAATTTTCATTCATGGTATTCAAGATACTTCATTTTATGCATATGATGATGCTTCAATATGTTCTCTTAGTGAGGTTCATCTTCTTGAAGATGATGTTGATCAATCCTAACTTTGATAGTGCTACTATTTGTGATGAGCCCTTGGATAGGAATATTGACTACAATCTTCTTTATGAATATTTATCATCTAATGTGTGTTTTAGTCCATCCTTAGCTGATTTTCCTATTTGGGATGAACCTTTAGATATGGACATGCATTATTCAATTCCTCATGAGACACATTTAGATGATCAACCTCTTTTTACACATTTCATTGATATACCTTCTATACATGAGGCCTTTATGAGTTTTGTTTATCGTCCTCCTAAAAGTGACTTAATAATAGAAGAACACACATTTGATGCTCCTTATTCTTCTTATTATGAAATGTCTTTCTTTAATTTAGGTCTTGTTGAAGAATATGATTATTATAACCTTATTTTCATGACTTAAAACTTAGATCGTAGGGATCCTATTTATATTGAATCTATAAGTGGATTCTCACCTCTTTATGATTAGGAAACCCTATATTCTACACAAAAATTCTCCATTCTTGAAATTATATATAAACCAACTTTATTTGATGAGTATATGCATATTTGATGCCTTTCTTTACATTTCCTTAAACCTAAGAGACCTTCTTTTAAATTTAATGTCTTGTATTATGTCTCATATGACTTGCAATGTTTGATGGCATATTTTTCATGATAATTTTACCTAACACTTCCACATCCCTATTATGTTGCATCTAGATATGGGACATTGCTAGCCAATCTTTTGTGGGGCTCTTTGTCATACTTTGTGAGTAACATAATAGTCATTCCCCTTGTCTCCTCACTTGGGGGGAAAGGTCCTATTTCATCTTTTCTATCTATATCATAGGATACACTTTCTCCCTTTGTTGAGTTTTTTTCCTTTTATATGTTGACAAGTTTTCTTGTATTCATTTATTTTTATTTCTTGCGGACTAACATCCCAAGTGCAATATTATCTTTGTTTGAAATTCTATGTCTCAAATAAATTGAAACCACTTAGTAAGGTATAATTTCATTCTTATTCTCTTCTCTTTTCCAATATACTTTATGAACATGCATTCTCTTATAATTTGATGTTTTCACTTGTATGCATTTATTGTGTTACGTAGGGATTACCATCTTGGGTGCAATATTATGTTTGGAAGTGAATGTTTATTACAAAAGAATCTCTTATTTAGGGCATATATGTTGGATTTTATTTTCTTTCAAGGATCTATTATCCCTTTATTTCATCTTTCATGAAAAATAAGTGGGAATAATGTGGCATCCTTTCAAATTCCTCCTTTATTTCTCTATATATGGCATTATTTTATGGTACATTATCTTTGGCTGTGGAAATCTTTTTTACATGCAGGATTGTATGTCTATTTTGTAGAAAATATCTTTTTATACCTTGGATACTAATGTTTCTTATCTAATAATCATCTACAGTTTACTTCATAAGTGATATATTTCTTAAGATTTTATGTTGTTTAGTGTTAGGTATCATATGACGTTACTTTCTTTAATCATCTATGGTGTTGTTTTATTGTATAACACTTCTTGTTGGATATGGAATGTTTTGCAATATTTTGTTATATAATCCTATCATAGACTTTCTTGCTAGTCTCATGCTTGGGGGGCAAGCCCTTTTGTATATTATTTTTCTCTATTTGTCTAAGGATTGACTTTACTTAGTACAATGTAATTTTTTTTTATGTGACATTATTTTCTTATAAGGAATGGTGCTTTGATCATGACTCCATCTAAAAGAGGTGCATGTCCTTGATCATCACCTCTTCTTTATTTGCAAAACCATGTTTATGATAAACATTTTCCCTTACTATGTACTTTAAACCTTGTCATCCTTCTTCCAAGGATCCCTATTTTACCTACACAGGGGGCTAAATAGGCACCATCCTTGTTCTTCTTGGAAGTTGTATCTTTGTTCATGAAACTCCTCTTGAAGGTAGATGTCTTTTACACAAGATCTCTTCCTTTCAATGATTGCTTCTCATTTGAAACATACCCTTTGATAATTTATCTATTTCCTTAGCTTATAAGAGTTCATGATCTTTGCTAAGTTTATGGTATACATTGTTGTGTTGATAGAAGTAGTCATCCTTGATTCTCTTTTGTATAATGTCTATGGCTACATAGTCATCATAAAGAGGGTTCATATATACACTCTCTTTGTACATAGTTTCCATGAAGTACAAACATAGATTTTGAGTATAATGGGAGTACTTTAGCCTTTTCTATTGGGTATGATTTTTATGTCATCCCCAAATCTATGCATTGTGGCTTCATGTCTCTTTTGCACACACAAGAACATATGCTAAATCTCTTACATATGGGTAATGCATCTATATTTGCTAAACCCTCTATGGGTATAAGTGTTCATCTCTCCATCATGAGGAAACACATATTCTTGTTTTTTAATGTTTTTGCTAAATCATCTATGGGTATCAGTGAGACTTCTCCATCCTGAGGAAACACACCTTTTTGTTTTTTTGGCTAAATCCCTCTTAGGGTTACACACACATTTAAACTCTATAGTGATACTTGGAAATTTATTTATGAGTGGATACATACACACATATACATTCATGCATAAGCTATCGATGGGTGCACAAGATTAACTACCAGGCACATAAACCCACTAGACCATTTGATCATAGTTTTTGTTTTTAAGGATTGACTATCAGGCACACAAACCTCTTAGACCATTCAATCCCTTCTCTTTGTGATTCATAGTAGGGGACACAAGCCTTATTGGGAATGATAATCACTCTCTCTCCCTTTATGCTTTCATGTTGGTGGGACAAAATCATTAGGGACATAGTCCTTTGTGGTGCTCTTGCCTTTCCTATATGGTCTCTTATGTTTTGTAACAGCCTTCCAAATATGATATTAGTGAGAGAGACATTTCCTTAGCTAAGGTATCTTTCAATAGTTGATTTGGGCTTTAGTACTAACCCTTTTTGTGTCTTTTTGTCTTTGTTTTCCTTTTGTTATTTTTTGGCTTTGTTTTTGTGCTCTTGTGTATGGGAATTGAGTTAGGATCCTAGGTTTGGGTGCTCATGTCTATAATCTTGGTGATGTGACATTTTCTTTCTTCTCTCCTTCCTTTATCGAGAGTATGACTTGCCTCATACTCCTGCTAAAGTGGGGACTAAATGTACAATCTTAAAATGGACACACTTCATTTTGAGACCTTTTAGCTCTCCTTAGTGTGGTTTTGATCTCTTTTTCTTTTCTTTCTCTTCCATTTCATGTTTATGTGTCAGCTCTCACCTTCCAACATGGTCTCATAGGTGTCATTTTGATACCCTTTTGACCATATCTCTTGATTAGTTCACTATTTTTAGTTGTACCTACACCTCCCTCTAAAGCTTTCTATGGCCTTTCTATCATGTCCTTTGAGACCAAGTTGACCTAGGTCAACCTAGACTACACTAGGTTAACCCAGGTTGACCTAGTATGCCTAGGTCAAACTAGGTTGACTAGTCCACCTAGGTTGACCTAGACATGGACTAGGTCAACCTGGTGCCCAGTGGTTGTGGGGTTTGGGGCCTAAAAGTTCTTGAGTTTGCCAAGTAGTTAAATTAATTCCCCTGTCATCCTGAGTTGTTTTTTTGAGCAAAAGCTAGTATAAAAGGAGGCTTGGGGGCTTCATTTTCATATCTCATTCTTAAGTTATCTCATCTCCACAAGCAAGTAATCAAGACATTCTTCTTCAAGCAAGCATCTTCGAGAATTCAAGTCTTAGCATCTCCTTCTTGCATCAAGATTATTCCTTCAAGGTGGTAGTGGAGCTTGGCTCGAAGGAGAATATCCATCATTCCAATCCATTCAAGTTCTTTCATTATTCATCCATGACATGTTACATACATTTCCATACATGAGATTTTGACTTCTTTGATTTCCTTATGGTTTCTTTGAGTCAAGGTTATTACACTTACATACTTGATTACATGTCAAATGCAATTGCATCTTTTTAGGTAATTATATCTCTTATTTGATATTATTTAGATCTACTACATGAAAGAATTTCCCTTATCAATTATAATATAATTTATGGTTAATTCCTTAACCTAGGGCTTGACCAAGGCAAGCCCTCATCAAATCCCAACCATAAAACCCTTCTTTTCCATGTTGATTTATAGGATACCAGATATGGAACCTAATTTTTGAGAGCTTTCTAGAGAAGTTAGTTTTAGGTCATTGGACAATGTCAACCTGGTGGAAGGGTGCCTTTCCAAGTTGACCTAGACCTTCAATGTCCTTTTTCAAGGATGATTTTTGGGTTTTGTTCCTTTTGTCATTTCATTTTGATATTCATAGATGGATATTCAAAAATAGTTCATATCTATGAGTTTTGTAGCTAAAATACATTTCCTCTATGCATTTCAAGGTGAATCTTTCATGTTTTATTTCATTTCATATATTTACCCTAGATCCACATCTTAATTGGACTAATTGTACACACATAACATCTAAATTTATATTATTTAAGAAATTGGTTCAATTTCACATTCATATTAAGGTCCAAAGAGTACATTTTCTTGTATTGCATTCCTCTTTATAATTTGAATTTAGAATTTGTGCCCTTATTCCTTTGGGTTCTAACTAATCTATTTTGGATCATAAGTGGAATCATACTTGGAAATTCCCCTCTTTCCCTTTCATACATATTTGAATGGTTTAGTGGCCCAGAAATACGGAGACCTACAATCCTATTAAAGTGCCTCCCTTTCCCCCCTAAACACCTTGTAACCTAGTCCTTTGCCCCAAATAAGATATTCTCACTATATATGTCTTGGAAAAATTATAGGGTTGTCTCATACCCCTAACATACCTTTGCAACATTTTTGCACCCTTTGATTTGGTTCAAGACCCCTTAAGATTATTGATTGTAGAATTATGAAGAGACCTAATTGAATTATCCCTCCTATTCTATTTTCTAGTCACAAATCCTAAAATTTGTATACAATTATACAAGATAAAACCATTTTCAAGTACCCGTTTTGTATTCTCTTTGAAATATCCTAAGTTTCCATATAGGTTTTACCATTGACTAGGTCAACTAGGAAACCCTAAATTTAGGCCTAATTGGTATCTTAGGAATTTTTAATCCAAACCCTCACTATCCATCTTTGCCACTAAAAATAACTTTTGGAATGTGTTTACACACTTAAGGAGTGTCACCAAACACTTCTTTCACTCACTTCTATCCAAATCCTCCTTTTGCAACACAATTTTCTCTAAAATTATGCTTGTCACATACTTATTGGTGCAAGAGCACCTAGGGGAAGGTAAAACACTAAGTCTAATTTTGGTTTGTAAATGGTCCAACCATCAATTGGGGTAATAAGGAATAGTAATTAAGTCCCAAGAGGTGTTTAGTTGGTTTGGTTTGATAGGTTTTTTGTTAAGAGTTTGATTTTGTCAATTAGGTCTTGATAAAGGGAAAATTGCAAAATTTACTCTAAGGGGAAAAATAAGATAAAATGACTTAAAAGGAGGCAAGGAGTATTTAAAGGAGGTCCTTAGAAGTTCTAAGGTCATCCTAGGAGGATTGGTAACATCCTATGCAAATTTGAAGAGCCTAGGAGCAAAATTGCAAAAGTTGCATTGACAACTTCTAGGTAGTTTTGCTAAATCAATGAATTGGGAAGTTATGCTTGGAAATATAGGCAAGGATGGAACATGAAGTCTATTTAAGAAATTTTCGAATAATTTTCAATGGTTGGAACAATTAGATGTACGAATACCACCTATAGTAGGACAATTTGAGAGACTGAAGCGTAGTTTTGGAATTTGATTGAAGTTTCTACATTGGATGAAGAACTGTTTTGAGGGAATAAAATCTTGAATTCATTTTTTGAATTTTTTTATAGTTCTTTTTCTTTCAACTATGTTTTTGATAGGATCTAGAAAATTATTTATTTCTTTTGAACATGCTGTCCAGTTTTGTGTTTCAGTTATGAAATGGGCTATGGTTTGAGTGTCCTAGGTCTAATCACCATGGATCTTAGAGACCAAAAAATAGCTGCTATAAATTTTGTAAATATGGTTGGTGGAGTTTTTGGAAAGCTTTTTTCTATTTTTACAAGCAAGCCCTAGACAAGTGGGCAAGCTTAGCAAGGTGCAAAAGAGAAACTTGTAAAGCAATTTGTGAGGGATAGTGGATTGATATGGATCAATCCTGACTTGGAAATGTAGGAGTAATGTAAGAAGGTAGTAGAACTTAGAGGTGGATTTTGGATAAGGATTTTGACACCTGTGGAAGAAGTAACACTAGCATTTCCCTTAAAACCCTTAAAAGTAAGGTTTTTTGAATTCGTACAGTACAACCATTACTGGAGGCCAATACTTACAAGATATTTGAGGGTTGGTCATGTGAAACAAAATTATAGTATATTTAAAGGTGAATTATTAAGGGGTTTTGTGAGTTATAACACTTTCCTTGTTTCTAGGAGGGCTAAAAGAGGCTCTTAGGCTACAAGGCCTAACTAGGAAAATTTGTGATTTGGGTACAAGAATATTAAAATAATGGTGTAGAATGATGAGGGATGTCTTGAAAAAATTATTAGGAGTGTTCCACCTTGTTTTTGAGGGTCTTGGTGTTCTTGGGAAGTTTTGATACTTCTAAACCAAAGAAGGCATTTGGAATAATGACATTTGAGTTTTGAATTGGTGGAGAGTTTCTTGGGGAAAGGGGATTGTAGAGGGATCCTCTAAGTTAGGGTTAGGAGAGAAGACCATATAGTGGGCTAGGGGTAGCTTGAGAAGAGATATAAAGCTCTTAGTTGAAGAATCTCCTCATAAAAGTGCTATCAGAGCCTTAAGATATGGCTTGAGGTGGCATGCTATATTCGACTAAATCAAGTGGATCTTCCTAGATGGTGACCAATGCAAAGTTGGCCAAGAATGTGGATGAGAAGAAGAAGCTCTCAGAAGAAAAGACTAGGGTTTCGATGAGGCCCTAGAGGAGGTAAAATACAAGTTAAAAGAAATAGAGGATGCAACCTAAGCTAAGGAAGATGAGGAATTTAGCAAGGGTAAAGAGAAGGTGAGTTTGGAGGATGAAATCCCTAAACCTGATCCTCCACTTGGTGAGTAGGAACCATTTCTAAAATCCTTCATAGCATTTGGAGGGAAGAGTCTAGAGATTGTGTCTTTATTTCATGTCAAGATGGATGTAGAGGTAGTATTAGAATGGTTAGAAGCATTGAGAACTATGTTGAGTGTGAAGGGCCAACAAAGTCCCAAAAGGTGAGGTTTGCAAAGTCTAGATTGAAAGGCCAAGCCTTAACATGGTGGAAGTTTGTGTAGGAAGAAAGAGAAAGTAAGGGGAAGAAGCCTATAGCTAATTGGAAGGAAATGGTGGAAAAGATTAAAGAAACATACCTATCAGACGATTATGAGATTCAGATCCATAAGTAGAGGTAGAATCTTAGGCAGAAAGAACTTGATGTGGCTACCTATACTAAGGACTTTCAGAAGTTGTCACTAAGATCAAGGGTGCAAGAAGTAGAGAGTATCAAGGTGGCAAGGTAGTTAAATGGCCTTAAGTGGTCCATTTAAGATGAAGTAAGTTTGTTTAGCCTCACCACACTTCAAAGTTATGTTTAAATGGCTAGGAAGGTAGAGGAAAAACTAAGGAAGAAAGGGGACTCCACTTCTAAGAATAGGGGCATAGGTAAAGACTTTAGAGGTGGTTTGAGAGGAGGCTCTAGTGGTAGAAATGTCGAGTAAAGAAACTATGGAGACTCTAAGTGGAGTGAGCGGTCCAGTGAGACCAGTGAGAGAGGAGGCTCTATTAGAGGTAGAGGGTCCAACAATGGTGGCAAAGGAAAATATGGTAACAATAGTAGAGGATCCCACTTTAGCAACATGAAGTGCTATAACTGTGGTAAGTTGCGACACCTTGCTTATAAATGTCTAGAGAAGGAAAAATCTTCTTATGAGGAAATGAAGTTTAACTATGTCCAAGAAGAGGACAATTAGAAGGAAGGAGAAGTGGACCTTGATGTAGAGAAAGGTGAAAACCTCATGTTGAGGAGGGTGTTGGTTAAGGAACTAGTCAAGGATGAACCAAAGAAGAGGAGAGCATTTTTTATAACCACATGCAAGATATTTGGAAAAGTATGAGAGTAATCATAGATTTAGGGTCTACTGATAATGTCTTGTTAGAGGAGGCAATACAAAAGCTTGGTTTGATTAAGATTCCACATGTGTGCCCTTACAAGGTGACTTGGTTGAATAAGGAGTAGAATATCCTAGTGAATGAACAAGTGTGGATAGACATAATCATTATAAAGTATCAAGATAGGATCTTGTGTGATGTGCTTCCCATGGATGCTTGTCACCTACTGTTGGGAAGATCTTGGTAGTATGATAGAGAGGCAATGCATCATGGGAAAGAGAACAAATATTCCATTAAGAAGGATGGTGTGACTTATAGAATCTAGTATATAGTGGAGTAAGATAAGGTGGAGAAATCTAGTTCCAAAGCCTTGCTCATGAGTGGAAAGGAATTTCTTAAGGACTTGAAGGAGAGTGAGGGATTGGGTTATGCTATTATACTAAAGCCTAAGGAGGAGGAGACAAAAATATCCACACCTATACCTATAGAAGTGCAAGGACTATTAGACTAGTTTAAAGACATCATCTGTGATGGAGCACCACCTACTCTACTACCTAAGAGGGCCATAAGTCATAAAATTGAGTTCATACTAGGGGCATCACTACCTAGTAAGGTTACATACAAGATGACTCCAGAAGAAAACAAGGAGATTGAAAGACAAGTTCAAGAGTTGCTTGATCAAGGGTTGATTAGGAAGAACATCAGTCCATGTGCCATACTAATGGTCTTAACACCCAGAAAGGGAGGTAAGTGGAGGATGTGTACTAATTCTAGGGAAATTAATAAAATCACAATTAGGTATAGATTTCCCATTCCTAGAATAGAAGACTTGATGGATTGTTTAGGTGGAGCTAGGTATTTCTCCAAAATTGATCTTAAAAGTGGATACTATTAGATAAGGATGAAAGAGGGGGATGAATGGAAGTCTATATTTAAGACTACTAGAGGTCTCTATGAGTGGTTGGTAATGCCATTTGGCCTTACCAATGCACCAAGTATGTTCATGAGAGTCATGAATGAGGTTTTGAAGGATTACATTACTTCTCTATTATTTTTTGATATGGTTTATATTTGCATGTAATTGTTATTTTTGTCTGAGGTTTAATCTTAACAAGTAATATTAGAGTGAGGTTGTTTTTTTAGTTATCCTCTATAGGAAAGTCTCATGGTTGAGTGGGAGAAATGGCAGATGAGGTTAAGTTGAGGGTTGACAATTTTAACGGGCAGAACTTTCAATTATGGAAAATGAAAATGGAGGACCATCTTTATCATAAGGATTTATGGAAGTTATTTGAAGGAAAAACCAAGAATTAGGGATCTATGTCAAATGATGAATGAGATCTTTCAGATAGAAAGGCATTTGGAAGCATTCAATTATGCCTAGCACCATCGGTGGCATTTAATATTACAAAAGTGAAGACGATGAAAGAGTTGATGGAAACCCTAAATAAATTGTATGAAAAGCCCTCCTCTTCAAACAAGGTATTTATCACGAAGCATTTATTTAATATGAAAATGACAAAAGGTGGATCTATTGTAGGTCATTTAAATGTGTTTAATATTGTTACTAGTCAGTTATCTTCTATGGATATTAATTTTGATGAAGAAATTAGGGCTCGCTTGATTTTGTGTTCTTTGCCTGAAAGTTGGAATGTCATGGTAATGGCTGCAAGTAATTCTATTTCTAGATCTAGTACTCTAAAATATGATGATGTGATTGGTGTTATTTTGAGTGAGGAAACTCATAGGAAAATCTCAGGTGGATCTACATCAGGAAGTGCTTTGAATGCACAAAGTCAAGGTAGAACAACTGAGGGAGGAAGTAATTCCAAAAATCATGGGAAATCAAGAGGAAAGTCAAAGAGGAGGAGGTCTCAATCGAGAGGACTAAATGACTGTTGGTATTGTGGTAAAATAGGGCATAAAAAGAAAGATTATTGGAATTGAAATAAAAATCAAGGAGATAAACCAGATGGAGACAAGGAGGCAAATGTGGTAAGTAATGAATTTGAAGAGGATTCTTTGCTTCTATCTTTGGAAAGTGTCAATGATTCATGGGTTTTAGATTCTGGTGTTTCATTTCATGCTACATCTCATAGAGGTTATTTCATTGATTATGTCCAAGGGGATTTTGGACTTGTTTATTTGGGGGATAATGAACCCTATCAGATTGCTGGTAAGGGAAAAGTTAAGATTAAGTTGTAGAATGGTAATCATTAGCTACTACATGAGGTAAGACATGTTCCAAGGTTGAGTAGGAATTTAATTTCAGCAGGGCAACTTGGTGATGAGTGTTGTGTAGTTACTTTTAATGATAAAAATTAGAAGGTTTCAAAAGCTTACCTTGTAGTAGAAAAAGTTGTGAATGTAGGCACCTTATATCTTTATACAAGTCATATTGTTCCTTTTACTTTAATTGTTTCAAAGAAAAATGAATGTTCAAGAACAATTGCTGTGGTTGAGTAGGAAGAACAAATAGCTGCTATAAATTCTGATACAGTGCCATGACACAATAGACTTGGGCACATGAGTGAGAAAGGTATGAAAGTACTTCATTCAAAGAAAGTTCTACCAGGTTTGAAATGTGTTAATATGGATTTCTATGAAAGTTGTGTGTATGGAAAACAAAAGAGAGTGAGTTTTGTGAAGACTGGGAAGGAAAATAAAATAGAGAAATTAGAGCTTGTGCATACCGATGTATGCAGACTAGCTTAGATATCTTCCCTTGGTGGATCTCATTATTATGTTATATTTATTGATGATGCAACTCAAAAAGTATGGTTTTATTTACTTAGACAGAAATCTGATGTATTTCAAACTTTTAAGAAATGGAAATGGTTGGTTGAAAATGAGACTAGTAAGAAATTAAAATGTCTTAGATCTGATAATGGTGGTGAGTATTGTAATCATGAATTTGAAGATTATTTCTCCACTAATGGTATTCATAGACAAAAAACTATTCCAAGGACTCCACAGGAAAATGGAGTGGCTGAATGCATGAACAAGACTATAATGGAGCAGGCAAGGAGCATGAGGTTGCATGCTGGGTTGCCCTTACACGTGGGTGGAGGCTATCAATACTAATCTATATTTTATTAATAGAGGTCCCTCCTTTAGGTTGTGGTATTCCAGAGGAAGCATGGACTAGTAAGAAGGTGAGTTATTCTTTTCTTAGAACCTTCAGTTGTGAAGCATTTGCTCATATAGATTCCAAAAATAGAACCAACCTAGAAGCTAAGTCATAGAAATGTGTATTTGTTGGATATTGTATTAATGAATTTGGTGATAGGCTTTGGGATTTTTAAAATCATAAAATTTTAAGAAGTAGGGATGTCATATTCAATGAGAAAGTGTTGTATAAAGATTTGTTGTAGTAATATGAGAAGAAAGAAGATGATTATATAGTGCAAGATGATACTTCAAAAGCTATGGTTCCAGTAATTCCTCATGATGTGCAACAATCACAACAAAAAATACCACACACCCTAGTGAATGTTAGACGGTCAACAAGGATAAGTAGACCTCTAGAAAGATTTTCTCCTTCCTTGTACTTTATTTTACTTACTGATGCTGGTGAACCTGATTGTTATGATGAAGTTTTCCAGGTGAATACTAAGATTCAGTGGGATTCTACAATGAAATAAGAAGTAGACTCCTTGCTAAAAAATAAGACACAAGATTTATGTAAGTTTTCTGTAGGTAAAAGGGCTTTATAGAATAAGTGGGTTTACAAGTTAAAAGAAGAGGAAGGAGGTAAGAAAATATTTAAAGCCAGGTTATTTGTAAAAGGATTTGCATAAAAAAAAAAATCAATTTTGATGAGATATTTTCTCCTATTGTTTAAATGACTTCTATCCATACTATTTTAAGTATTGTGGCTACTGAAGATTTGCATTTGGAGAAGCTTGATGTTAAAACAACCTTCCTTCATGGTGATTTGGATGAAGAGATATATATGGCACGAACATAGGGAGTTGAGGTCAAGGGTAAGGAGAACTTAGTGTGCAAATTAAAGAAAAGATTATATGGCTTGAAACAAGCACCCCAACAATGGTATCTAAAATTTGACAGGTTTATGCATGAGCATGGATATAGTAGGTGTTGTTCAGATCATTGTGTTTACTTTAAGAGGTTAGATGATGATAGCTACATTATTTTATGTTTATATGTTGATGATATGCTTGTAGCTAGGTCTAACATGAATCACATTAAAGGGCTGAAATGCCAGTTAGCACATGCATTTGATATGAAGGATTTGGGGGCACAAAAAAAAATCATTGATATGAAGATTTGAAAAGATAGGAAGAACAAAAAATTGATGCTATCTGAGGCTAATTATGTTGAGAATTTGTTGCAACATTTCTCTATGGAGAATGCTAAAGTTGTAAGTACACCTTTACCTGGTCATTTGAAGTTGACTAAGGAGATGTGTCCAAAGACATTAGAAGAGGAGGATAACATGTCCAAGGTACTCTATGCTTCCACTATAGGATGCTTGATGTATGGTATGGCATGTACTAGGCTAGATATTGCACATGTAGTGGGAGTTATTAGTAGGTATATGAGTAATCCAAGAATTGAGCATTGGAATGAAGTCAAATGGATTCTTAGATATCTGGGAGGTACATCCACTAAGTATTTACACTTTGGGGGCTCTACTATTGATTTATAGGGCTATGCTGACTCAAATTTGGTAGGGGATATTGATACCAGATGAAGTACTATAGATTATGTATTTACTATTGGTGGGGCAGCCATGAGCTGGGTTTCTAGGTTACAGAAGGGAAACACTTTATCCACTATAGAAGTAGAGTATGTTGCCGCTATAGAGGCATCTAAGGAGATGATATGCCTTCATTTCTTCTTGGAAGAATTGGGATAGTCAGAGTGCCATTCATCTTGCGAAGAATTTAGCTCTACATTCAAAGACACAACAGATATAGTTGCAATACCATTTCATTCGATCCATTTTGGATGATGGATAGTTAAAGCTACACAAGATACATATAGATGAAAATCTAGTGGATACGTTTACAAAGGTAGTGACAAGGGAGAAGCTGACTTCCTCTCAGCTTCAGTTGGTCTTCTAGACCGAACAAGAATAAATGAACAATACAATCCTGGGTGGTTTGATCTAGTGGGAGCCCCATGTGGTAGTGGTATTGCTATAGGATCAATCTCCAAGTAGGAGATTGTTGTCTGGTGTGAAGTTTGATCAGTCCCTAAGTGGGAGAATGTTAGTTTGTAGTGACGGATCGGAGAATTATTGTACATACTTCATAAATTTTTTTTTTTTTTTGGACCCTATTTTACTAGGATTTTGGGCCAACATGTAATTATTAATTATAACCCTAAAGTGGTTTAATAGTTGTATAAAATGGCTTAGGGTTAGAGATTATTTCATAAGGTGATGCGAGAATTGGCTCTTGTAGCGGTATTGAGCTATAAGGGATTACAGATTGTAGTCAGGTTGTAATCACTGGATCATAAAATATTGGACTTGCTATTTGGTGCCCACGTAGCCCAGGGCTTGGGTGAACCACATTAAATCTTGGTGTCTTGTGTTCTTTTCTATGTGATCTATTATTTTCTAATATGTTTTATATTTGCATGTAATTATTATTTTTATCTGAGGTTTAATCCTAATAGTATATGGTACTCACCCAAGAGGTATAATGGAGTTGAGAGACCTACCTTCACATGAAAATATCAGTGGGACTACTGATGACTTTGTGCAATCAATGAAGGAGGTAGATGACTAGGTAAAACAAAACATGATGGAGGCCAACCAAAAATTGAAGGAGAAGAAGGATGAAGGGAGGAGAGAGCTGTAGTTTCAAGTGCAAGACTTGGTGATAGTGTATCTCAACAAGGCCATATTACAAAAGGGAATCCATAGCAAATTGTAAATGAGAAGGATTGGGCCATGCAAGATCCTTAAGAAGTATGGACCCAATTCCTATGAGATAGATCCACCCAAGGATATGTCCCTTTCTCCAATCTTCAATATGAAAGACCTATTACCCTACAAAGGTCCTAAGATGGATGATATAGAGTATCTGGAAGAGTTAAAGAAAGATACAATAGACATGAAGATATTTGAAAAGAAGCAACCATAGGTTAAGAAGGTCTTGGATTCTAGAGTGAAGAAGAGCACAAGAGATAAGGTCTACAAGGAGAATTTGGTAAAATAAATGGACTTTCTAGAGGCTGAGGCAACTTATATTGATAAAGGTGATTTCAAGAAGCTTGGTATCAACACTGAGTTCTTATCTCCAACAATACCTTAACCTCTTCATGTAGGGGGAGGGGAGAATGGTGCAGGAGTACCTAGGGGAAGATAAAACCCTAAGTCCAATTTTGGTTTTTAAATGGTCTAACCAACCATTGGGGTAATAAGAACTACTAATTAATTCCTAAGAGGTGTTTACATGGTTTGGTTTGATAGGTTTTTGATTAAGAGTTTGATTTTTTCAATTAGGTCCTAATAAAGGGAAAATTGCAAAAGTTTCTCTAAGGGAAAAAATGAGGTAAAATTACTTAAAAGGAGGCAAGGATTATGTAAAGGTGATCCTTATAAGTTCTAAGGTCATCCTAGGAGGATTGGTAACATCCTATGCAAATTTGAAGAGCCTAGGAGAAAAATTGCAAAAGTTGTCAAAAGTTGCATTGACAACTTTGCATTTTTTGCAAAGTTGATTGAGAACTTTTAGGTAGTTTTGCTAAATCAAAAAATTGGGTAGTTATAGTTGGAATTGTAGGCTAGGACGCAACATTAAGTCTATTTAAGACTTTTCCCAATCATTTTCAAGGGTTGGAACAGTTGGATGTACGTATACCACCTATAGCAGGACAATTTGAGAACCTGAAGCATAGTTTTGGAATTTGATTGAAGTTTTTGGATTAAATGAAGAACTATTTTTGAGGGAATAAAATATTGAATTTATGTTTTGTATCTATCTATAGTTTTTTTTTCTTTCAAGTATGTTTTTGATAGGATCTAGAAAATTATTTATTTCCTGTGAACCTGTTGTCGAGTTTTGTGTTTCAATTATGAAATGGGCTATGGCTTGAGTTTCCTTGGTCTAATCACCATGGCCCTTGGATACCATTCAATAGAATCTATAATTTTTTTAAATATGGCTAGTGGGGTTTTTGAAGGCCTTTTTCTATTTTTACAAGCAAGCCCTAGGAAAGTAGGCAAGCTTGGCAAGGTGCAAAAGAGAAACTTGTAAAGCAATTTGTGAGGGATAGTGGATTTATATGGATTAATCATAACTTGTAAATGTAGGATTAATATATGAAGGTATTATAACTTAGAGGAGGAGGTTGGATAAGGAGTTTGACACCTGTGGAAGAAGTAACACTAGCATTGCCCTTAAAACCCTTTAAAGTAAGGTTTTTTGAGTCTATACGGTAAATACATTATTGGAGGCCAAGACCTACAAAATATTCGAGGGTTGGTCATGTGAAAAAAAATTATAGTATATGTAAAGGTTCCTTTTAAAGGGTTTTTTTGCATTATAGAAATTTCCTTGTTTCTAGGAGGGCTAAAACAAGCTCTTAGGGCTACAAGGCCTAACTAGGCAAATTTGTGATTTGGGTGTGATAATCCTAAAAGAATGGTGCAAAATGATGAGGGATGTCTTGAAAACCTCATTAGGAGTGTTCCAAATTTTTTTGAGAGTCTTGGTGTTCTTGGGAATTTTGGATACTTCTAAGCCAAAGAAGATATTTGGGAGAATTGGGACAATGGCATTAGAGAGTTGAATTGGTGGAGAGTTTCTTGGGGAAAGGGAATTTTAGAGGGATCCTTTGAGTTAGGGTTAGGAGAGAAGACCATATAGTGGGCTAGGGGTAGCCTAAGAAAATCTAAAAAGCTCTTGATTGAAGAAGCTCCCCATCACTTATGCCAAGCCTAGGGCAATACCTTAAAAATAAGAGATTTGTAGTTTTCTTCCTATACTTCATACATGTTATAATACATCTGTTAATGCCTAAAATCACCTTCAAAATTAGCTAGATCCCATCATGAATGTTAGAATGTTTTAGAATAACTTAGAGGGGGGGGGGGGGGATGAATAAGTTATTCTCAGGTCCAGATGTACCAATTAAACTTTTGAACTCTTCAAACAACTTAGATTTGTTCATTAAGTAGATCGATCTCTATAACAACTTATCAATAACATAAACTTGCCATCAAATTCCCCAATAATAACTAACTTGCATAATGTAAAATATTAAACAATAAAAAATCTCAAATAACATCCACACAAGTAAGACACCGAGATTTAATGTGGAAACCCAATTTGGAAAAAAAAACTAGTAACATGCTACCAATTTTTCACTCTTTTGAAGTGAGCTTTGTTATGAGCCAATCTTGTTAAAGGTTAAAATACATGCTATTAGGTGTAACCTTGTTAAAGTATTTAATCACCCTATTAGGAGTGGCCTTATTAGATAACTTAAGAACATTCCATTAGAATGTCACCTTGATTAAAGGATTTATAGATGACTTTTAGTTCAATCTTAATTAAAGGAATTTTACTGATATAGTAGTTAGAAAGTAACAATAGGTTGATCTAATAAATATAAGTCACTTTTTAAAAAAATGTAGCTCATCTACTAACTCATTGACTAAACTCCATTCATGTCTCCATTACTATCTTTGATCTTCTTGGAAATACTTCAAGAAATCACTCTTCATCTCATCTCTTCTCCTTCTTCACAATTTTTTTGCTCAAGTGCCCTAGTCAACAAAATTATCAATTGGTAACCTCTCTTAGGTTAAGCCTTATGCCTCCTTAAATAGGTAACTTTTATCTTTTGCCACTTAAAAACCACCGTTGATATTGGGTTTAGGTCAAATTCATCAAATCCTTCAATCGTTTCGTTTCTTCCTTCTCCTAAAAAATTCTCTTTGAATCCATCTCTACAAATACTCAAACACGATTTCCCTTGCATTAAGTTCTCCAGATCATCAATCCTTATTTTCAAAATGCTTTACATATTTCAAGAATTCATCTATGTTAGCCAAGAATCTCAATTCCTTCACAAAATAAAAAATGTTGTCACTTGGACAAATCTATGTTCCTCAGCGTCGGTCATCACTAGATAACTTGGTCTTCACTAATTGACTTTCTCGGCTTACACCTACTTCACTCAGTCCAATTTTTTTGATACTTTGTCTTTACTATGCTTGGTTGACACTATATTTACTTGGCTTCTACTGTTTACTCGATCGATACTAGGATAGCTCGGCTTCAACTATAAGTTCCTTAATCTTCTACTTTGAAGCTTGGTTTAGCCGATGTATTATGTTCTTCATTAATCATCTCTTCTAGGCTTCAACACAACTATCTTCTCCATTTAGTGTTATGATTAAACAATACATTATCTTGTCAAAGTCTAACTGATCAAGTGCCCATTGTAGTTCCACATCACTCAACCTTTCAACTAGGCCGTCTTGTTATCTCTTATTCTCAAATCCTTTTCATCAATCATCTTGATATGGCACTCTACATAGATAGCAACTATCTCACCAATAAGGTTTGACATCAATGACAACATAATTATTGTTCCAATTGTAGTTTCCAATAGTTGAAATGTAAGGGAAAAGCCATATTTTCCCAAACCCTTAAGATTTGCAAGGGTTTCATACTAGTTTTGGGAAATTGTCTTAATCTTTATTATTCCTTGACCAAATTAGATCAAATCAAGTACAATAGAGAGTTAAGACATATAATTACACTTCACTAATTGAATTTAAAGACATCTAGTTAATGTTCGATACAAAATGAATAAAAAACATGAAATTGTGTTGTTTTTGCATAATGGAATAGCCACAAATTTCCTTATTCTCTTTATATCTCAATGTTAAAATGTTTCTTGACCATCTCAGTCTTAGAAAATTTCTTCCAAATTTTCACCAATAGAATTTTGAATTGATTAGCCACTAGGAGGCCTAATTACAAGATCGAACAATGTTGTCAATATATTAACTTTACAACATTTGTTAAACTTATACAAAATAGTTTAGGACCATTGCAAAAATTCACAAATGAGCCATTTAGGCCATGGAAAACATTGGAATCCTTATTAAATACCTATGATGGACTTTGACCATGTTTAACCATTTATTATGTATAACCCTACATACCTTGCAAATAAATAAGTGACTCAAAGGCCTTATTAGATTAGATTGAAATGATAAATTGGTTACTATTGGACCTTATTACATCAAAGGACATCTAAAGACATCCATATATGCTTAGTTTCTCTACACCATGCTCCCTTGGTTGAAAAGAACTCAAGTACCTTGAGTGTTTAGATCTACAACTATAGTCCCATTCTTGATTATGTCATCTTTTGACATCCATGTAGATTTAGACTTAGGTAATCTTTTCCCATTTGAAAAGAAATTATTTCTTAACGCCTCTCCTAATTCTTTTGACCACATTTGTATCAATGGTGCTTTTTAAATGCAAATATTTTCTTGGAGGGAAGTCTTTCAGCCAATCTTCATCATCTACCACATTAGATGGGCCTGAATCATCTACAACAACATAATACCTAGAAGGAAACTAATTAAAAACCTTGAAAATGGGCGAGATACTAAGATCAAGAGGCAAGTCAATTTCATAGTAATTTTCCCCAAACTCATGCACTATTCTAAAAGGACCAATCTTTTTCACGAATAACTTATTAGGTTGAAATTTTGATAACATTTATTTATTCAAATAAGTCATAACCAAATCCCCTAATTTTAAGTGTACATATCTCCTTTTAATGTCTTTACTGACTTTGCACTTATCTACATTTTGTTGAAGTGTATCTGATAGTAATTTCAAAATCTTCACCTTGAGAAATTCTCCTCTCCATTCTACCGAGTTTTCTTAATTGTAAAATACTCCTTGGATGGATTGATAAACAATTTCAAAAGGGATCATACCTATACATATGTTGATAGAGTCACTGTAGGCATACTTTGCTTGACTGATTACCAAATTAAAAGATATCACATGTTGTTTGGTGAGACATCTCAACAAATTTCCTAAAGATCTATTTACTACCTCTATTTGACCACTAGTTTATGGATAGGTTGATGTGAAGGATAATTGGGTACCTAATTTATTTCACAAAGTCCTCCATAAGTGTCCCACAAACTTAGAATCCCCACTAGTCATAATTTTGAGAGGAAGCCTATGAATCATCACAACCTCCTTGAAAAACAATCTTTCCATCTAGGATGCATCATTCATACATTTACAAGGCACAAAATGAGCCATCTTGGTGAACCTATCAACAATAACAAAGATTCTATCAAATCCCCTTGGTGTTTTAGGAAGACCCAATATAAAATCCATACTCACACTCTCCCAAGGAAAATTAGGAATAGGTAGTGAAAGAACTCATTTTTCTATTTGACATATAGGACACCCTTCTGAAAGCTTCTTGACATCAATATATTTCTTTGTCTAGAAATGGAACCTAGTACTTGTTCTAGGGTCTTATCTATGCCCCTAGATTTCCATTATGTTTTTCCCTAATAATATTCTCCCTCGGTGAATATTTAGGTTCACATAACAAGTTTCCTTCAAATAGTAGTCCTTCCTGCAACATGTATTCAAAAAAAATCATGGTGACAAGTGTCGATAAATTAGCATAAACTTCATAGATGTCTTTAAAATAGTATCATCCTTATACATATCTTTGAGTGACTTGATCGCCAAACTCTTCTATTATATTTTTTGTATAGTAAGTACCCTCCTACTCAAAGAATCTTCCATTTTATTATATGTCCCTTTCTTATGTTTGATGGTGAAACTATATACTTGTAAATGTTCAACCCATTTAATGTGTCTTTGGTTAAATTTATCTTACCCATTTATAAAACTCAATGAATTATTATCTATGTTTAGTGAACATATGTCAATGCCAAATAAGATATGTAAATATAGGACATCCAATTTCACTAACACTCAAATACAAGAGAAAGAGGGGTTTATAAACATAACTCTCAATATAACTTAAGTTAGATTAATAAAACCCAAATAGGATGAAAGGATCCCAATACAAACCCAAATTATACTATGGAAGTACACAAAGAAATACCTCTTTCATGCAATTTTGGTTAACCTTAGATGTGTAATTTGAATGTAAATTAAACCAATTGATTAAATGGCAAAAGTAAAATAGATCTAGGAGCAATATGTATGCAATCATCCCCATTAAAATATGAAATTAGGTCTATTACAAGAGATTAAATGAAGAGTATAAATATAACCTTAAAATATGTAAGGGAAAGTGCTTTTATACTCTAAGAACCATAGATTTTAAACTATGACTAAGAATCTAACTGTAGATCTATGCTTAAAACAAAAAATCTAGAAAATGCTAAAAATCATAGATCTTTGGGTACATGTCAATTTAGGTGTCATCGACTGGAATTTTTATGACATGAAAAACATGTTCTTAGAGCACAAAAACCAAGTCAACCTAGGTTTTTCTAAAATCTTGTGATTGATAGTTTCTAGACCTGAATTCACAATTCCAATACCCTATTCAAGATTTTTTTTTTTTTTGGGGGAGGGACTTGCTTTGGTCAATCCCCCATTTAGGAATTAATATTGAAAGAGATAAATATGTAAAATCATGTAAAGAAGTAAGAAATATGTAATTATTCACCTTACTTGATAAAACCCTTATCAATAAGGATTTTGTAATGCTTGAATGCTATTGATGTTGAATCTTTAATGAAGGATGTAAGAAATCTCCACAAATTCAATAGATCTCACCAAAACCAAATCATGGAGCTATGAATATAGATGTGAAAAATGGATGAAAAAGGTGAGAATTCCATAATGTAGATCTCCTCCCTTTATGGATAGCAATATGCTAGATCTTGAAGAGGTAATTCTCACAAAGGATCCTTGAATTCTTGATGAATGCTTGGATTGCCCTATGAAAATGTCTTTAATTTGATAGCTTGAGTTCCCTTCATGCACTTTTTATTACTAGTGGATGTGAAAATGAGGTGGCCAAGATTATTTTAATACTAGTTTTTAGGATAAAAAATAAAGCGAGTCAACGAGGTCATCTAATTTTCAAAATTGGATCCCCAAGACAAAGTTGTCCTTGAGACTAGATCTGCCTAGGGTATAGGTCGATTGGGTCAACCTATTCTTGTCTAGATATATCCTTCTTTACTTTTCCAATGAATTTTGATGGAATGTAAGATTAAAGTAGTATAGGTTTATCCAACCCACTCTTACCAATTTTGTTCATTTTCTTTTCTTGTCAATCAATCTCTTCACATCTAGCCATTATCTCTTTCCATATTTTCACAATATAATTATGTACACTTTAAGTATCTCCAATCATAGTCCTTGTGGATCTATTTCTAATATTAAAATCTTGTATACTAGCTTCAATGAGTATCTTAATTTCCTCTTTACTCAATTTAGAGGTTATCTCCATGAGCGCTCTTTCCATCATCTTCTTATTTAGCTTCAATGCAAATCCCCATATTCCATAAAATAACTTGTAGAACTCTTTTTTTATTTTCCCATGAAGTTCAATTGGTGTCTTATGGAAATCTTCATATATCTAACAACTTATTCCTCTATCTTTCTCTTGTCCTTTTCATCATAGAGTTCATAGTTTCCTTGTATATCATTCAACCTTTAATTCATTACTATGTATTTTGCATGCATATATGTAGTCTTACCATTTTCCTTGGCTTTTTCTAGTTCACCTTCTTCAATAGACTTTACACCTATCTATTCTTGTTGTTCTTCCTCTTCTTTACTAACCTCTTTCTTATCGACCTCGACACATTTCCTTGTTCTTGGTGGTCCATGTGTCTTTTCTTTACCTTTCCTTTCTTAAATTTCTTTTAATTGAGGGTGTATTATTTTGTTCTCCAATCATCTCAATATGAGTAATTTATTTTCTTAGACTATTCAATTATTACAAAAAGTGTGTTGGTTTATCCACTCCCAAAATTTTGCAATAATATGCTCATCATTATCTATGATTTTCTTTGAATATCCATTTTCTTTAGTCCCATTTTTATTTTAGAGAATACTTCTTCACATGTTCCAAATCTTGGAGACGTGACATCTATAGCTATGGATAAAAATTCTTTAGAATATGTTCTAATTATGTCTTCATTAGCTTCATAGCCTATCTATGGTAACCAAAATGTCATAGGTTGAACTTCTTGAATTATACATACATGTTAGTATCAACTAGAAAATGCATATCTTCTTTGTATTCATCAATTATGTGTGTAAGAATTCTTTCTCTTTTATGCATTCTTGATTGAAATTCTTTGAAATAACCCCATGTGACACTATTTAAACTATCTCCTAAATCCTTAATGAATTTATTTATTTTCACTACCATAGGTTTGTCCTTTGACCATTAAAATATGCCAATAAGTCGAAATACACTTTGTAGATAGAAAAATATACATACCAAGATGGATCCAAACTTGAATTTCTACCTCTTATCTCTTTTTATCTTATCCCTATTGATGAAAATTTAAATTTTTAGCATCTCACTTATATCATAAACAATATCTTCTTTAACCATTCTGAATGCTACTTGAATTACTCCACTAGGCATGTTGTTTAGTCAACTTGATTGATAAATTTATGTAGCCAATCACTAGTGATGCAAGCCTCACCTCTACATTTTCAATAATTTTTACCTTCATAGCTCTAGAATCAAATTTTTTTAATTGTTTGTGAGGTAAGCAAGCTTCCAAATTTCATTTTGATAGATGGTAATTCACCGATTGTGCACAAACTGGTAACTTCATGGATGATTTCCTTAGTTATCACATGTGGCTTGTCTAACCATAATATTTCCTCATGAAGCCTTCTCAATACATATATAACTCATTCACATTAGAATTTGGTTGGAATATCCACTATGTGTGTGAAATCCTTTGTTTCCAAACATCTATACATGTTCTTTAACTTGTTGTTTGCACACAATTCCTTATACATTATGTTGATGTCTTCCACTCATAGCTCTTTAACTTTGTAATGAATGTAGGATTGAACATTTTCTATCAACAATACACCTAGTGGTTTAAATATAGGGAACCTATCATTTTGATTTCACTTGGATACAACTTGAATCTTGGTTGTGGCTTTTTGATAACATCAATAAAAAAAGGTGTATCAACTTTGTGTTCTATTTTTGCATTTTGATTTCAACCTTCTAGTATTTTCAATATTCTCAACAATATTTTTGACTTCAGGATTTTACATCTCTAAAAATATCTTTCTTGCACTTTTCAAAATCACACCAAATATTATAGTAACAATCACGACATTCATAATAGATAGTGGTGCATGAGCACCTTAGGGGAAAAGCAACCCTAATAAACATTTTTGGCTTGTAAATGGTTTAGTCAACCATTGACCAATAAGGACTAGGTGTAAAGTTCCAAGGTGTGTTGGTGAAGGTGTTAGAGGGTGAGGTGTAAGTGTTGGTCATGTTGTAGTTGTTAAGACCTAGTTATTGTGACAAAGTCCTGATAGGGTCAACTATGGTCAAAATTGTGAAAATTGCAAAAGTTGCTCATGACAACATTTCCTAAAATTTAGGAATTGGAACTAAAGGAATCTAGAATTAGAGCCAAGGGTGAGGATAATTAGAAATAAGGTATAAAAGGACAGATCAATCATTTTTGAATGGTTGGAAGTTGGATTGTAGAGACTATTAATGTGAAGTGGGAAGAAAATACACAAAAAATGTGTTTTTGGCTTGAAGACTTACTGTTTTAGATTGATTCTCTTGCTATTTTCCATGAATTAGTTGCTTCATATGATGTGACTAATTTGTGTGTACTTTTTGGAGAAGTTTGGATTCATTTTAATAGGTTTTTCTAATTATCTCGTTTTGTGTTTCCTATTGGTCTGTAAATAACAGTTTGGAATAAAATGGCTATAACTTGAATGCCCATGGTTAAAACCTATAGGCTTTGAGATTCAAGAAGTAACCCCCATATATATTTTAAATATGGGTTTTTGAGGTTTGGAGAATAGGTTTTCTATTATTGCAAGCGAGCCCTAAGCAAGCTTGGAGTTGTTTGGCTAGGAAACAAGAAGCTTGCATGAGAGTTTGAGTGTGTTTTCTTGACTGGGATGAGGAAAAATCTATTGGGGAAATGTAATAGGAAGATTAAAGGGTGTAGAGGATAGAGGAGAATTCTTGAGAAATAAAACTCAACATATTGTGATGTATTTGCTAACATTGCCTTAGAAACCTTAAAAAATAGGGTTTCCTAAAAAAGTGTTGTACGAACATCATGGGAGTCTGAAACCTAGAAAATATTTGAGTCTAGGTTTTTGTGAAAAAAATAATAGAAGACACCAATGGGATTTTTAAGGATTTTTTGAAGTAATTTCAGTTTCCTTGTTTGTAGGAGGCTTAATTGGGGCTCATAGGGCTATATAGCCTAAAAGAGCAATTTGGTGATTTTGAAGAGTTGGGTTTGGAAAGATGGTGTAGAAAGGTTGGAGAAAGATTAAGAAAAATATGGGAATGATAAAAATATGAATTTTCCATGTTGATGGTCTTTGTGAGTTTTTCAGCCTACTGAGCATAAATTTGTTTAGATGGGGTTGGAGAGTGAGGTGTGTAATTTCAATTGACATGTGAGTTTCTAGGTTGAAGAGGATTAGGAAAAGATCCTTTAGTGTAGGGTATCAAGGAATAACCCTAGAAAGTCTAAGGACATTCCTTGATTATAGAAAAAAGTATCTAAGTGAGAGAAACTCCCCATCAGAGTGGTATTAGAGCCATTGAAAGGTTTGGGAAGTGAATAGTGGATGTTAGTGGAAGGAGAATCCATAGGTGAGAACATCATGGTGACCAATGAAAATTTGGATAGGTATTTGAATGAGAAGCAAGAAAAGAACATACTTCTAAAGGAAGTTGTGGTAGAGATGAAGAAAAAGCTAGAAGAAGTTGATGAGACTGTAGATAAGGTGAAGGAGTAGTTAGAGGGAGAGAAAGACAAGGGAAAAGACAAAGAGGAAGAAGATTAAGAAATAACACCTACACTAGATCCTCCATTAGGAGAGGAAATTTTTCTTAAAGCCTTCAAGGAATTAAGTGGTAAAGCATTAGAAGGCATACCTATTTTCACTAGGAAAATAGATGCAGAAGCAGTTATGGAATGGATTGAAGACATGGAAAATCAATTTTAATGTGATAATATTTCAAAGGTCCAAAGAGTAAAGATATGAAAATCAAGATTGAGAGGACAAGCATTAACTTGGTGGAAGTTCTTGCAGGAAGAAAGGGAGAAAGAAAACAAGAATCACATAATCAATTGGAAAAATATGGTGGCTAAGATAAAGGAAACTTACCTACTAGAAGATTATGATATTCAATTGCACAAGAAAAGGAAAAACCTAAGAAAAAGAGACCTAGATGTATCTACCTATATAGAGGAGTTTCAAAAATTAAGCCTTAGGTCCAAGATACAAGAAGTTGAAGGTATCAAAGTGGCTAAATATTTGAATGGCCTTAGATGGAACATACAAGACGATTTGAGCCTCTTTTCTCTTACAACTTTACATAGTAGTTATTAGATGACCCTTAAGGTGGAAGAAAAAATGAAAAAGAAACAAGAGGCTAGTAACAAGGGTATAGGAAGTGGTAGAGATTCAAGAGGTGGACATAGAGGTGGTTCTAGTGGAAGAGGCATTGAAAATAGAAGCCAAGGGGACACCAAATCAGGTGAAAAATCTCATGAATTTAGTAACAAAGGAGGCTATAGTAGAGACAAATGGTTTTCTTGTGGTGGAAGAGGCAGATCAGGTGGGTTTGGAAGAAGCTCACATTTTGCTTCAATAAAGTGTTATAATTATGCTCAATTGGGGAAGCTTGCCTATAGATGTCCTAACAAGCCATCAAATTCAAAAGGAGTGAAGAAGATTACACATGTGCAAGATGAGGACTGCAAATATTTAGAGTTATGTTTGGGCTCAGAGAAAGGTGAGAATTTGATGCTAAGGAGAGTGTTGATGAAGGAAACTGTCCAAGATGAACACAAGAAAAGGAGGGCTCTTCTAAGAGTAAAATGCAAGATATTGGGGAAGGTATGTCAAGTCATTATTGACTTAGGGTCAACTAATAATGTTATATCAGAAGAAGCAGTCCAAAAGCTAAAACTTACTAAGTTACCTCATGTGTGTCCTTACAAAGTCACTTGGTTGAACAAGGGGTAGAACATACTAGTTAATGAACACATATGGGTTGAATTTACCACAGGCAAGTATTAGGAAAAAATACTCTGTGATGTTCTACCAATGGATGCATGCCACCTAATGTTAGAAAGACCATGGCAGTATGACAGGGAGGCAGTCCATCATGGTAAGGAGAACATGCATTCCTTCAAAAAGGATGGAGCCACCTACAAGATATAGTCTTTGCTAGAAGATGACAATGTGGAAAAGGTGGAACCAATGCACTCTTTATGAGTGGAAAATAATTCTTAAAGGACTTGAAACAAGGAGAGGGAATTGTTTATGCCATCATGATGAAGCCAAAAGAGGAGGAGTCATCAAAATAAACACCCATACCTATAGAAGTACAAAAATTGCTAGATCTATTTGAAGACATCATATGTGATGGAGCACCACCTACATTGCCACCAAAGAGGGAGATAAGTCATTAGATAGACTTCATACTAGGGGAGATCCTTGTCAAATAAAGCTACATATAAGATGACACCTCGACAAAACAAGGAGATTGCAAGGAAAGTTCAAGAGCTACTTGACCAAGGATTGATAAGAAAGAGCATAAGTCCTTGTGCTATTCCAATTGTCTTGGCTCCTAAAAAGGGAGGTGAGTGGAGAATGTGTACAAATTCTAGGGCAATAAATAGGATAACAATAAGGTATATATTTCCTATTCTTAGGATAGAGGATTTAGTGGATTGTCTTGGTGGAGCTAGATATTTCTCAAAAATTTATCTTAAGAATGGATATTACCAAATAAGGATGAAAGAGGGTGATGAATTGGAATATACTTTTAAAACTAATGAAGGAATTTGAGTGCTTGGTAATGCCATTTGGTCTTACAATGCAGTAGATTGATGAGGGTAATGAATAAGGTTTTGAAAGACTACATAGGTGTGTTTGTAGTTGTATATTTGGATGACATTTTAATATTCAACAAGTCAAAAGAAGAGCATCTAAAACACTTGGAAATTGTGTTGAGGATACTTCAAGAGAATAAGTTGACTATAAATCTTGAGAAAAGTTAGTTCATGAAGGAGGAACTTGTTTACTTGGGCTTTGTAGTCTCACAAGGTAATTTGAAAATGGACAAGGGTAAGGTGGAGACAATCCTAAGTTGGCCTACTCTTAGGACTGCTACTAAAGTGAGGGGTTTCCATGGGTTAGCCCAATTGCATAGGAAGTTTGTGAGAAGGCTTAGTGAAATTTGTGCTCCTATGAGTGACACCATAAAAGGGGGCATGAAGACAAAGTTTGTGTGGACAAAGGAAACAAATGAGAGTTTTGAAAGGTTAAAGAAGGAGGTAGCTACTCAACCAATATTGGTTTTGCCAAGATTTGAGAAATTGTTCATTATGGAGTGTGATGCTAGTAACATTGCAATTGGAGCAGTATTAAGCCAAGGTGGAAGGCCTATATCATTTTTCATTGAGAGGCTCAATGAGGCAAATACAAGGTATTCTACCTATGACCTAGAACTATATGCACTAGTTCAAGCCCTTAAGAAATAGAGGCACTATCTACTACTTAAAGAGTTTGTGATCTACACTAATAACTAGGCACTAAGTTTCATCAACACCCAAGAGAATCTCAGCCTTAGGCATATCAAGTGGATGGAGTTCTTGTAATCCTACACCTTTACCATAAAGCATAAGAAGGGGCTCAATAACAAGGTCGTTGATGCCTTGAGTAGAAAATTGATCACTATTTAAGAGGTCAAGTTGCAAAGCATAGGGATTTAATAATTCAAAGGTTTTTGAGGTGAAGACATTGATTTTGTAGAAGAAAATAAGGTATGTAACAATTTTGAAAACCACTTCCATAGTTAGTTTGCTGAGTTTACCATATAAAATGGTTTTTTGTTTAAAGAGCAACAATTATGTGTGCCAAAAGGGTCTATGAGGGAGAACCTCATTTAGGAAAAACATAATGGGAGCATGAGTGGTCATTTTGGCCTTAATAAGACCCTAGATCTAGTAGAGAGATACTATTATTGGCCTAAGATGTAGAGGGATGTGAGGAGGTATGTGGAATAATGTGGCATATGTCAAAGACTCAAGGCACTTAATCTAATGTAGGACTCTATCAACCACTACCTATTCCTAATAGGCCTTGGGAGTGCATTAGTATGAAATTCATAGTGGGCCTACCTAGAACAAAGATAGGGTTGGATAGTGTGTTTGTTGTTGTTCACAGATTTAGTAAGATGAATCACTTTATACCCTCTAAGACTAGACATGATGCTAGTTATATATCCCACCTTTTCTTCAAGGAGGTAGTTAGGATACATGGCTTACCATTGAGTATTTTTTCTAACAAATATGTTAAGTTCATGGGACATTTTTGGAAAACCCTTTGGAAGACGTTAGGTACCATTCTAGCTCACAAGTCTGCCTATCATCCTCAAATAGATGGGAAAAAAGAGGTAATAAAAAAGGTATTAGGAAATCTCCTAAGATGCTTAAAAAAGGAGTATGGAAAATGCTAGGAGAAAGTTATTCCATAGGAAAAGTTTACCTATAATAAAAATAAAAATAGAACCATAGGCCTAAGTCCTTTCCAAGTTGTCTATGGTGCACATCTAAGAGGTATAATGGAGCTCAGGGAGTTGCCAGGACATTATAAAGTTGTTAGACTAATGAGATATTGCCTTATTAATTAAATCATTTTGATTTAATTATTAAGTCACTTATTATCTATAGTTTACTTAAGCTAAACTTTAGGCATATAATAATTAATTATTTTATTAATTATTATCATGAAACCTAGGTTAGATTCCTGTTAGGGTTTTGATATCCTTTTATAAGTATTGATCTCTTTGTAATTTTATTCATTCACTTTTGATAATAGAAATCTCTATTTTTGGTCATCAAGTATGTCTCATCTATGGATCTGGAAATTTCATCCTCCATAGCTTTTGCTTTTGTCTTTCTTGCAGGTGATTCTTGGGAGCTATGGGTTTGATTTTTTTACTCTAGTCTAATTTTCTTTTCGCAGTAGTTTCTAGGTTTTTAGCTACTCCATACATTTATCTTGGGGTGGGGGGGTTGTTAGAGTAATAAGATATTGCCTTATTAATTAAATAATTTTAATTTAATTATTAAGTCACTTATTATCTCTAGTTTACTTAAGCAAAATTTTAGGCATATAATAATTAATTATTTTATTAATTATTATCATGCAACCTAGGTTAGATTCCTATTAGGGTTTTGATCTCCTTTTATAAGGATATATCTCTTTGTAATTTAATTCATTCACTTTTGATAATATCAATCTCTCTTTTTGCTCATCAAGAATGTCTCATCTATGGATTTGGGAATTCCATCCTCTATAGCTTTTGGTTCTCTCTTTCTGTGATAGGTTTTTGCATGTAGGTGATTCTTTGGAGTTGTGGGGTTGATCTTTCTTCAACTTCAACAAAAGTTAGTGTGCATGCATATGACTTTTCTTAGTCAATGAAGGAGGTTCATGATTAGGTAAAACAAACATTAATTGAAGCCAATTCGAAATTGAAAGACAAGAAAGATGAGGGGAGGAGAAAATTATAGTTTCAAATAGGATAATTAGTCATGGTGTTCTTGAAAAAATATATATTGAAGAAGGGCATTCCAACTAAGTTACAAATAAAGGGGATTAGACCATGTAAGGTGTTGGATAAGTATGGTGCCAATGCCTACAAAGTTGATCTACCCAAGGACATGTCAATATCACCCATATTCAATGTCAAGGACTTGAAACCATATAGAGGACCAACTATTGATGAGGAATGATATTAGATAGGGTTAGATAAGGATGTGGTAGAGTTACAAGTCCTTGAAAAGATGCAACCTCTAGCTAAAGGGATACTAGACTCTAGAGTGAAGAAGAGCACTAGGAATAAGGTCTACAAAGAGCATCTAATCAAATGGAGGGGCACCCCTAAAGCTAAAGCAACATGGATTGTAGGAAGTGACTTCAAGAAGCATGGAATCAACTTGGAGTTCCTCTCTCCATAGGTAACTTCATCTTTTCCTTGTAGGGGGCATGGTGCAAGAGCACCTTAGGGGAAAGGAAACCCTAATACACATTTTTGGCTTGTTAATGGTTTAGCCAAACATTGACCAAATAAGGACTAGGTGTAAATTCCCAAGGTATAATGGTGAAGGTGTTAGAGGGTAGAGTGTAAGTTTTGGTCATGTTGTAGTTGTTAAGACCTAGTTAGTGCCACAAAGTTCTGATAGGGTCAACTATGGTAAAAAGTTTCCAAATGTTCCAAAATTGAGAAATTTTGGTTAAAATGAGGTACATAGATGTTTTTGGATTAGTTTGGATGGTTTTGAAACCAACTATATAGGTTAGAGGGATTGCAAGGTCATTTTTGCAAAAATTGCAAAAGTTGCTCCTGACAACTTTTCCTAAAATTTAGGAATTGGCACTAAAGGGGTCTAGAATTCAAACCAAGGGTGAGAAAAGTTAGAACTGAGGTATAAAAGGAAATATCAATCATTTTTTAATGGTTGGAAGTTAGATTGTATGGACTATTCATGTGAAGTGGGAAGACAATACAAAAAAAACAATTTTTGGCTTGAAGACTTACTATTTTGGATTGATTCTCCTACTATTTTCCATGGATTAGTTTCTTTATACCATGTGAATGATATATGTGTAATTTTTGGAGAAGTTTGGATTCATTTTAATAGGTTTTTCTAATTATCTTTTTTTGTGATTCTTGCTGGTCTTTAAATAGCAGTCTGAAATAAAATGGCTATAACTTGAATGCCCATGGTTAAAACATAATGGTATTTGGGATTAAAGAAGTAGCCTATGTATATATTTTGAATATGGTTTTGGAGGTTGAGAGACTAGGTTTTCTATTATTTCATGCAAGCCCTAAGAAAGCCTAGAGTTGTTGGCTAGGAAATAAGAAGCTTGCATGAGAGTTTGAGTGTATTTGCTTGATTGGGATGAGAAAAAATTGATTGGGGAAATGTAATAGGAAGAGAAAAGGACACATAGGCTAGGGGAGAAGGCTTGAGAAATATACCTCAACATATTATGAAGTATTTTCTAACATTTCCCTAGAAACCCTAAAGAATAAGGTTTCAATTTGATGATTTTGAAGAGTCAAGTTTGGAAAGATGATGCAAAAAGGTTGGAGAAATATTAAGAATAACATGGGAATGATCAAAAGATACATTTTCCATGTTGAGGGTCCTTGGTGAGTTTGTCATCCTATTGAGCATAAAGTTGTGTACTTGGGGTTGGAGAGTGAGAAGTGTAATTTGAATTGATAGGTGAGTTTCTAGGTTGAAGAGGATTAGAAAAAGATCCTCTAGTTTAGGGTATCAAGGAAGAACCCTAGGAAGGCTAAGAACAAGCCTTGATTAGAGAAAAAGGGCTCTAAGTGAGAGAAACTCCCCATTAGATAGCTTCTCTAGAGTGATTTTAGGTAGTAGTGTAAGAAATTAATTCTTTTTTACTTTATTTATGCATGAATTTTTTTGTTTCACCTCTTCTTATAGTTTAATTAGTTAAAGCTAGTAGTTGTTGCACCCTTAATTTTATATTTACTAAGGTGTCCACCTTTTAATGCTATCACTTTGCAATTTCTCATTCAACTTTCATCATAAATTTCCAAGGAATATTCATCATATTAAATCTTTTTATGCAAATTTCAAATGAATTTTCATACCTATGTTAGGATTGGTTAATGATATTCTTTAAGTTATCCACCTAACTCTAGTTTATACTTAGTTTAATGAAGAGTCCACTATAGTTGAGGTTGATGGTTCCATATTCTATGTCTTGATTTCTTCCTTGTGTTCTTCTTTCTTTCTCTAGATATTTTTCATCTCACTCCTTAGTATTTCCACATCAACTATTGTATTGCCTTTGTTATTCTCTGACTGATTAGATAATAGGTTGTTCATCCTATAGTCTTTTTCTAAATGACCAATCTTGTGACACACAACACATGCCATACCAAGTGACCTCCAAGGTCCCAATTACCTCTCATTGCTCTCATTATATAATTGATTTCCATTTTCCCATAATGTCCAAATACTTAACAAGTGACATTTACCTATCATTCTCTAGCCAATATGATCATCAATTTAACTAGGGACCACAAAAACTTTATTTTTGTCCCACAATCTTCAAATTTATGACCATACTTGTTGCATGCATAATGGTAACCATCAATAATACTTCCACTTGACTTCCTTCTTATGCTAGATCTACATTTATAAGCCATATGACCATAATTTTCACAACCATAGTAGTGACCAGTAAATACTTATGGTTTATTAATCACAAGTATGCTTCTATAAACATTAGTGACATGACCAAATTTTCTACAATTGAAACAAGTAGGATTAGTAGGTTTCTTACTAGTTATGTTAGATTGTGCCTTTAGATCATATAAAGTCTCCTTCAGCTGAGACAATTCTCCAAATTTAAATATTCCTTTAGCAATGTAGCCTAAACTAGTTGTGTCCTTGTGTTTCCTTTGATAGTTTAGTTGCTCATCAGACTTCTTTGATATTTCATTATACATTCTTAGTCTTTCATTGTTCTCCCTCTAAGTCTTCAATTATTTATATTTTCAACTTCATTCCTCATATTTTCATTCTCATTCACAAATTTCTGGTTCTCATAAGTGGCGTCCTATTTTTTCTTCTGCACTAGTGTAAGTTCTTACTTGAGCTAGTTGATTTTTACTTCCTTTTCCTTTGATGCATCTTCTATTATTTTCTCTACATCTTTTGCATGCTTTCTTAAATATTCTTTAGCTCTCTTTTCTTCAATATTTTCACATTTACTGATACTTTGTTCTTTGAGATCTCTTTTCAAATTCTTGATTTTCTCCTTGAGATTTCCATTTTCTCCATTAGTTCTTGTATAACTTTCTTAGATTCTGTACATATGAAACCTTAAGACAATTGCTTGATTTTATCAATGTAGTTTTGACTTTGATTTAAGCTTTCTGTGAACTCTCTTCTTATTTCAAGTGATTTTCTATGCTTCTCCTATAGTTCACAATGTTAGCATGAATGCTGATGATACTACTTTTTTGGGGGGGGGGGGGGGGGGGTGTGGTTTATCCTAAGTATTGGAGAGTATTGACATGTTACATTCATGACTGTGTTTGTCATTGATGTCAACATAGTAGTAAGTCTATGAAGACTCATAGAGTAACAAAGAGAGATTGTAGTTGGATGAACAAGGTGTTTCTTTTCTAGAGATGCACGATCATGGACATGTTCAACATTGTGTCTTGATGATGTGGTTCAATGTGCAACATGTAAGTCAAATATGTATGGAAGTTGTACTTGATTTATAGAGAGCAGTATAGAAATAGAGCATTAGGAAAGTAGTCCCTGATGTTTATTCATTATCTTACATTTGAGATGTAATGAAGAGATACATGGTCAGCTAGTAATAGAGGACAGTTTGTTGGTGATGTTAGCAAGTGCAAGAGCCCTGGTGTCACACATGTGAATTTTTGTATTGTAATTAATTAGTTATCTTATTATAATTAATTGGGAAAGCCTCTCAAGGAATTATTTTGAAGATATGGTATAAAGGAAATATTCTTTCCTTGTTTATAATGTGAGTATGAGTGTTGTGATCATTGTATAAAGTGTAAAGTGCCAAAAGGAGCAGTCTTTACTGAATGCGAGTAAGCGATCCAAGAAGATTATTGGATGCGAGTTTTGTGATCTGGTTACAAGATCAGGAGGAGTAGAGGTCCGATTGATAGAACATAGGAATGAAGTACTATTCATTTCTATTATCCTACAAGGAATACTATAGAGATCATTTGGGCAGTGGGTTCATTGTCTTAACCTTGAAACTATTTGGTTAGTGGGTCCAACTATCTTCCACAACTCCTAACAGGGACTGATATGTACTGAATGTTGTTATAGAATCCTAACAAGGTCCATCCTCTAACAAGAAATATTTATATAAGTACATCATCTTGTGGGTACCATCCCCACTAGGGTTTTCCCTCTGATCAAGGGTTTCCCTAGTTAACATATCTGGTGTTATGTGTATGAGTATCTTGTTGTGGTTTCTAATTATATTACTCATATGGTTAACATTGTTTAAAGTTGATAATTATGATATTAGTTGGATCACTGATTCACCCCCCCTCTTAGTTATATTAGTGGACTATATATTCTAACAATTGGTATCAGAGGTTCTTTCCTCGAACCAAATAATTATATATATATATATATATATATATATATATATATATATATATATATATATATATATATATATATATATATATATATATATATATATATATATATATATATAGATAGTGGCTAGTCCACTTTTCCCAAAAAAAACAAAAAAAAGCCAATTGGTATTAGAGCTTTAGGTCCTTGAAGAGAAAGCTTAACAACTTTGGGAGATCAATGATGAGTTATTTAAGAAAAGATAGTCCTCAGTCTGATGGAGGAAATTTTGACACCCAAAAGATGGAGATTCTTGGTGAGATATCAGAATTGTATATAGAATTGAGCATTGAGTTTCTAGATCTAGAATCCTTTTGGTGCATAAAAAAGAATAGAAGAACAAGCAAAGACAAATCTAGATTTGAAGAAGACAAGATGATCAAGGAAGGTATTGATTTGCTTATGAAAAGAGAGCCAAATATATGGAAATTTTTGTTTGTTGGACATGTAAAGTGTTTGGTAATTTTTTGTCTAGATGTCCTAAAAGAGTAAGAAAATCTAGAAAGAGTTCATTTTTTGATGAAGATGAATAATTAAAAGCAAGTATGGAAAGATTATTGAATGATTGTGATGATGATCCTGACTTGGTTAAGGAAGAGGAGGTAGTAGAAGATATAGATTTGGTAACTATTGTTGATCCAAAGGCTAACCATGACAATGTGGAAGTTATCATTAAGACTAACAATGATTTCTATAATGGAAATCAGATTGAAGAGTAGAGATTTGAGCCTAGAGAAGAAGAAAGAGTTGAGTTGACAACTCCTAGCATAAGTATATCAAACAATCACCCTCCTAAATAGAACATTGGGAGCATAAATAGTAATTAGGTAAATGAAAAAGTATGTGAATTATGTTTGTTTTCTCAAGTTGAACATAAGAATGTAGATAAAGCATGCAAAGATGATCATTGGATTCAAGAAATGAAGGGATAATTAGATTAGATTGTGAAGAATGAAACATGGGAGTTAGTTCCTAGACCTAAAGATAAAAATGTGATAGGAACCAAATGGGTATACAGAAACAAGATGAATGAGCAAGGAAAAGTTGTGAGGAATAAAGCTAGACTTGTATGCACGAGATATTCACAACAAGAAGGAATAGAATATGAGGAGACATATGCACTTGTAGCCAAAATGGAAGTAGTAAGAATGTTCTTGGCTTATGCATCCAATAAAAAGTTCAAAGCATATCAGATGGATGATAAATCAACCTTCCTGAATGGAGAACTTGAAGAAGAGGTATATATTGAGAAGCCTGAAGGTTTTCCTTTGAAAGAATACAAAGACATGGTATATAGACTAATGAAAACTCTATATGGTCTAAAGCAAGCACTTAGAACCTAGTATGCAAGGTTGGAAAACTATTTGGCAAAGTTTGGATTTGCTAAAGGTATGACACATAGTAACTTTTATTTGAAAGAAATTGAGAATAGTTTCCGGATAATAGTAATATTTTTTGATGACATCATATTTGGAGGAAATGATTAAGCAAGTGATAAGTTTGCTGAAGAAATGAAGAATGAGTTTGAAATGAGCATGATAGGAGAAATAAAATTTTCCTTAGGATTCTAGATTGTATAGAACAATGATGGTATTTTCATTTCACAAGCTAAGTACTTGAAGGATTTGTTGAAGATATTTGGATTGGAAAGTTGTAAGCCTATTGATACAACTATTATAACTGGTCACAAGTTATCTAGCAACGATGAGACACCTATAGTTTAGAAAAAGAAGTACATATCCATGATTGGAGGATTGTAATATTTGACTCACACTAGACTAGATATAGAAAATGCAGTTGGTATTGTAGCTAGATTTCAAGATGAGCCTAAAGGATATCATTATGCAACAATAAAGAGTATATTTAGATATTTGAAAAAAACATATGACTATGGAATTTGGTATGATAGCTCAAGTGATTTCACTTTATGTGCATATACTTATGTAGTTTGAGCAGACAATATGGATGATAGAAGGAGCACCAGTGGTGGAGCATTTTTACTTAGAGGAAGATTGGTTTCTTAGCTAAGAAAGAAATAAGATTGCATTTCTCAGAGTACAAATGAGGCAGACTATGTTGCTGCAAAAAAATAACTGCAACCAAGTAATGTGGATGAAATAGATATTGAAGGATATTAGAATTGAGTTTGTAGAACCTTGTATCATTTACTATGATAACACAAGTATAGTGAGTATGTCTAAGAATCTTGTATTGCATTCTAAGAAAAATCACATATCTATTAAGTATCATGTGTTGAGAGAAAAAGTAGTAGAAAAAGAGATTAGATTAGAGTATGTGACTACTAAAGATTAGATTGTAGATATATTTACAAAGCCCTTACCTAAAGATACATTTGAGTACTTGAGAGGTATGTTTGGGGTTATGCCCCTTCTAAATTCTGAGTAGATGATGTAGTAAGTGCATTAGTACAATGGTACATAGCACTATTGTAAGACCAAAATAAATGTTGATGTTTCCTATATGAGGGAGTATCTATGATGAGTTGAGTCATTGAGGACTCTTGGTATTTGGTCTTGAATAGTGTCTTTGGACACTTGAGCTAGTTAAAGACTTGGGGCAGTAAATTGACATAATGAGGACTTTGTCATTGATGTCAATGGGGGAGAGAATATGTATAAAAAAACTCTCTAGTTGAATAGGGAAGAGAATGCATAAGAAAAGTATGAATGGGAGAGAAATCTCCACTTTATTAGGGAGATTTAGAAATATTCATGTAAAGAAGGAGGAATATCTCTATGAGGGAGATATGTATTGCAAGCTATTTACTATGAACAATTGTTGCTGATCCTAAAGAAGAAGAAGAATAGTGAAATGTTCTAGAGGATTTTAGACATGATTAATAAAGAGGATTTGAGAAGATGAGAACAACAACAAAAACATAGTACTATTTTGGTATTCTTGGAACTTAGATGTTTTTCATCTATGTTTCCATCAATGCCAAGAGGGGAGATTGTTAGCATGAATGCTGATAATACTACTTTGGGGGAGTATCCTAAGCATTGGAGAGTATTGACATGTTGTATTCATGACTATGTTTGTCATTGATGTCAACATAGTAGTAATTCTGTGAAGACTGGTAGAGTAATAGAGAGAGATGGTAGTTGTACAGACAAGGTGTTGCTTGTTTGGTGATGTGCAATCATGGACATGTTCAAAACTATCTCTTGATGACATGGTTCAATGTACAAAACATAAGTTGAAGATGTATAGAAGTTGTACCTAATTTACAGAGAGCAGTACAAAAATAGAGCATTACAAAAGTAGTTCCTCATGTTTGTTCACTATCTTACATCTAAGATGCAATGAAGAGATGTGTCATCAGTTGGTAACAAAAGACAATCTTTTGGTGATCTCAAAAAATGCCTAAGCCCTAGTATCACACGTGCAAATTTTTGTATAGATTGTGTGTCGACACTGATATTAAAATTGTAATTAATTAATTATCTTATTATAATTAATTAGGAAAGCCTCAAGACCGACTAAATGAATTATTTTGAAGATATGGTATAAAGGAAACATGTTTTCCTTTTTTGTAATGTGAGCATGAGTATTGTGATCATTGTATGAAGTGAACAAATGAGTAAAGTGTTTACTGAATGTAAGTAAGAAATCCAAGGAATTATTGGATGAGAGTTTTGTGATCTGGTTACAAGATCATAAGGAGTACAGGTTTGGTTGATAAGATAGAGGAAGGAAGTACTATTCATTTCTATTATTCTGCAAGGAATAATATAGAGATCATTTGGATAGTGGGTTCATTGGTCTTAACCTTGAAGTTGTTTGAGCAGTGGGTCTAGCTATCTTCCACAACTCTTTATAGGGCTAGTAGAACTTCTAATAGGGTTGGAATCTCCTAACATGGATTAAAAGTCTCCTAATAGCGATTGATATGTACTGAATGTTTTTATAGACTCCTAACAAGGTCCATCCTCTAACAATGAATATTTATATTAGTACATCATCTTGTGGGTACCATCCCCACCGACATTTTCCCTCTAATCAAGGGTTTCCCTAGTTAACATATCTAGTGTTATTGTGCATGAGTATCGTGTTGTGGTTTTTGATTATATTACTCATGGTTAAGATTTTTTGAAGTTGATAATTGTGATATTAGTTGGATAATTGATTCACCCCCCCTCTTAGTTATATTGGTGGACTATATATTCTAACACACGAATCATGTTAGCTTGCTCCTCAGTTTCATTCTCATACCTACACCTGTGCATCTTTAGGAATATTTTCCTCTAGATATTAGTTATTCTTCTTTGAGGACACATACTCTGATACCAATTGTTGGTATGAAATTGTATTGGGAGGAGGTGGGTGGGGGGGTGATTCAATACTATAGGAAAATTACTAATTCAAACCATCAGTAAAATTGTTCTACCAAAAATTAACCAAATAATTATTGTAATGAAATAAACTTAGTTTAGTGACCATTTACAAGAGGTAACACATAATGCTAGTACTTTGATTATGAAAAACCCTTGTTAGAAGGTTAAAAACCAAAGTGAAGATGATACCCACAAGCCTTTCCTTTTAGTTAGAAGGTTTCCCTATTATGACCTTACAAATACTCTTTTTAAGGGTTCACCTTGTTAGAAGTGTTTTGTACATTGTTAATAGTACAAGAAGATCTTTTGGGATCTACCCTATGTAGAGTATTTAGAATTTCTTCTAATATTCGACTCCGTTAAAGGATTTAGAAAAATGAGACTGGTTAATATCCACCCATTTACAATAATTTGAATCATCTATCTGTAACACTCCAATCTTTAATCACATTGGTCAATAAAAATCATCATTATTTATTTATCTTTGATCACATTGTCCATACCAATCATTGAATCATTCTTTTATCACAAGTAACTGATAAACATACCATCTAATCACATTCTAACATGTATACTATGATTAACCTTTCACCAATATAACTTTCTATTATAACATTTATCATCATGTCATCTTACCTTGTGACCATTCCTTTAGCTTTTTACTCTCTCACGAGCATTTAAAACAATTTTTCATGCCCAAAATTATAGGACACAAACATAAATATTTTAAAAAAAAAATTATTTATTCATAAGTTTATCTTTTAAATAAATAAATAAATAAATTAAAAAAAAAAAAAAATTAGTTGTATTTTTGTCCTATAATTTTTGGCATGGCATTCCTTTATCATCATGTCATCTTATCTTTTGACCATTTCTTTATCTTTTTACTTTATCATGAGTAATTTCAATAATCCTCCTCCTCTTACTGGTTGTGACTAAGTGTCACCCATCATGTTGGTTGCTTCTATCACTAAGTTGCCATTAGTAACAACCTATCACTTATTTAACTTGTTTGGTGAAGCCAATCAATCTTCTCTTGTCAATATCAAGTGCCAACACATAAAATTACATATACAAAAACTAGAAACATCACTGAGTCTCCTATACCAATTGAACACTCTAAGTCAACATAGAAACCAACCCCACACTTGATTTGTCACTTGTGTAGTGAGTAACTTGGTTTCTAGTAAACAATTCAACACAAATGATCAAGTTGACATAAATGAAAATACAATAATTGATTCAATCCCTATGAAACATGCACATAAAGATATTTTCATCATTTATGCCAACAATTAATATGACATAGTTGGATTTGTCAAAAATAGACATAAGTGCTAAGGCACAAAAAGCCAAGGTAGTAAAAACGTCATTTCCTTTTGATATAGAAAGAAGATATAAGCACTAGGGCATTAGAGCCAAGATGAATATAATGTTTCTTATGTACAAACACACTAGTAAAGATGGATACATTTTTAATATTATACAATAATTATTATTATGTTTGTAATGACCTTTTATCGTTCATAACCAAGGACACATTTGAGGATTTCATACATCTATTGACCTATAAGTTCACAACCTAGGGCATGTATTCAAATTGCGGTAGTAATGAGAAATCACTAAAAATATATAAGGAGAACCTCCAACCTCACTATAGTACCCAAATAAAATGAGTTGAGATACTCATAGCATTCCTATAATGATGGAGGCTATTACCATATATACCCAATTTATTTGGAATTTCTAGATCATCAAAACTACACCTACAAGAATAAAACAAAGAAAATAATTATGCCTTTATTCCTTTCCTATCTATTAAAGATATAAATATTGACATTAATTCCTAGAGGGATTAATAAGAAAAAAGAAAAATAAATTTAACAAGCAACACAAAAGGAAAATTTCAGTCATAGCTCAAGCATGTTTTAGTGATTATTTTAGTTGATAAATTTGATTTTATGTTTTCTTGTGTGTTCAAGGTGTCAGTGTCAAAACCTTTAATGGTTAGGAGACAAGAAACTAACTTAGATTGGATGAGAAATTACAAACACAATGATGAATTGATTTAGCTATTAGGACATTTCCTTTATTATGATTCAAATTTTCCCAAGACTATGATGTTGATCGGTTTCAAGTGATGAAGGTTCTAGGAAGAATCAAAGGTATTGCAAGAGAGATTGAAATATATGCACAAGCTAAAGAGGGAAATAAAAGTAATACAACAAGAAATTAAAGAAAAGGAAATCACTAAAAGCCAAGATATGCATTGATAGATGGAGCTTTAAAGTACAAGATGTGCCTATTTACTAGGTTTTCACCTACTTGGAAGAGAATCTAAGTTTTCTACCAAGATGCTTGTTTGGAAGGTTTTCATCAAAATAATTATTCTTTTTCAATTGTTTTGTTATTTTTTCAAATTTTCATTTTTTTTTTTGTATTTTTAATTTTTTGGTATTATCAAGGTGTCTATTGCTAGGTTTGCACTAGAATAATGAATTTTTAGGAATTTTTCATATGCTTTTGGTTTTTTCTATTTTTCACAATTTTTTAGGAACATTTTCTCTATATAGGATTGTTGAGAACGTTAGGTGTAGAATTTATTTAGATGAATGGTGTTGATAGGTTGTTAGAGATTTTATCTTTTTGTTGTTGAGAATCGATAGGCCCTAGAGCCAAAGAATACAATAATGATATAGAGACCCAACCAATTGGGTTCAAACTTTCCTTTTTGTTCATGATGTTGTGGATTGTTAGGATTCTCTCTTAAGACATTGTCACCAACTAAAACTTTCTTTATACAAAACTTTCTTGTTATAGCATTAGGACATTCTCTTTTTATCGTAATCACCTAAATTTGGTCTCCTAAACCATGAACCCATAATCTCAAGAATTGATCATAACAATAAAAGTCCTAGTACAAAAGACATTTTAATTTCTATCATTAATCTAATATTATCATTAAAATTTCATAATTTATCAACATAAGCAAAATCATCACAATCAATTAATTCCTAAACATCAACATCAAAATGACAGTTATATCAATCTAAATTGATTAATTTTATTAAATGTCCTAGTAACAAATTAAATTCAACTCATTTTCCATTTGCACATAACAAGAAATTAATTTGATTAAATTGATTTTAAAAAAATTCCAAAATTGAGAAAAATCAATAATCGAGGAAAATAATGAATTATCCTCTCAATTATTCTCTAAATTGATAAAAAGAAGATTAAATTAGAGCTTGAGTTCAAAAGTTGAGTTGCATAATTTCATAAATAAAAAAAAGGAAAAATTAGTTAATTCAAATTTGCAAAAAAAAAAAAAACTTAATTGAAGAATGAATAAATTATAAAAGAGAGATAAAGATGTTAACTTAACCATGCAAATTAAATCAATTTGCTATCTCTATAATCTTCTAAAAATTGTCGAAAAACAATTGGCTAACTTATCTTTCACCTCCTAAAGCATCTAATCAACTCAAAGTAGATGCTTTTACATCAATTTTAACTTACCTTTTGAATAATCTTAACCATTCATCTCAATCAATCTTGACCATCAATTCTACCTAGGTTTTCTATAATTTTAGGGTTCCACTCCTTGATTTTCATGTGCAATTATAGAGTAATTTTATCATGCTAAATATCCTTCAGTGATATTGTACATCAAAATTATGATATTTTCTTACTGTTATCATTTTACCTTAATTTGTATATCATGTTTATCATATCAATCACATTTTCTTCATATAAATAGCTCAATTTATTTTAGATAAGCTTTACATCTAGCTTAATCTCATCTTTACTCACATTAAAAAATACAAAAACATATCTTTAATTTTACATTCATTCAAATCCTGTATCTTAGTGTAGTTAATTTACTGAATAGCCTGAAAAATTTGAGAGCACTCATACTTGCATCAATTACGAGGTAATATATCACTTTGTTATGGATTTATTGATTCATTTATTTGATATCTTTTGACTAACCATGCATCTAATGATCCATTGAAGTGTTTATGGTTGTATTTATGTATAAATATAAATTTCACACACACATTTTTGGTGCTCACCATGGATACATGACACATGAATAATTGCTAAGCTTATAAATAGATAATCCTAACTACCAAATAGATAATCTTAATTGCCAAGGATAATTCTATATACCAACACACTTTGAAAGATAATAAGTTAAGACAAAAAAAACCAACTCCACAAGGAGAGTCTAATCAAGAAGAACATAGTGAACCTGAAAGAGAAGAAGAAGAAATACCTATAACTATGGTTGAACATTTTGGATGGTCTCTTGATAGCTAAACTAACTCCCATGAATATGATTTTTCTTCTTAACCATAATTTGAATGATATCCACATTGGGGATAGTCGGTTGATTTTATACATGTGTTATATATGCCTCATACTCATTTTAACAACTCTAATGAATATGAATGGTATTCACTATCTGAAGCAACTACACATGAATATATAGAAGTTGTGCATAGCTACACATGCCAACTAAAAGTGGTTGAAGGGTCTGGTAGTATATCTAACAAGTTAGGTTTATAAAACATTAATGTGGTCTCTAATAATGATAATATGACACTTAATGGTCTGAACATACTTTCTCAAGATATTACTCTAGGAATTGACGTGTTAGTTTAAGATTTTGATGATCTTATCATAAAATCACTTCAACCTATTGAATCCTTATTACTCCTACATCCTGAGCTTAATGAGTAGACTACAATGACTAATGTATTGATCTCCCTACCTTTCATAATGTCTATGCTTTATCCTATTATCTTAATGCCATTGAACCTATGAAATATTCCACCAATAAACCTAGCATAAACATGATAGATTTAGATATAAAGTGTCTCAGTCTCAAACATAGAATGAAAAAGAAAAAAATGGTGAAGACCATATTGTGGCAACATCAAAACCAAAAAAGGCAAGGATGGTGAGCAGGAAGGGGAGCAGGCAGGGGAGTGGGTAGGGGAGCGATTGGGAAGTGCATGTTCAAATTTCAAACCTGGATTTGGGCGAGAAATCTTAGGGAGGTGGATCTCAAAAACCAGGTACACAGGATGGCATCTAGGTTAACTATGGAGAGGCAGAGTCTATCGGTGGAACCCAAGAAAAGCCAAAAACATAACCCAAGGTGGATAGATTAGGGAATCTTCCAGTGAAATGGGCCTCACTCTTTGGTGTTAAGCCTTCTGGTAAGTCCTCTTCCCCTCTGGTTAAGGTTATGTCAGGTCTAGAAAAGGGATCTTGCATGATTGCCATTCCAAATGAAATTGTTGACCACAACATTGCTATGATGGTTTTCGCACTTGTGGGGAAGTTTATGGGTCAGAGACCAAACATCGATGTAGTTCGGTCCTTCACAATGAAGAAATGGAGTCTGAAAGGGAAGGTTAGTGTTACTGCTATGACAAAGGGATTTCTTTCTTTTGAATTCACCTGTAAAGAGGATATGGCTAACATTCTATGTGAAGGACCATCAAACATTGGAAGGGCTACCCTGGTGCTTCAAAAATGGTGTTCAAAATTGGATTTAAATGAATCTTTCTTTTAGCAAGCTCTAGTATGGGTTAGACTCCCTGAGCTGCCCTTGGAATTTTGGAAAGAGGATGTTTTTATGGGTGTGGCCAGTTCTTTTGGAGAGCTTCTCTCCATAGACCCTATTACTGCTTTTAAGAGTGGGCTGACCTATGCAAGGATCTATATAGGTGTTAGGGAAGGGGATGATATGCCTGAAGTGGTGTGCTTTTAGTCAAAACTTGGCACTCATATTCAGTAGATGGATTATGAGAGTATCCCTTTTGGATGTTTTCAATATTTTAAGATAGGCCATAAGGCTTTTCAATGCCTGAAAGTGAAGTTAGTTTAGAAGAAGAATACTTCTACTACTTCTCTCTTTAGGGTCAAGAAAGTATGGAAAAAAAAGACCACCAACTAGGGCCAGAAGGGTCCTCTTTCGGTGAATAATAAGGTTGCAGAAGCTTCAAAGAAGGTAAATCAAATGCAACCTTTTGCTTCCACTTTACCTCTAGGCACGGATGGAAAGACTGTTTCTTAGGATGAGCTATTGAAGATAGCCTCGAGTTCCTCTCTAGTTATTAGGGAGCGGTAAATGATTAATGTTGACCCCCAATTGACTGAGGGTGCTCTAGTTGAGGAAAGGTCAGATCCTCAAGTGATGTCAGGAGATGTAGAAGGCAAGGTTGCCCCATAGCAGGTAGTTTAGGAGGCTGAGATGTTAAGTTCTCCACTTTTTGTGGGAGGGCTTGACCTGGCTACCATTGAGGAGGAGAAGGATAGAGTTAATAGGGATATTATCATCTATCAAGACCCAGAGGGAAATCTTGTTTCCACTATAGCTAGAGGGACCAGTATAGGAAAGATGGATGTTTTGGTGAAGGATCTAGACCAGTGGGAGGATCTTCCAAGCACCGTAAAGTTTTCTCTCAAGGCTTCTGGGCCATTGAAGTTTGGCATGGAGAGTGAAGTCCTTCTATCCCCAAAGCCTAGGAAGAAAAATGTTAGAGAACCTTCTTTGGCCTCTCTGGTGGAGACTAGGAGTAGCTGCAAACTGGATGTGGGCTCAACAACCAAAAGAGGCAAAAAATTAGAGAAGGAATCCAGAGAGGAGGAGACTAGAAGAAGCTTGAAAAATGGGTGCCAGAGAACTCTTTAGGAGTGTTCCAAGAATTAAAAATGAAGATCATATCATGGAATATTAGGGGCCTTAATGGAGCCCATAAATAGGAAATTATTAGGAACTTGATTAGAGATCAGAGACCAGATATCTTGATGATCTAGGAAACTAAGAAGAAAAAGGACTTTTTGCAAAAGATTAAGTTTAGCAACTTGATGAGTGGGGGAGCTTCAGACTCAGATGGTGCCTTTGGGGTTCTGCTGACCCTTTTTAACACCAAATTTTTTAGAGTGGAATCTACTTACAATGAAGGTAATATTCTTTTGTGTAAAGCTTTTCATATCCCTTCTAATGAATGCTGGTTCTTGCTGAATTTATATGCTTCCAACAATAAGAGAGAAAGAAAGACTTACTAGACTAGAGCTGGAGGTCTGGTGTAGAGTAGCAATTTAAAGAAAGGAATAATAATGGGAGACTTTAACACTCCTCTAATGGATGAGGAGAAGAAGGGAGGTCTACCTCTAGATTGGGAAAGTAAATATGACCTATCAAAGTTCATTAATGGTTTGGCTTTTATGGATATGGACCTCATGGAAGGTGCCTTTACTTGGTCAAATAAACGCATTGGTCAGGATTAGGTCAGACTGGATGGAGCTCTTATTGCTCCTGACTAGCTGCAGTCTTCCCTTGCAAGTTAGCTCTTTTTCCCAAAGTGGGTTTTGACCACTCCCCTATTTCCCTTTTAGTTTTTCCTATAGGTCCCAAAAGACCTCCCCCTTTTCATTTTGAAAAAATGTGGACCTCTCACCTTGATCTTTTAGATAAAGTAAAGCTCTGGTGGAGTATTGATGTGGAAGACACAGCTATGTACAGGGTTGCTAGAAAACTTAGCAATGTTAAAAGGATGGTAAAAGCTTGGAACAAGTCTGATTTTGGCCACATATTCATTGAGAAGGAAGAACTATCTGACAAACTTACTTCTATCCAAGCCTCTATTTAGGAGGATGGGTATGATGAGTTAAAAAGGGAGGCTAAGCTATCTATCCTTTTAGAATTACACAATATTATCAGTAAAGAGGAGAAGTTCTGGAGACAAAGATCAAGGGTTAACTGGCTCAAAGATGGAGACCAGAATACAAAGTTTTTTCATCTCACTACTCTTAAACATCAAGCTAATAACTGAATTATAGGTTTAAAGAAAGGATAGGGTATGTTGACTAAGGATGATGAAATCTCAAAAGAAGCTATTTCTTTCTTCTCCTCCCTGTTGTCTTGGGATCCTATGCTATCCAAAGTGGATCAGGATGACATTGTTTCCTACATCTCTAAGATCATCCATCCTCACCATAATATACTGCTTTGGGCCATTCCTCTAATTTGGAAGTTAGAGAAGTTCTCTTCTCTTTTCTGGCTAACAAATCTCTTGGCCCTGATGCTTTTCCTACTTTCTTTTTCCAATTGTTTTGGCCAGTTTTGATGAAGGATGTGGTGAAGGTTGTTCAGGAATTCTTTGGGGCTAGAAGCATTTTAAAGGAGATTAACTCTACTTTTTTAGTTCTCATTCCTAAAGTTCCTAGAGCCAATTTCTTGGAAAAGTTTAGACCTATTAGCCTATGCAATTCTTTTTACAAGATCATTTCGAAGGTGCTTACTTCTAGGTTGCTCAAGCTCCTCCCTTTGATAATATCTCAGTAGCAAACTAGTTTTGTCCCAGGCAAATTTTTTTTAGACTTGATAATGATGGTGCATGAAGTGATTCACTCTATGGAAGCTGGAAAAAGGGAAGGGATGTTACTTAAACTGGACCTATCAAAAGCCTACGACCTGGTTGACTAGTCTTTCTTGGATATGGTGCTTAAGGCTTTTAGGTTTGATGTCAAATCTTGTAAGCTAATATCTTAGCTGGTAACTACTTCCTCACTTGTTGTTTTAGTTAATGGATCCCCCTCTGATTTTTTCAAACCTTCTCGTGGTCTTCGTCAGGGGGATCCTCTTTCGCCTATTCTCTTCATAATCTTGGTGGAATGCATAGGCAGACTTATTGAGAAGAATAAGAAGGAAGGGAGAATAAAAGGTATTAAACCTTCTTCTAAAAGTGTCCCTTTTATGCATCTACAATTTTTTGATGATGCTATAATGGGAGGGGAGGCTTTTGTTAAGGAGGCAAAGGCTATGAAGGATATCTTGGATACCTACTCCAGAGGGATGGGACAACTCATTAATGGGGATAAGAGTTCTATATTCTTTATCAACACTCCTAAGAATAGACAAATTTTTTTTTTTCTACAATTCTGGGATGTAGTGTGGGGAAGCTTCCCTCTACCTCTCTTGGGCTCCCTTTGGGCATGAATCCTCCTGATTCTTTCTAGAATGACATTATAGATAGATTCAGTAAGAAGTTGGTTAGTTGGAAAGGGGCCTCTCTAAGCCAAGCTAGAAAATGTCAATTGGTAAAATCCACCCTTCAAAATTTACCTGTATATGATTTGAGCCTTTTTGTGATCCCTGTGAAATTCGCTGTGAGGATGGAAAAAATTTAGAGAGACTTCTTATGGACGGGGGTTGATAGGAGTAAAAGGTATCCCCTAGTTGCTTGGGAAAAAATTTGCCTCCCAAAGAAAAATGGAGGTCTTGGCATTATGAAGCTAAGTCACCTCAACAAGGCTCTTTTGGCAAAGAAAATATGGCATATCTTCAGCAGCACAGGGGAATGGAGAGACATTTTGGTAAACAAGTACATAAAGAGGCCCTCTAAATAGTTTACCCTTTTCAGTGAGAATATCCCAAGAGGATCCACTGTTTGGAATGGTTTTTTAAAAGCTAAGGACCTGGAAAACTCTAGAGTCTCTTGGAAATTGGGGAATGGGGAGGATATCTAGTTCTAGTCTGATAGTTGGCTTATTCAGGGCCCTCTTATGAAAAAAGCCATCTATGAGGTCTGGGTGAATGATTGCATCAACCATTTTGGGCAGAAAGTTAGTAACTATAGGAACGACCAGGGATGGATAGACCTTTCTATCATCTTAGAAGATCTTAATCCAATTATGATAATGCTAAACTCTATGGCCCTAAATAACAACAGGGATGAATTGGTCTGGGGAGATAATGCCAATGGGCTATATACTATTGCCTCTAGGTATTTGACCCTTTGGAGATTAAAAGAGATTTCTCCTTGGTCGAGGGCTTGGCTCCCTGGCCTCATTCCAAAAAATAATATGTTCTATTGGTTGCCTCTATAGGATAAAATCCTCACCTAGGATAACGTCATTAAAAGAGGTCATATTATGCCCAGTAGATGTGTTTTATGTAAAGATCAGATAAAGACTAGCAATCATTTGTTCATTCATTTCTCCTTCTCTAGGGAGGTTTGGGTTTTCCTCACCCAAGACTTAGGCTTCAGTTGGTGTGTGCCTTTTAACCTTCTGGATCTCTTGTTAATGGAAATGCATGTTCAATAGGTCTGATCTTCAAGAATTAAGTTCCTAGATCCTGCCTCACTTTTGTTGAAGCATATGGAAGTAGAGGAACAATAGAATCTTCAGAGATAAAGAAGAGCTGACTATAATGATAGGGAAGAAGATATTTGTTAACATAAAGGAAAACTATTTAGTGAGGAAAGGGGGAGATATAGAATTAGGTGGCAGAAAAAAGGAGAAGGCAAATGATAGAAAGATGAAAAGACAAGAAGCCAAATGACTTCTCCCCCTGGAAGGATGGCATAAAGCCAACTTCAACGGAGCTTCCAAGGGAAATCCTAGCTCCTTTGGAAGTGGAGGCATAATAAGGAATGAAAATGGCGATGGTATCACAGCTTTTTCCCTCCCATTGGGATTTCAAACCACCCACTTTGCGAAAGCAAATGCTACGTGTAACGCTGTCAAATTGGCTTTTGAAATTGGAGTTACTAACCTTTGGCTTGAAGGGGATTTGAACAACATTATAAAATGTATTAAAGGCAACTCTTAGCCATCATGGTCAATTGCAAATCTTATTGATGAGACATGTGAGATTCTTGCCAAATTTAATAGAGTCCACGCCACTCATATATTCGAAGAAGCTAACCTGGTAGCTGATAGGTTTACTAATATAGGGGTTAGCGCAAACCAAAAAATGACATGGCATCCCAAAAATAGTTTTCCAACAGATGACAAAAGCATGATCGAACTAGACAAGATCCAAGGAAGTACGAAGAAGATCAATGTGTAATTATGATTATGAATGGATTAAGGGAAAAGGGTACTTCCCAAAAAGGTAGCATGGGAAATTGTAATTGCTGTAATTTATTATAGAATATTCAACACACTTTGTGGGTCATTTTTTGCATTTGAAATAGGAGCAATAGAAAGGTTAATTCTTTTTGCATTCTGCTCATACACAGAGGTTCCTATCAGTTACAGTGTGAGGTACATATGAGAATTGAGGGTGTGCAGAGTGCAGATATGGTAGGCGAAAGGTGTAGAAAGGAGCTGGTGGGTGAAATAGAGAAATGGAGAAGCAGTTAAAAAGTTTGTGAGAAGTTGGATCAGGGTGTGATAACCAGATACATTACAAAACTGCATGGATTTGATTAGGAGGTGACCAACAATATGGTTGGATCATGGAAGGATGACAGAGTAAAGGTGAATGGGGTTTCTTTCATGATTACTGAGGAGGTGATTTTGACCATTTTTGAAATCTTGATTGAAGGTTTTAAGTTCTTCAGGGACAAGAAGCTCTTGGCTAATGCTGTGTAGGACTTTGTGAAGGATGCGAAGGAACTAAAAGCCCCGAAGAAGATTGACACATACTATGTTCTTGATACCATGAAAAAACTATGGAGGTATGTTTTGAGAGCTATAATCGAGTACATCACTCTTGACCCTAGGTTTGATTGGGCTCGTACCCACCACTTTTTTCTTTTGAATCATTTTTGGTACAACTGTAAAATTTCTTTTCCTTTTTACTTGTTAACTTCCATGAGCAAGGCGGTGGATAGCTTAAAAAAGAAGCCCACTATTAACCCCGTTTTGCATGAGGGGCCCTTACTGCTTATTTATGAGCACTTTAAGGCTTAGACAATAAGCAATGCCCCCCTCAAGCTGAGAATGTGGCCTCTAGAAGTTCTAGCTTTTCTTTTCACTCGAATTATATTCAGATCTTAAGCTCTAAGGATGGGGGGATTTCATCCGCTGGTAAAAAAGTCACCCATTAGGTCAAGTATTCACCTTCTTCCATAACCCCTAGTAGAAAAAGCCCTAGGGACCATGGGCAGAAGCAACCTATGAAGGATGAGAAGGATGACAATGATGATGAGGAGGATGTGGAGATGGAAGAGGAGGAAAAGGAGATGTAGGAGGAAAATAAGGAAGACCAGGGAGGGAAGAAATGCAAGAGGGAGGGTCTAGAGGATGAGAGAATGTAGAAAAATTGGATATGTCTTCACTACCTCTTTCTCCTATCCATCTTCAAGCCCAAGTCGAGGAGAAAAAAATGGATTCTAAGATCGAGGGAGGGGAGGTATAGGTCAAAGATAGGAGATAAGCTTGGAAAAAATTTAATGTTAGGACCTCAAAAATGGGCATTTTTAGAGAGGCCATGAATCTGCAGGTCCTCGTGGAAAACCAAGAAGGGCCACGACTTGAAGAACTCATAGACCCGGTGATTGTGGCTACTTCAAATAAAGCCAGGGAAACTAGGATGAACCTCTTGAACAATGCTCGCAACAGTATGATTGATAACTATAGATCAATCAAGTCACTTTTCCATGAGCTGAAGGAGGTCAAAGAGTAGGTGGGTCATATGGAGGAAAATAGGAATAGAACGGGTTCTAATAATAGAATGGTGATGGTGAGAGGCTCAGTCTGGCAGAGAGAAGGATTAACAACCTCAAGATCTACAACCACAATCTCTCAAACCAAATGATTTTGCTGCAAAGCTCCATTAACAACAACATCATATATTTAACTAGCTGGATCAAAGATAGAGTTATGCAGGAAGATGAGGAAGGAAAAGACAGGGAAAAAGTTAGACTGGAGGTCGACCTTGCAAAGGACAACATCAACAATGGTTAGGAGTAGGAGGATCAAAGGGCACACCGACAAAAGGCTGAGGAGAACTAGATGGCCTATGAAGCTGCTCAGGTCATGCAAGAGCTGGAGAGAAAGAATGAGGACTAATCCACTACCTATTCTTTTGTTTCTATTTGTGCCTTTTTTTGGCTTTTTGTCAGGGCTTTTTCCTTTGTCAGTTCATGTTGTCTCTATTTCTAGTCTTTTCTAAGATCTTTGTTTTTTGGCTAGGCATTGTGCTTATTTTTAGCCTTTGAACTTGAACTCTTTTGGCCAGGCTTTTCACGCTTATTTTCAGCCTTATTAATGTTTTAGCTCTTAGGTTTCAAGGTCCCTATAAAACCTATTTATCTAATCAAAAACATCAAAACTAGAAAAAATAGTAAAAACAAAAGATGTATCTAATAGTGAAGACCTCCTTGAGGCACTTGAAGATGAGATACTTGGTTTTTGCAAGTCACTTTCAGGAGTGGTCATCAATACTTATTGAAGAAACTTCCAACACAACCTATCAACCTTGGAATGGAGGAAAATATCAACATCAATCATATAGCCCAATAAATATCGAAAGAGGACAAGAAAGAGTTTAATCAAGGTATTTATAGATTTCATAGATTTGAATAAGACATATCCTAACATTGACTTTTCATTTCCTAATATTGACATGATAGTAGAAATGAATTTTGGTTATGAAATGTATTTTTCAATGGATGAATTTTTAGGATATAATCAAATCAAAATTGCACTTGAGATCAAGCAAATACAATGTTTACATGTGCTTGGGGGAACTTTCACTGGAATGTTATGGCTTTTTGTCTAAAGAATGCATGATCTACCTATCCATGTACAATGATGATTATATTTCATGATATGATGCATAAGACAACAAAAGACTATGTAGATAACACCTTGGCCAAATATATTACAAATATTATACATCTGGATGATCTTGACTTGATCCAGGATTGAATAGAACAATTTAATCTAAGATTGAATCTTTAGAAATGTGCATTCAAAGTTACATATAAAAAATTTCTAAGGTACATTATTTCATCTAAAGAAAATCAAGTTGACCCAAGAATGATAAAAAATATCATAGACATAAAATATCCTAAAACTATTAGTTAAATGAGAGGATTATAGGGAAGGATACAATAAATCAAAATATTTATATCTCAACTAGTAGAAAATATGACAACCATTCACTAAAACACTCTACAAGGGAGTCACCTTCAAATGGAATGAAGAATGTGATAAGAGATTGAATTAAATAGATGAATATCTTGCTAATCCACTCATGATAATGCCTTCCATATAAGGAAAACCATTGATACAAAATATCTCAGCTACAAATACATCATTTGGGGCACTTCCTGCTAAAAATATGAAAATAAGAAGGAACAAACTATATAATACATCAACAAAACCTTGATGTCTTATGAAATGAACCATATTATCAATGAAAATTCTTTCTTGGTAGTTATCTTTGCTTCATATAAATTAAGACGCTACATGCTTTCTCATTCTATCAAGTTAGTTGCTAAGATTGATCTTTTAAAGTATCTTTTGAATAAGGAAACACTAACAGAAAGCTTGGATAAATGGGTCATGATTCTCAATGAATTTGATATTGTGTATGTCAACCAAAAAGATATAAAAGGATGGGTATTTATTGATAGATTAGCTAATGCACCACTTTAAAATGATAAACCATTGAATATTGAGTCTCTAGATGAGTCTATCATGCATCTTACACAGTAGTCATGGAAGACTTTCTTTATGACTCTTTTACTCAACAAGTCTTTGATGTGGGTGTTATCTTCATTACACCTTAGAGATACTCACTTCCTAAGGCACACATGATATTCTTTCCTTGTATTAATAACATTGTAGAATATTAAGCCTTAGTAAATAGAATGAAAATAGCTATTAAATGGAAAGTTGTATAACTATACATCTATGGTGACTTAGAACTCATAATCAACCAAATCAATGGTGTTTATCCAACATGGGATGAAAATATAATGCCTTAAAACAAAATGATTGATTATCTAAAGAAGTTATTTATCTTCATCATATTTTAGAAAAATACTAAGATTAGAGAACAAAAAAGTTGATGTTATGACTACAATTAATTATATGATATAACTATAAGAAAAAAAGTTACACTATGAGTTCCTAGAGAAAATTCTACCCTACCCTTCTTATGCTTTTCCTGACTCCTAAATGTTCTGCTCTGTCATGGGAAATGACTCATCTCACTACAACCATTTTTAGTCCTACCTATATAAAAAAATAACCATAGAAAACATTACTAAAATGAAAAATAACTTCTCTCCTACAATTATTCATGGTATATTATCATAGAGAATGACTTATGTAGGAAAGGTCTAGATGATACTTTTCTTAGGTGTTTAGAATGTGAGGATTCCAAGCACACATTTTCTAAATTTCATGAAGGTATTTGTATATCTCACTATAATGGTGTAACTCTACCTCAAAAAATACTAAGGATTGAGTTCTATTGGCTAAACATGGAGAATGAAGCAATTACATGTTAGGATTAAACCATAGATAGAAGTAACAATTACATGCAAATATAACCAATAACAAGAAAAATAATAGATCACATAGAAAAGAACACAAGGCACAAAGATTTAATGTGGTTCACCCAAACCCTAGGCTATGTCCACCAAACAACAAGTCCAATATTTTTATGATCCAATGATTACAACCTAATTACAATTCGTAATCCCTTACAGCTCAATACCACTGCAAGAACCAATTTTGCATCACACCTATGAAACAATCCCTAACCCTAAGCCCTTTTATACAAGTATTTTAACCACTTTAGGGTTATAATTAATAATTACATGTCGGCCCAAAATCTTGATAAAATAGGGCCCAATTTTTTTTTTTATGGCGATGCCTTGAACCCCAAAATTTTTATGAAGTATGTATAGTACTTTCCTAATCAGTCACCATAGTCTAATAATCTCCCACTTGGGGACTGATCAGGGTCCACACTATACTACAATCTCCCACTTGGAGACTGATCCTATAGCTATGCCGCTACTCCATGAGGCTCCCACTAGATCAAACCACCCTAGACTCTGCTATTCTTCTATTCACGCTCTGTCTAGAAGATCAACCAAAGTTGAAGAGGAGTGTAACTTCTCCTTTGTTACTACCTTTGTTAACATATCTATTGGATTTTCATTTGTGTGTATCTTCTCCAACTTGAACTGTCTAAATGAAATGGTACCACAACTGTATGTGTTTGGTCTCCGAATGTAGAGCTGAATTCTTTGCAAGATGAATGACACTCTAGCTATCTGTGAACAAATAATTATCCTTCTGAGGATGTCCCAATTCTTGCAAGAAGAATTGAAGCCATATCATCTCCTTGGCTACCTCTATATTAGCTATATACTCTACTTCTATAGTGGATAAATCATTAACCTTTTGTAACCTAGAAACCTAGCTCACGGTTGCCTCACAACAGTAAAGATGTAACTTGTAGTACTCCACCTGGTATCAATATCCCTTGCCAAATCTAAGTCAACATAGTCTTGTAAATTAGTAGTAGAGCCCCCAAAGTATCAACACTTATTGGATGTTCCTCTCAAATATCAGAGAATCCATTTGACTGCATTCCAATGCTCAATTCCTGGATGACTCATATACCTACTAACAACTTCCATTGCATGTGCAATATCTGGCCTAGTACATACTATAGCATACATCAAGCTTCCTACAAATGAAGCATAGGGTACCTTGGACATCTTATCCTCCTCTACTTGTGTCTTGGGACACATCTCCTTAGTCAACTTCAAATGACTAGGTAAATATGTGTTGATAGCTTAAGCATTCTCCATAGTGAAACGTTGTAAAACCTTCTCCACATAATCAACCTGAGATAGCATCAATGTTCTATTCTTTCTATCTCTACAAATATTCATACCAAGGATTTGTTTTGCTTCCCCAAAATCCTTCATAGAAAATGCATGTGCTAATTGGCATTTTAGCCCCTTAATGTGATCCATGTTAGACCCAGCTACAAGTATATCATCAACATATAAACATAGAATAATGTAGCTGTCATCATCCAACCTCTTAAAATAAACACAATGATCTGAATGACACCTACTATAACCATGCTCATGCATAAAATTGTCAAATTTCAGATACCATTGCCGAGGTGCTTGCTTCAAGCCATATAAACTTTTCTTCAATTTGCACACTAAGTTCTCCTTACCTTTGACCGCAAATCCTTGTGGTTGAGCCATATATCTCTTCATCCAAATCAACATGAAGGAAGGTTGTTTTAACATCAAGCTGCTCTAAATGCAAATCTTCAGTAGCCATAAGACTTAAAACAGTACGGATAGAAGTCATCTTAACAACATGAGAAAATATCTCATCAAAATCAATTCCCTTTTTCTATGCAAATCCTTTTACAACTAACTTGGCTTTAAATGTTTTCTTACCTCCTTCCTCTTCTTTTAACCTATAAACCCATTTATTCTGTAAAGCCTTTTTTCTTGCTGGAAGCTTGCACAAATCCCATGTCTTATTCTTTAGCAAAGAGTCCATTTCATCTTTCATTGCAGACTCCCACTGAATCTTAGTATCCACGTGCATAGCTTCATCATAACTTTTAGGTTCACCAGCATCAGTAAGTAAAATATAATAAAAAGAGGGAGAAAGTTTGTTTGGAGGTCTAATTTGCCTTGTTGACTGTCTAATGTTCACCGATGTGTATAGTATTTGTTGTTGCAGTTGTTACACATCATGAGGAATGGTTGGAAAATTAGCTTTTGGAGTATCATCCAACACTACATAATCATCTTCTTTCTTCTCATGTTGCTACAACATATCTTTGTACAACACTTTCTCATTGAATATGACATCCCTACTTCTTACAATTTTTTGATTTTCAAAATCCTAAAGCCTATAACCAAATTCATTAATGCCATATCCAAAAAATACACATTTCTTTGACTTAGCTTCCAGCTTGGTTCTATTTTTAGAGTCTATATGAGCAAAAGCTTCACAACTGAAGGTTTTGGAAAAAGAATAACTCACCTTCTTACCAATCCATGCTTCCTCTAGAATACCACAACCTAAAGGAATAGAGGGACCTCTATTAATCAAATATATAGTAGTATTGATAGCCTTCACCCACATGTGTAAGGGCAACCTAGCATGCAACCTCATGCTCCTTGCACACTCCATTATAGTCCTGTTCATGCGTTCAACCATTCCATTTTCCTGTGGAGTCCTTGAAATTTTTTTCTATCTACTAATACCATTAGTGGAGCAATAATCTTCAAATTCATGACTACAATACTCACCACCATTTTTAGATCTGAGAAATTTTAATTTTTTAGTAGTCTCATTTTTAACCAAGCATTTCCATTTCTTAAAAGTTTGAAATACATCAGATTTCTCTCTAAGGAAATAAATCCATACTTTTCTAGTTGCATCATCAACAAATTTAACATAGTAATGAGAGCTACAAAGGGAAGAAACCTGAGCCGATCACTATACATCAGTATGCACAAGCTCTAATTTCTCCCTTTTATTTTCCTTCCCAGTCTTTGCAAAATTCACTCTCTTTTGTTTTCCATACACACAACTTTCATAGAAATCCATATTAACACATTTCAGACCTGGCAAAACTTTCTTTGAATGAAGTACTTTCATACCTTTCTCACTCATGTGCCCAAGTCTGTTGTGCCATAGCACTGTATTCGAATCTACAATAGCTATTTGTTCTCCTTGCTCAACTATAGCAATTGTTTTTGAACATTCATTTTTCTCTAAAATAATTGAAGTAGAAGGAACAATATGACCTGTACAAAGATATAAGGAACCTACTTTCACACCTTTTTCTACTACAAGGGAACCTTTTGGAACCTTCCAATTTTTATCATTAAAAGTAACTACACAACCCTCATCACCGAGTTGCCCTACTAAAATTAAATTCCTACTCAGCCTTGGAACATGTCTTACCTCATGTAGTAGCCAATGATTCCCATTTTGCAACTTAATCTTAATTTTTCCCTTTCCAACAATCTGACAAGGTTTATTATCCCCCAAATAAACAAGCCCAAAATCCCCTTGGACATAATCAATGAGATAACCTCTATGAGGTGTAGCATGAAATGAAGCACCAGAATCTACAACCTAGGAATCATCAACACTTTCTAAAGATAGAAGCAAAGCATCTTCTTCGAATTTGTTACTTACCACATTTGCCTCCTTGTGATTTATCTCTTTCATTTTTCTTTCAATTCTAGCAATCTTTCTTTTTGTGCCTTGGTTCCCCATAGTACTAGTAGTCGTTCAGACCTCTCGATTGAGACCTCCCCAATGAATTTCATCTTGATTTCCCATGATTTCCAGAATTACTTCCTCTCTCAGTTGTTCTACCCCTGCTTTGTGCATTCAAAGCACTTCCTAATGTAGATCCACTTGAGGTTTTCCTACAAGTTTCCTCACTCAAAATAACACTGATCACATCATCATATTTTAGGGTACTAGATCCAAGAACATAATTACTCACAACCATTACCAAGCCATTCCAACTTTCAGGCAAAGAACACAAAATCAAGAGAGCCCTAATTTCTTCTTCAAAATTGATACCCACAGAAGATAATTGACTAGTAATAGTATTAAACTCATTTAAATGATTTGTAATAGATCCACCTTCTTCCATTTTCATATTAAATAAATGCTTCATGAGAAATACCTTGTTTGAAGTGGAGGGCTTTTATACAATGTTGCTAGGGTTTTCATCAATTCTTTTTTCGTCTTTTCTTTTGTAATATTAAATGCCACCGATGGTGCCAGGCATAATCAAATGCTTCCAAGTGCCTTTCTATCCAAAAGATCCCATTCATCATTTGACATAGATCCTTGATTCTTGGCTTTGCCTTCCAATGGCTTCCATAAATCCTTCTGATATAGATAGTCTTCCATTTGCATCTTCCATAATTGGAAGTTTTTCCCATTAAACCTATCAACCCTCAACTTACCCTCATCTTCCATTGCTCCCACTCAACCGTGAGACTCCCACTCAACCATGAAACTTTCCTATAGAGGATAACTAAAAAAAACTTGGCTCTGATACCACTTGTTAGGATTAAAACACAGACAAAAGTAACAATTACATGCAAATATAACTAATAACAAGAAAAATAATAGATCACATAGAAAAGAACACAAGGCACCAAGATTTAATGTGGTTCACCCAAACCCTAGGCTCTATGTCCACCAAAAAATAAGTCCTATATTTTTATGATCCAGTGATTACAACCTGATTACAATCCATAATCCCTTACAGCTCAATACTATTGCAAGAACCAATTTTGCATCACACCTATGAAAATATCCCTAACCCTAAGTCCTTTTATACATGTATTTTAACCACTTTAGGGTTATAATTAATAATTACATGTCGGCCCAAAATCCTGATAAAATAGGGCCCAATTTTTTTTTCCAAAGAATTTATGAAGTATGTATAGTACTTTCTTGATCAGTCACCACAATCTAACATTACATGTGCTAAGTTGTGTAAGAAGTTTCATTTACACGATAACATCATATACTTGATAATATCAAATTTCCACAATCCATTTGTAATGTAATTTTGTTTCTGGATTTGATTGTGTGTCTTTTTGTAGCATTAAAAAATACATACAATAGAATCTAGAAACAAAATTACAATATCATACATGCTCTAGAAAGGGATCTTATATAGTTTATCACTAATTGGACCTTGTACCAATGGGGATTTGATCGCATTGGTAAGATATATGCTTCATTGTCCAATGGACACAAGTTTATCATCACAACAACTAGGTATTTTACAAAGTGGGTTGAAGTTTTTCTTCTTATAAATGCAATAGGAGAACATGTAGCTATTTTTGTCCTATAGTATTTTATTTGTAAATATGGAATTCCCTCTTCTATCATAATAGAAAATGAGGGACAATTTAAGAACAATTATATGGATAAACTCTATGACAAGTTAAGGATCACTTAAAATTAGTCCTCCATCTACTAACCTTGAGGTGATGGAAAAGTTATAGACCTTATGAGGGATAGTGTAAGGGAATTCATCCTCCTCTTTATAATTATAATAACTATTGTAATCGCCTACTTTTGATCTAGTAAACTATGTGCCCCCAATCCGAGCTTATTAAATTAAATTAATAATAAACCCTATTATGCATTAAAAACTCCTTTAGATAATTAAATCATTAATCAAAATCAAATAATCATTTAATTGATTATATTCTAAAGTTTGACCTCTTTATCCTACGTCCCATTTAATTAAAATAATTCTTCTCCTTTTAACTAAATAATTAAAAGACCCCATTTAGATGGTCAAAAGAAACTCCTATTTTAAAAATAAAATAAAAATAAATTAACTCCACTCAAGTGCACACCTTTTGAGAAATTTCTAAAATTGAGAGAACATGGATCACAAATGAAAAGATCTCAAGTATTGCTCATATTTATATCTCATCCTTCCATCTGATTCTCAAATTTTTAAAGTGAGGCATCTTTCTTAGCTCAACGGAGGTTAATTTCTTGTTATCCTTATACTATCATTTTATTTTCTTGTATTCTAGATTTATCATCAATCTAGCTTATTTATCTTTGCATGTTAGATTAAATAATCTAGTTTAATCTAGGATAGCTATAATCAACCATATTTTCTTAGTTTATCATTCATTCTAGCAATAATAAGAATTTTGAATGCATGCATTCATGAAATTCATGGATATCTTGTAAATCCATTGCATGCTTCCTTTGTAAACATCTTATTCTATAGCACACTGTGTGAGTCTCATTTGTTGATATTCCAAGAGAAAATAAACATAGAGCTCACACACTATGGATAGAGAGCCATAAGTTTCCTTCTACATTTTATTTTGAATTATTTTGAATCATTGCAATCTAGGAATAGTAGTTTATATAAGTATTAGTGAATTAGCTAAGTTTTCACAAATTTATTAATATATTTTTGGTGCCTATCATGGTGCTAGAACCTTTTCGTAGCTTTGCATGTTCAATTTTCAATTTTTATTTTTTACATACAGGTACAAAAAATTGTGTGATTGAAATTTACATTGTGTGTGATAAAATTTGTCAATAGTTTATCACATTACATATGTAGTTTCTTTGCATCATTCATAAAGTTTTATTCTTTTGGCCTTGTATCACACATGCATCTTCCACTGAATGGCTATTGCAAAGTCTATCATATGATAACCTAGTGATAGGTCATACTTTTCTATTGTATCACACTATTAATAGAGGGTGTATTTTTCATCAAGTTACAATTTTTCAAGATTTCTTGTGATGATTTATGGTTCTAATTGATTTATAGTAGGTTTTTATCATGTTGACTGTGTATTTATGCAGGGTTTTCATTTTTATTTTGAGGTTTCTATCTAACTTGTAGGGTATAGTTGTCAAAGGATTACCTTAAAAATGTTAATCGTAGGTTCATATGTGAAAGACAAAAACACAACGAAACTACTGATGAGCTTGTTTTACATATTACCTTGATGACCTTCAAGCAAACAAAGTGTCTTCTATAATTTGTTTTAGGAACTTAGTCATATCCTAGGGTATGCTTTCAATGTAAGCATGGTCATGTAAGAATGAATCATATATGTGTTGGAAATATTATGATAGGCTAAGTTACTACAAGGGGAGGGGTGAATTAGTAACTTATAAAACTTTGTCCTTGAATAGAAATTAATCCTTATGTATATTTTGATCTAATTGCATGTATGAGAAACTAAAAAACATGAAAGCATACACAACACTTTAACACAAAATTTGGTAACCTAGAAACTTTCCAAATAGAAACTAAAATAGGGGTGGGGATGATAAACATAAGCTTTAACATTGCAGTATGAAGTTGGCCTATTAAGGCTCACAATGATCACTTTTGATGATCTGCCTTGTTAGAAGCAATAAGGAATGCTAGATCCTCCTTGCAAAAGGATTTACAAACATACAATGAAGTATGTACTCAGTAAAGAGATTTACATAAGAGTATTAGGTCTACCTTGTTAAAGGATTTGACTGATCCACCTATTAGGATGAAGTAGTAGCTGATCTTTGATCTACAACTTTTTTTGCTGAATGAGATTCCTTTGAGTGTACAAATCACCTTGCTGTAATAGATAAATCTTTGCTACTCCTTATACTATTGTAGCCTTTACAATTTTCTTTTCTGCTCTTCTCTGATGATTACATTGCTTCTCTTCGATTATTAGATGAGATACAATACATTAGATATATATCAATCCAATTACATAATTGCAAAGTTGGCCACACTACAACTTTACAAAAATATTACAAAGTCGACCGAAGCATAGAAATTCGAGTTCTGAAGACTGACTCGACAAGGTTCTAATACTTGACATCCACTATTAATGCTCGACATCATCATACACTCAGTGGAAATAGAAGCTTGATCCATATTGATCACTTCAAAGTAGTCTTAAACTTAGTGTGCATTGGTGACTCGGTGAATTCTATGAAACTTGGCATATAAACTAAATCACTTGATTCACACTGCATAGCTCGATCAATGCTATCACCTTGAGTTTGGTATAAATTGAGTCACTTGGTTAACACTGAGTAGCTTAGTTAACACTAGACTCGCATCACATCAATTGTGAACTCATTAAGCACTGCACAACTCAGTTTGCACTGGTAAACTTGACATACGTTGAGATGCTCTGTTTACACTACTGATCATTACCTTAGTAGTAACTGCTTGGTGCAAACTAAAATCTGTCCAAATGACTCGGTAGCAACTGTAGAACTTGGTAACAAATGAAATGCTTGGTTAACATTGTTAACTATACAATATGCTTAGTATAAGCTTACAATCTGAATAAGTGTATGTCACTAATAAAAAACATGACTAGAATGTCAACAATCTCCCCCTTTGGCATTAGTGACAAAAACACTTATTAGTCAAAATTGAATTTAAGAATGTTCAACAACATCTTTATCCATCACCTTATGTCTCCAACTTAGTAGGGTATACTATTTTTGAGATTTTCCAAAATTGTCTTTGTAAAGGATACATTTCTATACATGGTAATGCTCCCCATACATAATATACAACATACTATACACATAATATACATTTTCTCTACAATCTACATTTTTCTTTCAAATTTCTCCCCTTTCTCTTTTTATATCTTATCCAATCTTCTCCCCTTTTATATCTTCTTATATCTTCTCCCCCTTTTTGACATTAATACTAAAGATTTATGCTATATGTATTTACATAGTAATGCCAAAATGAGACAAGAAATCTGAGTGTACCTTTAGGATAAGCACCAAAGTCTTGTTCCAATTCTCTTTCAAGACCCTACATGTGTGCAATGCAACCTAAACTTCTACAGACAATTCAATCACATGGTTTGCAATAGAGAAGTTATTTTCATGGATGAACATTTTTGAGTGTGCAATATGCTTCTGCAGTGCATCCATGTTAGGGGGAATCATATTTTGAATATCTATCAAAGTTGATCTGATTCTTGCTTCTTCTTTGATCAATTCTACTTGCATATATGTCAGAAATTTGATCCTATTGAAGTGAGTAGAGTTGGAACTTAGGTCAAGCTACAATTTTCGTCCACTTTCCTTAAGATCCTCATCAATTTTAGATAATTTTTCTCTTATTTCTTTTATGGAAATTGATGTATCACATTATTTACCAAAAATTAAAGATACATTAATCCAAGAGGTTTCTAGAGAGTCTAAAATAGTAGATAGCTCTACTTGTTGAATGACAATTTGTTGAGCAATAAGTTCTAAAACTTTATTCCCAAACTTTATTCTCAACTTTTTGTAATAATTTATCCAATCCATCCAAATCTTCATTATATTTTTGGACTACCTCTGCCAACTGATACAAAAGTGGTTGAGAAGTATCAACCTCTATAGCTAGGGCCTTTGCTAGAAAGTTCTTACCATCTTCAATGATCTTAAACTCTTTGTTCCTTTCTTCTCTTAGCCTTTACTACTTGGATTTCTTTTGAAGTTAACCATAAGTTTGCATCTGGTTAGGATTTAGATTTTAGATGTCCCATTTAGGAATGACAATCTCCTCATTAAGATCTATATCCTCCTCCTTTTCTTTGCCTTTACTCAAAAATTTTGTGCTCAGTTGAGGCTTGGTCTCAACTATCCTTGCACTTATTGCATGCATACTAGGAATGGAAACAATTGTTGAAATGGTAGGACTCGCTGCAAAAATGGATACTACACTCATTGAAATACTGGTGATAGGAATACCTATTGTAGACAAAATTGATGTAGAAGGTAGAACTTGCAGCTTAGTAGATGAAGTGCTAGGCACTATTATCAGTGGAGTACTAAGCTAGACTGATGTAGAGATTGATTGAATGCTTGTGCTTACAGTGCTAGTCATAGTCAATCTTGTTGAGGCTGTCTCCATGCTTGATGTTATCAATGTTTTTCTTGGAGAATGAGGAAGTGAGGCTATAACCACTGCAACAATCTTAACTGGGTCAGTTTCCTCAACATCTTGTGTATCTTCCTTGGTAGCCTCCTACTCTTATTCCTCTTCATCATCTATATTAAAAAAATGAGTTACTTCTTCATCATCTTTCTCTTCATCTTTCTTCTCTTGATCATCATCTTATTTATCACTTAAACTACAATAAAATTGCTTGGTTTTTGAAGAAGATAGACATTCTTCCATGTATTTGTAGCATTCTTCACAACATGCTCTATTTTATTCAATAAAATAAGACAAGTATTGAATCTCAGAGTTAACTTTTCTTCATTTTTCTTCAAAGATTCTTTCATCTCCTTGTCATTCAAATTTGGCATAAGTTTCCTAAAGGTCTGCTCATGAATATCTCTTGTAGGTTGCATGGCATGCTCTCATCCTGGCTTAATTTTGTCCATTAAAGCATTGGGAATTTGCTGAGTAAGAGTATTTCCACTTACCCATTTTGGATATCAGTATATCTTCAATCTGCTTCTGCTGATCAATATATTTTGTCTCATATTTCAATGCCTTGAAGTTTGTAATTCTAGAGGCTAATTCCAATTCTTTCATTCTTTCCTCAGATGTGGGTGGAGACCTCTTGAAAATTATGTCTTCTCCTTATGTATCTACTTTCTTCCTTGAGGATCTCCTTGTGAACATGAGAGTCAATGTCTTGGTAGGCTTGGTAATGATTACCTTACCCTTTTTCATTAGTGGCTCCTCTTCCTCTAATTTTTCTTCATCCTTTTCTTCTTCATCCTCACCTTTTCCTTTAGTTAAAAAAAGAGTAAAATTGGTCTTCAATTTGGCAATCCTCTTCTTGCCCTTGCTAACTACCTAAGGGAGCTTGATCTCTAGTTCTATCCTGGCCTTTGCCTCATCATAGATGCCAAAATAAGTAGCCTTGGGATCAACTAGCTCATTTATCAATTCCTTAATTATGTCTTTGGTCTCATCAATATTCACCTTATGTCCTAGAGGTTTTACCCATGCAATTCTTGGCCTAACTGCCTAAATATACACCTTGTCACTATCTACCATAAAAAAAATCATCTTTATAATCCTCAACTAGTTTATTGGGGATTTAGAATATGTTATTCATTTTCTCCTTAAATTAATCAAAGTAATTTTCCATGATACTTGTATAATTCTCTCCGATTTCAGCAATGTATTCATTAATCTGATAAAGGACTGGCACATCTTTCCTCCAAACAACAATACCTTTTGATGCAAAGAATTTTTGAACATAGAAAAATAAATATGTCAAGAGTGAACCAAACTTACATGGATTTTTCTTTGAAGTATTGATTCTCTCCATGTTTTTTTTGAACTAATTCAATAGTAACTTAGCAAGGTCAAGAGATAGGTTATTCTTGACTACCTTGTAAGCCAAGTCCATAGCTTCACATGAAACACTGTTCAACCTGTTAGAGTTGTATATCTTGTGTGTGATGATGTGAATGCCAAAATTTAGTTCCATGTTAGATATACTACTTATTTTCATTCCCCTTGCATCCCACTCGGCTAGGGTTTTCTTTTCCAATTCAAGCCAACTTAGGGTTTTGGTCATTTTGGCTTTTTTTAACATGGGGAAACTGGTGATCCTGTGGATCATCTTCTTTGTGATCAAAATTGGTTGCTCTAACCACAACTGACCATTATGCACATGACTAAGGATGTATCTTATCCACTTAATTTGAAAATCTCATGACAGATATGGAATATGTGGTAAACCTTTCACTAACAGATGTTGGTGTTCAAGTTTCAACACACCATTAACACATAGTTTCTCTAGGGTTTCATCCTTTTCTAAAGTACCAATATCTTGAATTGCACATTTGAAATGAGAATAGATGTTGTTGATTAAGAGTACCTTTGGAAGATTTGGGATTCTGCTCTTCTTGGATCTAGGGTTTTCACAATGGTAGGAGTAATCTTGAAATTTGGTGCTTTCTATTCCACACCTCAAACCAACATGTCTAAACCTCTTCTTGCCTTACTAATAGTAGCTACCATCTTCACTCAGTAGGGTTTGAGAGAATGCAATTTTTTTTACTAATAATTCATTCAAATTGCTTGAATGCTCTTGAAGATCACTTTGCACAAATAGCTCTAAAAAATTCATGGTAAAAAATGACTTTGATTTCATTCCTTTTATCAAAATTTTCCATAAATTCCTAGTAAAAATGTTAGATCAAATTGACAAACTATCATCCACTTCACTTGCATTGAATACTTGATGGAGTCTTTTGTGATTCAGTAACCACATAAGATTTAGTTACTCCTGACCTCGCTTGGTGGAGTCTGTAACCTGACCTTGCTCGGCAAGGAAGGTAACTCAATAATAACTAGTACCGTTTACTCAGTGATCCTTTTGCATCTTGAATGCTAATATGGATCTTTTGTCCTATCATTTGGAACTGATTTAGATATTTTCTTTAGTAGCCTAGTTCTAGTTCTCTTCTGATAAATCAAGTGGAAATGGTGGAATCACCCAATTCTTGAGTGACTTGACCATCATTGCTCAGACTTGCATTCTCAGTAGACTTTGGAACCCATTGCTATCTCATTTGTTTTATGATGTTATCAACTTTTGCCTTCTTTTCATCTTCTATTCTTCCAATATTCATATAGTTCTTGGCAAGATGACCAAGTTCTATACAAATGAAACATATTTTGGTAGTATCTCATTTCCTCATGTGATGTTTTACACAATTCATTCCAATGTGTCCAAATTATTCATAGTAATGACATCTACACCAAGAGTTATAGTCCCAACCAAATATAGCTTTCACAATTTGTTCTACTGGATTTAATATCTTAGTTTTGCATTCTAATGATTTGTGCCCATCTTTCTTACATTTGTGACATTTGTCTTCAAATCTTGGTTTTTCTTTGCATTCATTTTCTCTATGACTATGTTGATTACAATTGTAGCACATTCTATTGAATTTTGGTTTCTCATTGCTCTAACATTTGTTTGATGTATGGCCTATCTTACCACTGTGACTATAAGTAGGTTTATTCTTTTGAGCTCCTTGTTTGTATGATTCACCTTCTTTTATGTATCCAATTACTACTTTCCCTTTTTGTCTAAAATGAATTTGATCATTTAACTAATTCATGTCTACTTGGGATTTCATCATTCTTTCACTGGTTTTTCTTTCAATGCTTAGATCATTCTGCAATCTTTCATTCTCTGATCTTAGGTTCATGATTTCTTCATTTGCATTGGTGAGCTGATCAATGGAGTCTACTTGCTGAAGGGATAGGTGGTGAATTTCATTATTCTTTCCTTCTATCTCTTCTCTTATCTCATTTTTCTCTTCCATGACTTCACACAATCTTACTGACTAAATTTCTATTTCTCTTCTTAGTTTTCTTACTTCTTCTTGAAGATTACTATTCTTTTCCAATATTTCTTTGATTGCTTCATCAACTTCATTTGAATTTCTTGAATGAATGTCTTTAATTCTTTCTTCAATGTAGAGTAACCATTCATTTGGATTACAAGGTCTTTTCTTCTTTTTAGGGATTGAAAGAGTTGCTCTTTTGCTTTCTTGAGTTGTCCAATAGCCAATTCCAAATCTAGCTTCTTATTGTCAATAGCCATGTCAAGTCTAAATACCTCCATTGCCTTTGATCTTTGCTCAAGCTGTTAAGCTTTTCTCTGAGAACCACAAGGCTCTGATAACAATTGTTGGGAATATTATGACAGGCTAAGTTACTAAGAAGGGAGGGGCGAATCAATAACTTATAAAACTTTATCCTTGAATAAAAATTAATCCTTATGTATGTTCTAATCTAACTGCATGTATGAGAAATTTAAAACATGAAAGCATACACACCACTTTAACACAAAATTTGGTGACCCATAAACCTTCCAAATAGAAAGTAAAACTAGGGTGGGGATTATACCCACAAGCTTTAGTACTATAGTATAAAGTTGGCCTGTTAAGTCTTACAATGATCACTTCTGATGATTTACCTTGTTAGGAGCAATAAGGACTGCTAGGTCCACCTTGCAAAAGGATATATAAACATACAATGAAGTATGCACTCGATAAATAGATTTACATAAGACTATTAGGTCTACCTTGTTAAAGGATTTGATTGATCCACCTATCAGGATGAAGTAGTAACCAATCTTTGATCTGCAACTTGGTTTGCTGAATGAGATTCCTCTAAGTGTACAAATCACCTTGCTATGATAGATAAATCTTTGCTGCTCCTTATACTACTGTAGCCTTTGTAATTCACTTTCTACTCTTCTTTGATGATAAAATTGCTTCTCTTCAATTATTTAAATGAGATACAATACATTACATATATATCAATATAATTACATAATTACAAAGTTGGCCACAATACAAGTTTACACAAATATTACAAAGTCAAACATAGTGTAGAAAATCAATTTTTTAAGATTGACTCAGTGAGGTTTTGATACTCAACATCCACTATCAATGCTTGACATCATCATACACTGGTAGACATAGAAGCTTAGTCCATGCTAATCACTTCCAAATAGTCTTGAACTTAGTCTGCATTGGTGACTCAGTGAATACTGTGAAACTCAGCATATAAATTGAATCACTTAATTCACACTGCATAGCTTGGTCAATGCTATCACCTCTAGCTCAGTATAAACCGAGTTACTTCATTAATACTAAGTAGCTCAATTAACACTAGACTCACATCACAACAACTATGAACTTGGTAAGCATTGCACAACTCAATTTACACTAGTAAACATGGCATACACTGAGATGCTTAGTTTACATTGTTGATCATCACCTTAGTAGTAGCTGCTTAGTGCAAATTGAAATCTTTCTAAAGGACTCGGTAGCAAATGTAGAACTCAATAATAAATGAAATTCTTGGTTAACACTGTTAACTGTACAATATGCTTGGTATAATCTTACAACTGAATAAGTGTATGTCACTAATAACAAACATGACTGGAATGTTAACAATATGGTGTGTCTAGAGTGAAGTGATTTGGTAGGAAAATATGGTCTTCTCCTTTTAGGAGAATCATAAATCCATACACTTTTCAGGGATATATTTTTCTTTTTTTACATGTATAGGGCTTTCCACTCGAGGAAACAATATCCCTAGAATGACCCAAGTGAGAAAACACTAACACCATTAATTCCACCTCACTATAAAAAAGAAGTTTTCTTTGAGCCTATAGGTTAGATGACATAAAAACTTCATCCTTTTTTCCCTTGACTTGACTTGGTCTCGAGGATGCATTGACGGTTGTATAGTCTAGTGTTTCTATCAATATTACTTGTACAAATACACACTTTTGGATACCAGTGGGCATGAAAGGTCTAAATCTCATTTACAAGACCACATAGGGATTGGTGCTAAATGTAAACCTATAATAGACACTACTAGATAGTCTACTACTTGATTCACCTCTGAAGGTGTCATAATCCTTGTGCAAGGATTGGTCTAAATGTATTACCTAGATCACTCAAAGATATTATACTCACCATTTTTACTCCACATAATGAAATCATAAATGGGGCATCAATAGAATTATGTAGGCTTGAGAATATTCTATTTGAAAACCCCCAACATGTCAGTTGTGTGAGATACTTAGTTTGGGCAAGGATTTTGATTACCCAACCATGTTACTTTTTAGGGATAAAACCATGTTGGTTATTTTCTTCTTGTATCTACCTCATCACACTCTTTCTAAAAGATTGCTTTGTTCTAAGTAGAATTAACTTTACTATTATTTTCTTTTTGTCTTTAAGAAAATAACATAGGAGTAAAAAGAAAATGAGTGTAAACTACATGTCTTTAAACTTGCAAAAATGTCCATTAAGAGAGTGAGTTAACCTTCTTTTCCTAGTGTGTATGTTTTACACCATCTTTATTTTCTTGAAATGCTTCCAAATATGTACAAATGACCTGTCTAACTCTTAAAAATATTCAAACAAAAAATTTAAACATGTCGCCTCAACAAAAATTGAATGAATTTAGCACCTATTGGCTATTGTATCACACACAATTCATAATTGTATCATACAATACATAATTTTTTTCTAGTTTTATCACAAACTATTCTAGGGTTATCTCACTATTTTTGTACTTTTGTAACTATGTATCTTGACTTGTATCATCTTTAAGGATTTTATCACAATGCTCCTAGAGTTTCATCATGCTATCTAAATTTTATCACAACCTTCATAGAGTTCTATCATACAATTGAACTTGCTACTACAAACACTTTGTTGGTTCCCAAATTGTTGGTTGAATTCCTACAAGACTTGCCTTCTTGATGCTGGGATTTTCAACACAATCTTGGCCAACAAAGAAGACTGAATCACAATTATTCAATCTTCATAGTTTAGGCTTTGTAAAGCCTAAGTGGTTGTACCTATATAAAATTTCCCTAAGGTAAAATTAAGACTTTATAACTGATGCTCTTGAGTTGGCAAGTTTCTTCTCAAGGACAAATCAAATGTAATAATATTTAAAATGTGAATAAAAATATAAGGAATGGATTCAAGCAATACCTGTGGGTAGAATTTCACCAGTCTATAGCTGTACATATTAACTAGAATAAATAAACAAAGATTAGTCCTTAATATATTTGGGTAGTATAGAGTCAATTCTCACATAATCTTATTATCAAACCTCAAGAGACAATTTACACCCCATCAACCATTGGATAGATAAGATATAAATACAATTCCTAGTCTAAATGTTTTTAACCCCAATCAAAGGAGACCAATTAGATAGATACCATAACTCAGTATGAAAATATTTGATCAATCAAGGTCATGCATTTTCTTCATCCATAAAAAATATAACATAATGAAAAGGGACAATGAAGAACATGGGTAATTAATAAACCATATACCATTTAAGATATAAAGGAATCAACATTGTATTAACTTCATTTGTAAGGAAATACAATAGAGTAGTTTCATTGTATATCCAAAAAAATTAATTTCATGAAAGTAGAAAATTACTTCATAATATCTACCATGACTAGTATCTTATGTCGTATATGAAAATTCTATACATTGTCTTAATTTTCTTCTTCTTCATACATAGGGGTCTTGGTACCTTTTCTTATAAAAATGAAAAGGTACAACATAGCTTTAGATCCCTTCATAAAAATAACTAACTACTAACTAAAAGTATAATAAAAAAACATGACAACGATTTTAACTTTCCTCCATTTCATCAGTAGCTACAATTTCATTAGAAGCATCATCAAGAACTTTGAGATAGACTTCAATCCACTTAGAAATCTGGGCATGATTAAGATGTATGAATTTTGAAACTATTGGGGCAAAAGCTTGCAAATCTACCCACTTCTTCCCATGAGTGATCCTCTAATTTGTTATGAACTTTGTAAATTTTTCCTCTACAACAATTATCTTATTCAACAATCTGTGGAATCAGTCAATCTGGAAACTATGTTCCTACCTAAGTTTGGCTATTACAACTATGAGTGTTAAGTATGGGCCTCTAATTCAACCACACACTTCAAAATGGTCATTGTTTGTCAATAAAATCCTAGAATGAACATGAGATTGTTCATCTAGTATGTCTGCACAAGATGATCTATTGCCTTCTAAATAGACGAGGTTTTACTATACACTCTCAAAATTGAGAATTCAGTAACTAGACCAAACAAGTACGAAGGATTTGAATGAATGAAAATGCAATCTAATAAATGTTTTTGATATTTTTTTATGAAAAAATATGAATTAATCTAGATGATTTTCAAATTGATCTAAGAACAATGAGAATCAAATTAAGCTAAATGAGTGCATTATAAACTAAACGATGAACATGTAAAAGAAAAAGAGATTTGAATGCAAGACACTTGAGTAATCAATTCACCAGTGATTTGATACTCTTCACTTGCATCCTCCCAAATGAGAGGCCAAAGGTCTCTTTTTTATAGAATCTTGGATCTGATCAATGGTCAAGATTAAATTGAGTGTATGCTTCAGATGGAATGTGAGATTAAGTCCTCCATTTTTGATGGAGTGGAATGAGATGAAATAGTGGATAACATTGATCCATTCAAATATGTGCTCATAATTTTTTTTCTAATTAATTAAATAATTAGTCTTAACAATTTTTTTTTTTGGAAAAAGTGGATGAGCCACTATATATATATATAAAATAAAAAACTGGTTCAAGAGCTCAACTAGGAAAAAACCAGAAAGAAAACCTAACATCGTCACAATATTTACAATTGACTAACATCAAAATTTTCAATCTCACTATATTAGTGAAAAAAACTAACACCATCAAAATTCAAAGTTTGTCAAATTTTGCAATGTCATCACACATTAGGCATGAAGAATAGGACTCAAAATCAATCAAAACAAGATTTTCAACAATTTGTAAAACATGCCTAAAGTGTGGAAAAATAATCCAAGAAGGTAGGAAGAAACTGCTAAGCTCTCTTTCTTCCATATCCTCACTTGAAGCACCAAAAGCAGGGGTAAATGTCATGTTGGGATTTATAGAGAATCCCCATCCAAAATTTGGACATGATAGGGGAGAAATGTCCCATCCTAAGCTTGAACCCTCAGCAACAACATTTGAAGTACCAGTAGAAATGCCAGTAGAAATTGACACACCCCAAACACTTAGTTTGGTGACATCTAAGTGGGGGATCCGAGTAGTCTCATTTGAGACATGATGGACAAATTTAGGAACATTAAAAGTTGAGAATGACCAAGTACCTAGTTCACTAACTAAATGTGTTGGAGTAGCCAAAGGTGTCTTCACCCGGGCAACTTTTTCTTGTGTATCAAAGATTTGCATACCCAAAATTTTAATCACAGCAAATGAAACTTTCTTCGCCTCCTCTATCAGTTAATAACCTAGAGCATGTGCTGAGAATTGCAGGGTCTTGGTCAAAAACTGAGGATTATGCTTTTCAAATGTCTTTTGCATCACTTCAAAGGTCATCATAACCTCATGGTTCTTCATTAGCATGGTTCTAGAAAATATTCCCCCAACCAAGGCATTACCAAACCACAGGTCATAACTCTACATCATAGATTTCAACTTATTTTTGGCTCGAAATTCCAGCCGAACCACCTTGAGAGCGATAATTTCCAACCTTGACATAGATTGGAGGAAATCCATGAGTTAGAAAGGAAAATATAAACCAAAGTTGAAGGGTATAACACATTTCTTTCAGATGCAGAGAAGAGATCCTCCCCAATTATGGTTCAAATCGCACGATGAATGCTATGAGAATGCACGATGAAAATAATGTCCAGAGCTACATCATCAAGAGGACGAGAAAGGGCATCTTAATCCAATGTCGGATGAAGCTTGATTCTAAGATTTTTTTGGAGAATGCTATGATGGAATTGGTGACAAGAGTCACATTTTACACATGGTTCTTGAGGAAGCGACATTGTGGAGGCAAATTAGATGGCAAGCACAACAACCTGGAAAGACGAAGACTTGAGTGGAGGTCCATTCTAGACATTTAAATAAATCCCTCAACATACACACATAGGAAGTGGATTACCTGCACTCATGTGTGTAATAAAGAGGATGCCATTAAATCAGAGCCCATTTGGAATTTGAGAAGGGCAAAGTATAAAACTGCCACCCCAAAATTGAAGGATGAGCAAATTGTTTTGTTGTCGTATGTGTTGAATTTAATCTTGCTGTATGTGTTGAATTTAATTAGTCTCAATAGTTATGATGAGCATATTTGATTAAATAAATATATTTAATTCCCTTTTCATATGAGATGAATTAGGAAAGAATATTGATCCATTCAAACATGACATCATAATAAGACATTCTAATTAATTTAATGATTAGTTTCCACACTTATACTATATATATAAAATCAATGCATTTTAATTCCCTTTTTTTAATGTGTATTAGCTAAAGAAGGTAGATTTAATTTAATTAAAGTACTTAGGACTTATAATTAAATTAATTAAATTAAGAGGTTAATTTAGCTAATTTCAATCAATATTTAGGAATGAAATAAAGTATGTGATTAATACAAACTATGGATTTTCTACATTTGACACTTAGGTTGAGTAAAGATGATAAGAATTAGAAATGCCAAGTACAATAAGACTTAATTGACCAACAAATAGATGTTGTAAGATTGATGCACTAAAATTGGTTTATAATGCCAATGTGCTAATTTAGGGGTATTATATTTGTCCCTCTTTAAATAAATGTGTGAGCAACATGTTGATTCAAAGAAATTAGAAGTCTAAAGTATAGATCAAGATTTGAGATTGATTCCAAGATTGATGACAGAAAAACCAATCAATGAGATTTTTAGGGTTATCTCTGGAATGAAGCTTAACCCTTTGGAGTCTAGATAGAACACCTAGATACTGGTCTTATATAATAAAGATTGTCAAAATTCATAAGATTGTTCCTAGAACAAGACTCAATCCTCACGAGTTAGGGTTAGAATTCCCTGATACCTGTCCATTAAAAGATGGTAAGATTAATTACAATTCATAGGATTATCTCCATAATGAGGCTTAATCCTTAGGAGTCAGGGTTAGAATGCTTCGATAGCTATCTAGATAGAACATCTGAATACTAGTCCATAATGTAGACACCTAAATTTGATTACACTATTTTAGTAATCCTATTTAGTTATCTAAAAAGGCATTATTAATTAAATTTCTATTTAATTAATCCTTTGTCATCCCCTAGTTGATTAATTTAATTAATCATCTATAGTCCTAATTGATAAATCAAATAATCTATTATTTATCAATTAAATCCTATTCTTCTATCTAATTCCAAAAATCCCCATTTATTAAATAAATCTATTTGATAAATGAAATCCTCAAATTCAAAAACTCCTAACCTATCTCTAATCCTCCATTTAGCCTAATCCACCCCATCCACCCATACTAACCAAGCTTAGCCACTAACTCACCCACCCTCATTAATGCCATCCACTTGCACATCTCTAACATCCCTAATCTAATCCTAAATCCAAGCCTAATCCACCCCCTAATGTTGTCACATTCCTTAAACAAGTTTAAGACTTTCCTAATCCAAACCAAAGTCTCCCCTCAAAAAAACCCAACCACTAAGTCATGAGTGCTCTTACAAAACATAAAGACTCTTACAAGCCCACTCATGACTCTTACACCCATCTTCCACACTCTTCCCTCTTCCACACTCATTCCTCTTACTTCCCTCTTACATACTCAACCCCACTCATCATGCCCTTAACCAACCCTTAACCCTACCCTCTCACACTCATCCTCCTTGTGACAAGTGTCACCTTCCCATTGGTGCTAAACAAGCACAATCCATGTGCTCCCCTTTGAGTGCATCTTAGCCCTCCTTAAGCCTTCATCCATCCTTGCATCTAAGCCCTCCATCCCTCTACCCCTTAGCCTATAAATTGAATCCCATCCCAAGCCATTTCATCAACAATCTTTGAGCTAAAGTTACCATGCTATTTTGAGAACCAAAGCCATCAATATTACCCTTATAATGCCAAATTGAGAGCTCACAAAGCTACCAATTTTCCATTACCCATCTCCATTGAAGCAACTTTTGAGCATCTTGAGCATACATTCACAGCAAAAGGACACATCTACAGAATCAAGAAAGCATGGATTGTTTTTTTCTTGTGAGGTTTGCACTTCTTGTTTGCTTTCTTTGTCTAAGCATATATGTGAATTTAGTTTTTGGTTTGTGAATGTTTACTTTATTTGTTAATGTTCTTTGCACACTGATTCTGGTTCTACATTTTGGCACGCCCGGTGGGACCCCACTATGGGTCATTTAATCATCTATTTTCATCTATATCTCATTTTTCTAACTATCTAATGTTTGTTGTTTTTTGAGTGTGTTGTGAGGATTTTTTTCTTGTTTTTGCAGGTTAAAGAACGCACTTAGGAAGAAGAAATACCATCTAAAAAAAAAATTCGCATTTTTCAGCATTTTTGGCGCAGTTTTGGCATCTGCAACCTGTTCTGTCTATGAAAATTGACGTCTGCAAAAATCTGCGTCTGCGCAAATCGACATTTGCGAAAATCCGCGTCTGCGCAAATCAACATTTGCAAAAATCCGCGTCTGCAAAAATCGATGTTTGCGAAAATCCGCGTCTGCGAAAATCGACATCTACAAAAATCCGCGTCTGCGAAAATCGTCGTCTGCGAAAATCCGCATCTACGCAAATCGGCGTCTCTGCTTGTCACCTGTGTTCTGTGCTGCAAATCTGTTTTGTCCTCTTCGTATTTTGACAGACTGTCTTCTCTGCTTGCTTATGTTCCATTTTTGCTTTATTATTTCTGCACTTTTACGCGTAGAAAAAACAACAAAAAAAGTTAAATTTTTTTTCTTCCCATAGTTAAACTCTCATTTTTGACGATTTTGGCTAACTAACTAAATTGCTTTTTTTTTGTCTCATTGCAGGTTGGAGCACATATGGAACCACTAACCATGTTTCTTGCAGGTTTTCATGTTGCTAAAAAATGAACTTGAATGTTTAACCATTTGTCTTTGAATGCATGTTGCTAAAAAAAAAAAAGAACTTGAATGGTTAAACACATTTTTCATTGAATGAATGTTGCTCAAAAACACACTCTTGAATGTCATGGGTTAAAATCAACTTTCTTTGGAATGCATGCTTAAAACAAAAAAATCCAATCTTGAATGCCAAGGATCAATTAACCATTACAAATCTCTTTTTCACATGCAATCTAGGTAAAGTTTGATTTTTGGACATTTAAGAAACTTTGTTAAGTTAAAATACAAATTTACAAAAATCAATTTGAGTAGTTTCTTGGACTCACCTCTTTTCTAATCACCCATCAAATATTAACCATTGGTTGCAATCTCAGCGCCATTTATGGGGATGGGTCTACTTGAAAAAGGTGTCAAATGTTCCACAATCTAACTCACTCACTTGGTCTTTGAACGTTTGCTTTAACTTTATCAAAATTCTTAAATGGCCAAAACTCTAGATTAAATCGATCACACTTCAAGTTTGGGCACTAAAATTGAACAACAACTGACGTGGAGAGCCTCCGGGCGCGCGCTTGAAATCGAATCTCACACACTTTTGTTTTGGGCTTAAAACAAACTCACACTCAATCTTGAATGCCTTAAAGAAAATTAATCGATACTTGACGTGGAGGGCCTTCGGGCGCGCGAGTTTGCTTTTGTTGACCCTAACTCTTCTTATTGTTTGCATTCTTCGATCGATTTACTTTTGTTGGCACTTCAAGTTAGAATTGAACAATGTCTCTTAAACATGAGTGCTTGCAAAGTCTAGATTAGCACACATAAGAGTCAGTTGGTAAAAGAACAAGCGTGTTGTTTAGCCCAAGGTCATCCAAGTCTTCTCTCCCCTTTTCGTCTTTCGAGGCCATCTTGGGTGCATAAGATTAGGATCCAAAACCTTGTTTCTTTTTAAGAGGCCTGCTTGGGGATTTCATCACCCCTTGGATGACCTCAACTCCAGCGCTCCGGTGGAGTATAAGAATCAGGAGGTGAATCGAAAGACACCTCTCTTGGGATCAAGATTTTGTCATTCAGGCTAAGCCTCAAGGAACTTTATACCCTTGAGAAGTGAAAGAGGAGAAGTGGGTTACCGCTCCTCTCGGCTATGTGACATCCTTTTGGTCTCATCTACGGATTTGGGCCTCACGTACCTTGCGTATATCAAGGACTCCCTAGCTAAACCAATTGTCAGCCTTGCAGAAAACCATCTAGGATGTTAATGTGTTTGGAGTGACTGATCGAAACATTTGTAGAACATACACACTCCTTGGCGCAAGTATCACATTCTGAGAACCACAAACTTCTATCTGGGTGTTCCTATCTATTGCTTGTTTTTATTTTACTTGTTGAATGAATGTTTGCCAAACTTGGTCAATCCTAGCTTAGGGCACACTTAGCGTAGTCACTGCCTATTTTGGAAGTTGAACAAGTTGAAGCAAAACAACTGAGTTTTTTCCCAAAGCCAAGCAAATTTAGGAATTTATGTCGGAACAACCCAAACCCAAACAGAAGTTTCACAAGGTCAAACTCAAGCCATCTCTAGCATACTAAGAACTTTCAGCCAATAGAAAAGAAATAACACCAAGCCCAAAAATTTCCAAACTCCACAAAGCAGAGGACAAAGCTACCGACGAAGCACTTCAAGAGGCCTGGTTAGAGCGCACCATCAAATTTAGCCAACATCCAGGAGTTAATCCTGCTTATGCCTTACCAACTAGGCATGATTTCTATGATTAGACACCCTTGTTTCTCCACATCTTCTTGGATAAGCTTCACTCTAGAGTCATCTTTGTAGAAAAGCTAGCCATCTTAGCTTATCCCCTTAAGCATTATTAGCTCATCCATCTCATTTAGAATCATACCATCTAGCTAGTAATCAAAAATCTGCACATCTAAGCTTTCAAAATTGTTGTCACCTTGCTAAAAGTTTGCCATTCCTAAAATCTTCCAAATCCACCAATCTCACCAAGGTTATCCCTTTGACATAGCTTTGTCTAGGGTAATCTAGCTTTGTCACTTGTTATCCCTCATCACCTTGAGCTAAAGGTTGGGATTCACAAGTGGTCAATCTCGTGTTCTTCCTAAAGGATCATTAGTCTATCCTTAAGTTGACACAATCACCACCAAGCTTGCACATAGGAAAGCAGACCTTTTGTGCTTTGACAACATATCTTTGAAGTTAGAATCCCCAACCCAATCCTCCTTAGGTTTTGTCATATAGCTTTGCCTCAACCTAGGAAATCATTTGCATAGAAAAGCCTTCCCCCTTTTTGCATCCATCAGCATTATTGCATCTCATCCCTAGGAGCATTTTTCATGCCACCCGTCACTCGCTTAGCCAAGAAGAAAGAAAAAATGGAGCCCTATCATTTAGATCGAACAGTCTCACCCCCCTTGAGCACTCAACCATCCTTCAGCCCAGAGCTAGCTATGCCATCACCTACTGACATTGAAGCTTTCATGAACCAACCAGGAAATGCAGTATTGGTAAACACCATTATAGACAAAAACAAAGAGACAATCATGGCTAATTTTCGAAGGGACAATGTAGGAACCTTTGACTTTGGAAGACCCCCTCCATTATCAGATCCATCTCACCCATTGTTTGGGTAGCTGCCACCACCCATAGGCTCTTATGATCCAAATTATCCTCAATTTATTCCAAAAGAAGAGCCTCCAGCCAATCCATATGACCCAACAGACCCAAACATACCATCATCCACCCAAGTTGAAATCTCCATGCCACAAGCCAACCCAGCCACCACCACTCCATCCTTGGTTCATACCTCTCTACTCCAAACCCCCTTTACCCAAAACACCTCACCGTTCACCCCCTTCACTATTGCTGCTGCTTCCCAACCTAGCCTTCCCAATCCACCCATCTCCCAAATCAGTGCTAGCATCTTTGGCCAACCTCAGCAATATACAACAGGGATGCCACCCATGGGGCCAAGTAATCAACCTTTCATCGCCCCCAGCTTGTTCACCACAGCCCAAAGCACAATCCCATCATTTCCATTAGGTCTCGGGAGCTCAATACCACCAGCCACAAATCCACAAGCTACTACCTTCACTCCACAAAGCTATCAAAACCCACAAGCTACTGCCAATCTTCTACCAAGCTCCCAAGTGACCCCAGCTCCCACCACCACTCTACCAAGCTTCCAAATCCAGCCACAAAGCTATCAAACCCCATTAGTTCCATTCCCAAGCTTTCAATTCCCACCACCTCCACCACCAACTAATCCATTACCTCCAATTACCAACTACTTTTCAATGCCACTTCTAGGAGGTAATCCACCACCCCAGCCAACCACCAATTATTTGCAGATGCCATCCCAAATGGGGGCACAACCCACATATATTGGTCAAACCTCACAAGCCCTCCGATGCTTTCCCCAAGCCTCACAACCATCTTATACCTTACCTCCACAAAGCAATCCATTTATCCCACAACCAGCTTATGTTCCTTAATCCCAACCTTAAATCCCATATCAACAGCAAGCCTCGCAGCACATGCAGCAATATGCACCACCTCCCCCTCAACAACCCATCATCCACCATGCAGCTGCCCAAACAATGTACAATCCCTATCAACAAATCCCTCACAGCCATCCATATTCAGTGGCCCCATCCAGCACATACCTACCTCAAGGCACTCCTACATTGGGGGCACCCCAACCATCACCTATCAATTCAGAGTGGGAGCAAATGAAGACAGCTCTGAAAGCCATCCAAGAAGGGAATGATCCAAAGACATTCAAGTTTGAGAATGTGTGTCCTTACCCATTTGATAGAGCCATTACCACGACACCATTTCCCAAACACTTTGAGGTACCTAAATTTGACAAATTCAGAGGAAAAGGAGACCCTATCACACATATCAAAAAATTTTACATGCATTGCCAGGACGTGGCATACAATGATGTCTTCCTCTTGCACCTTTTTCCCAAAAGCTTGGCTGGACCAGCTCTTGAATGGTTTTATAGAATCCCCTATGGCACAATTAAAAGCTTTGCTGAATTATCTGAGGCATTTGTAGCCCAATATGCCCATCTTGTTGAAACAGAGCTATCAATAGTTGATCTTGTCCACACCAAGCAAAAAGGTGGAGAAAGCCTTGCCGAATACCTACAAAGATGGCAAACCCTTACCACCCGCATATCCTGCACCTTGCCAGAACGCCATGTGGTGAAAATGTTTATTGTTAATGCACATCCCAGCTTGGCTCACCACATGACCATGAACTATTTGCAGACCTATAAGGATATCAAAGAGAAAGGAATGATCCTCGAGCAAGGACTCATCAAAGATGGTGTGGTAAAGATTTACAAAGAGGCCAACCAAAATCAATCACATTCCAATGACAAGTCTAGGTATTGGAACAAAAACAAGCATGTTGCAACAGATGGGGTTACTGACACCAGACATGTGAATATCATTGGTCCTTCTCAAAACCAGTCTAACCCACCATATCAAACAAACAACCAACAAGCCATCAATTACCAACAACGAAATAACCAAAGCTATCAAAACCACAATACAAGACCCAACTTTCAAGGGTCTAACAATCAAGCTAATGCCATCAATGTAGCTGCAGGGCAAAAGCCCAGATTCCAACCTGCACCTAGAAACTATACACCCCTTGGTGAGCCATTGGATGTTATTTTTGAGAAATTGGCTAAGGAAAACCTCATAAAATTTCCTCCTACCTAGCAAATTGATCCAAGCCAATCCAAAGCTGCATGGTACAAGGACAATGAGTATTGCAAGTTCCATAGGGTAAATGGTCACACCACCCTCAGATGCATGAAACTGAAAGACTATGTGCAAAACCTCATTGATCAGAAGGAAATCACTGTTGGTGCCCAAATCTCTCCCAATGCAGGCTTACAGATTTATCAAAATGCTTTTCCTCCACACAACAACCAAAATCTTGGAAAAGCACCTATCCAAAACAACACCAACAACCGCCAGCCAAACCAACAGCATGGGAAGAACAATGACCACACTTAATCCTATATAGACTATGGTAGCCTTATAGGTTGTATATCTAAGAAAGAGCCTTCTATCAATGTTATCAATATTCGAGGACCAAACAATGAGTGTGCAGTCACCACTCGAAGAGCGCGATTTAACATCGCAGGCCCACCAGTTTCATCAACACCATTAGCTCCATCAAAAAGCCGATACAATATCTTGGAACACCTTGGGAACATGCCAGCCCAAATATCCATTTTAGACCTTCTCCGCACTAGTCCTGTGTACAAAGACATCCTTGACAGTGCTCTCATAGAATCCCGTGTCCCTTCTGATATCAATGCTACTGATTTTTGTAATCTTGTTGGACACCTTTCATCCTCATGTGCCCTATCTTTCAAACCCACCGACATACCCGCGGTTGAGCCAGATCACACCCTTTCGCTTCGCATAGCCATCATAGTATCCAATTTTTCTGTGAAAAGAGTAATGATAGATAATGGATCAGCCTTGAACATTTGCACCCTAAAATTCATAAAACAAGCTGGGTATACTGAGGCAGATATGATCAGTGAGGTTATCACCATCAAAGCTTATGACAACTTGGAAAGGACCACAGAAGGGACTATTTTGCTACCAATCAAGGTTGGGCCAGTCATTCAAGAGACAGTTTGCCATGTTGTTGATTTAAACCTACCATTTAACATCCTCCTCGATCGCCCATGGATTCATGCTATGAAGGCCGTTCCATCCACCTACCATCAGTGCATCAAATTTCTGCATCAAGGCACTGAGGTAACCATCCATGCCGATCCAGAACCCTTTGCTTACTGCAATGCGGTTGAAGCTTCATATACAAACCATTTCCCTAGAATAGACATCGGCACAGCCATCGCCAGCTCATCCCACACTTGTAATGACGTAGAAACCATCCTTGCCTCCACCCTATCTACTGTAAAGATCAACAACAAAGGATGTGGAGAATATAGTCTATCAGATGCATTTGCTATCAGAGCAATCCCACTTGATCCACATACCCATGGACGGCCAACATATCACAAAGCTAAGGAGATTCCACCTCCTCGATACAAACAGTTTGGCCCAACCACCTTTGTGTCCTCAAAAACCCCTCTTCATGAGGAGCTCACTCCAGATATCAACAATTGGCTACATAAGGATGCACCTCCAAGAAATCAAGCATGCCTTGATCACTTCAGCCAGAAGTATCCCCAACAACATAAGCTCATCACTGAAAAATGGAACTATCAAGGAGGTGGACTAGGACCAGAAGAAAGGGGCATGCAATGTCCCATTGAAGCACATGATTGGGAAATAAAGTCAGGTCTTGGCTTTGGCATACCCACAACTGGGGGCACCAACGAGAACGGTCATGCTTTTTCGAACATTCACTGCGACCTTGTCAAAATCAAAGACATTCCTGAGGAAGTTGAAAAGAGAGCCTACGACGATATCCCATACCAAATATTCCTAGGAGACTCTGTTCTCTGAGAACTATCCATCCATCTCATTGACCTACCACTTGCTCATCCACAACTCATAGATTGGGACCAACCAAGTGTCATACATATTGATGAGTTTGCATCAGAGGAAGCGCTTCTAAGATTCATGGGAGCTGAAACTCCTCATAAGAAGACAAAGCCAGATTCTGCCTACATCTACAAGCTAGATCCCAAGGGGTATTTTGGAGAAAATCCCCAACCTAGTTTTGATACACCCAAAACTAGAACTAAGGTAAATCTGGGACTAGCTAAGGTAGCGAAGAGAACCCCTCAGCAAGAAAATCCAAAGCCACAAGCAGAACATGAGGATTTAGTATTGCCTCCTCAAGATAATCGACCAGAGATGTCTTCTATTCTAATAGAGGATACTAGAGAAGTCAACATTGGTTCTTCAGAGATCCCTAGAATTGTTCACATTGCTGCATCCCTATCACAAGACCAAGCTGACCTCCTCTTTGAGGTTTTACGAGAGAACATTGGCCAATTTGCATGGTCATATCAGGACATGCTAGGACTCGATCCAAAGCTTGTAGTTCATCATCTTGCAGTCGATCCAAAGATCAAGGCCGTCAGACAAAAGCTTAGGAAAATGCACCCCAAGGTGGCATTACTAGTCAAAGCTGAACTAGAAAGAATGTTAGCTGCTAAGGTTATCCGAGCTATCGACTACTCAGAATGGATCTCCAACATGGTCCCTGTCACTAAGCCTTCCGGTGACATCAGAATCTGTACTGATTTTAGAGATCTTAACAAAGCTTGTCCAAAGGATGATTTTCCCTTGCCCAACATAGATATGATTGTAGATCTTACAGTTGGACATGAAATCCTGTCCCTTATGGATGGATTTTTTGGGTATAATCAGATCAATATTGCAGAAGAGGATCAGCATAAGACAACATTCACTACCCCCTGGGGAACCTTTTGCTACACCATGATGCCTTTTGGCCTAAAGAATGCTGGGGCTACCTATCAAAGAGCTATGACAGCCATTTTCCATGATCTTATCCATAGCATTTTGGAAGATTATGTGGACAATATCCTGGTCAAATCTCACACCTTCATGGATCATCTTGCTGACCTGGAAAAAGTCTTTGATAGGTTGGCCCAATATTATCTCATGCTAAATCCCAAGAAGTGTGTCTTTGGGGTCACATCTAGCAAGCTTCTAGGATTCATAGTTTCTAAACGGGGTATAGAGATCGACCCCAAAAAGGTCAAGGCTATCTTAGACATGCCTCCTCCCCAGACACTGCAACAGCTTCGCTCTCTTCAGGGAAAACTTCAATCTGTCCGGCGCTTCATCTCCCAACTTGCAGATAAGTGTACACCATTTTCACACTTGCTAAAGAAGAATGAGAACTTCAAGTGGGATCTTTTATGTCAGCGCAGCTTCGATCAGCTCAAGCAGTATCTCACCAATCCCCCTATCTTTGTTCCACCAGTTCCTGGTCGTCCCTTGATCTTGTATATATCAGCAACACCTACTGCTCTAGGGGCACTTCTAGCACAACATGATGATTATAGCAGAGAGAGACTTATCTACTATATCAGTAGAACCCTAGTTGGTTATGAACTCAATTACACTCCTATGGAAAAAGCTTGTTTGGCAGTTGTTTTCTCAACTCAAAAGCTTCACCACTACATGCTAAGTCATACCATCCAACTAGTCTCCAAGATTGACCTTCTCAAGTATATGCTCTCCAGAACAACACTTACAGGCCGTTTGGCCAAATGGGTTATGCTACTAAGTGAGTTTGACATCCAGTATGTGGATAGAAAGGCAATCAAAGGGCAAGCTATAGCAGATCACCTAGCTGATGCACCTCTAGTAGATGCATATCCTTTGCTCACAGAATTTCCAGATGAGCATATCTGCCTAATTGAAGAACAACCCCCATGGAAGCTTTATTTTGATGGCTCATACACCTCTCATGGATCAGGGGCAAGAATATTATTAGTTACACCTCAAGGAGATTACATTCCAAAAGCCTTCAAGCTACAATTCCCTAGCACCAACAATATAGCAGAATATGAAGCTCTTGTAGCAGGATTAAAGATAGCTGCAGAATGGAATATCACTGAGTTACAAGTCTTTGGTGATTCCCAACTCATCATCAAACAAGTCTTAAATGAATATCAAACCAAAGATGAAAAGCTATTACCCTACAAAGAGCTAGTTGATCAGCTGACCCAGCATTTTACAAAGCTTCAGTTTACACAAGTGCCTCGAATGCAGAACAAGGCAGCAGATGCCATGGCCACTATCGGCTTGCTCTTGGAAATTCCCCAAGAAGCTATGCAGTATGAGTTTTTAGTTGAGCAGCTCCTCACACCTGCCTATGCGAATGAGGATTCAAACCGTGTTTATATCTTGGTTGGTCCCCAATCCCCTTGGTACCATGAAATTCATGCTTACCTTAACGATAGTATCATATCCCCTCACCTCACATGTACCCAATGCAAGAACCTCATCCGAAAATCATCCCGCTATGTTATCATAGCCAATACCCTATATCGTCGGGGTTATCATGATACTCTCTCTCGATGTTTAGATGAAAATGAGGCCGCGATGGCATTAAAAGAAGTTCATTCTGGACTTTGCGGTGCCCACGCGAGTGGTATTGTCCTAGCACAACAAATCCTTAGAGAAGGCTACTATTGGCCTACCATTGAAGAAGACTCTTGTGACTTTGTCAGAAAGTGTCTCCCATGTCAGCAACATGCAAATCTTGTGCACGCTCCAGCACAGGATCTACAGCCTATTGCACCACCTTGGCCTTTCGCTTGTTGGGGCCTTGATCTAGTTGGAACTATCACCCCTCTCTCATCTGATGGACATAAATGGATAATAACAGCTACAGACTATTTCACTGAGTGGGTGGAAGCAGTCCCCCTAGTCTCAGCTACAGGAGTTCAAGTCTCCAAGTTCATCTTGTACCACATTGTTTGCCGCTTCGGCATCCCATCCACCATCTTCACTAACCACAGAGGTAACTTTGAAAATCTCAACATGGAAGAATTATGCACTTCCCTCCACATCCATCACCGCTTTTCTAGCCCATATTTCCCACAAGGTAACGGCCAGGCAGAGGCAACTAATAAAACCCTCCTCAAAATCCTAAAGAAAGTTGTCAATGATTTCGGCCGTGATTGGCATCTTCAAATAAATCCGGCTCTATGGGCCTATCAAACTTCCTTCCGTACATCCACAGGCACAACTCCATACTCCCTAGTCTATGGTGCCGAAGTGGTATTACCTATAGAAGTTGAACTTCCCTCACTATGCATATCTTTGCGAGGGCAAATCTTAGATGAAGAATACAGAGTAGCTCGACTCACCCAGCTAGATCTCTTAGACGAGAAGAGACAACAAGCCTATGACCATCTCACAGTCTATCAAACTCGTCTCAAAAGGAATTTCAACAAGAAGGTGCTCCCATGACACTTTCAGCCAGGTGACATGGTCCTCAAAGAAAATATGAAAGTCCAAGCAGATCGAGAAAAGAAAGGCAAGTTTGAACCTACATAGCTTGGTCCCTATGTGGTTAGTGCCTCCTTTGGCTCTGGAGCCTATCAATTATCTACACCAGAAGGAGAACTCTTGAATGATCCCACTAACATCATTCATCTCAAGAAGTTCTATGCTTGAAGATCCTTGGTATACCCAGCTTTTGAAAAAATACAAAAAAAAAATAGTAAAGAGAAATAAGCGTCCAATGGTGAAAACTTGGCAATTCAAGCGCCTTGGATAGGTACCTTGGTGAAAACCTGGTAATTCAGGCGCCTTGTGTGCTAAAGACTAATCCATTATCTATCACTATCCTATCCCTCATCCATCCACCCACCATCCCATAAAACACCTACTTGTTCCCTTGATGTTCCAATCAAATATCCAAAATCTGATGGAGCTTGTCAATACCTCCTGTACAACTTGTAAATCTTGTACCAAAGCTTGTATTATACCTTGTAAATATTGTACCATACCTTGTATATATTCGAATCTTGTCCAAAGCTTGTACCATATTCCATCTTGTAAATGATCTTGTATCCTAGCTTGTATCCTATCACATGCACACACAGAATCCCATTTTCCTTAAGCTTTTCACAAACCATCTACCTATCCACCTATCAACTATTATAGACACCCCATCCTTCACAAACATTTCCATCTCACAAAAAACCAAAACATGAACAAACTTGTACATTTGTAACATATCTTGGTCTATCAGCTTGTATATCCTCTTTAGCTTAGTATCATTGTATCTATCCAGCGTTCGTGTCAGTTTGTCCTTGATCAACATCTTGCACACATCGCACACCTTGGTTAGATATTCCAATGCATCCTTTAGCTAGATCTCCTATCACCAAAGTGTTATCCTTCTTAGTTCAGCTTGCCAGATGCATCACTCATCCCGATCCATCAGCTTAGGTGCTCTTCGAAAGGTCCTTGCAGGATATAGCTTTCCTCATGTCTAATCTTGGTTCGTTAGTACCTAGTCCTACCCATCTTGTTGGCAAACAGTTCTCTTTTGGATTTTCACTTTCTTTTGATTTGGGATCTTCCCTTTTGGGTCTTGAAATATCTTTTCCAAGCAATCTCCTTGTTCCCTCCTCAAGGTTGCCATGATCTTCCATATCATGGTATGCTGCGAATGGGGCAATTAGAGCGTAAGGTCTTGATCAGGTCTTTTGCTTGTTTTCTTTTTCTGCTTGTGGGTTACCTAGTGTCATTTCCATGCTGCTTCCTCTGGGATTCATGTGTGATACTGGGGCAATCCTTGTGTGTTTGTTTTGAGTCAGTTCGTCAGTCCTCTGGACGATTGGTAAAAAGGCCTTGATGTTCTTGGTAACCCTGGCAATTAACCAATAGTCCTATAGCAAATCTAGTGCTCAACTACATGGTGGTACTTCTCTTTGAAGTATCCCCCTGCTCAAAAAACTTCAATGGATTTCCTTCATCTCCATTATCCCCCATCCATATCCTACGTCTGTCGCTCCTACCCCAGCTTATGCATCAGTATCTCTTTGAATCACTCCTCACGCTTAGCTTTAGGGATCCACAATCCTAGTCGTAGGGATCCACCAATCAAATCAATCCACCAAGCCTCATCTTTCGAGATCCACAATCCTAGTCCTAGGGATCCCCGAAACCCATCTTCCGCCAATCTGACTCTTTGAAATCTTGTTGCATTAGCTTTATCATTCTATCATCCATCTCCCTACCATGGATTCCTTTTATAGCACTCCGCTCCTCCATCTCCCCCCCCCCCCCCCCCCCCCAATCCTAGAAAGTCTTAAGCTTGCTTTACTATTGTGCCTCTGATTTCCCTTTATCATTCTCCCGTAGTGAGAGTTTGAGCTAATTCAGCCCCTTCTCTTCGCCAACCTGCGTCTCAGCTCGCCTCAATTTCTTGTACTTTTCAAGAAGTTGTCGAGCCTCATTTCTCTCCTCGTCGCCTTCTTGAGGGGGCATCATCTAAGTCTAGTCTCTCCTCTTCTTATCCGAGACTGGGCGACCTTGTTGCTAAAACATCTTCCTCATGTTGTCTTCATTCAAACTTCTTTGAAATAGTGTTGTCTCAACACTATGTCAAAGAGGGGCAAAATGTAGACACCTAAATTTGATTACACTATTTTAGTAATCCTATTTAGTTATCTAAAAAGGCATTATTAATTAAATTTCTATTTAATTAATCCTTTGTCATCCCCTAGTTGATTAATTTAATTAATCATCTATAGTCCTAATTGATAAATCAAATAATCTATTATTTATCAATTAAATCCTATTCTTCTATCTAATTCCAAAAATCCCCATTTATTAAATAAATCTATTTGATAAATGAAATCCTCAAATTCAAAAACTCCTAACCTATCTCTAATCCTCCATTTAGCCTAATCCACCCCATCCACCCATACTAACCAAGCTTAGCCACTAACTCACCCACCCTCATTAATGCCATCCACTTGCACATCTCTAACATCCCTAATCTAATCCTAAATCCAAGCCTAATCCACCCCCTAATGTTGTCACATTCCTTAAACAAGTTTAAGACTTTCCTAATCCAAACCAAAGTCTCCCCTCAAAAAAACCCAACCACTAAGTCATGAGTGCTCTTACAAAACATAAAGACTCTTACAAGCCCACTCATGACTCTTACACCCATCTTCCACACTCTTCCCTCTTCCACACTCATTCCTCTTACATCCCTCTTACATACTCAACCCCACTCATCATGCCCTTAACCAACCCTTAACCCTACCCTCTCACACTCATCCTCCTTGTGACAAGTGTCACCTTCCCATTGGTGCTAAACAAGCACAATCCATGTGCTCCCCTTTGAGTGCATCTTAGACCTCCTTAAGCCTTCATCCATCCTTGCATCTAAGCCCTCCATCCCTCTACCCCTTAGCCTATAAATTGAATCCCATCCCAAGCCATTTCATCAACAATCTTTGAGCTAAAGTTACCATGCTATTTTGAGAACCAAAGCCATCAATATTACCCTTATAATGCCAAATTGAGAGCTCACAAAGCTACCAATTTGCCATTACCCATCTCCATTGAAGCAACTTTTGAGCATCTTGAGCATACATCCACAGCAAAAGGACACATCTATAGAATCAAGAAAGCATGGATTGTTTTTTTTCTTGTGAAGTTTGCACTTCTTGTTTGCTTTCTTTGTCTAAGCATATATGTGAATTTCGTTTTTGGTTTGTGAATGTTTACTTTATTTGTTAATGTTCTTTGCACACTGATTCTGGTTCTACACATAAAAGATAACAAGACCTAATCATGAGTCATAGGATTATCCCTAGAATGAGGCTTAATCCTCAGAATTCCAAATAGAACACCTAGATACCTATCCATCGAGCTATGACTAGGATTATAATGATTTTTATTAGTTGATCAATAAGTAATATTGGATAGAATATGATGCCAGATAGAGGGAACAAAGATGCCTCGAGTGATGAGATGCCCCTAGCGATTAGGACATTATGTTTAGATTAAGTTGAAGTTAGTTTTGAAAGATTCAATGATGTAATCATCCTACCCCCTTGGGAGTAAAATTGAAAGATGACACACTTGAATAGTGATGTAGACCAGTAGATTGGAAGATACTAAAGTGATTAAAAATTTGAAAGAATGTAGAATATGTTGGTGTTTTTCAACTATTAAGTAACAAAATACTTAATACCAAGATAATAAAAGCACAAAAAATCTAAGGATCAGCTACTTCCTATAAATAATTGAATGTGTTTCTTATCCAGACCCAACTGCAACAAAATTAAGACAGATTTCCTACTCTTTAGGCTATGTAGAACCAATGTGGGTATACCTTAGGGATGGAAGATATTCTTTATAAAACATCATATACATAGTTTTCTCATTCCATGACACTTTAAGATAATACACATCCCTTATAAGAAGATTTGGTCACAATTCTTCTTAGATTTACAAGTATTTCTAGTAGTAGTAGCTAATTAAGGCTTAGAGATCAAATGCAAACAAGTCTTGACCAACATTGATATCTTTTAAATAGTAAAGTGAAAATTGATTTTGAATTTGAGATTGATGCTTGCCTATGATTTCTTCATAAACAGACTAAATTTGACAGATTAGTGCCTCATCCATTAGGATTTAGAGTTCACTCAATTTCTAGATCTGATTGATTGCTTTACAATAAAAATGATCAATAGTTCTTATTGAAAATCATACTTACATACATCCTTCATATTACCATGGAGACCCTATCAATATCACTAAAGCATTTATTTAATTCATTGAATTGATAGCAATAGTGAATTGACATACAATTTGATTTAATTGCATTCAATTGGATAAGCTTTTCTTGTACAACTTCACAATAACTAGCTAATAGAATGGAGACAAGATTCAACAAAAAAATTAATGGAGATAGTCCACTTTGTATTAATATCTTCTAAAAAATGGGTACAATTAGCGTGAAACTAGAGATGAATTAAGATGAAACCACAATATCCTGCAAGATAAAATGTATTCTCATACAATTGTAGAGGAATACATCATAATGTTCACATCAAGGTATTGGACCGAATAGAATTAAAGATAGACTTAATAGAAGCTAAAAGTAATACAACTATTTAGACCCTTTCTCTAGCCTTGGAACCTCACTTATAAAGGGTGAGATGCAACAAGCTTCAGGCTTAGAGAAAATGAAAGTTGTCCTTTAAGACAAAAGATATTTACATTCTACTATCACAAAAAAGATAAAATTTTGTGTAACAAAAAACTTGTAAATCAGAGTATTCTTTTGGTAGGCCCCTCTTCTATTACATCTCCAAATGCTACGCTTTTCATGATTGGCTCTTCTGCTATTTTGATTCCTTGAAATATGTAGCCATCAAACTTGCCAATGTTGTGTCCTATTCTAATATTTTCAAGTTAACCTCAACTTGGGGATCTCTACTGGCTTCATTGTGAACTAATAAAACCACATTTAGTCTTGTTTCTTCCTCTTCCATGTCATCATTTTGGGCCTCTGAACCTGCAAGTATAATTGGTTGCTTGTCTTTGTCCTCCTCTTTCCTCTGATCTACTATAGGAGTATCAATGATCTATATTTTATCTTGATCCATCTCATCATTATCACTTTCAACTTCCTCCCACCACTCATCAAAAGCAATATCTACAATCCACTTGTCAAAAAGTGTGTCATCTAGCCATCTAAACTGTAGAATATCATTTTTCTTCCTGATCACATACTCAGCCACTTTGTCAATGCTAACAAAATCTTGTTTTAAAGAATCAAAGAATAATTGGACCTTCACAATTTCCTCTATTGTGGTTGCCCACCATGCATGTCCTTTTCCATTAATGACTCTATTTATTGTCAAAAAAACAAGTCATCTAATTCTTTGGCCCATTCATCCTTACTTTTCAATGTATTCTTCTTATCCACAATAAATGGGAATAAATAAAAATTTTCACTTCTATACTTATCCAAGTAGCTAAAAATTCTTCTTTGCAACTCAAATCTTTTATAATCAAATTTTGGAAGATCATTAGTAACATCATAATTTTTTTCTATGTGGTCATGTGAAAATTTTATGATAGAAAAACATAAAAAAGTGACCTCTTTCCTTCTCTTGCTCCACTTATTGACAATGGGTTTCAAAATTTCATCATTTTCTTTTATTTCCTCCCATATGTTTATTACCCTTGCTAATTGATCATAAAACAATGGCCATTCAATTTTATTAACCAAATACATGAGAGCCTTTCTCAGTTTGTCCTCATACTACACATTTAACTCTACATGCAATGCCCATAATTTACTCTTCTCCTCTTCAAAATCCTTAGTTGTATGTTGTCTCTATGGTGTGTTAGGAATCTCAATGAGGGGAGTGGATTTAAAAGGTTTCACTTGTGGGAAATGGTATGTGATCCTTGGCCTAGAAGACTTTCCCTTCATTTTATTTTCAAGTTCAATTCTTTTTTGAACTTCTTTATTATAGGCCTCCAAAACTTTCTCATACTTATCCTACAATGCTAACCTTTCTTGCTCATCTCTCTCTACAGTGGCCCACTAGTACATTTCGGTTCAATTTTCAACCTTTATTGGTCAAATTTTTGACCCAAATTTTGACCAATCTATTGGTCAAAAACCCAACAAGCCATTGTCTAAGGTCATGCAGGAATTGGTCAAAATTTCAACCAATGAAGGTGACAATTTTGACCAACAAAGGTAGAAAAAAATTTGCACATTGGTGGAAATTTCAACCAATGAAGGTGTAAATTTCGACCAACAAAGGTAGAAAAAATTTTAGGCATTGGTGGAAATTTTGACCAATGAAGGTGGAAATTTTTACCAACAAAGGTAGAAAAAAATTTAGGTGTTGGTGGAAATTTCCACCAACAAAGGTCGAAAAAAATTTAAGCGTTGGTGGAAATTTCCACCAACAAAGGTCGAAAAAACCTTGGCGTTGGTGGAAATTTCCACCAACAAGAAGGTGTAAATTTTTAGGCATTCTATAAAATAGTTCAGACGTCTTGCCTATGATACGACATTTTACATGCATCCTACACTCTCTCATCCGACTGATGATGGATTATGCAAAGTGATATGAAACCATGATTCTAAAAAACACACACAATCAAATCCAAAATGAACTTGCACTAAAAATGGATTATGGAAATATGATATTGTTAATTTTGCATGCATGTCTACCAAGACAAATATATGTTTACATTGTGATTGTCCTCATAGACATGTGTGCAATTTTACCAATATCATATTTCCACAATCCATTTGTAGTGCAAGTTTATTTTGGATTTGATTGTGTGTTTATTAGCATCATGGTTTCATATCACTTTGCGTAATCCATCATTAGCCGAATGAGAGAGAGTAGGATGCATGTAAAATGTCGTATCATAGGCAAGACATGTGAACTATTTTATAGAATGTTGCAAAAACATCGACAATAACTAATATGAAGAATATATAATTAGTTATAAAATTGAGAAAAATCATGTACCAGTGAGTTGGTCAAAATTTCAAGCAAAAAAATTTTCACCAATGGTTTTGTCGAATTTGGTCAAAAATTGGGTCAAAAATTTGACCAATAAAGGTCAAAAATTGAAACCAAATGTACTAGTGCAAGTATGCTTGCCAAGTTGACTCTTTGAGTTCAATCATCAAGTCACCCCACCAAAGTGCCTCATCAAGGTCAGTCTTTAGGTCCACTCATTGAGCTTGCTCACCAAGTCAACTTTCCATGTGGTGTCTCTAAGTGGCCTCGCTAAGTCAGCTCACCAACTTGCCCCACCAAGTTGCCACTTTAAGTCCACTCACCATGTTAGCTTTCCAGGCTGACTCCCCAAGTCAACTCGCCAAGCTGACAATTGAAGTACGCTCGCCAAGTTGACTATTCAAGTGCCTTGACCAAGTTAACTCAAAGTTCATTCATCAAGTCTCCCCACCAAAGTGCCTCATCAAGGTCAATACTTAAATCTACTCATCAAGTTAGCTCACCAAGTCGCCTCACCCACATGTCCCACCAAGTCCCCAAGTCCGCTTGCCAAGTCAACAATTCAAGTGTGCTCACCAAGTCAACTCTTTAAGTTTGCTCACCGAGCCCATCCCCTAGGTCAACTATCTAGGTGAGCTCACCAAGTCACTCCCACCCAGTCACCTCAATGAGTTGACTCTTTCAATGAGCTCACCAAGTCTATTATTCAAGTACGAATGCTAGGTCAGATCACCAAGCCAACCCAACAAGTCATGTCACCAAGTTGACTGTTCAAGTACGCTAACAAAGTTGACTCTTTAAGTTCACTCATCAAGTCACCCCACCAAAGTGCCTCATCAAGGTCAGTATTTAAGTTAGCTCGCCAAGTCGACTCACCATCTCACCTCACCTAGTGGACTTGCTAAGTCGGCTCACCAACTTGCTCCACCAAAGTCGACTGTTCAAGTATGCTCGCCAAGTTGACTCTTTGAGTTCGGTCATCAAGTCACCCCACCAAAGTGCCTCATCAAGGTCAGTCTTAAGGTCTGCTCATCGAGCTTGATCACCAAGTCAACTCACCATGTCGCATCTCTAAGTGGCCTCGCTAAGTCGGCTCGCCAACTTGCCCCACCAAGTTGCCACTTTAAGCCCACTCACCATGTTTAATTTTGAAAATAATGTCTAGTTATCAAAAATTGACATATTATGTCAACGATTAAATAGAAAATAGAGTAAGAAGGTATAGAAAATACCTTTTGTCCTCCTACTGCTTTGATACTATGTAGACCAAAAAATTTAGTGATCAATGTGCTTTCATAAGTATGAACATGATTATAGTAATTTGGCAGCATACAAAGAAGTACCTGTAAAATGATCACACTGGTAAACAATGAAGAAAAGAAAAACAATAGGATGCTAAAACTCTGTGGAACATTAAGGCAAACTGAGGAATCCCACAATATAAAATTTGTGTACCTTAAAACTAGCATTAGTTGGCTACCACACCTAAATGTATAGCTTAAAGGACTCGTTTAGTTACAGCTAGCATCTTAAGATACAAAGATGCATCAATTTCCAAGGATGCTGACAAAAATTGCCAAATAAACTAAGAACAATAACTCCCACTTTCTTCGACTAATTGAAAAAATTGCATAGATGAGACTAAATTACTATGCATGGTGTTTAAAATGTAAATCTCTTGTACACCCAAAACCAAGTGTGGCAAATTGAAAATTTTGTGAATCCAATTTGTCTAGGGACAAACACACAAACTCAATAGTATATTTCAATACAGTCTTCTTCAATAAAAAGATATTAACTAAAAATAAATACACATTTTAAAATCATATTGTTTTCATCATTCAAATATTACACATATACATTTTTCATTCTCTTGTTAGTCTGACTCTAAATTTCTTGTTAGCAAAATCAATAAACATTACAAGGCATATCCATATAAATGTAAAATATTGAGCAAGTCGCTAGTCATATGCATTAATATGCAAATAAATATGCAAACCTGATTCCCAATTGCAGATTGAGCATTAAGTCATAATTTCTATGCCCTTTATCGATAATTTCACCCAGTCTCTTACTTTCATTTGGCTGCCATTTATGCCCTCTTTTCACAGCCTTGGAAGGCACATTTATTCTGGATACCTCATTAATCAAAACTCCTTGAACATATTCTCTCTTGACAGTAGATTGCACAGGAAAATTTTTGGGATCACAAGTTTTGACACCCTCGTCATTATCATCAAAGTCCTCACTACTTGAGCTTCTTATCCAATCAAAGGAAAAGGTTCTTACTATTCTAGATTCAAGGGTTTTTGAGGATGTTGTTTTAGAGCTAGGGGCATAAGAAGTATTCAAATAAACCTCAAAATCAGACATAGAAGAGCTTCTCTCCTTCCAACAAGATTGGTCATCAATGGAGAGATCGTCATGTTGATCCACATTGGAAGGCGAGGATTCCAAAAGGTGGCATAGGCTAGTCTGATTGCCACATGCAGGATAAAATGTACCTTTCCCATCTTTGAGCCCCTTACTCTAGGTCCCCATATAACAACTCCCATATGCCCATCTATGGACTCCATGGCCATGCTTCAACCCATCAAGCCATTTCCCATCATATTTATCCCCATTGGTTTGACTCATAATCCCCATTCGATCATGGGTTTCCACCATATCTTCTAACTTATCATAAAAGGCAACAAGGTTAAGCCTGCTAAGGTTGGCATGAAAATCTAGCTTCTCTTTTTCTTCCTTGAAAATCACTTCTTTGAAGGCATCATAGTATACAATCTTCATCCTCACACATCTATTTCTATAATCTCTTAGTCTTGCCATGTGTCCCGCTTCCTCCAATTTCACCGTTTTTGCCTTTAGCTTATTGATGTTCTCCATGAGCTTTTCCTCCACCTCCCCTACTACTCTCAAGAAAAGACTGGCCTGTTAAGAAATAAAAAGAACAATTCTCAGTACATATTAATTTAACAAACAAATTGTGCATCAAAAAGCTTTTCATAGTTAAACTCAGTTTCATATGTACCAATTTACTATGGACTGATGTTTTCCACTTATGTATAAATATATTCCAACTATAAGACAATTATTAGGATTCAATTATATAATTTTTGAATCCAATCTATTGATTCATTTACATGAATAAATGATCGGATGTATATAAAAATCTATGACTTTTTAGTTGAATTTATGAACTCATTTCTCATGAATAGCTGTATACAAGAATCTCCCTCATGAGAATGATGGTAGTAGATGGATGCAATAAAAAGACAAATAAAGAGGAAGGAAATAAATGGACAAGTTATTATGGATTAGTTAAGTGGGTTCTTATCACTGATTACTTATGAAAAATAGACCAACAAATTTAATTGAAAAACTACACAATTAAATTCTGGTTCTAGAAGTATCATAATTTAACTTGCTGTGAAAAAATATCAAAACTTTACATATTAAACAGATAAAAGTAGTTTTCATTTTAGAAATTATAAAAAAGAAATTAAAATATAGATCAAAGTCTAAATGCTAAATCCTCCATTCACTCTTGCAGGTTACATCATGGATCCAATGATAGGCTTCCAAACTTGATTGCTAAGTAATCTGTAGTTCTCTTTAGCTGGCTGAATTAACAATTTAACACTAAATTCTATTCTTCTAGATCTAATTCTACTCTTCTATTGAATCAAGCAAGTTAAAACTAAATTCTATTTAGGAAATTGCATTATGAGTACAATGAAGGATAAAAAAGTTCTTAAAAAACCAAGCAAGATGAGAAATTAGAGGGCATTTTGAAACTGGCCTCCATCTTTGCTTTTTTGGCTTGCAAATAATTAAAAAGTAAGATGAATAATGTCAATAAGCTTAATTGAATTCCAAGCCCAAGAGCATCTAGTTGGACTTCCATGGCAGAAGAAGGTGCACCTTGTGATAAGGGAAGCATAGAAAGCCCTTCCAAGTTAACACTGCTTGTGTCAGCATGGAAGACTGCATCATATCCAGTGTGATTTGAAATATTAGCTTGGTCTTGGGTAGTAAGCAAGGAATTCAATAAGAATGGTTGCAAACACAGAATTCAACAAAATGAATTTCACTGATATCTGTAAAATTTTAACTGATGATAAAAAACTCTATAAAATTACCAGGAGTAAAGGAACTTCCTCGATAGGAAGCTCTACTCCAAGATCCCCTTGAGCTACCATAGCCTAAAGAGGAGGAAGGAAGAGACAACTGTTAGAATCCTAAACAACATACAAATACCATAAAAAAATCAATACATGCATAACTTGAATGAGTGTGGCTAAAAATGAAGGTGGCTATGACCATTCACATGCAAGCAGTGTGTAAATGCTTATCATAAATAAAGTAAATGAAAGAAAACATTCAATAATTTCCAAGGGACCACTAGCATATAAATATCAAAAAACCTCCAACGAAGTACTTTCATAAAATTGTAAGCTTATACAACTCTCTAGATCAACAATTCCTATCCATTTATGAACTTTTTAGTAAACTTGTGCAAAAAGTTTACCCTTGGACTAGCAATAACCTTATGTTTAAAGAAACTAAAAATTTAGGAACAAAGCTGAAAGTTTCTCAAAGCAAGCAGCTTATGCTACTGAAAGAATAGAAATTAAGTCTTCTTAAGTAAACTCGTGGGAGTCATGATACTTGTGCTTCTTTATTGCTTTTTAAGGATAACATTTTTAGAAGCTCTCATCACCATCATATCACCAACACCTTTGCCAAGCAATAACCTTATGGGTAGAAGAAACTAAGAATTTATTTAAAAAAGACAAAAGGGTTCTCAAAGCAAGTAGCTTATGCTACTGAAAGAACAGAAATTAAGTCTTGGGTCACAAGAAGTTACAGATTCGAACTAGGCCTAAATTTAAACCTTCACTGTATTTGACTATATTCACTTAGATCTAAAATAAATCATATTATACATGATAGCATACTCTAAAACCATTTCAAATTTAATAAAGATTATAATCAATACAAAGTTAGGAAATGTAAAATGTAAATAAGTAAATCTGTGCATGGATGTATGCACACGTGCACATGTGTATGTGCGTACGTGTGTGTGAGAGTGTGTGTGTGTGTGTGTGTGTGTGTGTGAGCATGTGTGTGTGTGTGTGTGTGAGAGAGAGAGAGAGAGAGAGAGAGAGAGAGAGAGAGAGAGAGAGAGAGAGAGAGAGAGAGAGAGAGAGAGAGAGAGAGAGAGAGAGAGAGAGAGTATGCATTCCTTTTTATATTGTAGGTAGTAGCAGATAGAAGAAAAGGGAATAGAAACATAGGAACAAGGATCCAAGAAATTTTTTATTCTGGAGAATCAAATGGAGCACTAGCATTCAAGATGGATGCTTTTGCAAGACAGAGACTAGGACAAAGACACACAACTTATATTCACCACTACAGGTCACTTGCACAATATCTGGGTTCTCCAACCTTGTATGGCCATAAAAAATGGACACTTGCATTAAAGAATGGTGCCCTTCCCTTTGAAAATCACAAAACTGGACACATGTACTAAAGAATGGAGATCCTATAGATCAAGAACACAAACTATTTTGCAAAAACACTTGTCCATGACAATTCTACACTCTGACACTAGTGTCTGGACAAATAGTGGAGCCTTGAATACTAAGAGAAGCATGATCATTCATAGTTTCATCAGATTGACATATAAATAGCTATATGGACTTTAGACATCTAGAAAGCTAAATATTTACCTGAATAGGGACAAAAGAAAAGGGTGTTGTTGTTTGGGAGACTATCTTGGTCAGTCCTCTAGGTGGTATCTTTCAACCTCAACTGAGCCGATTGAATATTTGGGTGTGTGAGATATTCTAGAAACTAGCCAAATATTGTTAAGTGGTGTTTACGAGAGACAAAACAACAAATCTTGGATACCAAGTTCAAAAGAAGGTAAAAATTAACAAAATAATAAGATCATTGTTTCTTAGCTGTTGAAATCTAACTTGCAAGACAATGTTTCTTAGCTTTTAAAACCTAGCTTGTATCCTATGTATTCAAAATTTGGCATCTCATACCTAAAAAAAAGGTGACAAGATGGAATCAGAGCTAGAATGAACCTAAAGCTAACCCTAAATTCTTCTCAAGGCAGCACTAACAAAAATTATGGCAAATAGAAGATCTTTTCCCATGCATGGTATGACAGCTACACAAAAATACCCATAGCCCTTGCATGCCACAACATCTTTGTTAGGAATTGGAAAAGCACATTTCCTCTCGTAGAAAAATGTTTCTTGACAGTTCACAATTTCTAAGACCTTTCTTGTGAAGCTAAAAGATGGAGAGGACAAAGATAACAAAGGCATAATTTATGAGATTGAACTAATGTCAAATTTATGAATTACGACAGTAGAATCTAAAGAGAATTCCATGTTTAAATACACACACTAAAATTTCATAAGCATAAGATACCAACAAGTCTTGCATGAGAATGTACCTAGTATAATAAATTATGAGAAGTTGTGATGACATAAAAATGCCCATTAGAAGCAAATAGTCTCAGAATGAGGAAGATGTCAAGATTTTCACAGTTGAGAGTTATGCCATTTTAACCAACTTATGTCGCATTTAGAAAAATCTCTAAACACTATATGGCCTCATATATTTTACTCACACAAGAAAAAAATCACATTAATTTATTTCATGTGAAAATTATAGCATAAAGAATATATCTATCCCTCCTTTCAAAGTGTCAATTTAGATATTACTGTCCACGTTTAAGTTTTTCTCTCTCGTTTCTTGATAGAACCATCTTGAGCTCTATGAGGAAACTACAATTTGAAAACTCAATAGCTAGGAATCAGTCAGATAGCTAAATGATGGTCTCATTCTAGTTAACTTCACTAAATGATAGACAATCAAAAAAATTGATTTAAAAAAATCTTTACTGAAGCTCATAGTCCTTGCCAACAATTTAAAGAAGATTATAACATATTCACAAGTAAAGCTTTTATATTTTGTATTTTACATCAAAGCTATACAAAAACCATCAAAAACCAACAATGGAAAAGCACCAACATCCAAACAAATACATGCATGACTAAATAGTAAACAAAGTAGCATGGACATTTAACTTTCTATATAATGCTTGACAAGAATTACTTCACATAATTTATTAACCCCATTCAAAGCAATATCACCAATCATAAAGTAATAACTTATCCAACTAAAACCTCTAATCTAGGGAGACTGTACTTACCCGATCTGATGCAGAAAGAATTGAATGAAGATTTGGTATTGAATCAACACTTTCAATCTTCATAGTCACATGGATATCCACACCACAACCTTCACATAATTACAAATACAAATGCATTGATATTTTATCACATTTTAAATTTTGATTTAAAATATAAATTAAGGGAAAATGCTATATCAAGCCCAATACTGTTTGTAAAGGATTATATTACACTGGAAAGTTAAAATTTTGCTTCAAAGGTTTACTTTTAAGGTAATCTTTCAACTCATGCACCACCTTAGCATCTTTAACAAAGGAAACAACATAATAGTCTATGCCATTCTCAACTCCAAATTTAATATCATCCTAACCTTTATCTGCGAAAAAAAGAGACAAGAAATAGATTTTATCAAATACCAAATTAAGCTATCTTAGATGCTGTGTTGGTCAAAACAACTCATCACATATACACGTAACAACAAAATACAAATATTACACATATTTCAAGATTGATAAACATATCATTCAATTATATTCTAGGTAACTTCAATCAATCAATATTAGGTACAAAAAAGGGAAATCACAATGAAATCAAAGTCCCTAAGAAAGAAGCAGATTGAGATGCACATGTCAATAAGTAACAAAAATCTAATTTGCTATGCATGCCTGAGAGTTGATAAAATGGTCTTAACCTATAATGGAAGGTAGGGTAGCACTTTTTCCACGCACATTTAAGTGTTATCGTGATTTAAGCTCTCCTCCATCGATTACTTCACAAATTATAGAATCTGATGTTTTTGACTTCACTTGCAGTGACATCATCCCCCCTAGAGAAATTCAAATAACGATAAGAAATAGAAAGCTTTGAAAATGTTGCGAATAACATTAGTAACTCTGTTCTTTTCAGCTAATAAATGATTTTTCAAGCCAACACAAGAGAACGTACCATCAACAAGTAGTGTGTCTCCTTTCTCCACATCATTCACAAAATCATCATAATTCACGCTTACATAGTCTTCAGAGCCCACTCCTCTTTTGATTGTGAAAGTAAACTCTTGGCCCTTTGTGAGCATGATAGGCTGTGGTAGATCTCCACTTCTGACTTTAGGGCCCTAAAATAAAATGATCTTTTAATTTATTGTTTGAGCAAAGGACTAACTCAAAAGACATATAAAAAAGGGGGTTATCTGATAAATTGCACCTAAAACACAAAAAATGACTATTAATAATGTAGATGTATTTTAATTTAGGATGAAAAAAAAGTGAAACAGATTTCAAATCTACATCTTTTCTGATTGGCTAACAGTGTTGCAATATGAAAATAACCCACATTATGATGTTTTCAAATAGTTAGTTCCAGCAACAACCTATATATAATAAAGGAGTTTCAACACCTATACAACTCTAGATGAAAGAAAATCTTGTATGATCTTAAAGATTTCATGCATATTGATAATATTCTCCTATTATAAGATTTCATGCATATTGATAATAATAAACTTAGATATCATTTATAAAACAAACTCTCAGACATTAGCAGTAGAAAATGCTTCCTATTTAAATTACCTACCAACAAAATAAGTGTCTCACATTGCAGATTAAAGCCTAGAAATAGTTATAGCAAATGCATAGAAACAGATCTGAGCCTAGATCAAGATAGCTCAAGTCCATACGAAATGTCTCAATGATTGAGTTTCTATATATAGTTATCTTATTTTAGGGCACCAAAATGGGTTTTATCCCCTCACACAAGTAAATGATCTATTAAAATATCCTAGATTTGTAATTATAAAGCTTTGCTTCAAACAAAATGCCATAATCAAATTGTGAACTAGAGAATAGTGGAAGGCCACACAAGCAATTACTTCCCAGAAATACTATGATAAGAAAAGATAATGCTCACACACTACTTGAGATCTGAAATAGAACAAGCTTCAGTAATACATTGCAATATATAAATATAAATATATATAAATAAATAAATAAATAAATAAATAAATAAATAAATAAATAAATATATATATAAATATATAAATATATAAATATATAAATATATAAATATATAAATATATAAATATATATATATATATATATATATATATATATATATATATGGATCTTTTGGCACTATTACTAAAATCGTTTACCTTCTAGGTAAGAACATAAGTTTGTTTCAATATACAAATCTTCAAAAGGAATTTCATATTAGAAAAAAAAAGTAACAAGAAATAAATTAAATTGCAGTGCACTAGGAATAATATAACACATAATGAATACTAAACCTCAATTGAACAAAAGACTATACAGTGGCTTCAATAAAACTGATGCTACACCTTAACCATCACTTGTAGCAAGCTACTTGAAGATATGTAGTACAAACCATCCTAGAGAACAACCTCTAATTTTTAAAAACTTTCGCTTTTACTGGGTGAAGTTTTACTTTTTGCCTTGGCAAAGTCAACTAGGTCTTCAAACAACTTATCTTCAGGTTTAACTTGTTTGTTGGAAGGTAAAGATTGTTGTGGATTTGCATCATTGTAAGTTCCATCATGAATGGAGATGAAAGCCAATTTACCTGACTAGATTCTTATAATGAATATACAAGAGAACTTCAATTTCATTTTTGAATTCTACTACACTATGCACTTGTAGAGATCCTTTCTTGTTCCTCTTTGTGCCCACCACTTAGCCCACATTATTGAGTGTCCTATACAAGAAAGTCTTATAGCAAGCAAATTACCCAAGATTTTTGGAGTTGCTCCACTATAAGATATGATGAAATCATGAACTAATTGCCTATTATTTAAGAAAATGAGAAACACTATAAGAAACTTTGTAGTGCTGCAATAATAGCCAAATCACCAAAGTAGGCATGCTTTTTGGATCATATTCTCTCTCAGACACAGATGTAACATGCATTTTGGTTGCAGGTGATTTCTAGGAGCTTGGGGTTCACTATCAATTCCAACACCTTTGACTAAAATTTTTGAACAAGCCAAAAGTTGTTCCACTATAATGATTAATAATAAACTTTATTATTATTCAAGTCAAAAGTTTATAATTAGCAAAAATGGTAGATAATTTTGTTCATGGTGTCAAGGAAAATAAAGACTTCTTGACAATAGTAAGAAACAACACAGATGACTTAGAAATAGTCTATCACAATGAAAGACATATTTTGCCCATCATAGCACTAGCAGTGCTCTACTATCTCATTTTTGGTAATAGAGACACCCCCCAAACATGAAGGATTCACCCCCCAAACATCTTCAAACATGAAATGATCCACTTTCTATTAGACTGGTGTCTAATCCAGGCTAAACCTCCATCAACAATTACCATCCAACACTACACTTACACCAAGTTTTCCCACTCTCCTGCATTTGGTTAATATAGTACAAATAAATTATCACAACCTCATTTTCTCCCACCAATAACAGTGACTATAGGTGGTAGGAGAGAATCTACATTGGAAACTTCAGAATAAGTACAGTTGACTGTGCCTAACTAGTCACTGGTTTGAATGCACTAGTCTATTATTCCTTACTCAACCCGCAATGAAAATTAAAAGAATGCGTGGACAAGATAAAAATAATAATAAAATGTTCTCACATTAAATATTAGTCAAAATGCATTTGATACATCATAGGAACTCACTATTCCATGGGATAGAGACTGAATTACAGAGAACAGGACTATATTATTGATTAAATTTTTTTCACAATGCCTTGTCTCACCACCCCAACTCTACTTCTCCCCCAAACACTTGAAAAATCCCTTCTAAATAACTAAACAATAGTAAACAACCACTGCTATCTAACTATCTGACTGTTACCAGTTAGTTATAAATTGAAATTTGTTGTCTAAGTTGACACAAAGTGTCAACTTCGACAACTTACAATTATATATTCCTTTAATATATTTCACTAACGTTTTCAAAGGTTTTATAACTTCACTAACCCTTCCAAAGACACCTAAAATCCTTACAAGCTTTACTAGGCCTAAATTGCCAATATGGCAAATTGTAACTTTTGAGTACTTTTAGTGCTTTCACAACTTTTAATTAGCCTTAGAGGCCATATTACATTTTTTTTAGACCTTCTAGGCTTTTAGATCCCCCCAAAAATTGACCTTTCAATATCCTCCTAGGTGTATGTTAACATTACAATGCCCTTAACTTCAATACATGCCTTTATAGTTTAGTCTTCAAAACATCAATTACAAAAATGGACCATTGATCCAGTTACATTCAAAATTTGATCTTCCTAGATCATTAAACCAAATGACCCTCTCCACATACCCTTTGCTAGGGTGCCCTGCACCATCGTGTGTATGATAAAGATATATCATATAAACTAACAAGAGATATTATATGCAGATTTATAATGTCTATGGAAAACTTATAAGAGGAATAAGTGCACATTTGAAAGGATAATAAGGGCAGACATTGAAGGATAAAAAGTGCTGATTTGGGAAAAGGATAAGTGCAAACAAGGCAAATTTATATGAAGCAAATATAAAAAGGCACATCTATTAACAAAGATTGTAAAAGGTGGATTTGAGAAGATCATTGAAGAAGCAAAATGCAAGAAGAAAGGTATAAGATTTAAACAGATTATAATGTCCATCATCTGTTGAAGATAACAACATTGTCAAGGTGAAATTTTAGACTTAAGTGAAGTTGGTTCTTTGCTTCGAGGGGTTGGACCCTTCAAATTTTTGGAGTTAATTGTTGATGAAAATCATAGATAGGAAATATTAGCATTGCTCAGAGAGTTAATTACTTTATCCACAAATACTTTTAACTATCATTCATATGCAAGTGGTAACATATGTGCTCCTCGCAACTGCAAGATCAAGGCCTCTTCAAAACACATTATGTGCAACCCTCTTAAAAAAAGATGCTTCAAATCATTGCATAAGCAACACTTGTAAATCATTAAACTTTAATTTATTTTCTTGGTCATCGTACTTGCATAAAAGAGACTGTGTTCCTAACAATGCAGGAAGGACTTCTTAGCTTACACTAAAGTATGCTTTCAAGAGTTTGGCGATAGAGTGAAACACTAGATCACTTTAAATGAAACTTATGCCTATGTGGCTATGGAACCATCGAAACCATGAACCACAAAGAAAAATAGTCATTGATTCCTTTCGCTCTCATATTCTGTAGGAACCATTGAAACCATTAAAGTCTGACAGTGAGTCATACTAAGCCACTATACAGGCATAAATCAATACAAAGTCACATTCAACAAACATTATCAATAATAAGTATTAACTCTTGGGAAGGTAAAAGCTAATTTACATAATATAGCTTCTATTTAAAAAAAAAGATAGGAGCACATTTAATGATCCCCAGAGAGGTGTAATAGAAAAGGATTAGGTTTAACTAGCTCGTTGAAGTTAGGTACAGTTCAAGAGGTAGTTACTGTAATGACCCCATCAAAATAAGGTTTGATAATAAATTAATAATTGTGTAATATAACGAAGAACTATAAAATTAATAATTAGAATAAATTGAAATAAAAATAAAATTATAAGTCCATAACATTAATATAACATTATCTATTCGAAATGCATTTGTTTCACTTTTGGGATTTAAAATCACCATCTATTTATGGTGGCTATTGATAAAATCTTTTAGTTCTTCCTATACTACACCCTTTGTTTGTTTGTTTGTGTGTGCATGTTCACATCAAGCACTTTTTCTGACAATTTGTGTGCACAATAATGGGGGAACCATTTATTGTCATGCCCCCACCAAAATGCCATAAATTAGAGTGATCCTATCTCACAGGTTCCAAGGTTGCAAACCCCATATTTGTAACCTATTTTATTCTTCTGACACACACTTAGCTAGTGTCTACCAGGTTTCTATGAATCAAGGTATCAAGTTGTGGCTATTACATCTTGTTCTCAGAAAAAGACTTTATTCAAACACCTAATGGGGCACAAGCAATATCTTGAAGGATTGCAAGAGCTGACAACAACTTGTGTTCAGAAGCATAATTTAGTGCAGTCAAAATGGAGACAGCAGGTTGTCGAACACAAAATGATAGTAAGCTTGTAAAAGGAAAATCAAAGTGAAATCAAAGGTCTTATACATCTTAGGGCATCTCAAAATAAAAATATATAAGTAGAAATATCACTATAGGAAAATCAACATAAAATAGTACAAAAAAATTATGGGCTAAAGACAACCTAGAGTTAGCTGATTATAAATATCTACTTCATGTTGTTTATATGTAAAATATTTACAAAAATTTGTATATACTCAAGATAACCAGGTGTGATAAAGGACATACTCTATGGCTTGGACATCAAGCATCTACCTATGACATTTTCCTAGGAGTTCCACAATAGCACCCACATATGTTTTTGGTACTTCAACAATAGCAATATGCATTTCATTATTTCTAACATATGAGAAGTAATGTTTGATATTGCAATTGCATATAGTATATATTTTCATCATCTTTTCATCATTTTACTCTTTATATGATTCCGCAATCATCAATAGAAATCCAGGATGATGAGGATATTATTGTACCTCATAGGGTTCAAACAATTTATCATTAACTTTTTTTTTTATAACTTTAGGTGGGCCTACCATAAACTCAAATCCTTCCTTCAGCCTACAAGATCAAAATGTCCAAATAATTGTCAAAGGTTCCTTTTGATTGTAAGATGTCTAAGATAAATAGCTGCACAGTGATAAGAAACTAGCTCCATAATTATAAATGTGTTGCAACCAATAGTTGCATTCGTTAGAGAATTTACACAATATTATCAGTCTATGGAATTAAAATTTAAATATAAAGGGAAAGAAATTGTGCCTAAAGGCATTTTTGATTAATCAGTATGAGTGGTCACTCCTAGGGGATGGAGAGGACTCTCCGCAAGGGACAAATTGCATAGGTAACCAACTGCTCTCTAGTAAAAGGCATGCCTACTGGGCAAGCTTCATTTGTCATAAAAACATTCATATAATATTGGATAGCCATAATGTGCTATTTAGTAATTTGTCTCTAGGATTACTATTTGATAGGGTATTTTAATGCATCATAGAGTTGGAAATAGGTTCCAAGCTTGTCATGAACGTCCTTTACTACCATCCATAGATGTATAGAGAATAAAAAGAAAACATTACAAAGCAATTGCTAGAGATGGATCACATCAAGCCAAGTTCTAGCTCTTTTGAATCATATGTGGTGCTTCTAAAGAGAAAAGATGGTATGTGATATGTGCATAGACCATAGAACCTTGAGCGGGAAAATCATCAAGAATAGGTATTTGTCTACCATCAATAATAGGTATCTGTCTCTCACGATGAATGGCTTATCAATGAGTTGCATGGAGAAATTATCAATGAGTTGCATGGAGCAATCTATTTTTTAAAGATTGATCTCAAGTTAGGATATTGTTAAATCCATGTGTGCAACGAGGATGTGCACAAGACAACATTCATATTCTATTTTGGGTACTACGAGTTTTGGTCATGGCTTATCGCTGATAAATGCTCTAACGAATTTCTTATCATGTACCCATTGCCAATCAATAATCAAGTAAAATTATTATTTTTTGATGATATATTGATTTACACAATACATAGCAATACCATCTAAAGCATTTAAATATAGCTATTGGAATAGTAGAGCAATAGGATATTTTTAAAGAAGTGGGCTATGTGTTTGAAGACTTAACAAATTTGAGATTCACTTGGTTTCAAGAATACTATAATATTCTCAACTTAACAAGGCCAACCACGTGAAGGTGGAAGCTCATTTGGCCTCACCTCCCTCCCCCTAACATCAATCTAAAGTACCCATTATCATCTAATTACATACTTCATTCATTCAGTCATCCATTTATGAACTATAACATTCAATCAATACAATCACACAACATTCATTAATATGATATAAAATTCATTAATACACAATACTAATCAAAATTTCATTAACAAAAAACAATATTCATTAACATAAAATAAAAATCTGTATTAATACACATTATTCATACATAATTACTTAAAACAAAGTTCTTTCATTATCCAACAAGGTTTTTCAAAGAAGATTTTTAAAACATCATTTCTTTTTTTTTTGTTTTTCTGAGCTCTCTTAAGAAAAGTGCTCATAGGGGCATCCATATCTACTTCATTCTCCTCCTCTTCTGGCATGTGTAATGTCAAATTACAATGGCTCCTTCTCTTTGGAGGAGCAGGAGGTTGCTGCACTAAAGGGGGCTCTGTTGCAAGAACAAGTGAATGCGATAAATTGACATACTCTTTTTCTTTTTCTAACTGTTACAAGTTTGTAATTAAGTACGCGTACAACATAAAATGCATTTTTCTTACCTGAAAATGCCACATCATGTACACTAACATTTTGATCTGCCACTGCATCAACATGTTGAAGACTTGGAACATGGTCCACTCCTTCAGCATGATGTTCAACATGCTCTAAAATATTCAAAAAAAGGATACACATCAAATTCCAATTGAATATGTTAAATTGTATTCATAATTGCATAATTAATTTCCAATAGAAAATTAATACCTCCACCACTATAATGCACATCATGGCCTTCGTCAGGAGTAGGTTCTGTGGTAGGATATGAAGGCTGCAGTAAAATGTTATGCACATTGTTATGTAGTCAATTTACATTTAAAACTAATACCAAAAAAGACTCTTCTCAACTATTTAATTTCATTTACTTTTCATCTGACCAATTTACCTGTGAGATATCATTTGGTGCACTAGATTCTTGGGCAAGGCTTAAAGATTCTTCATGTAGGTGTGCAACCACAACTTTATAGCCTTCCTTCAAGGCAATTTTTCTATCTTCATCTGTGACCTCCACATTGAAATCTGTGCCCTGTATTTTTTGCTTGATAACGTCAATTTTCCATGTATGGTTTCATTAAACAAAACTATTTGCAACATTATATTAAAAAAAAAACTAAATTCATTACTCTATTTACAAGTCGAGACTGCAGATTCATATAGCCACCAGAGCCAAGTTTGTGTTGGCTAACCTTTTCTATTCTTGCTTTTGTAGCCACAGATGTGTCCTGCAATCTATGAAAAATTTCAAACATATTAGATTATATATTTACAAATATCAATAATTAGTGCATGATTACAATGTACTTAATACTATAATGACATACCTCTTTTTGCCATGTGCGGCTTCATTATCTCTATCTTTGCATAGCCTTTTCTCCTTTGCATCTTCTATTATTTCATTCCACTCCATCGGTGGAATCATAGGAGGATGGTCATACTTTGGGTTATCCTTAAGACCCCTTCTATATTGATCCCTCACAGTCTTTATATGCTTTGCTACTCTTTTCAGAAGTAGGCCAGCGTCAAAAATGTTTTTCCCAAATTTCTCCTCCATGGATGCAATCAGTTGATTTTTTAATTCCCTAGCTTGTAAATTCCACATTTTTAAAAACAAATAGATTTTTAGATCAATAACTTTAATATATTAAAATAAATAGAATAAAAGAAAAATTATGTAGCAATGATATGAAACTACGTACCTTTTACGTATGGTGGGTCCAAATAGTCTCAGTGTCATATGAAAAAGATGTTCAAAGAAAGCATTATTACCTACAAAAACATAAAGGATTTATCAGTCCAAAATGAGTAATGTAAAAGTAAACTAAATTTGCACTTTAAATAATATCAATTTTTAAGCACCTGGAAGCTTTCATTCTCTTAATGGAAACATAATTTTCTTATTCAAAAACAATGTCCTTTCATACGAACCAGTACTAATCACACGAACTACTCCACGAAATGGATCAGCTTCAATACAATTGAAACATCATAACAATTAAATGACAATTTTAGTACTGCCCTCTGTTGGTCTACCTCCCTGCCTATGTCCATGTCTCTCTATGTGTGGCTATATATATATATATGTATGTATGTATGTATGTATATATGCGTGGTGTGTGTTTGCATGTGTTTGTGTGTAGGAAAGCTTTTGTAGACATCATTTAAGCACTAATATGCTACTTCGTTGTTCATCAACTTGTAGAAAGACATTACAAAATATAGCACATTACAAAATATAGCAAAACAAGGTTTTACCAATTCTACTAGGCATAGACGATGATGTTTGCATGGTCCTTGTTGCTAACAATACAACAGACAATAGTGGACTGCCAACCGACGGAGGAGTCCTCACTTCATCATGAGCTAAAGAATAGAATATTGTTAGCAAAGATATTTGCAATGGATCAAGATCAAATGGGATACTAGCGAGAAATATCGACAAAAAAAAAGGTAAGTGTTATAATGTTGATCAAAACAAACAAAGTGTTACACAAAAGTACTGTGGAACAACCCTGACCATGTTTAGCATGTGATGTCGTAACTGGCACATATGTCTATACAAGAACACATAAAATCAGAGATCATGATCCATAAGATACTATGAAAGATTAATATCTATTGAACTTCTATTACTGCTTTAGTCGAATTACTGCTTACTTTCAAAGATTGGATTCTATGGTCTAATTCTATTCTTAGTGCCTCTTTCTCCTCACTTTTGTCACCCTTGATGATAATTTTAACAAGCTTATCAATGTATCTTTGCATAATTTTTTGGGTGATGAATACAGGGTCAGTACTAAGGCCAATATCATGTAGATATGATGCTCATATTTCAGATTGCATTTGATCAACGATCATTATAGCTTTTTCCTATCATTTTTCACATCAAATATTCATATACTTTCATCAAAATAACTCCAAAGCCATAAAGAAAAGAACATGATAATAGGATATTTGTTTCTATATTAACATTAAAATTTACAATGCCAATAATGGCATGTTGTGATGGTTAAGTTGTTGAGTTGTTATCCTTGCCATCAAGGTTCAAATCTAAAGGGGATGAGGTCCCCCATTTGTGGCCTCACTGGTTCATAGCTCCAGGTCAAAGCGTTTATCCCTCTTTAAAAAAAAAAAAATAAAATTAAAATTTACAATAATTAATGTTTACCTCTATTGAAGGTGTCTGAGATGGTGCATCAATATCGCCCTGTGAAAAAAATTAGTAAGTCTTAGAAATCAACAGTGAAATTAAAGTAATAGACTTACCAAAAAAAATATTAATAATAAAGTCTATTTTATATGTAAATACTTTTTCTTAAGTTAAAAATTTAGTGTAACTAATGTTTATATCCAAAAAAATATTTGACATGTTCTACTTAATGTTTATATGTGCACATATGGTTAGAAAGAAATATTTGGTCATACAAGACCCTATCATAGTTGACATTGATCGTATCTGAATATTTCATTGATCATCATGATCTTCATCCATGTCATCATCATCATCATCATCACCATCATCAAACTTGTCACTTTGATTGTCGTTGTCACCACCACCATCTTCATCACCATCATCATCCTCTTGATCACTATCATCATCATGACCATCATCGCCATGATCATCACCATCTTCATCACCATGATCATGATTCTCATCAACATCATCATCATCATTATCACCATTATCATTAGCATGACCAAAATCATCACCATCTTCTTCTTCTTCATCACTGGGTAACTGTCGTTCCTGATAATCATTTACTTCCTCTTGTGCTTCTTCAATATCTTCTTCTTTGATCACATTATACTTTAATGGCCTTCCTCTTGGGTCATGTCTAACAAAAAATGACCAACCTAGTTTTTTTGGAACACCAAAGTAAAACAATTGCTCGCATTGACTTGGCAGAACATAGGGCTCATCTTCGATTATCTCAAATGACCTTGTATTAATCATAGTAAATCCACTGTCGTGTTCAATAAAAGTCCTATCAAGATCATTTCAATTTAATCATAACCTAAACCATTTGATGACACATAGAACTATTTTTAATGAATCAAAGTTGCACTCAAGTATATCATCCAAAATGCCATAGTATCAATTTTCAGATTGTTAAGGATGTATGCCAGTTCTAGATGAAATATTGGTGACTGCGAAGACAACACTTATCCCAGAATCACACGTTTTCTTCGTTTCATCTAACTTTTTTGTGTGCAAAATTTATAGCCATGGTAGTACATAGCTTTGTGGTGTTTGAATTGAAATTATTCAAACATGTCAAGAATCTTCTCATTGATCTGTGAGTTGATATTAAACTTATGAATCATGATTAGTAATATTATGCATACCTTTTTATCTCTTAAGCCATATATTAGATCAAGTACCATTGGCGTAACATTGGGATCTCCATTATGATGAGCTTATTTAACCAACAATGCAACACCATCCCATGTTAATGAGAGACCATTTTCTTGAGACTATTCAATCTACATTGTCATCCAATCAAGATTGTTTGCAATGTACAAGTGTAGTGCATCCCACTCATGACCAACTATAAAGAAGACAATTACACCAGTTAGAAACAACTTATATATATTGATGATGGATAAGAACTATTAAATTACAAAAAAAAAACTTATAATTACCTCTCACCCTCCTCAATCTACCTTCCCCTATCAGGTACTCCCCTTTGAATTTGTCATTATAGTTGGGATCCCAAATGCGATCTACATGGATACCTGCTGCAAACTTTGGAAGATATTCACTGATATACACCATGGTCTGGTATATCATATATCCCTCTATCATAGAACCCTCAGGACGTTCTCTTTGTTGAACCAATCCCTTCATAAATTTCAAGTGCCTCTCAACCATCCACATTGATCTAGCTTGTACAGGTCCACACAATTCAATCTTCTCAACTTGATGTATGAGGTAGTGTTCTTGAGCATTGAAAAACGTTGGAGGTAAACACTTTTGCATTTTATACATAAGCTGTTGAATTTTTCTCTTCCAATATTTTATATCTTTTTTATCAATTTCTTTAGATGATAAACACCTAAAAGAGATTCAACACAAAAAAACACATAGAGGAGATTTCAAATAAAATTATACAATAGATTTCAAATAAAAAGCTACAAATCTAAGAAAAAACACTCTTCTAACCTCATGTATTTTTCAAGATCATAGATAACTTGTTTAATACTGTTGTCAAACTGTTGTGGAAGGGATAGAGGTAGGATGAATTGCAATCATTAAAAAATGATCATTTCAATATATTATTAAATAATGCAACTGGTACTACATTCAATCTTACAAATATACTGTAAATAAAAAACATGACTTACCTTGAGGAAGGTATGCCAATCATGTGTCTTTAACCCTGGCCCAAAATCACCTTTCTTTGATAGAAGAGTGCTTGTATTTGTAGCAAATCCTGGTGGAATTTTTTATTTTTATTTTATGACTTCTTTTAATGCATCACTTTGTTGCTCCGTTAATAACCAAGGAAGAGCACTTGTATTTATGCGGTCTCCATTCCTATTTGATTCAATGAAAACTTTTAGTGCATGATTAGATTCATGAATGTCAGTACAAATTTTAGCAATTTGTTCTCTATCATGCCTTCCATCCAACATTTTCCATAGTGTCTTTATTACATTCTTTCCAATATGCATAGCATCAAACAAATGCACGATTGGGAGATCCTTGTAGTATGGTAACCTACTAAATTGAGTAGGATAACTTTTCATTCCTCTAGGAAGTTGGTCATTGATGCCTTGATGACCTTGACGAGCATCAGTTACAACATTAGTAAATATAAGACAATATCAAAATACAAATTGTAAACTTCAGATGACAAATTGGACATTACCTCGACGATTTAGTCGATTGTATTCCAACTTCCATAAATGAAGTGTCATTCTTCGTGGCCTTGATGATGTCTCTTCTTTCCCATTGAAAAGATGTTTTTCAAAAATTTGATACCTATGATTATGGTGGAGAAAGTGTCTAAACTCATCAAACACCTGCTTTCCTAAACTTTTCAAATGACGACATTTCATCTTTAGACCACAAATTGGACATGCAAATTTTCCTTTTGTCTGAAGACCTAAAAGATCATGTATAATTAGATCATGTACAATGATCATGTGCAACTTAAGCATTCGATAGTAATGTGTAAGCACTATAACATACCAAAAATATATAATCTTAACAATATAACATACTGCAAAAATGAGTTAGCCTAGGGGCATCATGTATTGTCCATACAAGCATTACATGGAATTGAAATTTTTGATGTCCTATCGGTCTAGAGATGTCATACATAGTGATGCCATTCTATAACTTCAACAACTCATCAATTAGGGGCTCAATATATACGTTCATATATTTAACTTGGTATTTATCTAGCAATTGAATGAACATAAACATTACATAATTATTATAACCATTTTCATGCACTATTTATAAATTAATTTAGATAACTATTAAAAAAAAAAAAAACCTGGCACAATCATTGACAACATTATGTGCTCCCTCTTTATGGACATCCAAGGAGGAATTTTATTGTCAATAACAAAAATAGGCCATACTGAGTAAACAGATCTCATATCTCCATATGGATTGACACCATCTACCACCAATGAAAGTTTCAGATTATGAGGTTCTTGTTTAAAGTGTGACCATGTTTCTTCTATCTTTTTAAATGTAGAACTATCGGCAGGCATTTGCATAATGTCATCCTGACTTATATTGCATGTATGGTAATCCATAAATTGTGCCAAGCTAGTGCACCTGAATAACTGTTCAAGATGTGAAATAATGGGAATGTACCGAAGGACCTTGTGAGGCACTTTTTTTGTTATTTGATCTGATGAATATCTACCAACATGACAATCAAGGCATTCTGTTGCAAATTCATGTTGTTTATGATATAGAATGTGATCATTGGGAGATGCATGTATTGTCTGATACTTCATTCTAATCTAATCCATAATGTTAGATAATTCTCGGTAGGAACAAGGCAAAATTTTTGATGGTGGTAACAAAAACTCACTAATCAACCTACAACAAAAAATATGCGTTGTTAATATAATGAATAGTAATTGTATGCTAACATTGAAGATGAAAAAAATGACATACCTTAGCATACGTGACATTGCTACATTGGATATACTATTCATAACCTTTATGTTCACCAAAAACACTATAGCCAATAATAGAGTTGTTTGGGAGCTTTCATATAAGGGCTCATGTGCCTTCTCAACTAAAGGTATATCAAGACCATCTTCATCATTATTATCAGATTCACTAGTACCATCATTATGAGCCTCTTCATCACTTGCCTCAATACCATCTTCTTCAATCATGTCCTCTGGCACATTATCATCTTCTTCCATGGGAGTGTTATGCTCAGTTTGGATATTCACACCTCCATTTTCCTCCAATAGGAAATCCACATTTAGCAATGGACAAAAATCGTGCCCCCCTTCAACATGACCATATTACCTACAATGACTCTGGGCTGTTGTGATTAGAATTCTTCGATTCTTTAAGCCATTACACTTTTTGCAAGGACAATAACATTTATCAAGTTTTCTTCAGAACTGAGCCCACAATGCAGCCATTGTCTCATTATTTTGTTCTTAGTTCATATTGTTAGGCATGGTCTTTCTTCACAAGAAAATATACCTACAAATAAATTGGACATGTTGTGTTTAATGTTTATATCTGCACATATGGTTTTTGTTAATTAATGTTTTCAAATGTAACTAAAATGATTACAAACATATCAAAAGGACTTTCACAGGGTCTTATTACATCAACTATTCTAACATGGTCATGTTGGTTATCTTGAGACCTTAATGTCTTCTCATGCCTTCAACATTGACCTTGATGCTCCTGCATCATTCTTCCAAGGATCAAGGAAAGTTGGATCATCATGGAATTGAGTAGGCAGACCTTCTAGAAAGCTACAATACTTCAACCTTGTAAGTATCACGTCAATGCAATGGGTACTAAACAAACAATTTAATTTGATGAGAAATAATTATGAATTCAAATTGTAAGTGTCACCTCAATGCATTCGGTATTAAACAAACAATTCAAGCTGATGAGTATGGGTTTTTATGAACCACAACTCATGAAATATGCATTAAGTCCATACATGTTGTTTACAATGAGTATGGATTTTTTTTCTAAGAACATACCTGTTGTTTATAGTCAGTAAGTTTCTATATCCTCTAAGAAATTTTAAGCAATGAGCCAAAGTCACATGGTTGAAGATGATCATTGTCCCCTCAAAGCACCATCGTTTGATAAATTATTGAATTGAAATATGATCTAGAAAGGGCCTTTCCACATAGTGTGTTGGCACTACTTGGCAATCATCGATCATGTGGTTATTGCAAAGAGGCTAAGGACCAAACATGGAATCATGGAGATAGTGCATGGATGTACAAGGAAAATTTGTTGCTCTTTACCTACTAATCTTGCTTTGTGCTTGTCAATTAAAACATTATTTTTAAACTTGATCTCAATACTTTTTATAATCAATGGCTTTCTTTCCAATGTCTATCTCTCGACTCAACACATTTTTTCATTTTTCTTTCCTTCTTGCTTCATTATAAATACTTGGTTCACAAGCACTTATGGTGTTCTTCTTGCTAAGATTAGGAAGTGGACAATAACTGTCAATCTAGATAATCAAATGTTTGGCTCAACTTTTTTGGGTAAGTGTGATGATATGTAGTGCACTATAAATTCTCTCTTCAATGAAAGGATTAGCACCTCTAATTTTCAAATGGTGATCAACTAGAACTAGCTGACAATCTAACCTTAAAAATACATTTTATGCCAAATTCCAGTCATAGTTAAAGACATTTAGCTATTGGAAAATGGAAAGATTATGTCTTATTTCAGATATGCAATAAAATGGGCAAGAAATGTGGAAGAATGTTAAGTTTTTATCCACCAAAACATGAGTAAAATTGTATAAACTAAATGTATTTTCAAAAATAATGTCAATTCCTTTCAAAAGAAATATTTTGCATGCAACTTACTTGTTGAAGATATTTCAAGTTCAGCAACTCTTTAATCACATGATCCACAATAGTTGGAAGCTTTGACCTATCTGTCAGCTGTGGCTTGGCCTGCAGCAACAAATTTTTTTTAGTATATGCATCTCAACATTTAAAAAATACATCAAGCAATTCAGGTCAGTTCTAGTCTCTAAATTAACTGGCATTTGTTTCTTCTTTAACATATTCAACAATCAAGTACAATTAATAGGAATACAAGAGCAAAACTTGGAATTCTACTAATGTCATCAATGTTAATCTTGGGTACTAGTACAAAGCCAGTAAGAAATTTGCAGTTGTACCAACCAAGATATTTACAAGACTTGATCACAAAAGGTTCATTTAGCACAAAACAAATTCAAAAGTATTGTATATATACACTCTTTGACGCTGTCAAAGGGAAAAATTATTTTAATGATGTTTTATGTAAGAATTGCTAGAGGAAATGATAAGCATGAAATTTATTCAAGTTTTGACACTAAGGAATTGAAACATCCACACTCGAGAATTGCCTCGAGTATTTAAATTCACTTGAATTATGCCTTACAACTTATTTGAAAAAAAATGATTTAGATATTCAGTGGTATCTTAAGTACTATATACTAGTGCTTGCACCAAGCATAGGTGCAAGAGTATAGTCGATAGTGGCATGCAGTTGATCATTTTAGAAATGTGGTAGCTAGTAGCATTGTTTTATAGAAAAGCCCTATACTATTATTTGGTAGGAAGATAATTAGAACCAAAGTAAACATGGTGTGCACAACTAGTGTCATTTGATTGTTTTCTTTTTTGACGTGTAGAATATTTGGTGGATCTTAATTTTTGTGGAAACTATTTTGAGCAAGGATATGCTAAAAATGAGTTCTTCTTCTACAACCATAAAAACATTATCAGATTGACCATCCAAACTATTGAGTTTGAACCAAATATCAATATGTAGTTTACGAACAGTTGGCCTAAATGGTTGTTGTTATAATTGAGAATAACACCGAGCCTCATTTGATGAGTTTTTTTAATTGACTCGTAAATTTTCTAATAATTGAATAGATTAACCCATTGATAAAAAAACATGGAAACTCATTAGCTATTATTGTGGAGTTAGATCTCAACATTGGCTCTAGTATTTATTTAGTTGGCAATCATGCATTTGTTACATCTAGATTATCACCAAATATTGTAGATGATGGAAGTGATACTATGTATGAAGATTATAATATAGGAACTCCATGAGAAGCTAGAGATCATTTAATGGAGATTTGGTGATGAAAAATGGGATCTCTAAAGATGAATAGGGCTCGTTGAAGTTAAGAGGGAGAAAAATAATCTAATGAGATCCCAGTTTTCTATATTGATAGCAATGGTAATGAGGCAAATTCCTCCAAAGGAAGAGAAATATCTAATGTTGGTACTATTACTTCTTTTAAATATGGTCTTGTCTCATTTCAGACCTATATGGTGAGCATGAAATTACATGCATAAAAGCATAGAGATTTAGAATCAACTAGTCTTGCTAGAGAAGGAATGAGTAACCCAACTACAATGGGACTTAGAGGAGCTTCATGAATTAAGAATTTTAAAGAAGTAAAGAAAGGGTCAACATATGAATAAAACCATTTGGCTAAACTTTGTAAGAATATTCAAGGAAATTTTAAATATGATTTGTGTAAATTCAAAACTATATTTTTGTTTGCAGTCATGTTACATCCTATTTTCATGCATTTATTGTTATATTAATGGATTGATAAATAAGTTCAAGCTATTTGGAAGTGAAGTATATTTAATCCTCTTTCATTTGAAGAAAATTAGAGGTTTTGGATGAGAAATATATTGACAAATCCTTTGGTTTTTGTAAAAATTGTCTTGAAACTCTTATTTAAAGACCTAGTGATAAGGGTTTGATCAAATAACACATTTTGACCATGCAAAAATGCTGAGTTTTACCTTTTGGGAAATAAGATTTATGCATCTTTCAAATAAATTTGTTTTGATATTGTTTGGTTTTGTATCTTGGAAGTTATTTGACATTCTAGAGGGCAGAACTTATAAATTCTATGACAATAATAATCGGTTTCAGTTTAGAGGCCATAAATTTCTATGTAACTGGTGGATGATTCTAATTTTTTGATATGTTTTAGGAAGGCTGAATATCCACAATCCCACCACTGTGATTGGTGTAATAATGTATAGTTTAAAAGTTATGAATAACATAATCAAAATTATCAAAACTACATATGATAGTTTCATGGCAGTGAGTAGGTGAAATGTTACCATATTATTTAGGTTTGGAGAATCTTGCAATGTAGCTTATAGAAATAGATCTCAAATTCTTAATAGAATGAGTATAAATATCCATGTTCAAAAATATAAGGATGACTAATATTTGGCAGGAATATAATACATGAGTGGGTGGAACATCTTATAAAAATGGTATGTTTGTACATGGAACACTAGAAAATCTGATTCACACAGTGTCCCTACATGATTACCCTCCATAACACTAAATTGCTACTTTACAAGGTATGGAATTCTGAATCCATTCCCTATATTGATTTCAATTTCTATAAATTGACACAATCAACATAAAAATGTCCAGCTAACAATCTATGCATTGTAATGTCATAAAATATTTTGAATCTTTGAAAAGACTTGGGTCAACATACCTATTTTAGCAAATAACCCTTCAATGTCTTTAACAGATCTCTCCAAATCAGAGAGAGGTATGCAAGCCTACTTGGTTAGAGTGTTTTTGCTCACCATAAAACATCCCAAATGTAAGTCTCATCTAAGAATATCCTGTAAACTACATCTACTAAATAACACTACTAATAGAAAAAATGTCAAATGGGTTAGTATGGAGAAAAATAATATTGAAACATATTTCAAAAGTCTCCTTATCTGAATATTAAGTAAACAAATATCATTATTGAGAAATTTCCACCATGTAGATAATTTTAAATTGAATTTTGTGTTTACCATGTCCAGAGAAGAATGATCTAGAAATTCAAATGCTGAGATGATCTCCCCTAACTACTGTTTTGCTGCAGAGAGTAGTCTCTGTAAAAAGCGAATGAATTTCTAAAATTTTAATACAGCTGTCAACTTGAAAATAGTTCTATGCTCCACAAAATCATAGGTATCAATTCCTATAACATATCATCTGTGCTCAAGTTTAAAGTGAAAGAGACCATACAAACTATTGTAAGTTGTGCCCAACTGGGACACATTTAAAATAAATTAAAATAAAAATTTCAATCAAATTCATGTTAGAATTAGTCATATAGATCAATACAATTGTTCCCTTGCTAGCTCCATAATACTATAGAAATTGGTAATCATATCAGATCAACCATGGATTACATTCTTTGAAGATACTAAAGTAACTAGCAAAAATCATCATTTCAAAAGTAAACATGAAAAGAAAAGTGAGAGAGATTCTCATCCACTAATAGGAATGCTTGAACATTTTTCTCTATATGTTGAACAGAACTAACCTAAAATACATTCTAGTGTATTTGTAAAGATCACAAGTTATCCCTTTTCAACAAACCCCTCTTGTACACTCTCCAGTTACAGTAGCCACATGGACTCTTGTAGCAATTATACAAGCACAAAATCCAAATAATTGCTTCTCTAAAGAAACAAAGTTTGAGCTGGGAATTCAAGAGCTTTTATGCAAGTATTTTCTAAAATTTTAAGGTATTTTGGTCTTACATATCCACTTTGACAATTGTATGATAACTAATCTCTAAATTATACTCTTCAAAACATTAGAAGCACTGTAGGTAGCAAATTGTATTTAATAAATTTGGCTTATAATTGAAATCTCACAATATTAATAAAATATTACGACTGTCAAGTCAAATGGGATGACCTTTAATGCTAAATCATAGAGACTTTCATAATGAAAACATGTGGTCAAATCACAAGGATACATGTTACATGCCTAAAATGCACAACTGTTGAACATCGAATTCATGTATAGTATTGGAAAGTGTTTGAATGTCAAATTAGATTAACCATGATATTTGATTTGAGAAACACCAAATGGACATTCCCTTGCCAAGAGTTTCTTAGATTTGTCATCATACCTTTCCCATGGTTCCATAATGTGGGCAAGTTGCCAAAAATTCCTAAAGGTATTTAAGTCAAAGTGTTTGTTGAAGTGTCCTATGTGTTTTTTGACAAGTAGGATTGGTTATAAAGTGTAATGTCCTCATTTTAGCTCACCATGGTTTATGATTGGATTGACCTATTATTGGCCCTCATAGATTAAGGCTAATGGCTAGAGGGCCCCATCTGGCAACACAAGAGGATCTTTCCCTTCTATAGTACATAAGTGTTTAGGATTGCTCCTCATTTGTTTCAGTTAGCTACACTTACAATTTATAGTAAGTTATGTATCCAACATTTCTACATTTGGAAAGGCACCTAGACTGATCTCAATGTAGTGACGACCCTCGACACTACTAATTTTATCAAATATTCAGGGAATTACTAGTTATAGTAGGTTAGGAGTTAATAGAGAGAACCATTAATATTTTTAGTAAGGCAGTTGGTTGTGTAATGGAGGCAATGGTTGATCAACTAGTTCAGATGAGACAGAGAGATGATGAGTAATCAATGAGATATTAAAATTATAGTAACAGTAATGAAGCTATTTATAATGGTTATATTGTAAATTTATTACTTATCTTCATAAAGTATTATTGAGGAGGCATTATATTTAATGGAAAAGTATGCCTTTAATAATGACATAACTTAATTCAAACACAAAAAATAGTTATATAAGTCATTAAAGTGACATATTGGTGAAGCCTAATGAGTCAAACTTTATTGAGGAATTATAAAAGCCCTAGAAATGAAATTGATTGATTTTTTGTTTATGAGTTTTGACTTTTATATTGGATGTTCTAGGGAAGAGTGCAATGTGACCTAGGGTTTTATATTGGATGTTCTAGGGAAGAGTGTAATGTTGTATTACAAAACATTATACGAGTACTCTGAGTCTTTATTGCATTCAAAGCATGAAATTTAGTACTGGTCCTAAGTTTTCCTAGCAATCAAACCATGGATTTTGTATTGATTGATTCTAAGACTTTATATTATTCAAACTATGGATTCTAATGTTAATTCTAGGTTTTTATGGCATTCAAAACATGAACTATAGAAGATTTATATGGTCTAAAGGGATGCTGCCCCACACTTCTCATCACCACCCTTGTAGTCAAATGTTGTTCTTGGATTCTTGGGATATTATTATTGGGTAAAGCTTAAACGGTCTCGAATTTTTTTGTTTGCTTTTGCTATTTGGGGTTCTTTAGAAAGGGAGGAGATCTTGGCAGCGGCAAGCCCAAACTTTAGATTGTTGTTCCTTCTATGGCTTTTGGTGGAGCATTAATAAGTTTTGTACTATGCCTGACACAGTTGATAAAGGTAACAAGAACTAGACTTTGTATCTATTATATGTATATAAATTGAACTCTAGACTCCATACCATTGACTATTTGTTGTTTTGCAATGTAGATTGCAAGTTCAGGAGAATGCATATGTGTATTTCAAAGTGAACTTGAATTTTTTTTGTCTCCAATGATAACATGGCAGTGTGGTATTTAATGGAAGGCATTTACAATTGATTGAATTGCCAGTGATTTGACATAAGTGGCTGAACATATTGTATTTATAAATGAATATTGTGTGTGCATGGAGTACTATTCTAAGTAATATATGACAAGAGAGACTTAGGATTCGAGGTTTCCATAGAATTGTGTTGAGGATTCGGTAATGGTATTGAAATTATTATTGAAATTTTCTTATAATGGACACTTGAACAGAGCTGAAATTACTAAAACTTTCAAAGAATGAACATCAATTCTTTTAGTTTTGAGGAATTCCATGATTGGTATTTATATCCCTCGTTATAATGGTTCCACATAGTAATTCTTTAGCACTTCTTTTATTATCTTGTTGATCAATCAAATTATAATATTATTAATTAGATAAATATTAAATAACAATACATAAAACCACCAGAAAGCCCATCGTAGAGCCTCATGGCTTTGGTGAACCATCCGAAGGGAGAAAGAACAATATGGGCATGTCGAATAGGGGTGACAGGACACATCTGTTTACTCTTTCTACTCATGTCTATTAACAAGAAAATGTCAAATACTGCAAAATATGCATGAAAATTCATGCTTCAGTTGATCTCAAATACAGTTTGAGCTCAATTTCTAATTTAGGATCAAAACAGTGAGATTGCAAGATCTTCAATTGAATATTGGCTTAAGATTCATGAAGGTAATATTAATGATGTCAAGTTTCCACAACAAGACCAAACTGCTAAAAACCATTCAACCAATCTTTGGTAAGTTGTTCTTCTCTCTTGGAAGCTTACCATCCTAGACAAATCACACAGTGTTAGTAACTCTCCTTGTGAAGATCAAGCCAAATTTTTAGGTCATCGATCCAAACCAAACCAAAGTTTGGAGTAATCTCCCTATAAATCTGATTGAACATTTGAGCTATTACATCAATTTATCTTCAATGACTTTTTAAACTGATCAAAATTGAGTAAAAAATAAAGCTTTTTGTAAAAGGGGTGTTCAAAATTAAAACATCAAACCAATATTGCATTGAAACGTTTGTTGAAAAAGAAACTATAGAAGTATTAGCTAATTCTGATCTTCATGAATAGGTTTAGTTCACATATTATATGTGTGCATCTAATACAATTCTTTCTTCGTTATGCATTGTGTGGGTGTTCATAATGTTAGCATAAAATATAGTAACATGGAAAGATGCTTAATGAATAGATTACTCTATTACCAATGTGTCTTGTCCTCGACTTGAATTTTTTAAGGAAATTAGGATCAGATTTAATACCTTCTTAAATTATATGAATACCCTTAATGCGATGGATCCACTAACTTGTATCTTCTTGATGATGTGATTAATCAATTTTTCTTGTAGGTTTTGCATATATAGTTTGACTGCTACAATAGTAAGCATCTTCTAGAAATCACTTTCAATATTGTTTTCTGCATTTTCCAATCAACAACGATCTTGATAGTATATATAAGATTCTATGTGGGTGAAGCCATGTAGGGACATGGCCCTACATGGGACATGTCAGAAAGATATGATTATATTTTACTAAAATTTTGCAATAAAAGAAGTCTTTAATGTCATGGATTTTAAAGCACATCTGCAACATGAAGATTATGGTAAAGATGATTATGATAGAGAAAAATCTCCATGTGTGAAACGAGTCTTACGTTGAAGGCAATATGTGGTGCATCAGATATGGATGAATGGAATCTACTTGCCACATTCACGTGGAAGAGGAGTAAAGATTCTACACAACAATGAAGACATTAAATATAAATATACAACATAGATATAAGATGGTATGTAATTTGAGAAATGACATGGATTGAAAAGTAGGGTCCATTATTAGAGATGAAATATGTGGTGATAAAATAAGACAAATTGTTAAGCCAGAGATAAAATAATCATGCTGTACAATGATAGCATTTCTGATATAGCACAAGTTTATTAATAAGAAAATGATGCATCAAAATAGAAAGTCCTTCACGTCATAACATCACTAATAGTTGTGTCATTAAAATTCTAGATCATACCTGAAGCGAAGTCACAAGAAAAATTAACAAAATGCACTAATTTATTGATGCACTATAATCTAGCTTTGTCAATGTCAGTTTTAAGTCTTTCAAAGGTTCCAAAATTTTTGAATATCTTTAAGAAAAAGGACCCATGCCAGATCGTGAAACTCTAAGAGTCCCCGTATAATCCCTTTCTCTTACAAGTTTAAGAAACTCAACCTGTATATCATAACTAGTAGTCTAAAAATGTCATGATTGTGAACATAGAAATAATTGACCATCCTTTTATATCAAATATACTAAAAATTATAATCAATGAAAACATCTCAATACTTTCTTTAGTTGAAATAGAAACACAAGATTTTCCTCAAAGAAGTTTGAATTCCATTGCTTGATATTTTTAACAACCATAACAAATATGCCTTTATTTACCAGTTCTTGCATCTCCAATACAAATTCAATTTTATCAGCATAATTGTAATTCAAAATACCCTAAATAAAAGATAAAAAATAATTGAGGGTAAGTATCTAAGAAAACATGATCTCCTTAAGGGAAAATTGATCTTTTTTTGCTCACATGTACATGATCAAGAGTCTTACTACTGATTCCAGAAAGAAGTTGATTATGATCTCTTTGTTTGGTAGAATCTACCATTAAATTCCCTTGTGATTCACTCTCATTATGTCTCCCTTTCCACCTAGGATGATTTTCTAGATGTACTCCTAATTTATTAGTATGACAAGTCTTGTTGGAGCTGCAAGCTTCACTACCATGAACATGTTCGATTGGAGATCTCAATTCAACATCTTAATCATGCTTATGTGAGAAATTTAATGGGAGTTCATACATCACCACGTCATTTGAAATGGTTTTAATAACTACCTACTCTTATCCACTCCTAATGTTAATAGTAGAAAATTCCTTTGAGCATGTATTATCTAGATTGGTATCATCTGTAATTAGCTTCAATGATCTACTTGTGAGAGAGATGTCTAAACCTGTCAACAAAAGTCACAGATTATGACAATTTGAAGTAATATCTTGCTGAGGATAAAATATTTATTTCAATAATTATTGGTGTCTCAAAACTAACAAAAGACACCCTTTGAAAATGCATCTTGCATTTTCCTAAATCCATAAGTGACCTTATATGAGGGAGAAATTATACTACAATGTACAAGGCCTCTATATACACAATATTCTTGAATCGGGTCATCAAGCATTCCCATGTTCAGCTTCATTTGGCTAAGTTAATTATATGAGAAGAAATACACATAAGAAAATAAATTCATTCAAAAAACCTGTGACAACTTATCATGATAGACAAAATGGAGATGATACCTTCTATTTGGAAAATAATTAAATATCTCCAAGGAAATACCAAATTCAAACTCATGCTCAGGTTGCATGTGTCAACATTCCCCATCAACCTTATTCGCAAGGCTAACTAACTTATCAAGAGTGTGTATCCCACAAATGAAATTGGTATAAATGTTACAACCACCAAATTTGGAGGGCATGGAAATTTAGTCATCACTATCCTATGTCGTACACTTAATTTCATATGTTGGAATCATTTTGTGACTTGTACACATGATAGTCCAATAGTTTTTAATGTCATCTTCATCACAATTTTTCTATGATAGTCTAATAGTTGCAGGTGGCATCTTCGTCACAATTTTTCCATGATAGTTTGTTATTCATCCAAATGGAAACCCTTGTAGGGAAGAACTAATTGCAATGAAACAATTAAATGTAATGTTGAAATATAGGAGAGAGATTCTTTTGGTTGAACTAGAAGATAAATAATCTTCTAACAAAATGACAGAGACTTTCAGTGAAGGATCCAAAGGACATCAATTCAATTACAGTCTAGTAAATTTAGGTGCCATCTTCATCATAAGTTTTTGAAGATAGTCCAGTATTTGTAGGTGTCATCTTCATCAAAAAAATTCTATGATAGTCTATTAGTTTGAGGAGTCATCTCCATCACAAGTTTTCCATGGCATACTTGTAGTTAGAGGTGCATTGAAGACCTTTTATCACTACATAAGCTAGTAGTAGATGGTGATTATTCATTATCATCATAATCATCTAACATAGAATCACATGAATATCATGTTTTATAGCCCACATGGACTAGGTATTTAGGGTACAACTCCAAGCACTAAACACACCAGATTTCAAATTATTATCTTTATGTGTTGATGTTTAAGTTGAATGTTCTAGAGTTGAAGAGAGAAACACACTCAATTTTTTTTCTCTTTTTGTTCTTTTTTTGAATATGAAACTATTGTCTAAATGATATAATATAATTATGTATTATTAAAAAAAAAATACAAGAAAAATATGATACCAACACAACTATATTTATAAAACAAAAAATTTGTCATTATTATTTCTTCTAAGCTTTTACAACTACAACTTTAGAATATACATTTCCTTTCTTTTCTTTCATTACTATAAAAAAAAGTATAATAGTTGTTACAATAGACCAACATTCCAAATGATAAATTTGCATCTACACACTTTCAATAAAATGAAACAACAAGTACATTACATTCTTTTTGCAACTAGACTCTTTTTAACACTTATCATCAAAACATCACTGAGAAAAAATACTTGAGCGGAGACTCTGCCATTTATATTACACAACAATAGCTGAACTTAGGTATAAAAAATAATAATGATACTAATAGTATTCACTTCCATCTTCAATATTATCATAACAACCTACAACAAAAATACACATGTACCTATGGAAATATGCTCGAAGAGAAATCCCTCTCCTCGACCATCGAAGATGTAGGTGTGATTGGAGGTCGTGAATGGAAGAGCTTTTGAAGTCGATCACATCAGGAAGAATGAAAGAAAGACAATATCAAGAGTTTCAAACTACTATTTCACCCCCCCTATATTGATGCAAATGTAGGGCCCCCTTTCATATTATTCCCAGGGGTAGCAGGTGTCATTAATCAAGTGGGTGGAGAATACTTGAAATGAAATTGGGCTAAAAAAAACCATGCGAAAATGCAGAGATAACCATGCAAAAATGTAGAGATAACCATGCGAAAATGCTCCAAAAATGTCAAATGAAATCGAGCGTGAAAGACGTAATAGGGAATTTTTTTTTTTAACTTTGTAGATGTATAAGCCCTGTGTTGGTCAAAATTTTGACCAACATGGGTCTTATATGTAAAAAAATGAAATTTTTGACTTTACATTTGAACCACCCTAAATTTATTTAGTTGATGGTCACAATTTTTGGTTGAAAAATGATGTTAAATGTAGTAGTGGCCAAAGCTAGGTTAGATGTACCAACATTAAATGTCCAACCTCCACATTGGTTGTATCTTCTACCCTCTTCACAATAATATTGCCCCTTAATCTAGTATCATCTGACTGTGAGAAAATAGGCTTGGATCCTTTTCTTGTTGACCAAATGACTAAGGTAACATGGTCTATAGTGAATGTGGCACCTTTTATTTCTTTCTTATTTTGAATTTTGTATGTTTAGTTTGTTAGAAATAGAATTAAAAACTAGAGCATCTGCGATATCCCAATTGGATAGCAGAAAAACATTGGATGCTCTTACCATTTGTCTCCCCTCTTTAGGGGTCAAGTTCTTAAATTCTTGTGTCATCTCCTCCTTTATTTGGTTTTGTGCATTTTCTTTCTTCATCTTTGGATGTACTACTCAATTTATTGCACCTTTCTTCAAAAATCCATATATTTGTTCTCCAAGTAAACTGATAGAAGGCTCTTGACTTAACAAAATCATCATCTGATAAAAATTTGTTGCTAGCCTATTCTAATAATGGGTCCAGTTCCCTTCCTTTGTAATCTGCCACTATCAAATCAAGGCTTGGCATTGGAGGTTGTAGAAGATTTCCCTCTTCTAGCTTTGCTTAGGTAATAAATACTCCCCCTTGGGACCCCAATTGTTCTACTTGCTCTCTAGTGAGCTGCTCCTCTCCAATCTACAAAGGGGATTGGGTAGGTGAATATTCCTCAATGTGAGGACCTTGTTCTTTTATTATTTTTTGCCTCTTGGGTGAGGGCTCATCAGGTCTCTCTTCTAAAATGATACTAGTTGTTCCTATTATTTTCTTGCCTTTGTCTAAAATGGCCTTCTTATTTTGGATCACATTGTAGCTTGGACTTTTTTGGACAATTAACTACCCTATTCCAATATTAGGAGTGAATGCCAATCTCCTCATGAGCTCTTTGGCTTTATCTGGATAGGCATTATTGAAGAATTGTTTCTTCTAATTCATTGTTTACATTAACTTAGGAAAGGTATGCATGAGATTATTTATTTTATCTGCCTCAATTTTTGCATTATCAAGAGGCTCGTAATCTTTGTCAAAATAATGAATAAATTCCAAAACTCTTGAAAAAAACCTCCACCTCTCCTTTTTGGTCTCTTGTTCCTGCAAAGAGAACTCATTCCTTATTATATCCTCAGGGTAATAAGGCTCATTCTTTATGGAACCAAGCTTAACTTTGAATCTAAAAACCAAATCATAAAATCCCTCAGTATCACAAAAATGGGGATGAGACATAGCCATTTTGTACTAGTCTAGTAATTTGTATAAAAACAACCAACCACCTTTTGTAATTACAAAATGGTGGGCTACAATACAAGTTGGAAAAAATGAGCCTCTTTGTCTTCTTACCAAATAGGTTTTCTCCAGTCCTCTCAGCTGCTACAATATCTTAGCTATTCCTATTTTTTGAAGCACCTGATAGAGCAATATGTGAGGGGTCCCTTTGAAACCATAAATTCTAAAATTATTTGAAACAAAGTATGGTATAATATCTCCCCAATTGTGTGATACTTTCAAACCAGAGGGGTTATCCATGGGCCTAATAAGATTTATTAGTGCCCTAGGAATTCTAGGATTGTCCTTGAATAATAGGCACCTTAATCTTGAGGAAAATTACCTATCAAACCTGATGAAACTAGCCTTTTTTGCATCCCAGGTCATATCTACACTCCACAACTGAACTAGTAGAGCTTCTCATTCATGTTCTCTATTCAAAACCATTTATTTCCCAAAATATGTTATACCTTTAAACAAGAACATATGCAATAGCAGTGAGTAGTAGCCAAAATTTTTTTCTACCTTGCCCATTTTTGCATCCCAAGTCATATCTGCACTCCACAACTAAATTGGTAGAGCTTCTCCCTCATGTTCTCTATTCAAAACCATTTCTTTCCCAAAATATGTTACACCTTTAAACAAGAACATGTACATTAGCAGTGAGTAGTGGCCAAAAGTTTTCTCTACCTTTCCCTTCACAATTCCAACTAGGACTTTATGAATTTCTTCTGCTAAATAGGAGGTGAAATGAAAAATAATATCAACACCAAAAGAAGAAATTTGAACCATCGTATACATAAAATTTATAGGCATGACATTCTACTCATCCTCACTAAAAACCCTACATAGAGTCATATATATCTCCATAGCCTAGAAATTGAAATATTCCTTTTTAAAAGTTTCCCTAGTAGATGTTATGATTACTGGCAAGTTCCCAATTGTGCCTATCCCTCAGTGCACCCTGCTTGATTGTATCCTTCTTAGATAAATATTCCTTCTCTAGATCTAGTAGGTCAATAGGTATATGATAATCTAATAGTGGCTCTAGACCAAAAACTTCTCAAATTTCCTCAGGGCTTACTATGATGAGACATTCACCATCCACTCTTCTCACTACTCTAATTGCTGGATCATAACTTTTGGCAATAGCCATTAATAGGTCAGAATCCATGAAAACACTAGGGACCACTAGTTTGCTTATGTCAAAGTTCCATATGTTCCCATAAGGGGCAAATAATTTCCTTTCTCAGAACCATTTTTTGAAATGGTAGAGCCCTATTCTCAAAGTAGTAGTGTCTCTAACCCAATTTCCCTTATCATACAATCTGTCGACAATTTTGAGTCTAGGGTTTAGAGAAGTTAATTTTTTCACTTGAGTAGACTCAGGCAATAATTCAAGGAGGTCATCATGAATATTTTTGGACAAATAGTCTTCTTGACCCGAGAAAACTTTCTTTGGAGGCATGGTGAATAAAAATAACAAAAAACTAGAACACTTTGATATATATGGTGAATTTAGGAACTTACATGATTCTCCACTACCTTTTCTCTATAATTTTGCAATATAATGTGGACAAATGGAAATTCTTTTGTGTTTTGATCACACCAAGCACAATTTCTTAATAGCTCTGAACTCTTTGGAAGCCTAAAATTTTGTTCCTGTATGAAGGAAATAGCAAGATTTCTACAATATACTCTGTTCTTGGTTCACACAAGGAGCTTTCAATCTTCATAAATGAATTGTAATGAGAATAGAGTGGCACCACCTTCTATTTTAAAAAATATGCTGTCGATCCTAATTTTTTTTGACAATCTAGGAATAGAATAAAAGATAACTCATTTTCTACTTGCCAAGTTCGAAGTCAACCCAATAAGATTTATCTATGTAAGCCTTTCTTTTACTACTAGAAAATTTTTCTAGACCCACTGGTGCTTGCAAACACATGTCATCTTCTCACTATGTTACTACACATAAACAATGAACAATTTCTTTATGTGACATAACGACCATCGTTGATTCATTATAATCTAAAGATATGCATTTGATTAGTGCTTCAACATGACTATAGTGGGTCCCTCAATTTCTCCCTTGGTTGCCATTCACTACCATTAACAAGAAAGCAATTTTTCATAATGACTTAGGGCCTACCGTAGATGCGCTCTGATCTGACGGTTCCCTTTTACATGTATCTTCATTGTAAATGGGATTCCACATCATATGTGACTCAACAATGTTTTGAGATGCTGGCAAATCATGTATAATATTTTAATCCTTTTACAACATTCAATAAAAGTAAGCTCCATCGTGTCTTGTCTTTTTTGATAAGGCGCTATGTCACTACTAGCATAAAACATGGGTTTTCCAATCACAACATAGCAACCACCACACTTTTAAAAGAATTTGGCACACCAAAATATACACATTCTTAATTGCTGCCAACCTGTCAAAATGATTACATGGCTTATTGTTGATGAGGGAAATTTTGGGACCCACCTTTCAGTATAAACTATTGCCATGTTCCATTTTTCTGACAAGGCACTATGTCGCTACAACATAAAACATAGGTTTTTTGGTTGCGACATAGTGACCTCCTTAAAACTTAAGAAATTTCGGTGCCAAGAAAATCACATGTTTCTGCCATCATCATTGTATTTGTCATCTCTAAAAATGCATCATAATCACATGAACCTAATAATAATAGAAAACTTTACGGTGCCTGCCTTGTTTGTTAATCTTACCTTTTTCATATTCCTAACAAGGCACTATGTCACTACTAGCAGGATTCTTACATTTTTTAGTTGCAACATAGTGACCTCTTGGATATTATAAAAATTGGTAACTTAAGATGTAGCATATTCCAATCAGTCCTCTTTCTGATACCTGGCATTTCTGACATCAATCACACCGCTGAAAATTTCAAAATAAGTAAAAACTCGATGCCTACTTTCTGCTTCATGTCACCATCTTTCTATTTTTCTATGGTCACCATGTCACATAGGCTAAAATCCTCATTGTTTCTATATGTGACATGACAACCACCATAGATCTAGAAGAGATTTGATGGTAGAAACAACTTCAAGAAAAATGATAACCAAAAAGAAAGAACGTAAACAGTCTCCTAAAAGAATATACCAATTTCAAAACTAATTCTCCCACTAAGCTTTTCAAAATAGAAGCACATGACCTAACAAGTCTACTTAGGGCACAAAATTTTATTTTAAAAGGTTTCTACCTAGGGTTAGTAAACTTTGTAAAAGGTCAAACCCTAGCTTGCAAGAATCATACCCATCTATTTGATTTTTCAAAGCCTATTTTGTGGGAAATTTTTGCATTATGGAAAAATAAACCATTAGTGCCTCTGTTTGGGGATGATACATTACCTATGTCTATGCAAGAATCTAGAATCTTTGGTTGAGTTTACCACATGCTTGACATAGACTGACAACTTCTAAGAGAGAAACCACACTAGAAAAGTACTAAGCACAAGAACTATACAAAAGACAAAGAGGATATACAAATGTACATAAACCCTAAATCTACTGTTCATGGAGAAAATAAGCATTTTAACAAAAATAATTCTTCAAGAACTTTCCATGAACTGGTAGCTCAAGAATGTTACCTAATAGATCTATCAACAAATAAGAAACCTCTCCCCATGAAGCTTCAATTCGATAAGGGCCCAACCACATAGGATCAAATTTGCCAGATTTTCTCTTATCCTCAATCCTAGAATTCCCCATGAGGACTAAATCTTCAAATTCAAATTTCTTACTCACTATTCTTTTATCATAAAGTGTCTTAACTTGTAGTTGCAACTTCTGATTTTTGAGAGATGCTTCCTTCATGGTCTCAGTCAATCCTACCAACTCATCCAGTCTTTCTTGCATGTCATCAATGATGTCTTCATCACATTTTTGGATATAATTATAGAATCCCACTAGATTGTTCTGAGGCATTCTTTCCTTGATTATATACAAAATAACAAAAGGTGCTACTCCTATGGCCTTTTTTACAGTCACCCTGTCAGCCCATATTGCTAATTGCAGTTTAGAATCCCAAGCTTTCTTATTATCATCCAATGTCCTTTTTATTACTTTCAACAAGCTTTTATTAGTGTATTTAGCTTCTCCATTTCCTTTTGGATGATATGGAGAAGATGCTGACCTTGTGATCCCATACTTATCACAAAATATTATGAATTCCTCAGATCTAAAGCACATTGCATTATTTGTCACAATCCTCCGAGGACAACCAAATCTGGAAATGATATTATTTAGCAAAAAATTATTGATGACCTTGCTAGTTGCATTTCTTGTAGGAAATTCCTCTACCCATTTTGTGAAGTAATTAGTAGCAACCAATATCCATGAATAACCAGTACTAGATGTAGGAGAGATTTCTTCTATGAAATCCATTCCCCATTGTTGGAATGATGCTTGAACTTCCATTGGTTTTAATGGAGTGTTTCCTACAATTTTTAACTTGCAAATCTCTAACATGCATCACGTTATCTAACCATCATCTAAGCATCTTTGAAGAGGGAAGGCCACCACAATCCAATTCTCATCACTTTGTGTGTAGTAGTCTTGGCCATATAATGCCCTCCATAGACTCCAAAATGCATTTCCTTCAATATTTCTTTTGATTTTCCTTGGTCAACACATTTTAATAGCACTCCTTTGAAGTTTCTCCACCATAATTAATTTTGGATAGTAATATATTTGATGGCTTGTAACTTGGTGCTTTTTTTTTCATTCTCAGTTAAATGGGAAGGAACTTCCATATGTTGCAGATAATAAATGACATTAGTACCATTCACAATGATTCATATCACATAAACCTAATATTAGATCATCTGCTACTATATTGATCTGATTAGCATCTAAGTTGGATTGAGCCATAAGCTTGGATAGTCCTTGACCTCTTACTAATTTTGTGATATGAAATTCAATGTTAAATTCTTAGATCCTGTTGATCCATCTACATCTCCTACCTAATACCTCCTGCTGAGAAAATATGTCCTTGAAAGTTGCACTGGGTACAAATGCAATAACAATGGAACCTACCAAATAAAACCTAAAAGCCTTAACAAACTTCACCAAGGCATATGCTTTCTTCTCATTTATCTCATATTTTAGTTTAGCAGGCTGTAACGATTTACTGAAGAAAGCAATAGGTTGTTCATATCCTTCCTCATTCTTCTATAACAATACTACAACTTCAGTATGGAAAGATGTAAAAGAGAATATGTGCATTGGTTTTGTGTAATCTGGAGTCCTCAAGACTGGAGCATTCTTTATGGTAGTTTTAATATCTTGAAATGAACGTGAAGGTTCACCATCCCAATTGATAATAGCTCCTTTCTTGAGAATTTTTGAAATGAGCCTACTAATCTCAACAAAATTTATAACAAATCTCCTCAGGAAGTTTACTTTACCAAAGAAAGATTATATTCCTTTTACATTTTTTTGGCTTAGGCACCTTGTCAATGGCTGCTACTCTTTTAGGATCTATCTTTACTCCATCCTTTGATACTATGTGTCCCAATAATTTTCCTTCAGTTACCCGAAATGTACATTTCTTTAGATTTAAAGTTACCCCATATTCCAAGGTTTTGATAAAGATCTTTTCTCGATGACTGCAATAATCACTAGCTTTCTCGGAATATGTTGTAAGGTCATCTTGGTATACCACCATAAATTTATCAATATACTCATGAAATGCTACTTCCATAGCTCTTTGAAAAGTGGCACCTGCATTAATCAAACCAAATGGCATCCTCACATATAAATAGTTTCCCTATGGAGTTGTAAAAGCTGTCTTAAACTATTCACACTCCTTCATAAGGACTTGATTGTATCCTAAAAACCCATCCATCATGGACATTAGCTTAGAACCAGTTACCTATTTTAGCATAGCTTCCATATTTGGTAGTCCTTAATTGTCCTTTAGAGATGCAATATTTAAATTTCTAAAGTCTACACATAATCTTATGTCCCCATTCTTCTTTTAGATAGGTACCAAATTTGAAACCCAGGTGGAATGTCTAATTGGCTTAATTATCCCTCCATCCCTTAGCTTTATCAACTCCTCTTGCATTTTTGGGGGCTAGAGTGGGCTTTACTGGTCTTTTTTTCTATCTGAAAGGTTTTACATTATCTTTTAGTGATATGAAATGTTGGAACAGATCTTCCCTATAAGCCTTAAGGTCATCATATGACCATGCAAATACATGTCTATACTTCCTCATCAAATCAATTAGTGGTTTTCTAATTTTAGCAGGCAAGTTTTGGCCAATATAAACTTTCTTGGGAGCCTTAGCAGTACCAAGATTTGCTTCTTTTAATTCTTGAGGCTTAGAGTCCCTAGTTCCAGGATTTACTCTATCTTGATTATCAAAAAAATTCTCCAAGACTACTAACCCCTTAGGTACCTTGTTGGTTTTCAATTGCATAATCCCCTGGGAAAAAATAGTTTCCTTAACATTAATGGTTTCAATTAAATCACTACAATCCATTTCTTGACCATGATACTTTTCCTTACTTAACATGAAGTTTAAAATGTCTTAATCATCTTAAAAAACTTGCCAATTTTCAATATTGTCAGGTATTGAAGGTCTATTTTGAACTTCCATTTGTGAGATTCCAACAAATGACATTTCCTTAGGCTTGCTTGCTACCTTTGCTAATAAGTCCACCATTTTATTTCGACTTCTATCTCTCCATGAAATACCAAATGCATAAAAAAACTCTATATGATCCCAAATCACATTTCTATATTGTTTCAACCTTTTTTTTTTTAAAGCATAAGTTTCCTTTATTTATGAGGTAACTAGTTTAGAATCACCTATGACATGCAAATTTTTGATTCCATGATGGGTGGCAACTTTCAGTCCTGACAATAGGGCTTCATACTCTACTATATTGTTGGTACAAGAAAATTTTAGAGTAAATGAATATCTGAAGGTATTCTTCTTAGGAGAAACAACAACTACCCCTACCCTTGAACCTTCTTTGGAACTAGCCACATCAAAGTACATAGTCCACAAAACTAGTGAATCCATACAACATTCTACTTCATGTTCAATCACAACAGGCAATTTCTCAACTTCTTGAATAATTAGTTCTACCCTAAAAGCATTTACACCAGTGTCCAAAAAGAAAGTTGAATCTTTGAATCCTTATCAATTCCTTCTCCTAGAATCTTATTAACCCTTGGCTACCTATCTACTTTGACAAAATTTTCACCTATATGGAATGTAGCATAAGATAAGTCTTACTGTAAACTGCCCCCCATAGGTGCACTTCATTTTTTAGAGAGAAACATCCCATAATGTGGTTGAATGTCAACCAAAAGGACTAACATGGTCAATTCCACCTCAGGATATGCAGCTAGCTTGAATGGTAGTGCATTGATAGTACCTATAACAGGGACTTCTCTAGCATCCATGCCCCTACATCTACCTTTCTTAGTATCTACCTTTAGACCTAAAGCTTCCATAACTTTAAAAGGCATGATGGTATTAGAAACACCCAAATCTATCATGCAATTCTTTAAGGTTTTTCCTTTTATAATCAGACTAAGGAAGAATGGGTCAATATCTTCTATATAGGATATTGCTGAATCATCCAAAAGAATCTAAGGGATTTAAGATATAATACCACTATCTTCTACCAGTACTAGAGTTTTTTGAATGACTCTTGGTTCAGCTCCACTACTATTATTTCCTATCCTACCTAACCATGATAATGCCTTACTCTTGTCCTCATCAATTCTAAATAATTTAGACAAGGGTACTTTGATAGTAATTTGTGACAACATAGATATCATATCAATAGGCTCAGATATAGTGGGCTTCAAAAGCATACCTAGAGTGGAAATCCTTTGAATAGCAAGTAATATGATTTTCTTGGCTAAATTAGATGTTGAATTCTTTTCTTGCACTACTGTTCTAGGGGTATCACTTGTTTGAAATTGCACTTTCTTTTTAGGCTCCCACTTCTTGACTTTACTATCTTTGGCCTTTTCTATCTCAGTATGAGTTTTCTTTCTCTCATCCTTCATCTTGTGTGTAGTATCCATAATGAATATACCAAAAGGTTTGCCAACATCATTTCCAATTGTCCTATTCCTTAGGTTATAGTTACTATGCACTTGAGAAATCATTTCTATAGTGATTTTATCAATCTCCTCCCTAGAGGGCATTCTCAAGTTTACATGGCCAACATCAGAAGATGTAACACATGCCTAATCTTCATCATAACCTTCATCATCTAAGAACACTTGCTAATGATGTAACTAGTAAACAACTCTCTTATTTGCAAGATCATTTTCAGGCTCTTCCAAATCCAAATCTACACAATCATCACACATGCTCACCATATTACAACTTACATAATCATGGCTCTTTTCTTCTTCTTCCTCCTAGCTTTGTGCATTTTGACTTGAAGAAAATGATTGAGCAACTGCATAATAATCTACAGAGTGAGGTGATTGACATATGATGCACCAAGGTACATCATCATTCATATTAATAGAGCTTCTCTATAGAGGATTTGGTGTACCCTTATCTTTTACATTCTGGGTTTGGTTGGGAATTGGTTTACCATCCTTCTATTGAGTGGTATAGGGGAAATTCTGCATTCTTGGCTATCTATTGAAATTTTTGTTGTTCACTAGGCCATTTTCACCAACATTAGGCTTATGTGTATTGAAAGTCATTGGGTTCACTTTTTTCAACAAATTGAGTACTTGACCTTTTGTCATGCTCAACTTAAAAGTCATTTAACATATCTATAAAGACTCTTAAGTGTTCTTCACCAATGAAAACATTGTTTCCAGAGAACTTGACAACTTTATCCCTTAGATACAAAGATATGGGATGAGGTAAATTAGGAATCCCTACAAATGATATTTGTCTAAATTTTTCCATATATAAAGGCTTTTTCTTAAAACTAGAAACATTAGATGTGCCTGCTATATTAGCCTTATTATGGGAAACATTTTGTGATTGTTGTATTTGGACAGTAGGTATTTGAATGCTAGTAGTGGATGAAGAGACAAGGGAAGATTGAGACATAGCCTAACTAGGTATTGATGGTCCACAAGTAGGCACATAAGTTGTAGTTTGAGTAGACAAGTAGGGCCAAGAAGCTAAAGTAGAGTTAGACTTAATGAACTGTATTTTTCTCTTGGTTGCTACTACTTGAGCTTCATTCTCAACCTTCTCAAATTCTTTCTCCAGATCCTCTTTCTCCTTTCTAGCCTTTTCCAGATCAAGGTCTAGTTTAGACATGAGAGGATTTATAGATTTGTTTGATGCAACTTGGGGATCATTTATTTTGATTCTTAGAGCTTTTCCCTTTTCCTTATCTATTGGTTTCACAGGAGATTCTACAGGATCTATTTGGACAAGCTTGTAGGCTTGGACTTGAGAAATGATAGGTTCTTGCCTTTAGCTCATGAGATTTTCTTGTTTTAGAACCTTAGATCTTAAACTATCTATATCTCCAAACATATCAGCATGAAGGACTGAGTTCCTTTGTTCTAACTTCTTATTTTGTTCTTTCAAAGAAAACATCCTTCTAAGCAGGTTAGCTCTTTCAATAATGGCATTTAAGGTGGCTTGCTCTCTTTCTCTCTCCAAAAAAACATGCTTGGCCTCCTCTTCTACAACCCATTTCTTTAGGACTTCTATCTCTTAATAGACTTTTTTAGGGCCTACAAAAGTTACTTCTAAATTAGCACGATCATCAAGATCTATAAGATTGGTCTCCATAAGTGGAACTATTCTCATATTCTTCATTATATTCCCATATCCTAACTTATGATTCATATATGATCTATGAAACATATCTCCTACTGAGGAAACATTGTTATCATGATAAACTTGATCTTCTTGCAGTGGGGTACTAAATATGCACCCTCCCACCCCACCCCCTTGCCCCCCACCCTGCCCCAAAAAAAAAAAAAAAAACCTCATAGTTTCTAAATCAGAACTCAATGAGGAGGTTCCCTTACTACCATTGGTTCGTATTGAGGGTAAACTGATGTATTTCCCCTTGGTTTCCATGTGGGATTTGGATTTGATTTCTTTTTGTTTTTATTCATCCTACAACATTGGGGTAGATCAATACATAAGGGTACATCAGTATTGTCCCTTGTGTAAACTCTTATATTCTTCCTTTTACCAACCATTAAGAGGGAATTTCTTATTAAATAAGCACTAGCTCCAAAATCTTGACTAAGTTGCCACCCTATTCTAGGGACAATATGATCGTAAAAATAGCTCTTGACTTCAATGGAAAGACACAAGAAAAAAGGGGAATTACTTTGTAACAAAAATGGACCAATCACAAAAATACATGACTGCAACTCTTTCTTGACAGATAAGACACTTCATATTGGCTAAATATTTCAATGTACACTTGTGGCACTAGGGTTCTCTCTCTCTCTCTCTCTCTGTTTAAATTCTCAAGGTTTGTCATTAAAATAGACCCACTATAACCATAAGCAGTACTAACAAATGATTTGACATACTCGTACACAACATGACCAAAGAAACTACATTACTTCTCACACACATGTTGAACAACTCCCTAGTAGAGTTGCCATTTTGTTGGTGTTTTTCAACTATTAAGTAAAAATACTCAATACCAAGATAATAAAAGCACAAATAATCTAAGGATCAACTACTTCCTATAAACAATTGAATGTGTTTCTTATCTAGACCCAACTACAATGAAATCAAGATAGATTTCCTACTCTTTAGGCTCTGTAGAACTAAGGTGGGTATACCTAAGGGATGGAAGATATTCTTTATACAACATCATATACATAGTTTGCTCATTCCATGACACTTTAAGATAATACACATCCCTTATAAGTAGATTTTCTCACAATTCTACTCCGATTTACAAGTATTTCTAGCAACAGTAGCTAACTAAGGCTTAGAGATCAAGTGCAAACAAGTGTTGACAAACATTGATATCTTTTGAATAGTAAAGTGTAAATTGATTTTGAATTTGAGATTGATGCTTTCCTATGATTTCTTTATATATAGACTGAATTTGACAGATCAATGCCTCATCCATTAGGATTCAAAGTTCACACAATTCCTAGATCTAATTGATTGCTTTACAATCAATATTATCAATAGTTCTTACTAAAATCATACTTACAGAAAACCTTCCTATTACCATAGAGACCCTATCAATATCACTAAAGCATTTATTTAATTCATTAAATTGATAGCAATAGTGAATTGACATACAATTTAATTTGATCGCATTCAATTGGATAAGCTTTGCTTGTACAACTTCACAATAACTAGGTAATAGAATGGAGACAAGATTCAATAAAAACATTAATGGAGATAGTCCACTTTGTATTAATATCTTCTAAAAACTAGGTACAATTGGTGTCAAACTCAAGATGAATTAAGATGAAACCACAATATCTTGCAAGACAGAATGTATTCTCAAACAATTATAGAGGAATACATCATAATGTTCACACCAAGGTATTAGACCAAAAAAAATTAAAGATAGACTTAATAGAAGCTAAAAGTAATACAACTTTTCAAACCCTTTCTCTAGCCTTGGAATCTCACTTATAAAGGGTGAGATGCAACAAGCTTCAGGCTTAGAGAAAATGCCAACTATCCTTTAAGACAAAAGATATTTACATTCTATTGTCACAAAAAAGACAAAATTTTGTGTAACAAAAAAATCGTACATCAGAGTATTCTTTTGGTGGGCCCCTCTTCTATTACATCTCCAAATGCTACAATTTCCATGATTGGCTATTGTGCTATTCTAATTCCTTAGAATATGTAGCCATCAAACTTGCCAATGCTATCTCCTGTTCTGATATTTGCAAGTTAACCTTAACTTGGGAATCTCCACTAGCTTCATTATGAACTAATAAAACCACATTTATTCTTGTTTCTTCCTCTATCATGTCATCATTTTGGGCTTGTAGACCTACAACTACAATTGGTTTCTTGTCTTTGTCCTCCTCTTTCCTCTGATCTTCTATAGGTGTATCAATGATCTATATTTCATCTTGATCCATCTCATCATTATCACTTTTAACTTCCTCCCACCGCTCATCAGAAGCAATATCTGCCATCCACTTGTCAAAAAGTGTGTCATCTAGCTAGTTAAACTATAGAATATTATTTTTCTTCTTGATCACATACTCAGCCATTTTGTCAATGCTAAGAAAATCTTGTTTTAAAGAATCAAAGAATAATTGGACCTTCACAATTTCCTTTATTGTGGTTGCCCACCGTGCATGTCCTTTTTTATTAATGACTTCATTTATTCTTAAACAAAACAAGTCATCTAATTCTTTGGCCCATTCATCCTTACTTTTCAATCTATTCTTCTTATCCACAACAAATGGGAATAAATAAATATTTTCACTTCTATACTTATCCAAGTATCTAACAATTCTTCTTTGCAACTCAACTCTTTTATCATCAAATTTTGGAAGATCATTAGTAACATCATAAGTTTTTTCTATGTGGTCATGTGAAAATTTTATGACAGAAAAACATAAAAAAGTGACCTCTTTCCTTCTCTTGCTCCACTTATTGACAATGGGTTTCAAAATTTCATCACTTGCTTTTATTTCCTCCCATATATTTATTACCCTTGCTAATTGATCATAAAACAATGGCCATTCAATTTTATTAACCAAATACATGAGAGCCTTTCTTAGTTTGTCCTCATACAACACATTTAACTCTACATGCAATGCCCACAGTTTACTCTTCTCCTCTTCAAAATCCTACTCTTCTCCTCTTCAAAATACTCAGCTGTATAATATTGTAGTCTCTATGGTGTGTTAGGAATCTCAATGAGGGGAGTGGATTTAAAAGGTTCCAATGGTGGGAAAGGGTATGTGATCCTTGGCCTAGAAGACTGTCCCTTCATTTTATTTTCAAGTTCAATTCTTTTTTGAACTTCTTTATTATAGGCCTCCAAAAATTTCTCATACTTATCCTATAATGCTAACCTTTCTTGCTCATCTCTCTCTACAGTGGCCAAAGCTAGGTTAGATGTACCAACATTCAAATGTGTAGCCTGCACATTGGTTGTATCTTCTACCCTCATCACAATTATATTGCCCCTTAATCTAGTATCATCTAACTTTGAGGAAACAATCTTGGATCCTTTTCTTATTGACCAAATGACTAAGGCAGCATGGTCTAAAGTGAATGTGGAACCTTTTATTTCTTTCTTATTTTGATCCTGTATGTTTAGTTTGTTAGAAACAAAATTAAAAACTAGAGCATTTGCTATATCCCAATTGGATAGTAGTAAAACATCAGATGCTTTTACCATCTATCTCCCCTCTTTAGGGGTCAAGTTCTTAAATTCTTATGTCATCTCCTCCTTGATTTGGTTTTGTGCATCTTCTTCCTTCATCTTTGATATTTTTCTCTTAATTTATTTCACCTTTCTTCAAAATTCTCTATATTTGTTCTCCAAGTAAACTGATAGAAGACTTTTGACTTAACAAAATCATCATCTAACAAAAATTCATGGCTAGCCTATTCTAATACAGGGTCCAATCTACCACTATCAAATCAAGGCTTGGCATTAGATGTTCTTGAAGATTTCCCTCTTCTAGCTCTACTTGGGTAACAAATACTCCCCATTGGGACCCTAGCTGTTCCACTTTCTCTCTAGTGAGATGCTCCTCTCCAATTCATAAAGGGGATTGGGTAGATGAATATTCCTTAATGTGAGGACCTTATTCTTTTATTATTTTTTGTCTCTTGGGTGAGGGCTCATTAGGTCTCTCTTCCAAAACAACACTAGTTGATCCTATTATTTTCTTGCCTTTGTCTACAATGGACTTCTTATTTTGGACCACATTAAGCCTGGTCTTTTTTGGACATTTAATTGCCCTATTCAAATATTAGGAGTGAATGCCAATCTCCTCATGACCTCTTTGTCTTTATCTTAGGAAAGGTAAGCATGAGCTTATTTATTTTATCTACCTCTATTTTTGCATTATCAAGAGGCTCATAATCTTTGTCAAAACAATGAATAAATTCCAAAACTCTTGAAAGAACTCTCCACTTCTCCTTTTTGGTCTCTTGCTCTTGCAGAGAGAACTCATTCCTTCTTATATTATCAGGGTAATAAGGCTCATGTTTTATGGAACCAAGCTTAGCTTTGAATCTAAAAATGAAATCATAAAATCCCTCAGTATCACAAAAATGGGGATGAGACACAACCATCTTGTACTAGTCTAGTAATTTGTATAAAAACAACCAACCACCTTTTGTAATTACAAAATGGTGGGCTATAGTACAAGTTGGAAAAAATGAGCCTCTTTGTCTTCTTACCAAATAGGTTTCCTCCAATCCTCCTAGTTACCAGAATATCTTAGCTATTCCTATAATTAGAGGCACTTAATAGGGCAATATGTGAGGGGTCCCTTTGAAACCATAAATTCTAAAAATAGTTGAAACAAAGTATGGTATAATATCTCCCCAATTGTGTGATACTTTAAAACCAAAGGGGTTATCCATGGGCCTGATAAGATTTATTAGTGCCCTAGGAATTGTCCCTTAATAAGAAGCACCTTAACCTTGAGGCAAAGTACCTCAAAACTAGCCTTTTCTGCATCCCAAGTCATATTTGCACTCCACAGCTGAACTGGAAGAACTTCTCCTCATATTCTCTATTCAAAACCATTTCTTTCCCAAAATATGTTACATCTTTAAACAAGAACATATGCATCAGCAATGAGTAGTGACCAAAAGCTTTTTCTATATTACCCTTGGCAATTCCAACTAGGCTTGTATGAATTTCTTCTACTAAATAGGAGGCAAAATAAAAAATAATATCAACATCAAAAGAAGAAATTTGAACCCTCATATACATAAAATTTGTAGGCATGAAATTCTGCTCATCCTCACTGAAAACCCTACATGGAGTCATATATATCTCCACAGCCTGGGAATTGAAATATTCCATTTTAAAAGGTTCCCTAGTAGATGCTATGATAACTAGAAAGTTCCCAATTGTGCCTATGTGTGCCCTCAGTGCACCCTTCCTGATTGTATCCTTCTTAGATAAATATTCCTTCTCTAGATCTAGTAGGTCAATAGGTATATGATAATTTGATAGTGGCTCTAGTCCAAAAACTTCTCAAATTTCCTCATAGCTTATTATGATGAGACATTCAACATCCACTCTTCTCACTACTCTAATTGTTGAATCATAACTATTGACAATAGCCATCAATAGGTCAAAATCCATGAAAAAGCTAGGGACCACTAGTTTTCCCAAGTCAAAGTTCCATATGTTCCCATGTTGACCAAGTTTGACCAGAGTTGACTTTTTGAGAATTTTGAAAAATTTGGAGAAATGTTAAATTGATGATGTTCCAAGATTCATAAAGTATCTGAAAGATAGATTGCACAAGCATTCAACCGTGTTAGTCCTTAAAAATTTTAAAATGTGATTTTGAGCTATTTAAGTGCGTTAGATTTTGAATTGATCCCAAAAATTACTTCAGAGTAGTCCAATTAGCTAGAGGGGTGATTTTCACATCCATAGGAGCACTTTAAAAAATTAGGTTAAAAACTATATATAAGGGCCCAAAGGGTCATTTTCAAATCATTTGTGCATTTGTCTTTTGTGGATATAGTGCTCTGAAGCAAACATGGTGGTCCCCATGCACTCTCACCGTCTTGAGCGATCCAAGGGACACAACCGACTAAAAAACTATAGACCTCTAGTGAGTAGTCAATAAACATATAATAATTTCAAATTTTATTCTTTTCAGTTAAATTTTATCAATTTAAGGAATTTTTGAATGTTGTTCATTTAAGATAAAATGTGATACATTGAAAAAATTAGTGACCTCTCAAGTCAAAAGATACAAGTAAAGAAGTAACTGAAGCTATGCCCTAATGCAATTTGAGTATGAAATGCAACCCTATGCTAGATGCAATCCTTAGGACTGGTTACTAAACCCATAAGATAGTTATTAGCATAGAGCTTTTAATTAGACCCTCGAATGTCATACAATTCACACTTGACATTGCAATCATGAGAATATGAATATAACATGTGTCTTAGTTTTGTTGAGATTAGATCTAAGTATTAAGGCACAAGAAGCCAGAATGACCAGAACATCTGTCCCTTTTAATGTAGTAAGTGAACATAAGCATCTGAGCATAAAAACTAGGATGACCACAATGTTTCCTATGTGTAAACACACTAGATACATGAGAGATTATTCTCATACCAAGTAATTAGTAAGTATTCTATCTGTAATGACCATTGCGTTTGTAACTTGAGATAAAAGTGTGCTAAGTGTACTATCAATGACCCATATGTTCACTTAACAACATGAGTATCAATATTATACTGTAGCATAGAGAATTCACTCAAATAGTCAAGGAGAAGAACCAACCTCACTAAAGTGTTCATATAAAATAAGTTGAGGTATACATGGCCATCTAACATGGGATAGAGGCTCTTATAGTGGACACCCATTTTATATGTACCCTTCAAATTATTGGAACTAAACCATCAAGTAGAAAACAAAGAAAAGATCATGCTCCCAATCCATTCTTCTCTAGTAAAAATAGTCATCCTCAAGTTTCTCAAAGGGGAATAACAAAGAGAAAGCAAAAAACACAAAGAAAATCTCAAGAAATCTCAAACAATTTCAATGTTTTTAGTCTAGTTTTAGTTTCAGTGGATTGATATCAAGTGTTAATGTTCAAAACATGAGTGTAAGAAATCTCTTTAGTAGTAGGACAACAATAAACAAACTCAGTTAAGAAAATTGGTGACTAATGTTAGAGAGGAATCTTTGGTAAGAAGAAACTCAGGAGGAGACTAAGCGATAGTAGATAGACACAGATAGAACAACTAGTGACTAACACAAAAGAGATCATCTTCTAGAGGAATCATAGTAGCAAAGTAAGTGATAGAAGATAGACACAGCTAGAACAACTAGTTACTAATGCGAAGGAGATCTTCTTCTAGAGGAATATCTGTATTAAAGTAAGTGGTAGTAGATAGACACAACTAGAATAATTGGTGATTGATGCAAATGAGATCTTCTTCTAGAGGAATTTCAATAGTAAAGTAGGTGACAATAGACATACATAACTAGAAAAATTGGTGATTGACATGAAGGAGATTTTCTTCAAGAGGAATCTCATGAGTAAATTAAGTAACAATAGATAGACACTATTAGGACAACTGGTGACTAACACTTAAGAGATTCTCTAAGAAAGCATAGGGTATCAACCCCTTGACTTATGACTAGATTCAATCCATGTGGATATCAGTCAAAATCTAGAATGTAGCTAAGAGCATATGCATGAGCAAAAGAAACAAATTACTAAAGCAAGAAAGCAACTATACATGAGCTAGAAGATGTGCTGCAGGATGTAGCATTTGAAACAAGAGGTGCCTATTTACTAGGTTTTCACCTCCTTGGTAGAGAGATTATTTTTTCTACCATGAAGGCTATTTTCTAGGTTTTCATCAATGACACATTTCTTTCTTTTCAATTTTTTTTGTATTTTTGAATAAATCCATTTTTTTGAATTTTTTTTGTTTTTCAAAATTTCAATGATTTTGGTATTACCAAGCTTCCTATTGCTAGGTTTTCACCTATATAATAGATTTTTTAAAGACATTTATGTATGTACAAAGAGCTTCAAAAACATGTCAGCTGTAGAACTATTTTGGATGAAGGGTGTTAATCGACTCTTTGAGCAATTCTTCTTTAGTTGTTTAAAGTTGATAAGCATAAGATCCAAACACTGCAATGACTATGTAAGGACCAAGCCATTTAGGTTCAAAATTTTCTTTCTATATCTGTTGTTGCTTATTCTTAGGGTTTTCCCTCAAGATGATGTCATCCACTTGGAAGTCACGTTGTTTGAGTTTCTTATTATAGCTTTTAGACATTCACTTTTGATAAGATCATAGATGATCAAACACCACTTGCCAACGTTCATCTAGTAGTAATCTCAACCTCAATAGGAAGCACAACATCTGATTCATATACCAATGAAAAGGGCATTGTTCTCGTAGGAGTTTTGATACTTTTTCTATAAGCCCATATAGCTAGATTGATTTGAAGGTGCTAGACCCTTCCAAATTTGTTGACTGTTGTTAGTAAATAGTTTTGCCTTTCAACAAGAATTATGGAACATGACTCAATACACCCAAAAAGAAAGAAAAAATATACTAATAGATGGATAGATTATCATTTTATTGATAATCCTCCTCTAAATTGAGAGGTATAGCTCCCTCACAAATGATATTCAATGAATGTGATACTTGGTTGTGCCTTTAACCTAAAGACACAAAAAGGTTTCTAACATCCGCCCATCAACATTAGGTGAATGTGATTATCAAATTTATGAATAAAGAAAGGAAGAAAAATAAATAACCCTATGATTGCTTATTCAACTTCCCACATTGCATTATAGAAGAGTTAAGAGGGGTTGCAGGTATTAGCATGCGAAAAATGTGAATGCATCAACCATAAGATTACATACATCACAAATATGATGTAATGGATATCACTGTGTCTAAAATAGGGAAATAAAAGACCATAAGATCCTTTAAACCATAAATATGAGTGTACAGACTATAGAATCAAACACATGCATATCCTCTTTATTTCAGAAACATAATGGAATAACAATAGTATTATCACATCCTTCCATTACAAACAGACTGCAAAACCAATCTCTCTTCCCCTAAAGTAGCTGTAGAACTTGCTCTAGAATAGAAAAAGAACAACCCTCCCTTTCCTCAAACCAGAGCTGTCTTCTCCCCTGTTATAGCAGCTATAGAACTTCTAGCCCAGAAAAGAAGAAACCCCACTACATCTGAATCTTGCAATAAAATAACATTTTGGGTTGTCTTTTGGTTTCCATAACTGTTTCTTGAAAAATCAATTTTATCATTTTCATAACTCCTCTTCTTCTTATCCCTTTAGAATTTTAATAGATGAGCCACTTTAAAGTTTCATAAATTATAAAAAATCTTTTTACCAAATTTAAAATGAATCTCTTGTGCATTCTTGGACAGATGGCATGTGCTGATTACAAATTGCAATCATGATCCTGCAATTGTCATTAATATACTGCTGCACTTAAATAGTCATAACTTTTGATCCATCAGGAATCTTGCAAAATGGGTTGGAGAGGATTTAGATAACTAGGTTTCCTCAAACATATCTAGAATTCAGCTCAATCCAATGGTTAAATTAAAAGCTTTGGGTCCCGCAACATGACTATTTTTTTGACTACAGAATATTTGCATTTGCTGGTGCATTGTCAGACCTGCATACAATCCTTTATAAATTTTTACCTTGGTCAAATTTTGAAGATCTCTTCAGTGAGGATTTAGAAAACTTGATTTTGGGAAACATATCCAAAATTCAATTAGATCCAACACTGGAGCTAAAAGTTATGCCCCCTGCATTGTTACTGTCATTTTAATTTGTCAAAAATCTGCGATTACAGGTTGTATTAAAACTGATAACAATATATACACCAATACCTGCACATTAATCACATGTTGGAGTTTACTTGCTATACATCTCATTGTCCACCACCCTCTTCTAGCCTTGGATCTTGGACCTTTGAGTTTGAAGTAACCTGATTTTGAATTTCGAACTGAATTCTTGGATATCAAACCACGAACCTTGTTGAACTTTGAACTTGAAGTCGAAGTTAACTTCAACTTCAACTTAGGTACTTTCGAGTAAGAGCAAAAAATATTTGACTTTATCAACATTGATAACTTCCATATCGATGTCTATCCTTAACTTCGATATTCTTCCATACAATTTGATTCAAGTTGGATTGTGGATTTGAGTCGGTTGGCTGATTGCAATTTTATGTATTGAATCTGTGTCTTCAGGACTCACAACAAATGAAATTACATTTCTAAATGTCTAAACTTATGAAACTTGAATCACCTTTGATTCTGCAAACTTGAACATGAAGTCGAAGTAGAACTTGAAGTTGAACTCGGGAACATTCATGTTCAAGTTCAAATTTTACATATCATTGACTAAAATACTATTATCATAAAGACCACAACCTCGAACATAATTTGAACTTAGGAAACTTCAACTTCGACTACAACATCAACTTTTACCTGGAAGAAATAATTGACCTTAAGAGAAAAGAATAATGTGATTGTAACAATTGGCTCTGACTGGGGATGTGGGCCATGAGGGATACAAAGAATCCAACAATCTCTGGTTGAGACCAGTGTCTAGCCATTGGGAACAGAGTCATGGGAACAAAGAAAGGGGGCTGCTTGCAGAGAAGAAAGAAAAGGGGACAAGGCCAACAAAAGAGACTAACAGACGAAAGAAACAAACAACACAACGACTGGACAGCTACACTAAGCACCACCAAGAGCAAACTAAACCTAGGCACAACAAAAATTTTATGTACAAAGGATAGGGTGAGCAGCCCATACCTCCAAAGATGGATTTGAGTGTTCATGTGAATCCATTGACTGGCTGTGAGAAGTATCTACCTGTGTAGAAGAGAGGTTGATACATAAGATGTACCATTCCAAATAGGTAATTGATGACTACTACAAGGAGAGATCTGACCACAATATGCTGCACCAACTTAGGAATTTCATCAGATCCAAAAAGCCAACTTACATCACAAAATTTAGGCTGCACTATCCTTATCTGAGCCTTCACATCAAAATTTGGAACTAGGCTTGCTGAAAACCTGTCTGTTGTGAGTGCATCAACACTTTCATGTTTAAAATAGAATGCCTCTAAGTCATGATGCTAAGACCATTCCTTTCGAGTTGGTATAAAATCAAACAAGAAAACCTCATAATCTACCTCTTCCTCAAGGTCAAGAACACTAGGTTTTAGATCATCACTCAATACATTTTGATCAACACTAGACCAAACAAAGGGAGCATTTAAATGTTTTGAAGAAATTAAAGGGATCAAAGTTAAATTATTCCTTACCTCAACCAAACTCAAATGGTATTCATTATACACTCTTGTGTCAACTTCCTTAGTCAACCATGAATGATTTCTTGAGGGAACTTCTTGCTGGCTGTTATGTTTCGGATTCACTGCTGCTTCTTTAGTTTGCTTCTGTATGATCATGCTATCAAAATTTTCAAGACCACCTTCTCCCTGCTTTTTTCCATCATAAATAAGATCATAGGGCATAAAGAGAGGATTATCTTTAATTTCAAAATCTTCAATGAATTTAGTAGGTAAGTATAATGCATTCACACTGCCCCAAACAATCTCACCATCATCATTTTGGGATTGATTCCCTACTACTGTCATATGAACCATATCTTTGTCTTGGCATACAATAGAAAAATTAGAATTCAAACTTTCTTTTTGAATATTAGAAGCTGAACTATCCTTAGGACATATAGATAAGAATAATGGTTTTTCAAGACTACTTTCAATGACCATAGGATCAAACTTAGTAGAAAAAACCTCTTCTTGCTACATGTGATTAGAATCTTCATTAGGTGAAAATATAGGTTGGCAATTGTAAGTTTTTAACTCTTTATCATCACTTACCAACAACTCTTCTATGACATGAGGCTCTTCCTAAAAATGCAGCTCCTCTTGTTGACTTTGTTGTTGATCTTCCTTTTGCTACTGATCAAAACTCCGTGGCATTGATGATTCTAACATTATTGTTGAAACACTTGGATCTTTTGAGACCAAGAGGTGAGAGAACGAGGGATCTTTAATCTCTGATTCTTCTCTTGATATCTTTGTAGCAATTGGAATTTTTTGATCAATCTTTTTGAGATCATCGAATCTTTGGTACACACAATCTAGCAGTATGGAGGATTGATGATCCTCAGAAGGATTCAGCTTGCTCTTTTTAGCTTCATAGATACTCCCTTTGAAGGCATTCCACAAATACTGGAGCATCAGATCTTTTTTAGAATTTATCTCATTAATAGTAGGTATCTTTCGAGGATTTTTTTTTAATTCCATTTCTTGATCACACATGATTGTATAGTTACAAGAAATATAACCTGATGAAATCACTGGAGCTTCTTCCTCCACAACTTCCAATTCTCTCTTGAGCTGCAACACTTTTCTCTTGCATGCTTCCAAATCTTTGAGCTTGTGAAATCTGTGACATAAACTCATCCACAACAAGGTAGAGTTATGGTCATCTTCAAGACTTATCTTCAGTTTCATAGCCTTTGAAATGCTTTGTTTACAATGTTCCCAGAAATCTTGTAGAACCTTATCATTAATTTGAAAGATCTCTGGGATAGTGGGGCCTGGTCTTTTTCCCATTCTTGTAACTCTCTAGGATTTGCAAGAAGAACCAGTAGAGTCACCACTTTATCAGAGTCGCCAATCTCCTGTATGTGGAGATATACATATAAACTAAGGAAACAATTATTCAGCACTGATCTTCTCATTCGAGTCCCCAACAGAGTTGCCAAAAATTGTTAGTAAACAGTTTTTCCTTTCAACAAGAATTACGAAACATGACTCAATACACGTGAAAAGAAAGACAAAATATACTAACAGATGGATAGATTATCATTTTATTGACAATCCTCCTCTGAATTGAGAGGTACAACTCCCTCACAAATGATATTCAATGAATGTGATACTTGATATTCAAATTGATAACTTGTTATTTTCTTGTGCAGTTCAACACACAACTTTGCCTAAGTAAATGCCCTAGAAATTACTATTTTATTTCCTCACACAACTCTACATACTTCCTCACATGGTTCTTCCATAATCTCCATGTGAGATTTGGCCATGAAATTATCAAAACTTGTCTAATTTGGTCTCTCAAAGGTCTTTACTTGTTTGGTTCACAACATTTACTTGCATTAGAATCATTTTGCCACGCAAGTTTTTTAGGAATTTATCCAAAAATAGTGAGCTATTCTAAGGTCCCCTGTCAAAACTTGATACAAATCTGATCTTTGTCTGAAAAAATTAAGTAATTCCTCTGTCTGTAGTGGTCTAAAATGGAGACATCTTGCTTAGTTGATCACTTGCGATCCACCCATGAACTAGTCTTGTTACTCTGTTGTCATATATTCTATCTTATGTTTGTCATATCTTGTGTCATGATAGTCAAAACTCTCGGCTATTCTAGACATTTCTCTAACTACTCATACCTAGGTATACAACATGCTTATTGAATACTTACTTACTTGAGACAATGTTCTAGTGTGATCCTTGTTCAAACTTTGTCATAATTCATTGTCTATGATTATTGCAACTAGGAGTGGAAACATGTTTCCTCCCCATAGACCAAGATTAGGTAGAGACAGAGGTAGAAATTGTAGTAGAGGTCATTCCTAGGTCTACATAAAGTTCAAGTACAGTGAAGGATCATCATGATCTCTTTCATCTATTGGTCTACCTAGCACTTGAAGAGTACTTTCCATGAAATTTCAACAAGTTAGGAATCCATTACTCCAAGAACATCTAGAGACACCTACATCTTTAAATAAAACAACCGAGCTTATATTTGAAACATCTATACTAGCTAAACAAACTTAAAACTTCTACACCCCTAGAATGTCATATCAATATCAAGAAATAGGTTAAAATAGTAGGAGAACAAATAGAGAGGACTTCCAAAGAAATGAAAGAATGATACATCCTTACACCTATATAAATGATTATGGGGACTCTAAAGAGATACCCCTAGAAGACATAGAGAAATTTTGTAAAGATAAAAACTTCCAAAAAATGATAGAAATCTTACTCCATGATGAGAAAGAAAAATATTTCCTCAAAATCACTCAAGGAGAAAAAATACCTCAACACTTCAATATTGAAACAATTGTTACACAAGAAGAGGAATATAAAACTTCCACATTACAAAAACAACTCTAGGCCATGCAAGAGCAATTGGCCCAAATGTTGAGAGATAAGGATAAATTGGCCAAAGAATACACATTAGACACTATTTGTCCATTTCCTTTTGACAAGGATTTGTACATGCCTCTTTTTCCTAGAGGAGCTGAGTTACCCAAATACAAGTACTTAGGAACATCTGATCCCAAAGATCACTTGAGGGATTTTGATTATTTGTCCATGGAATTTATGAACAATCAAACATATCTTATGAGTTTATTCCCATAGGGTCTAGGTGGTCAAGCCATGGAATGATTTTCACAGTTACATACTAAAATTAAAACATTTGATGAGATTTCTAATATGTTCATTTAATAGTACTCACAAAATATCCAACATCTAGTCAACATATGAGATTTGTGTAACCTTTAAAAAATAATTGGAGAACCTTCCCTAATGTTCCTCCAAATATGGAGATAATTGTATAGCAAATACTCACGTAAGATTCCCAAAAATGAAAAACTTGATATCTTCATGGATAATCTTCTACCTGATTTTGGGTATAAAATATAGCTTCAAGGTCCACATAGCTTTGAAGACATGATTACAAAAGTTATCTTAAAAGAGAAGTTCATGGTGAAGAAAGCTGAATAAATCCTTCAAAAAGACATCAAACAAGGGTCTACCTTTAAGAAAGATAAATTTAAGCATGTTAATAAAAAATGAGAGGTAGTAAATGATGGATTGGTGGATAATATCCCTCCCAAACCTTCTAAGGCAACTTTTAATCTCATAGATAACATGCATATGCCTCAAACCACTAAAAAGCCTACTCTAGATAAAAAGAAATTTGGAAACAAAGCTAAAAACTCATCTTGGTTCGTGAATGCACACCTTTGCATGAGCCTCTTGACATGATCTATAAGACTCTACTTCAAAATTAGATAATTACTCTACTTGATAATTCTTGTCCTTACGATCCACAACCATGATCCACATGGTGGAATGAAAATGTGTATTCTAAATACCATCAAAACAAAGGTCACAAAATAAACAACTATATTCAAGACCTCACTGATGATGATGAAATAGTTGTGGGTGGACATAGCAAGAATTTAGATCATAAAGCTTTTAAGGAACCATTTACACATTATGAAAGGGGAGAAAGTTCCAAACATAAAAACAATAAGGTCAACTATACATATACCAATAATGATAATGTGATCAACATGTTTGAACCTTTGGACTTTGAACACTATGATGTTATCAAAATCAAGGGAAAAAATGACAATATGAAACCTAAGACTCCATTGTTCATATGAGCTGCTACATCTCTTACATCTGATCATGAATAGTCACAATCTTGTGCCAATGCTATTACACATTCTCATGCTAAGATAATACTCAAAGGCCTCATGCCTTCTGTTCCTAAGATAGATCATCATAAAGACAAACCTATTGATGGTCCATCTAGAAAAAATAAAAAAATCACAACATCCTCCACAAATGCAAACTATAGTATCCTTAAACATTTGCAACAAACAAATACTCAAATAACTATCTTTGAACTACTTAAAATCTCACCTGCACATAGGTAGATTCTTGACAAAGCCCTCATTGATCTTGATAGGTTTTGATAAATTGTAGGTCACTTGACCTCACCTCATTATTTTTCCTTTTATGAAGAGGATGATAATTCTTTCAGTCATCCTCATAATCAACTATTGCATATTGAAGTCATGATACATCAGAAATGTGTCTACTACATCCTTATAGATAATGGAGCTGGTCTTAATATCTATTTTTATACTCTACTCAAACAATTAGGTTATGCTAAAGAGTCCATTGATCCTCATTACAAAATAACCATTAAAGCATCTGATGAAGTAGAGTGCAAATCCTTAGGTCTTGTTGTGTTGCCTCTTTGAGTTGGTCCTATAGAAAGAGATGTTACCTTTTAGGTCCTTGATATTCTTTTAGCATACAACATATTGTTAGGAAGACCATATATTCATGAAATGAAAGCAATAACTTCAACATACCATCAATGCATCAAGTTTCCATTCCAAGGATTAGAAGTTACCATACTTGCGAATACCAGTTACACATGTAACATGCTCAAATCTGCTGATAGTTTTGTTCCTAATAATAGAGAGTCTATAGACAATCATGCCAACAAGCTCAAAGAAATGGATATGACTCTCAAGTTAGCAGAAATAAGAATGGGCGAATATCACATTGAACCAATTTTTTCTTTGACATGTCTTCCTGAATCTTCCTATCATTATGGGAGACAATTGAAGTGAAGAGACATTTTGTGGTATCACCTAATATTTTATTCAATGGTGCCTTTGTAAAGGACACTATACCTATAGAAGATGAAGATGAAAATAGAGCCATTGCTACATGGCTATACAAAGAAGAAGTCCCAATTGATCTCATAAACTAGTCTCATGAGATAACCCCTAAAAAGTATGGACTAGGTCTTAAACTAATAAAACACCTTGGCTACAAAGAAATGGTCCTATTGTATGTAATGACAATGGGCTTATTAATCTAATAAAGGAAATACATAGAAGGCCTTGTGACACAACATGCTTAAGCTTAAAGAAAGTTTCCTTTCATCTAGGGATCGATAAATTTGTGCCAAAATTTGATAGTTCATCTGAACATGAGTCACAAACTGAGTATAATAATCAAGTGTATAGCTATGATGATGAGGATACTTTTACTTATCCTATTTCACTAGATCTTGCTATGTTCTTTGCAAAATTAGATGAATTTGTACCACATGTTAGTACTACTAATACTCCCCAAATTGACGAGGAACATGGTGAGTCTAGTCATACTATTATTGTTGAATGACTTTGTAAAAATAAAGATGATAATGAAAGTGGAGAATGGATACCCATAATTGTTGGGGAATTCTAAAATCTAACTCCATGTAGCACTAACTCTCAAGAATATGAATTTGATTCTCCCTCAGAGGAAACTTTTGATAATGATGTAGATCAATTTCACACATATGAAAATCATCTCAAAATAGGAGAGCAATCTAGGGTTTGGTCGGATGAGTATCATCCTCCTAATGTCGATGGGTCTTTGATTAATGTTGCAAGAACTCAAAGGAATTCAAGCATACCTTTGGATGAAATCACCTTAGGTCTTGAATTACTTGTCCAAACATTTGATGACTATATTATGAATGCAATCAAACCCACCACTTATCTTTCACTCACTTATCCCATGCTAATAGATTGGAACTCCAATACTACATCTAGTGAAGTCCCAATGTTGTAGAACGATTATGCTCTAACCTGCTACCTACATGTTGTTTAACCACTAACATCTTCAACTGGTGAATAGAGTGTCAATATGAATTAAGCTGACATCAAATATTTCAGTCATGCAATTAAAATAAAAAAAATTAGATGTTCCGATGGTGAAAAACAAATTGTGGCATTACTGGAACCAAAAATAGTAAAAACAAAAGACATATTCAAAGGTGAAAATTAGTGGATAAGTCACAACCTTTTACTAAGACTTTGCATAAAGGTGCAAAATATGAGTAGCAAATGGGAAAATTGTAGCTCAATTCATTCTCAACTACATCATCTACAGGTATGGTGTACTATCCTCCATAATTACTGACAATGGGGGGCAATTCAAAAACAAGGATCTCAAAGAGATGTGTTCAAAGTTTAAAATCATGCAACACTGGTGTTCCATCTACTACCCCTAGGGTAATAGACAAGAAAAAGAATCTAGTAAGGCTATTCTAAAGATCCTACATTGCACACTCAAAAATTATGGAAGGGACTGACACCTTCAGATCAATTTGACTTTATGGGCTTATAGAACAAGTATAAAAAATCCTACAGGAATAATGCCCTTTGCTTTTTTGTATATGATATAGATGTTGTGCTTCCTATTGAGGTGAATATTCCTACTTTGTGAATCTCTCTGAAAGATTTTCATTTTCTTTTCTTTTGTACCCTCCAATCTATGCTTAGATTGTATGAACGAGAGGTGGTGTATTGATTTTGACACTTAGTGCAGTGTAAACTAATGGTGAGCATGAAAAAGAAATAGAGATCTAAATGCAAGATGCTTGAGTAATCAATTCATCAATGTTTTGACATCGCATCCTCCCAAATGAGAGGCTGGGGGTCTCTTTTTTAGAGAATCTTGGATCTAATCAATGGTCAAGATTAGACCGAGTGTACAGTTTAGATTGAATGCGAGATTGAGTCCTTCATTTATGATGGATTTTAATGAGATGAAATAGGGGATAACATTTATCTATTCAAATACATACTCATAATTATTTTTCTAATTAATTAAATAATTATTTTCAACGATTAGGATGAGCATATTTGATTAAATCAATATATTAATTCCTTTTTCATATGAGATGAATTAGGAAATAATATTGATCCATTTAAACATGACATCATAATAAGATATTCTAATTAATTAAATAATTAGTTTCTACACTTATGATATATATATATATATATATATATATATATATATATATATATATATATATATATATATATAAAATTAAATCAATGTATTTTGATTTCTTTTTTATGTGTATTAGCTAAAGAGGATGGATTTAATTTAATTAAAGTACGTAGGACTTATAATTAAATTAACTAAATTAGGAGGTTAATTTAGCTAATTTAAATCAATCTTTAGGAAATAAATAAAATATGTGATTGATATAGATTGGGGATTTTATGCATTTGACACTTAGGTCAAGTAAAGATGATAAGAATAAAAAATGTCTAGTACAATAGGACTTAATTGATCAAAAAATAAATGTTGTAAGATTAATGCACCAAAATTGGTTAAGAACCAACATGTGCTAATTTAGGGGTATTACATTTGCCCCTCTTTGAATAAACGTATGAGCAACACATTGATTCAAAGAATTCAAAAGTTTGAAGTGTAGATCAAGAACTCATATTGGTTCTAAGATTGATAACACAAAAAATAATTGATGAGATTTTTAGGGTTTTTTCTTAAGGATAGTAGCATATTCCTTCCATCTTGTCCAATGATTCAAATTCTGACACAAATACTAGGTCCTCTTACTTCCTTACTTGATCAATAAAAAAAAACTCTTTCAATGTTAAACCAAGAAGTATTAAGATATCACTAGTTCTTACCATTTCTTTAGCTTCGTCCTCAATACATGGAATATCATCCAAATGTAACCCCTCCATCATTTGTTGAACAATTAAAACATGTTAAGAATCGTCCACTCCTGCAAACTTTTAATTTTTTCTTTCCTCGAAATCCATTATCTTATATATGATCCAAAAGTATTTGAATTCTTGTGTTTGAGTAAAGTTCTCCTATTTAATAAACATAAGGGAAATGATTTCTCTCTCATATTCAATATCAATTCGGACATCATTCTCCATTTTTTGAGCATAGTAACCATCCCTTTCCTTAGGGAACCTAGGGGGTGGATCTAATGTTTCAACATCTTTACAAATTTTCAAGTTTATTAGAATGTTAATAATTTTTGCAGATCCTTCATCATTTGAATCCTCATAAGTTAGCAAAGAGGTACTAGTCCCTTATTCTAGAGGTTTAGGGGTAGGAGAATTAGAACTGGAACTAGCTAAAGTTAGTTTCCTCTTTTTGACTTGAGGGGGTGGGGGAGATTCGTGTTCAATTTTATTTTCCTTATCTTGTTCAACACATTCTTTATAAAAAATTTCAAAGTCCTTGATACATTTGTTAATCCTAAGAACTTCATTATCTTCTTCAGAATGAAAATGAGGCAAACCTCTACTTAGCATTTGATCCTCTATCTTATTTAAGATGTTCCATTCCCTCAACCTTTGGTATGCCTCTTGAAAGTCATCATAGTTTCTAATAATACCATCTTCAATGTTTATCTGATCTACATACCTGAATTTTATATTTCTAATATTCCCTTTAGGATCATACTCTCTACTTTTATCATTGGTTAACCACAATTTATTCATAAGGATATCTTCAACCTCTTGAATCTTATTATATCCAATTACAAGCTCCAAGAAATTAAAACCTTTATCAACTTGACACTCTTTGGGTCTCATTATATTTTTTATTGACTGTGGTATTCTTGTGATCTCCCCCCCAGGTACCCTCACTATCCACTACACAAACACAACTGTTAAAATTGTGAAGTCACCATCTCTCGCCTGTGTATCCCATATTATGCACCAGAGTTGAACAAGCTGTCTAACACCTTCTTCATCAACTATATCCAACTTCTTGGAATTCTGAAATTGATTTAAATTTTGATGAGGAATTAAGTAGTATAACATATAATAGTTCTTGAAGGACTCAGTGACATTCCATCTAACCAATTGATTGTGTAAGGTTTTTACAATCTCATTGGAAAAATCAAACTCTATATAAGTATGATGTTTTTGGATCTTCATGTACATGTACATGTAATCCAAAAGGATCTTTTGTTGTTCATCTTCTCCAAAAAATTATGACCATACATAAAAAGTGTACTTGAAAATATCCATAAAAGACTCAACAAGATGTTGACCCATATGAACAACATACATGATAATGTTTTTGTGACCCCTATACATAAAATGTGCAACTTCCTTGTATCTCCCAAACTTCATGGTTCTTTGATATTCATTCTTAAAGTGCTGCCTATTAATTTTTGTAAGAGCTTGGGTGCTCAATCCAAAACATTCTTCAATACAAGATTTTTTGATGACTAACAGTGACATACCATCCATTTTCCTTATACTCCTAGTGGTTAGCTCATAGTGTCTGGCTATAATGTTGATAAACTCTCTATCTATAAAATATTTAGAACTACAAATTTTCCTACCATGTGTTATTGCTAGGCTCCCTTTTATATCCTTTTTCATAAAAGTACTAGAACAAGGCTTTACCATGTAACATAAGGTTAGTACTTCTATAGTTATCGAAATCATCAGAAAAATAATATTTTAACCTCTAGAAGAGGAACTAGGAAATAATTCTAACATATTTTGAATTAACTCCTCAAAGAATCTCCTTAGCACTACTATCTTCTTTTATAGGTATTTTAGCAAATAAACAATACTCAGAGCAAAAGGAGATAAACTTACTTTTTCCTGCAAGTTCATGAGTACCCCTTCAAATCTTCACCACTAGCTTTCACCTCTGCTTCACTTGCATGTAATTGTGAAATGACTCTTTTTGCTGAAATATTCAATTTATTTTTGTTGTGCATTTATGACCCATAACTTCTTGAACATACATTCACTTCATGAATTGTTCAATTAGTCACATCATCCGAGTGCTCACTATTGATCCCTAAGTCATGTTGGCTATTATTGTCAAGCACTTAGTCATATACTTGGTAGAGTTGGTCAGTCATCACTACAATTGAGCCATCCTATATAGGCAAAGCCTTGTAATTAGACTTGTATATATTTCATGTATGATCTGAGCAGTAGTGACTGCTAAGCAAGTCTATGGTCATTGAGTACTCTAGAGTTAGTACTGAGTGCATACTAGTGCCAATATAATAGAGAACAAATTATGCAATGTATGCTAAGAAAGTGAATGTCAAGTGTTAGCATGCTGAATAGTTATGATTGAGCATTAGAATGTTCAAGTGCTGAGTAAACTAATTTTGACATAATTGTTTGGAATGACACAAACACCAAGATAAACCATTTTTGTTGATGTAGAGATGTGTATTTTTATTCAAGGATTCAATTATGAAGGTGATCACATGTTTTGTTATGGATCATTAATCCCTATGCAAGGTGATTAGTGTTAGGAATAAGGTGTCTCAACCTTGGATAATTCCTAGTTTTATTATTTGTTTTGTAAATGTATTTTTTGCAAATAATGTAATTAAATATGAGTTTACATGTCTAGTTGGATAGTTGATGTGTCACTTCACTTGCATGTGTCAGCATCTTGAATTGCATGTAAAGAGATCATGACTAAAATGGTTATGACAGATTCCTATGATGTGTAAGAGCTATCTTTAGAATATTTGATTGTGTGTAAGGAAATCATGACTAAAATAGTTATGACAAATTCTTTTTTTCATGTAAGTGCTATGTTTGGAAGATTTAAATGTGTGTAAGGAAATCATGACTGAAATGGTTATGACAGATTCCTATAACGTGTAAGAGCTATCTTTGGAAGATGCCCTAAAAATGGAAAGCACATTATATAAGCACTTTGAGGGCTGTAGATAGTAGGGAGAGTGTGAGTAGTGTATTGTTGGTTACTATTAGATAGGTCTTCCATGTCTTGAAAGAGCTTGCACTATAAGTGTGTTGTAATCTTTGAGTTGAAGATAATACATTGTGTAAGTTTTGGAGGGGTGGGGTAGTTTTACTAAAAGGTTTTTCCCCACTGATATATCTTTGTGTTTATGTGTTATTATTTCTCTATCTATTTTCTGTATTCATGTTTGACTACAATATTATTGTTTACATAATATTGAATCCATAATTGTAAGGATTTAATAAGAATTCACATAATACTTTCCTTAAGAGATTAGTGTAGGAATCTATTTCAGTGCTTGAGTTTCCTTACAAGTGGTATTACAGCTTGATCAACTTTTGATTCTAGTTGTTGGGTAGGGTTTTTTGAGCTAATCACAAGTTGAGTGGGAGTTTTGTACAAAGCATTCTGAATCTTATTTGTAGATTGAGATGGCTAGTTCATCATATGGAAAAATGGAGGTGGAGAAATTTAATGGTAGTAATTTTGAGTTGTGGAAACTCAAGATGGCAGACTTGATTGAAGATCATGATCTATGGGAGGTGACTTCACTTGATGTGAGAACCACAACAATATCTCAAGTAGATTGGGATCTCAAGGATCAGAAAGCTAAGGGTCTCATTAGACTCTATCTAGCTGATTTAGTTCTCTTGAATGTTCTTGATGAGAAGATTGCAAATAGTTTGTGGACATGACTTGGGTCTATGTATCAGGCCAAATCTCTAGTGAACAAGTTGCTCTTGAGAAAGAATTTGTATTCTCTAAGAATGGAGGAAGGAGGATCTTTTATAAATCATTTAAATGCTTTTAATTTATTTATTGCACAGTTGACATCATCTGGTGTCAAGATAGAGGAGGAGGATCAATGTATGACCCTATTATGTTCCTTGTTAGATTCATGGGACCATCTTGTGATGGTTCTTGGAAGTACTTTAGTCACTTTCAAAATGGATGATGTGGCATCTTCACTGTTATCCATAGAGACAAGGAGAAAGTCATCAAATTAGTCTAATGAAGCTCTTTCTATTTGTGTTAGATCCAATGATAGAGGCAAGAAAAATGATAACAAGTTTGGAAATGGTAGATCCAAATCCCATGGAAAATCAAAGACTTCTAGAAAGTCCAAGGTAAAATGCTGGAACTGTGATAAGACTGGGCACTTCCATAAAGATTGTAAAGAGCCAAAGAAGAAGAAGAAGGCCTCAGATTCAAGTTTAGAAAAATCTCAAGAAGATGGTGATTTTTTTATTATAACCTTGGTAGTGCATGCATCTGATGATGTGTGGTTGATAGACTCAGGTGCTTCTTTCCACATGACCTCTCATCAAAGATGGTTCTCAAGGTATGAAGTTTTTGATGGTGGAAAGGTGTACTTGGGTGATGATTCTCACCCAAAGATAGTTGGATGAGGATGGGTCACTATTAGATTCCCTGATGGATGAGTAAAGAGGATCAACAGGGTAATGCACATCCCTGGTTTGGCACGAAACCTATTACCTATAGGTATGCTAAATGATATAGGTGTGCAAGTTGTTTTTTTCTAAAGATGGATGTAAGATGATGAGAGGAGCTATGGTATTTGCTAAGGGTACTAGGAGAGGTACTCTGTTTCAGCTTGATGCATGCATTTCTCAATGCAATAGTTCTTTTGTTTCAAAGAAGAGAACAACTATCCCTTCATCCACACCATCTGAATAAGTAGTAAAGAAAATTGTGGTTATTGGTTCTAATGGTAGTGCAACATGTGTACCTAAGGGTGCATACACGTTGGAAGGAAAGCTTCCTATAGAAAAGACAATATAGTGGCATATGAGATTTGGCCACATTGGTGAGAAGGGTCTCAAAACCTTGAAAAACAAGAATCTCATTGGGGGGATAAATGATTATAATCTTGAGTTTGACTTCTACAAACATTGTGTCTATGGTAAAAAAAATCATGTTCAATTTTACTCCAGTTCTCATAAATCTTATGATGTTTTGAATCTTATTCATTCTGAAGTATTTGGTCCTATAAAAGTTCCTTCAATCTCCAAGTCCGTATTTTTTGTATCTTTCATAGATGATTACTATAGAAGGACACAGATTTATTTCCTAAAAAGTAAGACACAAGTCTTTAGTTGGTTCAAGGAATTTAAAGCCCTTGAAGAGAATTAGACTAGTAAGAAGAGTAAGTGTGTGAGAATTGACAATGGTGGTGATTTTTTCTCGGTAGAGTTCGAATAGTTTTTTAAAGAGTGAGGTATCAAGAGACATAAGACAACTCCTTATGCCCCACAAAAAAATGGAGTTATAGAATGAATGAACATGACACTGATGGAGAAGGCTAGGAGTATGCTTAGTGGAGCTGGTCTTGAACAAAACTTTTGGGCTAAAGCTGTGGCCATTACTTATTATCTAGTTAACAGATCTCCTACACCAGCTCTAGTTGGTAAGACACCCATGGAGGTGTGGTTTGGTAAGAAGCCTTCAATAAGACATCTTCTTATTTTTGGTTGTGAAGCTTATGCACATGTTACAAAGGAGAAAAGATCGAAGTTGGAAAACAAAGTTGTCAAATGTATTTTCATCAGATACAATGTTGGTATGAAAGGATATAAGCTTTGGGACCCTATGACTAGTAAGGTGTTGTATAGAAAAAATGTTATTTTTAGAGAGATAACATCTTCTCCTATTGTGCTACAACTAGATGAAAAAGAAAAGAAGGAAGATATTGTTCAATTTCCTCCTACCCCTAAGAAAATTGAACAAAAAGACCATGTTGGGTCTAATGATGAGGAGAGCTCTAGTAGCTTTGACAGTTCAAAAGAAGAGGAAGAACAACCTCAACCTCAGCCCTTGAGGAGATCCACAAGAGTAAGAAAAAAACTAGAAAGGTTTGGTTATTCTATGTTAGATTTTAGTTGTGCCTTTGGTTTGATTACTAACATTGATGAGCCTAGATCTATGTAAGAGGCTTTGGATATGGAAGATGCAAGTTCCTAGATTGAGGCCATGGATGATGAGATGGCTTCATTGGATAATTAAAAACTTGGGACCTTGTACCTTTTCCTAAAGGATGGAAACCTATTGGTAGAAAATGGGTGTTCAAGAAGAAATTCTATGTAGATCAAAGTGTTGAAAAGTACAAAGCTAGATTGGTTGCGAAGGGGTATTCACAGATAGAGGGAATAGATTATGGTGAAATATTCTCTCTTGTTGCAAAGTTGACATCCATTAGATTTTTGTTATCTCTTGTTGCATCATATGATTTAGAGATAGAACAGATGGATGCAAAGACAACTTTCCTTCATGGTGATTTAGAGGAAGAGGTTTATATGTCACAACCTGAGCAGTACATTGTTAAAGGTAAAGAATCTTTAGTTTGGAGATTAAAGAAGTCTTTGTATGGTTTGAAACAATATCCTAGGATGTGGTACCTTAAGTTTGATGCTTTTGTGTTGTCAATTGGATTTGTAAGATTGAAATCAAATCATTGTGTTTACTTCAGAGTTGAAAATGATCGCCTTCTTATTATTGCATTATATGTTGATGATATGTTGCTATTTGGGTAGGGTAAGGGTATGATTTCTAATTTTAAATCTTAGTTGTCAGCACAATTTGAGATGAAAGATCTTGGGGCACTAAGGTACATCTTGGGTGTGGAAATCAATAAAGATAGGTCTAGTATAAAATTTTGGTTGAGTTAGAGTAAGTATGTGAGGTCTATGGTGGAAAAGTTCAGCATGGTAGATTGTAGACTATTGTGTGTTCCTGTTCCTATGGTAGCAATGTTATCTGTAGATGATTTTCCAAAATCTCCTAGCAAGGTGGAGGACATGAATATAGTACCTTATGCTAGTGCAATTGGCATTCTTATGTATGCTATGGTCTGTTCTAAATCAAACATTTCCCAAGTAGTAGGAGTTTTGAGCCAGTTTATGGCTAATCTTGGATAGGTACATTGGGATGCAGTTAAGCAAGTATTTAGATATTTGAGGGGTACATTAGATTACACCATTTATTATCATGGAAACTCTTTTGGAGCTATGAATTTAGTTTGTATTTGTGGGTTTGTGGATTCAGATTGGGTAGGTGGTATTGATAGCAAGAGATCCACCAATGCTTATGTGTTCACTATGTTTGGTGATGTCATCAGTTGGATGAGTAAGTGACAACTTGTGGTTGCTTTGTCCACTATAGAAACTGAGTACATGGCTCATACTCATGCTTGTAAGGAAGTCATTTGGCTTAGAATATTGTGTTTTGATATTGGTGTTGATGCAGGACAAATTACTATTTGTTGCAATAGTCAGAGTGCTATTTTCCTTGTAGAGAATCTAACTTTCCATGCTAGAACGAAGCACATTGATGGGCAATTTCACTTTGTGAGAGATATGGTGGAAGATGGAAAGGTAAATATGGAGAGGGTAGATACTATAAAGAATGTTGCAAATGCATTGACAAAACCAATGGGCGCAGAGAAGTTCAGATGGTGTTCAAAGTCTATGGGCCTTTCAGCCTATAGCAGTTAGTTCTTGTTATTTTCTTGTTGCTCTTACAAGGTGGGAGAATGTTAGGAATAAGATGTCTCAAATTTGGATTATTCCTAGTCTTATTATTTGTTTTGTAAATGTATTTTTTGGAAATAATGTAATTAAGTGTGAGTGTACATGTCTAGTTGACATGTTGATGTGTCACCCCACTTGCATGTGTGAACATCTTGAATTGTGTGTAAGGAGATCATGACTAAAATGGTTATGAAAGATTCCTATGACATGTAAGAGCTATCTTTAGAATATTTAATTGTGTGTAAGGAAATCATGACTTAAATAGTTATGATGGATTCCTATGATGTGTAAGAGCTATCTTTAGAATATTTAATTGTGTGTAAGGAAATCATGACTAAAATAGTTATGATAGATTCTCATGACACGTAAAAGCTATCTTTGGAAGATGCTCTAAAAATAGAAAGCACATTATATAAGCACTTTGAGGGATGTATATCGTAGGGAGAGTGTGATTAGTGTATTTTTGATTGCTACTGAATGAGTCTTCTGTGTCCTGAAAAATCTTGTAGTATAAGTGTGTTGTAACCTTTGAGTTGAAGATAATACATTGTGTAGGTTTTGGAGGGGTGGGGTTGTTTTACCGAAAGGTTTTTCCCCACTGACATATCTTTGTGTTCATGTGTTATTATTTCTCTATCTATTTTCTATATTCATGGTTGATTGCAATATTATTGTTTACATAATATTGAATTTTTAATTGTAAGGATTTAATAGGAATTTGCACAATACTTTCCTTAAGAGATTAGTGTAGGAAGCTATTTCTGCACCTGAGTTTCCTTACAATTAGCCAATCAAAAAAATGGAAGGACTAAGCAGAAAAAGAGAGGGATCTAGATTGTTGATTAGAGGCCACTTTGATAGTCGGTTTGGTGGCTTTGCCCTTGAAGATTTTTGGATTGTGGGTCCTTCTGCCTTCTACAACTCCTAACAAGGTTGGAATCTTCTAACAAGGATTTTAAAGTCTCCTAATAGGGACTGATGTGTACTAAATGTATTTCATTGGCACCTAATAGAGTCCACCCTCTTACAAGGAACTTATATATTAGTGCATCATTTTGTGGGTACCATCCCAGATGAAGTTTTCCCCCCGATCAAGCATTTCCCTAGTTAACAGATATGGTGCTATTATGTATGTGTATCTTCTTATGGTTGTTGATTATATTTTTACATGTTTAAGGTTTAATATGGTTGATAAAATCTATATTGATATGGTAATTTATTAACCCCCCCTCTCAATCTTGGTGGACTTTACTTTCTAACAATAGGTATCAGAGCATCAGGTCCTTGAAAGAAAATCTTAACAACTTAAGGAGATCAATGCCAAGTCATTTCAAAAAAGAAAGTCCTAAATTTGATGGAGTTAGCTATGACAAATAGAAAGAGATGATGAAGACACATCTGATATGTATAGGTCTAGGATATTGGCCGATGATGAAGAATGAAAAGAAAATTGTGGAAGAAAGAAAAGTTGAAGTATATAGTGAAGTTGAAAGAGATTTATTTATGTGTAAAATGATTGCCAAAGAAGAAATTTTGTCATCTCTTTTGAAAATGAATATAGTTAGTTAAAATACTTAGATTTATCTCATGAAATTTGGAAATCTTTGGAATATACTTTTGAAGGTGATATGTATGCTAAGAGAATTAGATTACAAAATTGGATATGTTTGTTTCAAGAGACTAAGATAGAAGACAAATCAACAAGAAATTATATTGGTAGAACATCAATAATTATTGTAGGAATCAAGTTTTGTAATTGATCTAAAGATGAATATGAGATTGTATGTGTTGGGACTCAAAATTGAAGCACTGATTTTGAGTACCATTCTAAAATTTGAATCTAATTAAGCCCTTATAAGAGCTTTTTATGCATATGTACTTGGATGTTATTTTGAGGCCTATGACATGTTTCAAGTGTTTAACACCTTTCATTTAGTACATGCATGCATCGTATGTTGATAAGTTGTCATTTTGATTCATACCATGAAATTTCATTTGAGCATTGTTGAAATCTACATTTTTTCCTATGTGTCAAACAATGATAGGAAGCCTAGTTTGTCATTGAATATCTTGCACCCAGTTAAGCTTCACAAATTTCCCCTTTGGGAGTGTTTGGTATGTATGTAAGAGAACCTATGTCTTAGATTTCAAGTCATTTTGATATGTTTTGGCCAAGTTTTGAATCCCTCAAATTTGGTTGTTTATTGTTGTCATACTGATGCATATTGTTCAAAATTTTGGGAAGCCTTGTTTGACCAGTTATAACTTTGACCCAATTGACCGAAATGAAAAGATTCTCTTTTTTTAAAATTTCTTAGGGGTCAAAGACTTGTTATTTTCCAAATTTGAGAACATGATGAATCCGTTTGACTAGTTTTCAAATGTGATTCCAAATGCAATTTCTGACGTTTCACTAGTGATTAAAAGTGTAGATGGATCAGAAGGCATGTTTGGGATGTTATAAATTTGAAATAATGATATATGGGACCAAACTAATTGTACAACTATGTTCTACTCTAAAAATACTTCAAGTATGCCAGTTTTCAAGTCTTGACGAATCTGTCTGCACACTTTCATAGGTCTATTACATTTGCAAAAGTTGTTATTATGCTAGTGTTCCTAGTCTTGCAATTCCTAGTACCCAACTTTGCACACCTACCAAATCTGCCCAATTATTCATCATCAGCCCAAATCATAGAATTATGTTCTTCATGTGGCAATAAACTAATTCCCTAGATTTCAGGCCCGTAAGTGATCATATGACCTATTTTTGACACTAAAACTAATTGCACTTGTATGTTTCTAACTTGGTTATTTGCAGGGTAGTTTGAAGGATGTAATATTGACAATCAATATCTTTTGACCAAAATTTCATCATGAGATGAAATTTTACAAGTTAGGAGTTTGTAGACCAGAGAATATGAGTGTAGAGTTTTAGGGCTTGGCTAGATGTTTTAATGAATTTTTAAGGCCAGCTTAGAGGCCTCTTGGTACAATAGTCATAGTTTGTAAAAAAGGGTAAAAATGAGTTTTAAGTGGTTGACCAATGATTATTTCTAAATCAGATTAATGCATTGGGTTAAATGGATCAGACTAAAAGGTTAGGTATTTGACTTTGAATTTTTTTATAGTCAGAAACACTAGGGGCATGACTCTCCTAATATGAGATCTCACATTTTAAATTAATGAAATATGGAAAATCTCTCAAATCAATTTGATATTGATTAGAATGTGTTAAAAATAAAGATATGGGGTATGTTAGTATTAGTATTGTTCAAATGATAGTGAAGTTTTTATTGATGCTATACAAAGATTTATCAGTATTGAGAGGGTTTTATTCTTTTAAAACAAATGTTGATGCATGGTAAAGGTTTAACATTATGAAGTCAACACAATGAGTAGAAAAAAATTAACAAGAGATCAAGTCTAGTGTATACTTTTCTTGTGACAATGGTGTCTAAAGACCCTTGCATGAGATGACATATACTGAGAGCTACATTAGTGGGATGACATGTGAATCAAAGAGGCTAAACATTGAAATCAAGGGAGAAATGTGAAATGATGAAATTGAATAGAGGTGCACATAAATTTTGAATGTGATGAAATCCTACTACCAATCTGGATGTTGAGTAGTGGGAAGGACATGAAGATACATTGAATAAATTGGAGGATAAAGAGTTTTGTGTGGGGAAACCACTAAATAAAGGCCTATATACTTGTTTTAAGGGATAGATTATTAATATGAACACTATGGAAAATAGTAGCATGGAATCTGAATCCATTAAGAAAATGGTACATCAGCCTTTTCATGATTGGACTAAGGTCTGAAAATATATCATCTCAATTTGGTGAGTTGAATAAATAAAGGGAGTGCCTAAAGTTGTTGCCATATTTTAAAAATTTGTGGAGGGTTGTTCACTTCCAGTGAATACCAATGATATCTATTTCTAATTGGCTCAAAAACTAAAAAAGGAAATGAGTTTTCCAAAGGAGTTCATGTGCCATGATGGTAAATTAGCCGAGGTCAAAAGTCTAGTTTGTAGAGCAATTATGGATATGGGAAGATACTTATAGAAAAGGTTATTTGAAGTCAATGTTCTATATTATGAATATACATTTCTATATATCCTCTCAAAGAAGATTGGAAGCCTAATGAGAGACCATGCACACAAATTGGACATTATGTACATTGAGACATGATTTGTGTTTAGAGGACTTGCTACTGTAGTGTATTGTCTCTACTCTATAAAGGCTCAGTAGAAGCTTCCTATTTTACAATAATTGAATTAAGATAAATACGTAGAGGGGGATCCACCAAGAGACTTATTAGAAACCCCAACTTCTCACAAAAGACATTTTTTTCAATGGCCACTTAAAATAAATGAAAATAGAGTATGGAGTATGCATTTGATCTAAGCATGGATTATCAAAATAAAAATATAGATCGATGCATTATGAATGTCATTGTTTGGTTACAAAAAGGCTCAATCCTCACTTCAAAGAACTAATTAAATATGGGCATGGGAAATCATAAGTACAATGATAATAAAGAGGAAATGGAATAAAGTCTAAACTACCATTTTTTAGTTTCTCTCACTAATTGGTTTGTCTCAGAGATGAAAGCCCATTTCTTACGATGGAGGTGCTAATGCTATGGATGTTTCTAATTCAAAATTTTGTTCTATTAAATCCTTTTGTAGCTTCCAGATTATACTGATGGGTAGTAGTTAAAATGTACAAGACATTGCATCAAGGGGCAGACCAAAAGAAAAAAAATGCATATGGATGTACCAACTTGAAATGGGTCTCTGTAGTAGGGGTTTTCATTTTTAAAAAAACCATTTTTGCAAATCTTGAGTGGTGGGAATTTTGACATATTTCAATGAAGGAGGCAAACATTGCTTGTTTTTTTTTGGACCAAGACTCCTATTAATTTGTGTGCAGAATGTGGCATCTATGATTGTTGAAGATGTTAAAATGGTTGATGGCCATGGAAAATTAGTTAGGATTACACACAAGTTTTTTTTTTTGGGAGAGAGCTTTAGTTATGTTAAGGCATTATGGGATGTCTATGGTCAAAGCAGATAGGAGTTTTCTTTAGGGAAAATTGTGCCAAGTATGTGGGATTTGAAGAAATTGATGAGATTTTGATAATTCTATGTTGATTTTTTAGTTTGGAGTAGTACTTTTGATTTACAATAACCCTAGACATTATCCCACATTACTGGTGCATGCATTTTTCTTATTGTTTTTATAGGTCTATATACAAAGTAAAGTTGTCTCAAAGGTATGCTCCTTTTGAGACATAAAGAATTTGCATGGGACCCAGTCTACTTACATGCACAATGAGGAAATTTTGATCCAACATGGTGCAATTTTGTAGACCCTAGATCAATGAATCTGAGGAGGATAGGTGGTATGTAGTACACCAATGATAGGCACACAGTTCAAGACCTATAATAGATCTCAGGGCAAGCTAACTAGATGAAATGGACACATGGAAATGTGTTGCATTCTCACAAATTAAGTGGCAATCGATGACTTAACACACGAGAATGTGACAACCCACCATGTGGTAGGGGTGGTGAGGTGGTATAGGTGGCATGACATGAATTTCAAGGTGTTGAGGTGGATCAAGGTGTTACATGTTATGATGTCACTATGTCACGATGACATAGATAAATGCTAACTATATATGCAAGAATGTGAGAATACAAAACATGGCAGAGGGTGATGATGTGGAAGGTTTATGACGAATGCACTAGATTGCACCACATGACAAAAATTGACAGTTGTGGTAATGTCACTGTAGGAAGTTGCTCACTAGTTAGCTAATGTGACAATGTGATGACCAATAGGATGTTGAAATGTGGTAATGCATAAGAGAAAATAATTTAAGTTTGTGGGCAAATCAAGAGGTTCCATATAGCACCTAGGTGGCAGAGGTTTCTAGGGGATGTTGATAAAGAAGGATGATAGGGCAAAAATGAACTAATCAAATTGTGACACATGTCATAGGCCTGGTCAACCAAGTTTGACTCAAAATGAAAAGTGGATGGAAAATGCAAGATTTAGAGAAAAATAGTTTTTTATTCATTTTCATCATTTTACGTGCATGCATTTTAAATTGAAATAGGTTTTGTTGGAATACTTTAGAATAACCGTGAAGGCGGGGGGCTAAATTAGTTATCCAAGGTCTAACTATACAAATAAATTTTTTTAGTACTTAACAAATTCATATCCATAAAACCATATCATGTATGCATCCATTAGAACATCTAATACCTTAACTTAGTAGGTCACTATCCGAGGTCAAAATAACTTTGTAGAAGTGTAAGCATGAAATACCACAAACTTATTCACACAATTTGACACAAGGATTTTATGTGGAAACCCAATTTGAGAAAAACCACCAGTAACATGCCACCAATTTTCACTCTTTTGAAGTGACACCTTGTTAAAGGCCAACCCTATTAAAGGTTATAACACACACTGTTAAATGTGACCTAGTTAAAGGATTTCAATCACCCTATTAGGAGTGAGCCTTATTAGAGGACTTTAGAACATTCCATTATAATGTCATTCAGTTAAAGGATTTACAAATGATTGCTAGGTCAACCTTAATCCAAAGGATTTATCCAGATTGATACAGTTGTTATAAAGTAACAACATGACTTGATCTAATAATAAAACACAACTCATTTGCAGATTATAGATCTCTAGTTCAATCCTCCATTCTACTTGGCATTCATACTCTTCATCATTAACAACTTGTTCAACCTTCAAGCGTTCATCCTCTTAAAACTTCTTTCTTTTTATGCCAATTGCAGACTCTTCTTATATTCAACCACCATATGAAGAAACACCCTAGACTTGTTGTCTTACTTAGGTTCCCACACATGACAATTGTTTTTGATTAAGAAAAATAGGTTTTATAGGGATCTTGAAACTTGAGAGTTTTTACATAATATCTAAAATAATAATATTAAATAAAGTCCAAACCCTATGCAATTGCCTATAAAAAGCCATAATAAAAGACATGCCTATAGCCAAGAGACAAAAGAAAGAAATAGAAGATAGACCCACGACCAATAGAAAAAAGCTAGAAGCACTAAACTAAAGATAGTACGAAGCAAAAAATTAGACCACTAGCAATTATTTTTTACAATCTAGATCCTATAGATTTTCTACTTCCTCGTTGGCACTCTAGATCTCCATGCCCACACATTCCTGGTTTGGGTTGTTAGTTTATTCCACCTAGCCCTTGGTCTCTTTCATTTCTCCCTTAGTCTTCTTGAGGTCCGAGCTAGCATTTTCTTCCTTATCCCCATTGATTCCTACATTTTTTAGCAATTTTCCTAGACTATTGATGTTCTCATTCAGAATGTTTAGGGTAGAAATCACCTAATTAGCCAGGTTTTGGTTTGATATCTCCATCTTTTGCACCCTTTTCTCAACCTTTGAGAGATGACCCTCCTGGCCAATAAGATGACCTTGTTCATTGCTCATCCTATGGCCTTCTTCCTAGCTCCTTTTCTCCTTGAGTGCCTCAATCTCATGGAACAACCACTTGATAGAGAGAAAATTATCTATCATGCTATTTTTGACATTATTGAGCAGATTGAGCCTTATTTCCCTAGCATTATCTAAAATTGCAACCAAAGCAGGATCTATGAATTCATCAAAATGGGCTTTTTCTTCTATGTCTTCCAAGACTTGCAGGTTCACTTTCTCCCTAACAATCCCCATCTTCACTGTTTGGGTGTTGAAGTTTCTCCACAACCTCCTTCTATCTTTCATAATTATCGCCCCACTATCTTCCACCATAGTTTCCTTAATCTCCTAAGATGGAGAGATAGAAGGGAAGGGTCTTGAAGCCTCAAGGGTCTGATCTTTTTTCTCTTATGGCTACAGCTCCTCCTCGTCCTTTCTCTTTTTGGGGTTCCCTGACTGAGTAAAAATATCTTCCCCCATCTTCTCACTATCTTCCCCCTTCTTCTCTTCCTCCGAATCCATTTCCTCTTCCTCTTCATTATACTCCTCTTCCTCTTGTTTCATTGGATTGGGGGTTAAACCCTGAAGGCTCTTTCTGCTAGGAAAAATACTAGAAGGAGGAGGAATTTTCTCCCCTCCCTTAGACTTCTTTCCTTTCGAGGAGCTGTTATCCTCATCTTCCAAGCTAAGACTTTGAACTTCCTTAGAATAAAAATAGTTTGAGCTTCCAATGGCCTTTGAATCATCTCTAGAGTGGCCTAAAGATTTCCCCCTCATTTGAGTCTTAAGATATTCATAGACCAATAGGAGTACACCCTCATGCAGGGATGGGTTTGCATTGGGTTTCTTCTTAAAACCCTCAATGCCCTTACTCATCAAAGTAAATAGATAAAAAGGAAATAAAATTTTTGTGCCATGCTTAAAATGATTTAATAGAATAAAGTGGTGTGTTCTGACCTTGTAAAATCTAGTCTCCAAAGAAATATATTCAATAACAACCCTTAAAACATACCTCCACAACTTTTTTATTGACTCCATTTCATAGGATGTCTCAACCTTCACTAAATACTTCTGTTCTTCCTCATTCTTCAAAAAATCTTTAACTATATTAGCATATAGTTTCTTATCCCTGTAAAAATCTATCACCTCCATGGGTATCTCTGTGATATGATCTATCATTTTCACATTGATTTGATGAGAAAACCCATCAATTTTTACACGCCTATCCTTCCATGTATTCACCATGAGCATGGTGATCTCCTTATCAAATTCATGGAGTTTCTCAATATAACTCACTATCCCACCCTTCTCTAGCTTTTCTAGACTTTCATTCTTTTATTCCATTTTTTTGCCTCCCTGGTTAGCTCCTTCATACTCCTCTCCCCAACCATCCCGAATTCTTGTTCAAAAATCTTGCACTCACAGACTTCAACTTCCTACAAATTTTGTATCCCTAAATCTTTCTTACCTTTGGCAACTATTTCTTCCGACCTTCTATCTCTATAAATAGAGAATTTAGGTCTTTTTTCACTTAACCACAATCATCCATTCTGGAGTTAGGTAAGATTCAATGAATCTACCCACTTTTCCATTTTAGTCCCTTCTAGAAACTTCTTCTACAATCCTCTTTGAATTCACCTAAAATAGTTTATCTTGAATTCTATGCCACCAAGGCATCATATAAATCTTCCACACACTTTACATAATTCAAGAAATCACCTTTGTCAGCTCAGATTTGTCAAATTTTTGATTAAACTTTTTTCAGTATCACTCGACATCCACACTATTCACTCGACAATAATAGTCTTCTGATGCTTGGCCAACACTGGGTTGCCTTACATCAACTAAATCTTCCTTGCTCAGTCACTACTATTATTTACCTAATGCTTGACACTCACTATATTTTTTTGATGCTTGGCACATACTAAATTCTGCTCAGCCTAAACTAATTTTCCTCAGCTTATACTATTTTCTCGGCCAGGCTTGGCAAACACTTTTTATGAGAACTCATCATCTAGGATTTGCTTAAGTAACCATTTACTTTAGTCTTAAGTAGTTCAACAATACATAATATCATAAATGTCTTACTTGGTCTTAGTATTCCTTATATACACCAAATAACTCAACCTTTCTCTAGGTACTCTTGTTATCTTATATTTTCAAATCCTCTTCATCAATCAAAAAAATGATCACATTCAAGCCAAAAAGAAGCTATCTTACCAGCAAGCAGTAGGTTTGACATCATTGACAAAATAATAATTGTTCCATGATAGGTTTCATACTTCAAACAATCTTCTAATCTGATCTCTCTGATATCTCCCTCTTTGAACTCTCTCTACTATCTCCCTATTTTTTATATCTCCCTCTTTGAAAACAATGCCAAAGGCTTGTCTTCTATTCATGTACATATAATCAACTCAGGTTCTCCCTTTGTCACCTTGCATGTGACTGTAAATCTTCTGATTTAACTCCATTACTTTAGGTAGCTCCTAAAGTAAGATCCACTGTATCAAATTTTAAAATATAACATTCAAATCAGTTGATGTAGGGAACTAATTTGCTTCTTAAGTAGCTTTAGATAGGGGTATCGCCCCTTGTTTACCTCTAAGATATTCATGTGCATACTTAGGTAAAGCCTTTGTGAATATATCAACTATTTTTTCTTTTGTATTCACATATTCCATTCTCACTTCTTTGTCATGAACTCTCTCAAGTAATGATACTTTATTGAAATTTTCTTTGTCTTTGTGTGCATCATAAGGTTCTTTGATGTGTTTATAACACTTGTATTATCACAACAAAATACCACAAGTTTAGTAATTTCTTCCTTCATTCCTTTGAGTAACTGTTTGATCCATACCACATTTATGCAATTCACTCTAGCAATCACATATTTAGTGTTGGCAGTAGATTGTGATGTACAATTTTATTTCTTACTGGTCTAGGTGGTAAATCTCTTTCCTAAGAAAAATACTCCACCACTTGTACTATTTTTGTCATTAAAGTTTCTAGCCCAATCAACATATGTATAGGCTCTTAATTCAAACTTATCATTCTTCTTGTAGTATAGACCATAGTCTTTTGTTCCTTTCAAGTATCTCATGATCCTTTTAACAACCATCAAATGATTCTCCTTATGATTTGCAAAAATAATTGCAACAATCCCTAAAGCTAATGTGATTTTAGGTCTGCTATGAACTACATATTGCAATTTGCTAATCATAGACCTATACAATGTTTGATTACTTTAGTAGAATCATCAGTTTTTGATAGTTTGTGTCATGTCATCATAGGAGTACTAACAGGTTTTGAATCCTCCATACCAAAAATTTTCAATATTTCCTTCACATACTTGGACTAAGTGATGTAAATACTATATTTCATCTAATATACTTGCAATCCAACAAAGCTTTATCTCTCCAAACATAGACATCTCAAACTCTTTCATTTTATTTGCAAATGTCTTACACAATGGATTTGCTCCTCCAAATATGATATAATTGATGAATATTTCAGCTAGTAAAATCCCTTTACCTCCTTCTATCTTAAAGTACAAATTTCTATTATCATCTATCTTCTCAAAACCAATCTTCACAAGATAGTTGTGAAGCCTTTCATACCATGCTCCTGGAGCTTTCTTTAAACCATATAAAGCTTTGTGCAATCTACATACCATGTTCTTATTGTTTGGATCAAAATATCCCTCACTCTTTTCAATGTAAACCTCCTCTTCTAGTGTACCATTCAGAAATGCTGACTTTACATACATTTGATAAATTTTGAAACCTTTGTATACAAAGTATGAAAGTAGAGCTCTTACTCCTTCCAATCTTGCAACTGGGGAAAATGTCTCTCCATAATCAATTTCCTCTTCTTGTGCATGTCCATTGCAAACTAATATTTCCTTATTCCTTGTGACTTCACCTTTCTCATCTAGTTTGTTTCTATACACTCACTTGGTTCCGATCACATTCTTGTTTTTTGGTCTGGGTACTAGAGTCCATGTTTTATTCTTCTCAATATGATCAATCTCTTCTTTAATGGATTTACTCCAATCTTCATTCTCTAATGCATCCTTCACTAACGTAGGATCATGTATGCTTAAAAAATATGTATCACTTCTCAACCTATTCCTTGCCATTGGTCTAGCTTCTTTATCTCCAATAATTTGTCCAACAAGGTGATGTCTTCTGACATACTTTGACAATATTGGTTCTGCTCTTCTTTCTACAATGGGTCTATTAACTTTAGAGTCATTATGCACTTCTCTATTAGGTAACTAAACATTCCTTTCATGTACACTAATCTTAGTATCAAAATGTACCTCGACTTCTTTTTGCAACTTGACTCTTGAATGCAGGCCAGTTCCTGAATTCAACTCAACATCGATTGTATGTAACTGGGAAGTCACTAATACTTGTTATTATTGATTTACAACTTGGTTCATAACTTCATCAACATTCATGTCTTCATAGTAGTACATGAAAGTTTTGTACTCTTCAAGTTCCTTCTTAGGTTTAGCTTCATGTACCTCTATATATTCATCAAATTTTACATTTGCATTTTCCACAACTTTTTCTGTGTTAGTATTTAAACACTTATAAGCTTTACTTCATGTGGAATAGCCTAAGAATATACCTTCTCTACTTTTTCCATCAAATTTACCATTTATGTTGTCATTAGGAATGTAACACTTGCTTCCAAATACCTTAAAATATTTTACATTGGATGAGTATCCATACAATAGTTCAAAAGGTGTGGAATTTGCACCTTTCTTGATTTGTACTTGATTCAGGGTATAGATAGCTATGCTTACAACTTCTCTTTGGTATTTCAAAGTAGCATTCTTCTCCATCATCAATGTTCTTGCATAGTCCATTATATATCTATTCCTTCTTTTAGCAATCCCACTTTGTGGAGGGGTCCTAGGTATAAAAGTTTTTCTTTTAATTCGTTTGTCATTATAGAATATCTCAAACACATTTGATGTAAATTCTCTACCTCTGTTAGATATCAAAAATTTCAAATGTTTACCGATCTCCTTCTAAACTCTTTCGAAGTACCACTTAAATATTTGAAAAGCATCAGATTTTTGTTTCAAAAACATAACTATCATCATATATGCAAGGAAGTATTGAAAAAAATGAGCAAAATATATGATAGGAATCCCCAGAATCCACATTCCAAAAGTCATGACAAGCAAAGAAGGATCATCAGTTACAGGAACTGTTAAGGCAACCTCCTGAACTAGGGACTGCTCCTCCATATAGAATGGTCCCATATCTCTCAACCCATAACTAAAAATGTTATTTTTAGACTTAACTGATTTAGTCTGATAAATATGGTTCCAGAAATTGGGCATAATATGCCAGTTATGAATTTTTTTTAGTTATTGCGCATGGTGAAGCATTATTTCATATTTGTTAATGGTTCCCAAGTAACTAAAAATATTTCCATTTTGATTTTTATTTTTGAGAACAAAATATAGTGGCAATAACAACAGTGATTTATTCGGTAGAGGAGAAATGGGTTATGACATTATCCTGTAGCAATCGACTGAAAAATTAAATCTTTAACATAACAACACAAGTTCTAGCTGTATATGAGCAATGTTAGTATGCTAATAGAAACCAAATTTAAATAAAGCTTCTACAAACTAAAAAAAATTCATAAACTTCAAGATAGACTAAGATGAGCTCTCAATTGAGAATATGAGCCATTAATGGGCTCTCTCAATGAGAAGCTCTCTTGTTGAGTAGCTTTGTCTAAATAGATAGGATGTATGCTCAAGCTTTATGCTTCAAAAAGGGCTTCAAATGGAGTTGGAATTTGGGTGTGAGTGTATGGTTTTGATGTAAAATGGCTTCTCAAAATGGCATTATGACTTTACTTCATGGATTGTGTTATTTTGCAAAGGGGAAGGATGAGTCAACAAAGGAGGCTCAAGGGATAAAATCTTCATAAAGACCCTTCATAAGTGCTTTGTAAGAACATTTATGACTTTGTGGGCTTTATAAAGTTTTGTGGTTGAAGATATTTGTGAGAGATACCATGAAATTCAAATTTGAGGGTTTAGGGAGGTTTTAAGCTTGCTTAGGGTTGTAAAAATGATTAGAGGAAGGGTTAGAGATGGCTTAGGACTAGGCAAGTGGATGGCAAGTGGATTGCAATTAATGAAGGTGGGTGAAGGAGGAGATATTTGTTAACTTTGGCTTGGGTTAGTAAGTTTTAACCATGTTTAGGGAATGTGACAAGGTTAGGAGGGGATTAGGATTAGGTTTAAAGACATCTTCTAGAAGAGTCTAGACTTTGGATGAGGATAAAGACTTTCTAGAATAGTCTAGAATTTCCTAGGATGAGGATGAAGACTTTCTAGAAGAGTCTAGAACTTCTTAGGATAAGATTTTATGAAATAAATAAAGTTTTATTTATTTCAAGGGTTTGGGTTGAGGAGATATTTATTAAAATATTTTTAATAAACATGAGGATTAATATTTAATCTTGATTAAATATTTTGAGTTGGGATTAGGGGTAGGAAATGATGAGATTAGCCTTTAATCGAAATTAAAGAAGGATTAGAAGATTTTGGAAGAGGTTAGTGGTCTTAAGGAAATTGGCCAAGTTTTGGACAAAAAATAAATTTTATTTATTTATTTTGGGTTTTTTGGTCAATTTATTAATTAAATAATTAATAAATAAGGAAATAATGTTTAAATAAGATTTAAACATTTTTGGGAGGGATTCCTTAATTAAATATTTTCAATTAAGATAAAGGGATTTAATGGCATAAAAATTAATTAATTAAATAATTAATTAATAAATGATGATGTCATCAGTACTTTTTCAGAAAATAAAAATACTTTATTTTCTAAAGGATTTTTGGTCAATTTATTAATTAAATAATTAATAAATAAGGAAATAATGTTTAAATAAGATTTAAACATTTTTGGGAGGGATTCCTTAATTAAATATTTTTACTTAAGATAAAGGGATTTAATGGCATAAAAATTAATTAATTAATTAATTAATGATGATGTCATCAGGGATTTTTTCAAAAAATAAAAATACTTTATTTTCTAAAGGATTTTTAGGTGTCTACACTAGCAACCTCTGCGAGTAAACAATCAAAACATAGGCCAGACTATATTACTTAATATGCGAACTAGAGGAGCTTTCTACCACTCTCTGATATCTTTCTCTGCAATGATCGTATATAAAATGATTGTTGACGTTCTTGAAGTTGCAAAATGGTGAAAACAATGAAACCAAAATTTCTATATTGTTGTTGCTGCTTTTAATGTACTTGTTACATTTGTAGCTTTGCACATCAATTGGTCCACATAAATTAGTATGAACTAATTCCATAATTTCTTTTGAGGAGCAAGTCTTACTTTTAAAACTAGATTTTGTCATTTGGCTAATTAACATTGTTTGCAAATCACATTATCAGGTTTCTTCAGTTTTGGCAAACATTTTGACTCTTTTCATGTTATTGATACTAACTATGTTATCAAAGTTAACATGACATAACCTCTTATGCCATAGCCACACATTATAAAATTTTACAAAAATAGAAGTAGCATCATTCATGTCAAGATAAAACATATTACATCTAGTCTGATCCCTATTTCCAATTAGTTTTCCATCAATGGCATAGATCTTAGCCTTCTTGTTATCAAATTCAAATTTATAACTTGAACTATTCAATTTTGAGACACTCAAAAAGTTATAATTAAGTCCTTCTACATAGTAAGCATTGTCATACATGATCTTTTCTGTCAGTTTTATTGATCCTTTACCTTTTATCAGATAGGGTGCATCATTACCAAATCTAACACTAATTCCATTGTAATACTCAAGGGTAATGAACTTACTTTTTTCTCTAGTCATGTGATGTGAACATCCATTGTTAGTGATCCATCTATCACTTTTGTTCACATAATATATTAATGCAGAAACGTCATCTTCATTAGAATAATCTTGCATTGTGACATACACAGCTTCATGATCATGATCATCAGATCCATCTTTTGATTCCTCTTCAACAATATAGCAAGCCTTCTTTCCTTTGTCTTTATAGTCTTTTCTATTCTCACCTTTTTTACCTTTATATTTATCTCCACTTCTACTATTCTTCTTCTCTAGACAACTTGCAATAATATGACCAATCTCACTACAATTAAAACACATGATAGGTAACCTACCTTTGTATTTCCCTTTGCCTCTATGAAATATCCTAGCCAAAAATGCTTCAAGCTCTTCTACATCATCTTCATCTATATCACTGTCACTAGAAACATGTTTGACCTCTTTCTTCTTCTTATCTTTAGGTTCTTTTAGTGTTAGTTTAGCTTTGAAAGAAAATTCAACATTTTTAGTTTTGAAATTATCAAAATTAGAAAGTTTAAAAGTAGTGAGTCTACCCATCAGTCCTTCAAGGGTTAGATTACTACTAGGAACACACCTTAATTCTTGTAGGGAAGAGACTCTAATAGCATAGATAGGCAGCAGGGATCTTAATACTTTGTTGATCACAGTCTCATCTTCAATAACACCATTTTCTCCTCTAATAGTATTCACAACATCTTTGATTCTTGTACAATACTAGACTATAATCTCACCTTCTTGCATTCTCATGTCATCAAACTTTCCTCTTAGACTTTCATCTTTTTCTCTTAAGAACATTCTTGTCTCCTCCATAGATTCTCTCTATAGCATCCCACATCTTCTTAGAAAAATTACATCCTTTGATGTCATCAAACTCTAAGTAGCTTAGGGAAGATGCAAGCTCTAACATTGCCTGATTATGTTCTATCTTCTTTTTTAGATCATCAGTAGTAGGGGCTCTAACAAGATCAACCTACTAAGTGTTATTGGTACATTGTGCATAATCTCCAAGTCCTCCTAGATGTAGCTTCATTAGAATTTTCCATGCAAGAAAATTTTCCTTGTTTAGTTTGGGCACCTCATTTCTATACATCTTTATCTTTAGCTTTTAGTACCTTCAAACTATTTCCTTACAAGTACCAATGGCTCTAATACCAATTATTGGAATACTTTAGAATAACTAAGAGGGAGGGATGGGCGAATTAGTTATCCAAGGTCCAAATGTACAAATAAATTTTTTTAGTACTTCATAGATTCATATCCATAAAAACATATTATGCACGTGGCCATGAGAATATCCAATAGCTTAACTTAGTAGGTCACTGGCCCAGGTCAAAATAATTTTTTTAGAAGTGTAAGCATGAAATACCACAAACTCATTCACACAATTTGACACAAGGATTTTACGTGGAAACCCAATTTCAAAAAGAACAACCAATAACATGTTACCAATTTCCACTCTTTTGAAGTGATACCCTATTAAAGGCCAACCCTGTTAAAGGTTACAATACACATTGTTAAATGTGACCTAGTTAAATAATTTCAATCACCCTATTAGGAGTGAGCTTTGTTAGAGGACTTTAAAACATTCCATTATAATGTCACCCAGTTAAAGGATATACAAATGATTGTTAGGTCAACCTTAATCCAAAGGATTTATCTAGATTGATACAGTCAAGACTTGATATGATAATAAGAAAAAACTCACTTGCAGATTATAGAACTTTGGTTCAGTCCTCCACTCTACTTGGCATTCATACTCTTCGTCATTGATAGCGTTTTCACCCTTCAAGAATTCATCCTGTTAAGCCTTCTTACTTTGAATGCCAATTGTAGACTCTTCTATTCAGCCACCATATGAAGCAACACCCTAGACTTCTTATCTTAGGTTCTCACACATGAAAACTATTTCTTTTGACCTTCTATATCTATAAATGAAGAATTTAGGTATTTTCCCACTTAACCACAATCATTCATTCTAAGGTTAGGTAAAATTCAATAAGTTTAAAAAGTTTACTCACTTTTCCATTTTAGTCCCTTCTAGAAACTTCTTATACAATCCTCTTTGAATTCACCTCAAATGATTTATCATGAATTCTATGCCACCAAAGCATCATAGAAATCTTCCACATGCTTTACATAATTCAAGAAATCAACTTTGTTGGTTTAGATTTGTCAAATCTTAATTTAATTTAATTTTTACTATCACTTGACATCCACACTATTCACTTGGCAATAATAGTCTTCTGATGCTCAACCAACATTGGGTTTCTCAACATCAACTAAATCTTCCATGCTCAGTCACTACTATTATTTACCTAATGCTCAAAAATTACTATATTTTTTTGACACTTGACACATACTAAATTGTGCTTGGCCTAAACTAAGTTTTCTTGGCTTATACTATTTGCTTGGCTAGGCTTGATAGACACATTTTATGAGAACTCTTCTTCTAGGCTTAGCTTAAGTGACCATTTACTTTAGCCTTAAGTAGATCAACAATACATAATATCATCAATGTCTTACTTGGTCTAGTGCTCCTTTTATACACCAAATAACTCAACCTTTCTCTATGTACTCTTGTTATCTTGTCTTTTCGAATCCCTTTTCATCAATCAAACAAATGATATCATTTAGACCAAAAAGCAGTTGTCTTACCAACAAGTAGTAGGTTTGACATCATTGAAAAGTAATGATTGTTCCATGATAGATTTAATACTTCAAATAATCTCTTTTCAAAAACTTTTTATCATAAAGTTTCAACTTTGGGTTAAAATGAAATTATTTGCAAATTGAAAGGTCTCTGAATCAGTTTTTGAAACTAGACTTCAAATGGTTGCCTTAGACATGTCTAGTAAACAAGTATAGGCTTATCATATATCAATAGAAATCTCTCAGAGTCTACTTCCCATATTTTCCATTAGTTTTTATATGGGTATTAGTGGGTAAAAGTTATAATAGTTTCGTTCTAAGGTTATTCTTTTAACTGCATTCTAGTATGGGTAGTTCAAAGCAAGTTTTTGGCCAAACGGTGAAATGGGTATGCACCAAATTTGGAGAGGGTCTTAGAAATGATATTATTTTATCTCAAAAAAATTTTGGTAGAGGTTTTAGCAAATTTTGATGTTGTATATGATATTTTATCAAAAAGGGTCTTTTCTCATCATATTTGGAGATATTTTCAGAGTTCGTTGGGCAAAATGATGGGATTTGATCTAGCTTTTGGTTCTAGAGAGATGAAAGAGGCTTTGAAAAAGTATTGGAGGGAGATTCAAGGTAAAAAGTGTCAATTCTAGATTGGATTTGTGGTTCCTTCTACATCTATATCTTTCTTTCTTCTTTTATTGTACATGGTTGGTTTTGAAAGTTCTTGAGAAAGTTCTCAATTGGGTTTCCACCATTCTTTCAACATTTCTCTCTTGTATGAACAACAATAATGAAGTATAGAATATAGTTCTAATCTTTTTGGTGTTTTACAAGTCTTTCATGTATCTTGAATGTACTTGTTTCAAAGGAATGAATACAAAGAACAACAAATTACTTAGTTTCATTCTAATTCTTATCTCTATTGTTTGTAACCTTTTTTAGTTTTTGATCAAAGATTATAGATTCAGTTGCAATTCATTTTGGGTTGTATGTCTTGATGATTTTTTCCTTTGGTTCAAAGAATCATGTAAATGCTTGATACATATTCATAGGGTTGTGAATTTCATGAGAAGGATATATGATGAGTAAGAGGTTTAGATTGAACATAGATGTCTAATTTACAAAGTAAATGGATATATTACTAATACACGATGTATGTTTTGATTTGTGGAATACCCAATAGATAGGGAACTTATCAGGTACAAGATCAATTTAGTTTTTTGTTGCATATGTTGATTATGCTGATTCAAAATCAAATATCAATTATCCATTTTCCTTTTCTATTTAGGAGCTAAAAGGGTACCCTCAATTAGCTTGTGGATTTAATAGGTTTTGTAAATTTATATTGAATATTATTGCATAACTATAGGATAAATAAGGGTTTATTATGCTTTGTATAGATTTAAATGTATTCTTTGAACTAGTACCATATGAATGAATCTAAAGGTCTACCCGCCTAGGTTTTGCAGAGCTTGAAGTGAAGAGTTCAACCTTATAGTTGGCCTGGGTTCTAGAAAAATTGTGTCCATCATAGGAGATAGCTTCTCTTAGATGAAATCTAGTCTTAGCTACCTAGTCGTTGAAATATCTATTAAATTAGGAGCCAAAAAAATGGTGAATCTATTGGGGATGTATTGAATCTCCCTATTAGACAAACCTTGAGAATCTTGAAAGAGATTCAATACAACAAGAAGAAAGGCATGTAAAATATTTCCACAACACTGAGTTTGTGATGTTTATTCCATTTCATTGTTAAAGATTCATGTCTCCTAGTATTGTCTTATTCATGACAGTAATACTTTGAAAGTTAGATGAAAATTATGGGCTACAACCATAGTAAGTTTCATCAATCAGTTTAGATGGGTAATGTTTTAAAGTGCATTTGTAAAATCTAGAGTCAAGAATGTAAATCTAAAAATGTATATAAAGGATATTTATAGCAAGAAGGTATAGACCATGAAGAGACATTTACACCTATTGCTAGAATTGAAGCAATAATGACGTTCTTAGCTTGTGCAGCTAGTAAGAAATTCAAAGTATATTAGATGGATGTGAAGTCAACATTTTTGAATAGAGAACTTGAAGAAGAAGTCTACATTGAGAAGCCAAAAGGATTTTCTTTGATAGAAGAGGGAGACATGGTATGAAAATTTAAGAAAGTTTAGTATAGACTAAAGTAAGCACTTAGAACTTGGTATGTGAGGTTGGACAAGTATTTGGAGGATTTGGGATTTGCTAAATGTACTGTAGATAGTATTTATATTTGAAATAAATTGAGAATGACTTGTTGATTATTGTGATATTAGTGTATGATATAATATTTGGAGGTAATGATGAAGTGAGTGACCAATTTGTTGATGAAATGAAGATGAATTTGAGATGAGCATGATTGGTGACATGAAATATTTCTTAGGTTTACTCATTGTGTAGAATAGTGATGGTATTTTCCTATCACAAACTAAGTTCCTAGCTTCCCAACTACACCCCTAAGCTACCAACTATGCCCTTCTAGGTCCCAAATGAACCATAGGCATAGTTGGCACTATCTAAGAGCACTTGGGAGATTTCTAAGGGTTTCTAGCCTTCTCTAACACAAGTGGTACTATCACTGCACAATTAGTTCACAAAAAGGTCAAGTTTCAATCATAATCTACATCTAGGCTTTCATTTTAAATATAGAACCTAGAATAGAGGTTTTTTGAGTTACTAATGCTCTATTTGCAACATGTGGTGCTCATTGGGAGAAGACTAATCACTTGAAAACTAATAATATTTTTGGTGCAAGACATTAATGAAGACTTGTGTGTTTGTCCAAACTAAGTTTGTGGTTTTCCTTAGATTAGCTAAAACTTAGTTTGGTGCTTTAAAATGAACTTTCTTTTATGATAGGTATCTCTGCATTATTTAGAACCCAAAGAGTTGCATGGACATATCCTCTCCCCTTGCCATTTGTGGATCTTGGGTGTAAGAGAAATCTATGCAAATTCTTTTAGAGAGGCCTACCTTGGAACCAAGACTCACCACTTGGTGAGTCCTAGGGGTTGACCTTGAAGTGGTAACATGTCAACTCAAAGTTTACACTCTAGTCACTATAACATACATGATATGATTAATGGCCTATCAATAGTATTGCTAAGTGATAGCTCTCCTCTAGTACCTTTGTGGTGCATCAAACCCCAATTCTCGAGGCTGGGAGATCTTTTAAGGAAGCTTATCATTCAATTTCTCAAAAAAGTACCCAAACTAAAGACCATGTCTTAGTGGCCAAAATCCTTTCTATCTACTAGCTTAGGGAGTCACCCATGCCCATGAAGACATCCCACAATATTGTAGTCCTTAGTAGAGGCAACAATCCCTTGGGAAGTGGATCTTGGTATCCCTGAGAAGTGAGTGCACTATAAGGGGTAGCCTATGGTGCCAAGATCCTAGATTGTTCACTCTAGATAAGTGCGGCTAAACTTTGGTTCAATTTGGAATTCAATGGATATGGTCTTAAAGACTCGGTTTTAATGCATCTTTTAAGTTTAACAACAAATATTCTTGTCTATAGTGTCTTGTGTGTGTGCATAACATTAATCAAGATAATGCCAAATTTAAAAACTCACACCAAACACATTTGAACCTTGGACACTTCCAAACAATCACATTGTCAAAACATTACAAACCTCTTGTCAAAACATTGCAAAACCTTGGAAACTTTGTAAACATGAAGACTTGTAGCCTTAAGAGTCATTGGCATGATTTAGACTTCATCTTTGCATAACATACCCTTACATTTTCCATCTTTTGATCCTCACACTTTCATCTTTTAGTCCTCTTTTTCCATCTTTTGGTACTCATAGAGAATCCCTTAGCCTTCATATTTTGTCCCTTAGTCTTCATTTTTCATCTCCTTGTCTTCACCTTTCAAGCCTTAGACTTCATCTTGCATCCCTGAACTTGCATTCTTGCATGTCCTAAACCTCATTTTTCACATCGTAGGCTTCATTTCTCATGTCCTAGCCCTCATTTTCCATCCATATTGTGATTATAACATCATCCCCCATCAACTCACTCTCTAACATAACAATCTGAAAGTGACTAAGTCCAAAACACCAAAGTTTCAATCCTCTTTACCAAATGTACCTCTAAACTACCACCTTTTCCCTTCTAGGCCCCGACTACACTATAGGCATAGTTGGCTTTGTTAGAGTGCACTTGGTGTTTTCTGGGTGCACTTGGTTGCTAGAAAAACCCATTTTGACTTCTAGATTGCATTTTGAGACCTTAGAATTGCCCCTAGATGCCTCCATAGGTCCTCATTCTAATCATGTTCTAAACATCATTTTACACCTTAGGATCCTTGCATTTTTCATACCTATCTCACATAGACCTCATTTTTATCCCCCTCTAAATCTCATTTTGAATCTAAAACCCCTTTGACCTTAGTAAAAAATTAGAATAAAGTACAAGTCTTAGAGTATTTCCATATGTCGATGGATGAAGGATCTCGACCTTAGTCTTTTTGTCATCTTTTTTTTAATCATCTTTCTTGGGTCAAGTTCCATCTATGTCTTGATGGATTTGACTCCTTTTTTATCAACTTGATCTTTTTTTATTTTTCTCTTTTTTGGTCAAGATCCAAAGTCCATCTTCATAAGATTAAACTCTTAGACTGATGCTTTCCAAATATTTTCTGCTAAGTTCAAAACCTTAAATACACTTGTCATAGCATTATCACATCCTTAGTCTCCCTTTTCTATAAACTAGTTGCATAATCATTCCACCTTGCATGGTCCAAAACCCTAGCATTTCCTCCAAGTATCAAAATCCCACAAACATATCCAACAATCAACTTGTCCTAAACATTTGTCAAACCCAACGCTTTACATAATCCCATATCCCTATCTTGCATATCCTAAACATCATTATCAATTGTAGCATAACCCCTTGCATAATCCAATATCAAGTTGCATACATCAACCATTACTTTCTTTATCACTAATCCAAAGTCTAAAGTCCAATATAATTTTTACTTTGCACACCTTAAAATAATCTTCATATCCCTTAGTCAAAAGTCCAAAACATCACTCACATTAGCACTTGTGCATCATCCCCTTAGGTCATTTACATATCATAGCCCTAGGTCATTTTGAACATCCATAGCTTGCGTAACACACCTAAACCCCTAAAAATAAAAAAAATGTCATATCTTGCATAACCCCTTCCAAATTATCAAGTTTTGACATATTTTACCAACTATACCCATATTTTAACCAAGTGCACACCTCATGGGTGCACTCGGTAGTTTTAGGGTGCACTTGGTAGTTTCAGGGAACACTTGGTAACTAGGAAGTCCACCTTAGGTTCCAAAGTCCCAAACTACATTCTCATAACTTGCATTGCATGCTAAAAAATTCCTAAAAACACTTAGAGCATACATACTCTATATTTTTGTCAACCAAACACCTCATTTACCAACTACACCCTTGATCCAAGTGCACATCTTAGGTACACACTTGGTAATTTTTGGGCACAATTGGTAGTTTAGGTGTGCACTTGGGAGGTAGAAAGTCCATTTCAAAATTATCCATTGCATCTGCATACTTAGGTATCATGCCAACTCTAACAAGGACACAATCAACTAGAATACCAAAAGACCTATATCAACCCTTGTTTTATGAAGTGCAAACACAACCAAAAGTGTGTCCAAGACAACAAAAAAAACCAAGCAACCTCAACAAACATTTGACACAAATCAAACCAAAGCTTCAAAACCATTAGTCATGGACCTGCTAAGCATGTACCTACCAAACAAAAACCTTCAAGACACAAGAAAGTAAACCCTCAACAATAGGTCCACCATGAAATTCCCTCTTAACACTTCCCCTACACATGGGATGGTTTAATGTAGTCTTGAATTTGAACCTATATTCATATCGATGCCACCCAGATGTGGAAGTTTACCTACAACACCCAAGGATGAACAATTCAATTCATTCAAATTTAGTCAACCCAACACAAATACCTTTAATGCTTCAAACATACAAAAATGTACTTTGCACCTAAATGATGACTATGACATGGACTACGATATCCTCAATGAAGAAATGACTAGAGCATGTCAAGATAAAACCTTTCAAAAGAACTTGAAACTCTTGGCAGCTCAAGAAATAGTCAAGTTTAATTCCAACTTGGAATGATATAAGCCAAAATATCAAGACAAACCTACATTTGAAAATATACAACCTATGATTAACTTAGACCATGATAAGGGGAACCAACCTTTGGAATTCTCAATTACAAAGGTAACACCTAAGAGACCTCACCAAGGTACCTTTGAACACATAAATATCAACCCATTATTTGATGAAACCTCATCAATCAAGGTCAACAAGACTCTTTCAAAGTACCCTAAAAGGACATTAATGATTGATCTTAATCAAATGATGCAACAACAAGAAATTCCTAAGGGTACTTGCACCATAGTGATGCCAAACATACCTCCTTTGGCTGAAAATCAACAAAGTGCATCCTTTCTCCTAACTCTACCAACTAGTACAAAACCAAATACTAAGGAGCCCCCTATGAGTATGCCATGTGAAGCATCAACAATTATTGCAAAAAAACCTATTGAACTAGAAAGGAAGAGTCTTATTGACATTTCACCAATCCCACAACAAAATGTGGCCCATTGTCAAATAAATATGATGTCCATAGTAGAAGTATCAAACCCCCAAATATATCAAATCAAGGATCCTAACACAGTGCTCACATCTAAGGGACATAGTCAACATCTAAGACAACAACAACACCATCAAGTGGTATAAGGACCCAATGTTCCTAAGAAAAAACCTAATAAAAAATCACTTAAAATACATGTGACATACCTACTGATAACAATTATTCAATTATATATTGTCATTGATGTTACACAAATGTTATACTCTAACCAAGCACTACTAGCAGGAACCAAGTTTAGAAGACTGTAGTATACACTGAGCATAAGTTCAGAAGAAGAAAATGTTTAGTGAAAACCAAGTCAGATCGGTTACCAAGGAACTTAGTGGTAACCAAGTGACCCACTTTTAGCCGACCTACTATAGATTAGTTTCATCTATTAGTTATTTCATGTAATTCAACTCAGTGAATGCTATTTTTTAATTTGAAAGGTATTCAAGCTGAATTGACATTGGATTTCATATATATGAAAGGTCAAGAGGTGAAATGAGAAAGTGGAGAAAAAGATAAGATGTGAATAGAGAAGGATATTTGATTTAGAACTGAGTATCCAAGGAGCTGCAAAGAATATTTTGATTAGGGATAATCCAGAGGATAAACTAGAATAGTGATTTGAATATGCAATTTAGTTCCTTCATGAATCATGTCAATCATTGTTACTCTCTAAAAATTATGTTAGTGAAGAAATCTCTTCATAGAGTTGACTTAACAATCATTTTGTAAATCCTCTAACCATGTGGCATTTCTAGATTGAAGATTCTTAAGACCTCTAACAAGTCCACTCCTAATAGGGTGATTTAAATCCTTCAATAGGGTCACACCTAACAATGTGTTTTGTAACCTTTAATAGGGTTAGCTCCTAATAGGGCTTACTTTAGAAGAGTGAAAAGTTGTAACTAGTTGCATTGGTGTTTTTTCCAAATTGGGTTTCCATGTTAAATCTTGGTGTCTCATGTGTTCATGTTATTTTCTTATTGCTTTATCTTTCTGCAACTAAGTTATTGAAGGTTAATACACACCATTATCTTAAGATTACTTTGTTAATAAAGTTATAGTGAATATCTAGTTCTAACTGAGCTATGAGTTAAAATGATTTAGTTTGTATTGACATCTAAGGGATTTGGAATTGTTTTAGTGGTAATTGATTCACCCCTCCCCTCTTAGTTACTCCTCTTATATTTCCAACAATTGGTATTAGAGCTCTTGGTGCTTATAGGAAAGGTTTCAAGGACCTAAGCTAAAGATCAAGATGTCTTACAAAAGAGAGATTCCTAAGTTGAATAGAAATAACTTCAAAGCATGGAAATATCTCATGAAGCTGTAGTGGGGAACCATTGGAGATACATGCCTTAAATTCCTAGAGAACTAGTATGTGGAACCTCCTAGTCCTTTGACTATGAATCAAATGGTGGATAAAAGGAATAACAACACAATAATGATTGTCATTTCTTCTACTCTTAATTATGCTAAATCTAATGAAGTCAAAGATTGTCCTACTAATTATGAAATGTGGAACACGTTGTAAAAGAAATATGGAGGAGATGACAATGTGAGGAGAGCCAAAGAAATTTTTTTAAGAGGCTATATTAATTAGATGAAGATGAAAAATTGCAAAATTCAGTGAGAGAGTCAAAGCAAGTGTGAGTGCAATCAGAGCTTTAGGAGGAAAAATTGAAGATGAAATAATAGTCAGCAAGGTATTAAGAACTCTTCTTCCTATTTATGCAATTAGAGTTTTAGCTATTCAAGAGATGATATGTGATCCCAAAAGAGATATAAATTTGGATGCACTAGTGGGAAGGTTAACAACTTTTGAGTTTGATAAATTTGATAAATATCTTCCTGATCTCGCAACATAGAATCAACATTCAAAGCAAAACTAACTCTTGGTAGAAAGGGAGGAAACTCAAAAGAAAAATAGTCTGACAGTGAAGAAGAAGAAGAAGAATCTGATGATGACCTTGAAGCCATTGAAGCTCTACTTGCACAGAGGTTACCAAAAGGAAAAGGTAAATATAAAGACAAAATTCCATTGATTTTTTTTTTCTTGTGAAGAAGTTGGTCACATTTCCATGAGGTGTCCAAACAAGGAAAGTAAATATGACAAAAAATCCAAAAAGTTCAACGACAAGAAATATTTCAAAAGCTACAAAGACAAAGGTAAGAAATCTTGTTATATTGCTAAAAATTCTAATAGTGATGATGAAGATGTAATGGTATATATTGCTATTAAAGATGAATCATATGATAATGATAATGAAAAGATGACACTTATTTTTCATGTTAGTAAGAATGACACATGGATAATAGATAATGCCTATTCTTATCACATGAATAGTGATAAAACTAAGTTTGAACACTTAGAGCACTTTGATGGTGGAAGTGTTAAATTTAGAAACAATGAACCATGTTATGTGAAGGGAAAAATTTGCATTGCATTAATTGATGGAATCAAATGTGATAATTCCTACTAGGTTGAAGGACTAAGGCATAATATTCTAAGTGTGGCACAACTAAACAACATTGGATTCAAGGTAGAATTCATGAATGGGAAGGCCAGGCTTGTGGATGGTAAAGGAAATCTAGTTGGAACTAGTAATCAGACAAAAGGTAATCTATTATATCTAGATCTCACTGATAGTTTATGTTTTTTGGCACATGTAGAGGAAAATTGGTTATGGCATAAAAGAATGTGTTATGTAAACTTTGATAATCTGGTTACAATAAGCAAGAACATAAGAGATAGATGTAATGTAATTATGAAGAAACCTAAAATGACCATATGCAAATAATTTTAGATGTAAATAATTTAAATACTAAAGAAGTCTTGGAACTAGTTCATGTAGATCTTTTTGGACCAATAGGTACAGAGAGCTACACTGGAATTTTTTTTTTTTTTTTTTTTGTTGATTATTATTCTAGGATGATGACAGTAATGTACTTGAAGGATAAATCTAAAGCTTTTAATTCAAGTGGTGTTTTTCTAGAGTTGAGAAAGAAATAGGTAAGAAGTTGAAATGCCTAAGATCAAAAAGAGGAGGAGAATTGATCTCTAATGAATTCAATGAATTTTGCAATGAAAGAGGAATGAAAAGACATGTATCTACACTTGGTTACTTTGAAGAAGATGTGGATCCCTCCTATAGAATCACAATAAAAGCCTATGATGATGGTGAAAATTTCTCCAAGGGTGTTATCATATTACCTATTAGAGTTGGTCTAATCATAGAGAACACACTATTCTAGGTCCTAGATATTGAAATGAACTACAACATGATACTAGGATATCCTTGGATACATGCCATGAAAGAAGTGCCTCCTACATACCACCAGTGTTTGAATTTCTCCTATAATAATGTAGAGGTTACCATCCTTGGTGATTTAGATCTTTTTCAGTTTTGTGCTAGCCTAAGAGAAACTACTGCATAACAAGTCCCAACAAACAATGAAACACAACCCACAAAATCCTCTAAATATATGGACCCAGATATAATCCTTAGTAGGACCAAGGAAAACCTATAGATTGAAGAAAAAGGTTGCAGAGAATACATTGTGTCTCAAGCATTTCATATTGGGCAATTACTACTTTCTCCCAAATCTTATGGTAAACCATAACTACTATAAGTAGAACAACCCAAGATCAGTACACAAAAAACCACTTCTACCAATTTCATTAGCAAAGGATGCCCACATGAAGAACATGTATATGAGAATACATCCATTTGTATTGAGAAAGCAAAAGCAAAACATGAACCCACTTTGATATCTCCTAACAAGTATGGACCTAGGTTTACTATCACGTAGAAAAAAGGCTATGATGGATGTAGTGGTCTTGGATCTAAGAAACAAGGAATAATTGAACCTATCACTACAAATGGATGACCTCCTAGTTTGGGGCTCAGATTTAGGCCATTTCGAATAGGTCCTCCTCATACTAAGGAACCCTCATGTGGCACTATAAATGTTTTGAATGATGAAAAGGCATATGAGGATATCCAACCTAAAATTTATAATCTTGATAGTCCTTATGCATTTGATTGCATCTTTTTAACCCTAATATCCTACCTATTGATAATAAACATGTTACTATAACTCCACCTATCACTCAAACAATCTCTACACCTTGGATCAAAACATTCTAGGATCCAAGTCCTCTAGCTTTTAAATATGACCCTAATATTTCTAATAAATTTTATACCCATATATGTACCCATTACCAGAGCCCATTTAACACTGATGGTGAAATCCCCTCAAATTATCTTGAACTATTGGATAGGTACCAATGTGGACAACTGATCTTTGATCAATTCGACAATGATGATGCTCTTGTAAAAGTCTTTGAATTTGATGAAGGTGTTACAATTGATGTCCATAAAGAAGAGATTTCTCTTGAATTGAACACATTGGAATATTTTGGGGAGTCAACTCTATCTTCTAGTTGTAAAATTGAAAACAAGGGAAAAAATTGGCAAGAGTAGGTCTCTTGGTGAAAATCAAAAGGTGCCATTAGACCATGAAAAAGAAAATGCTAAGCAGCTCCCAAGGACACAAGATGAACAAGATGATGCCATGAATATATGTGTTCTAGTTTTCAACATGCCACAAAATATTTTTCTCTTTGTACTTGAACTCTCTTGATCAGCCTTCATGTGGGAAGTTGTTGGTCTCAATCCTCCAAGTTCTTCCTTATATCCATCTATTTATGCCCAAGTCCTACTAGCTAACTTGTCCAACACCCTAAATCAAACTTCTATCCAAAAAGCCTTTGAGTATGTCATCATCAATGAAATCCTATACAAAGGATCCTTTTACCCAACTATTCTTAGATGCCTTGATTCATGAGAGGCAGACATTGTCTTTCATATGGTACATGGTGGTATATCTCGAGGCCATTTCAGTGGTTTGAGTTTAGCTACATACTTGGAATGAATCCTATGTATTTATAGTCACTTGTGTGTCCAAAGGTTATCAGCTAGAAAAACTAACAACATATTCATTTTTATCCTCTATCATCAACATTCATGATTATGTCTAGGAAAAATTCTTAAAAGAATATTAATTTTTTTGGCAAAAAGTCCTAGAAAAGGAAACAAAAAAATGAAAAAAATTCATGAAAAATAGATGTTTTGATGAAAAACTGGAAAATAGGTATCTTGGCATAGAAATTTGAGTCAAGAGAAAAAATTCATCCAAAAGTAAAAACCTGGAAAATAGGTACTTTGGGCAAGTATCATGGTGAAAACCTGGTAAATAAGCACCATGTATGATCAGTTATTGCTCCTCCATCTATCATGATTCCATTTGGTTCCACACACCCCCCCCCCCCCCCCGCACCTTGCCATTCCTTGATCACATCCTTCATCCTACAAGACATCGATAGTCCTTGATCATGGTTTGGGAACTAGTTAGTATCTATTGTTATCTTTGGCAAGTGTCACTAGTTTGTACATACTCTATCTTTGGCCTTTGTAAATAGTTTGTGTCTTGTCTAGAGGCATATTACCTATATAGTGTGTGAATTTGAAATTAAACTAGGGGCATGTCCCTAAGCACATGTTATCCATTGGGCTTATCACATATTATATTGGAGGTAACACTTGTGAATCCGTTATGATGTTGAAAAAATCCAAAAAATTCATATATGATCCTAAAAAAATCCTAAAAATTTAAATACAATCCTAAAAAAAGACCTAAAAATCATAAAACATCTTGAAAAAATCTATAAAAATCATAAAATAACCTAAAAAATCCATAAAAATCATAAAAGATCTTGAATAAATAGATAAAAATTATGTAATCTTCTGAAAAATATCGAAAAATCATCTTAATGTCTTATAAGAATCCCTAAAAATCATAAAATATCGTAAAATAATTAGCGCAACAAAAACATCAAATATCATTAAAAAACCCTAAAAATAAAAAACACCACCAAAAATTTGCAATAAACCTTGTAAATAATCACTATGGATAGTCCCCCTTTTGCTTAAATACTTGCACATTCACATACTAAAATTAAAAGAACTGCACATCAATGACAATCACACCTTGATCTGTCATCTGAGCAATGTGAACCAACAATAAATTCAATTTGTCACTATGATCCTATCAACCAAACCAAGAAACAAATTTATCACATAATAAATTTGTCAAACACTCTCTAAAAACCAAAGATACTAAAAATCAAGTAATAATGGATGAGAACAACTGTTAGCTAATGCTATTTAGTGAGTGTTCTATTTTTTCTTTGTTTTCCTTCGATCATGTTCCTATGCCATGTTGGCGCTAAAAATTGCATGGTCAATTTTGAGCACCATTGAAAAATTAAGCCCTATAAATGCTTCTTGATGCCTATGTACCCGGCTATACCTTTTGACCCCATGAGGTGTTTAGTGTTTCTAACACCATCCATTTAGTATGCCTACTTGTTTCATGAAGTTAAAATGCCATTTTGAGTCTTTTCATGAAGTCTTGTTTTGAGCTACTTTCAAATCTACATTTTACCCTAAGTGTCAAACAGCAACAGGAGGCCTTGTTTGCATCTGAATATCTCGTACCTAGAAATGTTTTGTGACTTTCTGCTTTGGGAGTGTTTAGTACACATACCTGAGAACCTATGTTTTAGATTTCAAGTCATTTCGATTACATTTGACTAGGTTCTGAATCCCTCAAAGTTGGTGAGTTACTATTTTCATGCTTATGCAAAGTGTTCATAATTCTGGGAAGCCCTGTTTGATGTGCTATAACTTTGACCCAATTGATCACAATGCTAAAATTCCTTTTGCATTGTATTATAGATGTTAGAGACTTATTATGTTTCAATTTTTAGAACTTGAAAAATCTGTCTTCACACTTTACCAGGGTCATTCCATTCACAAAAAATGATATTTTACTGATGTCCTCTGTCCTGCAGATCCAAGTAGCCAACTTTGCACCCTCACCAAATTTTCCCTATGATTTTTTATGAGCCCAAATTGTATAATCATACTCTCCTCATGACAATCTACCAGTTCCCCAGTCTTTGGAGCTCAAACCAAACACACTTTCTAGTTTTCTAACATGTTTATATGTAGGTGAATTTAAGTTGGCAACTTTGGAGGTCAATATCTTTTGACCTTGATATCGTCATGCAACAAGATCTGACAAGCCTGTTGAACATGTCAGAAAGAACTGAGATCCTAAGTTTCAAAGCTTGGTCAGTTGTTTGGGTCAATTTTTAAAGGCAGTCCAAGGACCTCTAAACACAAATTCACAGTTTGACAGGAAGTGGTAAAATGAGTTTCAAATTGATTGTTCATTATTTGTATTTGACATGAATCTATATCAGGTCACCAGTGGATCAGTCTGAGGACTCAGTTGTCTGAAAATGAAATTTTTAGCTGGACCTGCTTGGGGCCCGACTGATTCTATCAAATTGATAAGGTTAAGTGAGGGTTATCATGGAGGGAATTGGATTCAAGAGTGTTTCCTTGATAACAAAATGGCCTTATATTTCTAGCAATGAATACAAAAAATCAATTCAATCAAATCCCTCCACCTGAGGTCACAATTGGGTATATAGTTCCAGAGTGGATCGAGATACCAAGTATTAAACATCTCAAATGAATGCATAGTAGGCAATGCGGAGGTGAGCTTCCCAATACTTCTATATTTCTCCTTTTATGGCCAAAGAATGTGAAAGGGGTGAGCAAGTTTGTCGTATATATTTTTTAAGGGAAGGGAAGTATACCTTTCAGTGAGAGAAAAAGATATAACATGATTGATGTTGTGGAATAAAAGCCTATGTAATGCTCCACATTAAAAATTTATGCCAGATGTAACACAGATGGTTATGAAAAGTTTGAGTTCTTTTGAACAATCAAGATTGAGGATATAGCTAGATCGATATGAAAAGATCATTAAACTCTCTATTTCAAGTTAGAATGCTCACTTTATGCAAGGAACTACCTGTAGTTAGTGATTTGGGGTCTATAGTGAGTAGTTGCCAAGCCAAACTTGTGCCTGCATCTATTAGCAAGTGACACATGCTAATATGATATAATTTGTACTAGAAGGATTTGTTGCGAGGTTAGCTCATTATCTAAATGCAAATTATGTGAAAAAACAAATGGCTTTGAACTTGAGTTATTTATGTGGTTACCATTGCATGAGAAATACAAGGAGAGAAAGGCAGGCATTAGAAAGGGCTCAAGTTAAATGAAAAGCCAATCCACATAAGAGCAAATAGCAAACCAGCATATGCATTAAAAGCATCAGCACACAAATGAAAGAGTCAAATGTAGTCAAAGCTGCAACATTCAAGGAAGAAGCTCACACACAACTTGAGGGAGGTGTCTTGTAGAGAGTAGCCTTAGCGCAAAAAAGTCCAGCATCATGCTTTCAATATTAAGATGCGCCCACATCGGATAAGAGGAGCATGTAAAAAGAAGCTCATGTGTCAACAAATGAGCTAGGTAGGAAGTTGAATATAGAGGGAAAGGATGTGGCAAGAAAGCCTATCGTGGATAGGAGAATATCCATGAGCATGCAGCGGGGGAGTTTGATAGGAGCCGACTGATTAGATATAGCAAGTGGCTCATAAAAAAAATCTTTACATTATAGTCAAAGACCAAGCCACAATGTGCTCAAGTAGCCCATGCACAATAGAGAACATAGACCCTATGCCAAAATGAAAGCAGAGGCAAGGGATTAAGGGACTGATGATACAGTCCATTTGAAATCCACGCAAGGTAGAAGATTGCTGCCATGTAGAAGGAAGAGCAAGCCACCAAATAGCAAGACCAAGTCACCCATCAAAGTAGAAAATCACGCAAAACTGGAGGCATCCATAATCTTGCAAACAAAGTGAAAGGCAGATGATATGGCTAGGTTTAATGTGGATTGTTCAAAAAATGTGAATAGGGCCAAAGAATGCAACCTTTGTTGAATATTGATGCTAGTAGTAGCAGGGGTAGCATTGAAAAACAAGCCGCATGGAGGAAAAAAAGCTAAGGTTTTATCCCATATTCTTTGTGGGAAGTTGTTTTAGTTGTTTAAATATAAACTTACACAAAGCTATGGTGTCTGATAAAGACACAAGCTTTTCAAAAGGAAGCCAATCTTGCACGAGGGCCCCCCCTATTGACTTATTCATGTGGATGCTAGCTGGCATAGTATGATGTCAGTGAGAAGTAAGCATAATTTTAAACAAACTTGCACCTCTAATGATGTGGCATCAAAAAAGCAGATCACATGAGATTTCAACAAGTGTCCTGATTGGACGATGCCCGCATTCCCACATTATTAAGTTGCAAGGTAGATAAATATTGTGAGAAAGTGAGTTGTTGCCATGTGGCGATGGGTCCCAGTAGGCAATGAGTTGGCAAAGATTAGGAGCAACTTGAGAGGATGCGCTAGATCGTGACACATGTCACGATCTGACGAATGGTGCAATCCTGCATTATGGAGATGCAAGGGATTTAAGAAATGCAAGAAAATGGGATTGTGACATGTGGCATGGGTCTCGGTGGCATTGATGTGTCAGATGATGTAGAGGGCTCAATGAATTAAATAGTGCCACGTGGTGCCGATTAAATAGAGAGTTGACCATAGATTGAAAAGATGAGGAAAATGTTGAAGAGTAAAAATTAAATATTTTAATCATTTTCTCAATTTTAGTTGCACGTCAGAGTTTTAAGTTCCAAAAGGGGATACTTCTAAAGTTTTTACTTTAGAAATTTTTAAATTTTTCATAAATTTAAAAATTCAGTTGTAGACCTGACTTTTATAGCTAGAGGACATTTTTCAAATGGAGATTCTGAGTGTTTTCAGAAGGCAAAGTATGCCTTATCATATATCGCCAGAATTGTGAGAATCTGAATTTTCCTATTCTAAGGTTTTTTTTTGCACAGGATTTCATCAATCCATGATATAGGTCAATTTGTGATTCTAGGGGCATTGGTAACAGAAAGGGCAAATTTGATTATTGAGCATCTAAATAAGTTACAAGGCAATTTTGAAGGCTTGGTAAAGCCTGATTGTGGAGAAAACAAGCATAAAAGGTTACATTGCATTCTGAAAGCCACATTATAACTGATTTTTACTTTTATGGTGAATTCATTTTAACTCTAGAATTAGTTACATCCTTTCATGATTACGTTTTGAGATATTTTATACCTCTAAGAGCCAGAATCATGGGATTTGATTTTTAATTGAAGAGAGAGATTAGAGAGAGTCTTTTCATGCTAGGAGAGGGAATTTCATGTGGATAGATGTCAAGTGCAGATTCAATCCAAAATTTTCTTCTTCCTATATACCTCTCATTCTTTCTCATTGTAGGGGTTCCAGTCTTTTGGAGAAAATTGGCACACTACTGTGATACCAAGGTTGTTTGTCCAGTCTTGATGCATTCCCAATATTGTGAAACCATTCTTTCAGCATTACTTCTCTTGTATTGAACAACATTAAGTCTTTTATGAAAATAGTTCTTACCTATTAGGTAGTTTGGCATTTCAATTTCATGCATCTCCTGTGTTTGTTTCAAAGAAATAAATAGAATTCAATAGCGAGTTAATCTTCTTTTTGGTATTTTGTCTCCCATTCATGTTGTCTGTAATCTCTTGTGTTTTGTAAACAAAGAAAATGATACTCAGTTGCAATCTATTAGTTGTATATGTTGATTTATTTTTCTAGTAACTCAAAGGGTTATGTAAGTGCTTAATTCATCATCATAGGATTGTAGATCTCAGGAAGGGATAGGTCAAGTATGAGATTCAGAAGGATGCAGATTTCTAATTCATAAAGTGGATAGATAGATCAGGAAAGTCTTGATATATGGCATATATCAATGACTTTCTAGGATATGTGTTAGGGATTTGTGTGGCTTCCCAATAGATAAGGCATTGATCATCTTGAAAGATCATAGGCTTATGTTGATTCATGTCATGGTTTACTAAAAATCAACATTATTATTCAATTATATTTCCCTTTTATGTTGAAAGAGCTATAAAAGTTGAACCCTCGCTTAGCTTGTGAGATTCTTAGATCTGCATTTAGCTACTATAGATTGATGATTATTTCATGATTTATCAGGAGAAATAAGGGTTTTATTTGCTTCATAATAGATTTAGTGTATGCTTCGATAACTGGTACCATATAAAGAATCTATAGGTCCACCTGCCTAGGTTTTGCAGAGCCTGAAGAAGAAGAAGGGTCAAGCCTTATATTTGGCCCTGTGTCTGAAATGATATGTTGATAATGGGAGTTAGCTGCCCCTAGATGTGTCATATTCTCATGGGGATAATTGATATCTGGTAATGTTTTCAAATACCAACATGCCACTCGATGATATAAATTGATTTATGGGAGTGGTTAAGATGGTTCATGGTCATCTTTTTCTTTTATGTCTATTTAATGTACCTTTGAGAGTCTAGGGCACGTATATATGCCTCAAGAAGGATTAGGTCATTCCCTATTTGCATTGTGCTTGCTTACACGAAAGGCTTGCATTTGCAATCTAATCCTTTATGCCATGAAGCATTGAATTCTATTTTCCATATCAAAATAAAGCTCCTTTGACATATAGTGTACTTTATGAAAGAAAAATTCCTCACCTCATACTAACTGGTCCTCATCTCAACTCCTCTCCCTTCTAACATACCTCTCATCCACCACCACCATGGTCCAGTAACTTGATACACCAAAAACATCCTATCTCATAATCCCTGATGCTTAGCACCTCATCTCCATAACCAAACATCTAGTGTAGTGTGGTCCACCCTTTTGTAGGGTCATATACTACTATTTCTCCATGTATTAGAATCTATATGATGCACCATACATCCTCCAAGATCACAGTGGCCTCCCAAGTTGGTAGATGGAAGGAACTCATCTCTAAATGCCATGTCTCTGTCAAAGTTGTTAGCAAGCCTTTGTTACAACTAATCTTTGGCATTAAGGTAACATGGTAAAGCCCAAGCTTTGCTAATATCTCTCACTTGATGGTGGTCATCCTATGACACAAGGATAGGCTATGGGGCCTATGTCCCCTCATCCACAATAAGGGAAGGTCCTCCTATATAATTATACATAGTCTGTCAACCTTTTATGGCTTTCTACAAAGTCTAGCCTTGGTTTAACCTAGGTTTGACCAAGTTTGACATAGGTTTGACCAAGTTAAATTTTTTTGGACCATGTTTGACTAGATGGACCTATTTTTTAATCTCTTTCTAGGGTTTTGAGCATGCACACCAAATTTTGGTCATTTTGAGTTCATTTGCATTATTTTCGACCCTCTGCATAACTATCTATCAACTGTCTACCAAGTTTGATCAAGTTTGGAAATAGTTGAGCATGTTTTAATGGGTTAACTTATGTTTTTATCTCTTACTATGGTCTAGGGAATGCACACAAAATTTTAGCTATTTCAAGTCCATTCAAACTAATTTTGGCCCATGAAGCATCTTAGGGCGTAGTTGGGCTTCCCAACTATGCCTATGGAAAACTTGGTCATTCCAAGTGCACCTAGGGCACATTTAGTCATTTTAAGTGTGCCTTGGGTTCACTTGGATGCATTTTGGGCACATCGGGTGTAGTTGGATGCCTGAAACTGCTCTTGTGGCCCTATTTGGCCCCTATTTGCACTCTAGACCCCATAACTTTTGCATTTGGGCTCTGCTTTTCAATCCACCAATTTCTATGGATTCATCTCATTTTTTTCAAAAAATTGACCTATTTTATGCATTTTTTGGTCACTTTCTTAAGGGGTAACCAATATATACCTCCCCTACTAAGGCATGTTTTTATGGCTTTCTAATCAGTTATTCTTTGACACGACACTCTAAATCACATTGTATCAAAGAGGGGAAAAATGTAGATGTTAAAAAATGGTTTGCATCTACTATTTAATCACCTTTTCATACTAACAAATCCCATTTTATCATTTCACTAATTCTAATCTTTTGTCTAACTTGATTTTCATTCGAGCATATTTCAACATATCCTTCATCATTCACACCCCGCTTTCAAATTAACTACAGATCATTTCATAATTGGGTTTGGTTCTATCTTAAGTTTTCAAAATTGACTCTAAATCATTTCAACATCATCAAAATCTCATCCAATCAACCCTAAACCATTTCAATATCATTAGAATCCTTTTTAATCGACCCAAAATCATCACACATTAACCCTAATCAATCTAAAACATGTCAAACATCCTTAATCAATCATTACTTATTCAACCCTAGGCATTTTCATGTCCCTCAATGCCTTGGAAATCTATCAAACCTATAAAATCTAACCTTAGCATTGCCCTATCCCTTAGTGCAAGGTTAAATATGTCATTTTTATCATTTGGTCATCAACATTATGATCGAGTACCTCAATGTCAGATCGTGAATTTATCTAATAAATTTAGTAACATTGACAACATGAGTCGATGTTATTATGATCAATATTATCAATCAATTTCAATCCCATAGCCTTTATAATGTCTATTAAATGTTACATGTCCTTGATCCATGTCATATATCCCTGACATGTTATCAATCCTAATCACTCAATCAATTTGATCATATCTTTGATCTACCCACCATCATCTTAGTTGATATGCATAATCATCACATTTCATAAAAATGTTAATACCACATTTATTTCATCAAATTGGCCAACATTTACTAATTTCTCTTATAGGATTAGTTAACCCATAATCTATTCCTATGTCATTTCAATCATTTTCATCCCACTTTTACTAATTATTCTTATTAACCAACATCCTTAATTAATTAATATTTATTGATTAATTGGTTAATCTTTCCAAACTATGGGAATTCTCAATTTCCTAAGTCCTTAAATAGGAAGAAAATGGAAACTTCTTCTCAACCCTAATTTCCAAAAGGAATGATTTGAATTGATAAAACACAACAAAGTGTTTAATGCAGAAATGGATCAAGTGATGGAAAATAGGGAGAAAGGGGGTTATATGATCTTCCTATTATGGCGGAGTATGTGCCTAAATCCTAAAATACATAAAAGAAAAATACTAACCTTGAATATGGAAAATGCTATTTTCTAATGTTTGTATGTAGTTTCTAGAAATCTGCAATCCATTCCAGACTAGAAATGTTGAGATGGAGAAAACACATAAATATTTTATCTTTTTGAAGGGAGGTCGACCTTGACCCTATTGGCAGGGCACAATCTTTCCTTGGGGCATAATTATACCCTAAAAAGTTGACCTTGACCTTCTTTTCTCTGACAAAATTTTTATTTACAAAGCTCATAAGTGTGATGAAAAGGGTATCCAAATCTGCTCTCCAATTCATTGTTCCACACCTGTATCTACAAGAAAAATGGTTTGTTTTTTTGGATGGGGGGTTTACCTTAGTCAAACCCCAATTTGGAATTAACCTTGAAATATAATGGAAATTATAATATGCATAAACAAAGTAAATGGAACTATTCACTTTTCTTATGTTGAAATCCTTGTGGAGGATTCAAATCCTTGAACCCACAAATATAGATGCTCAAAATGAATGTAGAAATATATGTAGGATGTCTTAAATAAATGGCATTAGATCTTCAACAACAATCTTGAATATATCTTTTCATTGAAGAAGGCTTGAATGAATGTGGATGGAGAAATCTTTAACAAGACAGCTCCATAGAAATTGAATCCTTTAATGGCTAACAATGGATTTCCTTGATGAATTTGATGCTTGAACACTTGAATACTTGAATACATGATAGAACTTTACTTCAAGTAGGTGGATGCACTTCATAAAGACTAGCTCTTATCTCATAGAAAAGTAGATCGATTGTGCATAAATTGTAGATTATTGCTCATAGAAAATGGATAAAAAGTAGATGTCAAAATAAGGGAAGAAGGCTTCCTTATATAGAGATCTAGGGCACAAACTCCTAGAGAAGGCTGACATAAGAGCATTAGATTCAATTTAACCTTAACCCCTAGGAATGGAAGAGTCTACCATTCAAAAATCCAAAATAGTTGACCCAGAAGTGGGAAAATAAACTTTTCAAAGCCCAAGATCCTAAAATTCCTAGAAATTGAAAATGAGACCTAGGCTCAAGGGTGAGGTTGACCTTGCCCTAGGTCAAGGTCGAGGTCATTTCTGACCTAGGTCAAGATTGAGGTTGACCTTGACCAAGAAGTTTGTCCTTGACGTAGAGACTAAAGTCGTCAATTTCACAAAGTAGTTTGTTAGAAATAGGTGGGAAATAGAGAAAGAGAACAAGAACAAGGGGAAAAAAACTACATCCATGCAAAGATCTAGGTGCTTGACATGACTCTATACCACTTACTCATAGGGATAATGTTCTTAACATGGAAGTTCGATAATTTTAAAATGATATATTAAGCCCCCACTTTAGCAAGAGTATGGACTCAATGCAAACTATTGGTAGAGTAGATCATAATAAAAATATAATCTTATTAAAATCAAAGGGACAAAGAAACACTCAAGCCCCCAGAGATTCAAGTCTTTGTCAACTCCAAGATCATAATAAGGGAGACATATATAGAAGAAAGAGAAAAGAAAAAGAGTGTGATTATCTCGCCCAATGAAAACTTATGTCCTATTGTGAACCACACAAGGAAACCGTGCAACTGGAAAGATGGAATTGAACCGCCTAGTGTATGTGGCTATTCACTAGTCAACCCATCAAGGATTCACCCTCAAGAATATTCTATTCTATAAGAGTAAAACCAAAATGAAAAAGGAGATCCAATCTTTAGGACACCTTCAACCTTAAGGGATCACACATATTTGAAATTGGAGGGATCAAGAGATCCTAAAATATAAATCGATGCATTAAGGATTAGTCACTAATCTAAAAAGGGAGCAAAGTTATCTTGAAATTATATATAGATTGAAAAGGTGCATGTTGCAATAATTGAGTAGAGTGTATGCCCCCACATTAAAGTCATTGCTAACACTTTAATAGGAGCAATGACTTTGACAAAAACATAAACAACTCCATTGATTATGTTTCCACTATGAATTCCCCCAGATGAAGATGAATCAAAGGAAATTCCACATAAACATACAAAGAACATAGAAGGGATCTACCTATTGTGAGGTTAGTATGATCATAAGTTAATATTTATATGATATTATTGCAAATGAATTGACACAATTCCCCAAAGAAAGTAGATAAATTATCACAAAGGATGAAATATCACATATGAAATACAAAGATGAATCTTTTCGGACCATGACCTAGAGTTCAAAAAGAATCAGTGCTACCAAGTCGCAAATCCAAGCATATTACACAAGGAAAGATGTACGAACAATAGCATAGGTACAACATAACATGAAAGAACATATGGAAGAATAGAGATACATATAGTGGAATAATGAAATATATTTGATTCTTTTATCACCTTGAACCAACAAAGTAATAAAGATCAGTTAAAAGAATCTAACAACATTTAGCAAACACATTATGAGAAATACAATAGAATCAAAAAATACACAAAAGTGGCTACCATGAAGGGTTAGACAATCAAGAATGTTGCATACTCTCCCCATATGCTTCTTATTATTTGGGGAAGGTGGGTAACTCACAAGAGGGACTATATCCAACACAATAGGAATGATAACCAATTCCAAACAAGGATCCTCTTGAGAATCACAATGTTCAATACTAGGTGTAAGTGTTAATTGTGAGGAAAGCATATTAGGTAAATAAAATTAAATGTCAATAATTTCATATTCATCATTAACATCATCAGTATCATCAAGAGTATCTTCATCATCTAGATTAATCAAAATAGGACCTAAGATACAAATAGAATCATTAGAATCAAGTAACTTAACATCATTATTAGTAACAAATTCTTCCAACACATCATGCATAGTTATATCCAAAGAAGATAAATATTTTTGAATAGTAGAAAAATGAGCTTTAGCTTGAGCATGATGCTTTTCATGATGTTTGCTAGCAGATCAGTTATGTTTTTCCTTACTAGAAATTTGTTGAGAACTAGGAGTAAATATTCTAGGATCCTTTACAAGTTCTATAGGAGGATTAATAGGATTACTAGTAGACTGACAAGAAACATGAAGAACTTGATGAATAGATGTAGAAGCCATAGATAAAAGAGGTATGCAAGGTATATGAAAAAGACTACAGTTAAGATCCTTAGGAGGTAAGCTTAACTCAATAATCTTCTGCTGCCTAAAAACTTGATATGAATGGAAAAGATGATTAGGTCAAGTAGGACATGAATTAGATAATAAAGGCCAAAAGAAGTCAATGGTAGTAGAATCCTTGGGCCTATAAATATGGTATAAGATATGATTAACCATCTTTACTTCATAATCATAAACACACTTAAGACATTTATGAATAGGTGAAGCAACAACATGCATGGTATTTTACCATGGTAAACCAATCTTAACTTGAACTTGATTAGAAGTAGGAACAAAAACAAAGGTGGTGTTCACAATCTTTCCACAAAGTTCAACTGGTAAATCAATAGAACCAAATGATGGATAAAGAAAACCATTACAAGTTTGAATCCCCACATCCAATTTATCATAAAAATCACATTGCAAACTTTTCATAAAAAGATTTTCTTCTGTAATAACATTGAATAAGGAGGTAGAATCAACAAGACAACCATGAGTATGTATCTCATAAACCTTAGCATAAATATAAAGGAGACCATCAGGAGCTTTAATAGTCTTAGAATCATCAAAGGTAATCAAATTTTCTCGAGGTTATTTTTTCTTAGGTTGTTGTCGAGGTTTAGGTTGAGGCTTCAATTTAGGCTTATGTTTTAGTTGAGGTAGAGATAAAACTTGGGATTGAAGCAAAGGTTGAGATTGAGGTGGAGATTATATTAAACCACATGCTCTAGTTGATTAACCACATGATTAAGATCATCCATCTTTGAATCATACACAATATCCATAGAAGATGGTTGAGTAATAGTATTAGTATCATGTGTAGGCAAAGGATTCATATAGATTTGCAAATTTTGATTAGGAGGAGAAACAAATTCATTCCCACTATCATCCATATTATCAACAGATAAAGCATTAGAATCAATTAAGTTTTGAACCTTATATTTTAAAGAATAACATTTCTTAGTATCATGACCATTTTGGCGAAGATATTGAGAAAAAGCTTTTAGATCAAAAGATTAAGTTGCCACTGTAGCAAGTAAAAGGGGATGAATAGGAGGTAAAGTAATAATTTTATCAATTAACAACCTATTCATAATAGAATGTAAAGATTTAGAGAGAGGAGTAAATGTACAATTCAATCAAAAAGTAGTGGATGCAAAAGTAGCATTATGAGATGCAACAACATTTTGATCGGCAACTGCATTTGCTTGTTTTTTATTTTATTTTTTTAGAATAGTGACAATGCCACTTTATATATATATATATATATATATATATATTAATAATCTTTACATTTTTTTTCTGAGTCTAAGATATAGAGTTCCTAAAGAAAAGAATCAAGAAGAAAAACTTTGTTCATTACCCTATCAAGAAGAAGGAAAAAGAAAGGAGAGAGGAAAGATGATGAAAGTAACACAAGCCTGGTTATAACTTTCCAGGACTGGGACTTCCAAATTACAATGTATATCAAAAGAAGTAGAGAAGAAGGAGCATGTACTGATAATATACATATTTACAAAGATTTATACAATTAAAAAAGATATAATTGATACAAAGTGTCACCAAAATTAGTTGCAGATAACTATAAAGCTGAGCCAAAGCAACAAAACCCACTGCTGATCGAAAAGTTGATGCAAATCCATGAAGGAACCTGCACACAAAAAATGGAAAACATAAAACCAAACAACACCAACCAAGTGAAATTACTCCTCCATATCCACTACCATAGGGGCAAATTTGCCAAGCGTAAGAGTAAGATCAAGGGTGGTAGTATTAGGAATGATCATAGGAGGAGTAGATGGAGTAGATGCCTAAAATGAATCATGTTCTAGCAAATCTAATAAAAAAAAAGACAATCTGATGCACATTATTGACATAATTCTTTGGCAAACCCCCACCAAATTTCTGCAATGTAACTTTCACCAAACAAAAGGATTACCTCTCAAGAGATTTTTTAATACTTTCATAAACCATGTAAACACAATGATTGCTAAGGAGTGTGTTATAGTGGAACAAGCTCCCAACAAGGGTAGTACCACTCCAAAGATCATATCTTTGACAAGCTTTATAAAGCTTATTCTCATGCAAATAATCTAGTATAATAAATCAAGTAGCTAACAACTCCAAATGAAATAGGGATTGCAATAAATCCATAGCATTAGACAAGAAAACCGATAGGATGTGAGAAGGATAAATTAACCTCTTACTAGCAGGAAATAAAATCTCATGCCCAATGATCCTCTTAATTCCTCTACAAAAGTGAGGATAGTCATAGAAGAATAGAGTTGATAACATGTCATCCTTAATCTAGCCAAGAAGTGGTTGCTCCAAACCTTACCGTTCAAAAAAAATTCTATAATTCTGAGGATAATATTCCATATGGAGAGAAGAATAGGTCAAACAAATATCCACTAGGCAACTAACTCCAACCAATGAGCTTTGTCAACTTGACATAATGGATCACAATGAAAGCAACACTTAATAGCCAAAAATGACTACCTAGAAGACCAAAAGATGAAGAAGATTGCAAAACTGCTACAATAATAAGTGGTTTGAAGAAAATATAGAACCAAAATTGACCACCCAGAACACCACAAGAAAATAAAGAACCAGCTCACTAAAAACTCACACTCAAAAATCATAAAGACAAAAGATATACAATCATATACAATAAAATGCCACATAGGTTATGCAAGTGGAAGATATTGCAATAAACCTAGACACATAAGATGTAAGATAGTTCCCACAAATAAGGTACTAAACAATAATGCGATATAAGAAAAAAATTAACCACACAACCCAATTAGCTGGAAGTGACACCAATTATGTAATAAAATATGATAAAATATAGATACCAAATCCCAATGAAAAGGAGAATCACATATAAATAAATGATAATGGTGCCATAGGGGAGTGCGAAAGAAGCTAACCCAAATCACAATCAATGACATGGCCTAGTCCACCTCACAAAGCAAAGGTACAAACAAAAAATCCAAATAAAGTAATTAAGAGCACACACCTCTAAATGAGTCACATAATTTTTCCCCACTTGATCTCAGTTACTAAACCAATACTAGGATGAAGAATACAATAAGTTTTCCAACTCTTTACCAAGTGTCAAATAAGATATGCATAATATAATCATATCAAATAAAAGCAAAGTTGGCCCAAACTGGAACTAGATATAGATTTCTTGGCAAATGAAAGCTTTTCTAAGACTGACACTTGGCATCCATACGAACTCGACATCCAAAGGAATCACTCGGTAGCAACTCCAAAATTGGCATCCAAATAATTCACTTGGAAACCAAAGGAAATTCTTGGCACCCAAAGGATCACTCTACAATCAAAGAAGCTTGACAACCAAAGTAATCACTTAGTAGCAACTTTGAACTTGAAATCCAAAGAATTCACTCAACAACGAAAGGAGCTTGGCAACCAAAGGAATCACTTGGCACCGAAAGGATCACTTGGAAACCAAAGACTTGACATCAACTTACAAAGTAGGTAGCAACTGATAGAATGAACAAAAGTGTAGGACTACAATGGAACCCAAGATGCTACACCCTTTCCTGCTAGATGCAAATTACTAGCTAAATGCTAACATGGTTAATAACACTAAAGTATATGCACACATAACTCAAAAAAAGAGTTATATCTACATAAGAAAATATAGCTAGTGATATTAACCATCCAAAAAACAAACTGATAAATCCCATCAACAAGGAAATATTTAAGATTCACTTTGAACGATGGAAGTAATACAAGGAAATCTATCTATCAAATAGTTAGAGGAGCAAGAATCTAAGACTGTACCATCACAACCAATATTTGCTAACATGTAAACCAAAACATTACCTTCCCTAAAGACATGAGAAACCAAAAAGTTATCAAGAGCATAAATGAGATTTCAAATACACTAGAAAGTACAGTACAAAGACCAACTATTGATTTTCCTTTGGATACATGCATTAATAACTATAGAAGAGTCATCTTCTATATGTAAACAATAAAATGCCATATGTTTAGCCAAAATCAATCCCTCCATAAGAGCTGTAGATTCTACCATATTATTGGTGCCTGCCAGAATCAGTTTTGCATAAAAGACTAGCAACACTCCAAACTAATTATGAAAAGAAACCTTGATCCCTGATATACAAGGGTTCTGTCTAGAAACCCCATCAAAATTAAGCTTGATAAATGAAGAATTAGGAGGCTTCCAATGAATAAACTTTCTACAAATTGGTACAGACCTAATTCAAGGGAAAACAGGAGAAGGTAGAGAAATTAGCTTCCATTTTTGAAGGATAAAATTATCCTAGGAGGAGAAAGTACCATTACACTTGAAATGACTATTCACAAAGTTATTGACTAATTTAGAGATAAGCCGCTCTATTGTAAAAATCACATTACTTACATCAGAAATCTCTTTATGAAAAATTCTCTTGTTTTGTTCCCATGAAATGGACTGTATGACAGAAGAAGGGACAATAAACCATAGACATGAAAAAGTAGAATTGGAAAATAGAGTTGGCCAAGATTGGAATAGATCCCATAGAGACTTAGGAAAAGGGAGATGAAGAGGCAATTTGGCCAAAATAGAGTACCAACATTGCATGGAAAAATGATAATGCACATTAAGGTGGTTAGTTATCTCATTTTGAAGACCACACAATACATACTTGAAGGAATCTGCAATATGCAATCTACTAAGCCTATCACTAGTTAGAACTCTACCTTCAATGACCAACCAAGAAAAAAATTCCACTTTCAACAAAACACTCTTATCCTAACAAAACTTGAAAGCCCACTTTGAATCATGCTATTTTGATAAGCCCAATAGATTCTCATAACCTAATTTGACTGAATACAACCCAGTCTTAGTAGAACACCACACTAGCTTATCCAAACCTCTGGAAAAGAAAACCACTCTGCTAGCTAGGATGGCATCAAAACTCTTGGCTAAATCATTCCTAATAGGCAACGAGAAAGGATCTTTCCAAAAAAACTTGTGAGATACAGTGTCAACATAATCCACATAGTCCACTAGATAAATACCCCAACTCCTACATGAAGCTTCCATAACCTCTTGCAATGAGGAATTATGACTCAATGGAGGACTGCCATTCCAAGAATCTTTCCAAAAGAAAACATCAAAACCATAATGAACCTACCAAGAAAAGAACTTAGTGACAACTACCCTAGATGACATCATGAAATTCTAAGTAGGCAACCCTACAAGAGGATTAGAAATAGTGAAGATTCTATGAGAGTAATTAGAATCAAGATATTTGGCTTGCATGATTTGACACCATAAAGATTGATGTTCGAAATACATGTTCCATACAAGTTCCCCCCCAAAAGCTTGGTTCCTTAGAGAGATTTTTTGAACCCCAACCTCACCATTGAATTTAGGTAGAGACATCTTTTCTAAAAAAAATAGAGGTATTTTTCTAGCATTATTCATATTAGAAGACCACAAAAAGTTGTGAATATTTTTTTCCATCTGAGCAATAATAGAGGATAAGGCATGAAGAACTTAAATATAATAATTAGGAATGGAAAGAAGAACTATTTTGATTAATAAAATTCTCCCAGAGAAAGAGAAAGCCACCTCACCTTCCAAGCTAAAATCCTACTCTTCAAGTGATTGATGACATTATCCCAAAACAAAGGTTTCACTAGACCCAAAAAGAATAGGATCCCTAGATAAAGAGAAGGTAGCTCATCCACTAAGAAACCAAGAATGTTAATTATCCTGAGCTTGACTGGCTTGGGTGTAAAGAGTAGGAAGACTTTGGATTTGTTCAAGTTAATGACTTGACTAGACCCATTAGTATAGATGTTTAAAATATTCTTGATACACTTGGCTTCCCTAATCAAAGATTTACTAAAAAGAAGTATACCATTAGCAAAGAAGTTGTGAGTGACAACAAAGTCAAAATTTAGAATATGAATGTCTTGCCAATTAGCTAAGGCCCTTTGACAAAGAATAGCTCTACTCAATGTTTTAGCCATAATAATAAATAAAAATGGGGATAGCGGATCACCTTGGTGAACCCCTTGAGTAGCTTGAAAATAGGATGAAGTCACACCATTAATTATAATCACAAATGAAGCCCCCAAGAGACACTTTTTAATCCACTTACACCAAGGTTTTGAAAAGCCAAATTTAGCTAAAATAGCCAAAAGAAATTCCCAATCCACTTTATCATAGGCTTTCATCATGTTTAACTTTGTAAAAAATGTGGGGGTTTGATAAGATTCAATGGTATGAAGAACTTCAAATACAACCAGAGCCCCATCCAATCTATCCCTACCTAGGACAAAACCTCCTTGCTAAGGAGAGACTAAGCTAGGGACTAGGGGTTTTAGCTTGAGATAAATATCCTTAGTAATAATATTATACATTGAGTTGCAAAGAGAAATAGGTCTGAAATTTGCAAATTTTGTAAGAGATTTCACCTTAGGAATTAAGATGATATTCATTTTACCGAGACTTTTCGTAATGTACCCTTTCTTCTGAGATTCCTCTAGTACCAAAAATAGATCAAAACTAATCACATCTGAGCATTTTTAATAAAATAGAATGGAAAATCCATTGGGACTAGGCACTTTATCTAGAGCCATAGAGAAAAAAACCACACAAAACTCTTTGATAGTGAAAGGTTTCACAAGGAACTCATTATCTAAATTAGAAATGAGAGAAGGAATGGACTACAATAGCAAGTTCCTATGATCCTTATTTTCTCTTGGACACTTATTCAGGGCAAGTAAATTTTTGTAGAAGCTAACCCCCTCATTACAAATATCCTACTAAGAGACCAACTTGGCCCTTGATGAGTTGTTGGTAATCAAAAAAATGGATGAGGGAGCCTTCTTGATCTTAGCCAAGGCATGAAAGAACTTTGTATTCCTATCACCCTCTCTCAGCCATAATTCCCTAGACTTCTATCTCCAATAAATTTCCTCCCTAGCAAACAAAATTTCCCAATAACATTGAAGAGATCTTTGTTTAACTGATAGGTCTACATCAATCCCAAACTTCATAATATGATGGGCAATACTTTTGATATCACTCTAAACCCTAGACTTTTCATGGAACACATTCTTGAAGACCTCTTTATTCAAGACACAAAATTTTGGACCACACAAAAGATAACTTATTTGCAAATTAAAAAATTCTATTTCCTTTACAAAATGGAGCACTAACCCACCATTGCCTAAGTAACTGTAAGAAATGAGGATGAGTAAACCACATGCTTTCAAACTTAAGGTAGACCTAGCTTTAGGAAGATCTAGCTTACTAATATCCAAAGAAATGGGAAAGTGATCAAATTTAGAGGATGATAGAATCTAAGCTAAGAACGATAAATTAAGTAACTTCATATCCATAGAGATCAAGAATCTATCCAATTTTGATGAAATGGGGTCAACAGATCTATGATTAGACCAAGTAAAATCACGATTCGTGAAAGACACCCCACTTAAAGCATTATTTTGAATAAATACATTAAACTCCGCTATAATTCTTAAGGCAATAATATTACCCCCAATTTTGTCATTGGGTGAAGAAATGGCATTAAAATCATCTCCAATAACAATAGGGAGATCCTCCAATTTACTAATCTAATCAGTAATAGCATCCCATAATAAAGATTTATCCTAGGCTAAAGAAGGTCCATAGACATTGAAAACATAAAATTGAATCTCCAACCAATTAATTTTGATAAGTTTCCAATTAGGTTGTGACATCAGAGACACCCCTGAGACTTGTTTATTCTTCCACAACAAAATGAGACCACTAGAAGCACCAGAGGAAGGAATACATGTATAGTCCCAAGAAGACCATCTATTCACAAATTTATCAAAAGACTCCTAAGATAGTTTAAACTCTTGAAGGATAACTAAGTCCACCTAAGAAGATATAATAAACTTCCTAACTCTACTACTTTTGTCTGAAGAATTCAAGCCCCTAACATTCCAAGATAAAATTCTCATAGTGCCACAAGAGATCATGACGCACTTTGAGTCTAAATAATAGGTAAGAAAGAATCCAAAAGGGTTGATTGAATGCCAGCCTCAATTTCCTCTTTAAATTTACAAGCAAGAGGTTTATGCCCCCTTTTCTTTGGGGTCTTAACAACTACACCCAGAGTTAACAAAGCACTAGATTTTTCTATCTGAGAGATGGATAGTTCTTGGGATAAATCAACCTCATCAGTAGTAGATGAACCCTTATGCTTAGGGGGCTCAAACCCAAACAACCCTACTTCTAATAAAATCTCATCCCTATCCTTGGATGCAACTAAAATGATGATACTACTAGACTATAAGTAGGTCTCATGACCATCTTTCAGAGGACCAAAAGAAGATGAAATAGGGATGAGCTGTTGACTATAGAACAACAAATTTTGAATGATACTCAACTCATCCATTAGGGGAATAGTCAAACTAGACCCCAAACTACTAGGGCAAACTAGGGATAGATGATAAGTAGCAGAAAGAAATAGATTTCTAAAAGACAAACTATAATCACCAAGCACAGAGAAGCAAAAAATAGACATACCTAACACACCCAAAAAAGACACTAAAAAAATGAAAGAAAAAGGAGGAGGGAGAAGGGAAATAACTTGAGTAGAAGACATCTCAAAGAGTTTTGATGGGAAAGAATCCTAGAAAAGAACATGAGACTTAGTAACTAGTTGTGTTGAAGAAATCAACATCAAATTAACCCCAAGGGATGACACCTCTATCTTAGCCTCAAGGCTACCTCCATTAGCAAAAAAATGATGCCCTAAAACTAGTTGCAAGGAGTTCAATTCTAAATCCACTTGACTCTCATCAAACAAACAAAAAAATAGATTTGAACTAAAGAATTGAAAAATCTCATGAGAAACTAGAAGATAGTCTTTGCACTGATGCATAAAATGACCCAGAGAATTAACATTCTTGGCAACAATCACTAGTTGCACATACTAAATTCTGCATCCAAACCTTGAATTTTGAACAAATAAATTTTTTTTTTGGTGGTTTTATGCTTTTATACATAAGTATACACACCTAAATAACTATATGAGGATGCACAAATGGTATTAAATCATGCCTAAAAAAGATGCCCAACTTATTAGCAAAAATCTTAATCATATCAGGGTCCCTATATTCCAATGGGAGATTTGGGAACACCACCCACTGAGGAAAAAAAATGGCAAATCCCTAGAGGAATCAAAATGGGGCATCCAACCCATAGTATTAATGCCAATCCAATTACAAAACCAACCCTTAAACTTCTGTGCTATAGATCTTTGGTCTTTAGTCTCAAACATTTCTACAAAAGAAAGAGAATATGTATTCAGGAAAACAAATTTAGACAACCCCACCCAATACCGACTGGCCCAAGAAAGAAGGGAGTCAATATCGATCATGGATAGGAGCATATAAATAAGAGCTATAGAACATAAACCAACCACCTTATCACTAATCAAGTAAAATGGAATAGAAACCCTAGGCTCAAACAATTGCCAAGATAAACTACTTAGAATTGGATCGTGCCCAACTTGTACTAGGGTAGAGGGAAAAAGATGGATGGGACCCTTGTTGGTTGACTTTAGAGTGAAGAGAGCTCTAAAAGAACTAGAAGGAACCTTCTGAATAGGATTTTTATTCAGAGAGGATAGAAATCAAAAAATAGGGATACCTTGAAACATTGAAGAAGGTGATGCTATCTAAGAATCCTTACAAATATCGAATGGTGGTTGCTGAACAAGCATATTCTTATGGTAGGGTTTTTGAATGGGCGGATGACATTGCTTACCTTGTGGCTGAGGAAGAGGATTGAGGAGTTTCCCAAAAAAACTAGTAGTAGACATGTGAGATCCCAAAATGCCTTTGAAGATAAAAGCCTTAGGTGGAAAAACCCTAGCTCGCAAAGAACGATTCCACCAAACTTGTGACCCAATAGATTGACCTAGCTTCACACAATCTCTCTAAACCCCTTGACATAGACCCCATTGATGAGGATGACTAATAGACCTTGCAAATTCCACATCCTCTTTACTTACTGGGAAATCAAAAAGAATATCATAGTCCTCAAAGACCTCCACACATGACCCATGACCTTGCTTAATTGCATCTCCAACTAGAAAGCACTGAGAATCCACCCCACCATGATAGGAAATACTAACACAAGCCTCCAACTCATCAACACCAATCACCATTGCACCAATTTTTCAATAACTTAGATCTCTAATAGAACTAAAATTTATACAATAAATTTGACTGTTTCTCTCCATTTTCTTGTTTATTTATCTTGACATTGTTGTTGAATTAGGATTAGGAGCAACATCACTTTTATCAACAAAAATAGAAGTCATTGGAGTGGTGCTCTCAAATTAACTCACTTGTAATTGATAATGATGAAGTACTACAAAAAGTTGTTGAAAATAATTAAATTCAGTAAGTGGAATCTTATCTATAATATCCTTTTGCAAATTTGAAATAAACATATGTTGAATATTAATATTAGGAATAGGATATGAAATATGGGCATGCAAATGCTTAAATCTACCAATAAATTTAGTCATTTTTTCTTTAGAATTTTGTTTACAATGCATCAAATTAGTCAAAGACACTTGGGGACCAATGTTGTTTGAAATTATTGAATACAAGTATTAGCAAGTTGAGAAATGAATGAGTAGAATAAGGAGTCAAAGAACAAAACCATTGTAAGGCCTTGTCATGAAAAGTTCAAGCAAAAAACTTTGCTAAAACCCTATAAATGATCATGAGCATAATCATTGCAAAGGATTTGAAATGTTTGGACATGATGAATAGAGTCTCCCTCACTATTATAATTCTCAAGACTAGGCATATCAACTTGTTGAGGAACATGAGTATGAAGTATATCTTGAGACAAAGGACTTCCCATGTCACAAGTAGGGATATTAAACTTGTAATTTTAAAACCATGAGAAGAAATAGGAGAACTAACTACATTAGAAACACTAGGTAAAGTGTAAGAAGCTACTAGAATAGAAGACACAACTAGAGGAGCACTAGGAACTATAGTTGGCATATAAGGAGTACAATAAGTAAAATGAACATTATCACAAGAAGGTTGTCAAGTAGGAAGGGACACATGAGAAAAACTCATAGGAATAGAGGGAACCATTGTAGTCACCAAAGAAGGAGTATAGGTAGGAACACTAGAGAAAGGAACATAAAAAGGTTCTGCACTAGTGACAAGAGGAGTCAACCCTAAATCTAGAACTTCTTGAGATAAAGGTTTAACATTGGAATTCACAAGGTGAGTAATACCACCCAAGAGATTAACTCCTTGGTCACTATCAAAAATAACTTTCTTAAGAGCCTCTATAGCTTGAATAGAATCTTGATTATGATTTTCTTGAAGAAGCCAATTACCCATTTTATCAATTTCATTTGAAAGTTTTTAGACTTGGTTAGGAGGAACTCTTAAAGAATCATCCTCATCATGAGATGAGTGAGAAGAGTTTTACTCCATAAGAGGATTAGAATCATGAAGAATTAAAGTTTCATTTAGAATCCTAAGGAAAGGAGAAGAATACTCTAGCTCAAAGGTGCTCATAAGTCTACGGCTAGGTCTAACCCTAATATTAGAAGTAGGACTAGAAGTAATAAAGCTCATAAACCAATAAAAGGAAAATAAACTATACTATAAAATAACAATATTTTTTTTATTTTGAAAGAGATTTTGCAATTTTTTTTGTATTTTTGAATTCAAAATGCAAGAGCATAAAATAAATCTAATCTTAATGTAAGAAAAGACCTAATGAAATGAAAGGAAATATAACACCACATGATAATATAAAGGGAAATCTAAAACAAAATAGGGCATCTAATTCCACACAAGAAAAGAGGGTAAGCATGTTTAGCTCACCAAAATGAAAATAAAAAAAATGGAAACCTCTTCTCAACCCTAATTTCCAAAAGGAATTATCCAAATTGATTAAACACAAGAGAGTGTTCAATGCAGAAATGGATCAAGTGATGGAAAATAGGGATAAAGGGGGTTATATGATCTTCCTATTATGGGGAGTATGTGCCTAAATCTTGAAATAGATAAAAGACAAATACTAACCTTGAATCTAGAAAATGCTATTTTCTAATGTTTGTATGTAGTTTCTAGAAAATTTGCAACCCATTTTGAACTGGAAATGTCAAGACGGAGAAAACCCATAAATCTTTTTTCTTTTTGAAGGGAGGTTGACCTTGACCCTATTGGCAAGGCACAATCTTACCCTAGGGCACAATTGTACTCTAAAAATTCAACCTTGACCTATGTTTCTCTGACAAATTTTTTTTTTGTAGATCTCACAAGTTTGACAAAAAGGGTTTCTAAATTTGCTATCCAATTCACTATTCCACACATATATCTATAAGAAAAATGGTTTTGTTTTTATATGGGGGGTTTTCCTTAGTCAAACCCTAGTTTGGAATTAGGCTTGAAATATAATTGAAATTATAATATGTATATGCAAAGTAAATGGAACAATAATTTTTGAAATGGTCAAAGCTCTGTTAGGTGGGAAACTAGAAGCAAGAAACTTAGTGGTAGGAACTGATTATAGAGGGATAGGGAATTGAAAGGTGAGGATTTTGACAGGTTATGTAGGATCTAATGGAACATTGGGAGAAAAAGACAAACTCATGGGATCTTGTTCCACAAGCTGTGGGGTTAGGAACACTCTTTCCATTCTCTTGCCTTCTTGTCATGTGCTCAAAAGGGACTTAGCAAAAGAAAATAATTTTTTAGAGAATGTTGAAGAGAATGCAAAAGTCTATAGGATAGAGGACCAAACAAAGGAGAAATTGCCAAATGAACAAAGGAAGTGGTCTTCATTGTTCGGGAGAAAACCTGGAGTAAAATTATCTTTCCCTCTGGTCACAACGAAACCCTACTAGGAGAAAGGTGAGTTCCAAATCTTTATTCCAGATTCAATTGTTGATTTCTTTGTCTCGACTATGGATTGTACTCTAGCTGGGAAATTTATGGGGGCTAGGCCTGATATTGATGCCTTGAGAAACATGATCAAAAGAAAATGGATCATCTGTGGTCAAGTTGACAAAACACCTATGATGAATGGTTTCTTTTCCTTTGTTTTTAACTATAAGGAAGATTTGAATATGGTGCTTTGTGGTGCACCTTGGTCATTTGGTAAAAGTACTCTTACTATCAAAAAATGGGAGCCAAATATGGATCTATCTAATGTGTTTTTTTAACTACCCTTGTATGGGTTAGACTACCTAGACTACCTTTGGAGTTCTGGTATGAAGATATTTTCAAAGGTATAGCTAGCTCTTTTGGTGAACTTGTTGTAGTTGACAATGTTACGGCTTCAAAATCTAAACTCCAGTGTGCTAGAATATATGTGAAAGTTGCTCATTTGAAGAACCTTCCTAAGAAAGTGGAATTGATTTCAAAACTTGGTAAAAGGATGCAAGAGATAATCTTTGAAGATCTTCCAAATGCTTGTTTTGTCTATAGAAAATAGGGTCATTGGGTGAAAAATTGCCCTTACAAAAGAAAGAATCAACCTAAGCATGTCAATGTGGAGAAAAAGAAAGAAGTAAAGATCCAAAAAAAGGTATGGAAACCTAAAGCTATACCTAAGAAGGTGACTAAGGATAAAGATATCCTTGAAAATTAGGATTCAAGAATGTAGACAAACCTAGATTTGATCTCTCCTGTGTGGAGTAAAGAGAAAATGGTAGATCCTATGAATCAATTGGTTATCTACCAGAAAAATGAATTAGAATGGGAAGATCTAGAAGAAGTAGAAGAGATAGAGGAAGGTGAAATTCTTAGAGGAAGGTGAAATTCTTGAGGAAAGGAGTAGATCTATGGCATTAGAGGAAACACAGATTGTTGTACTTTTGTCTCTTGAGTTTCCCCTATGTAAAGAGATTATACCCTTTAAGGATGGCTTTGAATCCAAAGAAGTGGATGGGAAATCTAAAAAGAAGGAACCTAAACATAAACAAACTCAAAGAAAAAAAAAATACTATTTCTAAAGGAGTGGAGACTCAAAGCAGTAATTTGGAGTTGTTTCCAAAAATGAAGTTGAATGTTGGTACCCCAAAGAAACTTGGAAGGAAACAATCTAAAAAAACTAGAGAAAGTGAAAGTTTATAGAATATTGGTGATGGGAAATAGGCAACTATTCTGGATTTTACCCCTAAAAAATTATGATGAATATTATCACTTGGAATTTTAGGAATTGAATAGTATCCATAAATTATAAATTGTTCAAAATTTTGTTAGAGAGCATAAACCAGATATTTTATTGCTCCAAGAAACCAAAATGGATAAACAAAAGGCTGTAAGATCAAATATTTTAACAATTACTACATAATGGCTAGTAGCTCATAAGGAGCTTATGGGGGAACAATGATTTTGTGGAAGATATCTTTGTTCTCAGGTTCCTTGTTGAATGCTAATAAAAATTTTATGGTGATCAAAATTAAATGTATTGACTAGAATAATGATTGGTATATTGTCAATGTGTATGCACTAATATTGTCAATGTGTATGCACTAACATCAAGAGTGCAAGAAAAAAAGTGTGGGAGACTCTTTCTAACATGAAGAGTAAAGATTACTATGGAAGATGGATTTTTTTTGGGGATTTTAATGTTCCTCTTTATGAGCATGAAAAAAGGGGGGAAATGCTAGTCAGTTGGATGGTAGGCTGGACTTCATGGATTTTATTAACAAGGAAGGCTTAATGGATTTTGATCTACAAGGTATTGAATTCACTTGGATTAGCAAAAGGATAGGTGATGAGTGTATCCAAGCTCGCTTGGATAGAGTTCTTATTTCTCTAGATCAGACAAAAGATTTTGTGTGTAATCTTAAGGGTATTAAGAATATTGGTTCAAACCACTTTCCTCTAATTTTTACTATTGAGAATATCCATACAAGAAAGAATTTTCCTTTTAGATTTGAGAAAATGTGGTTGCAACATTCACAATTTGAAGACTGGTTGGCTGAATGGTGGAACATTAACATTGATGGAACTGCTCTTTTTCGGGTGGCTTCTAAACTTAGAAATGTTAAAAACAAAGTTAAAATATGGAATAAAAGATGTTTTGGTAACATTTTTGATAAAAAATCTATAATTAAAGAGGATTTACAATTAATCCAAGATAGGATTCAAAGGGAAGGGTACTCTTTGGATTTAGTGAGGGAAGAAAATGAGAAAATGGTGGAGTATCATGATATTGTTACTAAAAAAGAAATTTACTGGAGGAAAAGATCTAGATCTATATGGCTAGATGAAGGTGACAAAAATACTAAATTTTTTGATTTATCTACTCTGAAACATAGAGCCAAAACTCATATTCCAAATCTTAATAAATGAAGAAAAAAGTTAACTAAGGAAAATGAAATCTTAGAGGAAATGGTCTCCTTTTTCTCTTATTTGATTACATTAGATCCTAATATTGACTTGTCTCATCAGGTAGATCTATTAGATGTTATTCCTTCTTTAGTTACTAAAGAGAAAAATATAATGTTGTGCTCTATCCCTAAGGAAAAGAAAATTTATAATGCTATTTTCTCTTTAGGTGGGGATAAATCTCTAGAGCTGGATGGTTTTCCTATGTTGTTTATTCAGAAGGAATGGAAACTGGTTGGGAAAGATGTGTGTGATGCTGTTAAAGAAGTTTTTGGGGCTAAAAGAATGTTGAAGGAAATTAATTCTAATTTCCTATGCTTTGTTCCCAAAAAAGTTGGGGTTAATTCTTTGGATCAATTCAGGCTTATTAGTCTATGCAATTCTTTTTATAAAATTATTTCAAAAGTCCTCACTTTGAAGTTGTTGCTTCTGCTACCTTCATTTAATTCTAAGAAAAAAAATGGGTTTGTTCCTAGTAGACAAATCCTTAATTCTATTATTTTTGAGATTCTTTATCTCTTTCTAATAATCAAGGCTTTATTATGAAAGTTGATTTTGTTAAAGCTTATGATAGAGTAGAATGGTCCTTTCTTTAGAAGATTTTATTATCTTTTGGTTTTAGTATCAATGTGGTGAAGCTAATCTTATAGATGATTTCTACTACTTTGATAGCTATCATTGTTAATGGTTGCTCGTCAGAGTTCTTTAAACCTACTAGGGGGTTGAGATAGGGAGATCCTTTATCTCCTATCATCTTCACTATTATGGCTAATTTTTTGGGTAGATATATTGGGAAGTTGGTTTCTCTAGGGGAAATCAAAGGATTGCAACCCTCTTCTCATCCTCTTACTTGTTCACATGAGAAATTTATGGATGATACCATTTTTTTGGGTAAAAATGAGGTTAGTGAAGTAAGGAATCTCAAAAAGGCCATTATTCTCTATTCTTTTGCTTATAGTCAATTGATTAACTGGAATAAGAGTTCCTTGTATTTTATCAATACTCTAGTTTATAGATAGAGTAAAATTGCTAAAATTCTTGGGTTTTCTATAGGTTCTTTACCTTGTATTTATCTAGGCCTCCCTCTCCAGCCTAATCCTTCAGATTCTTTTTTGGATGATCTGGTTAAAAATTTCAACAAGAAGTTGTCAGGATGCAAAGGTAATCTTTTAAGTCAAGCTATTAAAATTATTCTCCTCAAGGCTTGTCTCCAAAGTATCCCTACTTTTTCTTTGAGTCTCTTTAGGATTCCAGCTAAATATGCTAATTCTATTGACAAAATCCAAAGGAACTTCCTCTGGTCTAGTTCTAAGGATAGGCAGAGAATGGCTTTAATTGCTTGGGATCAAATTTGTAAGCCTAAAGTGGATGGTGGTTTGGGAATTAGGTCTGTGAGAAGTATGAATAAAGCTCTTCTTGCAAAGCAGGGTTGGAAAGTTTATCATGATAATAAGGAATGGAGTACTATTTGGAAACATAAATACTTCTTTAATGCTCCTTATTTATCTAATTTTTTTTCTTATCCTAATGTTATATCTCCTTATGCTATATGGGGAGTTGTGCAAGGAGCTAAAAAACATTTTAATCAAAGGTTGTTCTTGGAAAGTGGGTAATGGGCAAAAGAGATTAAGCATTTTGAATAGAACTTTTTTTAACAGATGCAAACAAACTTTTGGTATTCTTTTGGAGAATTACTAGATTAATAATAAATGGGTTAATCTTGTTGAAAGTAATAAGGACTTTTATAATACTCAATTAATCTTGAGTGCCTTTAGCCTTTATCCTCATATTGAAGATAAAATGATTTGGGGTGTTGATTCAAGTGGTTGTTTTAAAGTCTCCTTTATTTTTAGAACTGAGGAAAAAAGCTTTAGACCTTTGTGGATGAAAGCTTCCATAAAAGATCTCATTCCTAAAATTAATATCTTTTTCTAGATCTTGCTTCTAAATGAAATTCTTACTTTGGACAATTTGCAAAAAAGAGGTATCAATGTGGTTAACAGATGCAACCTATGTAAAGAGGACTATGAAGATAGAAATAATCTTTTCTTCAATTGTAGTTATAGTTAAAAAGTGTGGAGTTACATTCTTAACTACTAGAATTTAGATTGGGTTCAACACAATAATATTGATCAATGCTTCTAGAGTTGGACATGTCCATCTAAGGAGATCAATATTGGTTTTTTGTGGAAAATTACTCTTCCCCATCTCTGGTGGGGAATCTAGAAAGAAAGAAATATATAATTTTTAGAGATAGAGAAATGCCTAAGTGGGTTCTTGGTCATAACATAATCAGAGCTATCAAGGAAAACTTCAATTCTCATAGAAAATTTAGTGATGATTTCCAACTCAACAATCCTATATAGACTAAATGCTATAAAGTCAAAATTGATGATCAGAGATAGAATATTAAATGGAAATCTCCACCTATGGGTTGGATTAAATGAAACTTTGACGGTGCTACTAAAGGCCATCCTGGAAAAGTTGGTTGTGGAGAGGTGTTGAGGGACCATACTTGTAGAATTGTTGATGCTATTTCTATCCCTATTGGGATTTCTACTAGCCATAAATGTGAGGCAATGACATCACTATATACTATGAGGTTGGCTATAGAAACTGGTTGTTGGAATCTTTGGATGGAAGGAGATTCACTTAACATTATTAATATGCTCAATAACAAGAGCCTAGTCACTTGGGCTATTGAAGTCAGTATAATGGAAATAAAAAATCTTATTAATAAATTTGATAATGTTATATTCTCCAATAATTTTTGAGGGGGTAATTCTGTTGTTGTTTGGATTGCCAACCAAGCTATCTCTCAAGAAAGCAATTTGAGGTGGCATGCTGACATATGCAAGAATGTGGAGCTGATGGCAATTGTTAATAATAATAGGACACATGGTAGAAAAGGAAAGATTTTCTAAGATTGGAAAATTTATGAAGAAGAATGGTGGTTTACAGAGGATAGTTTGAGATTCCCTAGGAAGTACCTTTGCACTATTATGATTTGCATTTGGCACATAAGTATAGTTATTATTTCCTCAATAATCTTCAATACATTATTACATTTTCTAGGTTGTGCTACTCTAGTGTTCTATATAGATTTTTAGGCTTTTGAGATGGATGGGGAACCTAGAAAGCAAGAGATGAGAAATTGTAGGGCATGGAAGGCTAAGGCCTTTGTGTGGAAATTTTTTCAAAAGGGTAATGTGATGAGCTATTTGGAGCACCTCCATGGGTGTAAACCTAACATTACAGAAGCATTCTTCAAAAAATGGTTTGAAGATAGAGTAACTTTGCATGAGTTCATGGTGGAATTGACTGAAGATTTTATTGTTGAGGTTACAGGGTTTCCAAAAGAAGGGATCAAATTTAGTAAGGAGACTAGCATCTCCAATGTGTCCTTCAAGAAATTTCCAAAGATAGAAGCTGAAGAGAAGAATCTGGAGAAAAATGGGGATTTCTCAAATTAAAGTTATCTAGAGGGATGTGTTGTCTTGTATCTATGAGTATTTTATTCTTGATTGTAGGGCTAAAAGGGTCCATAAATTTCACTTTGTTTTCCTAAATCATTTTAGGCACCAAGATAGGATTTCCTTCCCATTTTTTCTAAAACACTCTTTGCTTCTTAGCCTTTATGCACATAGAAAGAAAGAATCTCGTCCTATCCTTCATTAAGGTTTAAATTTTCTTATTGATTTTTTTTTGTAAAAATAAGGCTATAAAGCCCCCTCTAGTTCATGTAAAAAGGAAAGGAACTGGAAGTGAGACCCACCCTAAGAGAATTAATGTGGAAGAAGGGGCCAATGTTAATAATAAGGTTTTAAAATAGGAAAGAATTAAGAAACATGTTGAGGAAATTATGGAGTTTGAGAACTCAAACAATAATGAGAAGATGGAAACAAACAATGATGAGAAAATAGAAATGGGGGATTTTAGTTCTAACCTGGATGGTTACTTTGGGAGTAAAGGGGTGTCTACTGGTAAAGAAAATGTGGAGGGAAGTTAGGATAAAAATATAGATGCAAACGTGGGGTTGGAAGCCCTCAAGGAGGAGGATGATAAACAGAGTGATCACCCCTCTAATAATGCCAGTGAGGAGAAAATGGAGGAGGAAATAGGAAAGGAAAATGAAGACAAAGACTTTGTTGGTAAGGATAATAGCTAGAGTAAAGGTGTGAATGAGGAAAGGATGGAGAATATGGACATAAATACTAATAGCTAGATCAATATTCTGATTTCCTCTAAGCCTAGGAATGTGGTTGACAAGAGGGATGACTCCCATGATGCTAAGCTCTACTTTCTTCACACTGCTATGCTTAAGACAAAGATTTCTCTTCAACATGATTCATGGCTATATAATGAATTAATGGTTCTCAAGAAGAAAATGGGGATAATGCAGAGAGATTTGGATGTTGGACATGCTAAGAGAACCTAGCTAGAAGTACAAATTGGTAACTTACCTAATAAGCTTAAAGAGTATGAACAAGAGTTTCGTCACCTTATAAAGGAAAGTGGTCACAAAATGGAACAGGTCACTTCTAGTCTTTATGCTGTGGTGCCTAGTCTAGGAAAGAAAAGTAATGAAGAGATTATGTGTTTTGGTAATGCTGGAGTGGGGAGTCCTAGTGGGCCTAGTAAGAGAACCAGATAGAGTACAAGGAAAAAGGTTATTGAGGCTCCTGTTCTTTCACTAGTTGATATCATCTAGAGTACTGTAGAAGCTAGTAAAGAGGTGGTGAACATTATCAAGGATTTGATGTAGGTGCTAGCTACAAATTAGGTGTACTAGTTTCTATTTTGGACAGTTTTGTTGGTTTTTTCTTTTTACTTTCTAGTTTGTTTAAAACTTTAGGTTCTGGGTCCTTGTAAGACCTAGTCATTTTGTATGGTTTAAAATTTTGGTTTTAGGTCCCTGTAAACTTAGTTTGAATGTTTTTTTAACTTTAGGTTTTAGGTCCTTATAAAACTTGGTAGTGCTTTAATGTTTATCTTTAGTATTTTGTAAAGGGTTTTAGGTCCCTTGAACACTTGCTTTTATCATAATCTAGAACAAAGTAAATGGAACTATTCACCTTGCTTATGTGGAAATCCTTGTGAAGGATTCAAATCCTTGAATCCACAAGTACAAATGCTCCAAATGAATGTAGAAATATATGTAGGATGTCTCAAATTAATGTCATTAGATCTTGAACAAAAATCTTCAGTATATCTTTCCCATAGACGAAGGCTTGAATGAATGTGGATGGAGAAATCTTAAACAAGATGGCTCCATAGAGATTGAATTCTTCAATGACTAATAATGGGTCTACTTGATGAATTGGATGCTTGAACACTTGCATGAATGAATACTTGATAGAACTTCACTTCATGTAGGTGGATGCATTTCATAAAGAGTAGCACCCAGCTCATAGAAAAGTAGATCAATCACGCATAGATTGTAGATTATCGCTCATAGAAAATGTATAAAAAATAGATGTCAAAATGAGGGAAGAAGGCTTCCTTATATAGAGATATAGGGCACATACTCCTGGAAAAGGCTAGCATAGGAGCATTAAAGCCCATTTAACCCTAACCCCTAGGAATGGACCTAGATTAAATGTAATTTAAGAGTCTACTATTCTAAAATCCAAAAAATCTAACCCATAAGTGGGAAAAGAAACTTTCCAAAGCTTGAAATCTAGAAATTCCCAAAAATTAAAAGTAGGACCTAGGGTCAAGGAAGAGGTTGACCCTACCCTAGGTCAAGTTCAAGGTCATCTTTGACCTAGGTCAAGGTTGAGGTCTACCTTGTCCCAAAAGGTCATCCTTAACCTAGAGGCCAAAGTCCTCAATTTTATAGAGTAAATTATCAGAAATAGGCTGAAGAGAGAGAGAGAGAGAGAGAGAGAGAGAGAGAGAGAGAGAGAGAGAGAGAGAGAGAGAGAGAGAGAGAGAGAGAGAGAGAGAGAGAGGGGGGAAAACAAATAGATCCATGCAAAGACCCATGAGAGAGAGAGAGAGAGAGAGAGAGAGAGAGAGAGAGAGAGAGAGAGAGAGAGAGAGAGAGAGAGAGAGAGAGAGAGAGAACAAGGGGAAAACAACTAGATCCATGCAAAGACCCATTCAAGGCATTTGACATGACCCTAGACCATTTACTTGTAAGGCTAAATGCTCTTAACATGGAAGTGCTTCCATTTTAAGATGATACATTAAGCCCTCAGTTTAGCAAGAGTATGGACTCAATGCAAACTCTTGGTGAAATAGATCATAATGAAAAGATAATCTTATTAAAATAAAAGGGATAAAGAAATCCTCAAGCCCCCAGAGACTCAAGTCTTCATCAACTCCAAGATCATAATAAGAGAGACATCTCTAGAAAAAAGAGAAAATAAAAAGAGTGTGATTATCTTGCCCAATGAGAACTTATGTCCTATTGTGAACCACACAAGGAAATTGCACAATTGGAAAGATAGAATTGAACTGCCTAGTGAATGTGGCTACTCACTAGTCAACCTATCAAGGATTCAACCTCAAGAATATTCTATTTTATAAGATTAAAAGAAAAAAGAAAAAAGAGATCCAATCTTAAGGACACCATCAAGATTAAGGGATCATAAATATTTGATACCAGAGGGATCAAGAGATCGTAAAATATAAATGAATGCTTTAAGGATTAGTCACTACTTTTAAAAGCCAGAAAAGTTATATACATATTAAAGAGTTATGTGTGTGCAATAAGTGAGCAATGCATATGTCCCCATGTTAAAGTCATTATTAACACTTTAACAAGAGAAATGACTTTAATGGAAACATAAAAAACTCCATTGATTAAATTTCCACTACAAGATACCCCCAGATGGAGACAAATCAAGGGAAATACCACATAAACATATAGAGAACAGAAAGGGTATCTACCTACTTTGGGGTTAGTGTGATCATAAAATAATATGTATATTATATTATTATAAATGAATTGACATCCTTCCCAAAAGAAAGTAGAACTATGATCACAAAGGAGGAAAGATCACATAAGAAATACAAAGAAGAATCTTTTCAGACCATGACCTAGAGACCAAAAAGAATCAGTGCTACCATGTTGCAAATCCAAGATATAAACAATAACATAGGTACAAAATAACATGAAAGAATGTATGGAAGAATATATATACATATAGAGGAATAATACAATAGGTTCAATTTTTTTATTACCTTGCACCAATGAAGCAAGAAATATTGGATAAAGAATCTACCAACATTTAATAAACATATTACAAGAGAAATACAATAGAATTGAAAAACACACAAAAGAGGCTACCATGAAGGGTTAGCCAATCAAGCGTGCCACCTACTCTACCCATCTAATTTTTTTATTATTTGGGGAAGGTGGGTAACTTGCAAGAGGGACTATATCCAACACAGTAGGAATGATAGCCGGTTCCAAACAAGGATCCTCTTGAGAATCACAATGTTCAGTACTAGGTGTAAGTGTTAATTGTGAGGAAAGCATATTAGGTAAATCAACATCAATGTAGATAGTTTCATATTCATCATTAACATAATTAGTATAATCAAGAGTATCTTCATCATCTAGATTAATCAAAATAGGATCTAAGATATGAATAGAATAATTAGAATCAACATAACATGAAACAACATATGGAAGAATAGAGATACATATAGAGGAAGAGTACAATATATTAGATTGTTTTATCATCTTGCACCAAAAAATAAACAAAGATTTTATGCAACAATCTAGCAACATTTAGCAAACACATCATGGGAGAAGCACACCACAATAGAAAAGCACACAAAAGAGGCTACCATGAAGGCTAACTAATCAAGCGCACTGCCTACTCTCCCCATCTCTTTCTATATCATTTAGGGAAGGTGGGTAACCCATAAGAGGGACTATATCCAACATAGTAAGAATAATAACCAATCTCAAACAAGGATCCTCTTGAGTATCACAATGTTCGATACTAGGTGTAAGTGTTAATTGTGAGGAAAGCATATGAGGTAAATCAATGTCAATATCAATAGTTTCATATTCATTATTAACATCATCATTATAATCAAGAGTATCTTCATCATCTAGATTAATCAAAATAGGATCTAAGATATGAATAGAATAATTAGAATTAGGTAACTTAACATCATTATTAGTAATAACTTCTTCCAACACATCATGCATAGTTGTATCCAAAGAAGATAAAGATTTTTTCATAGAAGAATTATGAGCATTAGCTTGAACACGATTCTTTTCATGATGTTTGTTAGTAGATTGGTTAGATTTTTCCTTACTTGAAATTTGTTGAGAACTAGGAGGAACAATTACAGGATCCTTCACAGGTTCTATAGGAGAATTAATAGGATTACTAGTAGAATTAAAAGAAATGGGAAGAACTTGATGAATAGATGTGGAAACCATAGATAAAGGAGGTATGGAAGCTATAGGAAAAAGACCATAGTTAAGATCCTTAGGAGGTAAGCTTAACTCAAGAATCTTCTGCTACTTATATAATTGATATAAAGGGAAAATATGATTAGGTCAAGAAGGACATGAATTAACTAATGAAGGCCAAAAGAAGTCAATGGTAGCAGCATCCCTGGGCCTAGAAGTATGGTATAAGCTATGATTAACTTTCTTTAATTCATCATCATAAAAAAACTTAAGACATTTATGAATAGGTGAACCAACAACATGCATGGCATTTAACCATGGTAAACCAAGCTTAACTTAAAATTGATCAGAAGTAGGAACAACAACAAAGGTGGTATTCACAATCTTTCCACAAAGTTCAACCAATAAATCAATAGAACCAAATGATGGATACAGAAAACCATTACAAGTTTAAATCCACATGTCCAATTTATCATAAAAATCATGTTGCAAAATTTTCATAAAAAGATTTTTTTCTATAATAACATTGACTGAGGAGGTAGGATCAACAAGACAACCATGAGTAGGTATCTCAAAAGCCTTAGTATAAATATAAAGGGGACCATCACAAGATTCAATAGTCTTAGAAACATCAAAGGTAATCAAAAGTTCTAGAGGTCATTTTTTCTTAGGTTGTTGTCGAGGTTTAGGTTGAGGCTTCAATTTAGGCTTGGTTTTTAGTTGAGGTAGAGCTAAAACTTTAGATTGAAGTAGAGGTTGATATTGAGGTGGAGATATAGATTGAACCACATGATCCACTTGATTAACTACATAACTAAGATCACCCATCTTCGAATTATACACAATATCCATAGAAGATGACTGAGAAATAATATTAGTACCATGTGTAGGTAAAGGATTCATATACATTTGAAAATTTTGATTAGAAGGAGAAATAGATTTATTACCACTACCATCAAAAATTATCAACAGATAAAGTATTAGAATCAGTTAAGTCTTGAACCTTATACTTTGAATAATAACATTTCTCAATATCATGACCATTCTGGTGATGATATTGACAAAAAGATTTTGGATCAAAAGATTTATCTACCATTGTACTAGGTAAAAGAGGATGAATAGGAGGTAAAGAAATCATATTAGCAATTAACAATCTATTCATCATAGAATGTAAAGATTCAAAGAGAGGAGTAAATGTACAATTCAATTGAAAAGTAGTAGATGTAGAAGTGACATTATGAGGTGCAACGACAACTTGATTAGTAACTACATTTTATTATTTATTTATCTTGACATAGTTATTGAATTTTTGAACTTTATTTGGATTAGGAGCAGCATCAGTCTTATCAATAGAAACATGAGTCATTGGAGTGGTGCTCTCAGATTGACTCACTTGTAATTAATAATGATGAAGCACTATATAAAGTTGTTGAAAAGGAGTAAATTCAGTAAGTAGAATTGTATCTCTAATATCCTTTTGCAAATTTGAAATAAACATACATTTAATATCAATATCAGGAATAGGATAGGAAATTTGAGCATGCAAATGCTTAAATCTACCCATTGATTCAATCAAATTTTCTTTAGAATTTTGTTTACAATGCATCAAATCAATCAAAGACACTTGTGGGCCAATATTGTTTTAAAATTGTTGAATAAAAGTATTAGCAAGTTGAGGAAATGAATGAAGAGAATAAGGAGTCAAATAATAAAACCATTGTAAGGCCTTGTGGCAAAAGGTTTGAGCAAACAACTTTTCTAAAACCCTATGATCATGAGCACAATCACTACAAAGGATTTGAAATGTTTTAACATGATGAAAAAGGTCTCCCTTACCTTTATAATTCTCAAAATAAGGCATATTGGCTTGCTGAGGAATGAGAGTATGAATAATATCCTAAGACAAAGGACTTACCATGTCACAAGTAGGGATATTAAACTTGTTTTGAGTCAAGGATGCAAGTTGTTATTGTAAAAATGACATAGTTTGAGCCAAACTGATAATTTTAGAATCATGAGAAGAAATAGGAGAACTAACAACATTAGAAAAACTAGTGTAAAGTGTAAGAAGCTACAAGAATAGAAGACACAATTGGAGGAACACTAGAAACTACATTTGGCATAGGAGTAGAATAATTAAAAGGAACATTATAATAAGGAAGTTGTGAAGTAGGAAGGGGCATAGAAGAAACACTCACAGGAATAAAGGGAACCATTGTATTCACCAAAGGAGTATAGGTAGGAACATTAGGGGAAGGAATAGAAAAAGGTTCTACACTAGTAATAGGAGGAGTCAACCCTTAATCTTGAGCTTCTAGAGCTAAAGGTTTAACATTGGAATGCACAAGGTGAGTAATACCATGCAAGAGATTAATACCTTGGTCAGTATCACAAAGAACTTTGTTAAGAGTCTCTATAGTTTGAATATAATTTTGATTATGGTTTTCTTGAAGAAGCCAATTACCCATTTCATCAAGTTAGTTTGAAAGTTTTTGGACTTGTTCAGGAGGAAATCTTAAAATATTATCTTCATCATGAGATGAGTGAGAAGAGTTTAGCTGCATAAGAGGATTAGAATCAAGAAGAATCAAAGTTTCATTTGGAATCCTAAGGAAAGGAGAAGAAGACTCAGGCTCAAAGGTACCCATAAGTCTATGACTACATCTAACCCTAACTTTAGAAGTAGGACTAGAATTAATAAAGCTCATAAAGCAATAAAAGGTAAATAAACTAAACTATAAAACAACAATATTTTTTGTATTTTGAAGAGATTTTGCAATTTTTTTGTATTTTTGAATTTAAAATGCAAGAATATAAACTAAATCTAATCTTAATGCAAGAAAAGACCTAATACAATGAAGGTAATATAACACCACAAGATAATAGAAATGGAAACCTAAAAAACAATAGGGCATCTAATTCTACACAAGAAAAGAGAGTAAGCATGTTAGGCTCACCAAAATGAATAGAAAGAAAATGGAAACCTCTTCTCAACCCTAATTTCTAAAAGGAATGATCCAAATTGATTAAACAAAAGAGAGTGTTAAATGTAGAAATGGATCAAGTGATGGAAAATAGGGAGAAAGAGGTTTATATGATCTTCCTATCATGGGGGAGTATGTGCCTAAGTCTTGAAATAGATAAAAGACAAATACTAACCTTGAATCTAGAAAATGTTATTTCTAATATCTCTATGTATTTTTTGCAAAATTTGCAATCCATTCCAGACTGGAAATATTGAGATAGAGAAAACTTAGAAAGCTTTTGTCTTTTTGAAGGGAGGTTGACTTGACCCTGTTGGTAGGGTACAATCTTACCCTAGAGCACCATTTTACCCCAAAAAGTTGACCTTGACCTACACTGCTCTGAAAAATTTTTTGTTCACGGATCTCAAAATATTGATGTGAAGGGTATCCAAATTTTCTCTCCAATTCATTGTTCCACACCTGTATCTCCAAGAAAAAATGTTTCTTTGTTGGATGGGGGTTTTCCTTAGTCAAACCCCAATTTGGAATCAACCTTGAAATATAATTGAAATTATAATATGCAAAAACAAAGTAAATGGAACTATTGAGCTTGGTTATGTGGAAATCCTTGTGGAGGATTTGAATCCTTTAATCCACAAGTACAGATGCTCCAAATTAATGTAGAAATATATGTAGGATGTCTCAAATCAATGGCATTAAATCTTCAACACCAATCTTGAATATATATTTGCATAAAATAAGGCTTGAATGAATGTGGGTGGAGAAATCTCCAACAAGATGGCTCTCATAGAGATTGAATCCTTCAATGGCTAACAATGGATCTACTTAATGAATTGGATGCTTGAACACTTGAATGCTTGAATAATTGATAGAACTTCACTTCATGTAGGTAGATGCACTTCATAAAGAGTGGGTCCTAGCTCATATAAAAGTAGATTGATCGTGCATAGATTATAGATTATTGCTCATAGAAAATGTATTAAAAGTAGATGTCAAAATGAGGGAAGAAGGCTTCCTTATATAGAGATCTAGGGAAGAAACTCTTAGAGAAGGCCGACATAGGAGCATTAAATCCAATTTAACCTTAAACCTTAGAATGCACCTATATTAAATGTAATTTAAGTGTCTACTATTCCAAAACCTAAAATAGTTGACCTATAAGTGAGAAAAGAAACTTTTTGAAGCCTGAGATCTTGAAACTCCCTGAAATTAAAAATGGGACTTGGGGTTTAGGATGAGGTCAACCCTGCCCTAGGTTAAGGTGACCTTGACCTAGGTCAGGGTCAAGGTCAACTTTGAACCAAAAGGTCATCCTTTACCTAGAGGCCAAAGTCCTCAATTTCATAGAGTAGTTTGTTAGAAATGAGTTGGAAATAGAGAGGGAAGTAGAGCAGGGGGAAAACAACCAGATCCATGCAAAGACCCATTCAAGTTGCTTGACATGACCCTAGACCACTTAATCAAAGGGATAAACACTCTTACCATGGAAGTCCTTCCATTTTAAGATGATGCAATCCTATTTTCCCATTTCTAATTTCTAATTTACTAATTTCCATTTGTGTGGAATTATGATTTTTGAATTCAAATATTCCACCTAATCCTAACACATGTCCACAATGCATCGTAGATGCTATTTCTACACTTGGCTAATATGTTTCATATTTGACATATATTATTCCTTACACATGACTATAATAAGTCACATTCATCATAGATTCTTGTCTACAAGTGGCTTTGATATGTCATAGGCATGTCATAAATTCTCTTCCACTTTTAGCCATGTTGAATTGTATATGTCATAGAAGCCTATATGTGGCATATTGTATTTTATTATTATTATTGATATCCCAAGGAATATTGTGCCAATCTGCACACTCAAATTGATAAATGTCCATCTTCTCATTCATGTCTCACCTCTTGCATTTTGGCTATAAATTGAGCCATCTTGCACCCATTTTCAATCCTTAGAACCTCTTATCAACTCATTATTCCAAAATCACACTTCTAGTATTCTCAATAGCATTCATCCCATTATTATATCATTTTTTCATCTAATTTCAATTGTGTGTTCAATATAGGCAATTGGAGCTACATCAAAAATGAAGAAGAAAGGACATTGGAACTACAATTGAAGAGGGAGTTTTTAGTTGTTTTAATTCCTTTTCTTTCATTGGTTTTCATGGTAGATTAGATTGATTTATCATGTTTTGATTGAGTTTGTTGTTTCTCAGAGTATATTAGGTTTTAACCTATTTTCTAGTCCTACACAACAATAATGTTTAAGTGACAAAAGATTAAAGCTACCTATTTAAGGAGGCATAAGGATTAACCTAGCAGAGGTTAGTAGTTGCTAATTTTGTTGACTAGTGAATTTGAGAAGAAGTCTATGAAGAAGGAAAAGAGTTGAGGTGAAGAGTGATTGCTTGAAGGATTTCCAAGAAGATCAGAGATAGTGATGGAGAAATGAACAAAGTTTAATCAATGAGTTAGTAGATCAATTATATTGTGATTTGTATTTTCAAAGTGAATTGTATTTATTAGATCAACCTATTGTTACTTTCTAACCATTATATCTATTAAAATACTTTAATCAAGGTTGACCTAATAGTTATTTGTAAATCCTTTAATTAAGGTGACATTCTAATGGAATATTATAAAGTCCTCTAACAAGGATATTCCTAACATGGTGATTAAATCCTTAATAGGGCTACACCAAACATTCTGTATTGTAACCTTTAATAGGGTTGGATACTAATAGAGCTTGCTTTAGAAGAGTGAAAAATTGGTGACATGTTAGTGGTGGTTTTCCCAAATTAGGTTTCAAAATTAAATCCTAGTGTCTTACTTGTGTTGATTTTATTTGAGATATTTTACTGTTCAATGTTTTACATTCTACAAGTTAGTTATTACTAGGAAAATGGACTATAAGTTTATGTTACTGATAAGTTTCTATAGAGACCAAGTGGGAATTAATGATTAGATCTAATTTTTTTGAAGCATTCAAAAGTTCAATTGGTACATCTAGACATGAAAATAACTGGTTAACATCCCACTCTCAGTTATTCTAAATCATTCTAACAATTGGTATTAGAGTTGTGGTGCTTATAGAGTAAAGTTTGAATTTTCTTAAAGTTAAAGATAAAGATGTACAAGAAGGAGATACCCAAGTTGAACAAGGATAACTTCCTTGCATGACAAAGCCTTACAAAGTATCACATTGCTAGAATTGGAGATTCAATAGTATTCTACTTGGAAAATGAATATGTAACAATACCTTGACCTATGACAACCAAGGTTTAAAGGAGAAATAAGAGAATAATCATGAAATGTTGGAGATTGCATCTACCCTGAGCCATTTAGAATTTGATGACATAAATGACTATAATACTACAAAGAAGATGTGGGAAAAGTTGGAAAAGATCTATAGAGGAGATAAGAATGTACTAAGAGCCAAATCAGAAAGATTGAGAGGAAATTTTGGTGACACGAAGATGGTAGATGGTGAGAAAATTGCTCAATATGTTGGAAGAATCAAAGAAGTTGTGAATACTATTAGAGGAGGCTACCAAGAGGCAAAGGAAAATTCAAAGGTAAACTCCCTATAATCTTTTTTTCATGCAATAAAGTTGGTCATATTGCTACAAGATCTCTTGATAGGGATGACAAGGATGAAAGTAAAGACAATAAGTTCAAAAAAAAAAAAAGATGTAAAAGACAACAAGTGATTTCTGAACAACCAAAAGAACAAGCTAAAATACAAGAAGTGTCACCTAAAGCAAATCTATAAGATGAACCTAAAGAAGAAGATATAACATTCAAACCTACATTAGCAAAATATGTGAGAAGACATCATGTACTTTATCAAATCATTAGAGAAAAATATTTAGGAGTTATGAAAAGAAAAACACTAAGGAGTGATACGTGCTTACTATGTGAATTTGAGCCCAAATCAGTGAAGGATGCTTTAGATAATAAATACTAGATTCAAGAAATGAATGAAGAGATTGAGCAAATAGAGAAGAACAAAACATGATCACTAGTACCTAGACCAAAAGATAAGAATATTATTGGAACAAAGTGATAGAAATAGGAATTCTTGAGGGGGGGGGGGGGGTGTGTGTTGAATCAGTAATTTACAAAATTTAGTCACCAACTGAATATTATTTATTAGTTTAAACCATACATAAGATAGTAAACAAGTAATGCTAAATAGAAATAGTAACCATGCACAAAGATAACTCATAACACCATATTTTGTTAACTAGGGAAACCTTGGCCAAGGGAAAACCCTAGTGGGGATGATACCCACTAGATAATATATTGATATATATTTTCCTTGTTAGAGGATGGACCCTGTTAGGATTCAATGAGAAAATTTAGTATAGAGATTCCCTATTAGGAGACTTTGAATTCCTGTTAGGAGATTTCAACCCTGTTAGGAGTTGTAGTACAGTAGATGCAAGATGAGCCCACTGCCCAAACATGCACTTCCAATTACAAGAAGAGCTCACTACCCAAAAAAGTAATTAATATTCAAGTTATAGGTGTTGTAACTTCTTTCTTGATTGATTTATGACCTTAGCTAAATCTCGGATTACAAAGTTAGGTTCTCAAAACTTTGCATATATCGCTTCACAAAAAGTTTGCATATCATTTGTCATAATACAAAATGCACAACACACCACTTGAAGTTGCAAGACGTCCTTTGCATAAATACCATGCCTTTCCACAAATTTCTACTAGGTCAGCTAAGATCATAATATACTTTTACAACTTAGAGTAAACATCTAGGATGTTGACCCTAATTGGTCAAGTAATTATTTTAAAACAAAATAATTCCTTTACCTTTAATTCTGCTGTCCTATTTCACTAGTAAAACACAAATATATCTTTTTTGTATTGTCCATACTAATTTTTTAGGTTATACACATCATCATAAACATGCATACTATCTCTATCTAACTTCACTAGTCATAATATGATGTCAGTAACAAGTTACATACAAAACAATACATTGTTGTAAGCCAATTTCATACTTAGACAATTTTTAGAGTACCAAAAGCTAAGTATCTTTATTTCTAAGGTTTTCTACAAGCATGTACATCATGTGTTTACATAAATGACAACAATTATATATCATCATTTTCCAATTTTCAACAATCTCCCTATTTGGCATTGATGGCAATAAAATAGGGAAAATTGGCTAAGTATCAAAAACTTGTCTAAAACATTACAATAACAATACATTAATCATCTTTTACAACTTATCCATCTTACATATTCTCCCCCTATCAATATTATTTTATACCTTACCTTACTTGCAATTTTCTTATGCATCTTCTCCCCCTTTGACATCAATGACAAAGGTTGGAATGCCAAAATTTTTCAAAACTATTCATCTATTGTCAAAAACTCTATTTATCTACCTATTTTTCTTGTTGTTATTATTTTTCTTCTTCATTGGATTCCAAAATCTTCAACAATGTCTTTTGTCTTTTTCCTAGTCCATTAGCTTGTTTCTTGACTCTTTTAGTCTTGGTAGTCACAGCTTCCACTAATCTTTCTAATTTTCTCTTCGGTTCACTTGGTTGTTCAACTGATACTGCAGTATATGGAATGCTCTATTTTGAAGGTATCTTTGCAATAGACACACTAGATGGTTGCCCAAATGATAATGATTGCACATAAATTATTCCTTGTTTCATTATTTGCCTAACTATTTGTGACTCACTTTTTGTCATACCGGCCTTAGTTAGAGCTTTCTTTATTATTATCTCAATCTTCATGTGAGATGCTTTCTCTAAGGATGATTGATGAGCTGATTGGGTAATTTAATCATATGTCCCAAATATATACTTAGCTTGGTCATTCTTGGAGTTTAACAATACATTAATATATCTAATTGCTACATCATGACTTAACTCATAACCTAAATGATCAAGGAATGTTTCCTGAGGTTCTACTGCTTGAATATGAGTTAAATTTGTATTAACCATAATACATATATCATCTATGAATCTTTCTACAATTATAGGTGAAATTCTAAATTTTTGTCTCATCCCATTCTGAAATGTTTTCATTATCAAATTTTTGCTATCCAAGATTTTACCTACTAGATGTCTTCTACATACATCTATAATCTTCTCCATGGTACATCTCTTACTACTCATAATTTTTGTGACTTATAAGTATGACATTTTTTTAAGTACATGAAAGAATAAATGATTAATCAATGATTGAAATCTAAATATACCATTATTAGTCCTCTTGATTTTCTCTAAGTTTTCAAGAAGTTGCATTCTAAGAATTTCACTTAGGTTAACTTGTTCCTTCTCAACACAAATGATATAGGCTGCATAGATGAATGACAATTCATCAATCTTAGAACTTGCACAAATAGAGTAGGAAATAATTTTTCTTATAAATATTACATCATCTTGTTTAATGGTGTTTATCACCATGGCCTCCCCATTATAAACTACTTTTGTGTAGCTCTCAACCTTCTTCTTAACAAGTTTCTCAGCTATAGGTACATTGCCTTGTTTGCTAAGATCAATTACCTCATGGATAAGGTTGGATGAAATGTCAACTAAATTTTCTTCCATCAAACAATTTTCCATCATGAATTATACTTAGTATAATTTGTATCCATTCTTTGGTATCAAGTTCACAGTAGAAGTAATATTTGAAAAGATCTAGTTCTTTCAAAAGTTCAAATTTGGGATTTCTTGACATATCATGGTTAAAGACAATTTCAATATCTTTGTTCATATACTCGCTCCCAATAGTTTCAAACTTGCTGTTAAGATAACTTCCTATGTCTTCCAAATATACTACATTGTTCAGAGTAATGGATAATGTTGAATTAGGGTTTCCTTGTATGGGATTTATGAAAACACCCTTAAATTTTGGTCTCTCCTCATTCTCAACATTATGAACTATTGACATATCCATGATTCTATCAAATAAAAATTTTATCGAAGAAATTCTATAGAGAAATTATAAAATACCTGTCTCTGAAATAGGGTTTAGTTTGAAATTGCCTTGTCAAGTCACTTCTAAGTGCTCTATGCTTCTGATATGATCACAATGAAGTGGTAATCAAGTCTGTACTCCATTTTATTCATTGAATTTGAACTTGCATTAGTTATGTACTTTGCAAACACAAAAAGGTTTCAATTACATTTTGAAATCAAATATCTGCTCAAAATCTCTATTTGATCTCCAAATGCTACCCAAAGTTTACCATAGCTTCCTCTCATCATGACAATGCTCCAAGAATATTTTCTCCATCAAATTCTCTATAAAAACATAGTTTTCATCTTTCTCTATAGAGTTAACTTTCTCTCTAGTAACAGTAACTCTTAATTCCTTCGTAACAAGTTCTGATAAGCTCCAAATTGCAAGCAAGTTTAGCTACAGTCCAAACTTATCTTGATACACCTTTCCCCAACTTTAATACCTCTAGTTTGATCTCTAAATGAAGTTTCAAAATTTGGTGCTATCAACAAGCTTAATTCAACTTAGTTGAATCAAACTCAATTATTGACTTTGATCTTCCTATCTCTGCATCATCTAACTTTTTTTTAGAAATATTAAATCCCTTCACAAATTCCTCATTACATTCTTCTCAAAGTTTACTAACTACATTCATTTTTTCTTCATTGTGTTTCTTAGTTCCAAAGTTCCTTTCATGATTCCTCCTATCATTTCTGATGTTTCTTCCATTTTCCCTTCCATTTCTAAAGTTTCTTCCATTGCTTCTTTTATCTCCAAAGTTTTTGTCCATTCTACAATACTTTTTTATATGTCCAAAGTTATTGTATAACTAACATACTGGGGTTCTACTTCTAGGATTTTTCTAATCAATAGGTGCATGACAATTCTGGGCTATGTGTCTAAAGTTATTACACTTATAACACACAATCTGCCTTCTTTCTTCATAAGGTATTTCTTCACTCGATGTCCTCTCATTAGATTATAGGGTTAGTATTTTTATACATTCTACTATTCCTTCTATCATTATCATATTTAGATTTCCCACAATCAATTTCTCTATGACCCATACCATGACAATTATGACAATAAAAATCCATAACATGATTAAATGACTTATTTGTACAATCTCTTTTCATATGACCTATTTCATTACATGAAAAACACTTACCTCTAAATTCATACCTAGTTTCCTTAGGAGATTCCACTTGCTTAAGTTTATCCAATTTCATAGTTTCCTTATCTTATCCAACTTCTTTAGTTTTATTAGAAGATTGACTGGATTCAATCTTATCATAAGATTTATCTTTTTCTTTCAGATCTGATCTATTTTCAGGTTTCTTTGTAGACATGTTAAATACATAACCAAGACCAGTCTTATCATAAGTAGGTTTCTATATAGATATTGAATCATCAAGCTTTTCTCTGTTAAAATGAAGCTTTTCAAGTTGTTGCTTGCATTGAGTTAGTTTACCTTTCACAATAGTTTTATACTTATGAAGTTCTTCATGATCGTCTTTCAATGTTTCAAACTCAAATGTCTTCTTTGCTAGACTTTCTCTAAGATTTGAATTTTCATTCTTCAAATCAGATTCAACTTTCTAGGATCACTCTTCAAACTCAACTTTAGATTGGTTATCTTCAATTCATGCTTCAAGATCTTGTACTCTGTCTTCAGCTTTGAATATATATCATCACTAGTTTCAGATTCAGTAGATTTAGGCTAAGATTTGAGATGTTCAATATTGTCCTTTGATTGTCCAATATATAATTTGGAGTCTTCATATCCATCCTTCATCTTATCTCTTTCTTTAGTAAGGAGATCAATTTGTTCAAGTTCTTCTTAAAGGTTCTTCATGAACTGTTCAATATCCATAGTGATCTTACTCAAGCTATTAAGCCTCTTCTAAGTAAATGTTCTTTGATACCAATTGTTAGAAATAGGAATTATTGAGAGGGGGGGTGGGGGTGGGTGAATCAATAATTTACAAACTTTAGTCACCAACTAAATATTATTTATTACTTTGAACCATACATAAGAAAGTAAACAAGTAATGGTGAACAATAACAGTAACCATACACAAAGATAACTCATAACACCATATTTTGTTAACAAGGGAAATCCTAACCAAGGGAAAACCCCAGTGGGGGTGATACCCACTAGATATTATACTGATATATATGTTCCTTGTTAGAGGATGAACCATGTTAGGAGTCAATGAGAAAATTGAGTATAGAGAGTCCTTGTTAGATGACATTGAATCCTTATTAAGAAATTCCAACCCTGTTAGGAGTTGTAGTATAGTAGATGCAAGATGAGACCACTACCCAAACATGCACTTCCAATTACAAGAAGATCTCACTACCCAAACAAGTAATTAGTCTTCAGGTTATAGGTTTTCTAACTTCTTTCTTGACTGATTTCTGACCTTTGCTAGATCTCAAACCACAAAATTAGGTTATCAAAACTTTGCATATATCACTTCACAAAAAGTTCACATATCATTTGTCACAATACAAAATGTACAACACCTAACTTGAGTTTTCAAGATGTCCTTTGCATAAATACCATGAATTTTCAAAAATTTATGCTAGGTCAACTAAAACCATAATATACTTTTCCAACTTAAACATCTATAATGTCAGCCCTAATTGGTCAAGTAATGATTTTGTAAACAAAATAATTCCTTTGCCTTTAATTCTAATGTCTTGTTTCACTGGTAAAACACAAATATCTCTTTTATGTACTATCCATACTGATGTACAAGGTTATACACATCATCATGAACATGTATACTATCTCTATCTAACTTTGATAGTCATAATATGATGTTAGTAGCAAGTTACATACAAAACAATACACTGCTATAAACTAATTTCATACTTAAACAATTTTTTGAGTATCAAAAGCTAAGCATCTTTATTTCTGAGGTTTTCTATAAGCATGTACATCACATGTTTCTATAAATGACAACAATTATATATCTTCATTAGCCAATTTTCAATAGAAAGTGGGTATTTAGAAACAAGCTATATACGAGAGGTGAAGTCACAAGGAACAAAGCAATTAATTATTCTAACATTCTATGGATCAAGAAATTCTTGAAAGGAAAGAAGAAAGAGATCACTAAACCTGTTGTTATATTATGTGATAACACAAGTGCTATAAACATATCTTAAAATCTTCTGATGCACACTAAGATCAAACATATTTCTATCAAGTATCATCACTTGAGAGAGTTGGTACAAGACAAAGAAGTGATATTGGAGTATGTGAATACAAATGAATAGATAGTTGATATATTCACAAAAGCCTTACCTAAGAATGCACAATGAATATCTAAAAGGTAAATTGGGGGAGATTCCCCTAATTGAGGCTACTTAAGCTAAGATGGAGCTTTTAATAAAATGTTTTGATTAGTATATCTTATGAATTGATGAAGAAGGTCACACTTTAGGATCTACCTAAAGCTATGAAGAGAGAAGCACATGATGTTGAATCAATCATAAGAAGATGATAGAAGAAGAACCTAGTTAAGAGAACTAACCAAGATATATCTACCTCTTTAAGATGTATGAGATAGATAACTAAAGATGTTGAAGTGTCTTTTGCATTATTTTTAGATTAAGGTAAAAATAGGTTTTGAAGGGGCCCCAAAACCCTTAATAGAAAAGAAAAAGAAAAACCATGAAGCACTACTAGGTTTTACAAGGACCTAAAACCTACAATTTAAATGTAGCAAAATTAGGTTTTACAGGGACCTAAAACCATATAAAAGGACCATAAAATGAACTTAGGTTTTACAAGGACCTAGAACCTAGTTTTTACAATAGACAAAAACCAGATAAAATTACCAAAATCAGAAACCAAATACCAAGACCACTGCAAAAAATAGAGACTAAAAACCATAGACACTACTAGTTGCTATTGCAACTCTTTAATCATTTTGACCACCTCTTTACCAACTTCTACAATGCCTTGGATGGTATCAACAGTCGACCCTCCAGTAGCCTTAGCTGCCCTTTTCCTAGAGCTTTGTCTAGTTCTTTTACTTGGTCCACCTAGAGACATAATTTCTTCATTGGTTTGCTTCCTTAAACTTGCAGCAATAGCACAAATACTGGAAGTAACTGCTCCATCTTATTGCCACTTTCTTTGATCAACAAATGAAGTTTTTGTTCATACTCCTTTAGTTTCTCTGGTATATTACCCACTTGCACTTCTATTTGATTGATCTTTGCATGGTCAATTTCTTGGTCTAGTTGCACCTTTTCTAATTTCCTTTTTAGACTCATTAATTCATTATACATCCATGAGTCAACTTGCAAAGAGGTATCAGCTTTAAGCTTTGCAGTATGTAGGAAAGAAAGCATAGTATCCTTTTAAATAAACTTGTTCTTCTCCTTCCCTATTTCTTCTCTACTAGAAGACTCATCCTTGTCTATCCTTACCTCTTCCCTCACATTCACATCAAAAGGGTCCTCCTTTTCCTTTGCCATTTCTTCTTTTCCATCCTTCACTTCCTTGGAATGCTCACTCTGATTTTTCTCTTCACCAACATTACCCATCCCTGTATTTTTCTCACTACTTTCTTCCTCCTCATCCTTACAAATCTCACCCTTGCTTCTTGGGTAGCCTTCCAAATTGGAGCTGAATTCTCCCACATATGTGTTCTCCTCCTCCAAATTTTTATCCTCATTTTTTGAGTTATCAGACTCAGTAATCTCTTCCACATTTTGCTAAGGGGTTTGCAAGGTTTCTTGCTTCAGACTCCTCCTTTTGTCCTTAATGGATTCATCACCCTTACTCTTCCTAGAGTAAGTTTTGCTAATAGAGCCCTTTTTTTTTTTAGAAGGAGGAGAAGATACAATGGCCTTGCTTTTATAGTAACCCTCAATAAGTATAATTAGCCCTTCATGCAAAATCAAATGAGATGCTTTTTTCCTATGAGCTTGCAAACTTTGAAGTAAAGAAATTCTCAAATAAAAAGGAAATGAGAGTCTATCCTTGTGTCTAAAGTGATTGAGGAACACAAAATGAAATTTATGAACACGCTTAGCTCTACCATCTAAAATAAAATACTCACAAATAAATGAGAGAACATCCTACCAGATAACCTTAATCTGACCCAGTTCATTAAAATCGTCATTTTCTCTAGGTTTTTTTCCTCTTCATCCATTTTGAGAAATTTATTAAATGAAGCATTTGAGATACTCATTTCTTTACTGAACTTTATACCTTCCTTAGGAAAAATCGTCACCTTAGCTATGAACTCTTTAGTCAAATGCACTATCACTCCATGTAGAGAAACCCTATCTTCAATCTAGTTTTTGAAGAATGCCTCAGTTACATGAGGTTTATACCCATGAAGATGCTCTAAATAAGTGGTGACATTACCTTTCTACAAAATATGCCATATAGAAGCTTTGGCCTTCCATGCCTTGCAATTTTTTGGCTCCTATATTTGTGGTTCTCTGCCCATTTCCAAAGACTTTGAATTACTGTAATAAGCCAAAATCAAATGGAGACAAAGAATAGATGATTAATCAAAGACAATACATTCATTGATACAACTAAGGCACTCATTAAAATAGATACGTACGAAGCCACGATTAAAATCACATTAATGGACTTCCTCAAGGAGAGAACATTGACGTCTATAACCCTACTCCCAAATATCACTAAATTGCTAATCTTGGAAAATATTTCCCACCATCGCATAAGTTTTATCATAATTAATAATAGCTTTCCAATCCATGTTCCTACTTAAGTCACCATTCGACGTCATCTTATATCCCATTTGGATAGCATGGTTGGCAATCCAATCTGCCACCACATTACCTTGGCGAAAAGAGTGAGATATAATCACTTTTTTAAATTTATTCATTAAAGTTTTAATTTCCATAACACTTTCTTCAATCAAACAAGTAATTGATCTTTTATCATTAAGCATATTAACAATGTTTAAGGAATTTCCTTCCATCCAGAAGTTTGGAAAACTAGTTTCCACTGCTAGCCTCATTATATATAGAGCAGCAGTAGCTTCAACTTTATGGCTAGTAGAGATACCAATAGGTATTGCAATAGCATCTATTATATTACCTGTATGATCTCTCAAAACTCCTCCATAGCCTACTTTTCCTAGATTTCCCTTAGTAACACCATCAAATTTCCCTTTAAGCCATCCAATAGGGGTAACCTTCCATCTAGTCATCAATCTTGGGTCATCTTTTTTAATATTAGAGCCTTTGGATAACATTGGAGAGTCAATTTGAAAGTCTTGATCACATTTTCTCCGAGACTTACAATTTTCCTTTATTGCCCTGACAATATTTTGTCCAAGCACCCACCTTGGCATTTCTTTATTTTTAAAGATTTTGTTATTTATTTCTTTCTAGATACCCCACTAGAGATGAGGAAGAGTAATTTTCCATAAAAAATCAACATCAATATCCTTATAAGGACATCTCCAACTTTTAAAACAAATTTCAGCATTATTTTGATGAACCCAAGTTATGTTCCAGTAATTGAGAATAGAGCTCCATACTTGTTGACTATAAGAACAATTTAAAAACAAATGATCTTTATCTTCAAAACCTTCTTTACATAGACTACACCTATTAACCACATTAATGCCTCTTTTTTGCAAGTTATCCTAAGTGAGAATTTTGTTTTGAAGCAAAATCCAATAGAAGATATTTATTTTTGGTATGAGACCCTTTATCCAAGCTTGAGACCATAAAGGTTGATTATCTTTCTCCTTAGATTTATAAACAGAAGAAACTTTGAATTGACCACTAGGATTAGCATTCCATAACATCTTATCCTCCTAATGGGGATACAAAGAAAAGGCATTCGACATTATCTAGATGTTATGAAAACCCTGGTCAACATCAAGCAGGTTAACCCAAGTGTTGTTATGCCAATAATGTCCCACAAAAGTCCCATATAATTGCTTGCATTTGTCAACTTAAGTTCTATCCTCAAAGTCCTCAATTAGAGGATGATCAATTAACCAAGAATCTTCCCAAAATCTAACCTTCTACCCATTTCTAATTTTCCATGAACAACCTTTGGCTAAGGTATTCTTAGTTCCTTTAATAGCTCCTCAAATAGAAGAAGGGGAAAGAACATCAGGAGATGATAGGAAATCAGATAAAGAGTTGGCATTAAAGAGATACTTATGTTTCCATATAGTACTCCATTCCTTATTATCATGATAAAATCTCCATCCTCATTTTTCTAGAAGAGCTCTACTCATACTTTGTATAGATTTGATTCCTAATCCACCATCCCTGATGGGCTTACAAATTTGATCCCATGTAATTAGAGCCATTCTCTTCTTTTCCTCAGTTCCAATCCATAGAAAAATTCCTTGAATTTTATCAATAGTATCTGCAAATTTCACTAGTATTATAAAAAGACTCAAAGAATAAGTAGCGATACATTATAGATAGGCTTTAAGGGGGTAATTTTACTAGCTTGACTCAAAAGGTTAACCTTCCAGCCTACCAATTTCTTATTAAATTTCTTTATGAGATCTTTCCAAAAAGAGTTAGGAGCTTTTGGACCCAAAGGAAGACCCAAATAAATATAGGGAAGGGATCCTATTGAGCACCCTAGAATTTTAGCAATTTTGTTCTATCTTGGGATAGGGGTATTAATAAAAAAAGAAAGAGCTCTTGTTCCAATTTACCAACTGACCTGAGGTAGAAGAGTACAAATTAAGGGCTTGCTTGAGATTTCTAGCTTCCTTAACTTCAACTTTACCCATAAAAATAGTATCATCAACAAATTGACCATGAGAACAAGTAAGAAGTTGAGAAGAAGGTTGCAAACCTTTAATATCCCCTTGTAGGACCAATTTCCCAATATATCTCCCCAAGCAATCAACCATAATAATAAAAAGAATAGGGATAAAGGGTCTCCCTATCTCAATCCTCTAGAGGGATTAAAATATTTAATAGAACAACCATTCACCAAGACAACAACATAAATAGTAGAGATCAATTGATAGATAGCTCTAACAATGTTATGATCAAACCCAAAAGGCCTATAAAATCTTAAGAAAAGCCCATTCAACTTTTTCATGGGCTTTTGTAATATCAAATTTCATGATAAAACCCTAATTATTAGAACATGATAAAGAGTGAATATTCTCATGAGCGACAATAAAAGAATTAAGAATTTTCCTACTTGGGATAAAACCATTTTGTTGAACAACAATGAGAGAAGGAAGCACCATCAACAACCTAGATGTTAGGACTTTTGAAATAATCTTGTAAAAAGAATTACAGAGACTAATAGGTCTAAACTGGTTTAGAGAATCAACCCCAATCCTTTTGGGAATCAGACATAGGAAGGTAGAACTAATTTCCTTAAGAATTTTTTTTGCCCCAAAAAATTCCTTAACAGTATCACAAACATTTCTTCCAACCAGCTTCCATGGCTTCTAGAAAAAGAACATGGGAAAACCATCTGGTCCTGGTGATTTGTCCCCTCCTAAAGAGCATACAACTTTTAAGATTTCTTATTCCTTAGGAATGGAACCGATCACCTTTAAAAGTTCAGTCTAGTGAGTAGGATCAATGTTAGGATCAATTGACATTAAAGAAGAAAAGAGGGAGACCATCTCTTCCAAAATATCATTTTCCTTAGTAATCTTCAAATATCCCTTTTTAAGATATGAGATATGAGTTTTGGCTCTATGCTTCAAAGTAGAAAGATGGAAAAACCTAGTATTATTATCTCCTTCATTTAGCCACATCAATCTAGATCTTTGCCTCCACTTGATTTCTTCTTTAGTAACAATGTCATGATATTGAACCAACTTTTCATTCTCTTCTCTAACTAGATCAAGAGTATATCCTTCCTTTTGTATCTTGTCTTGGATAATTTGGATATCATCCTTAATACTTTCTTTACCCTCAAAAATATTACCAAAACATCTTTTACTCCATATTTTAGCCTCCTTTTTAACATTTCTTAACTTTGAGGCCACTCTAAATAAAGTAGTACCTTCAACATCTATATTCCACCATTCAGCCAATTTACTTTCAAATTGTGGGTGCTGCATCCACATTTTTTCAAATCTAAAAGGAAATTTTTTCTTGATATTTATCTTATCAGTAGAAAAAACAAAAGGGAAATGATCTAACCCAATTTTCTGAAGTTTTTCAAATTTGCAAACAAACTCTTTAGTCCAATCAGGTGAAATAAGATCTCTATCCAATCAAGCCTGAATGCAGTCATTACCTAGCCTCTTATTACTCTAGGTAAACTAAATTCCATGAAGATCCATATCAATTAAACCCTCCTTACTGATGAAGTCCATAAGATCCAGTCTCCCTTCTAGCTGACTCACATTACCTCCATTTTTTTCATGGTCATAAAGAGGAACATTAAAGTAATCTTTACTCTTTATATTTTTTCCTAAGATTCTTGATATTTGGAACATACATATTGACAATATACCAATCCTTATTTTGATTAATGCTAGTAATTTTAACCACCATGAAATGTTTACTAGCATTCAAAATAGTTCTTAAGTAATAAGATTTCTTCACTAACATTAGAATTCCCCCTGAAGCTCCTTCTGAACTACTTGCTTTTAAACAATAATCTTTGAAATATTTAATTTGTTCAACTTTCTCCTTTTCCATCTCTGTTTCTTGCAATAATAGAAAATCCAGTTTATGCTCTCTAACAAAATTCCTAACAACATCAAGTTTATGGGTACTATTCAAACCCCTAATATTCCAAGTGATAATTTTCATATCTATTTTTAGGGGTAAAATCTAGAATAGTTTCCTATCTTCCATCAACAATATTCTGCATACTTTCCATTTCTCTAGTTCTCCTAGAAGATTTCCTTCCAAGTTTCTCTAGAGTACCAACATTTGGTTTCACCTTGGCTTGCTGGTCCAATTTACTACTTCTAGTCTCCACTCCTTTGGGAGCTATATTACTCTTCTTTTCTATCTTTTTCCTTTGACTCGATTTATGTTTAAGATCCTTCCCTTCCTCCTTTATCTCCTCAAGCTCAAATTCATTCCTAAAGGGAACAATTTCTTTGCACATAGGTGTCTCAAGAGACTTTGGGGTAACATTCTAACTTTTTTAGTCAACTAGAGATTTTGAGAATCTCCTAGCACCATCAGTTTACTAGAGTTAGACATAATTTCCCCCTCCTCTAATTCATCCATCTCAACTAGATCTTCTCAATTATCATCAATCTTCTGATAAACTGCTAGTTGTTTCATCAAATACACCATATTTTCTATATTTTTCTCAAGTAACATAGTTTACAACATCATCCCATCCCCCTAATTTTCAATATTCATGTTTTATTTCAAGGCCAAATTTGACATTTTTCAAATATCTTGAGGTTCTAAATTCAATTTATCCTTCATATCTTTCATATGAGTAACTTTAGGTTTCCAAACTTTCTTCTGAACTTTTACCTCTTTCTTTTTATCTTCCTTTTCAGTCTTAGGATTATTCTTGCCTTTATTAGGATAGTTTTTCACCCAAAGGCCCTATTTTTTTTATAGGCAAAGTAGGTATTTTGAATATCTTCATATATAATTTCTTGTATTCTTTTACCTAGTTTTGAAATTGGTTCCACTTTTTTCTGGGAGATGATTCAAGTTTGCCACTTTCACATTTAATTTGGCACTTTGGAGTTTAGATCTTGATGCCATTGCATGATCCATAGCAACCAGTTCCCAAAAGGAGCCACCAATTCCTTTAAAGATATATTCATGCCAAAATTCTAATGGAAGGCTAGGGAGTCTAACCCAGATCGGTGTGGTTAAGAAGAAAACATCGGTTAAATCCATATTTGGCTCCCATTTTTTAATAGTGAGAGTACTTTTTCCAATTGACCATGGACCTCCATAGAAAACCATATTTATATCTTCTTTACTATTAAAAAAATTGAGAAGAAGCCATTCAACATAGGGGCTATATCTACATCACCATGGATAACCCATTTCCATTTAATCATTTTTTTCAATGTATCTATATTTGGTCTAGCCCACACCAATTTTACCACAAGAGTAAACTCCATGGAAGATACAAAAAAATCAAAAATTGGGTTTGGAATGATAATTTGGAACTCACCTTTCTCCCAACAAGATTTTTAAGTGACTGGCGGGAAGGATGATTTACCACCAGGTTTCCTACCAAATAGGGAAGACCATGTCCTTTGATCACTAAACCCTATCTTTGACCCTTCTGATTTCCTCTTAATATTGACCTCCAAATTCTCTAAAGGATTCTTTTCATTCTCAAATACCTGACTAGGCATGTGAAATATAGAAGAAGAATCCAAAAAAAGGTCCTGGACCCCACAACTAGTGGTACCCACATCCGTAGTTTTTTATAGAATAATCCTCATTATCCATGATTCTATCTTTTGTCCCATCAAATTTTGCTATATTTTCCTCTAATCATCCTTTTGTTCCTCTAGGATTAGTACCTCTTCCTAGATTCTCCCCTACCAATTTCCCACCTAGCAAGGAACTAGCCAATTCAAAAACATTTAGAGCACTAGCCATTCTAATAACATATCTTTGGCATTATTGTTAAAGAGGGAGAGAATTGTATATTAGTATATCAGTTACCATGACAAGCATAAGTCAAGAGGGAAAGATGATATAGTTACCATATAAAAAATTGAAAAGGGAGAGTTTATTATCAAGAATTAGAAGAAGAGGTGTTACCATCAAGAGAGATTGTGAAATAGTTCAAAAGATGTATATCAAAGAGGGAGATTATGTTTTGATATGACAAAGGGATCTATTTGAATTATGAAGTAGTTTAGAAGATGCATATCTAAGAGGGAGATTATGTTCTGATATGATATAGTGAACTATTAGAATTGTTACTAGACATGTTTTATATCAGAATTACATAGATGCAAATCAAAATGAAACTAAGGATATTAATGAAGATCTATAATTGAACATAGGAAGAGTTGATAGAAGAAAATCAAGTGGATACTTGAGTGACTTTTTGGATTGCATGGTAACTAGAGGTGTTGTCATCAATGCAAAAGAGGGAGATTGTTGGAAACTACAATTGGAACAATTCTTATGTTTTCATTGATGTCAAATCTTATTGGCGAGACAGTTCTATTAGCATGAATTCTGATGATACTACTTTTGGGAGAGTATCCTAAGCATTGGAAAGTATTGATATCTTACATTCATGATTTTATTTGTCATCGATGACAACATAGTATGGTTTTTGTATAGACTAGCTAAGTAGCAGACATAGATCCTAGTTGTACAGATAATAGTTTTATTTTATGGTGATGCATGGATATGGATGTGTTCTATAATATGTCCCAATGATGTGGTTTAGTGAAAAAAGTCTAAGTTGAAGATGTGCAGAAGTTGTACTTGATTTACAAAGAGCAGTACAAAAACAGAGCATTAGGAAAGTTGTTCCTGATGGATGTTCAATATCTTTCATCTAAGATAGAAAGAGAAGATGCACAGTTAGGAAGTGATAAAGGATAGTCTGTTGGTGATGTCAACTAGTGATTAATCCATAGTATCACATGTGAGAATTTTTTTATAGAAGATGAGCCAACAATGCTATTGTAATTGTAATTAATTAATTATTATTATAATTAATTGGGAAAGCCTCAAGCCTGACACAAGGAATTATTTTGAAGATATGGTATAAAGGAAAGATTTGTCCATTTTTTGTAATGTGTTGTGATTATTGTATAAAGTTTTAAGTGCAAAAAGGAGCAAAGTGTTTGGTAAATGCATGTAAGAGATCCAAGGGATTATTGGATGCAAGATTTGTGATCTAGTTACAAGATCAAAAGGAGCAGAGGTCTATTTGACATGACAAAGGAAGAGGAAGGAAGTACATTTAATTTCTATTATTCTTCAAGGAATAATACAAATATCATTTGGACAATGGGTTCATTGGTTTTTATCCTTGAAGCTATTTGGGTAGTGGGTCTAGCTATCTTCCACAACTCCTAACAAGGTTGGAATCTTCTAACAAGAATTCAAAGTCTCCTAACATGGACTCATATGTATTGAATATATTCATAGACTCCTAATAGGGCCCATTCTTTAACAAGGAATATTTATATTAGTACATCATCTTGTGAGTACCATCCCCATCAGAGTTTTCTCTCTGATCAAGGGTTTCCCTAGTTAACATATTTGGTTTTATTGTATATGAGTATCTTGTTGTGGTTTTTGATTATATTTCTCATATGGTTAAAGTTTATTTAGGTAAATAATTGTAATATTAGTTAGATAATTGATTCACCCCCCCTCTCAGTTATATTGGTGGGCTATATGTTCTAACAGTTGGTATCAGAGCATCAAGTCCTTGAAGGATAAGCTTGATAGCTTTGGGAGATCGATGGTGAATATTCTCAGAAAGTATAGTCCAAGATTTGATGGGGCCAACTATGATAGTTGGAAAGAGAAGATGAAGACTCATTTGTTGTGCATGGGTCTAGGGTATTGGATCTTGATAAAGAGCGAGAAGACAATTGTGAAAGAAGAAAAGCTTGAAGAATGTAGCAAAGTAGAGAGAGATCTATTCATGTGTAACATGAGAGAAAGAGAGGCATTACTATCAGCCCTTCCTAAGAAAAAGTACATTCAGGTAAAGTCACTTGAACTATCTCATCAAATTTGAAAAGTATTGGAATCTAATTTTGAAGGTGATATACATGCAAAGAGAATTAGATTGCAGAATTGGATATGTGCATTTCAAGATGCTAAAATGATGGAAGATGAATCTCTAAGAAGCTATATTGGTAGAATATCAAAATAAATTGTATGAATTCAATCTCATAGTGGAACCAAGGAAGAAGATGAGGTAGTATGGAAGATCTTGAAAATTTTGACACGACCATTCAAGCAAGTAGCTCAGATGATTCAATTATTGATACCTTGGACTAAGGATTTCAGCAATGAAACATTGCTTGGAAGATTAGAAGATGTAAAAGTAGATCTGAGACAATTTGGAGATCTAGAAAGAGTCTCAAATTAATGGCATTATATCTTTAACACCAATCTTGAATAGATCTTTGCACAGAAAAAGGCTTAGATGAATGTGGATGAAGAAATATTCAACAAGAGGGCTCCATAGAGATTGAATCCTTCAATGGCTAACATTGGACTTCCTTGATGAATTGGATGCTTGAACACTTGAACACTTGAAATGCTTGAATTCTTGATCATGAAAATGTATGCTCTCATGAAAAGTATAAAATAAATTTTCTCATAGATAGTAGATGTCAAAATGAGGAAAGAAGGCTTCCTTATATAGAGATCTAGGGCCTAAACTTCTAGAGAAGGTTGAGATGGGAGCATTAAATCCCAATTAACCTTAACCCCTCGAAATGGATCTAGATTAAATCTAATTTAAGAGTGTACCATTCTAAAACCTAAAACAGTCAACCTGAAAGTGGGAAAATGAAACTTTTAGAAGCCTAATATCCAAAAACTATTAGAACTTGAAAATTGGACTTGGGGTCAGGGACAAGGTGGACCCTACCCTAGGTTAGGGTTGAGGTCATCTTGGACCCAAAAAGTCAAAGTCCCTAGATTCATAGAGAAAATTGTCAAAAATAGGCTAGAAATAGAGAGAGAGAGAGAGAGAGAGAGAGAGAGAGAGAGAGAGAGAGAGAGAGAGAGAGAGAGAGAGAGAGAGAAAAGAAAAATAGGGGGAAATAGCTAGGTCCATGCAAAGACCTATTCAAGGTGCTTGACATGACCCCAAACCACTTACTCAGAGAGCTAAATACTTTTAACATAGAAGTGATTCCATTTTATACATTTAGCCCCCACTTTAGCAAGAGTATGGACTCAATGCAAACTCTTGGTAAAGTAGATTGTATTGAAAAGATAATCTTATTAAAATTGAAGGGAAAAAGAGATCCTCAAGCCCCTAGAGACTCAAGTCTTCATGAACTCCAAGATCAAAATAAGAGATACATCTCTAGAAAAAGGGAAAAGGAGAAAGAGTTTTCTTATCTCGCCCATTGAAAACTTATGTCCCATTATGAACCACACCAGATGTTGGAATTTACAAGTGGGAAGATTTAATTCTGAGAGGGGGGGTGAATTAGAAGTAACTAACTTTAACCTTTTCAAAACCTTTTAGCCGAAAACATTCACATGCATCTAATTCATCTAATAAACATGAAAGTGAATACATGCATGAAAATAGATAACATAAGAATTTGGTAACCTAGAAACTCTCCAAAATGAGAAGGTAAAATTGGGGTGGGGATGACACCCACAAAGTATCACTGCAAAAATATGTAACCATTCAAGGTTAAAAAATTTGACCAATTCCAATGGTCTACCCTATGAAAGGCCTGTCCTGTTAAAGACTTTACACCCTGTTAAAAGTGACCTAGTTAAAGGATTTACATTCATTTGGAATGTTACACTGTTAAAGGATTTAGCACCTTGTTTAAATTCTTACAACTTGGCTATTAAACAAACCTATCATCATAGGATTTTCATTCCTAATACAATTGCTAGAGAGTATTAGAAAGTCTTGACCTGATGACTTGGAAACCTTAATTGCTAATTCTAGATCCTCATTCTACTCTATCTATTCTGATCCTTGCTTGATTTGATATGTCTCTTCTCAAAATTTTTATACTCTGTTCTTGATCAACTAAATATTGCAATGCTATTATGTTCTTTCTAAGTCCTTACACCCTTCTATACTTTGCTATAATTCACCCATACACTTCTCACATCCACACACATAATGGGGTTTTTTCCTCCTTTTAAAGGCTTCAAAGACTTAGGGTTAGGTATGAATCTGCAATCAATATTCATTCTTCATTTCTTGCTCAATTCATTTACTTTTCCTATTGGTTGCATGCCTTCTCCATTTTTCTTATTGGCTACATGCTGATTACATAGGTAATGCAAAAGATTCGATCTTATCTTCAAGATCCTTCAAGATTCATCCTATGTTGGCTCAAAAATAGTTTACATTTGAGTTTGTGAAGGCACAAACTCATATGTTGATTCTATGTTACTCAACACTTACTGATTGCCGATGCTCGACACATATATAAATTTTGTCTCACTCAGCTCCTATAGTGATTCTATTTTTCTCAGCATCTGTACTTTTCTCGGCACCTATAGTGACTCAACATCACTTATCACTCGACACTTGAACTTCTCTTGACACCTGAAGTTCACTTGACACCTATTGAAAATTTGGCTTGACACACATTATAGCATGACATCTATATTATACTCGATATCATCTTGAGAATTTTGTTAAGTGTGTTGACACTCAAATGTCAAAACCAATCTGAGACCAACACCAAGAAATTGTGCAATTGAAAAATGGAATTGAACCACCTACTGAATGTGGCTACTTACTAGTCAACCCATCAAGGAATTACTCTTAAGAATATTATATTCTATAAGAGTCAAACCAAAAAGCAAAAGAGATCTAATCTTAAGGACACCTTTGACCTTAAGGAATAAAACATATTTGTAACTGGAGGGATCAAGAGATCCTAAAATATAAATCCATGCTTTAAAGATTAGTCACTAATCCAAAAAGGGAGAAAGGGTATCTTGAAAAATAATATATATGTATTGAAAAGTGTGTGTGTGTACAATAAGTACACAGAGCATATGCCCCTACATTAAAGTCATTACTAACACTTTAACAGGAGCAACGACTTGAACAGAAACATAAAAAAATCCATTAATTATGTTTCCACTATGAGATTCCCCCAAATGAAGACAAATCAAGGGAAATACCACATAAACATAGAAATAACACATAAGGGATCTACCTACTATGGGGTCAGTATGATCATAGGATTATACACACACACACACACACACACAGATATATATATATATATATATATATATATATATATATATATATATATATATATATATATATATATATATATATATATATATATATATATGATATTATTGTAAATGAATTGACATAATTCCCCAAAGAAAGTTGAACTACAATCACAAAGGAGGAAAGATCACATAAGAGATATAAAAAAGAATCATTTTGGACCATGACTTGGAGACCAAAAAAAATCAGTGCTACCAAGTCACAGATCCAAGTAGATTATACCAAGAAACATGTACCAACAATAGCATAGGTACAACATAACATGAAACAACATATGGAAGAATAGAGATACATATAGAGGAAGAGTACAATATATTATATTGTTTTATCATCTTGCACCAAAAAATAAACAAAGATCTTATGCAACAATCTAGCAACATTTAGCAAACACATCATGGGAGAAGCACAACACAATAAAAAAGCACACAAAAGAGGCTACCATGAAGGCTAGCTAATCAAGCTCACTGCCTACTCTCCCCATCTCTTTCTATATCATTTAGGGAAGGTGGATAACTCATAAGAGGGACTATATCCAACATAGTAAGAATAATAACCAGTCTCAAACAAGGATCCTCTTGAGTATCACAATGTTCGATACTAGGTGTAAGTGTTAATTGTGAGGAAAGCATATGAGGTAAATCAATGTCAATATCAATAGTTTCATATTCATCATTAAAATCATCAATATCATTAAGAGTATCTTCTCCATATAGATTAATCAAAATAGGATCTAAGATACAAATAGAATCATCAAAATCATGTAGCTTAACATCATTATTAGCGACAACTTCTTTTAACACATCATGCATAGTTGTATCCAAAGAAGGTAAATATTTTTAAAGAATAGAATTATGAGATTTAGCTTGAGCATGATGCTTGTTATTAAAATCATTAGAAGATCAATTACATTTTTTCTTACTTCAAATGTGTTGAGAACTAGGAGGAACAATTACTGGATCCTTCAAAAATTCTATGGGAGGATTAATAGGATTATCGGTAGCCTGACAAGAAAAAATAGGAACTTGATTAATAGTTGTAGAAGCGATAGATAAAGGAGGTATAGAAGGTGTATGGAAAAGACCATGATTAATATCCATAGGAGGTAAACTTAACTTGAGAACCTTATGATGCTTATAGGCTTGATATGAATGGGAAAGATGATTAGGATGAGGAGGACATAAATTAGGTAATGAAGGCCAAAACAAGTCAAGTGTAGCACAATCCTTGTGCCTAAAAGTGTGATATAAAATATGATTAACTATCTTCACTTTGTCATCATAAAAAAATTGAAGAAATTTATTAATAGGTGAAGCAACAACATGCATGACATTTAACCATGACAAACCAAGCTTAACTTGAAACTAATCAGAAGTAGGAACACAACAAGGTAGTGTTCATAATTTTTCCACAAAATTCAACTAGTAAATCAATAGAACCAAATGATGGATACAAAAAACCATTAAAAGTTTGAGTCCACAAATTCAACGTATCATAAAAATATTTTCTTCTATAATAACATTGACTAAGGAGGTAGGATCAAAAATACAACTATGAGTGGTTATTTGAGAGAGCTTAGCATAAATATAAAGGGGACCATCAGAAGATTTAATACTATCAAAATCATCAATGGTAATCAAAAGTTCCCAAGGCTATTTTTTCTTAATTTGTTGTTGAGGTTTAGATTGAGGCTTAGGTTTTAGTTGAGGTTGAGATCAAAGTTGAGATTGAAGATGAGGTTGAGATGGAGATACTTATTGAACCAAATGCTTCACATGATTAAAAATATGATTAAGATCACCCATCTTTGAATCATGCATAATATCCATAGAAGATGAATAAGCAATAGTATTAGTATCATGTGTAGGTAAAGGATTCATATAATTTGAATATTTTGATTAGTAGGAGAAACAAATTTAATCCCACTACCATCAAAATTATCAATAGATAAAGCATTAGAATCAATTAAGTCTTGAACCTTATGTTTTAAAGAATACCATTTCTTAGTATCATGACCATTTTGATGATGATATTGACAAAAAGCTTTAGGATCAAAAGATTTAGAGACCATCATAGTAGGTCAAAGAGGTAAAATAGGAGGTAAAGTAATCATATTAGAAGTTAACAACCTATTCATAATAGAATATAAATATTTAGAAAGAGGAGTAAATGTATGATTTAATCGTAAATCACTAGATGCAAAAGTGGCATTGCGAGATGCAACAATAACTTGATCAACAACTATGTTTTCTTGTTTGTTTATCTGGACATAGTTGTTGAATTTTTAAACTTTATTTGGATTAGGAGGAGCATCACTTTTATCAATACGAAAAAGAGCCATAAGAGTGGTGCTCTCAAATTGACTTACTTGTCATTGATAATGATGAAGTGTTGCACAAACTTGTTAAAAAGAGGTAAATTCAGAAAGAAAAATCTTATCTCTAATATCATTTTGAAAATTTGAAATAAACATATGTTTAATATCAATATTAGGAACATGATAGGAAATTTAAGCATGCAAATGCTTAAATCTACCAATAAATTCTGTCAATTTTTTTCTTAGAACTTTTTTGACAATGCATAAAATTAGTCAAAGACACTTGTAGGCCAATGTTGTTTTGAAATTGTTGAATAAAAGCATTCACAAGTTGAGGAAATGAATTAATAGAATAAGGTGTCAAGGAACAAAACCATTGTAAAGCCTTGTCATGAAATGTGCAAGCAAACAACTTGGCTAAAATCCTATGTTCATGAGCATAATCACTACAAATGATTTAAAATGTTTTAACATGATGATCATGGTCTCCCTTACCATTATAATTCTTAATACAAGGCATATCGGCTTGTTGAGGAATGAGAGTATGAATGATAACTTGAGATAAGGAACTTCTCATGTCACAAGTAGGAATACTAAACTTGTTTTGATTTAAGGTAGCAAGTTGTTGTTGTAAAGATGACACAAGTTGAGTCAAATTGATAATTGTTGAATCATGAGAAGATATAGGATAACTAGAAACATTAGAAACACTAGGTAAAGTGAATAAAGCTACATGAATGGAAGACAAAACTAGAGGAACACTAGGAACTATTGTTGGCAAAGGATTGGAATAAGTAAAATGAAGATTATGATAAGAAGGTTGTGATGTAGGAAGGGACATAGGATGGACACTCATGGGAATAGAGGGAACTATCACAGTCACTAAAGAAGGGGTAGGAACACTAGGGAAAGGAACAAAAGAAGGTTCTACATTAGTGATAGGAGGAAACAACCCTAAACCCTGAGATTCTTGAGCTAAAGGTTTAACATTGGAATGCACAAGGTGAATAATACCACACAATAGATTAACACCTTGATCACTATCACAAAGAACTTTCTTAAGAGCTTGTATAGAATCTTGATTATGGTTTTCTCGAAAAAGCCAATTACCCATTTTATCAAAGTTCATTTGAATTTTTTTGGACTTGTTCAAGAGGAATTGTTACAACATCTTCCTCATCATGAGATGACTGAGAAGAGTTTTTCTATATAATAGGATTAAAATCAAGAAGAATCAAATTCTCATCTAGGATCCTAAGGAAAGGAGAAGAAGAATCAGGATCAAAGATACCCATAAGTCTATGACTTCATCTAACCTGAAGATTAGAAGTAGGATTAGAAGTAATAAAGCTCATAAATAAATGCAATGCAAATGAACTAAATTAAGAAAACATAAAGCATAAACAGTTTTGTATTTTGAAAGTGATTTAGCAATTTTTTTGTATTTTTGTACTTTAAAAGGCAAGAGCATAAGCAAAATCTAATCTTAATGCAAGAAGATAATTAACAAGTATGAAATGAAATGTAACACTAGCAAAACATAATAGGGCATCTAATTCCACAAAATAAAATAGGGTAAGCATGTTAGGTTCACTAAAATGAATAGAGGAAAAAAAAAGGACCTATCCTCAACCCAAATTCCCAAAAGGAATGATCCAAATTGATTAACCAAAAGGAAGTGATTAATGCACAAATGGATCAAGCAACAAAGAATATGGAGAAAGGAGGAGATCATATAATCTTTGTATGGGAAAGTAAGTACTTGAAATCCTGAATAAACAGAAGACAAATACTTACCTTAAAATACGATAAATCTGGAAAATGCTGATTTTTGATGTCTATGTATAGTTTTAGAGAATTCTACAATTTGTTATGAACTAGAAATGTTGAGACAGAGAAAACTCAGAAAACTTTTGTCCTTTTGAATGCAGGTCGACCTTGACCTAGATAGATTAGCACAATCTAAGTTTTTGTTCATAGATCCTACAAGTTTGATGAAAAGGGTATCCAAATTTATATTTAATTCACCATTCCACACCTATATCTGCAAGAAAAAGGGATTTTTTGTTTGGATGGGGGGTTTGCCTTGGTCAAACCCTAGTTTGGAATAAACCTTCTAATATAATTTAAATTACAATATAAATAAAATGAAATAATTCACCTTGCTTATATTGAAATTCTTGTGGAGGATTTGAATCCTTGAATCTACAAGTAAAAATGCTCCAAATGAATGTAGGAATGTATTTAGGATGTCTCAAATCAATGACATTAGATCTTCAACACCAATCTTGAATAGATCTTTGCATAGAAAAAGTCTTGGATGAATGCGGATGGAGAAATCTTCAACAAGAGGGCTCCATAGAGATTGAATCCTTCAATGGCTAATAATGGACTTCCTTGATGAATTGGATTGTTGAACACTTGAATACTTGGAATGCTTGAAATGCTTGAATGCTCAATCATGAAAATGGATGATCTCATGAAAAGTAGATAATAACTTTGCTCATAGATAGTGAATGTCAAAATGAGGAAGAAGGTTTCCTTATATAAAGATTTAGGGAACAAACTTCTAGAGATGGATGACATGGGAGCATTAAATCCAAATTAAATTTAACCCCTAGAAATGGACCTAGATTAAATGTAATTTAAAAGTGTACCATTCTAAAACTTGAAACAACTAACCTAGAAGTGGGAAAGTGAAACTTTCTGAAGCCTAATAACCTAAAACTCTTGAAACTTGACAATTGGACCTGGGGTCAAGGACGAGGTCAACCCTACCCTAATTGAAGGTTGAGGTCAACCTTGACCCAAAAAGTCAAAGTCCTTAGATTCAAAGAGAAAATAGTTAGAAATAGGTTGTAAATAGATAGATAGATAGATAGATAGAGAGAGAGAGAGAGAGAGAGAGAGAGAGAGAGAGAGAGAGAGAGAGAGAGAGAGAGAGAGAGAGAGAGAGAGAGAGAGAGAGAGAGAGAGAGGGAAAATAGCTAGATCCATTCAAGGTGCTTGATATGACCCTAGACCACTTACTTGGAGAGATAAACACTCTTAACATGAAAGTGCTTCAAATTCAAGATGATACACCTACTATATTGTTTTCAAAGAATGTATTTTGGCTAAATAGAAAAAAGTATCATTTGATAGCAACAAGTTCACTACCATAGAGATGTTAGAGATCATTCACATAGATCTAAGTGGTACTTCAAGAACAAGAGGATTCTACGGTGAAAGGTAATTTATGATTTTTGTTGATGATTTCACTAAAATGATGTGGGTAGCATTTATTAAAGAGAAATCTAAAGCTTTTGAGAAGTTTAAGATATTTAAGAATAGAGTTGAGAATGAATCTGGTGTTAAGATAAAGTATTTGAGATCAAATAGAGGAGAGTTCACATATATAGAGTTTAACATATTTTGTGAAGAGAATGAGATCAAAATACAACTATCCTCACCTAGAACACCTGAGTAGAATGAGATTTATGAAAGAAGAAATAAATTAGTAGTAGAGGCAGGAAGAGAAATGTTGTTTGAGAATGATGCTTCTGAGGCATTATGGAGAGAAGTAGTCAATAAAATATTATACACTTTGAACAGAGTATAAATCATTAAATGTATGATCATGATGCCTTATGAATTATGGTTTGGTCATTCACCATTAGTTAAGTATTTCAAAATATTTAGGAGAAAATGTTACATTAAGAGAGATAATGACATTGGTAAGTTTGATCCAAGAAGTGATGAATGTAAGTTTCTTGGTTATTCATTGAAAATCAAGACATACATACGTTTTAACTATAAAACTAAGACAATAGTTGAATGTGAAAATGTAAGGATTGATGAAAAGTTTGGAACTAGGGAAAAGATGGTAGATTATAATTTAGATTAAGAAGAAGATAATTTTGGAGCCATTAGACAAAATATAGAAGTTTCTTTGAGACTAACAATGATCTGCAAAATTATGTGTTAACTATTGAGCAAAGAGGAGAGTAGAGATCTGAACCTAGAGATAAGATAAGAGTTGAGATATCAACTCCTACCCCTAATGGGAATTTGACAAAGAATCACCCTCCTGAGTAGACACTAGTACATTTGCACTTATTTTTCTACCAAAATTTTTGACTAAACATATTATATCATCCTTTTTTTTGTTTTCATCCCCACATTGGTCAAAAATTTCCTAAGTTTTCCCAAGTTGGTTGAAATTTTGACCAACTCAGGTCATAACAAAAAAATAAAAAATTATATGAACTATAGTCATATGTTATATTTTGTGCAACAGTAGCAAAATTGGGGCTTCATTCATGCATTAGATAACATTGATAAATTCACCAGTAATATTAGGGCTTTTCCCATTTTCTCTTTGCATAGATTAGCTAGCATACGCTGAGTGGAACTCCCTAGACTTAGGCATGGATCTAGAGGAATTCCACTATTTTAGGTTCTTCTTCTCTTCCTACAAGGTTTGATGCATACATTTGTGATTTCAGATCTTAAGCTTTGGATTTTTTCAATTGATTTGTGTTTTGGTGTCATGGAGTAAGAGGAATGTGATTGCAATGTAAGAGCTAGGGGTTTATTTTGTATTCTTTCCTTTGTATTGCAATGTTGATGCCTTCAGATTCTTGTTGTATACAAAGATCAATTTTTTATTGCATCTAACTAATAAGTAGCATATGTATTATATACATATATTAATTCTTTTGATTGTGTTCATTCCCTTTGTTAATGGAATCTTGTAATAAGTAAGAAATAATAGGGCTAGTAGACATGAAGCTAGGTACAAAGCCATTAGGTGCAAAGCCAAAGTGTTATAGTGCCTATAGTACAGGTGCCTTGTTAGGTGCTTCTAATCAAACTAATCTACTCATGGTGGTGGATCATATGCTGCTACCTCTACTAGGGTGGTGCATGCATGCAAAGGATAGGAAAGGGATTATTCTTGTGTTGTAAGAAAAACCTTTTTTATTGCTGCATTATTATTCATACCCTTTTTGCTAGTGAGCCTGTTGTATTCTAAAATTGCTTGTTTCTTATTGCAATAATCCTTTTGTTGGGTTATTTTGTAATTTTTTCCTTGTGAGGAATTAATAGACTACATACTTACATTTCAACTTATCGGGGTTTGGTCTGTCAGTGTCTTATCCTATTTGTAGTGTCAGGAGTATATAACACATATTCTGGATTGGTGATGTAACTCTTAAGTTTTTTATGACTTTCTAGTATTTGGGCTTATACTGTAGTCTTAAGCAAACCAAATTTTCATTCAATTACCCATTCAAGAATTGAGACTCCAACTTAATTTATACCACTTGTGCCAAGTAGTAGAAAGTTCCCAAATAATGTTAGTGGGAACTAGAAACTTCATTTTTTTGATAACAAAAAAAGTGTCAACCATGGAATCAACAATCAAGCATGCTGACTATAGTTGAAATGTTGTCTTATTCTAGTTTTTAAGTATACAAAACTAGTCTTGAAGGTTCATATTCCATGGCAACATCCCTGTGTTGCCACTATGTCCATTCCTTTGGAGGGTGACCTTTGAGGTTGGGAGTAGAGGACTTACAAGAAGCTGATGATGATAAGGAGTATGAATTTGATTAGTAACTAGTTTAATTTATGAATATATCCCCATATTTGCAAGTGAAATCAATCTCTCAAGTGCACATGATAACGTAATCAATGAAAATATTAGTTAGGGCCATGGATACATTATTTATTGATGTGGGTCTAGTTTGCATAGGATCTAGGAACCAACTCTATATGCATTTGAGTTTGCACATTTATGAAGCTACCATGGATGAGGAGTAGAATTTTTTTAGTAACTAGTTTAGTTTACTGAAGATATCCATAGATTTTTAGGTGAAATTGCAATCTCTCAAGTGCACTTGAGAATGTAGTTAGTGAAAAGATGAGTTAAGACCATGGATAAACTATTTATCAGTTTGGGTTTAGTTTGCATAGGATCCAAATACCAACTCTATGTGTATTTGGTTTTATACATTTTTGAAGCATAAAAGAATGAGTAAAAGAATACAAGGGTCTGACATGTATCTTATAATTTATTATTCCCTTTTGTGATTTGTAGAGATGGCAGACTGTCAAGTCCAAGTAGTGGCAAGGCTCAAGTCTGATTGAATGAAGAATTTCAATGATTTCCACGAGACTAAATAGTCTAAGGAACCACAGGTTGATAACCTTACACTAATTCCAAATTCTTTTCCAAGTCTGACCTCCTTCTGTGTAACTTGATGATCAAACTAGCAATATTGTCGATCTAATCCTCTCTGAACAAACTATGCATGTTGTCTTCTCTCAAACTGATTTCGTACTGATCCTTGATTTCATCATAGACTGAGCACTCATAAGAAAGTTCCATTGAGTCTCAATTTCACCTATCTCATAGAACCTACAAACTCATTCTTCCCACTCCTCTTCTAGCCTTTTTCCATCCACCTATCTCACATCCAAGATGATGGGAACTCATCCTCAACTAAACAATCTGGCTTTCCCTTTAATAGATGCCCCTAGGTAAGCCTTATCATCATGTTCCTAGGTTGGGTTGAACAATTTGAAGTATTGGGCCTTTCTTCAACCTATGTTATTAGTCCATATGGCAGTCTAGAATTTCTCTATGAAAAATGTTTTTATTTCTGTATTGGTCTTTAAAATTGAAATGCATTTAATAGTTTGAAGCAAATTGTATTATTGGTTTTCTAAGAAAGTTCAACACACACACACACACACCACACACACACATATTGTGACATTTCTAATAATGTTAATTTAATAAGTCTATATGTATTTCTATATTATGATTTTTACATTTTTTGTACTCACTAACCCAAACCCTCCAAAAACACTTAGCCTTAATGATCACTAAGCCTAAATCCAAAAAGGAAAGGTAAGACTTTTTAAACAACATTGTTGAAGGTCAACATTTGAATATGAGAGAAAATGGATTACTGATAGTTGTTGATAGTATAATAGGAGTTGGTTGTTTAAGCATTTGAATATACCCTTGTCCTTATTAAATTCACCCTCTTAACTTTTGTGAAGGACATTTGTCAGTTGAAAGATTAGGACCAAAGACCAGTAATAAAATTGTCATTATTTGAACAACACTAGGAAAGAGAGCATTCTAGAATCATGATAAGATTAGAGGAGTAAAGAGCAGTATTAAAAAATATTCAATTTTTTTTTAAACAAGTTAGTTTTGACTCAATTTCTTATTTGACTAGGTTGGTTGAAGTATTTTGATGTAACATCATTTGTCTCTAGTTTACTTAATCATAACATTAAGGGGATGGATACCCTAGCCCTAGAGTAGGAGCTTTTTAAGATGAAGGAGGCAATAGGCAAGCTATTGGAGTTGGAGATCAATGTAGTTGAAATGCTAAGAGACATCGTCTTAGTGCCCTGGCCTTTTTTGGGCTGCCCTGGTTTTTTGGTGTCTCTCCGTGACTTTATTTCTATTTGTATCTCTTTTTTTAGGGAGATGTTCTTTCTTTTTGCCTTTGGGCTTAGTTTTTAGCCTTTTGCACTCTGTTGTAGATTGATTTTATTATGTTCAGGTTTTAGGGCCCTTTTAAAGCATGTTTTCCTTAATCAAAATCATTAAGGGGATGGATGTAATTAGATACCTTAAATTATTTTTTGGAACCATATGGATCATAAGGCCCTTAAATTTCTTAGTAAATAAGGTACATTCTATGTCTGCCTTGGAAGATTATCCTAGGGGATAGTTATTGACCTATAGTAATATCTTCAATAATTGGTCTAGAATTCTATGTCTACCCTAGAAGATTATCCTAGGGGACAATTTGTTACTACTCCAATAGTAAAATCATGTTGCTGATATATTCATAGTAATGCCATTCCATATTTATTTTATCTTGATTACTTCCTCCTAGCATTCCAAAACCATTCTTTTCATTTCTCTTTCTCTACTTGAGTGTGCCTTATTCCTCTTATTCATCTAATTCAATCTTGAGGAAACCATTGAATCTTTAATTAAAAATGAAACATCTTCTTAAGTCTAATTCACCTTCCTTCATTAATTCCTTTAGAGATTCTCTTTGTCCCTTAGCATTCTCTCTTCTCATCATGTTGCTCACTTCATTTCTTCATCTTTTTCCAACTCCATTTCTTTTCAATAATGCATTTTAAACACTGCCCAACTCTTTTTCTGCATTTGACAATTGGCATCTTCCTACCCCTCTTATTTCTTGTTAAACACATTGTGCCAATCTTGATTTTGGACCTCAATTTAATGGTTCTGATTTATTTTAAATTAGGTTTACTATTCACATTACCAAACTCAACCATGAAAAAGGCATATTCACATAATATATCACAGTTTGATTTCCATTTATTCATTGAAGAGCATACATATTATCTACTTGACTATATGCAATACTGATACAAGTAATGGTGGAGATGATACGTTTTTATTGATACAAAAACTCTCAAACTAGGCTAGGCTTCTTCCAAGCCTACCTAAGCATAACATATGCTATCCCCTTCAATTCTCTAAGGTTAGAGACAAGGTGAATGGTGTATTCCTTGTTCCACTTTCACCTATTCTAGATGTCTCTACCTATACCTTCAAAAAAAATCACACAATAACCTCTCACACCTTACCACACAACACCTCCATCACCTTGCACCTCCAGGATCTTTATCAACACCACATCCCTATAAGCTTCCAAAAGAATTAACTCATTGCTAATACAATACCTTCACTATTCATAAGGTTATATACACCTTAGAGGCTTCACAAAACCAATACAAATTGCTCTACCTTATAGCCTCCCTTGGAAGGTAGATTAAGAACTCAAATTCTCCAAGAAACCTCTCAAACTAAAGGTAGATTGAGATATCTCTTACTGATATTGACATAATTTGAAGACAATGAATTCCCACTATTCAGTCAAATAAATGATCTACAGGCCGAGTCTAAATAGAGAAGCCTAACAACACATCTATTATTACTAACCTCACTTATTCTCCAAAAACAACAACATAAAAACTTCCAAATAACATTATCTTGTCAAAGTCAATGTCAAGCTTCTGACTTTTGGGCTTCCACTCATTGATAGATGATGGAATTCACAAACCTATGTAATTGTGAAGACTTCCTTATTGAATAAGGTAACTACCCCCATGAATCCATTTCTTTTTTTGCTCTAATCTCCTCAAGGTTCCTATGTACTCTAAGAATGTATAGTAGTCTTCATATAGGCAACTCCAAACAAGACACTATCACAATTTTTTTATTGCATATGACAGCAATTAATATGCTAATTAATGGCTTAAGGAATCAATATAAGTTGTCTACTTAATGGGAGGGAAATCTAAAACATCCAATTTATTCTTGTAATTTAAATATGACAAATTAATGTTAATGAATAAAAATCTAACATTGTCCTCTACATCCTCTGCTAGCCAAATTTCATGCTAAGGTAATATGTCTTGATTGTGCATAAGATACCTTTGTTGTAACATATAAATTTGATCTTTAAGGATCCAATAATAGTTCTTTTCATAGCAGTTTCTTATTTTACTTGGAGATTCTTTCAAAATTTTGGCTTTCAAACATTTTGTTAGAAGATCATTTAATTCAAATTATTGTTCTACTCCCTTTTCATGCTTAATCCAATTCCATACAATGATACATAGATTGTCATGGATCTTGAATTCTATCATATGATTGCTCCATCCTATGTATACTTTTGGTGTAATTCCTCTCGACATTGTGATATCCTAGTATTTCAAATTCTACAATCACCTGTCTTAATCTTTTGCATTTAACCACTAAAGATGTACCATGTTATTGCATACAATTAGAATATGGTCATTTTAAATATGAACCACATGTATCTTGAAAAACATCATGTTGTTGTTGCATCATGTATACACATTCATTATTGATTATAATCTGATGACTCACAAATTAAGCACCTCTACTTATAAGATTATAGTGATATTCATGCAACATCTAAGAAAACCCTTTAAACATTGTACATTTTGTAGATGCTTTATTCTATTTGTAATACATATGTTCACTCCAAAAATCTTGTTTGCTGAAAGAAATCTTGATTGGGACATCTACTAAAAATTTCATTTATGTACAAAAATATTTGTTCATGTTGACCATTTTCTCATATTAGACATGCATGTTGTTGTTCAAACTAATTTTTACCTTCATATGTGATCTGCTTTGATCTGTTGAGCATTGATTTTTAATATTTTTTTGCTAGAGATGTTGAAAATAGATATTGCATTGAATTCATGACTCTTTTAATCATGAATACTGATCATCAATGTTGCAATGATGATAATTATTGCCATTTCTTTAACAACTCTTTCCATTGCATAAGAGTATCACACCCTTTGAAAAATCTTGCAAGCATCCTTCATTATGCTTCTAGTAAGCCTACTAAAATGAACTTGTATTTTATTCTAAAAACTTCCATTCAATGACATATCTGATGTTAAAGTACATATATCATTTTTGATGCTTCTAATCCACATCAGCATATGACATATTATCAATGCAATAAAATATATTTTCCTTTTAATTTAACACTATATGTAAGGCTTCATTAATCATCTAGTAGCATAATTAATGTTTTATTTCTCTAATTTGTATCTAAATCTCTCTTAATAACAAAAATATTCCCTTTTTCATTTATGAGACAACTCCATAAATTTAACATTAAGCAACCACTTTCCCACAATTAACTGGTTTATTAGGAACTCTCACATCCTACTACTTAGTCTTTTTACTTTTCTTGAGGGATATAATTAGTTAGAGGCTTATGATATTAGCTTTAGGTGCTCTTGTATTTTTCTAGATTTCTATTTGTATTCTATACCTTCTAGAGTCTCGGAGATGATTGGTTAAAAATGGCAGAATAAATAAGGCCAAGAAAAACCTATAGATACTCCTAAATAAAGAATATGTTATAGATATATAAAATAAAATCAAAGTCAATAGAATATGCATATGCAGAATATCATATTTTTGTTCCTTGGATTTATATATAACTTCTTTTGCAACAGATCCTCACAATGTTAATCAAGGAGAGTAGCACTAAGATAGAATAGGTCACCTCGAGTATTTGTGCAGCCGCTGCAAGCCTGGGCAAAAGGGTGAATGAAGATATTATTTTAGCTGAGGGTTCGAGCAAAAGAACAAGGCAGAGCTCAAGGAAGAGTGCTATGAAAGCTACTGCTACTATGGATGTTGTTTCCATTCAAGAGACTACTGCAATTGGTAAGGAAGCAACTAAATTGATCCTGGAGCTACAATAGTGGCATTGGGGTGGTTTCTTTGGTTTGGTGCCTGTCTGGTATTGGTCGCTGGTTGGGGACTTTGGTCTTGGTTTTTGGTTTTTTATAGTTTAGACTGTTTGTGGTTCCAAGTCCCTGTAAAACCTGGGTTAGTTTGTTTTTGGACTTTTCTAGTGGTTTCAGGTCCTTGTAAAACCTGATTTTGATATTGTTCTTCAGTTTGTTGCAGGTTTTTTCCTGGTTGGGCTGTCTTGCTTTATCTTTCTATTTTTTCTTAAAGGGTTTCGGGGTCCCTTCAAAACCTACTTTTACCGTAATCTAAAACTTCTTTTGCAACTAAATACATCATTTTCATTTTGGCCATTCAGATGATCTTGCATTGTTGGTAGATGGATTAGGGACTAGAAGAGATGTCACAGAGGAGCTTGTGGTAGAGCATGCAAATACTATAACAAGAAATGAATAAAAAATTCAAGGCATGGAAAAAAATCACTTACCTTTTAAGCTGACCAACATAAGAAAAATCATTTTCCAGATACTAATTGCTAGTGCAAACCTTGATGGAAGAGCATATGAAGCAAAGACTTGCTTGCAATTATGACATGCATCCATGGTATAATTATGTCTCTAGAGGGTTTCCATAAATTAAAATGTGACTTTCAATTTAATTTAAGTAGGATTTACTTGTTGATGATCTTCCCTGATGTTGCCACATCTTGCCTTTATGCTTAGAACTCTCTTTGCTGACTCTGAACATCTATTCAATTTAGAGTTAGCTATGAGATAGATCTACCTTATCAAAATTCTTTGAATCATTTGAAGCTTTCCTATGCTGTCAAAGTTCTCATACTGTAGTTTCATATTGGCTATGTGATCCTATGTGTTCAATTTTTATCTCTTATTTAATCCAAATAGAAATTATGTTGCTACTAAAAGTTTTATGTACTTGCGTGTCAAAGTTCTCATACTACAGTTTCATATTGGCTATGTGATCCTATGTGTTCAATTTTTATCTCTTCCTTATTTAATCCAAATAGAAATTATATTGCTACTAAAAGTTTTATGTAGTTGCATGTGGCTACATCCTCGTATTTGCTAGGAATTGGAATGGGTTCCAATCTATAACAATTCAGCTTTCTTAATATTGTTTGATTGTGATGACTTGTCTACCTATAGGGACTAAAATAGTCCCAGTATATGAGAAAATTAAGCTCACAAGTTTCCTAACAAGGCACGCCTTAATTATAAAAAATGGTAAAAAAAAAAATAGGTATCTCATTCATGTAACTAGAATAGAAGTGATAGTGGCAGTTCAAAACCTATAAAGAGATGATATAAAAATATATTAACTTCCTTTACCAGAATGGAAAATAAGCATCTAATCAACTTCCATTACCCTAGGAATTTTGTTCCTAAGCTTTTCCTAATCCCTAATGAAACATTCTCATGAGAAGGCAACACAATTATCACATTTCCACTTTCACTTCTTATACTCCTCCACAGCTTCTCAATTTGTCCCTAGATGCTTTATAGGGAGAAGCACCATTTCCTTTTGCTCCAAAACACCTAGTCTTGATATATTTCTCATTCTAAGTGGCAAAATGGTTTTTCAAAATTCTACATTGTACAATCCCGAGCTCTCTTCTCCACAACACTCAACATGTTTAAGTGATAAGTTTCACACATTTCCTCACAACTTCCAACTTAACCCTCCAAAACCATTCTCCAACTATAAAGAACACTATTGTTTTACTATTTTGATCTTTGAATTTATAAAATTTAAAATTAAATGAAGTTGCTAACACATTTGAGCTATTAGTTTTCCTTGAGGTGAAGATACTTGCATAAAGATACACTAAACCGCTTCCATGGCTGAAACAATATATAGGTCACATAGACATGGACACTCGTGAGTGTATAGCTTGTTTAGTGGGGATCACATGCTTAGCCTTATCTATTTCTTCATCATCTATTTTGATTCAGGAATATTGTTCTAAATTTAAAGTTTCTAACAAAGGAAGGTTTGTGAACTCATAAGGAGTATTTTTTTTGTGTCTCAAATTATGATATTAAAATTAGGATTCAATGGCATAGGTTTTTGAGGCAAACTCCTTAGACCCATGTTTTATTAGAGGTAGTTCATTCATTCTCATTGAAGTACAAGTCATTTAGTTGCATCATATCTCATGGGATGAGAATGAATGGTCTACTACAACTAGTTGACTTAGAACCTATGCAATTGAATCCTAATGTGAATATCATAAGGTTTGTGTATGTTTCTTTTGTAGGACATCTGTTGTTTCTTCTTTTTTATTTAGAATTGAATACTACTAATCTTCTAAAAGGAAGCCTTTAGTGTTTAGCACTGGTTTATTCTCTTTTGTAGATTTGAAGATAGTCATGGATCCATCTGTGCTACTAGTTATGTGCTAGCATAGTGTATGATAGGAACTCCTCCTGTAAGTGCTTTCTTGTCTATGTATACAATATGGCCTTTTCATTTTTTTGCATTTTGCCCATGTTTACAGTTTGCAACCATTCTTTCTTAAGAGTGCAACATTCTAAATTAATTGGTTAGGCCATGTTTCTAATTTTGTTTTTATATATAAAAATAATGATGCTTCCAGGAGTTCTTCTATGATTTTCTAGAGAAATAATTTTGCTAAAGTAGGTTTGAATTTTCTTTCCTATTTAGTTGTTAGAGAATAAATAAATTAATAATAGTTTTTGTCTATAAGTTATTTTGAACTGTAATACTTGTTTATATTATTTTGATGAGATGAATTCTCTACAAAAAATGCATAGGATATAGATGTGAATATGCATGATACTGATTCTAGTATAGAAGTTTGAGTTCACAAGGAGATCTATGACATATCTATGCAATTTTCATCAAGAAAGTCAAAGTAAAAACCTTTCTATCATATTGCAATGGTTTTTAATTGGCCATTTGGTCCTCAAGATGCTATTGTCAATCTCTGATGTCATAAAAAATTGCTACCTCTAGAGTATTTTTCCATGAAAATATTTTTTGGAGTTAGTGCTTAGATCAGTATCTAGATCATTAGATAGTTTCATTCTAGGATAATTTGTTTGTGGCTGATGCTGACCATAGTACTCTTGTTGCCACTTGGATTTGTTGTCAAACTGAACATTGAAACAAATTACTTGATTTGTGGTTGAAAAGGCTCTAGTAGAAGTTTTTGTGTTATTCTCTACTCATGAATTAGGTTGTAATCTACTAGTTAGGGAAGTTTTGAGTTTTGATCATAGCATGCATGGGCTCAAATAAGTTAGCAATATGTATATACTACATAGTCATGTGATGCCCCCTTGTTTGCATTATAATCATAGTTACCTTATGGATTTGCAATACATCATACAGGGATCGCTAGGGCAGATCGAACTTTGGTAGAAGAGCTTTTTTTCAAGAGTTTATGAATAATAATTGTTAAATTATTAATATTTATTAGTTTTTGTTAATAATTTTATTTACTATTTAATAGACAATTAAATAATAATATATTTTTGTATTTAGAATTTAGTAATCAGCTTAATTAAATTTAATTTAATTAAGGCTAATTGATAGGGAATGTTATAAATTGAAGCTTTTAAATTATTAAATTATTGTTATTGATAATATGGGGTTCTTTAGAATTGCAAATGGATTTATTGGAAATCAATGAATAACTTAATTAATGGAAGATTAGTACAATTAGTTTTTATAATTTATTAATTAATTAAATTTAATTAAATTTAATTAAGATTAATTAATCATGGGAAATGTTTGATTGAGTATTAAATTTATTTAATTCTTTGATGTTTATTCTATTTAAATAATTAATTAAGATTTAATTATTTTATATTTTCATAATGGTTAAATAAATTATATTTAATTTAATTAACTTATTGTATAACAGGAGACACTTCTTGGAATTAAGGGAGTTTTATTTAATTATTATTAGCATTGAATTTTAGTAAAATAATGCAATGATTTTATTAAAAGTCAATAGGAATTAGTTTAATGATTTAAATAAGTAAATAATTATCTTTTGATTATTTTAGAAAATTGTTTTAAAATAATGGAGGGATAATTCTATGTTTTACTCGAAGAGATCAATTGGTTGACTTGGAGATTAAATGAAGGATCTTATATAGTTGAAATATACTTGAAATGAAAGTTGAAACCTCATATTTGGCTTAACCATGTGATTGCAAAAGTGAACCAAAACATGTGTTTGTATCTTGTTTCTCTATGCTATCTGTGTTTCAGGGTTTTGGGTTGTCCTAGCATTGACGAGTCCTAGGTTGTTATCGGAGGCTTGGGGGTTCTGTAAATGTGATGTTATGTTGTTTTGATCTCGATCTTTTAAACCCAACCATGGTAATGCGATGGCATGCTCTATGATGTGTGTGGATTATTGATTGTTATTGTTTTTCAGTTTCCTTGTGTGAAGTTGAGGTTTAAGTTTATGAGATACTCGACTTAACCATTTTTGAGTCCTCAATCAGTTATATGGATTTGCTTCCCAGTCACTTTGAGAGGACTGAGGTGTTTTGAATGATTTATTCTTGATGATGTCATGTTGTGATATGTTTGACTTGATCATTTTGGAGTGTTTGATTAGTATTATTTTGGGATGCTTTTTGCTTGCTCATTGAGAACCAATGGATATTGTGATTTACTTTGGGATACTTTTTGGTTGCTCATTGAGAACTGATGGATCTTATGATTTATCTTTGATGCTCTTTAGTTGCTTGTTGAGAACTATTGTGATTACTATGATTACCTTTGGTGCTTTCCAGTTGCTCATGGAGAACTGAAGTGAATATTGTGGATTACCTTTTGATGCTTTTTAGTCACTTGTATAGGGCTGAGGTGATTTACTATGATTCTTGGATTTGTGATTTCATGAGCTTAGGGTAGATTATCTATATGTAGTGTTGAGAAGTGGCTTGCAATAGGGGATAGGGCCCTAAGTGGTTTCTAGGGGACCCCATTGAAAGTTGTTTTAATAAGTGAAAACATGACACTAAATACTAACTTAAATGAACCTAATAAGAGTTAATTGTATGTTCTCACCCATGCCTTGAATGCTAGTACAGACTAGGATGGGAGTAGAGAGAACGCTTGGTTATGACCTTGCATTTCGTAGTATGTCTCATTAGTACGAGAGGATACTAGTGGCTGCATAGGGATCACTAGGGACCCTAGTGTCCTAAGCTAACTACCAAGGTAACTCTTACATGATTTGTGCGATGACACTTGCCCGCTTACATAGTAGGTTTCCTACATATCTTGTGTGCCTCTGGGTCTAGATATTGATCTATGTGTTGGAACCGTTAATTTAGTATATCTTTAGGATTTCTTGGACTTAGAGAGTATTTGTGTTATGTGATTTGATATCCTATTTGGGACTTGAGACTATCTCCTTAGCGTAGTGGGAGTGGGCCATTTAGGTTCCACGCAGTCAGGTGGTAGTGCTTTTTCACTCTTACCATTGAGATCCATCCATAGTCACCGTGGCTGGAGCTTCTTGGGATGCTTTTTTATCATGATTAGGTGATGTTATTTACTAATGAATTTTCTCATATTGATGGTTAGCATGTGATAGGTGAATTTATCTACTTGTAGGATCATCTTATGTTGTATTCTTGTATGTTATATTTCTTTATGCTTATGTTCTAGTATGTTTAGTAGTCATGTCCCTATTATGATAGTACTGATGATCTATTCGGTGACTTGGGATGTTATGTGCGAGGGATGGCTAGGGCCTATGATGGTCTTATGATGCTATTGACGATTGGGAGGAACTACACACTTAGTTATGTTTTATGATGGATAGTTGTATTTCATGTTGGATGTTTATATCTTTTATGATGGATAGATGTATCATGTATGGTGGATGGTTTCTTTTATTTTATTATACTTTATATCATGGATTTGAGGAGGATGATGTATCTTTATTTCTATTTCTACATATGTATATTCTTTTAGCCTTTCATACCCTGTGACATGTATAGTGGATGATTGAGCATTTTGAATTAATTTTCCAAGAGGCATTCAAAAAAAAAGTATATTATGGACTTTGGACTTTCTATTATTCTTTCATGTGGATGTGGTAGTTGTTAGACTTAGTGTTAATTAAATTTAAATGTGACTCTACATCATGGGATCTTTAAGGAATGTAGCCTTTTATGTATGTTTTTAGTTGATTGTATATCATTGCTTCCGCTAGTATGTGTTTGATGTGTATGATTTATCTTCCTAGTTAAAAAAAAAATGTTTGGCAAACTTAGTAAAACTTTAGGTTAATTCTTTTGGATCCCTTGGTGGGGTGTTACATCTAGTATTAGAGATTGAGTTTCTACATTGGGAGCTCTAGGTATATTGAAACGCCACTAGTTGTTAACTAGTTGATCAAAAATAAAAACTTTAAACTATTATGTGTATCTCTTTTAAACTAAAACTTGAAACTAGTTGAACTAAAACTTTTAGTTGTATATTTTTCATACTTCAACACTTATACTTCAAAATTGAAATTATATGTAAACCTAAATATAGGAAAAATTGAAATTGAAACTTATTCTATTGTAAAACATGTATCTTTTATCTATGCTTTAAGGTACTATGCCTTTGATTGTCTTTGTGAGTGTTATGTTATCCTTGTTTAGGATGCTTTAGGAGATCTATTTGAGTATTTGTTAAAAAGAAGGAATGTTGGATCTGTGAGGCCTCACCCCGAACCTTCGTAGCCTTAGTTATTACTTTATCATTTTGATACTCATGACTCGAGATGTCGAGACATTATCTGATACTTACAACATACTATATGATTTCATGTTATGTGATGTTACTTTCAGATATATTGATGTTTGTCATTTAAGGCTTTATGTTTATGTATGATGATGAATTAAGTAAAATGAAGGATTAACACATTGATTTTTAGAATCTTTATGATTAAAAATTAAGTAGGATGAAGAAACCCTTATTGATGTACATTTTAATTTATGTGATTCCTGATACGTATATATATACATATGTACATGTGATTTTATGGGACTACTGATGTGTGCAATGAGTGTGTAGATATTTTAGTCAAGGAAATCGATGGAGGAATAGAACTGATCTCTATGTGTTAATTTTGGAAACCTGTTGTTCGTAATTCAATTATTGTATTGTGAGATGTATGTATGTATCTTTCCATGATCAGTAAATGTTAATGTTCGTAAACTGTGTTCTTTTAGTGTCACTTGACACTCGTGAATTGTGTATGCTCTTCAATGTGCTGATTAGGGTTAGTTATGTACCCTTTGGACCTTAGTTGGTTTAAGTTAGTGTCAGTTTGCTAATTGGGTTCTTAATCGAGTTTAGTCATCCTTAATTCAAATTAGTGCTTTATCAGCATTTTAGAGTTGTTAGTTGGTCCTAATTATATTCCTAGCTTTTTTTTGGCTCTAAACCTATTCTTAAGGCTTCAAAACATAAAATAATTATACCTAAAGGGTATGGGTATGGGTTAGGGGTCTTTTCCAACCCCTAAGCCCCTTTTATTGACTTTTGAGGCCACTCAAAAAGTCTCTTTTTACTTTTGTGCGAAAATTGACTATGGCTACCATGAGTTTCATTACCCCACCTCCTCTTAGTGTTTAACCATAGTGTGGGTTGAGTTAGGAGTTTCTAGAATTGTAAGTAGGTGGGAGAAGTTATGGATCCTTTTGGTGGTTGAGTTTGAGGCTTATTTAGAGGTCCTTCTTGGACTAGTTGAGGTTGTTACCCAATCTCTACATTTAGAAAGGAGTTCTTGAAGATTGAAGCAAGGAAAGGGAAGCTCTACTCAAAATTATTATTTTTCCATTACCTCTTTGTGCAGGTAGGAATTCTCATCTCCCTTGTTCAGATTTCATTCTTGTTTCATGCTTATGCTACCTTGATGTTTTTTGAATGTTTGTATGTTTGTGGGTATGTTGGGAAGATTTCAAAACCATGTTATTTTGGATGATTTCTTTTCATGTTTATGTTGAAATTTTGAGATTTTCTTGCATGGGTATTTTGGTATTACTCACCCTTGGATAGGGCAGAAGTGACCAATTTTGGGAAAGGTCTATTTAGTCGGACTCCAACTAGTGTAGAGTCTCTTCTCAGGATGAGAAGAGGGAGAAAGGGTAGGGTGTTATGGCCCCTACCTGTCAGCACAAACCTTGTATGATTATGGTATGTTGAAATGGAAGAACGGAAGTTCTTGGATTATAGCCCCGATTGGGCATCTATTTGGTGTTGCGCTTGACTTCTCCTGGTTGGAAGAATCCACCTTTCCCTAGTTTTGATTCATTGTGAATCCTTTTGTGAAAACCTTGTGTGAATATGCATGGTTGAATGTTTCTTGGTCATGATTGTTGTCACCTGATCAGAATTCTATTCCCTCCATGGTTCTAGAAATGTGTTGCAGAAAATATTATAAATCCCTTGATGAGGATCATGAAGAAAATTCAATTAAATTGTTAAAATTTGAGATTGATATCCTATGTAATTTGTATTTTAAACTTTGTTGTAATTGGCAACGAAGCCGAGTTTTCTTCCTGATTCTTTCCCGGTTGAGCCTTTGAATTAGGTTTACCAATAAAATTGGTGTTTAAGTATAATTATTTTTCATGTGATTCAATCAAAATTTTAAATTAGATGGATGCATATCAGAAAATAGGATGAAATTTATGTTGATTTAATTTGGTAAAATTTCAAGTTTTCTTATAGGTTAGAAACAAAAAAATTGTATTATGAATGAAAGATTAGTTTTGTGATTAATGGAGTTAAATCAATTCTTGCATTATAGTTAAAATGGATCATTCAAATCCTTGGCATATTTAATTTGAAATGGGTCCTATTAGATTTATTGAGAAAAAAAAATATAACCTCCCTTGGTAAATCAATCAATTTCAAAAAAAAATTTAAAAAAAAAAAATTAAAAAAAAAATATATATATATATATATACACTTGCCTTGAAATTTCTATACTTAGAAAATTTTCATAAAAAAAAAAAGAGTTGCAAGAGAGTAAAACTCTCTGCCTTTTGTATGGGAGAGGCAATCAAATAGTTTTGTGCAACAGAGAATTTTCTCTATGATTCTTTATTTTTGTTTTTAAATTTCAAATTAATAATCAATAAAAAAGATTATGCATAACTAAATAAACACTATACAATATCCTAAAATATCTATTGCTACCTATAAAACTTTAATACATCAATGCTTTTCCTTCTTTGGTGGACATCAGTTTGGAGGGAGGATTAAAAAATGTTTTAATTGTTTTGCAAGTCAGCTATCATCACATGAGATGATGTCACCCCTTGTCCCCTCCATTTATGGATGTTGAGTTTTAAAAATGTTTAAAATTGGTTTTAAGTCTATGGTTTTTCATTACTTGTTTGGGGCACTTCCTTTTTGTTTGATACTGCGCCTGCCTTGGTTTTGGGCAGAGCGCTGTCCTTGGTCAGCGCTTGGGAAGCGCTTGACCTTGGGAAGCGCTCGCCCAAGGAAAGGGTAGGTGAGTCATAGGGGCAAAGGGTTAGTAGGTTAGAGTTTTTCATTTAACATGTTAGTTTTATGATATGTTATTTGGTTAGGTTAGTTTAAGTGTAGTTTAGTTATAGTTTTTAAATAAAGTTTTACAATGTTATTAATTTTGTCATATGTTTAAGTTTTGTTTTAAAATTTATTATAAAATTAGTAGTGTAGTTTATTAACATATTTTATTTAGTTAGTTTTAGAATTAAGTTAGTGTAGTATCAAATTTATATTAAATGTAATATAGTTTAGATTTTAATTAGTTAGTATTTTAAAATAGATATATATTTTAATATCGTTTAGTAGCAATTATAGTTTTAATTTGGCATTAATTGAATGGTGATTTTATTAGAATTAAAAGGATAAGTTTAATTTTGTTATAAATTATGTATCATGCTAAATGAATATTAAATTATAGGTTCTATCATCTTTTAACTTGTGCAACTTTAGTTCTCTTTTAATATGTTTTTTTAAAACTAGTTTTAATGTATTGTTGATTTATATTTAGTTAGTACATATTAGATTTAGTTAGTTGTTAGTAAATGAAATTTAAATTTAGTAAGATTAGATAGTTGATGTTGATGTTAAGATAGTTGAAATGTTTAAAGTTAATAAATTTTAGATATATATATCCAGTTTTAATTTCAGTTAATTGTTTTTTTCTTAAAAGTGACTTTACAATATTGGTTAGATTGTTAATCAATATTTGTCAAAGAGATTTATAGTTGTTTTTGATTTAGATATCTTTCAATTAATCTAAATTCGAATATATTTACATTATCATTTAAATAAGTGTTTCATATTGTTGTAAGCTAATAAAATAATGTATCTTATGATTGATATCAATCTTAACGATGTATTCCTCCACTAGAGTTTTAAACTTAAGATGAATTGTAGTGAACGTTTACTTCTCTTGCAGGAATCAAATTAAATCTTTGAGCACTCTAATTATTATAAATTCTTTAAAATAAAAAAAATTTGTGTGTTTTTGCCATGGTAGTCTGGGCATGACAGGATCAATATGGTTTTCGTTTTACTATTAAACCAGAATCATATTGCTCTAAATATGTTGTAGTGTTCTCAGTAGGGTCATATTCTCCTACAGGGGGAAGGGTTCATGGGACCCGCATAGTGAGTTCTTAGTTTTACCTTTTCTTGAAGGCTTTCAGGAGTAAGCCTAAGTCTAGGGGGGTTGGATGTAGTGCCTGCCCTAGTTTTCATTTTGAAGATTGTTTTTGAACTCTTTTAGGCTAGTTTTATGCTTGATGTTTAGTAGCATTATATTGAGATTATTAGATATTGTTTTACATTTAGTTGATTAAATGATGAGATTACTTGATACTCTATATTTCATGTATGCATGATGATTATTCAGTATTTTTAGTTATTGATGATGATTAGTTAGATGACTCATTAGCATATGTGTTTTCTTATGGATACTTACCCCATATTGTATGTGTATGGTGTGCATATTTTTTTTCTTTATGTATGGCATTTTTTATGTGATTAAGGAAGGGAGTCATAGTCACCTACTAGTTGGGATCTACACGATGCACCACTTCCTACCATTGCCTATTTAGCTTAGAATATTGTGTATGTACATGCATGAATTTTATGCAGGTTGTAGGTACTAGGTATCAACTTCCTTGAATTCTTAGGATGAGTGTACCCTATCGCATTATCTCAATGGTAAGAGAGGGGAGATAAATTCTTGAGTCCAAATCCTAAACCTTTAAGCCATTTGTCTTAATTGAAAATTAGGACAAGTATTTGAGTCAAGTACCCTTTGAATGCATCAAATGACATTAATCCATGATTATAACCCTTTAGTTTGATTTTGTATGTGTTTTTTTATGATGGGTTTTCATATTTTACTTTATGAATCTTTAGTGAATTTTATATTAATTAAGTCTTATTAAAAGATTAAATTAATGATTTAATTTAATGGGAATATATTATGACATTTTAATATTTAATTATATTTAATTAATTGAAAAATTAATTAAATAAAAAGAATTAAATTTGGAGATAAAAGTTATAAGAATAAATTTAGAATGTGATAATATTTATTTAATTTAATAATAATAATATATTTAAGGTTCATTTTTAAATAAATGCTAAATATTACTGTTATTTAAGTTAATAAATATTTATCAAATTAAACATTCGAAAATAAAATTTAAAAGTGGAAAAATGTATTAATTAATTAAAAAGATAAAACCAGTGAACTTAATAAAGATATTTTAATTTGCATAAAGTGTGCATGGGATTAAAATTAATAAATTAATTAAAAGAGGAGTCAAGTGGAAAATTAAATAAAGTTATTCAATAATTCATTTTAATGTGCATGAGAAGAGATATAGGAAGATTAATAAAAGTTAATATTGAGTTAAGGGTTGTGAGCAAGGAGTTCTCCCAGGTGAATGCACAATTAGTGCCCCGATTTAAGGAGAGAACTCTTTATCACAATTAGAGGGTTCATTTTTGGGAGAGAGGAATTTTTGGACGTGAATTTTGGAAGCAAATTTGGAAGTGAATTTTGGAAAAGAATTTTTGGGGAAAGTTTTCAAAGAGAAGATCTAGGATAAGAGCAGATTCTCTCGCAAATCTTTTGGGTGGTTGCGATCTTAGCATCAGAATCAGGTAGGTTCTTGAATTTTATGCACCTAGTTAAAATTATGTTATCAAGATAATTCTGTCTTCTTCGTGATTGTTGAAATCAATTTTCTAGATTTTGGCGCATGAAACTATTGCTCTCTTGTTCTAAATCTATAATATTTATCATATATGTCTAATAAGATTGAAAGGAAATTGTATTTTAATGGGAAGGGTTTGAGATTTAAAATAAAATTTAAATTAGAAATTCAAATGTTAATCAAATTTTCCTATCAAATAATTTGGGAGAGATTTGAAATTAAAAATATTGAAAATTTGAGTGGTTGGTTGTTATTTTTTGTAATTTTCCTATCAGATTATATTTACAAATGATATATGTGTGTGTGTGTGTGTTAAGTATGAAGGGGGGGGGGGGGGGGGGGAGAGGGGGGGTTGGAATTGTTTATTCATTTAAACAAGAATTTTTTTTAGAAAAAAATAAATAAATAAATTATATATATATATAACGGTGGGGAAATCGATCTTTAAAAATTTTTTAATAAAAAAATTAATGCATATGTTATACGCATTGGGGAGAGGTTTCATAGTTTTTTTTTCTTTAAAAATACTATAATATAATGGGAGGGTGGGGGTTTTAACCCCACCCACCCCTTCTCATCTCTCACTAGTGGCGAACTACTAACTACTGATGCAGTCGTACCTGCAACCATGGTCACAGGGTTGACTACGACAACAACCGTCAGCATGACCCTTTTTATTTGAGGCAGTGACTTTAAAAGCCCGTGCCAATATATATATGAAATATGTAATATTTTGATGATAGTTTTGTTAATAATTTTATTATTATAAATATATAAATATACTATTAAAAGTTTATGAATATTAATTGTTAAATTATTAATATTTATTAGTTTTTGTTAATAATTTTATTTATTATTTAATAGACAATTAAATAATATAGTTTTGTATTTAGAATTTAGTAATTAGCTTAATTAAATTTAATTTAATTAAGGCTAATTAATAGGGAATGTTATAAATTGAAGCTTTTAAATTATTAAATTATTGTTATCGATAATATGGGGTTCTTTAGAATTGCAAATGGATTTATTGGAAATCAATGAATAAATTAATTAATGGAAGATTAATATGATTAGTTTATATAATTTATTAATTGATTTAATTAAATATAATATAATTAATATTAATTAATCATGGGAAATGTTCGATTGGGTATTAAATTTATTTAATTCTCTAACGTTTATTAAATTTAAATAATTAATTAAGATTTAATTATTTTATATTTTCACAATGGTTAATTAAATTATATTAAATTTAATTAATTTATTGTAAAATGAGAGACACTTCTTGGAATTAAGGGAGTTTTATTTGATTATTAGTAGCATTGAATTTTAGTAAAATAATGCAACGATTTTATTAAAAGTCAATGGGAATTAGTTTAATGATTTAAATAATTAAATAATTATCTTTTGATTATGTTAGAAAATTGTTTTAAAATAATGAAGGGATAATTCTATGTTTTACTCGAAGAGATCAATTGGTTGACTTGGAGATTAAATGAAGGATCTTATATAGTTGAAATATACCTGAAACAAAAATTGAAACCTTATATTTGGCTTAACCATGTGATTGCAAAAGCAAACCAAAACATGTGTTTGTATCTTGTTTCTCTATGCTATTTGTGTTTTGGTGTTTCAGGTTGTCCTAGCATTGACCAATCCTAGGTTGTTACTAGAGGCTTGGGGGTTCTGTGAATGTGATGTTATGTTGTTTTGATCTTGATCTTTTAAACCCAACCATGGTAATGCGATGGCATGCTCTATGATGTGTGTGGATTATTGATTGTTATTTCTTTCTAGTTTCCTTGTGTGAAGCTAAGGTGTAAGTTTATGAGATACCCTACTTAACCATTTTTGTGTCCTCAATTAGTTATATTGATTTTATTCCCAATCACTTTGAGAGGACTGAGGTGTTTTGAATGATTTATTCTTGATGATGTCATATTGTGACATGTTTGACTTGACCATTTGGGAGTCTTCGATTAGTATTATTTTGGGATGCTTTTTGGTTTCTCATTGAGAACCAATGAATATTGTGATTTACTTTGGGATACTTTTCGGTTGCTCATTGAGATCCAATGGATCTTGTGATTTATCTTTGATGCTCTTCAGTTGCTCATTGAGAACATTGTGATTATTATGATTACCTTTGGTGCTTTCCAATTGCTTGTGGAGAACTGATGTGAATATTGTGGATTGTCTTTTGATGCTTTTTAGTTGCTTGTATAGTGTTGAGGTGATTTACTATGATTCTTGGATTTGTGATTTCATGAGCTTAGGGTAGGTTATCTATATGTAGTGTCAGGAAGTGGCTTGCAATGGGGGACAGGGCCTTAAGTGGCTGGCAGGGGAACCCATTGTAAGTTGTTTTAGTAAGTGAAAACATTACACTAAATACTAACTTAAATGAACCTAATAAGAGTTCATTGTATGTTCTCACTCATGCCTCGAGTGCTAATATAGACTAGGATGGGAGTACAGAGAACACTTGTTTACAACCTTACATTCCGTAGTATGTCTCGTTAGTATGAGAGGATACTAGTGGCCGCATAGGGATCACTAGAGACCCAAGAGTCCTAAACTAATTACCAGGGTAACTCCTACATAATTTGTGGGATGACACTTGCCCACTTACATAGTAGGTTTCCTACATGTGTTGTGTGCCTTTGGGTCTAGATGTTGATCTATGTGTTGGAACCTTTGAGTTAGTATACTTTTAGGATTTCCTGGACTTAGAGAGTATTTGTGTTATGTGATTTGATATCATGTTTGGGACTTGAGACTATCTCCTCAGTGTGGTGGGAGTGGGCCATTTAGATTCCATGCAGTCAGGCGGTAGTGCTTTTTCACTCTTACCATTGAGATTCATCCATAGTCACCATGGCTGGAGCCTCTTGGGATACTTGTTTTCATGATTAGGTGATGTTATTTACTGATGTATTTTCACATAGTGATGGTTAGCATGTGATAGGTAAAGTTATCTACTTGTAGGATCATCTAATGTTGTATTCTTGTATGTTAGATTTCCTTATGCTTATGTTGTAGTATGTTTAGTAGTGACATCCCTATTATGATAGTACCGATGATCTATTTGGTGGCTTGGGATGTTATGCATGGGGGATGGCTAGGGCCCACATTGGTCTTATGATGCTATTGATGGTTGGGAGGAACCATGCACTCAGTTAATTATATTTTATGATGGATAGTTATATTTCATGTTGGATGTTTATATCTTTTATGATGGATGGATGTATCATGTATGGTGGATGGTTTCTTTTATTTTACTGTACTTTATATCATGGATTCAAGGAGGATTATGTATCTTTATTTCTATTTCTACATATGTATATTCTTTTAGCCTTTCATACCCTGTGACATGTACAATGGATGATTGAGCATTCTGAATTAATTTGCCAAGAGGCATTCAGAACAAATGTATATTATGGACTTCAAAATTTCTATTATTCTTTCATGTGGATGTGGTAGTTGTTAGACCTAGTGTTAATTAAATTCAAATCTTACTCAAAGTCTGGGGATCCTTAAGGAATGCAACCTGTTATGTATGTTTTTAGTTGATTATATGTCATTGCTTTCACTACTATGTGTTTGATGTGTATGATTTATTTTTCTAGTTTTAAAAAAAAATGTTTGGCAAACTTAGTAAAACTTTAGGTTAATTCTTTGGTTCCCTTGGCGGGGAATTATAGATATGTTTAAATAGTGTAAAATTTTTGGTATTAGTTACAATAATATTTGGCAATTGAGCCCCATACATCAAAATGTTCATAGGTTTAATTTCCAACTTATTTTCCAAATGTTATAGTAATAAATTTAAATTGCTCTATGGATGCCCACTTGTTGATGAAGGAGTGTGTATGGGATGAGTTGATGTATGGAATGAGAGAATTTATAGCAACAACATAGAAAAACCAAGTGAAGGTTTTGTAGTACAGAATGGAGAATAATTGCATGTCTTAGAGGGTCCCCACTCAGCAACCCTTCCTGTTGGGTGCCATGAGCAAACACACTTAAACTAAAAACTTGATGCAACCTACAAATTTGAAAGCTTTCTAAATTTTGGTTCTCCAAATTAGTCTCCTTGTGTAAAGTTTTACAAACAGATGGTACATGTTTGTAGTCGAGGAAGGTTTGAAGTTTACCATGTTAATGTGTTTATAGTAATAAGTATGGGCAGAGATGGATGCATGGGTAGGTTATCCTATTTTATATGCTTGTAATAGCAAATATGGGGTAGATGGAAACTATAATGGGCAAGCTATTGGTTAATGGAGATCTGAGGTGTTTCTAGGACTTGTCAGTGATCTTAAACTACAAACTTTTAATCATCTATTTGGATAATATTATTTTTAAAATATTAAATAAAATCAATATTTATCAATAAAAAAAAATTGTTGTATAACTTCTAGCCCAATCAGCTAATTGGCTTGATTATTAAGATGAGCTATAATTCTATTTCACTTTTAGAATACTTCTCCAATTAGAAGTAGTCAAGGAGGTCCAAGTTAAAAAGGGAAAATGCCCACAATAATCCAAATAGCAAGTATGTAACTTTTTCATGGCTTCATTTTATGATTAAATCATTTCTTGGATACCATTTAGTCACATTTAATAATCCTTATTTTGAGAAATAATGAGCTAGCATGTTGACTGGTAAAATTTGAGTCCATTCTAGGAGTTGGAGCTAAAGGCAACAAATGAAGGTCGATCTGGTTACAATTTTGCTTCATACGAGTTTTAATAAAAGATGTGTAACTTATTCAATGTTTTTAATATATACAATAAAAATTGTGTTTTTAGTATGTTGGTGACATCTTAGTATCTTGGTAGCAGATAGTGATGCCATAGTCCATGAAGATAGTGGCCACTTCGAGATTGGGATCATTAAAAAAAAATACCTAATATGTATTTATCTTATATTTCACATTTAATCACACCTTTCCTTCATTAATTATTATTTAAGATTTCCAATGTATGCTAATCGGTGCCCTCTTTGTTCACAAGAGCTGTTATTCAAAAGATTAAATTTTGATTATAACAACCCTCAATTAAATTAGTGAGAGCCTAATCCCAAATATGTGTCTACTGGTTATGGTTCCTTTTTTTATGATTTCTCTTCTTATCTTTGATGCCCTATGACAATTGACAGTCTATCAATATAAATCCTCTAAGAGGGGCAAAGAGACATCCTTTTTTGTGACTAAGACTTTCCTAAAGAGAGGTATCTCTTTAGATATTTAATTTTTCAAGTAATTACACATTGAGAACAAGTTTAATAGCAGTTATCTAAATGGCTTATTACAATTCTTAGTAAACAACAACTACCATCCAAAGTACTCTATCTTTAACATATCTTCATAACCATTATATTCCATATGTTCTAGTTTAAAGATTATTAGATATGATGTAACCTCCCCCACAACGAAAACTACTACTGAACCATTCTGCAAATTGTGCCAATAAAGTTGCATAGAGACAACTTTGGGGAGCCCTTGCATAGCAATCAAGATGCCTCATGACCCTACAAAAGAAAGGATGCTAATGCCAATATTCAAAATTTGGAAAATGTTTCTTTCTTGAGCACCAACACTGATTCTATTGGAGGGTCACTGGGAGCTTTCATTATCAAATCTCCCATTAGCCACAATAGGTTCATAACAAATTGCTAGAGTACCAAGCAACCACCTAATGCTAGATGAGGGCTCACCATTAGATCAACTTCAAAATTGTTGAGCAAACATGCTATAGAATGGCAACTGCTACCAAGCCTCTTCCAAAATTACGCTGGTCGAGTGATCGAAGAAGATGATCTAAGAGAGAGTCCACAGGTAGGTATTCCTTGGGGGATTCACCCGCTCTATTTTTTTTTTAAACAACTTAGTTTGGTCAAAATTTTGACCATCTCCTCATGGATTTCCACCAAGACTTGATCAAAATTTAGACCAAAAATGGAAAATCAATGTTAATAGAGACAAAAAAAATTTGATGAATGTATTCATCAAAATTTTGACTAACCTACAAGTTGGCCAAAGTTTTGATGAGAAAGATTTCCATGAACTGCTTGGTCAAAATTTTGACCAACTTGGGTGGAATTTCAACCAAAATTTGTCAAAAATTGAGTTGAAATTTACGAGTGAGATAATTAGAAGAAAATACAAAGGTGTGATGACAAGAAACAAAGTTAATGAAGAGATATGTTTGATTTCTCAAGTTAAACTTGAGTGCAAATGAAGCACGTAAAGATGATCATTAGATTTACGCAATGAAGGAAGAATTCAATCAGATTGTGAAGAATGAAACATGACAGTTAGTACCTAGACCTAAATATAAGAATGTGATAGGAACAAAATAGGTATTCGGAAACAAGATGAATGAGCAAGGAAAAGTTGTGAGAAATAAGGATAGACTTGTATGCAAGGGATATTCATAGCAGGAAGGCATAGACTATGAGGAAATATATGCACCTAGAGCTAGAATGGAAGTAGTGAGAATGTTCCTAGCTTATGCAACAAATAAGAAATTTATGGTTTATCAGATGGATGTTAAATTGGCTTTCCTGATTGGAGAACTTGAAGAAGAGGTATACATTGAGAAACTTGAAGGTTTTCCTTTGAAAGAAAACAAAGACATGGTATGCAGACTAAAGAAAGCTCTATATGGTTTGAAGCAAGCACTTAAAACCTAGTATGCAAGGTTGGACAACTATTTGGAAAAGCTTGGATTTGCTAAAGGTATGATAGATAGTAACTTGTATTTGAAAGAAATTGAGAATGGTTGCTGATAATAGTAATATTCATCGATGACATCATATTTGGAGGTAATGATGAAGCAAGTGATAAGTTTGTTGAAGAAATGAAGAATGAGTTTGAAATGAGCATGATAGGAGAAATAAAGTTTTTCCAAGGATTATAGATTGTATAGAACAATGATGGTATTTTCATTTCACAAGCTAAGTACTTGAAAGATTTGTTGAAAATATTTGGATTAGAAAGTTGTAAACCTTTTGGTACACCCATGATAACTAGTCACAAGTTATTTAGTAAAGATGAGACTACTACAGTAGAGTAGAAGAAGTACAAATCCATGATTTAAGGTTTGCAATATCTGACTCACACTAGACTAGATATAGAAAATGTCATTGGGATTGTAGCTAGATTTCAAGATGATCCTAAGGAGTATCATTATGCAATAGTAAAGAGGATATTTAGATATTTAAAAGAAACATATGAGTATGGAATCTAGTATGATAGATCAAATAATTTTAATCTATGTGCATATATTGATGTGAATTGGGCAGGTAGTATGGATGAAAAAAATAGCACTAGTGATGGAACATTTTTTCTTGGAGGAAGATTGGTTTCTTGGCTAAGAAGCAAGATTGTATTTCTTAGAGTACAATTGAGGCAGAGTATGTTGTAGCGGCAAATATCTTTAATCAAGTTATGTGGATGACATAAATGTTGAAGGATATCAAAATTGAGTTTGTAGAACCTATTATCATTTAATGTGATAAAAAAAGTACATTGAGTATGTCTAAGAATCTTGTATTGCATTCTAAGACTAAGCATATATCTATTAAGTATCATGTGATGGGAGAGAAAATAGGAGAAAATGGTGATTAGATTGGAGTATGTGTGTACTAAAGATTAGATTACAGATATCTTTACAAAGCCTTTTCCTAAAGATACATTTAAGTACTTGAGAGGTATGCTTGAGGCTATGCCCCTACCTAATTTTGAGTAGATGATGCAGTAACTGCATCAGTCTAGTGGTACAAATCACTATTGTGAGACTAGATTTAATGTTGATGTTTCTTGCATGGGGGAGTATCTGTGATGAGCTGATTCATTGATGACTCTTAGTATTTGGTTTTGAATAGTGTCTTTGGACACTCAAGCTAGTTAAAGACTTGGAATAGTGTATTAACAATTGGTATTTAATAATTGGCATATTTTCATATTGAGGCCTTTGACATTAATGTCAATGGGGGAGAATATGCATGAAAACCATCTCCTAAGTAAAGGGGAGAAGAAATCCTAAGTATGAATGAGAAATGTGTACTTGAATGGGGGAGAGATATCTCTTTAGAGAGATTTAGAAAGATTCATGTAAGGAAGCAGGAATAACTCTAGCAGATATGCACCTAATGTGTTAAAAGTTGTTTAGCATGTGAAAAACTGATGCTAATCCTAAAATCCAAAGGATTTCAGACTTAGTTAATGAAGAGGATTTGAAGAAGATGAGAGCAACAACATTAAACTACTTTTTTGGTATTCTTAGAACTTAGATTTTTTTCATCTATGTTGCCATCAATGCCAAAGTGGGAGATTATTAGCATGAATGCTCATGATACTACTTTGGGGGATTATCCAAAGCATTAGAAAGTATTGAAATGTTACATTCATGAATACATTTGTGATTGATGTCAACATAGTATGGTTTCTATAAAGACTAGCCGAGTAGTAGACATAGATCTTAGTCATAAAGACAATGGTTTGATTGTTTGGTGATGCATGAACATGGATGTGTTCTATAATATGTAATGATGATGTGGTTTAGTGCCTAGAGCCTAAGTTGAAGACATATGAAAATTGTACCTAATTTATAGAGAGTAGTACAGAAACAAACCATTGGGAAAGAAATTCCTAATGGATGTTCGATATTTTCATTTGAGATTTGATGAGAAGACATGCAGTGATAGACCATAGTGTTAGTATTTTAAACTATCAAGTAGAAAAATACTTGATACCAAGATAGTGAAGAGCAATTTAGTCTAAGGATTAACTATTTCCTATACTCAACTAAGAGGTCTTTAGATTTGGACCAAATTCAACAAAATCATAAAGATTTTTTACTCTTTAGGCTCTACAAAACCAAGGTAGGTGCACCTGAGGGATAAAAGCTAGTTTCAAAACTTGATATTGACTTCACACTTCATTCATTCAATGACATCCTATTACAATACTCATCCCTTATAGTAGATGTTTGGTCATAATTCATCTTAGATTTATAAGTAATTTTGGGTAACAATAGCTAACTATAACACATAGATTATATCCAAACAACTATTGACTAGATATGATACTCTTCATACATTTAAAGTAAAATTGATTTTTATTTTAAGATTTTTCTTGATGCCACTCTATGATCTCTTCATATGCAAACTAAAATAATTGATGAGTGCCTCATCCATAGGGATTCAGATTCTACCCAACTACTGTGACCTAATTGATTGCATTGCAATTAATATAATCAACAATTTTCCCTAAGACTCATTCTTATGAAAATCCCTCTTACTGTCTAGAGATCTTATCATATCACTGAAGCATTTACTTAATTCATTTAATTAATAGCAATAATTAATTGATATACAACCTATCCTAGTTGCATTAAATTAAACAAGCTTTTCTCATACAATATCAATATAACTAGTCAATAATAATGGAGACAAGATTTAGAGAAAATAGATATGGTGGTGATTCAACTATGTATTAATTCTCTTTGAAGGATTTATAACATTGATATAATACTTTAAAAAACTCAAGACAAAACAACATAATCTTTGAATGTTAGCATACTCTCAGATTTGTAGAGAAAATACATCATAGAATTTACATCAAGGAAATTGAACCAAATAAAACTAGCAAAACTAAAAGTTGTACACTAGTTTGGACCCCCTCTCTAGCCTTGGAATCTCACTTATATAGTGTGAGAAGAAACAAGGTTTAGGCCTAGAGAGTACTAACAGATGTCCTTAAGATAGAAAGATATTTATAAAAGTTACTATCATAAAAGACAAAAATTGATGCAAAAAAAAATTTACATCATGAATATTCTATTGTGGGGCCACTTTTGTTGCATTCTTTATTGAGGAGTTTATGATTGGTTTTGTCACAATAATCATTCCTTGGAGCATGTGGCCATTGGACTTGCTTGTGATGGACCTTTTTATGATACTTAAAAATTGAGTTGTACTTAGGGTTCTCCATCCATGTCATCTTGTACTGACAAATTGATAGTCACACTTGATTGTTCGATTGCCAAGTCATCAGTTTGGGCCTTTGTGATTGTGACTACAATTGGTTGTTTACCTTTTTCTTCTTTTGCTTTTACTAAGGCATTAGTTGATTGCAATTCATCTTATTCCATATCATCCTCATTCATTTAACCAAGTTCTAACTATTTTTCATGCAAAAAATCTATCATCCACTTGTCACAAATTGTACCATCTGGCCAATTAAAACTTAGAATCTTAAGCTACTTTTTCAATACATATTCTCCTAGTTTGTCCATTTCAATAAACACTTTTCTTTTAAAGAATCATAAAATATTTGAACTGTAACAAATTCTTCAGTTGTATTGGCTCACCATGCATGTCACTTTTCATTTATGACCTTGTTTATCCTAAGACATAACCGATCATCCAATTCCTTGGCCCATTCCTCTTTATCTTTCAATTTATCTTTTTTATCCAGGGCATGAGGGAAGAGTTCAAAGTTTTTACTCTTATATTTTGCAAGATACTTTATAATTCTCTTCTATAATGCAATTCTCTTATTATCAAACTTAGAGAGATCATTTGTCAAGCCAAAAGTCCTTTCTATTTGTTCATAACATAAATTGATAACTGAAAAACATAAAAGAGTGACATCTTTGTCCCCATTGTTCCATTTATTGACAATTGGCTTCATAGCATCCTCATTTATTTTCAACTCAATCACATGTTCATTACTTTTTCTAGTTGTTCATAGAATGTAGGCCAACCAATTTTATCTACCAAATACATTATTGCTTTCCTCAACTTGTCCTCATACTGGATATCTAATTCCACATGCAATGCCAAGAGTTTGGTCTTTTCTTCTTCAAAATCCTCTGCAATATAATACTGACATCTTTGGGGTGTGTCTAGCATTTCAATTAGAGGAGTTAATTTAAAAGTATCAATTGGTGGATGAGGATAAGTCATTCTAGGCTTGCTAGACTATTCTTGGTGCCCTATCACCTTATTCTTAAGTCCTATTCTTTTTTGTACTTCTCTATTATAAGTTGACATGACTTGTTCATATTTTTCTTGTAATTCTAATCTCTCTTTTTTCTCCCACAAGGCTATGGCTAGGGTAAGGTTGGCTGTTCCAACATTTAGCTCTGCAACTTCTGCATTTGGAGTATCCTCTACCCTTTTTACAATTAAGTTTCCAATCAAATTAGTGTCCTCAGGCTAACAGGAACTAGCTCTAGATCTTCTTCTCATAGACCAAATCATTAATGCAACATGATCCTCACTGAATTTATCACCTCTTAGCTCTTTTCTCACCTTTTCATCTACATTTAAATTCTTGGTAATAGAGTTAAAAACCATTGCATATGCAATGTCCCAATTGTGCAAGAGTAAAACCCCTGACAATCTTATCATTTTTCTCCCTTCTTCAGAGGTCAAGCTTTTAAACTCTTGCATCATTTCATCCTTTACCTAATCTTTTATAGATGCCTCTTCTATTTCAAGATGATTTTCCTTCCTCTTATTTCAACTTTCCTCAAATCGTTCAATGTTCATTCTCCATGCAAACTGGTAGAAAGCTCTTGATTTGACAAAGTTGTTATCAGAGAGAAATTCATGACTAGCTTGTTCTACCAAAGTGTCCAATTCCCTTCCTCTGTAATAAAAAATAGTTAGATCAAGGCTAGGAATGTGAGGCTCTTGAGGAATTCCTTCTTCTAATTCTATAGTAGTAATAAAAACCCCCCCTTGGGATCCTAATTGCTCCATAGTGAGCTATTCATCTCCTACATGTAATGGGGATTGGGAGGGTGAGTTTTCTTGTATTTGGGAAAATTGTTTTTCTTCTATCTTTTGACTCTTGGGCTTTGGCTCTTTAGGCCTCTCTTCTAAAACAATACTGGTTCATCCATTTATTCATTTACCTTTGTCAATTGTAGGCTCTTTATTCTTTATGACATTGTATCCAGTCCTCCTATGAATAACCAATTACCTTGATCCTACTGCAAGGGTAATAGATAACTTTTTCATTTTTTCTCGAGCCTTGTCAAGATAAAAATTGACAAAGAATGTTTTCTTTTCATTCATTGCCTCCATAATCTTAGGACAAGTAATCATTAACTTATTCAACTTATCTACCTCATTGTTTACATCTTTTAAAGGCTTATAACGTTTGTTAAAATAATTAATAAATTCTCAAACCTTGGAATGAACTCTCCACTTCTCCTTCTTGATCTCTTGTTTTTGGAGAGAGAATTAATTTCTTATTATATCTTCAAGGAAGGAGAGTTGATGTTTCTTGGCACTAGTCCTAGCCCTCTATTTGAATATATCAAAAAATCCTTCACTATCATTGAAATGATCATGAGAGACAACCATCTTGTACGGGTCTAAGAATTTATACAAAAATAACCAACCACCTTTTTTTATTATGAACTAATGGACCACTATACAAGATGGGAAAATAGAACCCCTAGACTGACTAGTCAGTTGTGCTTCCTCCAATCCACCTATCTACTACAGCATTTTATCTATTCCCATCTGAAGAGGTACTTGGTAGGGGAGTACATTTGGAGTTCCTTGGAATCCATATACTTTGAATACATTTGACATAGGCTATGGGAAAGCTTTAAAATAGTAGGGATATCCATAGGTCTGATAAAATCTAGCAATTCTATAGGTATCTTAGGATTATCCTTTAACAATAGACTCCTTAACCTAGATGCCAAGTATCTATCAAATCTCACAAAACTAGCCTCCTCTACATCCTAGGTCATATCTACACTTCACAATTTAACTAGCAAAGCTTCTCCCTCATATTTTCTATTCAATACCATTTCTTTTTTGAAGAAAGTAACTCCCTTATATAAAAACATATGCATCAATAAAGAATAGTGGCCAAATGTTTTCTCAATTTTTCCTTTTTCAATTCCAAATTTTCTTCTACTAAATTGGATGAAAAATAAAAAATAATATCCACACGAAAGGAAGAAATTTGTGTCATCATATACATGAACTTTATTGGCATAAAATCTTATTCATCTTCATCAAAAACCCTACACAAAGTCATGTAGATATATATGGCCCTGGTATTGAAAAACTATTTCTTGAAAGGTTCTTTAGTTGATGCTGTAACAAAAGGAAAATTACCAATTGTAGCCAAGTGTCCTCTCAATGCACCTTGCCTGACTTGATCTTTACAAGACACACTCATTCTCTAATCCTTGAAAATCAATGACCTCATGATAGTTTTTGGTTGGCTCCATTCCAAAAACCTCTTGAATTTCTTTTGTAGTAATTTTCATTAAACATTCCCCATCTATCCTCCTCACCATCCTAGCTACTAGGTTATAATTTTGGGCTACAACTATGAGAAGGTTTGAATCCATGGAAACCCTAGGAACTACTTACTTACCTAAGTCAAAATTCCATACATTTCCATGGGGGGGGAAATAATTTCCTCTCTAAGAACCATTTCTTAAACAATTGGAGACCTATTTTGGAAGTTATGGAATCCCTAGTCCAATTCCCCTTATCAAAAAACCATCTGCAATTTTGAGTTGAGGGTTTACAAGAACTATTTTCTTTATTTGGGTTGATTCATTTGTAGATTCACTCAATTGTTCCAGAAGATCATCATGGATATTTCTGCTAGCATATTCTACTTTCCTAGAGAAATGCTTTTTTGGAGGCATATTAAATAATAATGCAAAGAAATTAGAATTGTTTGAATTATATATAGATTGAGATACTTACTTGGCTCTCTATTTTCTTCTTTGAATGCTACAAGGAATCACTAATATAGAAATTTTTTCACAATTCAACCAGGTGAGAAGACAAGTTCTTCAATAGATTAGGCTCCAAAAAATCAAAGATATGTTTGCATGAAGGAATTCCTCGACTTTCTGCACTATATTCCTTGTTTTATCTCCCACAAGGAGCTTTAATTCTCATTAATAGATCACACAGAAATAGAGTGGCATTACCCTTCAAATTTGAAAATAAGTCATCGATTTTTCCTTTAGAGCAAATATCTCATGGAATCTAATAGTTTGACATCCTGACAACTCAACAACATATTGATGCATGGAATTTCATGACACCTTCCTAAATGGTCAATCCCACCACATATCCACATGGCAAGCTATCGCTATGTCACCAAGGGTAAAAAGATTGTGGCTTCCCTTGGAGACAAAGTGACCACTGTTGATCATGAGAAGATCCAACGGTGTAGGTCTTTTGTCTTATAACCTCATTCCTTCATGACTGGGTCTCATAGATAAGTATTGCTTGGTCTTTATGTCACCTTGAATAAATAACATGTAATTTCCTTTAGTGACAAAGTGAGAACCCTTGATCTTAAGGAAGATCAAGGGTTATCATTACTCAAACAATTTTTCAAATAAAGACATAAACTTGTAGGATATTAAAGTAAAAGCTTGGGTTAAAAATCATTTTGGAAACTCAAGATTGTTAAACAATATAAACAACCTTTAAAAGGTACTCGAGAATAAAAGGGGTGTTTGAAAGATTTTTCTCATGCATTTTTGTTTTGAAAAGGCATGTTATGTTAAAAATAATCTAAAACCATTCTAGGGAAATACTCAGTGAAAAAAAATTAGGGTTATTCTAGGGCTAACAAAATTTAAAAAACAAAACCCTAATTTTCACAAAGGGAACTTAGAACATTCATTCAGAGATTCATTAAGATAAACTTGAAGTGAAAACCAGACCAACAATGGCTCTATCTAGGGAAGATGAGTATGCATATTCATATGAGCACCCAAAATCCTTGGAAGAAGTAGACCAAACACTTGAAACAAATTTCATGTATATAGGGCTACACAAAAATTTATAAGGATTTATAGAATATACAGAAAACCTTAAACTACTATTTATGGAAAACAATTATTTTAGCAAAAAAACCTCTTCAAAAACTATCCATGAACTAAGAGTTCAAGAATATTGCCTAATAAATCCTTCAAAATATAAGAATCTTCTCCCTATGTAGCTTCCACTAGATAAGGACCTAGCCATATAGGATCAAACTTTCCATGCTTCCCTTTATCTTCAATCCTAGCATTCCACATGAGAACTAGGTCTTCAATTTAAAGTTTCTTATTTACTATCTTTATGTCATATAACATTTTGACTTGTAACTACAATTTTGCAATTCTGAGAGAAGCCTCTTTTCTAGTTTCAGTTAACCCTACTAATTCATCCATTCTTTCCTTCATATCATCAATGATATCTTCATTATACATCTATATGTAATTGTATAGGCCTACTAGATTTTTTTGGGGCATTCTTGCCTAGATTTCATATATAATATTAAAAGGTGTCACACCCATTACTTTCTTTATTGTTACCTTGTTAGCCTATATCACAAACTATAATTTGGAATCCCATGCCTTTTTGTTATCATCTAGAGTCCTTTTTATGACTTTTATCAAGCTCTTATTGGTAGATTCACCTTGTCCATTTCCTTGTGGATGATAATATGAGGATGTTGACCTAGTTATGCCATATATATCACAAAATTTTATGAATTCTTCTAACTTAAAACACATTACATTGTCAGTGACAATCCTCTAAGGGCATCCAAACTTGTAATGATATTTTTAAAAAAAAAATTTATTCACCAATTTACTAGTAACATTTTTTGTGGGAATGGCTTCCACCCACTTTGTAAAATAATTTGTGGCTACCAAGATCCTATTGGAATACTTTAGAATAACTGAGAGGGTAGGGGGTGAATCAGTTATCCAACATCTAGATGTATAAATAAAAATTTTCACAGCTTAGTGAACCCATAAAACATCTATCTTCATGCATGCATCCATAGTCTTATGCAATCACTTAAATATTGTAGGTTACTGTTAAATCAACTTGTAGAAATGAAAATATGAAACATAACAGATTCATCAACACACTTGACACCATGATTTATGTGGAAACCCAATTTGGGAAAAACCACCAATAACATGCTACTCTTTTTCACTCTTATGTAGTGATACCCTATGACAGGCCAACCCTATTAAAGGTTACAATAACACTATTAAATGTGACTTTGTTAAAAGATTCAAATCACCTTATTGGGAGTGAGCCTTTTTAGAAGACTTTAGACCATTTACTTGGAATATCACCTGGTTAAAGGATTTACAAATGATTGTTAGTTCAACCTCAATCCAAAGGATATACCCTAGACTAATACAATTATTAGAGAGTAATAGTAAGGCTTGATATGATAATAAATTACAACTCCATTTACATATTATATATCACTATTTTAGTCCTACATTCTACTTGGCCTTTGCTCATTGTAGCTCTAATAGCTTGTTCACCTTCAAGCATTCATACCCTTAAGCCTTCTTGCTTAACATGCCATTACAAACTCTATTCTTAGGTCACTTGATGAAGTAAAGCCATTGACTCCTTGTCTCCCTTAGGTTCTTGCACATTAAAACATTTGCTTCTGACTAGCCATTCCTATAAATAAGAAATTAAGATCTTTTACAACTCATTCTTCATTGTCCAATTTAGGATTAGGATAGATTAGATAGGATACAATGAATCTACCACACATCCCACATCTTTTCTAGAAACTTCTCCTTGAATCCTCTTTGAATTCACCTAAAAATGGTTTACCTTGAATTTTGTGCCTCCAGCTCATCAACCTTATCTTTCACCTGGTTCACATAATCCAAGAAAACAAACGTGTCAGCTCAGATCCATCGAATTCATGATCTTTTAAATAATGTAACCACTCGACATTGTCTTACTTCTGATGCTAGGCACATAGTGTGTTGCTCAAAATCCTTTATGAAATTACTCGACATGAACTAAAGTTTACCAATGCTCAACATCAACTAAACTTTACTCAGCATCCACTATTCTACTTGACATACACTAGAATTGTAAGAAAACTAAAGTGTGGAAACAAATTCCTCCACTAATCTCTTAAGGAAAGTATTGTGCAAATTATTTTTAAATCCTTACAATTTTAGATTCACTTTCAATAAAACAACAATATTACAATCAACCATGAATACATAAAATAGATAGAGAAATAATAACACATAAACACAAAGATATGCAAGTGGAGAAAAACCTTTCGGTAAGACAACCCCACCTCTCCAAAACCTGCACAATGTATTATCTTCAACTCAAAGGTTACAACACACTTACAATGCAAGATCTTTTAGGACACAAAAGACTTATCCAATAGCAACCAACAATATGCTAATCACACTCTCCCAAAGATAACTCTTACACGTCATAGGAATCTGTTAGAAGTATTTTAGTCATGATCTCCTTACACACAATTAAATATTCCAAAGATATCTCTTACGCGTCATAGGAATCTGTCATAACCATTTTAGTCATGATTTCCTTACACACAATTTAAGATGCTGACACATGCTAGTGGAGTGGCACATCAACATGCCAACTAGACATGTACACTCACACTTAGTTACATTATTTGAAAAAAATACATTTACAAAACAAATAACAAGAATAAGAATGATCTAAGGTGGATACACCTTATTCCTAACATTCTCCCACTTGTCAAATGCCTTGTAAGAGAAACAAGAACATAACAAGAACTAACCACTATAGGCCAAAAGGCCCATAGACCCTGAACACCATCTGAACTTCTCTGTGCCCACAATTTCATTAATGCATCTACAACATTCTTTATAGTATCCACCTTCTACAAATTTACCTTTCCATCTTCCACCATATCTCTCACAAAGTGAAACTACACATCAATGTGCTTTGTTCTAGCATGGAAAGTTGAATTCTCTACAAGATGAATAGCACTCTGACTGTCACAACAAATACTAATTTGTCTTGCATCAACACCAATATCAAAACACAATCTCCTAAGCCAAATGGATTCCTTACAAGCATGAGTAGTAGCCATGTACTTAGCTTCTATAGTGGAGAAATCAACCATAGGTTGTCACTTATTCATCCAAATAATGGAACCACCAAACATAGTAAACACATAAGCATTGGTGGATCTCCTGCTATCAATATCACCTGTCCAATCTAAATCCACAAATCCATTAATATAAACTAAATGCAGAGCTCTAGAAGAGTTACCATGATAATAAATGGAGTAATATGATGTACCCCTTAAATATTTTAATACTTGCTTAACTGCACCCAAATGTACCTATCTAGAATTAGCCATAAACTGGCTTAGAACTCCTACGACTTGGCAATGTTTGGTCTAGTACAAACCATAACATACATAAGACTTCCAACTACACTAGCATAAGGTACTCTAATCATGTCCTCCACCTCACTAGGAGATTTTGGACAATCATCTATAGATAAATTTGTTCCCATAGAAATAGGAACACACAATGGTCTATAATCTGCCATGCTAAACCTTTCCAACACAAACCTCACATACTTATTCTTACTCAACCAAAGTTTTCTGTTAGACCTATCTCTACTAATTTCCATACCAAATATGTACCTTGCTTCCCCAAGATATTTCATCTCAAATTGTGCTGACAATTGAGATTTAAAATTAGAAATCATACCCTTACCCTTCCCAAATAGCAACATATCATCAACATATAATGGAACAATAAGAAAGCGATCATTTTCAACTCTGAAGTAAACACAATGATCTAATTTCAATCTTACAAATCCAATTGACAACACAAAGGCATCTAAACTTAAGGTACCACATCCTAGGAGATTGTTTCAAACCATACAAAGACTTCTTTAATCTATAAACCTAAGATTCTTTACCTTTAACAATGTAGTGCTCAGGTTATGACATATAAATCTCTTCCTACAAATCACCATGAAGGAAAGTTGTCTTCACATCCATCTGTTCTATCTCTAAATCATATGTTGTAGCAAGAGATAATAGAAATTTAATGGATGTCAAATTTTCAATAGGAGAGAATATTTCACCATAGTCTATTCCCTCTATCTATGAATACCCCTTTGCAACCAATCTAGCTTTGTACCTTTCAACACTACCATTTGCACAAAATTTCTTCTTGAACACCCATTTGCTACCAAAAGGTTTCCATCCTTTAGCAAAAGGTACAAGGTCCCAAGTTTTTTTTATCTAATGAAGCCATCTCATCATCCATGGCCTCAGTCTAAAAACTTGCATCTTCCATATCCAAAGCCTCTTTCACAGATCTAGGCTCATCAATGTTAGTAATCAAAGAAAAGGCACAACTAGAATATAACATAGAATAGCCAAACCTTTCTACCTACTTTCTTACTCTTGTGGATCTCCTCAAGGGCTGAGATTGAGGTTGTTCTTCTTCTTCTTTTGAACTATCAGAGCTACTAGAGCTCTCCTCATTATTAGACCCAACATGGTCTTTTTATTCAGTCTTCTTATGGATAGGAGGCAACTAAACAATATCTTCCTTCTTTTCTTTTTCATCTAGTTGTAGCACAATAGGAGAAGATGTTAGCTCTCTAAAAATAACATTTCTACTATACAACACCTTACAAGTCATAGGGTCCCAAAGCTTGTATCCTTTCATACCAACACTGTATCTGATGAAAATACAATTGATAGCTTTGTTTTCCAACTTAGATCTTTTCTCCTTTGGAACATGTTCATAAGCTTCACAACCAAAAACATGAAGATGTCTAATTGAATGATTCTTACTAGACCAAACCTCCATAGGTGTCTTACCAACAATAGATGATGTAGGAGATCTATTAACCAGATAGAAAGTAGTAGCCACAACTTTAGCTCGAAATTTTTGTTCAAGACTAGCTCCACTAAGAATACTCCTAGCCTTCTCCATCAATGTCTTGTTCAATCTTTCTACAACTGGAGTTGTCTTATGCCTCTGATACCTCATTCTTTACAAAACTATTTGAACTCTATTGAGAAAAACTCACCATCATTGTTAGTTCTCACACACTAAATCTTCTTACTTGTCTAATTCTCTACAAGGGCTTTAAATTCCTTGAACTAACTAAAGACTTGTGTCTTAATTTTCAAGAAATAAATCCATGTCCTTCTACTATAGTCATCTATAAAAGATACAAAAAATATAGACTTGGAGATTGAAGGAACCTTTATAGGACCAAATACATCAGAATGAATAAGATCCAAAACATCAGAAGATTTGTGAGAACTAAAGTAAAATTGAACACAATTTTTTTTACCATAGACACAATATTCATAGAAGTTGAACTCAAGGTTACAATCATTTAACCCCTCAATGAAGTTCTTGTTCTTCAGGGTTTTGAGACCCTTCTCACCAATGTGGCCAAATATCATATGCCACAACATTATATTTTCTATAGGAAGCTTTCCTTCCAATGTGTTTGCACCTTTAGATACACATGTTGCACTGCCATTGAAACCAATAACCATACTCTTCTTTACTGCTCATTCAGATGGTGGGTATGAAGTAATGGCTACTCTCTTCTTTTAGTCAAAAGAACTATTGCATTGAGAAATGCATGCATCAAGCTAAAATAGAGTACCTCTCCTAGTACCCTTAGCAAGCACTATAACTCCTCTCATAATCTTGCATCCATCTTTAGAAAAAACAACTTGCATACCTACATCATTTAGTATACATATAGATAATAGGTTTCATGCCAAACTAGGGATGTGCATTACCTTGTTGATCCCTTTTACTTGTCCATGAGGGAATATAATAGTGACTCATCCTTGTCCAACTATCTTTAGGTGAGAATCATCACCCAAGTGCACCTTTCCACCATCAAAAACTTCATACTTTGAGAACCATCTTCGAGGAGAGGTCATGTGGAAAGAAGCACCCAAGTCTATCAACCACACATCACCAAATGCATGTGCTACCAAGATTGCAATGAAAGCATCTCCATCTTCTTGAGATTTTTCTAAACCTAAATCTGAGGCCTTCTTCTTCTTCTTTGGCTCTTTACAATCTTTATAGAAGTGCCTAGTCTTATCATAGTTCCAACATTTTGCCTTGGACTTTCCAGGAGTCTTTGATTTTCCATGGGATTTGGATCTACCCTTTGTAGACTTATTGTCATTTTTCTTGCCTCTATCATTGGATCTACCACCAACATCAAGAGCTTCCTTAGCCAAATCTGATGACTTTCTCCTCATCTCCTCAGATAATAGTGAAGACACCACATCATCCATTCTGAAAGTGACTATAGTACTTCCAAGAGCCATCACAAGATGGTCCCATGAATCCAACAAGGAACATAACAGGGTCATACATCAATCCTCCTTCTCTATCTTGACACCAGATGATGTCAACTATGAATTAGTAAATTAGAAGCATTTAGATGATCTATAATAGATCCTCCTTCCTCCATTTTTAGAGAATACAACTTCTTCCTTAGGAACAACTTGTTCACTAGAGATTTGGCTTGATACACAAACCCAAGCCATGTCCACAAACTATTTTTGGTTTTCTCATCAAGAACATTCAAGAGAACTGAATCATCTAGACAAACTCTAACGAGACCCTTAGTTTTTTGATCCTTGAGATCCTAATCTACTTGAGATATTGTTGTGGGTCTCACATCAAGTGAAGTCACCTCCTAGAGATCACGATATTTAAGAAAGTCTTCCATCTTGAGTTTCCACAACTCAAAATTACTGCCATTAAATTTCTCCACCTTCATTTTTTTGTATGATGAACTAGCCATCTCAATATGAAAATAAGATTCAGAATTCTTTGCACAAAACTCCCACTCAAACTTGAGATAGCCAACAACTAGGATCAAAAGTTGATCAAGCTCTAATACCACTTGAAAGGAAACTCAGGTGTAGAAATAGCTTCCTGCACTAATCTCTTAAGGAAAGTATTGTGCAAATTCTTTTTAAATCCTTACAATTTCATATTCACTTTTGGTAAAACAACTATATTGCAATCAACCATGAATATAGAAAATAGATAGAGAAATAATAACACATAAACACAAAAATATGTTGGTGAGGAAAAACCTTTTGGTAAAAAAACCCCACCTCTCCAAAATCTTCGCAATGTATTATCTTCAACTCAAAGGTTACAACACACTTATAGTGCAAGCTCTTTTAGGACACAAAAGACTTATCTAGTAGCAACCAATAATACACTACTCACACTCTCCCAAATATAGCTCTTACACATCATAGGAATTCATCATAACCATTTTAGTCATGATCTCCTTACACACAATTCAATATTCCAAAGATAGTTCTTACGTGTCATAGGAATCTATCATAACCATTTCAATCATGATTTTGTTACACACAATTCAATATGCCGATACATGCAAGTGTAGTGACACATCAACATGCCAACTAGACATGTACACTCACACTTAGTTACATTATTAGCAAAAAATACATTTACAAATAAAAAAAAGAATAGGAATTATCCAAGGTTGAGACACCTTATTCCTAACAAGAATAAGCATTTACTCACCTCTAACCAATTTTTTTCTTAGCTTGCACTAACTTTTCTTGGAACCTACTATCCACTTAGTCAATCTTGGTAGACAAACTTTGTGTAACTTGTTCTTCTAAACTTTTTTAGTGTAACCGACCTTTGTAACATTAATTAGATTACCAATACATCATGTTATCACTATCTTACCTAATTCTTGTACTTCTTTACATAATCATAAATCAACCTTTCCTCTAGGTGCTATTGTTACATCTTTTGATCAAATCCTCTTCATTAATCAAGTGATAGTACTTGAATCATATAAGTAGTTATCTTACCAACAAATAGAAGGTTTGACATTAGTGACAAAACAATGATTGAAACATATTTATTATACTCCATTCTTAAAAATCTTCCACAAACAATAGTCTTCTTCAATCTCAACAGATCCATGAGCAACCAATACTTGACTTAGGGGAAATTTCACCTATGAAATTCATGCTCCATTGCTAGAAACTTGCCTGAACTTCAGCTATTTTAAGAGGACTATTTCCAATTTTTTTAGCTTACCTACAAATCTCTGACATGCATCACATTTCCTAACAAGTAATTGTGCATATTTAAAAAGAGCAGGCCATCAAAATCTAGCTCTCATTACCTTATGAGTAGTGGTTTAATCCATGTAGTGTCCTAGATATTCCTAAATGCATTTCATTTAATATCTCCTTTGATTTTTCTTGATCAATGCACTTTGGTAATACTCCTTCAAAGTTCCTCCACCATAGATTATTTCTAACAATAATATATCTAATTGAATGCAACTTTTTGGTTCTCTTTTCATTATCTATCAGATGGGATGGAGCTTCCATGTGTTGCAAATAGTATATTACATTGGTGTACCATTCATAATGATCCATATCACATAATCCTGACCTTAAATCATCTACTACTACATTTATTTGATTGGCATCTAGGTTTGATTAAGCCATGAGTTTTGCTAATCCTTGACCTTTTACAAACTTAGTAATTTGGATGCCAATGTTAAACTCTTTAATTCTATTGATCCATCTACACCTCCTAATAGACACTTCCTGCTAAGAAAAATATCCTTTATAGCTACACTTGGTACAAATTTTATAACAATGGCACCTAAAAGATAACACCTAAAAGCTTTGACAACCTTTACTAAGGCATAATTTTATTTTTCATTTATCTCATACTTCAATTTAGAAGGTTGAAGGGACTTACTAAAAAATGCAATATGCTGCTCATACCCTTTCTCATTTTTTTGCAATAAAATTTCTACCATAGTACAAAAGGATGCACAGGAAAAAAATATGCATTGGTTTTATATAATCAGGAGTCCTGAGGATTGGGGCATTTTTTATAGCAGTCTTGATGTCTTGAAAATCTTTTGAAGGTTCACTATCCAAATTATTAATAGCTCCCTTTTTTAGCATTTTAAATATTGTTCTACTAATCTTAGCAAAATTAGTAACAAATCTTCTTAAAAAGTTTACTTGCCCAAAAAATGATTGTATTCCTTTACATTATTTGGCTTGGGAACTTTATCAGTGGTAGCTACTCTTTTAGGGTCAATCTTCACACCATCCTTTGACACTATATGACCTAACAATCTACCTTCTTTTACTCCAAATGTACCTTTCTCTAGGTTTAAGGATACTCCATATTCTAAGGCTTTAATGAACATTTTCTCTAAATGTTTATAGTGGTCTTTAGCCTTTTTTGAATATGTTGTAAGATTATCTTGATACACCACCATAAACTTATCAATATATTCATGAAAGGCTACATCCATAGCCCTCTAAAAAGTTGCTCCTGCATTAATTAACCCAAATGGCATTCTTACATAGATATATGTGCCCCACAAAGTAGTAAAGGCTATCTTAAACTATTCCATTTAATTTATAAGAACCTGGTTGTAACTTAAGAATTCATCCATCATAGACATTAGGTCTAAACCAGTCACTCGTTGCAACATGGCTTCCATATTAGGCAAACCATAGTTGTCTTTCAAGGAGGCAATATTTAAGTTCCTAAAATCCACACAAAGCCTTATATCTCCATTCTTCTTTCTGATAGGCACTAATTTTGATACCCAAGTAGAGTTTCTAATTGGCTTAATTATCCCTCTATCCCTTAGCTTTATTAATTCTTCTTACATTTTGGGAGCTAAGGTAGGGTTTACTAGTCTTTTCTTTTGTCTGAAAGGTTTGACATTTTGCTTAAGTGATATGACATGTTCAAACATATCTTCTCTATAGGCTTTGAGGTCATCATATGACCATTCAAAAACATGTCTATACTTTCTTAGAAAATAAATAAGAGGCTTTCTAATTTCAATAGATAGGTTTTGACCAATATAAACCTTTTTTGGGGCTTCAAAGATACCAAGGTTTATTTCTTCAAGTTCTTGTGGTTTGTGATCTCTAACTCTAGACTTCACTCTATCTTGGTTATCAAATATTCTTTCCAAAATTACCAATCCTTTGGGCACTTTTTTAGTTTTTAGCTACAAAATTTCTTGGCCAAAGATTGTCTCGTTGCCATATGTTGTTTCAATTAGAGCACTGCAATCTAGTTCTTGGCCATTACAATTGTCTTCACTTGACAAAAAATTTAGAATATCTCTATCATCCTTTAAAACTTTCCAATGTTCTATATTATCAAGGATTGAGGACTGGTTTTGTACTTCAATTTGTGAAATCCTAACAAATGATACATATTTAGGCTTAATAGCTACATTTGCCAATAGATCAGCCATCTTGTTATAACTCCTTTCCATCCAAGAGATACCAAATGCATCAAATAATTCAATTTGGTCCCATACAACATTTATGTACTACTTCAATCCCTTATTTTTTGATGCATAAGTTTCTCTTACTTGGGAAACTACTAATTTAGACTCACCAATAACATATAATTTTTTTATTCCATTGTAACTTTTTAATTCCATAATAGGTTTCAACTCTTAATCCTAGTAAGAGTGCTTCATATTCTGCTATGTTATTAGTACATAAAAAGTTCAAGGTGAATGAATATCTAAAAGTGTTATTTTTAGGAGACACAAAAACTACTCCTACTCTTGAACCTTCTTTAGAACTTGCCCCATCAAAATACATGGTTCACAAAATTTATGAATTTATGCACCATTCCACCTCATTTACAATCACAACTAGGAGTTTGTTAACTTCTTGGATAATTAGCTCTACCCTGAATGCATTTACATCAGTATCTAGAAAATAAGTGGAATCCTTATCAACATCATCCCCAAAAATATGGTTAACCCTTGGCTCCTTCTCTACCTTAACAACCTTGTCACCTACATGAAAAGTGGCATAGGATAATTCACATTGTAGGCTATCTCATATGCTATTGCTCCTTTTTTTGGATAGCAACATTCCATAATGTGGACAAATATCAACTACAAGGACTGATATTGTTAGTTCTACATCAAGGTATGCAACTAATTTGAAAGGTAATTCATTAATAGTACCTACAACAAGCACCTCCCTAGCATTCGTAACTCTACATCTACCTTGTTTGGTGTCTACTTGTAAACTAAGGCTTCCATGACTTTGAAAAGCACAATAGTATTAGAAGCTCTTGAGTCTATCATTCAATTCTTTAGAGTCCTTCCTTTTATAACCAAACTAAGAAAAAATGGGTCAATATCCTACAAGTAAGCTACAGATGAATCATCTAACAACATTTGAGGGATTTGTGACATAATCTCACTATCTTAAACTACCACTAGGGTTTGTTGGATATTTTTTTGTTCAATAGTATTACTACTATCACCTATCCCACCCAACCATGATAAATTTTTACTCTTGTGTTCATCTATTCTAAATAATTTAGATAAAGGCACTTTAATAGCTATTTGAGACAACATAGATATCATGTCAATTGGGTTACATACAATAGGTTTTATAATAATACCTAGAGCTAAGGTCTTTTGAACAGCAAACACCACTATTTTCTTAGCAACATTAGATCCTAATTCCTTCTCTTGCACACTTGCCTTAACTAGCTCATTTGTCTAAAATTTGACCTTCTTTTTGGGCTCCCACTTCTTGGTCTTACTGTCTTTGATCTTTGCTATTACTGAATCATCTTTCTTACTATCATCCTTCATCTTATGAGTAATATCTTTAATGAAGATACCAAAAGGTTTACCAGTTTCATTGTTAATCATCCCAGGCTTCTCAAATTGTAATTACTATGAACTTGAGAGACCAATTCTGCTATAATTTTGTCAATCTCCTCATTAGAAGGTTTTCTTATATTTATATGACCAACATCTAAGGATGTAACACATACCTTATCCTCATCATAGTCTTCACTATCTAAAAATACTTACTGATGGTGTAATTGGTAAATAGTTCTGTGATCAGTAATATCATTTTCATGCTCTTCTAGATCATAATCTTCAAATTCATCACATATATTAATCATATTGTAGCTTACATCATCATGATTCCTTCCTTCTTCTTCTTCCTTATTTTGCACATTTTGATTTGCAGCAAATGATTAGGCTACTACACAATAGTCTAAGGAGTGAGGTGATTGGTGTATGATGCACCATAACACATCATCATTCATGTTGATTGAAATTTTTTGCATAGGATTAGGGGTACGAGTAGTTTTGCATTCTTGGCTACCTATTAAAATGATTGTTGTTCATTGGGGCTTTTCCACCAGTATTAGATTTGTGCACATTAAAAACTACTGGGTTCATCTTTTTCAATAAATCCAACACTTGATCCATTGTGGCTTCCTCAAGCTTCTTTCCTATAAGAGATTTATCATTTTCCTTCTTATTGTTCTTAGGGTTGAACAATTTTGGGTCATCTCTCCTTCATATCTTACCAGATGTTTTCCTATTGTTTTCAATATTCACAGCTATCTTGTAAGCATCCCTTAAAGTTTTGGGATCTTTATCTCTCAAAAGATAAGCCATTTTACTATCAAAGGCATTGAAGTATGCAGTGAGACAGACATGTTCATTTAATCTCATCACTTGGAATAACTTACACGTCCCCTTCGAAAACCTTACATTGAAATAAAAAGTAGATTCATTAGGGTTATTTTTGATATTTTTTAAATTATTCAACATGAAGCCAACATTAGTGTTATCTCCATATTGTTATTTGAGTAAATTTTCCAAATCACTTCATGAACTAATGCTATCATTCAGTAGTCTTCTAAACTAGTCCCTTGCATCTTTAGTTAATTAATGCATAAATAACTTCATCACTACATCCTTATGTTCTAATATAAAATCATTTAGCATGTGTATAAGAATTCTTAAATGCTCTTCACCTATGACAACATTATTTCCTGAAGGCTTCACAACTTTGTCTCTTAATTCAAATGATATTGGATTTGGAAAACCAAGAATACCTAAGAATGACATTTGTCTATACTTCTCCATGTATATAGATTTCATCTAAAAAACAACAAATTTTGATGTGCTTGCTGCATTGGCTTGGTTATGGATAATACTTTGAGAGTGTTGTGTTTGAACAATATGGATCTATGTACTACTAGTAGATGATGAAGAAGGGACAGATTGAGACACATTTTGATTAGAGACTACTGGTCCACAAGTGGGGACAACGGTTGTGGCTTGGGTGGATAAATTAGGCCATGAGGCTAAGGAAGAGTTGGATTTGATAAATTGAATCTTCCTCCTAGTTTCTACTGCCTGGGCTTCATTTTCAACTTTCTCAAGCTCTTTTGCTAGATCCTCCTTCTCCTTTTTAGCCTTTTCTAGATCCAAATATGACTTAGACATGGGAGGATATGTAGACTTATTTGGCACAACCTAAGGTTAATTTATCTAGATTCCTACAACCTTACCTTTCCCTTTATCTATTGGTTTGATAGTAGGCTCTACATGGTCTATTTGAATAGGCTTATAGGGTTGAACTTGAGATATAACAGGTTCTTTCCTTTGGCTTATGAGTTTTTCTTGTTCTAAAACCTTGGATCTCAAACTATCTATATCCTCAAAAATATCAACATGAAGAACTGAAGTCCTTTCTTCCAATTTTTTGTTTTGTTCTTTTAGGGAAGCCATCCTTCTAAGAAAATTATCTCTATCAATGAGAGCACTCATTGTGGCTTGTTCTCTTTCCTTCTCCAAATGAGCATGTTTGGCTTCTTCAGCAACTAATTATTTAGGACTCCTATTTTTGAGTATACTTCTTTTGGATCTATAGAATTTTCTTCTAAATCAATAGGATCATCAAGATCTATAAGTTTTGTTTCTATGTATGGAACAATTCTAGGATTAAAAGGGTCTTCCATAAAATTCTTATATGCCAACCTATGATTCATTTCATCTATCACATTTGGTCTATACAATCCATCTCCCATTGAAGACATATTCTTATCCTGATAAGCTCACTCTTCTTGCAATGGGGTACTAAACATCCCTCCTAAGAGCTCTATGGATTCTAATTTAGAGCTTAGTGAAGAGGATTCTCTCCCTACCACAAGCTAGTATTGAGAGTTTAATGATACACCACACCTTAGTTTCTAGATAGGATTTAAATCTTCTTTCTTCTTGTTTTGATTCTTCCTACCACCTTGAGGTAAATTAGTATACAATAATATTTTTGGATTGGCTCTTGTATAACCTCATGTACTTTTTCTTTTATCTTCCATTTGTGGAAATTACTTGTTAGTAAGCACTAGTTTCAAAACCTTGATCGAGTCACCGCCCTATTCTAGGGAAAATATAACATGAAATAGCCTATGACTCAAAGAAAATATCATGATAAATATGAATAATATTGACACAAAAGGAAATCAATCATAAAGAACATAGGACTGCAACTCTTGCTTAATAGATAAGACACTTTTATAAGGACAATATACATTAGTCTACACCTATGGTACTGGGGACTTTCTCCTTTTTAAAAAAAATCTCATGGTTGGTCACTAGAAAAGTCCAATATAACCTCAAGCAATTACTAAAAGAAACTAACAAACATGTATATAGATAGGACCAAAGACTACAATACATTTCACACATAAGCATGTGTTGAACAACTCCCTAGTAGAGTTGCCATTTTGTTAGCATTTTAAACTACCAAGTATCGAAATACTTGATACCAAGATAGTGAAGAGAAATTTACTCTAAGGATTAGCTATTTCCTATACTCAACTAAGAGGTCTTTAGATCTGGACCTAACATCAACAAAATCATAAAAAATTTCTACTCTTTAGGCTCTGCAAAACCAAGGTGGGTGCACCTAAGGGATAAAAGTTTCAAAACTTGATACTATCTTCACACTTAATTCATTCAATGATATCCTATTACAATACTCATCCCTCACAAAAAAATTTTAGTCATAATTCTTCTCAGATTTACAAGTGATTCTGGGTAACAACAACTAACTAAAACACATAGATTATTTGCAAACAAGTATTGACTCGCTATGATACTCTTCATACATTTAAAGTAAAATTGATTTTTATTTTAAGATTTTTCTTGATGCCTATCTATGATCTCTTCATATGAAAACTTTAATAATTGATCAATGCCTCATCCATTTGGATTTGGAGTTTACCCAACTATTGTGACCTAATTGATTACATCACAATCGATATAATCAGCAATTTTCCCTAAGATTAATTATTATACAAATCCCTCTTACTACCTGGAGATCTTATCATATCACTAAAGCATTTACTTAATTCATTGAATTAACAAAAATAATGAATTGATATACAACCTATCCTAGTTGCATTAAATTGAATAAGCTTTGCTCATACAATCTCAAGATAACCAGTCAATAACAGTGGAGAGAAGATTCAAAGAAAATAGAAATGGTGGTGATTAATCTTTGTATTAATTCTCTTTGAAATTTATATAACATTGGGATTATACTCAAAACAACTCAAGACAAGACACGACAATCTTTGAATGTTAGTGTATACTCATATTTGCAAAGAAAATACAACATAGAATTTGCATCAAGGAAACTAGAAAGAATAAAACTAGCAAAACTAAAAGTTGTACAATAGTTCGGACCCCCTCTCTAGCCTTGAAATCTCAATTATATAATGTGAGATGCAACAAGCTACAGGCCTAGAGAAAACTGAGAGTTGTCCTTAAGACAAAATGATATTTACAAAAGTTATTATAATAAAAGACAAAAATTGGTGCAAATGAATGATCTACATCATGAATATTCTATTATGGGGCCACTTTTGTTGCATTCTTTGTTGAGGATTTTGTGATTGGCTTTGTCACAATAATAATTCCTATGGAGAATGTGGCCATTTGACTTGCTTGTGATGGACCCTATTTTGATACTTGAAAACTGAGCTGAACTCAGGGTTCTCCATCCATGGCATCTTGTACTAACAAACTGATAGTCACACTTGATTGTCCTATTTCCAAATCATTAGTTTAGGCCTCTATGCTTGTGACTACAATTGGTTGTTTACCTTTTTTTTCTAATGCTTTTATCGATGCATTAGTTGATTGCAACTCATCTTGTTCCATATCATCCTCATATGTTTCACCAAGTTCTAACTATTTTGCATGCACAAAATCTACCATCCAATTGTCAAGAAATGTGTCATCTGGCTAATTAAAACTTAGAATCTCAAGCTATTTTTTCAATACATATTCTCCTAGTTTTTCTATTTCAATAAAATATTCTCTTTAAAAACCATAAAATATTTGAACTTTAACAACTTCTTTAGTTGTATTGGTCCACCATGCATGTCCCTTTTCATTTATGACCCTATTCATCCTTAGACATAATAGATCATCCAATTCCTTTGCCCATTCCTATTTATCTTTTTTATCCAGGGCATGGGGGAAGAGTTCAAAGTTTTTACTCTTATAATTTGCAAGATAATTTATGATTCTCCTTTGTAATGTGATTCTCTTATTATCAAACTCAGAGAGATCATTTGTCAAGTCAAAAGTCCTATCTATGTGTTCACAACATAAACTAATAAGTGAAAAACATAAATGGGTGACATCTTGTTCCCCGTTGTTCCATTTTTTGACAATTGGCTTTAGATCATCCTCATTTATTTTCAACTCATTCCACATGTTCATTAGTTTTTCCAATTGTTCATAGAATGTAGGCTAACCAATTTTATCTACCAAATACATTATTGCTTTCCTCAACTTGTCCTCATACTAGATAACTAATTCTACATGTAATGCCCAAAGTTTTCTCTTTTCTTCTTAAAAATCCTCTATAGTATAATAGTGAGGTCTCTAGGGTGTGTCTAGCATTTCAATTAGAGGATTTTATTTGAAATGTTCAACTGGTGGAGGAGGATAAGTAATTATAAGCCTACTCGACTATCCTTTGTGCCCCATCACCTTATTCTCAAGCTCTATTCTTTTTTGTACTTCTTTATTATAAGTTGCCAAGACTTGTTCATATTTTTCTTGTAATTCTAATCTCTCTTTTTTCTCCCTTAAGCTTGTGGCTAGGGTGAGGTTGGTTGTTCCAACATTTAGCTTTGTGGCTTCCTCATTTGGAGTATCCTCTACCCATTTTATAATTAATTTTCCAATCAAATTAGTGTCATCAGGCTAAGAGGAAATGACTCTAGATCCTCTTCTCATAGACCAAATCACTAATGTAGCATGATTCTCATTGAATTTATCACCTCTTAACTCATTTTTCACCTTTTCATCTATACTTAAATTCTTGGTAACAAATCTAAAAACCATTGCACCTGCAAGGTCCCAATTGGGCAAGAGCAAAACCCCAGATGATCTTATCATTTTTCTACCTTCTTTAGGGGTCAACCTTTTAAACTCTTGCATCATCTCATCCTTTACTTGATCTTTTATGGATGCCTCTTCCATTTAAGGATGCTCTTCCTTCCTATTATTTCACCTTTCCTCAAATTGTTCAATGTTCATTCTCCATGCAAACTACTAGAAAGCTCTTGATCTGACAAAGTTGTCATCAGAGAGAAATTCATAACTAACTTGTTCTACCATGGGGTCTAATTCCTTTCCTTTGTAATTAGAAATAGTTAGCTCAAGGCTAGGCATATGAGGCTCTTGAGGATTTCCTTCTACTAATTCTATAGCAGTAATAAAAACTTCCACTTGGGATCCTAATTGCTCCATTTGCTACTTAGTGAGTTGTTCCTCTCCTACATACAATGGGGATTGGGAGGGTGAGTATTCTTATGTATGGGAAAAAAAATTTTCTTCTATCTTTTTCCTCTTGGGATTTGGCTCTTCAGGCCTCTCTTCCAAAACGACACTACTTGATCCAATTATTTATTTACCTTTGTCAACTCTAGGCTCTTTATTCTTGATGAAATTGTAGCCAGTCCTCCTCTGAATAACCAATTGCCCTGATCCTACTATATGGGTAAAAGATAACTTTTTCATTATTTCTTGAGCCTTGTTAGGATAAGAATTGATAAAGAATGTCTTCTTTCCATTCATTTCCTCCATAATCTCAAGAAAAGTAATCATTAACTTATTCCACTTATCTACCTAAGTCTTTGCATCTTTTAAAGGCTTATAATCTTTATCAAAACAATTAATAAATTCTAGACCCATGGAATAAACTCTCCAATTCTTCTTCTTGATCTCTTGTTCCTAGAGAGAGAATTCATTTCTTATTATAGCTTCATGGAAGTAGGGTTGATGTTTCTTAGCACCAGTCTTATCCCTCTATTTGAATATATCAAAAAATCCTTCACTATCATTGAGACGATCATGAGAGATAGCCATTTTGTATGGGTCTAAGAATTTATACAAAAATATCCAACCACCTTTTGTGATTATGAACTAATGGGCCACTGTACAAGATGGGAAAATAGAAGCCCTAGATCGACTAGTTAGTTGTGCTTCCTCCAATCCACCTATCTTCCACAACATTTTAGCTATTCCCACCTTAAGAGGTACTTGGTAGGGGAGTACATGTGGAGATCCTTGGAATCTAGAAACTATGAATACTATTGACACAGGGTATGGTATGGTATCTTCTCAATTATGGGAAACCTTTAAATTAGTAGGGCTATCTGTAGGCATGATGAAGTTTAGCAATTCTTTAGGTATTTGAGGATTATCCTTTAACAATAGGCTCCTCAACCTAGATGTGAAGTATCTATCAAATCTCACAAAACTAGCCTCCTCTACATCCTAGGTCATATTTGCAATCCACAATTGAACTGGTAGAGCTTCTCGCTCATATTCTCTATTCAACACCATTTCTTTTTCAAATAAAGTAACTCCCATATATAAAAATATATGCATCAATAAATAATTGTGACCAAATATTTTCTAAATTTTACCATTTACAATTCCAATTAGACCTATGTGAATTTCTTCTACTGTATAGGATGCAAAATCAAAAATAATATCCACACCAAAGGAAGAAATCTGTGTCATCATATACATGAACTTTATTGGCATAAAATCTTGTTTATCTTCACCAAAAACCCTACACAAAGTCATGTAGATATCTATGGCCCTACTATTGAAAAAATGTTTGTTGAAAGGCTCTTTAGTTGATGTTGTAACACAAGTCAAATAATTAATTGTAGCCAAGTGTCCTCTCAATGCACCTTGTCTGACTTGATCTTTACGAGACAATTACTCCTTCTCTAATCCTTTAAAATCAATGACCTCATGATAGTCTGCGGTTGGCTACATTCCAAAAACCTCTTGAATTTCTTTTGCAATAATTTTCATTAAACATTCCCCATCTATCCTCCTCACCATCCTAGCTACTGGGTCATAATTTTGGGCTACAGCTATGAGGTGGTCTAAATCCATGAAAACCCTAGGAACTACTAACTTACCTAAGTCAAAATTCCATACATTTTTATTGGGGAAAACAATATCTTCTCTGAGAACCATTTCTTAAACAATTGGAGACCTATTTTGGAAGTTATGGCATCCCTACTCCAATTCCCCTTATCAAACAAACCATCAACAATTTTGAGTCCAGGGTTTACACGAACTATTTTCTTTATTTGGGCTGATTAATTTGTAGATTCACTCAATTGTTCTAGAAAACCATCATGGATATTTCTTCTAGCATATTCTACTTTCCCAGAGAAACCCTATTTTGGAGGCATATTGAATAATAATGCAGAGAGATCAAAATTCTTTGAATTAAATACAAACTAAGATACTTACTTGGCTCGCTATTTCTTGCTCTAAATGTTGCAAGGAATTGCTGATATAGAAAGTTTTTCATGATTCAACTAGGTGAGAAAACAAGCTCTTCAATAAATTTAGGCTCCAAAAAACTAAAGATACTTTTGCGTGAAGAAATTCCTTGACTTTTTGCACTATATTCCTTGTTTTATCTAGCATGAGGAGCTTTAATTCTCATTAATGGATCATACAAAAATATAGTGACCCTTCAAATTTGAAAATAGGTTGTTGATTTTTGAAAAATCTAACTATTTAGGAATAAAACATTTTATGACTCAACTTCGATCTTCCTAGTTGGTAGTCAAACCAATTGATTTCTTCCATGTGAGCCTTTTCTTTCATTGTTAGAAACTTATATTGGTCCCACTTACAACTCTGTACACATGTCAGGTTCTCGCTATGTTGCCAAGGGTAAAAGTCAAGCAACTCTTATTGGTGATATAGCAACCATTGTTGATCAACATTGCATCGAGAGGTAGAGCTCATAATAATTGCATTGTAAACAAAGTGGGCTAGTAGTATTTCCTTTAAGTAACTATGTCACCAAGGAAAAATTTTTGGCAACTCCTATTAGTGAGAAAGCAATCATCGTCGATCTTGAGAAGGTCTAATAGTGCAGACCAATGTTGCATTTCCTTCAGAGTGAATCCCTTGTGGTAACTAACAGTCTGACATCCTAACAACTTGACAACCAATTGATGACCTATACTTTCATGAAACATTGTTGAAGTGTTGGTCCCACCACATATCCATGTGGTGGGTTGTTTCTATGTCACCAATGGTAAAAATCTTGTAGCTTCCATTGGCAAAAAAGTGACCACTATTGATTGTGAGAAGATCTGACGGTGCAGGTCTTTTGTCTTATAACCTCATTCCTACATGATTGGGTCTCGTGGATAAGTACTACTTGGTCACTATGTCACATTGAATGAATAGCATGTAATTTCCTTTGGCAACAAAGTGACAACCCTTGATCTTAAGGAAGATCAAGGACTATCATTATTTAATCAATTTTTCAAATAAAGACATACACTCACATAATATTAAAGTAAAAGCTTGGGTTAAAAATCATCTTGGGAACTCAGGATGATGTTAAACAATATAAAAAAACATTTTAATAGGTACCCAGGAATAAAAAGGGGTATTTGAATATTTTTTCTTGTACATTTTTATTTTGAAAAGGCATGCTATGTTAAACATAATCCAAAAGATTTCTAGGGAAATACTTAGTGAAACAAAAATTAGGGTTATTCTAGGGTTAACAAAATTAAAAACACAAAACCCTAATTTTCACAAAGGGAACTTGGAACATTCATTCAAAGATGCATTAAGATAAACTTGAAGTGAAAATTAGACCAACAAATAGTTTGTTAGTAATGTTAGAAAGTACGCAAGCCCTGGTATCACACGTGTGAAGTTTTGTATACATTGTGAGATGATAGTGCTATTATAATAATTAATTAATTATCTTATTATAATTAATTGGGAAATCCTTAAGGTCGACTCAAGGAATTATTTTGAAGATATGGTATAAAGGAAAGATGTGTTGTGATTTTTGTATGAAGTACAAAGTCCAAAAAGGAGCAGAGTGTTTGATAAATGTGTATAAGAAATCCAAGGGATTATTGGATGCAAGATTTATGATCTAGTTACAAGATTAGAAGGATTAGAGGTATAGTTGATAAGACAAATGAAGAGGAAGGAATTATATTTAATTTCTGTTATTCTGCAAGGAATAATGCAAAGATCATTTGGGCAATGGGTTCATTGGTCTTATCCTTGAAGTTGTTTGGGCAGTGGGTCCAACTGTCTTCCAAAACTCCTAATAGAGATTCAGAGTCTCCTAATAAAGACTCATATGTACTGAATGTATTCATAGACTCCTAATAGGGTCCATTCTCTAACAAGGAATATTTATATTAGTACATCACCTTGTGGGTACCAACGCCACTGGGGTTTTCCCTCTAATCAAGGGTTTCCCTAGTTAACATATTTGCTATTATTGTGTATGAGTATCTTGTTGTGGTTTTTTATTATAATTTTCATATGGTTAAAGTTTAATAAGGTAGATACTTGTAATATTAGATGGATAACATATTCACTCCCCCCCCCCTCTTAGTTATATTGGTGGACTATATATTCTAACAAGTTGCTACTTGAGTAGAGTGTCATATCAAGATGATTGATGAAGAGGATTTGGGAATAAGAGATAACAAGAAGACCTAGTGGAAAGGTTGAGTTATGTGGAACTACAATGGACACTTTATCAGTTAGACTTTGACAAGATAATTTTTATTTATTTTTGTTAACAATTTGCTAATAGTGATATGCAATTGTTTTCATTAATGGAAACACATGATGTACATGTTGATAGGAAACCTTGAAAATTAAGATACTTAGTGTTTGGTTATCAAAAAATTGTCTAAGTATAGAATTTGGTTTACAGCAGTGTATTGTTTTGTTTATAACATGTTGTAGACATCATGTTATGACAAGTGAAGTTACATGGAGATAATTTACATGTTGATGATGACATGTATAACATTGGAAGTTTGTACGAACTATATAGAATAGAGTTAATAAAATTTTGATGAAGTAGGACAGTGGAATTGAAGGGAAGAGTTTTTTTGGTTGTAAAATAATTACTTGTCAAATTAGGGCTGACATCTTAGATGTTTATTCTAACTAGGAAAAGTGAATTGTGGTCTTAGCTAACCCAACAATATTTTATGTAAAGGCGAGGTATTTATGCAAAGGACCTCTTGTGATAAGAAGTGTGTAAAAGGTGTTAACATTTATTATTCTATGAAGGAATTAAAATTCCTAATCGACATAGTTGAATTCTTAAAATATGTAAATGATGCAATGGAGCCTAGTGGGACTGGTCATAAGGTGATCAACTTGTCTGAAAAGCTTCTTCACTGAAGTCCTTTAACCAAATCTCTTCATAAGGATGATCAAATGTGAAAGAAGCAATCAAAAGTTCTACAAGGATGATACCAATTTATCACAACCCTATTCCCAAAAAAGGAAAACCCTAATCACTAGGAAACCCTATGAACAAGACACCATATCACAAGTTACTCACAATGTACAAATTGACCAATTTGGAAAAATAAACTTAAACTTTTTCAAATGACCAAGGAAGACTCCAACACATTGGAATAGTCTATTTAAGTCACCAATGACATGAAAAAATTGTTAAAACCAAACTATGTAAGTTTTTCCACATAGTTTCTTTGTTAAATCATCAAAAAAAGACTAGTAGCCCTTTTTGATGAAAATCAGATTTGAAAGGAAATATGTCCACACAACCTAGGAAAAAAAATTCAGTTTTGGACACCCTTTTGGGACTTACAAAACATAATAAGGCACCAAGGTTTGATGACACAAGAAAATGGGTTTTTGTTCACTTTCTCACTTAGGCAATTAGGGAAATTAGGCCCCCATTTACAAAGGAAGTACATTTTATAGGACTCCATCTTGAAAAAAAATGATGGGAACATGTGAGGACAACCCAAGACAAGTTAAAAAATTGATTTCAAGCCTTAATGCTAAGTTTGGTTGGAGTTGTGGGAGATGTTGCACCCTTTTCCTAGCATGCACATGGGAAATGCATACCTAGGGCATCAAATTTCTCTATGATCCTTGAAAGTACAAAATTAAAACCACTTGAATATTAAAATAAATATACAAACCTAGGATTTCACCAAAGGCCATTAAATTTGCATGGTGAAATCCTACTTTATGCTTGAAAATGCTTCAAAACCCTAGGTTAGTAAGAAATTTGGACCTACTGACACAAAAGTGTGAATATCTTGAGTTAGAGAAGAGATGGAAACATTGAACCAGAAGAATTGGAAATTTAATTCATCCAACTATCTAGAAACATAGGTCTTAAACTTTGGATGAATCCGTACAAATCCATATGAGACAAAATAGTAGGTTGTTTTTAGTAAAAATAAGGTATCTTTATTGATTGAAAATTGAAAGTACATCATCTCTAACTATCACCTATCTAAAAGGGATTATTATAGGCCTTCCAATTTTCACAACAACATTTAAAAATTTTTATGGCCATTGGGGAAGTTTTTTCTTTGAATTACAAAATGTTTCTTAAAAGTTGCTTAACAACTTTTCAAGCAATTTTGCATTTTTTTGCACTTTTTGCGTTTTACTAGAAAATGTTATGGAAACTTTAATATAATGACCCAAATAGGTCCTAAACATGATAAAACCTGAAATAATCCAAAATCCTAAGATTCTAGGCCTTTTGACCATCTTTGACCATAGTTGACCAAGGGCTTATAATAGTGTCAATCTTGGAACTAAGACATACAATTTTGGTCTAGATGCTTATTAATTAATCTTTTTGAGGTTTTCTATTGAGATTTGAGGTTTTATATGTGGATATGTGATTTGATATTGATTTATTATAGGTTCTCCTACACCATACTCCCCTTGTGTTTGAAAACTCAAGTTATTACTTGAGGGTAATTGCTCTATAGAAGTACCATGTTTGATCTGGTCTTTTGTCATCCAAGTTGCACCAATATTAGGGAGCCCTTTCCACTTGACTAAGTATTGAATGCACTTCTTGGTTTTGGTTTGTTTTAGCAACTTGGTGTCCAAAATTTCTTCTTATTCCATTAGTTTTCTTTGAGGGAGATCAGTTACATAGTCTTCACTATGGATGTTTTCTTGTCCAGCTTATTCACTTGTTGAATCTACTATGCCTTTATATGGGGTGAGGTTTGCAACATTGAACATAGGAGAAATTTGCAAGGTAGGGGGAAGAGATATCTCATATGAATTTTGACCCACCTTGTTGAATATACTACATGGTCCAACTTTATTCATCAAAATTTTGGAATATCTACCTTTAGGTAGTCTCTCTTTTCTCAAATATGCCCAAACCTTGTCTCCAACTTTGAAGTGGATTTCCCTTCTTTTTTTATCAGTATGTTCCTTGTATTTTAGTGTTTATCTCTTTAATGCTTCCTTTACCTCATGTTGCACCTTTGTAATGAGTTCTACTAACTCTTCTCTTTGAGCACTAATTTTGAAATCAAATGGCAGTTCTACCAGGTCCAATGGTCCCTTGGGATGAAGACCATACACTACTTGGAAGGGAGTCATTCCTATTGATCTATTCATGGATTTATTAGATGTAAACTTTTCTTGGGGAAAGATTAGATCCCAACTCTAAACATACTTCATTATGAGGAATCTTAGGAGATGTACTAAAGATCTATTTACCACCTTAGTCTACCCATCAATTTGTGGATGGTAGGCAGAATTGTAGGTTAGGTTAGTACCAAGTTTCTTAAAAAGTGTTCACCAAAAATGGCCTTGAAATTTTACATCCCTATCTAATACAATAGTTTTTGGTAAACCATATATCCTAACTACTTCCTTAAAGAAAAAATGTGCAATATGAGAAGAGTCATTTATTCTTTTAGATGGTATAAAGTGGACCATTTTAATGAATCTATCCACTACCACAAAAAAAATCAAAACTTTCTTAGTTCTAGGTAGACCCAAGACAAAATCCATTGAGATTGATTCCCAAAGTCTTCTAGGGATTGGTAAGTGTTGATATAACCCCTAATTTGTTGAAACAACTTTGGCTTGTTGATAGATGGTACAAGTCTCAATGAACTTCTTTACCTCATTGTTGATCTTTGGCCAATAATAGCTTCTTTTCACCATGTCTATTGTCTTGTCAATGGAAAAATGTCCTCCTAGACCACCACAGTGTTTATCTCTAATGGTATTTGTCCTCATTGAGCATTTGGGAATGCACAACTAAGCTCCTTTGAATAAGAGTCCATTCTATGCAAACTTGAAAAATCTCTGCAAAATCATGATCATTAGCATATAAGTTCTTGAGGGAATCAATTCCCACACTTTGTAGTTGTACTTCTTCAACTAGACCAACCCTTCTACTAAGGGCATCAAAAAAATTTTTTTCAACAACTTTCAAGTGTTTGATGTTGAAAGTATAAGCCTTCATCTGCTCCATCCATTTTAGATGCCTGACAGATAGCTTTCCCTAAGAATTGAAGAAACTCAATACATGGTTGTCAGTGTATACTACAAACTCCTTTGGGATTAGATAGTGCATCCATTTCTTGAGGGCTTGTACCATGGTGTAAAGATCCAATTCATAAGTTGAAAAAAATTTCATAGCATCATTTAGTTTCTTAGAAAAGAAAGCTACTACCTGATCTTCCTAACTTAGGACTGCACCTATGGCCAAATTGCTTGCATCGGTTTCCATAGTAAAAACCTTACTAAAATAAGGAAGAACCAAGATTGGGTACTAAGAAACTCTATTTTTCATGTATTAAAATGCATCATTGGCTTCCTTTGTTCAAGAAAATTTATTTTTCTTTCCTCCTTTGATGGTTTCAAGCATGGGTGCACACACATGATTGAAGTTTTTGATAAACTTCCTATAGAAGGTGGCAAGACCATGGAAGCTTCTTACATCACCTGGGTTCTTTAGTGGGGGCCAGTTGATGAGTGCTTTAAGCTTCTTAGGGTCCATCTTGAGGGTACCTTGTGAGATCAAAAATCCTAGGAACACAAGTTCATTCTTCATATACATGCACTTTTCCAAGTTGATCACCAACTTGTACTAATGAAGCCTCCTTAGTACCTCTTCTACATGATCAAGATGTTCCTCCTTGCTATGGCTGAATATTAGTATGTCATCAAGGTAAATAATTTTTTTTTCCAATAAAATCTATGAATATCTCATTCATAAGCCTCATAAATGTACTAGGGGCATTACTAACCATTCAAACAAACTTTCAATAGTTTTGAATGTTGTCTTCCATTCATCATCTAGTTTTATTCTAATTTGATGGTAGCCAAACTTCAAGTCTATCTTGTTGAAATAACAAGCTCCTCCTAGTTGATCCAATAGATCCTCAATTATAGGCATGAGAAATCTATGCCTTATGGTGATCTTTTTGATAGCCCTGCTATTAGTACACAACCTCCATTTTCCATCCTTTTTAGGAGCAAGGATAGATGAAACAACACAAGGACTTAAACCCCTTTGTATTAGACCTTTTTCCAACAAATCACTCACCTAGCTGGAAATTGCAGCATGTTGAGTTGGTGTCATTTTATAGGGTGCCTTTTTAGGTAGGGAAGAGCCAGGTATCAAGTCAATTTGGTGACTGATATCTTTAATGGGAGCGAGGCTTGTGGGCAAATCAGTAATAGTAACCTAACTGTACTTTTATAGCAGATCTTTTATTTCTTTAGGGATATGATCCTTATCCTTAGAAGTTATGTTCTCCTTTGGCTTAGAGACAAAAATAAAACCTTTGGCATTATGTTCCTTCAAGGCTTTAATCATTTATTTCTACCTTATGGTTACAATGGTAGGTTCTACTTTAGGATTAGGCATGGGCTTCATGGTGAAAGTTACAACATTCTTAGTTATAGAATAAGTATTCTTCTTGCAATGGTGGATGACATCAACATCATATTGATAGGGTCTTCCTAGAAGTATATGAGATGCATCCATTTCTACAACATCACAAAGTACCTTATCCTTGAAACTTGCTAGAGAAAATTCTACCAATGCTTGTTTTGTCACTAAGGTTTGTTGATCCTTTGTTAGCCAAGAGATATGATATGGAAAAGGGTGGGTTTTCTTAGGTATTTTAAGTTTTTCTACTAATTCAAAAGAAACTAGATTTTTAGTCGAACCCAAATCAATCAACAAATTACATACCTTTCCTTGGTACTTAATCCTTGTCTTGAAGAGATTCTTTCTTTGGGGTGGCTCTTGGGTGTGAGTGATCTACAAAAATTATTTCCTCATCATTATACATGCTCCTTCCTCAAGTTCAAGTTCTCTATAATCAAATTTCTCTTCTTCTACAATTTTTGCTCTTCTTTCCCCTTGATTATTGTTTCTATTTTTAGGGAAATTTCTTGCATGGTGTCCTATTTGATTACAATTGTAGTATGTGAGAGGGCCATTTCCTCTTCCTCTACCTTTGAAAGACTTTCCTCCTCTATAGTTTCCCTTAGAATTTTGTCCTACCTGATCCTTATTTTTATCAGTAGGTTTGTTTCCACTATTCTACCCCTTGTTCCAATAATTGTTCTTGGGCTTGAAGTTCTTATTATTCTCCTTGCCTTTATTTTTATCATGCCTCTTCTTCCATTTTTCTTCCACATTGAGTGCTAATTGATAGCACTTGTTCATAGAACTAGGGGTGTGAAGGCTAAGTTCTTCTTGGATGGGTAACTTAAGGCCATTCATGTACCTTTCCAATTTTTCTTCCTCATCGTTAACTGTGTTGGTCTTCATACACAATTTTAGGAGCTCTTATGTATAGGAACTAACATCTAGATCCTTTTGCTTCAAAATTTGTTTCCTGCTATGGAGTTGTACAACATAGTCTTTAGGCACATATGTCTCCTTGACTAGTGCCAACATTCTATCCCAAGAAGAAATCATGTTTCTTCTTTTCTTCACCCTCTCTATCTGGATGAAGTTCTACCAAGTTAGGGTTTCTCCCTTCAACTTGGACTTTTCCATCTTTACTCTCTACTTCTTTGGGATGTCTTCACACTCAAAGAAACTAGTTACGGCTTCTATCTAATCTAAAGCTACATCGACATTCATTTTTCCATTGAAAGTTGGTAATTCCAACTTCCCCTCCATGGATTTGAGAGCATTCAAGAGAGTTCTCTATTCAAAAAGTACTTCTCCTTATTCTTCAAGGTCATCAGCCTCAACATCTTGATATTCATCATCATATTTTCCCCTTTTTTGCTTGTCTACCCTACCTTCTAGTTCTCTCAACCTTTGTGCAAGAGCAGTATTGGTTGGTCTTTGTTCTCTCACCATTTTTGCTAGTTCAGAATTTTTCACCCTTGTAGGGATTTCTTCATCTTATTCAATAAGAGCCATCACTCTGATACTAATTAATGCAATGGAGACTAGTGGGACTAATCATAAGGTGATCAACTAGTCAAAAACCCTCTTCACTAAAATCCTTCAACCGAATCTCTTGGTAAGGCTGATCAAATGTGCAAGAACCAATCACAAGTGCTACAAGGATTATAGCAAGTTAGCACAACCCTACACCCAATTAAGGAAAACCCTAATCACTAGGGAACCCTATGAACAAGATAATTTATCACAAGTTGTTCATAATGCAAAAATTGACCAATTTGGAAAAACAACCTTAAACTTCTTGAAATGACCAAGGAAGACTCCAACACATTGTAATATTCTATTTAGGTCACCAATAACATGAAACAATGGTTAAAACCAAACTATGTAAGTTTTTCCACGTAGTTGCTTTGTTAAATCATCCAAAAAAGACTAGTAGCCCTTTTTGATGAAAATTATATTTGAAAGGAAATATCTCACACAACCTAGGGAATAAATTTCAGTTTTAGACACCCTTTTGGGACTTACAAAACATACTAAGGCATCAAGGTTTGATGACACAAACAAATGGGCTTTGTTAACTTTCTCACTTAGGCAACTAGGGTAGTTAGGCCTACATTTTCAAAGGATGTACATGTTATATGAATCCATCCTAAAAAAAAATGATGGGAATGTGTGAGGAAAACCCTAGACAAGTTAGAAACTTGATTTCAAGCCTTGATGCCAAGTCTAGTTGTAGTTGTGGGAGATGTTGCATCCTTTTCCTAGCATGCACATGGGAAATGCATGCGTAGGGCATCAAATTTCTCTATGATCCCTAGAAGTACAAACTTAAAACCACTTGCATCTTAAAATAAATATCCAATCCTAGGATTTCACTAGAGGCCATTAAACTCCCATGGTGAAATCCTCCTCTATGCTTGAAAATGCTTCAAAACTCTAGGTTAGCAAGAAATCTAGACCTACTTACACAAAAATGTGAATATCTTGAGTTAGAGAATAGATGGAGACTTAAAACTAGAAGAATTGGAAAGTTAATTCATAAAAATATTAAAAAAATTAGGTCTTAAACTTTGGATGAATACGTACAAATCCATACGACATAGAATAACAAGTTGTTTGCAGTAAAAATAAGGTATCTTTATTGATTGAATATTGAAAGTACATCATCTCTGCCTATCACCCACATAAAAGGGCTTATTATAGGACTTAAAATGGTAAAAAAATAAAATTTCAAACTTGCTATGTCCATTGGGGAAGTTTTTTCTTTGAATTACAAAAAGTTACTTAAAAGTTGCTTAACAAGTTTTCAAGCAATTTCACATTTTTTTGCACTTTTTGTGCTTTACAAGAAAATGTTATGAAAACTTAAATCTAATGATCCAAATAGGTCCTAAACATAATAAAACTTTAAATAATCCAAAATCATAAGATTTTAGGCCTTTTGACCATATTTGACCATAGTTGACCAAGGGCATATAACAGTGCCATCTTGGAACTAGGACATACAATTTTGGTCTAGATGCCCATTAATTAATATTTCTAAGGTTTTATATCACAATACAAGTTTTATTCATGGATCCAAGGTTTGGTATTGATTTATTGTAGGTGCTCTTGCACTAGCAAAGTGTGTTGAAGATAATAATTGATAAACTAGAGCATTTAATACAAGAGAAATCATGTTTGAGTGTTTATAAGTATGAATTCAAAGAATTTTTTTGAGAAGTTTCTTGAAGAGGAAGGAAGAAACAAAATAATGGAAGGATTTAATTAATTCAACATTAACCTAAGATCAACAATGATGTTTAAGCAGAAAAAGATCAAAGATACCTATTTGAGGAGGCCTAAGTATTAACCTAGAAAAGGTTAGTAGTTGCTAATTTTGTTGAATGTAAATATTGAGAAGATGAATATAAAGAAGGAGAAGAGATGAGGTGAAGAGTGATTGTGTGAAGGATTTATGAGAAGATCAGAGATAGTGATGGAGAAATGAATGGAGTTCAGTCAGTGAGTTAGGAGATGAGCTACATTGTGATCTAGATTTGCAAAGTGAGTTATATTTATCAGATCAACTTGTTGTTACTTTCTAACCTTCATCAATTAAAATCCTTTAATGAAGGTTGACCAAAAAATCATTTATAAATACTTTAATCAAGGTGACATTCTAATAAAATTTTCTAAAGTCCTCTAATAAGGCCACACCTAATAAGGTGATTAAATCCTTTAATAGGGTTACACCTAACAATGTGTATTGTAAGATTTAATAGGATTGACTCCTAATAGAGCTCACTTCAAAAGAGTGAAAAATAGGTGACATGTTATTGGTGATTATGGTGACATTTTAGTCATGTTTGCTATTAGTAACATACACTTATTTAGATTGTAAGTATCTAAAGAGCATATTATATAGTTAATAGTGTTAACCAAGCATTTCAATTGCTACTGAGTCCTTTGGATAGTATTCAATTTGTGCTAAGCAGTTACTACAAATTTATTGATTAATAGTGTAAACTGAGCATCACAGTGTATGCTGAGTTTATCAATGCAAATCGAGTTGTGCAGTGCTTACTGAGTTCACAGTTGATGTGATATGAGTCTAGTGTTATCGAGTTCATAGTTGATGTGATATGAGTCTAGTATTAACCAAGCTACTCAGTATTAACCAAGTGACTCAATTTATACTAAGATCATAGTTATAGCATTGACTAAGCTATGTAGTTTGAATCAAGTGATTCAATTTATATGTCGAGTTTCATAGTGATCACTGAGTCACCAGTGCAAACTGAGTTCAAGAATACTTGTAAGTGATTAGTATGGATTGAGCTTCTATATCTGCTAAGGGCATGATGATGCCAAGCATTGATAGTGGATGTTGAGTATCAGAACCTCACCAAGCTAGTCTTTAGAACTTGAGTTTCTTCATTTGGGCTGACTTTGTGTATTTTGTGTAAACTTATATTATGGCCAACTTTGTAATTTTTAAATTGGACTAGACAATATGTAACATATTGTATCACATCCAATATGATGAAATAATGTAATGTAAAAAGAAGAGAAGAGAGAAGAGTGAATTACAAAGACTATAGCAATGTAAGGAGCAACAAAGATTTATCTATCACAACAAGGTAATTTCTACACTCATGGGAATCTCATTCAGCAAACCAAGTTACATATCAGAGATCAACTATTGTTTCATCTTGACAGGTGGATTAGTCAAATCCTTTAAGCAAGGTAGACTTAACAATCTTGTGTAAATCTCTTTACTGAGTGCATACTTTATTGTATGTTTGTAAGTCCTTTTGCAAGGTGGAACTAGCAGGCCTTATTGCTCCTAATAGGGTAGATCATCAAATGTGATCATTGTCATCCCTAACAGGCCAACTTTATACTACAATACTAAAGCTTGTGGCTATCATCCCCACCCTAGTTTTACTTTCTATTTGGAAGGTTTTTGGGTCACCAAATTGTGTTAAAAGTATTATGTATTCTTTAATGTTTTCAATTTATCATGCATGCAATTAGATCAAAACACACATGAAGGATTAAATGCTAATTGAGGATTAAGTTTTATAAGTTATTGATTCATTTCTCCCCTCTCAGTAACTTATCCTATCATAATATTTCCAATAATTGGTATCAGAGCTTTGTGATTCTCAGGAAAGAAGTTTAACAACTTGAGAAAAGATCAAAGGTGATGGAGGTATTCAAACTTGACAAGGCTATTGACAATGAAAAGCTAGATTTGGAATTAGCTATTGGACAACTCAATAAAGCAAAAGAGCAACTCTCTCAATCCCTAAAAAGAAGAAAAGATCTTGCAATTTAGATGAATGATCAAATCTACATTGAAGAAAGAATTGAAGACATCCATTCAAGAAATTTAGATCAAGCTAATGAAGCAATCAAAGAACTACTTGAAAAGAATAATACTCTTCAAGAATAAGTAAGAAAATTGAAAAGAGAGCAAGAAATTTGGTCAGTAAGACTATGTGAAGTCATAGAAGAGAAAAAAAGATAAAAGAAGAGATAGAAGGAAAGAACAATGAAATTCAACACCTATCCCTTTAGCAAATAGACTTCATTGGTCAACTCACCAATGCAAATGAATAAATCATGAATCTAAGATTAAAGAATGAAATACTATAGAATGATCTAAACACAGAAAGGAAAATGAATGAAAGAATGATGAAATCTCAAGAAGACATGAATTAGTTGAATGAGAAAAGTCATTATAGACAAAAGGGAAAATCAATAATTGGATACACTAAATCAAAGACTTACTTGTAGTCATTGTGGTAAGATAGGTCATACATCGAACAAGTGTTGGAGCAATGGGAAAGAAAAATTCAATGGAAAATGTTAAAATTGTAATCAACATGGATATAAGGAAAATGAATGCAAAGAGAAACCTAAATTTGAAGGAAAATGTTAGAAATGTAAGAAGCATGGGCACAAGTCATCAAGATGTAAAACTAAGATATTGAACCCAATAGAGAAAATTGTAAAAGCCATATTTGGTTGGGACTATAACACTTGGTGCGGATGTCTTCACTATGGAGAATTTGGACATATTGGAATGAATTGTGTAAAATATCATATGAGGACAAGAGATACTACCAGTAGATGTTTCATTTGTACAAAAATTGGTCATCTTGCCAAGAATTGTATGAATACTGGAAGAATTAAAGATGAAAAGAAGGCAAAACCTAACAACATCATAAAATAGATGAGACATAATTGGGTTCCAAAAACTTCTAAAAATACAAGTCTAAGCACTAATGAAGATATCACTCAAGAATTGGGTGACTCCACCATTTCCACTTGATCTCTCATACAAGAATTAGAACTAGGATTCTGAAGGAAACATCTCACATCAGTTCTAGTTAGTAGGTTGAATGATCTAAATCAATATTCAAGATGCAAAGGGATCACCGAGTAAAAGATGCTAGTCACTACCGAGTAAGGTCAAATTACTATCTTACCGAGTGAGGTTGGGTTGCAGACCTTGCCAAGAAAAGGTTGGGAGTAACTAAGTTATGTGTGGTTACTGAGCATTCAATGCAATCATAGCATATGCTAGTCTGTCATTTAAGAAAACAATCATACCAAGAATTTATGGAAAAATTTGATGAAAAAGGGTGAAATTGAAGTCATTTCTCACCACAAATTTTTGAGAGCTATCTGTGTAGAGTGATTTTCAAAGCATTCAAGTAATTTGAGAGAACTGGTATTGAATAGTTTTTTATTCTCTCAAACCCTACTGAGAGAAGATGGCATCCACCAGTAGCAAATCAAAGAAAGGTTTAGACATGTTAGTTCGATGTAGAATGGAGGGTACTAGAATTTAAGTTGACTCCTACCATTATGAAAACCCTAGATCTAAGCAAAGCTCAATCACAAATTTTACCAAAGGTAGTTTTAATCAATGATATTCATTTGCATTTCAAATGTGCTATTCAAGACATTGGAATACTGGAGATGGATGAATTATTGAAAGATTTATGCATTAACTATGTGTTAAAACTTGAGCACCAAGAAAGGTTTAACTCGCATTCCACATATGCCATAGGAATTCCAAGTAAAATGGATAAGATATATTCTTAGTCGCGTACAAAATGATCAGCTATGGTTGGGACAACCTATTTTGATAACCAAGAAGATGATCCATAGGATCACTGATCTTCCCATGTTAAAAAAAGCAAAAATGACTAAAACCCTAAGTCAGGTTGAATTGGAGAAGAAAACCCTTGCTAAGTGGGATGGAAGGGGAATGAAGATTAGCTATGTTACTAACGTGGAACTCAAGTTTGGGATACATGTCATCACTCAAAAGATATATAGTTCGAGTAGATTAAATAGCATGTCATGTGAAGCAGTGGATTTGGCTTACAAGGTGGTCAAGAATAACCTGTCACTTGACCTTGTCAAGTTGATGTTGAACTAGTTCAACAAAAACATGGAGATTATAAGAACTTCCAAGAATAATCCATGTAAGTTCAATTCACTTTTGACTTACTTATTTTTTTATGTTCAAAAGTTCTTCCCATCCACAGGTACAATAGTTTGGAGGAAAGATGTACCTATTCTTTCAAATTAATGAGTATATTGTTGAAATGAGAGAGAACTATGCAAGTATTATGGATAACTACTTTGATGCATTCAAGGAAAAGATGAATAATAGATTCAAGATTCCTAAGAAACTAGTTGAAGACTACAAAGATGATGTCTATTTCATGGTTGATAGTGACAACATATACATTTAGGTATGCATACCAAGGATAGTATGGGTAAAACCTCTTGGATATGAGGTAAAAATAGATGAAACCAAGGACATTATTGAAGCATTAATTAATGAGCCTATTGATCCTAAAGCTACATACTTTGAAATGTATGATGAGGCAAAGGTTATAATTGAATTAGCAATTAAATTTTCTCAGACAATCAACAAAGGAAAGAAGAGAATTGCCAAACTAAAAACTAGTTCCACCGTTCTATTGATTGAAGGCAAGGAAGAAGATGAAGAAGTAGAAGATGAAGAAAAATTAGAGGATGAAGAGACACTGAAGAAGAAAGGTAAGGTAATTATTACTAAGCCTACCAAGATATCTATTGCTATGTTTACTAGAAGATCATCTAGGAATAAAGTAGATAAAGGAGGAGATGTAATCTTTGAGAAGCTTCCACCTACTTTTGAAGAAATAATAAAAGAATTAAAATTAGGATATAGTATAAAAAATTTCAAGGCACTAAAGTATGAGTGTAGGACTACAGAAGAGAAAAAGAAAATAGAAGATATGTTAATAAAAAAAATGGGTAAGTGAAAATACTCCCTAGACCAGCTTGCTTAGTAGATTCCAAATGTTCTAATGGAGAAGGTAAAGCCAAGATGGGTGAATGCCATGAAGACAAAAATAGACATATATGAGTAGACCCTGAGGTAACTCATGCCAAATTTGGATGACAAGGAGATAAAGGAATCTCTAAAGAAAAGTGAAGAAAAGCTCTCTTTGAGATTCAACAATTGTCTTATACTATTGAAAGACATTGAGCATGTAGTGAAGAATGCTACAAACACATGGAAGAATGTTTATCTTCTTCAAAAGCTGAGTGATTTTGTAGTTAGTGTCAATGAAAAAGATGATGATGATGATGATGAACCAGAAAAGGATGAAGAAATTGATGTTGAAGAAGTTACACATTTTGATAATGTAGATGATGAGGAAGAGGAATAGGTGTAGGAAGCTATGAAGGATGAAGTACAAGATACTAAGAAGACTAACCTAGTGAAAGTTGTTGTAGTAGTCATAGCCTCACTTCCTCATTCTCCAAGAAAAGTACTAAAAACATCAAGCCTAGAGAAAGCTTCAATAGGATTGATTGTGACAAACATAGGTGGCACAAATACTCAATCAATTTTTGCACCCATCCAGCTCAACACCACATTGACATAAGTGACAAGCACTTCATCTACTGAGCATCCAACACTTCCCTCCACATCAAATTTTATAACTCCAAGTATTTCTACTATCGGTATTGTGGCAATAGGTATAGTATCTATCTTTTTAGTGAGTCCTACTACTTCTACAATTGTTTCCATTCCTAGTATGCAATTAATAAGTGCAAAGAGAGTTGAGACCAAGCCTCAACCAAGCACAAGATTTTTGGGAAAAGGAAAAGAGAAGGAAGAAGACATAGATCTTAATGAGGATATTGTTATTCCTGATTGGGACATCTCAAATCTCAATCCTAATCATATGCATATTTTTGGAGAAATTTTTCAGAAAAAAGCTAAGTAGTAGAGGCTTAGAGAAGAAAGGATTAAGGAATTCCAAATAATTGAGGATTCGAAGAATATCCTAGTAGAGACTCTAAGAATAGAGGTTGATACTTCTCAACCAATTTTGAACCAGTTAGCAGAGGTAGTCCAAAAGTTCAATAATTATTTGAATGGAGAAGAAAAATTGTTGTAGAGAGCTAAGAAGAAGTTTGAGAATAATGTTTTGGAATTTATTGCTCAAAAAATTTCCATCCATCAAGTAGAATTATCTACTATTCTAGGCTCATTGGAGACCTCTTGCAACAATGTATCTTTGCTATTTAGTGAACTCTATGATATTCCAATTTTCACTAAGGAAATAAAGGATAAAATATTAAAGATTGATGAGGATCTGAAGGCAAGTGCATAGCAGTTGCAACTTGACCCAAGCTACAACTCTCTCCATTACACCAAGATCAAATTCTTGACTGATGTGGAGGCAAAATTGCTAGGAGAAGAGGCAAGAATAAGAGCTACATTGATAGATATAAAAAATATGATTCTCCCAAACATGGATGCATTGTAGAAATACATTGCACATGCAAAAATGCTCATCCATGACAACAACTTCTCCATTGTAGACCATAGGATAGAACTATCAGCAAAAGTATAGATTGCATTGCACACATGCAAGGTGTTGCAAGAAAATTGGGACAAGACTTTGGCACTTATCTGAAAGGTACATTTAGATTTCTTGTCACATTTTGGCATTATTGTATAGTATATATAGCACAAGTATTTGGCATTAATGTCAAAAGGGGGGAGAAGATTGAATATTGTAGAAAAGATTATATAAAGGGGAAAATATGTATATAGATGTATTATGAAAAGATGTACAGAAAAGAGTAGAAAATGTATATATCAGGTGTGAAAAGATGTAAAGTATACTATGTATTATGTATGGGGGAGCATTAATATATTATTCATGTATAGAAATACATATCTTACAAAACCAATTTTGAAAAGAAAATCTCAAAAACAGTATAGTCTACCAAGTTGGAGACAAAAGGTGATGGATAAAGGTGTTCTTGAAAATTTTGAATTTAGTTTTGACTAATAAGTGTTTTTGTCACTAATGCTAAAGGGGGAGATTGTTGACATTTCAGTCATGTTTGTTATTAGTGACATACACTTATTCAGATTATAAGTATCTACCAAGCATATTGTATAGTTAATAGTGTTAACCAAGCATTTTAGTTGCTACCAAGTCCTTTGGATAGTATTTAGTTTGCACCAAGTAGCTACTACAAATTTATTGATTAGTAGTGTAAACCAAGCATCATAGTGTATATCGAGTTTATTAATGCAAACTAAGTTGTGCAATGCTTACTAATTTCACAGTTGATGTGATGTGAGTCTAGTGTTAATTGAGCTACTCAGTGTTAACCAAGTGACTCAGTTTATACCGAGCTCATAGTGATAGCATTGACTGAGCTATTGAGTGTGAATCAAGTGATTCAATTTATATTTCAAGTTTCACAGTGATCACCGAGTCACTAGTGAAAACTGAGTTTAAGACTACTTGGAAGTGATCAGTATGGACCAAGCTTCTATGTTTACTAAGTGTACGATGATGCTGAGCATTGATAGTGGATGTCAACTATTAGAACCTCACCAAGCTAGTCTGAAGAACTCAAGTTTCTTCATTTGGGTTGACTTTTTGTATTTTGTGTAAACTTGTATTATGGTTGACTTTGTAATATGTAAATTAGATTGGTATATATATAAGTTATTATATCACATCCAATATGATGAAATAATGTAATGTAAAAAGTAGAGAAGAGAGAAGAGTGAATTAAAATGACTGCAATAGTATAAGGAGTACCAAATATTTATCTATCACAACAAGGTGATTTCTACACTCAAAGGAATCTCATTGAACAAGCCAAGTTGAAAATCAAAGATCAACTACTAACTACTATTTCATCTTGATAGGTGGATCAATCAAATCCTTTAAGCAAGGTAGACCTAACAGTCTTGTGCAAATCTATTTACCAAGTGCATACTTCATTGTATATTTTTAAATCCTTTTGCAAGGTGGACCTAACAGTCCTTATTTCTCCTAATAGGACAGATCATCATAAGTGATCATTGTAAGCCTTAATAGGCCAACTTTATGCTACAGTACTAAAGCTTGTGGGTATCATCCCCACCCCAATTTTACTTTCTATTTGGAAGGTTTCTAGGTGACCAAATTGTGTGTTAAAAGTGTTATGTATGCTTTAATGTTTTCAATTTCTCATGCATGCTATTAGATCAAAATATACATGAAGGATTAAATGCTAATTAAGGATTAAGTTTTATAAGTTACCGATTCACCCCTTCCCTCTTAGTAACTTAGCCTATCATAATATTTCCAATAGATTTTTCCCAAATTTGGTTTCCACATTAAGTTCTAGTATCTTACTTATGCGGATGTTACTTGAGATTTTTTACTATTTAATGCTTTACATTTTGTAATTTAGTTATTATTGGAACAATCTACAACAATTTTATTTTATTGATAAGTTGCTATAGAGACTGAGTTGATTAATGATTAGATATAAGTTATTTGAATCATTCAAAATTTCAATTGGTAAATCTAGACTTGAGGATTAACAATTCACCCCCCTCTTAGTTATTCTAAATATTCTAATAGGTAAGTCAAATCTTAAGTCCAAATTCAATGGATATTATTTTAATTGTAATAAGAAAGGTCATGAAGCATAGGAATGTAGATCAAAAGTTAATAAAGCACCAACAACTTCTATATTTGAAGGACATTGGTAAAATTGTCAAAATTATGGTCATAGAGCACAAGATTGAAGATCTAATGCAATACCTAATTGGACACCCAAGAAATAAGGAAATGCACCTAAGTAAGGTAACACAATCAATTGGGATTACAATACATGGTATAATTGTCAATTATGTGGTGAATATGGTCATATTGCAACAAATTGTATAAGGATACATTTTAGGTACAAACCCAAGAGTTGGATGAATGTCAGTCTAGTTTGTTATAGCTATCATAAGACTAGTCATCTGAGAAAAAACTACATGACCCAAGCACCAGCACCTAAAAACAAATAGAGAAAAAGAAAAAAAGTGATGAATGTTGAATACACGAGTAACCAAATGAATTAAACATGGAGAGAGGAGGATAGTAGCATCGGTATGAAAAATTATGACAAGATCACTCAATCTAATGGGTTAGAAAATCAAACCACCTCAAACTAAGAAATGAAGTTATGTAAGGAACTATAATTTTAATGATATATCATACATCAGCTCCTAACATATGATGTAGTAAAGTCCATATCTACATGAGATGAGATGCATTAGGATAGATCTAAAGTGTGAATTGAGCAAAGAATACACATACCGAGTTGGCATCAAGTGTCGGTATTGGTCACTTTCTAGTGAATGAGTTATAATATCGATCGAGATGATGTGTTAACCACACCAGTAAAGTGAAATGTATGGGACAAGTTGTGGTAATGATTGAGAAAAGGAATGAGTATGTGTGTTGAGTTTTACAAAGAAAGATGAGACAACTATTATGCACTTTGTGTCTACCTACTTTGGGTACAAAGCATTTAATAGAAGACCATTTTGATCGTTTGAAGGCATATAGTCAAATTTTGAGTTCATTTTAACTTACCAGATTATCAAATTCTTAGAGAGAAGAATAAAACAATTTAAATGAAGAAATATGTGTGACTTATAGAAAGATTTTATTGTGTATCATCAACTAAAAGCATAAGTTTGTAAATTTTCTTGAATCAAGTTCTTAATTTGTGATGTTGTTTATGTAGACACCTAAAAATTCTTTAGAAAATAAAATATTTTTATTTTTTGAAAAAAAGTCCCTAATGACATCATGATTTATGAATTAATTAATTATTTATTTTATTTATTTATTTTTATGCCATTAAATCCTTTTATCTTAATTAAAAATATTTAATTAAGGAATCCCTCCCAAAAATGTTTAAATCTTATTTGAACATTATTTCCTTATTTATTAATTATTTAATTAATAAATTGACCAAAAATCCCAAAATAAATAAATAATTTATTTTTTGCCCAAAACTTGGCCAATTTCCTTAAGACCACTAACCTCTTCCAAAATCTTCTAATCCTTCTTTAATTTTGATTAAAGGCTAATACCATCATTTCCTACCTCTAATCCCAACTCAAAATATTTAATTAAGATTAAATATTAATCCTCATGTTTATTAAGTTTTAATAAATATCTCTTCAACCCAAACCCTTGAAATAGATAAAACTTTATTTATTTCCTAAAAATCTAATTTATCCTCATCCTAAGAAGTTCTAGACTCTTCTAGAAAGTCTTCATCCTCATCCTAGGAAGTTCTAGACTATTCTAGAAAGTCTTTATCCTCATCCAAAGTCTAGACTCTTCTAGAAGATGTCTTTAAACCTAATCCTAATCCCGTCCTAACCTTGTCACATTCTCTAAACATGGGTTAAGACTTGCTAATCCAAGCCAAAGCCAACAAATATCTCCTCCTTCACCCACCCTCATTAAATGCTATCCACTTGCCTATCCCTAAGCTAATCCTAAACCATCTTAATCCATCCTCTAATCATTTGTACAATCCTAAGCAAGCTTAAAATCTTCCTAATCAAGCCCAAGTCGAAATTCTTCTCATCTCCCTCAAAATATCCCAACCATAAAACTTTATGAAGCCCACTAGGCCATAAATGAATCTTCCAAGACCTTTCATTGCTCTTACAAGCCATTATGAGGGTCTTTATGAAGATTTTATCCCTTGAGCCTCCTTTGTTGACTCATCTTTCCCCTTTCCTCCATCCTCTCACCCTGTGACATGTGTCACTCTCTGATTGGCTATAAGGAAGCACAATCCATGTGCTCTCCTCTCATGCAATCTGAGCCCTCCATGAGCTTTTCCCCATCCTTGCATCTTAGCCCTCAGTCCCTCAAGCCTCTTGCCTATAAATTGGATCCTTCCCCTTTGCAAAACAATACTATCCATGAAGTAAAGTCATAATGCCATTTTAAGAATCAATTTTACATCAAAACCATACACTCACACCCAAATTCCAATTCCATTTGAAGCCCTTTTTGAAGCATAAGCTTGATCATACATCCTATCTATTTAGACAAAGCCACTCAACAAGAGAGCTTCTCATTGAGAGAACCCATTAATGGCTCATATTCTCAATTGAGAGCTCATCTTAGTCTATCTTGAAGTTTATGAATTTTGTTTAGTTTGTAGAAGCTTTATTTAAATTTGGTTTCTATTAGCATACTAATATATCTCATATACATTTTGGAACGCCCCGTGGGACCCCACATGGGTCATCTTCATTAGCTTTTTTAGTCAAGTTTTGTATGTCATTTTCTAATTTTGGCTAATTTTGCTTATTTTTGTGATTGGTAGGATTGTATAAATTGGTTTTGTAGCTCCACATGAGCATGTTTGCAGATTTTTCAAGCTTATAGGTGGACAAAGCACTTGGAATTCTTCTTCTTCTTCTTCTTGTCTATATTCGACTTATTCCATCTACTTCTTCTTCTTCTTCTTGTGGGAGATCTTGGCCATTTTTTTTTTAAGGAAGCAAAATCATACACACTTCTTTTTAGTGCTTAAAATGAACCCCCAAATCATACTTAAATCTATTAAAATCTAAAAATTTGCAAAAAAAAAAAAAAAAAATCTTTTAAAAAGTGAAACTAAACCAATCCAATCATTTGCATCCTTGCAACATCAAGATTTTAGATGCATTCATGCAAAGTTAGAAACACTTCATTTTTGGGAATTTAAAAAGAACTTCAAGTTTCCATTTCAAAAGGTTCAAAATCAACACTAAGTGCACACTAAAATCTAAATCAAACTCAAAGCATCAATCAAAGATAAAATGAACCTCATTTGCAAATATTTTAAAGTTCTTTTAAAAATCTCATGAAAACTAAGAGTCCTAAATGGTTACCAAAATTGTCCTAAATGCTTTGTTATTTGTTCCAAACAAATGTCTTGTTGCAAAATCTTGAATGTTTCTTAAGTTTTTCATGCATCAAAACAATCTAGGAACATCATTTTTGGGCTTAAAACATGCAAACTAAAACACAAAATCTTGAATGAAAACCAAAGTCCAAAGAGTCATTTTCACTTTTGAGTTCAAAACAATCTTGAATGATCTAAGGTTAAAACAAAGCACTTCAAAGTTCTTAAAACAACACACAAAATCTCAATCTTGAATGCTCAAAGGAAAAAACTTGAATGTTTAACCACTTGTCTTTGAATACATGTTGCTAAAATCACTCTTGAGTGCCATGGATTAAAATCAAGTTTTTTTAAAATTTTTTATGAATGCATGATTAAAACAAAAAATCCAATCTTGAATGCAAAAGGTCAATTAATTATTACAATATCTCACACTTCATCTTTTGGGGCATAAAAAGTATCTACATTTTAGAAACTTTCTAAGTTATAAAAACAAATAAAGACACTTTGAGTGAATTTGTTGTTGGACTCACCCTCTTTAATCACCCATCATTCTAACCATTGGTTGCAATATCAACACCATATATGGGGATAGGTCTACCTAAGAAGGTGTTAAGTGCTCCACAAAAATTAAATTCCACTCACTTGAGATTTTATTGGTTTTTCTAAAATAGAAAATTTCTTGAATGCACATTAGTCTCGCTAACACTTCATTTGGGCATAAAAATTGAACAAATCTTGACATAGAGGGCCTCCAGGTGCACGCTTGAAACTGAGTTTTACACATCTTTATTTTGGGCTTAAAAAAAACTCACACTCAATCTTGAATGCCTTAAAGAAAAATCAATCAATACTTGATGTGGAGAGCCTCTGGGTGTGTGAGTTTACTTTTGTTGACCCTAAATCTTCTTGGTGTATTCATTCTTCAATCAATTTTACTTTTGTTAACGCTTCAAGTTGGAATTGAACATTTGCATTCTAAACATGTGTTTGCAAGGTCTAGATCAAAAAAACTTAAGCGTCCGTTGGAAAAGAATTCTATCTTTTAGCCCAAGATCATCCAAGTCTTCTCTCCCATTGTCGTCTTTCGAGGCCATCTTGGGTGCATAAGATTAGGATCCAAAATCTTGTTTAAATTTTAGGAGGCCTTCTTGGGGATTTCATCACCCCTTGGGACAACCTCAACTCCAGCATTCTGGCAAAGTATAAAGATTGGGAGGTGAATCCAAAGACACCTCTCTTGGGATCAAGATTTTGTCACTCGAGCTAAGCCTTAAGGAACTTTATACCCTTGAGAAGTGAAAGAGGAGAAGTGGGTTACAACTCCTCTCGGCTATGTGACATCTTTTTGTTTTCATCTATAGATTTGAGCCTCACATACCTTGGGTATATTGAGGACTCCCTAACTAAACCAACTGTCAGCCTTGTAGACAACCATCTAGGGTCTTAATGTGTTTGAAGTGACTGATTGAAACATTTGTAAAACATACACACTCCTTGGCGCAAGTATCACATTTTGAGAATCAAAAACTTCTATCTGGTTGTTCCTATCTATTGTTTGATTTTTTACTTGTTGAATGAATGTTTTCCAAACTTGGCCAATCCTAGCTTAGGGAACACTTAGCGTAGTCAGTGCTTGTTTCAGAAGTTGAACAAGTTGAAGCAAAACAACCACGATCTCTCAAACCCAAACAGATTTAGGAATTTATGTCAAAACAACCCAAACCCAAAAAAAAGTTTCACAAAGCCAAATTCAAGCCCTCTCAAGCATACCAAGAAATTTTAGCCAAGAGAAAGGAAGTAGCACCCAAGTCCTGAAATTGCCAAACTCCACAAAGCAGAAGACAAAGCGGTCGATGAAACCTATCAGGACACCTAGTTAGATCGCACTATCAGATTTAGCAAGCATCCAGGAGTTAACCCTACTTATCTCTTACCAACTAGGCATGATTTCTATGATTAGGCCCCCTTGTTTTTCCACATCTTCTTGCATAAGTTTCACTTTATAGTCATCTTTGTAGGAAATCCAGCCATTCTAGGTTATCCCTTTAAATAATTTTAGCTTATCCATCTCATCTAAGTCTTTGCCTTAGAATCAAACCAATCCCATCAAACCTAGCTAGCATCCCAAAAAGCCTAATTTTCACATCCAAGCCTTCAAAATTGTTGTCACCTTGCCAAAGGTTTTCCATTCCTACCATCTTGCAAATCCACCAGCCTCACCGAGGTTATCCCTTTGACAAAGCTTTGTCTAGGGTAATCTAGCTTTGTCACTTGTTATCCCTCATCACCTTGAGCCAAAGGTTGGGATCTACAAGTGGTCAATCTTGTTTTTTTCCTAAAGGATCATCAGTCTATCCTTAAGTTGACACAATCACCACCAAGCTTGCACATAGGAAAGCAAACCTTTCATGATTTGGCGACATATCTTTGAAGTTAGAATCTCCAACCCAATCCTCCTTAGGTTTGTCATATAGCTTTGCCTCAACCCAGGAAATCATTTGCATAGAAAAGCCTTCCCCCTTTGCATCCATCAGCATTGTTGCATCTCATCCCTAGGAACATTTTCATGCCACCCGTCACTCGCTTAGCCAAGAAGAAGAAGGAAACAATGGAGCCCTATCATTTGGATCAAACATCATCACTCCCCTTGAGCACTCAACCATCCTTCAGCCCAAAGAACACTATACCATCGCCTACTAACATTGAAGCTTTCATGAACCAACTGAGAAATGCAATATTGGTGAACGCCATTATAGACAAGAACAAAGAAATAATCATGGCTAACTTTTGAAGGGACAATATAGGAGCCTTCAACTTTGGAAGACCTCCTCCCTTATCAAATCTATCTCACCCATTGTTTGGACAACTACCACTCCCAATAGGCTCTTATGATTTAGATTATCCTCAATATGTGCCAAAAGAAGAGCCTCAAGCCAATCCTTATGATCCAACAGACCCAAACATACCAGCCTCCACTTAAGTTGAAATCTTCCTTCTGCAAGCCAATCCAACCACCACCACTCCACCATTGGTCCATACCACTCCATCCCAAACCCCCTTCACCCAAAACATCTCATCATTCACTCCCTTCACTATTGCTACTGCTGCTCTCCAACCCAGCCTTCCAAATCCACCCATCTCCCAAATCAGTGCTAGCATCTTTGGCCAACCTCAGTAATATACAACCGGGATGCCACCCATGGGGCCAAGTAATCAACCTTTCATCACCCCCAGGTTGTTTACCTCAGCTTAGAACACAATTCCATCATTTCCACTAGGTCCTTGGAGCTCAATCCCATTAGCCACAAATCCACAAGCTAATACCCTCACTCCACAAAGCTATCAGGACAAGCTACTACCAATGTTTTTCCAAGCTCTCAAGTGATCCAAGCTCCTTCCACCACTCTACCAAGCTTTCAAATCCAACCACCAAGCTATCGAACCCCATCAGTTCCATTCCCAAGCTTTCAATTCCCACCACCTCCACCACCAACTAATCCATTACCTCCTATTACTAACTATTTTTCTATTCCACTTCTAGGAGGAAATCCACCACCACCAACCACCAATTACTTGGCCTCCTTTGCCATGATACCCTCCCAAATGGGGGCACAACCCACATATATTGGTCAAACTCCTCAAATCCCAAGTCAAGTTCCACAAGCTCCCCGATCCTTTCTCCAAGCTTCACAACCATTTTATACCTTACCTCCACAAAGCAATCCATTTATCCCACAGCCAGCCTAAGTCCCTCAATCCCTATCCCAAATCCCATATCAGTAGCAAGCCTCACAACACATGCAACAATATGTGCCTCCTCCACCTCAACAACCCATCATCCACCTTTCAGTTGCCCAACCCATGTACAATCCCTACCAACCCATACCTCAAAGCCATCCATGTTCCATTGCCCCATCTAGCACATACCTACCTCAAGGAACTCTTACATTGGGTGCACCCCAACCATCACCCATTAATTTAGAATGGGAAGCCATGAAGATAACTTTGAAGAACATCCACGAGGGAAATGATCCAAAAACCTTCAAGTTTGAGAATGTGTGTCCTTACCCATTTGACAGGGCCATTACCATGACACCATTTCCCAAACACTTTGAGATACCCAAGTTTGACAAATTTAGAGGAAAAGGAGACCCTGTCACACATATCAAAGAATTTTACATGCACTACCAAGAAGTGGCATATGATGACATCTTCCTCTTGCGTCTCTTTCCCAAAAGTTTGGTTGGACCAGCTCTTGAATACTTTTATAGAATCCCATATGGCACAATTAAAAACTTTGCTGAATTGTCTGAAGCCTTTATAGCCCAATATGCCCATCTTGTTGAAACAGAGCTCTCAGTAGTTGATCTTGTCCACACTGAGCAAAAAGGTGGAGAGAGCCTTCCCAAATATCTGCAAAGATGGCAAACCCTTGCCACCCGCATATCTTGCACCTTGCTAGAATGCCATTTGGTGAAAATGTTTATTGATAATGCCCATCCCAGCTTGGTTCACCACATGACCATGAACTATTTGCAGACCTGCAAAGATATCAAAGAAAAAGGAATGATCCTTGAGCAAGGACTCATTAAAGATGGTGTGGTCAAGATTTACAAGGAAGCCAACCAGAATCAATCACATTCCAATGACAAGTCTAGGTATTGGAACAAAAAAAAGCATGTTGCAACAGACGGCTTCACTGACACCAGACATGTGAATATTGTTGGGCCTTCCCAAAATTAGTCCAACCCACCTTATCAACCAAACAATCAACAAACTATCAACTACCAACACCAGAATCACCAAAGCTATCAAGGCCACAATCCAAGACCCAACTTTCAAGGGTCTAGCAATCAAGCTAATGCCATCAATGTAGCTGTAGGACCAAAGCCCAAATTCCAACCTGCACCTAGAAATTATACACCCCTTGGTAAGCCATTGGATGTCATTTTTGAGAAATTGACTAAGGAAAACCTCATCAAATTTCCTCCTACCCAGCAAATTGACCTAGGCCAATCCAAAGTTGCATGGTACAAAGACAATGAGTGCTGCAAATTTCATAGGGTAAAAGGTCACACCACCCTCAGATGCATGAAACTGAAAGATTATGTGTAGGACCTCATTGATCAGAAAGAAATCACCATTGGTTCCCAAACCTCTCCTAATGTAGGCTTACAGGTCTATCAAAATGCTTTTCCCCCTCACAACAACTAAAATCCTAGAAAAGCACCTATCCAAACCAACAACAACAACACCAACAACTGCCAATCAAACCAACAACATGGGAAGAAAAATGACCACACTTCATCCTATATAGATTATGGTAGCCTCATAAGTTGTATATCCAAGAAAGAGCCTTCTATCAATGTTATCAATATCCAAGGACCAAACAATGAGTGTGTAGTCACCACTCGAAGAGCGCAATTTAACATCGCAAGCCCACCAGTTTCACCAACACCATTAGCTCCATCAAAAATCTAGTACAATATCTTAGAACACCTTGGGAACATGCTAGCCCAAATCTCCATTTTAGACCTTCTCTACACTAGTCCTATGTACAAAAACATCCTTGACAATGCTCTCATAGAATTCCATGTCCCTTCAGATATCAATGCTACTAATTTTTTTAATCTCATTGGACACCTATCCTCCTCATGTGCCCTATCATTCAAACCCACCGACATACCCATGCTTGAGCCAGATCACACCCTTCCGCTCCGCATAGCTATTATGGTATCCAATTTTTCCATAAAAAGAGTAATGATAGATAATGGATCAGCCTTGAATATTTGCACCCTAAAATTCATAAAACAAGTTGGGTATACTGAGGCAGATATCATTAGTGAGGTTATCACCATCAAAGCTTACGACAACTTGGAAAGAACCACAGAAGGAACTATTTTGCTACCAATCAAGGTTGGGCCAGTCATACAAGAAACACTCTGCCATGTTATTGATCTAAACCTACCATTTAACATCCTCCTCGATCACCCATGGATTCATGCCATGAAAGCCGTTCCATCCACTTACCATCAGTGCGTCAAATTTCTGCTATAGGGCATTGAGGTAACCATCCATGCCAATCCATAACCCTTTTCTTACTGCAATGTGGTTGAAGCTTCATATACAAACCATTGCCTTGGAATTGATATTAGCATAGCCATCACCAGCTCATCCCACACTTGTAATGACCCAGAAACCATCCTCACCTCCACCTTGTCTACCGTGAAGATCAATAACAAAGGCTATGGAGAGTATAGTCTGTTAGATGCATTTGTTGTCGGGGCACTCCCACTTGATCCACATGCCCATGGATGACCAACCTATCACAAAGCTAAGGAGATTCAACCTCCTCGATACAAACAATTTGGCCCAAAAACCTTTGTATCCTCGAAAGTCCCTCTTCATGAGGAACTCACTCTAGATATCAAAAATTGGTTACATAAGGATGCACCTCCAAGAAATCAAGCATGCCTTGATCACTTCAGCCAAAAGTATCCCCAAGAACATAAGCTCATTACTAACAAATGGAACTATCAAGGTGGTGGTCTAGGACCAGAGGAAAGAGGCATGTAGTGCCCTATCAAAGCACATAAGTGGGAAACAAAGTCAGGTCTTGGCTTTGGGATACCCACAACTAGGGGCACCAATGAGAACGGTCACACTTTTTCAAACATTCACCGCAACCTTGTCAAAATCGAAGACATTCCTGAGGAAGTTGAAAAGAGAGCCTACGAAGATATCCTAGACCAAATCTTCCTCGAAGAATCTGTTCTCCAAGAACTATCCATCCATTTCATTGACCTACCACTCGCCCATCCACAACTCATAGATTGGGACCTACTAAGCATCATACACATTGATGAGTTCACATTAGACGAAGCACTTTTGAGATTCATGGGAGCCAAAACTCCTCACAAGAAAACAAAGCCAGATTTTTCCTATATCTATAAGGTAGATCCCAAGGGGTATTTTGGAGAAAATCCCCAACCTAGTTCCGATACACCCAAAACTAGAACTAAGGTGAATTCGGGACTAGCTAAGGCAGCAAAGAGAACCCCTCAATAAGAAAATCTAGAGTCACAAGTAGAACATGAAGATTTAGCATTGCCTCCTCAAGATAATCAACTAGAGGTGTCTTCTATTCTAATTGAGGATACTAGAGAAGTCAACATCGATTCTTTAGAAATCCTCAGACTTGTTCACATTGCTGCATCCCTATCACAAGACCAAGTTGACCTCCTCTTTGAGGTCTTAAGAGAGAACATTGGCCGATTTGCATTGTCATATTAGGACATGCTAGGACTGGATCCAAAGCTTGTAGTTCATCATCTTGCAGTCGATCCAAAGATCAAGCTCATCAAACAAAAGCTTAAAAAATGCACCCCAAGGTGGCATTACTGGTCAAAGCTAAATTAGAAAGAATGTTAGTTGCTAAGGTTATTTGACCTATCAACTACTTAGAGTGGATCTCCAACATGGTCCCCGTCACTAAACCTTCTAGTGACATCAAAATCTACACTAATTTTAGAGATCTTAACAAAGCTTGTCCAAAAGATGATTTTCCCTTACCCAACATAGATATGATTGTAGACCTTATAGCTAGACATGAAATTCTATCCCTCATGGATGGATTTTTTGGGTATAATCAAATCAAGATTGCAGAAGAGGATCAGCATAAGACAACATTCACTACCCCTTGGGGAACCTTTTGCTACAACATGATGCCTTTTGGCCTAAAGAATGTTGGGGCTACCTATCAAAGAGCTATGACAGCCATTTTTCATGATCTTATCCATAGCATGTTGGAGGATTATGTGGATGATATCTTGGTTAAATCTCACACCTTCATGGATCATCTTGCTAACCTAGAGAAAGTCTTTGATAGGTTAGCCAAATATCATCTCATGCTGAATCCCAAGAAATGTGTCTTTGGGGTCACATCTGGCAAGCTTCTAGGCTTTATAGTTTCTAAATGAGGTATAGAGATTGACCCCAAGAAGGTCAAGGCTATCTTAGACATACCTCCTTCCCAAATACTGCGATAGCTTCATGCTCTTCAGGGAAAGCTTCAATCTGTTCGATGCCTCATCTCCCAGCTTACAGATAAGTGTAAGCCATTTACACATTTACTAAAGAAGGATGAAAACTTCAAGTGGGATCCTTTATGTCAATGCAGCTTCGATCATCTCAAGCAGTATCTCATCAGTCCTCCTATCTTGGTTCCACCAGTTCCTAGTTGTCCCTTGATCTTGTACATATCAACAATGCCTACTGCTCTAGGGGCACTTCTAGCATAGCTCGATGACTACGGCAGAGAAAGAGCCATCTACTACATCAGTAGAACCCTAGTTGGTTATGAACTCAATTACACGCCTATGGAAAAAAAATGTTTGGCAGTTATTTTCTCAACTCAAAAGCTTCGCCACTACATGCTAAGTCATACCATCTAACTAGTCTCCAAGATCAACCCTCTCAAGTATATGCTCTCCAGAACAACACTTATAGGTTGTTTCCCCAAATGGGTTATGCTCCTTAGTGAATTTGACATCCAATATATGGATAGAAAGGAAATCAAAGGGCAAGCTATAGCAGATCACCTAGCTAATGCGCCTCTAGTAGATACATATCCTTTGATCACAGAATTTCTAGATGAGCATATCTGTCTAATTGAAGAACTGCCCCCATGGAAACTTTATTTTGACGGCTCATATACATCTCATGGATTAGGGGCAAGAATATTGTTGGTCACACCTCAAGGAGATTACATTCCAAAAGCCTTCAAGCTACAATTCCCTAGCACCAACAATATAGCTGAATATGAGGCTCTCATAGCAGGATTAAAGATAGCTGCAGAATGAAACATCACTGAGTTATGAATCTTTGGTGATTCTCAGCTTATCATCAAGCAAGCCCTAAATGAATATCAAACCAAAGATGAAAATTTATTACCCTACAAAGATCTAGTTGATCAGCTAACCCAACATTTTACAAAGCTTCAATTTACACAAGTGCCTCGAATGTAGAACAAAGCAGCAGACACTATGGCTACTATCGGCTCGCTCTTGGAAATTCCTCAAGCGGTTACATAGTATGAGTTTTTAGTCGAGCAACTCCTCACACCTGCCTATGCGAATGATGACTCAAATTGTGTTGTATCTTGGTTGGTCCCCAATCCTCTTGGTACCATGAGATTCATGCTTACCTTAAAGATGGTATCATCTCCCCTCACCTCACACGTACCCAATGCCAAAACCTCATCCAAAAATCATCCCGCTATGTTATCATAGCCAATACCCTATATTTTTGAGGTTATCATGATACTCTCTCTCAATGTTTAGATGAAAATGAGGCCGCGATGGCATTAAAAGAAGTACACTTTGAACTTTGCGGTGCCCACATGAGTGGTATTGTCCTTGGATGACAAATCCTTAGAGAAGGCTACTAGTAGCCTACCATTGAAGAAGACTCCTATGACTTTGTCAAAAAGTGTCTCCCATGTCAGTAGCATGCAAATCTTGTGCACGCTCTAGCACAGGATCTACAGCCTATTGCACCACCTTGGCCTTTCACTTGTTCGGGCCTTGATCTAGTTGGAACTATCAAACCTCTCTCATCTAATGGGCATAAATAGATAATAATAGCTACATACTATTTCACTGAATTAGTGGAAGCAGTTCCCCTAGTCTTAGCTATAGGAGTTTAGGTCTCCAAGTTCATCTTGTACCACATTATTTGCCACTTCGACATCCCATCCACCATCTTCACCAACCATAGAGGTAACTTTGAAAATCTCAACATGGAAGAATTATGCACTTCCCTCCGCATCCATCATCGCTTTTCTAGCCCATATTTCCCACAAGGTAACGACCAGGCAGAGGCAACTAACAAAAACCTCCTCAAAATTCTAAAGAAAGTTGTCAATGATTTCGGTCATGATTGGAACCTACAGATTAATCTTGCCCTATGGGCTTATCAAACTTCTTTCTGTACATCCACAGGCACAACTCCATACTCCCTAGTCTATGGTGCCAAAGTGGTACTACCTATAGAGGTTGAACTTCCCTCCTTGCACATATCTTTGCAAGGGAAAATATTAGATGAAGAATATAGAGTAGCCAAACTCACCCAACTAGATCTCTTAGATGAGAAGAAACAACAAGCCTATGATCATCTCACAGTCTACCAAACTCATCTCAAAAGGAATTTCAACAAGAAGGTACTTCCATGACACTTTCAGCCAGGCGACATGGTCCTCAAAGAAAACATGAAAGTCCAAGCAGATCGAGAAAGAAAGGCAAGTTTGAACCTACATGGCTTGGTCCTTATGTTGTCACTGCCTCCTTTGGCTCCAAAGCCTATGAGCTATCTACACCAAAATGAGAACTCTTGAATGATCCTACTAACATCATTCATCTCAAGAAGTTCTATGCTTGAAGATCCTTGGTATACCCAGCTTTTGAAAATACAAAAATAAATAAATAAATAAAATAGTAAAGAGAAATAAGCGTTCAATGGTGAAAACTTGGCAATTCAAGCACCTTGGATAGGTACCTTGGTGAAAACCTGGTAATTTAGGTGCCTTGTGTACTAAGACTAATCCATTATCTATCACTATCCTATCCCTCATCCATCCACTCACCATCCCATAAAATACCTACTTGTTCCCTTAGTGTTCCAACCAAATATCCAAAATCTAATGAAGCTTGTAAATACCTCCTGTACAACTTGTAAATCTTGTACCTCAGCTTGTAAATCTTGTACCCCAACTTGTAAATCTTGTATCATCCCTTATATCATAGCTTGTATATCCAAATCTTGTCCAAAGCTTGTACCATATTCCAACTTGTACTATATGCCAAATCTTGTATCTTAGCTTGTATCCTATCACATGCACACAAAGAATCCCATTTTCCTTAAGCTTTTCGCAAACCATCTACCTATCCGCCTATCAATTATTGCAAACATCCCACCCTTCACAAACATTTCCATCTCACAAAAACCAAAACATGAACAACCTTGTACATTTGTAACATATCTTGATTCGTCAGCTTGTACATCCTCTTTAGCTTAGTACCATTGTATCTATCCAGCTTTTGTGTCAGTTCATCCTTGATCACATCTTGCACACATCGCACAACCCTTGGTTAGCTATTCCAATGCATCCTTTAGCTAGATCTTCTATCACCAAAATGTTATACTTCTTAGTTCAACTTGCCAGATGCATCACTCATCCAAAATCCATCAGCTTAGGTGCTCCTCGATAGATCCTTGCAAGATATAGCTTTCTACATGTCTGATCTTGGTCCATTAGTACCTCATCCTACCCATCTCGTTGGCAAACGGTTCTCTTTTGGATTTTCTCTTTCTTTTGATTTGGAATCTTCCCTTTTGGATCTTGAAGTATCTTTTCCAAGAAATCTCCTTGTTCCCTCCTCAAGGTTGCCACGATCTTCCATATCATGGTATACTATGAATGGAGAAATTTGAGCATAAGGTCTTAATCAGGTCTTTTGTTTTTTTTTCTTTTCTGCTTGTGGGTTACCCAATATTGGTTCCACGCTGGTTCCTCCGGGATTCATGTGTGATGCTAGGGCAATCCTTGCGTGTTTGTTTTGAGTCAGTCTGTCAGTCCTCTGGACGGTTGGTGACATGGCCTTGATGTTCTTGGTAACTTTGGCAATTAACCAATAGTCCTATAGAAAATCTAGTGCTCAACTACATGGTGGTACTTCTCTTTGAAGTATCCCCCTACTCAAAAAAAGTTTCAAAAGTTTTCCTTCATCTTTATTATCCCCCATCCATATCCAGCATCTGTCTCTCCTACCCCAGCTTATGCATCAGTATCTCTTTGAATCAATCTGTACTTTTAGCTTTTGGGATCCACAATCCTAGTCTTAGGGATCCACCAATCCAATCAATCCACCAAGCCCCATCTTTCGAGCTCCATAATCCTAGTCCTAGGGATCTCCGAAACCCATCTTCCACCAATCTAACTCTTTGAAATCCTGTTGCATCTGCTTTATCATCCCATCATCCATCTCCCTATCCTGGATTCCTTTTTATAGCACTCTGCTCCTTCATCCTCTACAATCCCTGAGATCTTAAGCTTGCTTCTTCTTGTGCCTCTGATTCTCCCTTTATCATTCTCATGTAGTGAGAGTTTGAGCTAACTAAACCTCTTCTCTTAAGCCAATCTGAGTCTCCTTGCTCATCTCAGATTCTTGAACTTTTCAAGAAGCTATCGAGCCTCGCTTTCTCTCCCCGCCGCCTTCTTGAGGGGCATCTCATAGTCCATTCTCTCCTCTTCTGCTCTAGCCTTGGGCATCTTATTTTCTTATCTTTGATGCCATGCCACTTGCGGCATCACATCAAAGAGGGGCAAAATGTAGACACCTAAAAATCTTTTAGAAAATAAAATATTTTTATTTTCTGAAAAAAAGTCTTTGATGACATCATCATTTATTAATTAATTAATTAATAATTTAATTTATTTATTTTTATTCCATTAAATCCCTTTATCTTAATTAAAAATATTTAATTAAAGAATCCCTCCCAAAAATGTTTAAATCTTAGTTAAACATTATTTCCTTATTTATTAATTATTTAATTAATAAGTTGACCAAAAATCCCAAAATAAATAAATAATTTATTTTTTGCCCAAAACTTGGCCAATTTCCTTAAGACCACTAACCTCTTACAAAATCTTCTAATCCTTCTTTAATTTTGATTAAAGGCTAATCCCAATATTTCCTACCTCTAATCCCAACTCAAAATATTTAATTAAGATTAAATATTAATCCTCATGTTTATTAAAAAAGTTTTAATAAATATCTCCTCAACCCAAACCCTTGAAATAAATAAAACTTTATTTATTTCCTAAAAATCTAATTTATCCTCATCCTAAGAAGTTCTAGACTCTTCTAGAAAGTCTTCATCCTCATCCTAGGAAGTTCTAGACTATTCTAGAAAGTCTTTATCCTCATCCAAAGTCTAGACTCTTCTAGAAGATGTCTTTAAACCTAATGCTAATCTCGTCCTAACCTTGTCACATTCTCTAAACATGGGTTAAGACTTGCTAACCCAAGCCAAAGCCAACAAATATCTCCTCCTTCACCCACCCTCATTAAATGCCATCCACTTGCCTATCCCTAAGCTAATCCTAAACCATCCTAATCCATCCTCTAATCATTTGCACAATCCTAAGCAAGCTTAAAACCTTCCTAATCAAGCCCAAGTCAAAATTTCTCTCATCTCCCTCAAAATATCCCAACCATAAAACTTTATGAAGCCCACTAGGCCATAAATGCTTCTTCCAAGCCCTTTCATTGCTCTTACAAGCCATTATGAGGGTTTTTATGAAGATTTTATCCCTTGAGCCTCCTTTTTTGACTCATCCTTCCCCTTTCCTCCATCCTCTCACCTTGTGACATGTGTCACTCCTTGATTGGTTGTAAGAAAGCACAATCCATGTGCTCTCCTCTCATGCAATCTGAGCCCTCCATGACTTTTTTCCCATCCTTGCATCTTAGCCCTCAATCCCTCAAGCCTCTTGCCTATAAATTGGATCCTTCCCCTTTTCAAAACAACACAATCCATGAAGTAAAGTCATAATACCATTTTAAGAAGCCATTTTACATCAAAACCATACACTCACACCCAAATTTCAACTCCATTTGAAGCCCTTTTTGAAGCATAAGCTTGAGCATACATCCTATCTATTTAGACAAAGCCACTCAACAAGAGAGATTCTCATTGAGAGAGCCCATTAATGGCTCATATTCTCAATTGAGAGCTCATTTTAGTCTATCTTGAAGTTTATGAATTTTTTTTAGTTTGTAGAAGCTTTATTTAAATTTGGTTTCTATTAGCATACTAACATTTCTCATATACAGTTTAAAGGTTTGAAACCCTAGTTTGTGAGATGGCATCATCTATGTCTATAAGTGAGAAGAGGGAAACTTTGAAGTGTTATAATGATTTAGAATAACTAAGAGGGGGGAATCAATTATCCTGAGGTCCATATGTACCAATTAAACTTTTAATCACTTCAATTACTTCATATCTAATCATTAAGTAGCTTGGTCTCTATAGCAATTAATTAGTAACATAAAACTTCAAGTATACTATATTAATAGTAATAAACTTTTAGAATGTAAAACATTAATAGTAAAACATCTCAAATAATATCCATACAAGTATGACACTAGTATTTAATATGGAAAATCAATTTGGAAAAAATCACCAATAACATGCTACCAATTCTCACTCTTTTGAAGTGAGCTATGTGAGGAGCCAACTCTGTTAAAGGTTACAAAACACACTATTAAATGTGACCTTGTTAAATCATTCAATCATCCTATTAGGAGTGGCCTTGATAGAGGACTTAAGAACATTCTATTAGAATGTCACCTTGATTAAAGGATTTACAAATGAGTGTTAGGTGAGACTTGATTAAAGGATTTCAAATTGATACAATAGTTAGAAAGTAGCATTATGTTAATATAGAATAAATACAACTCACTTTTCAAATATAGATCACAATGTAGCTCATATTCTGATCTACTGACTGATCTCCATTATCATCTTTGTCTCTAATACACTTGACAATCCTTCAAGCAATCATACTCCATGACTTCATAACTCTTCTTAGCCTCCTACTTAGGTTTGCCAGTCAAGAGCATTATAAAAGAATCTACTTGTCAAAGTTGATTAGGTTACCCTTATGCCTCCTTAAATAGGTAGTTCTAATATTTTTCCTCTTAAACATCATCATAGATCTTAGGGCTTCAATTAGATTCAATGAGTCCTTCCATCTTTTCATTTCCTTCTACCTCTTCTAGAAAATTCTTAAAACTTCTCTTTGAATCCATGCCTAGAAACACTCAAACATGATTTTACTTGAATTAAATGCTCTAGGTTATCCATCCTTATCTTCAACATGCTTTCTATAATCAAAGAATTCAACTCTGTTAGCTAGGAATTGAGATTCTTTTATGAATAGAAAAATACTATCACTTGGCCAACACTGTGTTCTGACGCTTTGTCATCACTGAGTTACCTAGTCATTACTAACTATTCAATTCATTAAAATTTTTGATACTTAGTTGATATTGATGCTTGATTGACACTATATTATGCTTAGCTTATAGTGTCACTAGGTCAACACTAGCATCACTCAACCTAAACTTTTGGTTCCTTAATCTTCTACTATGAAGCTCAATTAAGCCTAAGATTTTTTTCTTTATTTATCACCTCTTCTAGGATTCAATACATCTATCCTCTCCACTTAGGTATGATTAAACAATCATATTATCTTTTCAAGGCCTAATTGATCAAATGCACATTGTAGTTTTGTATAACTCAACCTTTCCTCTAAGTCTGTTTGTTATCTCCTCTTCTCAAATCCTCTTAATCAATCATCTTGATATGAAAATTTACTCAGGTAGAAACTATCTTACCAATAAGGTTTGACATCAATGACAACATAAAAATTGTTCCAGTTGTAGTTTTTGATAATCTCCCTCTTTAAAATTGATGGCAACGCCTTAAGTTACCATGCAATCCAAAACATTCAATTTCTTTGAGAAGCTCCCTCTATGTTCAATATCAAATCTTCATTAATATCCTTAGTTTCATTTTGATTCATTTGTCAGTGTCCAATAATCTCTCCCTTTTACTTTCATTCTGATTCTCATCCATACAGCTTTGATATGAAACAAATAGACTTTCTCTACCATATCAGATCATGAAATCAATCAACTCTCTTTCTATGAAATCTCCTTCTTTGTCTTAAATACTCTCCCTCTTTGTCAAATGCCAATGAAATTTCATCCATCTCATACATCTTTACCATATAGATATCTTCATGTCAATGTTCTAAATTTGATTCACCATCTATCATCTAGCTTGTGAGTGATACAATACCATGTGCTTCTCTCCTCACTACTTGAGGAAGCTCCTAAAGTATGACTTTCTGCATCAACTTGTAAGATATTATAATCAACACATTTGATGCAGATCTTAGTTTTACCTTAAGTAGCCTTAGCTATATGAATCACCCCTAATTTTCCTCTTAGATACTCATGTGCATCCTTAGGTATAGCCTTAATTAAAATATCAACTATTTTCTCCTTAGTATTCACATATTCCAATCTCACTTCTTTGTCTTGAACTAGTTCCCTCAAGTAATGATACTTGATAGCAATATGATGTAGGAGCATCCTGGGTTGATTTATAATCCATCACTTTTTGTTCATTCTGACAGTTTTGACTAAATTCTTTCATACCTTTCTAAGATCTTTAGTATGAACTGAGATGTTCCTTTGGTGACCAATTTCCATTAGTATGAGTTGAGCTATTCCTTTGGTGACCGAGTTCCATCAATATAAACTAAGTTTTTCTTGTATTGATAGAACATTTCTTTCTTCACTGAGTGAGCTTATGCTACTGATGCTCGGGTCCTTCTTTGACTAATTTGTCTATGTTTTTGGTTCTTTGGTAGCTTCAATCAGATAAAATTGTATATAATTAGCTATGAGATATCAGTATATAAACTTTCAAAAACTTCATGCAGAAGGTGGTTTCCATGAATAGATTTGACATGGGTGGCATTTTCTTCTATTCTTAATTGGAGCCAACTCTTGTATTTAATTTAGATTGTGAATTTAATGATAGGATCTTGTCTAAGGATGAGTTTTGACCATTTTGAGGTTGACTTTTCGTTGATGTAATGTTCAAGAATCTTTTGTAAGCCATTTTGGCAAGTATAAGTAGATGTGTTTGGTTTAGTTTAGGGGTATAATAACTTAGAGGATTTGTATATTAGAGAAGATGTTGAGAGTTTGAAGTTGAATATATAACTTAGATATATATATTTTGTATCTAGCGATAACCTAGAAAGCCTTATAGCTAGGCATGTATGCTAAACATTTGATGAATCAATAAAAGTACTCTCTCTCTCTCTCTCTCTCTCTCTCTCTCTCTCTCTCTCTCTCTCTCCCCCCTTGGTGCTATTTTTGGTGTTTTTCTTCCATTATGTTTACTCAGCAAGGTGGTTAGACAGTTGGGTGTTCCTTTGGCCCAAGCTATTCATCTCTCCTTACACCAAGTGGTATCAGAGCTTGAGGTTCTTCCTTGTAAAGATTGGATCATGTAGAACCCTAAATCAATTTGGTTGTAGGGTAGCATATATGAGGATTTGACCTATAATTTTTTAGGGTTACGATCTTGCAAGAACTTGATTATAAAGATGGTTCAAGGTAGAAGAAACATTGGCAATGCTATATTGGATACATTAAGACAAATTGCAATTAGATTCGATGTTATGGAGATAGACCATAGGAGAGGAGAACATCTTGATGATGTGAGTGATGATGAAGCTATGGCAGAAAACCCTAATCCAAAACTTGGAGAAGATGAAGATGAGGAAAGATTATTGAGAGTACTAACTAGGGTACATTCAAAGCCTCTTGTTGATGTTGTTCTTTATAATGAAAAATTGGACACCAATGCTATGTTGGATTGGATCTTTGATATGGAGAAGTTCTTTGAGTATGAAAACACTCTTGATAATAGGAAGGTGAAAATTGTAGTTACTAGGCTAAAAGGTCATGCCTCAATGTGGTGGGAGCATTTACAAACTGATAGAAAAAGGAGAGGAAAGGAGAAAGATCAAGACTTGGCTGAAAATGGTTAACAAGGTAAAGACAAATTTCCTTTTTCTTGATTACCAAGTTAGCTCATTGAGGAAAATGCAAAATTTGAAACAAAGGACATGACTATGAGAGAATATACTAAGGAATTATATAGATTGGACATCAGATCTGGACATGTGGATGACGTTGTTGAGAAAGTTACAAGGTACCTCAATGAATTAAGATATGGAATTTAAGATGAAATACATTTTGTGAAATTAGAAAGTGTGGAGAAAGCATATAAATATGCCTTGATAGTTGAGGAGATCTTGACAAAGAAGCATGAAAAAAGATAAAGAGGTAGAGGTGGAAGATTCTAGAGAGACAGAGGTGGATCTTATGGAGAAGGTGGCAGATCTAACAATACTATGCAAGATAAGAGCAAATTCAAATGGAAGAATGATGACAAAGGCAAGACTGAGTGGAAAGGTGGTAATTCTTACTGAGGAGGTACTAGTTCTTACCGAGGAAGAGGTAATTCTTATTCTAGAGGTGGTTTTTGTGGTACTTGTTTCAAATGTGGCAAAGTAGGGCATATATCCTTTGAGTGTAGATCCTTTAAGAATGAACAAGGTAATAAAAATGCTATGGTTCAAGGACACATTAAGGTTTCATCGAGTGGACCTAAGGCTAAAGAAAATCTAATGGTGAGAAGAACTTTGTGTAATAAGGGGAGTGATGAGAAACCTATTCTAAGAAGTTTTTTCAAGACGAGATGTAAGATGGCTGAAAAATGCTAAAAATGATCGTTAAAAGTGGAAGTTCTACAAATTTGGCATCAGAAGAGCTGGTTACAAAGTTTTAGTTGCAGAGGTTGAATCATCCTAAATCCTATCATGTTTCATGGATCAAAGATGAGCACAAGATATTGGTAAGTGAACAATATCTTGTGAAGTTCAAGATTGGACATTATTTTGATGAAGTTCTATGCAATATTATGCCTATGGTATGTTGTCATATTCTATTGGGTGGTCCTTAAAAATATGATATATATATGCTATACATCATGGAATATTGAATCAATATACTCTTTGGGTGAATGGGAGAAAACAAATGTTGTTACCTTTAGTTGAAATTCCAAATGAGGTTAATTGTACTACTATGAGAATTTGCATGGTTAACAGAAAGAAATTTCAAAAAGAAGTGAAGAAGAATCAATTTTTTTTTTTCCCATAATTTTGAGGAGATTGAGTTATCCTGGTCATAACCAAGTGATAGATGGTGGAAACTAAGTGGAAGACCCTAGTGGTAAGTGAGCAATAGATACTAAAAATTGAGTGACAATAGAAGCTGGTAGTATTGATTGAGTACTAGAGAAGATTGCCATTTTGTTGAATGAGTATAAAGATATTGTTACAAAAGATATAACTAATTGTTTACCACTAGTAAGGAGTATAAGTCATTGTATGGACCTGATTCCTAGAGCTAGTTTACCAAATAAAGCACCATATAGATTGGCACCTACAAAGAATGAAGAACTTAATAGACAAGTACATGAGTTGTTATAGAAAGGTTTTATGAGATAAAATTTTAGTCAATGTGTTGTACCTACTATAATAGCACCTAAGAAGAATGGAGAATGGAGAATGTGTATTGATTCTAGAGCTATTAACAAGATCATAGTGAAATATATGTTTCCCATGTAGAGAATGGATGATATAATAGATTGTTTGAGTGGAGCACAATATTTTACCAAGATTGATTTGAAGAGTGGTTATTATTAGATTAGAATTAGAGAAGGCGTTGAGTGGAAGACTAATTTCAAGAAAAAAGATGGTTTGTATGAATGGCTGGTAATGCCTTTTGGTTTGGTTTGATTAATGCACCTAGTACTTTCATGAGGTTGATGAATGAAGTTCTAAAGATATTTTTGGGTTTTTGATTGTTTATTTGGATGATATTTTGATATTTAGTAAGACTAAGGAATACCATCTTGAGCATGTTAGACAAGTATTGCAGAGATTGAAAGAGGAGAAGTTGATGATTAACCTGAAAAGGTGTTCTTTTATGCAAGAAGAGATTGTGTATTTGAAATTTGTGATTTTAGTTGATGGTTTGAGAATGGATCCTAAGAAGGTTAAAGAAATTTTGGAATGGTCCACACCTAAAAATGTGGGTGAGGTAAAATCATTTCATGGTTTGACTAGTTTCTACAAGAAGTTTATAAAGAATTTCAATTCTATTTTTAATGCTATGACTAAGACAATGAGAGGAGATAAAAAGGATTTCGAGTGGACATATGGAGCTAATAAGAGTTTTGAGACTTTGGAACAAAAGATTACTAACTTACCTATATTGACTTTGCCTGATTTCAATAAGGTATTTTGAGTTGAATTTAATGTAGGTAACAGTGCAATAGGAGCTATATTAAGTCAAGAAGGTAAACCTATTGCTTTCTTTAGTGAAAATTTGAATGATGATAAAAGGAAGTATTTAGTCTATGATCAAGAGTTTTATGTAATTGTTCAAGCCTTGAAGAAGTGGAGACATTATTTGATTCCTAAGGAGTCTGTGTTGTATACTAATCATAAATCTTTATAGTACTTTGGAAGTCAACATAAATTGAACCAAAGACATATGAAATGGGTTGAGTACTTGTAGAGTTTTACATTTTTGATCAAGCATAAGAGTCGAGTAACTAACCAAGTTGTCGATGTATTGAGAAGAAGATGTTCTTTGTTAATGAATGTTGAAGTTCTTGGTTTTGATGAAATGAAAGAGTTGCATGATACTAACCTTGATTTTTCTAAGGCATAGAGAGAGTGTAGAGCACCAAATCGATCAGATCACATGAGTAAGTATGATGAGTATTGAACTCAAGAAGGTATATTATTCAAAAGAATTTAGTTGTGTATACCAAGAAGTTATATGAGAGTTAATTTAATTAAGGTAAAGCATTGTGGTGGATTGGTTGGACATTTTGGAATTGATAAGACATTGAGTTTTCTAAAGGATAAGTATTATTGACCATAGATGTATATAGATGTTTAGAAGTTTGTAAGGAGTTGTGGATTTTGTCAAGTTGTAAAAGAAGTCAAAATATTGGTTTGTATACACCTATTCCTATTCCTCAGAAACTTTGGAGTGACATCAATATGGATTTTGTTCTTGGATTACCTAAGATAGTAAAGGGGTATTTTTAAATTTTTGTTGTTATTGATAGATTTTCTAAGATGGATCATTTCATACCATGTAAGAAGACATCAGATGTTGAGCATGTTGCTTAAATTTTCTTTAAAAACATTGTTAGATTGCATTGATTATCGAGAAGTATTATTTCTGACAAAGATAGTAAGTTTTTTGGTTATTTTTAGAGGAATTTGTGGAAGAAGATGGGCACTGAGTTGAGATTTAGTTCTACATTCCATCCATAGATAGATGGAAATAAAAAGGTTGTGAATAGAAGCTTAGGTAATTTGCTGAAATGTTTAGTTGGAGATAAACCAAGTAATTGGGAGCTAGTATTTGCACAAGATGAATTTGCATATAATAATTTTGTGAATAAGAGTACAAGGAAAAAACCTTTTGACATTGTTACTAGAATGCATCCTAGAGGAATATTAGGTTTGAGAGATTTTGTAGTGAAGAGAAGAGAAGTGCTGCAGGGGAAGAAGTTTTTGATTTTATGGAGTCTTTAAGGAAGTAAAGTTGAGGTTGGAACAAAGTAATCAAAAGTATAAGGAGAATGTTAATAAGTATAGAAGACATCATATTTTTGAAGTTGGTGAAGAGGTGATGGTTCATTTGAAGAAAGATAGATTTCCTATTGGATCATATAGTAAGCTAAGGATGAGGAAATTTGGAGCTTGTAAGATCTTGAGGAAGTTTGATAATGTAAATGCTTATGAAGTTGAGTTACCTAATGACATAGATATAGCTCTTATATTCAATATTACTGATTTGCATAAGTATCATGAGTCAGATGATGATTTTTTTGTATCATATTATTATCCTAAGAAGTAGATTGGAGAGGTTGAATAGGTATTGGATCAGAGATTTGGTAAGAGTACAAGAGGAAAATATTACTATGAGTAGTTGGTGAAATGGAAGAATAGACTAGTTGATGATGCTACATGGATTTCTTAATCTGAGTTGGATCCAACTTAGGTTGTGACACTTGCATGATTTAGGAGAATCATTTATTTCAACCTTGATTGTCTAATGCAAGAGCATCTTGGGTTGCCTTATAATCCTACACTTTTTTTCATTCTGATAATTCTAACCAAGTTCTTTCACACCTTGTCAAGCTCTTCAGTATGAACCTAGTTGTTCCTTTGGTGACCAAATTCCATTAGTATGAGCTAAGTTGTTCCTTTGGTGACCGAGTTCCATTAGTGTGAACCAATTTGATCCTATATTGACCAAGCATTTCTTTGTTTGTTGAGTGAACCTATGTTGCTGATGCTTGGGTCCTTCTTTGACTGAGTTGTCTGTGTTTTTTGTTCTTAATTGGATCAACTCTTGTATTTAATATAGATTGTGAATTTAATGATAGCATCTTTTTTAGGGATGAATTTTTCTCATATTTAGGTCGATCTTTCTTTGATGTAATGTTCTAGAATCTTTTGTAATCCATTTTGACAAGTATAAGTAGAGGTATTTGGTTTAGTTTAGGGATAGAACTTAGAGGACTGGAAAGTCAGAGAAGATGTTGAGAGTTTGAAGCTAAATATAAAACTTATATATATATATATATATATATATATATATATATATATATATATATATATATATATATATAGTATCTCACCGTAACATAGAAGGACTTACAACTCGGTATGCATGTTGAACATTTGATGAATCAATAAAAGTACTTGTTCTCTCTCTCTCCTTGGTGTTGTTTTTAGTGTTTTTATTTTGTTGTGTTTACTCAACAAGGTGGTTGGACAATTGGGTATGCCTTTGGCCCTAGCTATTCATCTCTCCTTGCACTACGATATGTTTGGTCTTTGTGTGCATTGCAAGGTTCTTTGATATATTAATAGCACTTGAGTTATCACAATAGATAAAAACTAGATCAGTGATACCTTCATTCATTCCTTTAAAAAATTGCTTGATCCACACAATATTAGAACAATTAATTTCTACTACTACATATTCATCTTCTATTCTTGATTATGAAATATAGTTCTACTTCTAGCTTGTCCATAAAACCAATCACTTTCATACAAAGAAAGCTCCACCACTTGTACTCTTTCTATTAGCAACATTTCCTTCCCAATCAATATTTGTATACACTTTTAGTTCAAATTTTTCATTCTTTTTGTCATATAGGCCATATTCTTCCATTCCTTTCAAACATCTTAGTAATCTTTTCACTACCATCATATGATTCTCCTTAGGATTTGTAGAAAATCTTGCAACAATCCCAACTTCTAATGCAATATCTGGTCTATTGTGAATAACATATTATAGATTCCTAATCATTGATCTATACAATGTTTGGTTCACATCAATGGAATCATCATTCTTAGAGAGCTTATGTCCAATAGCCATAGTTGTGTTGATTAGTGTTGAATCTTCCATCCCAAAGGTTTTTAGTATCTCCTTGATATATTTGGATTGAGTAATGTAGATACCTTTCTTCATCTAATATACTTGTAAACCAACAAAGAATTTGATTTCCCCAAACATAGACATTTCAAATTCCTTCTACATTTGATTAACAAATGATTTGCATAATGTATCTTGTCATTTAAATATGATGTCATACACAAATATTTCAGCTAACAATATCCCTTTACCACCTTCAGTTTTCAAATATAGATTACTATTGTTATTGGTCCTTGCAAAACCAATTTTTACTGAATAGTTGTACAACCTTTCATACCATGCTCAAGGGGCTTGTTTCAGTCCATATAGTGCTTTCTATAGTTTACATACCATGTTATTTTTTTTGGGATCAAAAAATCCTTCTAGTTTTTCAATGTAAACCTCTTCATCCAATATCCATTCATAAATGTAGATTTGACATCTATTTGACATACTTGAAACCCTTAGTAAGAAAAATATGCAAGTAGAGTTCTAACTCCTTCCAATCTTGCAAGTAGGTAAAATATCGCCCATAGTCAATGCCTTCTTCTTATGCATATCCTTTGACTTGTTCCTGAATACCCATTTTGTTCCGATAACATTATTATCTTTTGGTCTAGGTACCAGTGACTTGATTTTTTTCTTCTCTATCTACTCAATCTCTTCATTCATTTCTTGAATCCAATCTTCATTATCTAGAGCATCCTTTATTGTTTTAAGCTCAAACTCACAAAGTAAACATATGTCACTTCTTAGTCTTTTCCTTGTCATAACTCCAAAGTCTTTATTTCTAATGACCTGCTTAGGTGAATGATGTCTTCTCACATGTTTTTCTAATATATGCTCTTTTATTCTTTCTTCTTCTTCAAGTTCATCTTGAAAATTTATTTTATGTTCATTTTGTATCTCTACTTGTACTTTTGGTTTCTTAGCACTAGATTATTGGCACTTAACAAATTCTTCTTATATCTCCTCATCATCCTATTAATGTTTGACCCCTATAGTCTTTTACTTGATAGCCTACTATTGCAACTCAACATTCAAAATTTTTAGTTTCTTGGTAGCCTTATTCTCTAACTTAGGTAAGGTGTAGGGCACACCTTCATTGACATATACAAATGTGTTGTAATATTCAAGTTCCTTTTTGCATTCTACTTCATTCTTTTCTACATATTCATCAAATTTCACATTTACATATTCCACAACTTTGTTAGTGTTAGAATTAAAACACTTATAAGCTTTTCTCTTAGTGGAATATCCTAGGAATATGCCTTCATCACTTTTAGCATCAAGTTTTCCATTTGTATTGTCTTTTAATATATAAATTTTGCTTCCAAATATTTTAAAATACTTCACATTAGGTGCATACCCATACCACAAATCAAAGGGTTTAATATTTGTACCTTTCTTGATTTGTACCCAGTTTAAAGTATACATTTATTCTCTCTAGTATTTTTGTGATACATTCTTCTCCATCATCAATGTCCTAGCACAATCCATGATTGATCTATTCCTCCTTTCAACTATTCCATTCTGCTGAGGGGTCCTAGGTGCTAACATCTATCTCTTGATTCCTCTATCATTATAGAATATGTTGAATTCATTAGAGATAAACTCTCATCCTCTATCATATCTCAAGAACTTCAAAGTTTTACTTGAATCCTTTTATGCTCTTCCCAAATGCTACTTAAATAATTGAAAAGTATCAAATTTTTCTTTAAGACACATCACAACCATCATCCTAGAGTAGTCATCAATAAATAGAATGAAATATCTATCACCACAATAGCTTTGCACTACGATAAATCCAAAAAGGTCGATATGAACCAATTCCAAAATATCATTATATAAGTATGTATTTCTCTCAAAATTAGACTATCATTTTTCCCAACTAACATTATCAGGTTTCCTCAATTTTGGTAATCCTCTTACTATTTTCATCTTACTAATGCTTACCAAATTATCAAATTTTACATGACATAACCTCTTATTCCATAACCATTTATCATCATATTGTGCAAAGAAGCATGTCTCATAAGATAAATCTAGATAGAACAAGTTACCTCTTGTCTATTCTCTACTTCTAATAAGTTCACCAATAGCATCAAATATCTTTTCCTTCTTGTGATGGAATTCAACTCGGTATCCTAATTTTTTCAACTTTGAAACACTCAAAAAAAATTAGTCAAGTCCTTTAACCCAATAAATATTATCACACCTGATCTTATTAGTCAATTTTATTGATCCTTTACCTTTCACAAGACATGGTGTGTCATTACCAAAATTGTCACAACTACCTTTATATTGTTCCAAGGTTTAAAACTTACTTTTATCACTAGTCATGTGATGTGAGAAACCACTATGAATTATCCATCTATCATCTTTACTCACATATGAAATTAATGTAGTTTTCTCATCTTCATCAGAATCTTCTTTCACATCAACATAGACAACTTCTTCATCATTACTATCGGACTCATTGTTAGTTTCTTCTTTAGCAATATAACAAGATTTATTACCTTTATATTTGTAGTCCTTTCTTCTATTGTCTCTATCATCTCTTTTTCCTTTATACTTTATTTTCCCTCTTTCACCCTTGTCTTCTCTGTTAGGACATCTTGCAACAATATGACCAACTTTGTTAAATGAAAAGCATATTATAAGAAGTTTACCTTTGAGTTTCTCTTTTCCTCTTGGAAGTTTTCTAGTCATTAATGCTTCAAGATTATCAAGATCATCACCAGAGATATCACTACCACTATTCACACATTTTACTTTACCTTTCTTATTAAGAACTTTTTGAGATTTGAAAGTTGATTCAATAGCAATAGGAGTAAAATTATTGAAGTTTTACAATTCAAAAGTAGTAAGTCTACCAACTAATCCTTCCAAAGTTAAATTGTTACTAGGAGTAGATCTTATTTCTTATATTACAGAGACTCTAATATCATATATACGAAGTAGGGTTCTTAGTACCTTTCTAACCATTGTTTCATCACCAATCTTTCTATTAGATCCTCTTATAGCATTTACCACCTCTTTGACTCATCCATAGTATTGAGTAGTAGTCTCACCTTCTATAATTCTTATCTCATCAAAGTTGCCTCTCAAGCTTTCTGATTTTTCTCTCAAAACATTTGTGTCTCCTCCATAGATAGTCTACAACATATCCCACATTTTCTTGGTACTAGTGCACTCCTTTATGTCATCAAACTTGGTATAGCTTAGGGTTGATGAAATATCCAACATTTCTTAATTGCATTCTTGCTTCTCTTTCATCTACTGAGCTATTAGAGGTCTTGGTATCTCTACATATAAATATTCCACATAGTGTATTGATCTTTCTCCAATTCCTACCAGATGCAATTTTATCAAACTCTATCATGTAGGGAAGTTCTCCTTGTTCAACCTTGGCACTTCCTTTTTGTACATCTTGATCTTTGGTCTCAAGTACCTACAAAATTTTATTTACAAGCACCAAAGTTTTGATACCAATTGTTAGAATGATTTAGAATAACTAGGGTGGAGGGGTGAATTAGTTATACTTAGGTCCAAATGTACCAATTGAAATTTAATCACTTCAAATACTTCAGATCTAATAATCATGTAGCTCAATCTCTATAGAACATTATTAGTAATATAAAAGTTTTATTCTACTATCCTAATAGCAACAAACTTTTAGAATGTAAAACATTAATAGTAAAACATCTCAAATAACATCCACACAAGTATGACACTAGAATTTAATTTGGAAACTAAATTAAAAATAAACCACCAGTAACATGCTACCAATTTTCACTCTTCTAAAGTGAGCTCTGTGAGGAGACAACCTTGTGAAAGGGTACAAAACACACTATTAAATGTGACCTTGTTATAAGATTCAATCATCCTATTAGGAGTGGCCTTGTTAGAGGACTTAAGAATATTCCATTAGAATGTCACCTTGATTAAAGGATTTACAAATGACTATTAGGTCAACCTTGAATAAATTATTTCAAGATGATACAATGGTTAGAAAGTAACAACAAATTGATCTAGAATAAATACAACTCACTTTGAAAATATAGATCAAAATGTAGCTCATATGTCGATCCACTGACTGACCTCTATTATCATCTATGTCTCAAATTTTCTTAGCAATCCTTCAAGAAATCACACTCCACCTCTTCATAACTCTTCTCAGCCTCATGCTTAGGTTTTCTAGTCAATAGCATCAACAAAATATCTAGTTATCAACCTTGATTATGTTTTCCTTATGCATCCATAAATATGTAGTTCTAATCTTTTGTTTCTTAAACATCACCATAGATCTTAAGGATTTGATAAGATTCAAGGAATCCTTCCATCTTTTTGTTTCCTTATACATCTTCTAGAAACTTCTCCAAAATTCTCTTTGAATCCATTCATAAAAATTCTCAAACATATTTTTCCTTGAATTAAATGCTCCAAGTCATCCATCCTTATTGTCAACATGCTTTCCATACTCCAAGAATTTAACTATGTCAGCTAGGAATTGAGATTCCTTCACAAATATTAAAATGTTGTCATTCAGCCAACATTGGGTTCTAATGCAAGATCATCGCTAAATTACTTGCTTGATACTAACTATTGTGCTCAACACATTTTTTGATACTCGGTCAATATTGATGCTTGGTCAACATTGTATTTTTCTTAGCTTAAACTATCACTCAATCAATACTAGCATCAATCAACCTAAACTTCTAGTTCCTTAATCTTCTTCTCTGAAGCTCGGTTGTGAAAAATATTTTTTTCTTTATTTATCACCTCTTATAGGCTTTAATATATCTATATTCTCCACTTAGGATATGATTAAATAGTCATATTATTTTGCCAAGGTCTAACTGATCAAGTACCCATTGTAGTTTTGTATAACTCAACCTTTCCTCTAGGTCCATTAATTATCTCCTCTTCATAAATCCTCTTCATGAATCATCTTGATATAGAATTTTACTCAAGTAGAATCTATTTTACAGATAAGGATTGACATCAATGACAACATAACAATTGTTCCAATTTTAATTTCCAACATGAAGGACAATAATGCTCAAATTGTTTGCAATGATGTATGTCCCCCTCTAAAATTTAAGGTATATCTAGAGATTATGTTGACAAGATATATGTTAGGTGCACAATCTGTGATTCTACCTAGAGTTATAATGGAACATAATGTAAGATCATTCTACATGTGTAAGATTGGTGAAGTAAGTTATTTTTGAGCTAAGAAGTGTTTATGACAAGTTGTGACAATGACATGCTAAAGGATGAGACCGGTTACCCTATGCTGGATCGTGTGAAGTTTAATGGATGCCAAGAAAAGGATGTAATTGAAAAGATCATGAAGGAAAAATGGAATGGTCGAGGTATGTCATTCAACACAATTGAGGACCCAATAATTAAATTTTTAGTACAGGTAATTTCTCACAAGTTCTATCAATTGAGTTGACTGAATAATGTACCCTATGTAGTTGTGGACATGGGTCACAAACTAGTCAAGAAGAACGATAGCTATGATTTGGCTTATTCAACTTCCCAAGAACCTGGGAGCTATCAAAAAAGCCAAGAACAAATTGTGTAAGTTTTGTTCTCTTATTGTATGCTTATTTTTTATATGTACATAACTCTTTTCCTATAGTTGGAGATGTTGTTTGGGATAAGACAAGGCCAGTGATTGGGTAGATAAATAAATTTATTGAGAAACTAGATGAAAATTTTGAAACCATTATGGATGGTTATTTTGAATACTTAATAAGAAAGATGAAGAATAGGTCAAGGATACCTAAGTCGGTAGTTGATAAATATTATCATCACATATGTTTTCTAGTTGATATAGATTACACATATGCTTAGGTAGTAATACTGAGGATGGCATGTCTAAGGCCTATACACTATGAAGTAAATATTGATGAAGTATCTATAACTATTAGATTACAACATTGTTGGCAAAATAAATTGACAAGAATGTCGAGCCATTTGTCACATATGAGACTGCCACAATAAAAATGATGATGCAAACTAAAGTATCTAAGATGGATAGGAAAAGGAAGAAAATGATCCAAGACTTGGAAGGCGAGCTTGCATAATCACCACTGTAATTCATAAAAGGAGAAGGAGAATACCTTAGCAGTGAAGGTGTTGATAATGAAGAAGATGAAGGTAAAGGAAAATATATTGTTGTTTCTGAGACTTAGGAAATCAAATACAAAAAAGGTTGTAGTAGTTGATCCTAAGGTAAAGAATAGCCTAAAGAAAGTGGTAACCCCACCCACATCTACAACAAGAAGAGTTACTATGCAAGGATCCAAGGAAACAAGCCCTACAACTATTGAGCCTATAAGTAAAGGACTAGTGAAGATCTCAAGGTTCATCAAGGGAATAATTCCAAAGAAGAGAACATCAGAGGCCAAGCAAGGTTAGGATAAGAAGAGACCTAGAAGAAAATTAGTTGTTAAACCTGATGATGAGGATGATGAGGCTAAGAGCACTGAGTCAGATGACTTGAGTCATTTTCAAATAGTACCAAGGAGAGTGCCTCAAGACATTGATAAGGCATGTAATGATATAAGGAGTTCAACTAGCTTAACTAGTTTTAAGTGTGTAAAATATGAAACTTTAGATAAAGTTGATAAAGAGAAGGTATAGAAGGTTGTTGTAGATATGATGGTGAATTTTAAGTATACATCACTAGAGTTAGGAAAATGATTCCTTGAAGATTTGTACAATAAAATTGATGCAAAATGAAAATGCGAATTAAGTACTATAAAAAAAAGAAAAGAGAGGCTACATTAGCCCAAGTTATGTTATATTTAGGAAAGCATCACATGGAAATAGCAATGAAATACCATTTGAAGAAATTTGTGCCAAAGAAGAGCATACAAAATTTTGAGGAATAAAATTGAGGATGTAGTTCTAGAGCATAAGTTAGTTTGGAAGAAAGTTTTTGGATTGATACCTACAAAAAATAGAGGAAGAAGAAAAGGAAGATGAAATAATTTAACTAGACAATACATAAAACATCTACACTAATGTCAAGCAATTAGTGGAAATATTTCAAATGATGGTAGAAGAGAGTGTGTAACAAGTAGAAATAATCACCATTAAGGATGAATCCCCTAAAAAAAAATTTCCCAATGTGACTACAGAGTTCAAAAAGTTAGTGTTTATTGAGCCAAGAAAAGAGGAGCAATCTCCTAAATCTATCAAAGACACTTTAATGAACACTGATCTTGTAATTGTGCAGATCAAAGAATACCCACAAATTGGTGATCATCAACCATCTCAAAAAGTAATAGTGGGCTTAATAGATACATATAAAGTTACTATTGATACAAGTGTGAAAATTTCAAACGAGGCATAGGTTACAGTTGCCAAGCAATAGAGTGGGCCAATACAAGAAGAGAATCAAAAGGATATAGTAGAGCAATCTACTATAGGCAGTGAGAGGCCACATGTCTCAGGACCTTTGAGGGATGGAGAAAAGGAGATAGGGATACCAAGCTCAACTAATAAACTCCAAATAGTTGCTATCATAGATCAATTAGGTGGAACACAACCACAACCAAGTGTAGAGAAGACAAGGGGAGTAGACAAACAAAGTGATGTGATACAAGGATAAAAATTGTGAATTTGGCAATTCAAATTGAAGGTTTGCAATTGCCATTTCCAAGCTCTGACACTCTAGTTTCAAAAGACAAAAGGTTGAGGAAGAAGGTTAAAAACTCACCTTAGAGAATCCAAGGTAAACTGGTCACCTTAGATGAGGATATTTTCATACTTAAATAGGATAAGTCTACTCTAACATAGGAAAAAATGATAATTTTGAGTGAATTGTTTACAAGAAAAGCTAAGCAAGCCAAGATCAAAAGGGAGCATGAAAAGAAACAAGTTTTTTTTGAAATAAAATATATTCTTTTGGATACAATTTTTATTAATGATTTATATGAAAAATCACCCATTCTTGATCAATTGGTATATATCATGGATAAAAAAAGTGGGCCATATATTGATGTTTAGCAAAAACTGATGGAGCAAGCCAAGAAGAGATATGATAATAATGTGAAGGAGAAAGTATCAACCAACATAGTTGTCAATATGGTTGAGCTATCCAAAAATGATACTAATGATGAGAAGAAAACATTTGACATTAATTCTTTATTTGGAAAACTTTGTTATGTACCAACATTTATAGAGGTAAGAGAACAAATAGAAAAGCTTGATGCATAAATGTAGAAGAGTGCAGGCACATTGACCTCTGATGCTAGTACCAGTTCTTTTCATTTCTACAAACTACAATTTTTGTAGGCCCAACAATCTGAATTGTTACATGAAGAGGGAAAGATACGAGTTGAGCTATTAACAATACAAGCTTTGTTGACTCTACATTTGGCAGTCATGCAAAAACATAATAAGATTTCTACAAACTTAATTTAGAGAAATCAACAATTATCTATTGGAGATAATATGGTTCATCTTGTAGCCACATTGGAGATTTGAAGTCACATACTTGATGAATTGAAGAAGAATTGGGAGAATACAATGGATATGATTCTTAACTCCAACAAGCCATTATGGAGAAATATAGAGTAATTTCTGGACCCCAATTACACATCTGAACAATCCTAACAAAAGCAAGGGGGAATTAGTGACATGCATGATCAAAGGTATTATGGTGTAAAATTCTATATAGATATCTAGTCATGTTTGTAAAATTTGAGATTTTATTGTTGTGCATATTAGTTTTGGAGTAATAGAAAGTCAGGATTACTATGTAAAAATTATGAAAAAAATTCTAGATTATAGTCTAAGGGGAAGTACTTTTTGTATTGGTATGTAATGTTTGATCATGATAAAGTTTTTTTCACTAATGTCAAATGGGAAGATTATTGATCCCTAAGTCATGTTTTCTATTAGTGTCATACACTTAGTCATATACTTGGTAGAGTTGGTCATTCATCACTGTAACCAATCCATCCTATATAGGTCAAGTTGTGTAATTAGACTTGCATATATTTCATGTATGAATCGAGTAGTAGTGTTTGCCAAGAAATTCTATGGTTAATAAGTCAATTTAGTAAGTACTTATATCATACTAGTGCCAAGTAGAATAAAGACCAAGTTATGCAATGTATGCTGAGCAAGTGAATGCCAAGTGTCAGCATGTAAAATAATTATGACCGAGCATTAGAATATTCAAGTGTCAAGTAACCCAATTTTGACATAATTACTTGAAATGGCACAAACAACAAGATAAATCATTTTTCCTAATATGGAGATGTATATTTTTGTTCAAGGAGTCAATTAGAGACGTGATGACATGTTCTATTATGGATCATTAATCTCTATGCAAGGTGATTAGCCAATTAGAAAAATGGAAGGACTAAGTGAAAAAAGAGATAGAGATCTAGATCATTGATTTTGTTCTTGAAGATTCTATAGTTTATTATAAGAAGAGGATCCAAACCCTAATTTTAATATGCATGCGAGAGAAATTGCAAGTTTGGATGCTAGAAGAAAAGTTTGAAGGTGAGCTGGGTACAACGATCGAGCAAAGTAGTAAAGGGTAGATTATAGATGTATCAGATTAGAGATAAAATTAGAGATTGTAAGGAGGAGATCCATTATCAAAATTTGAAGTGAAAAGAAAAGGATCAAGTACTAATACATTATAAAAAGTGTGATCAAGGTAAATCTCTTAACAGAGTGGTCCTCATAGACCTTTTTAAATCTCCTAACATAGTGCTTACTTAGTTGTAAGTTGAAATCCTTTAATCAAGGTAGATTATATAGGTCTTGTAAGATCTTAATAGGGTAGACCCCTCATAGGGTAGATCATCAGAAGTGATCACAATTGTAGCCCTAACAAGAAAACTTTATTACTATAGTAGTGAAGTTTTGTGGGTGCCATCCCCACCTCAGCTTTACCTTCACCTTGGAGGGTTTCTGGGTAACCAAAATTTTTGTGTTATGATTTGATCATTTGCTTACATGTTTGATGGATGTGATTAGTTGCTAGATCTAATACATTATAGTAGGAAATTTTTATGTGATTTATGATATTATTGAGATAAGAATTAGAGGTGAAGTTATCAAATTTGATATTTGTTTGATGGGGTAAAAGTTTATAGATCCTGATTCACCCCCTTCTCAGTATCTTACTTTCCCATTAGACTTCCCCAACTCACTTTGTACTTTAACTTATTAAACTAACAAATTTTCCTATAAAAACTTGATATAAACTCTTTTTAGATTTTCGCACCTCAATCTTGGGATTATTTTTGAAATCAAAATTTCATTAGGCCTTTTCAACTGCTTCTCTAAAATCACGATTTTACAATCCATCTTTTCAATTATTAGCATAATTGCAATTTTGGTAACCTTCTTCTTAGTTATCAGTGAAATCACAATTTCATAATCTTTCTTCCCAGTTACCAGCAAAATTGTGATTTTAGAATCCTTTTCAATTTTTTTTTATCAAAATAGTGAAGTCATCACTTTTTTGTTAGCTTCATATTTTAGACTTTTTGATATGTTGATTTTTCATCTTTTCACTGATAGCTTGATTTATTCTTCCTAAAATGGAAAAAATGCATTAAATTACTCTCTTTTTTGGACAAGGAATTTTTAGGGTCTATCACACTTTTTAAGGTTCTAAAATTGTCAAAACTATATTCCATAGTCTATTTTTTGCTATACTTTTCTACCTATTTTATCACAAAAAGTCTAAACTTTTCCTTTAGTTGAAAAGTAGCTTAGGTTCGGCGATCACTTACCTTTTTTAGAAGGTTTCATTACTTGACATTCTCTCTTGTATCTATCTCATCCCTTTGCTCATTTACAAGTTTAAAACACCAGGCATTCAAGTCTCAACATAGATACATTGTAAAAAAGTTGATCTCATTCTACATCATCACAAGAAAAGAGTGTACCTTTCTTTCTAGGAAAGAAAGTCAAGGGAGCTTAGCCATCTAATTATCTTTTGGTAGAATCTTTCATGCTGGTAAAAACTAGGAGTAAGAGGAGCCAAGGAGGAAAATGTAAAACAACTTATAGTACCTTCTTTGATGCTTTGAATTCTTGAGTACTCAACCCTCTAATTGCATCCTTCTTTGAATCTCAACCTACATATAAGTTAGACTCATTTGTCTCTCCAATGCCACCTATGGAAAATAAGAATAAGGGTCTAGAAAACATCATGGACCAAATGAGATAAGTTGAAATACTGAGACAAGAGGGAAAAATAAATGCCTTCAAACAAAAGGTAACTCAATTCATGTTTTACAATACATCCAAGCATGTTTCACAACATGCTTCTTAATACACATCAAAACAAAACTTCAAAATGTTGAATCATCCTTTGATAGTGACAAAGAATCCACTGAGGAGGATTTTATATGGTTTTAGTAGGACAAAATGTAGTAAAAACTGATGTACATAACCCTTAATAAGGAGAAAAATAAGTACTTCATGCATCTAGCATCTTCAGGACTCCCACCTAATTTAAATGTTGAGGGTTTGATCCAAAAGGAGGAACCATCTCCCTATTTAATCTTTAAAAAATAGGTTGAGGAGATGCGAAAAGAGATGATTCAACTTAGAAAGAAGAAAGAGAAAGTCGAGACAAAATTATCATTTGAGGCTATCTGTCCATTTAGATTAAACATAGATCTCTACATGCCTCCATTTCCCCCTAAAGTTAAGATACCAAAGCATAACAAGTATGATCATAACATTGATCCACAAGACTACATAAGGGAGTTATATGCCCTTAGTATGAAGTTCATGCATGGATTGACATACTTAATGTAACTATTCCCTAGGAGTCTTAGTAGTTAGATAATGGATTCATTTACTAAGCTATCTCCACCCATCTAGTCTTTTGATCAGCTAGTTCAATGATTTATCCAACAATATTTCTACAAAATTCAACACACTATGTACATGCTTGAAGTATGCAATACCAAATAATGCATTGGAAAATACTTCATTACCGTCCTTCAAAGACAAAGGAATATTTCCTCAGTTTTCCCAAGATAGATGCCAAAATCTAAAAGGATTGACATTTTTGTTAGTTTGAGGTGACTGATCAGGAAAGTACTATACATACTTCATAAATTCTTTGGGCAAAAATAATAATTTGGGCCCTATTTTATTAGGATTTTGGGCTGACATGTAATTATTAATTATAACCCTAAAGCAGTAAAAATACTTGTATAAAAGGGATTAGGGTTAGGGATTGTTTCATAAGGTGATATGAAAATTGGTTCTTGTGGTGGTATTGAGCTATAAAGGATTACAGATTGTAATTAGGTTGTAATCACTAGATCATAATAATATCAGACTTGTTGTTTGGTGGATGTAGCCTAGGGATTGGGTGAACCATGTTAAATCTTGGTGTCTTGTGTTTTTTTCTATGTGATCTTTTATTTTTTGATATTTTTTATATTTGCATGTAATTGTTATTTATGTCTGTGGTTTAATCCTAAAAAGTGGTATTAGAGCTAGGTAGTTCTTTTAGTTATCCTTTGTAGGACAATCTCATGATTGAGTGGGCATCTCACAATTGAGTGGGAGTGATGGTAGACGATGGTAAGCTGAGGGTTGATAGGTTTAATGGGTAGAACTTTAAGTTATGGAAGATGCAAATGGAAGACTATCCTTATTAAAAGGATTTATGGAAGCTGTTGGAAAGAAAAACCAAGAATCAAGGATTTGTGTCAAATGAAAATTGGTATCTTTTGGATAGAAAGGCACTTGAAAGCATTTGATTATGCCTAGCACCATTAGTGGCATCTAATATTAAAAAAGAAAATACAATAGAAGAGTTGATGCGAACCCTAGCGAAATTGTATGAAAAGCCCTCCGCTTCAAACAACGTACTTCTCATCAAGCATTTATTTAATATGAAAATAATAGAAGGTGGATCTATTGTAGATAATTTAAATGAGCTTAACATTATTACTAGTTAGTTCTCTTTTGTAGGTATCAATTTTGATGAAGAAATTAGGGCTCTCTTGATTTTGTGTTCTTTGCCTGAAAGCTAGAATGGCTTGGTAATGGCTATGAGTAATTATGTTCCTAGATCTATTACCCTAAAATATGATGATGTGATCAGTGTTATTTTGAGTGAGGAAAATCATAGGAAAATCTCAGGTGGATCTACATCAGGAAGTTCTTTGAATGCACAAAGTAGAGGCAGAATGGCTGAGAGAGGAAATAAATCCAAAAATCATTGGAAATCAAGAGGAAAGTCAAAGGGGAGGAGGTCTCAATTGAGAGGACAAAATGGCTGTTGATAAAATAGGGCATAAAAAGAAAGATTGTTGGACTTAAAAGAAAATTAAAGGAGATAAACCAAATGGAAACAACTTCTTTGTGAATTATGAGAATGTTTTATAAAAATTGAAATATGAGTTGATGCTATTGTATTGATAATTTATGATATAGTGTACAAACTTTCAATAAATCTAAAATACCTCAAAAGTAAGAAGAAACACATACATAAGACTAGTCCCTTGTCCAATATTGGGCCAAATAGAGTCTAGCTTCATCAACACTTACATACAAAGCTTAGGGGACAATAAAATTTACCATCCACTATTATATTTCTCTGCAAAGTGAACTAGAAATGTAAAACCTAGTATAGTTGAATTTAATATCAACAAGGAAGGAATACCTAGATAAAAACATGCACCATTTGCAACTTTGATATTTTAGGCTTTACACAGAATTAAAATCCTTCAAATAAGAGTAATTGATGCAAATAATCAATAGATACTTTAAGAATAGTCCTACAAATACCTTGATTACTACTTTCAAATGATTGAAACCAAAATAATGCTTTCTTTTTAATTTTCAAAATGAAAATATAATTAAGCCTATAAATAGTTGCATGAACCTAGTAATAGCATATCAAAACAAAGTATATCATCACTATTATACTATTATCTCCTATTGTTTTCTTGTATTTATCTAAAGGTCTTGGTACCCTTTCTTATAGAAAATGAAAGGGTTCAAGAAAGCTTTAGATCTCTTTAAAAATATAACTAAGTATAAACTAATGCAACTGTCATAGATATTTATAATAAAAATATCAAAATAGATTTACACATTATCTAAATCATTATGACTACTCACAGATGATCCACCACCTAGTTCCTACCATCATGATTTCTACCACACAACACATCACTCATCTCCCTTAGCTCAAAATTTTCCTCTTCCTTTTCAATAATCTCCATGCAATCACTCTAATACTTGGAATAACTCCCATGCAACTACCAAGCTGCTATAAATAAGCTATTTTTTATATTACAATGATCTTCCTATGCATTTGTTAGATCCGGTTGTGTTACTAGTTGAGGATTTTCATTCCTCTTGTCATTGCTAATAGGTAATCCCATTTTATCTAGTAGTTGTAAAGGGAAAAAATATGATCTAATGTTAACTAAGTCACCATTGAGAAAAATTTAAAGTACACATTTAGAGCTCATTTAATTACAAATACTTCTCCAAGATGTTTTGAGTATGCGAGATTTTGACTTGAGTAACCACTTTCATCATCTTCTTCATATAATGCTTCTTCATGACATACTAGATCAACAACCTTATTTTCATCACTTGAGTCATAACTTTGAACCCCTTCATCCTTATAAAACTGAGATGAACATTCTACAACTTTATGATTAATCTTATTCTCAACACCATAAGAATTATCACTAGGAGAAGTAACTGCTGAAACTATTTCATGATTTTGGAACTCACCTATTGAATTAGTTTTATCATATACTATTGTATTATCATAAACAAATGCATTCCCTTCAACAAGATTAGGAATATTTGTATGTTGTAACAAGGAAATCTCATCAACACATGATTTAAAATCTAAATTCTCAACATAGTTAGTTACAACAGTAGGGATACCTACATGCTAATTTGAATTTGAAAACTCAACATAACATTAGTTCCTAATCTTGACTTCATCATGCCAAAAAAATTTTCTAGAGAAGTGACACTTTTTTAATCCATACTTTATATTGTTTTCAATCTCTATAGTTATCATGAATTCCTGATGCAAAGTCTTGTGTTCTTTATCCCTCACTAGATAGCTTATTTTTCCATAAAATGAATCAAAATAAACAAACAAATATACTTGACCACTAGGTCTACATTTTTCAGGAATCCTATTCAATGCTCTTGCAAATATGATATTAAACTCAAGAATAAGTTCACCATTCTTAATATGGATCTTCAATAACTTCTCAAAAGAATCAGAGATGCTTATTCTTTCCCCAAATTGCTCCATAAAGGCTGAATGCAACTCACTCCAAGATAAAATAGAAGATGTTAGCAGAAAGGAAAACTAATCTCTAGCATCACCTTCCAAGGTTTGGACAAACAATTTCATATGCACGTCTTCATGAGTGATCTCAAAGTCACCCATCAAATCACTAAATAGCTTAATATGATGACTGGCTAAATCAAAATGGCTCCCATTAAACTTAGGAAAATTCTTTCTAAGATCATATGGCATGATGTTTGGGAAACCATTAATGCCATCAAACTATAATGGAAAGTATCTCTTAGTAGAAATAGATCTACAATTTCCATCATTGGACTGCATACTAGGTGAAAAGAAATTTGACATTCTTTGAAAACTTACAACTCATTTACTAAGATAACTTTCATAATTCCTAGCTTGTAGCAAATCTAAAAACTCTTCTACAGATTCAATCTCCAAACATACTCCAACATGTAAACATATTTTTTGAATCTAACTTTCACAAAGTATGCAGTGATGCACCAAACCACTCTCCTACTTAGTGCTAAAAACATCACTTAATGGAGAACATTTTATGTAACTTACTTTCATGGGAAAAAATCTCATGAATGTGAAAAATACCTTAATGTATGATGTTTGCAAACCACTTCAATGCTGCAAAAAATCAATAGATTCAAATCATATCTTGATTTAGTCACTCTTGCATAGCATCTCACATAATCTTTTCAGCCATTGTCAAGAAATTTAGATCATTTCTTTAAATCTGCCTTCCAATTGTTGTATCATTCATTATACCTTCAACTTCACAATGCACTGGTATAGGGATATAACTTCAAGTCACCACTCACTTTGTGGGAAAATATTTTCTCAACTTGTAGAATACACCAAGATGGTCTAAAATTTACAACAGGTATTTGAAAATCTCTATACAACTTTAGAATTTTGTATCCTTGACAAGGTGGAAGAAGTCACATTTCTTGACTCTTTAATCTACAGAAGCACTTTGTGATCACTTGGATTAAACCAAGAAGGATTCAGAAGTGGTCTTAATAATAATACTCATCATCAATCCTCAAAGTTATTGTTGTCAAGAATAATGATGGGACACTTAGAATTTAGTAGTGATATGAGAAGCAACTTACAATTCCTCACTGTTGTAATACTTTCCTCATGTCTTTCCCCAATAGAGTTTCCATTTTGTTGGCTCTTGGCTTAACAATTTTTTAATAACCCGACAATAATTACAAAGATGTCTAGGGTGTAGCTAATTCCCATGTTAAACACACCTATTTAGACATTGGGGCCAAATATAAGGCTAAGCTCCTTCTTCTTCTTCAAGCTCTGCAAAACCTAGGCGGGTAAACCTTAGATTTGTTCATATGATACCAGTTGCAAAAACATACATTTGAATATGAATAAAGAATATTGAAACCCCAATTCTTCCATTTATTATGCAAATAAAATAGATATGAAATATCTAATGACATAACCTATGAGTTTGACAAGATAAGTGTGGGTATCCTTTTAGCTCTATGACATGAAAGGGAAAACATATTGAGTAATTGATTTTGAATCAACAAAATCCCGTATGAAACAACAAATTGGATTGAACCTATTACTGATTAGTGCCTTATCTATTGGGAAATTCCACAAATCACAAATGTACATCCAAGATATCAGATCTATCCTATCACTTTATCAATCAATCATCAGTGTTCGCAATGAATCTCATACTCATAAAATATCCTTCTCATGAAACCTAAAAACCTATCAAGATAAGTAAGCATTTACTTGGTTCCTTGGATCAATGGTGATGCAGGAGCATCCAGAGGTATAAGGGCAATCCCGTGTCACCCAAAAAAATATACTTAGACTTAGTTTCTATTTCATGTGTTTTCATTTTTGGATACCCATTTGGGTCAAATAAAGGTTCCAACTCTCACAGTTCCACTATCAGTGTTCCTGTAAATCTTGAAAAAATAGGAGTATGTAATTGAGCCATCATTTTGGTGAACTAGGAGGTGTAAATTGGCTAGATAAATGTAATTGTAATTTAGAGCATTCCAAAAAAAGAATCAGGTCAAAAGGCCCCACAGTTTGAAAGTTATTACAGTTTTTCGGGTTTTGGAGACCTCCTAACAATGCTTCAAAGTCAGGTTAGGGGCATTAAATGACCTCAAAAAGAGCCAAAAAATGGAAGACAAGAAAAGCTTATCCATAGGGCTATAGAGAGCTTTGAGAGCTTTCTGGAAATGTAAACAGTTCGTCAATTGGAGCTACGGTTCAAAAGTTATGCCTCCCGAAAGTTCAGTTACCGTTTCTAGATTCTTCTAGATTTGCGCCGACTTCTAATGCAGCTTCTGGAACCTTCTATTTGGTGTGTGGATGCCTACTAGAACTTTCTAGAATGTACTCCTAGTCCTTAACCCTCCGGGGTCTATTCCCCTTAGGGCATGTTTTGAAGTTTATTTTCTCTGTACTGAATGTACTAGCTTATTTTTAAGTTAATACAATTTTCCCTTTTTCTATTGTGTCCATTCTATTCTTGGGTTGTGTCCCCATCAAGTGGTATAAGAGCTGGTTTTCCTGAGTGTGTAGACAGAGCGCCGATTGTGAGGCAGTTTGCACCAGGTCTATGTGGTTGTGGGTTTGAGTTAAGAAGATGCCTCCACGAAGAGAGCGTGGTGGAAAGGCCAGAGCTATTAATCTTGAGGAGGTTAGAGCCCTCCAAAGGCAGGTATAGGCATTGCAAGAGGAGCTCCATAGAGGAGCAACTATGGCCGTAGGTGATGAAAGTGAAGATGACAACAAAGAAGATGAAGTTGGACCAGAAGAGGAATTTGAAAGGGAAGTTCTGAATCATGCAGAGGAAAGGCTTTTTAGGGCCATTACTAAGTTTGGAAAAAGACCTACAATTGAAGTGGGTGTATTTTTAGGAAATCTGAAACCAGATTAGTTGATCGATTGGATTAATGAACCGGAAGAATACTTTGAGTATGAGGATATCAGGGACCCATATAGGGTTAAGTTTGCAAAGGCATGGTAGTTTGATAGACATGCAGTACATGATGGACATGCACACACATACTCTTTGACAAAGGATGGAGTTTGCCACAAATTGAAGCCCATGTAAAAGGAAGGTGAAAAGGTATGTAGCAGTGCTAGGATTTCTCTTATTGATGGAAGGAAGTGTTTAGATGGCATGAAACATCAGCATATGTGCTATGCTTTGATTCCTAGGAAAGATAAAGAAAGTAGTAGTGAAATACCACTTGAAGTTTCAGATTTACTAGGGGAATTTGGAGATATTATCTCTGATAATGTTCCAAATGGATTGCCACTAGTAAGGAAAATCAGTCATCAAATAGATCTAATTCCAAGAGCTAGTTTGCCTAACAAGGTTGCTCACAGGATGACTCCTACCGAAACAGATGAGCTAAATAGACAGGTTCAGGAGTTGTTGAGGAAGGGCTTGACTCGAGAGAGCTTGAGTCCATGTGTAGTACCTACAGTACTCGCACCAAAGAAGGATGGAGAGTGGAGGATGTGTATAGATTCTCGAGCTATAAATAGGATCACAATCAAGTACTAGTTTCCTTTGCCAAGGATGGATGATCTTATGGACTGCTTGAGTGGAGCTCAGTACTTCACAAAGATAGATCTGAAGAGTGGTTATCACCAGATACGGATTCGAGAAGGAGATGAGTGGAAAATAGCCTTCAAGACCAAGGAGGGTCTTTATGAGTGGTTAGTCATGCCCTTTGGATTGACGAACGCCCCAAGGACCTCCATGCGGCTCATGAATGAGGTACTTAAGATGTTCTTGGGAAAATTTGTTATTGTTTATTTGGATGATATTTTAATTTTTAGGAAGATTTTGGAAAAACATTTACTAAATATTCGTAGTGTCCTTGAAAGGCTAAGGGAAGAGAAACTGTTAAATAATCTGAAGAAGGGTATCTTTGCAAAAAGGGAGTTAGTCTATTTGGGGTTTGTTATATCACCTGAAGGTCTCAAAATGGATCCAGAGAAGGTAAAAGCCATCTTGGAATGGCCTACTCCGAGGTCTGCTATTGAGGTAAGATCATTTCATGGTCTGGTTAGTTTTTATAGGAAGTTTATTAAGAATTTTAGTGGCATATGTGCACCCCTAACTGATACAATAAGAGGGGATAGAAAAGACTTCAAATGGACTGCAGCAGCTGCGCGAAGTTTTGAATTGCTGAAGAAGAAGGTAATAGAACAACGTGTGTTGGAACTTCAAAATTTTAGAAAGGTTTTCCAGGTAGATTGTGATGCCAGTGGCAGTGCTATTGGGGCGATATTAAGCCAAGAAGGTAAGCCTATTGCATATTTTAGTGAAAAATTGAATGATGCAAAGAAGAAGTATTCTGTTTATGATCAAGAGTTCTATGCAATAGTTCAGGCCTTAAAGAAATGGAGGCATTATTTATTGCCAAAGGAATTTGTTTTGTATATTGATCATTAGGCATTACAGTACCTAAATAGCCAAGGTAAATTGAATTAGAGGCATATGAAGTGGGTAGAGTTCTTGCAGAGCTATACATTTGTGTTGAAGCATAGAAGTGGAAAATCTAATACGGTTGCAGATGCACTAAGTAGGAGAAAGTTGTTGCTTACAGTAACGCAGGTTGAAGTAGTTGGGTTTGATAAACTCAAGAATTTGTACCCTAAGGATCCTGATTTTGCTGAAGCATGGAAAGCTTGTAAAGAACCTGTTGCTGTAGATAGAACCACTATTTGATTTAGGATGGCATGTTGTTCAAAGGTAGTCAATTGTGCATTCCAAGGAGTTCCATGAGGGAAAATCTGATTAAGGAGAAACACAGTGGAGGGATGGCAGGACATTTTGGTCGAGATAAGACCATTGCCATTCTTAGAGAACATTATTTTTGACCTCAAATTTCACAAGATGTGAAGAAGTTTGTATAGAGTTTCCAGGTTTGTCAAGTTGCCAAGGGGTTTAGTCACAATACTGGCCTATATCAGCCATTGCATGTTCCATCAAGGCCATGGGAGGACATAAGTATGGATTTTGTTCTTGGATTGCCAAGGACACGAAGGGGTAATGACTCAGTATTCGTGGTGGTTGATAGGTTCTCCAAAATGGCACATTTCATTCCATGCCACAAAACTCATGATGCTGTCCATATTGCAGACTTATTTTTCAAAGAGGTGGTAAGACTACATGGTCTTCCAAGGAGTATAGTTTCTGACAGAGATACTAAATTTGTGGGGTATTTCTGGCGGACATTGTGAAAAAAGCTGAGAACAGACTTGAAATTTAGTTCCACGCATCACCCACAAACTGACGGCCAAACAGAAGTGGTAAACAGAAGTCTGGGCAATTTGCTGAGATGTTTAGTTGGGGATAAGCCCAAGGGATGGGATTTGATTCTACCACAAGCAGAGTTTTCTTACAATAACTTTATAAATAGGAGTACTGGAAAATCACCATTCCAAATTGTATATGGGAATAGCCCAAGGACTACACCAGAATTGAGGAAGATAGAGCAAGGGGAGAAGACAAGTGCTGAAGTGGAAGAATTTGTTGAACATATCAAGCATCTACATCAGGAGGTTCAGGCACACATTACCAAGATGAATCAAGAGTATAAAGCTAGGGATGATCAAAGGAGAAGACATAAGGAATTCCAAGTAGGAGATTTAGTCATGGTGCACTTACAAAAAGAAAGATTTCCAACCGGTACTTACAACAAGCTGAAAATGAAGAAATTTGGCCCCTGCAAAATTTTGAAGAAACATGACTCAAGAAATGCATATGAAGTGGAGCTACTAGATGGTATTCACATTTCTCCCATTTTCAACATTGCAGATTTAACAGAGTATCATAATGATGGTGCAGATGAGGAGCTGGTGTTAGAGCCATGTCCAATTCCTGCTTCTAAGAAGGAATAGATAAAAGACATTCTAGATCATTGTGTGGGTAGGAGTACCAAAAATAGGTAGTATGAAGAGTATTTGGTGAAGTGGAAAGGATGGTCGATCGAGGACTCAACTTGGATTTCAGCAGCTGAGGTTTCCCATTTGGGATTTCCTCTACCATTCATAAAGTGATAGGGTCAATTTTCAATCTACCCTGGGTGTCTGATGCAGGAGCATCCAGAGGTATAAGGGCAATCCTGTGTCACCCAAAAAAATATACTTAGACTAAGTTTTTGTTTCATGTGTTTTCATTTTTGGATACCCATTTGGGTCAAATAAAGGTCCCAACTCTCACAGTTCCACTATCAGTGTTCGTGTAAATCCCAAAAAAAATAGGAGCATGTAATTGAGCTATCATTTTGGTGAACTAGGATGTGTAAATTGGCTAGATGAATGTAATTGTAATTTAGAGCATTCCAAAAAAAGAATCAGGTGAAAAGGCCGCACGGTTTGAAAGTTATTGCAGTTTTTTGAGTTTTGGAGACCTCCTAAGAATGCTTCAAAGTCAGGTTAGGGGCATTAAATGACCTCAAAAAGGGCCAAAAAATGGGGAACAAGAAAACCTTGTCTAAATTTCTATAGAGTGCTTTGAGAGCTTTCTAGAAATGTAAACGGTTCATCAATCGAAGCTACGGCTCAAAAGTTATGCCTCCCGGAAGTTCGGTTACCATTTCTGGATTCTTCTAGATTTGCGCCGACTTCTAATGCAGCTTCTAGAACCTTCTATTTGGTTGGTGGTTGCCTACTAGCACTTTCTAGAATGTACTCCTTGTCCTTAACCCTCTGGGGTCTATTTAAGAAGATTTCAGGCATTGTAAAGGCAGTTCGGAGTGGAGTTTGAGGGGAGATACTGAAAGGAGAAATTATCTCCACATTTATGCTATTGTAAGCCCTTAGGGCATGTTTTGTAGTTTATTTTTTTTGTACTGAATGTACTAGCTTATTTTTGAGTTAATACAATTTTCTCTTTTTCTATTGTGTCCATTTTGTTCTTGGGTTGTGTCCCCATCAAGTGGTATTAGAGCTGGTTTTCCTAAGTGTGTAGATAGAGCACCAACTGTGAGGCAGTTTGCACCAGGACTGTGTGGTTGTGGGTTTGAGTTAAGAAGATGCCTCTACGAAAAGAGCATGGTGGAAGGGCCAAAGCTATTAATCCTGAGGAGGTTAGAGTGCTCCAAAGGAAGGTACATGCATTGCAAGAGGAGCTCCGTAGAGGAGCAACTGTGGCCGTAGGTGATGAAAGTGAAGATGACAACGAAGAAGATGAAGTTGGACCAAAAGGGGAATTTCACGAGGAAGTTTTCAATCATGCAGAGGAAAGGCTTTTTAGGGCCATTACTAAGTTTGGTAAAAGACCTACAATTGAAGTGGGTGTATTTTCAGGAAATCTGAAACCAAATGAGTTGACTGATTGGATCAATGAACTGGAAGAATACTTTGAGTATGAGGATATCAGGAACCCATATAGGGTTAAGTTTGCAAAGACCAAACTGAAAGGCCATGCGAAAATCTGGTGGAAAGAGGTTCAATTGGAAAGAAACAGAAGAGGAAAGGAGAAGATCACAAGATGAGATCGCATGGTGGACAAATTGAAGAAGCAGTTCATTCCTGTGGACTATGAGCTTGATTTGTTTAAGAAGATGCATGGGTTAAAGCAAGCAAGAAGATCAGTCCAAGAATATATAGAGGAATTTTACCAAATCTTGATTAGAGTAGGGCATGCTGAAGCAAATAAGGAGGAGGTTGCTCGTTATATCAGTGGGTTGCGACCTAGCATCCAGGAGGAATTAAGTCTGGTAAGAATGACCAGCGTTGAAGAGGCATTCCAGTTTTCCCTACGAGTTGAAGAGAAGTTGAATAAAAAGTTTGAAGGAAGACAAAGAGGGCACAGTCAAGGAGGAAGGGGAAGCAGTAGATCATCTGGAGGCCACAATGAAACCCAAAAGAAAAATGAAGATGTGGGTACTAGTAGGAACCAGAGGAATGAGGGTTTCAACCGCTCCCATGATCAAGACTTTGGAAATCAAAGAGGAAGAGGTAGAGGATGTGGACAAGGAAGAGGAGGCTTCCATGGTACCTATTTCCATTGTAATGAAGAAGGTCATTGTGCTTTTGAATTCCCTCAATGACAAGGAAGGACAGATAGGAGAGTTGAGGGCCAAGCTAGGGTTGCTCATGTGGATGAGGATGCACAATCATCACATTTAGAGGATGGAGAAAGAGGAGAGACCTTGGTAAATTAAAGAGTCCTACTAAGTGGTGAGATTAAACTAGGACAACAAAGGACTTTTTTCCATACCAGATGCAAGTGTGAGGATAAATGTTGTGACGTGATCATTGATGGTGGTAGCACTAATAACTTGGTATTATAAGAGATGGTCTCTAAGCTAAAGCTCAAGAGGGAGAAACATCCCTAGCCCTATCGGATTGATTGGCTAAAAGATGATCATAAGGTCCTGGTAAGTGAACAATGTTTAGTGAAATTCAAAATTGGGAGTTACCATGATGAAGTTCTCTGTGATGTTATTTCGATGGATGTTTACCATCTATTGTTGGGTAGACCATGGAAGTTTGATAGACATGCAGTACATGATGGACATGCAAACACATACTCTCTGAAAAAGGATGGAGTTTTCCACAAATTGAAGCCCATGAAAAAGGAAGGTGAAAAGGTATGTAGCAGTGCTAGGATTTGTCTTGTTGATGGAAGGAAGTTTTTAGATGCCATGAAACATCAGCATATGTGCTATGCTTTGATTCCTAGGAAAGATAAAGAAAGTAGTAGTGAAATACCACCTGAAGTTTCAAATTTACTAGGGGAATTTGGAGATGTTATCTCTGATAATGTTCCAGATGGATTACCACCAGTAAGGCAAATTAGTCATCACATAGATCTGATTCCAAGAGCTAGTTTGCCTCACAAGGCTACTCACAGGATGACTCCTACTAAAATAGAGGAGCTAAATAGACAGGTTCAGGAGTTGTTGAGGAAGGGCTTGATTTGAGAGAGCCAAAGTCCATGTGTAGTACCTGTAGTACTTGCACCAAAGAAGGATGGAGAGTGGAGGATGTGTACAGATTCTTGAGCTATAAATAGGATAACCATCAAGTACCGATTTCCTTTGCCAAGGATGGATGACCTTATGGACTACTTGAGTGGAGCTTAGTACTTCACAAAGATAGATCTGAAGAGTGGTTATCACCAGATATGGATTTGAGAAGGAGATGAGTGGAAAACAACCTTCAAGACCAAGGAGGGTCTTTATGAGTGGTTAGTCATGCCCTTTGGATTGACAAACGCCCCAAGCACCTTCATGCGGCTCATGAATGAGGTACTTAAGAAGTTCTTGGGAAAATTTGTTATTGTTTATTTGGATGATATTTTAATTTTCAGCAAGATTTTGGAAGAACATTTACTGCATATTCGTAGTGTCCTTGAAAGGCTAAGGGAAGAGAAACTATTAATTAATCTAAAGAAGTGTATCTTTGCAAAAAGGGAGATAGTCTATTTGGGATTTGTTATATCACCTGAAGGTCTCAAAATGGATCCAGAGAAGGTAAAAGCCATCTTGGAATGGCCTACTCCGAGGTCTGCTATTGAGGTAAGATCATTTCATGGTCTGGTTAGTTTTTACAGGAAGTTTATTAAGAATTTCAGTGGCATATGTGCACCCCTAACTGATACAATAAGAGGGGATAAAAAAGAGTTAAAATGGACTGCAGTAGTTGCGAGAAGTTTTGAATTGCTGAAGAAGAAGGTAACAGAACAGCCTGTGTTGGCACTTCCAAATTTTAGAAAGGTTTTCTAGGTAGATTGTGATGCCAGTGGCAGCGCTATTGGGGTTGTATTAAGCCAAGAAGGCAAGCCTATTGCATATTTTAGTGAAAAATTGAATGATGCAAAGAAGAAGTATTCTGTTTATGATCAAGAGTTCTATGCAATAGTTCAGGCCTTAAAGAAATTGAGGCATTATTTATTTCCAAAAGAATTTGTTTTGTATACTGATCATCAAGCATTACAGTACCTAAATAGCCAAGGTAAATTGAATCAGAGGCATATGAAGTGGGTAGAGTTCTTGAAGAGCTATACATCTGTGTTGAAGCATAGAAGTGGAAAATCTAACAGGGTTGCAGATGCACTAAGTAGGAGACAGTTGTTTCTTATAGTAATTTAGGTTGAAGTAGTTGGGTTTGATGAACTCAAGAATTTGTACCCCGAGGATCTTGATTTTGCTGAAGCATAGAAAGCTTGTAAAGAACCTATTGTTGTAGATAGAACCAAGTGGTTAGACTATTTGATTCAGGATGGCATATTGTTCAACGGTAGTCAATTGTGCATTCCAAGGAGTTCCATGAGGGAAAATCTGATTAAAGAGAAACACAGTGGAGGAATGGCAGGACATTTTGGTCAAGATAAGACCATTCCCATTCTTAGAGAACATTATTTTTGGCCTCAAATTTCATAGGATGTGAAGAAGTTTGTACAGAGTTGCCAAGTTTGTCAAGTTGCCAAGGGGTTTAGTCACAATACTGGCCTATATCAGCCATTGCCTATTCCATCAAGGCCATGGGAGGACATAAGTATGGATTTTGTTCTTGGATTGCCAAGGACACAAAGGGGTAATGACTCACTATTCGTGGTGGTTGATAGGTTCTCCAAAATGACACATTTCATTCCATGCCACAAAACTCATGATTCTGTCCATATTGTAGACTTGTTTTTCAAAGAGGTGGTAAGACTACATGGTCTTCCAAGAAGTATAGTTTCTGACAGAGATACTAAATTTGTGGGGTATTTCTGGAGGACATTGTGGAAAAAGTTGAGAACATACTTGAAATTCAGTTCCACGCATCACCCACAAACTGACGGCCAAACATAAGTGGTAAACAGAAGTCTGGGCAATTTGTTGAGATGTTTAGTTGGGGATAAGCCCAAGGGATGGGATTTGATTCTACCAGAAGTAGAGTTTTCTAACAATAACTCTATAAATAGAAGTACTCAAAAATCACCATTCCAAATTGTATATGGGAATAGCCCAAGGACTGCACCAGAATTGAGGAAGATAGAGCAAGGGTAGAGGACAAATGCTGAAGCGGAAGAATTTGCTGAACATATCAAGCATCTACATGACAAGGTTCAAGCACACATTACCAAGATGAATCAAGAGTATAAAGCTAGGGCTGATCAAAGAAGAAGACATGAGGAATTCCAAATAGGAGATTTAGTCATGGTGCACTTATGAAAACAAAGATTTCCAGCCGGTACTTACAACAAGCTGAAAATGAAGAAATTTGGCCCCTGCAAAATTTTGAAGAAACATGACTCAGGAAATGCATATGAAGTGGAGCTACTAGATTGTATTCACATTTCTCCCATTTTCAACATTGCAGATTTAACAGAGTATCATGATGATGGTGTAGATGAGGAGCTGGTGTTAGAGCCATGTCCAATTCCTGCTTCTAAGAAGGAGGAGATAGAAGACATTCTAGATCATCGTGTGGGTAGAAGTACCAGAAATAGGTAGTATGAAGAGTATTTGGTGAAGTGGGAAGGACGGATGATCGAGGACTCAACTTGGATTTCAACAGCTGAGGTTTCCCATTTGGGATTTCCTCTACCATTCATAAAGTGACAGGGTCACTTTTCAATCTACCCTGGGTGTCTTATGCAGGAGCATCCAGAGGTATAAGGGCAATCCTGTGTCACCCAAAAAAATATACTTAGACTTAGTTTCTGTTTCATGTGTTTTCATTTTTGGATACCCATTTGGGTCAAACAAAGGTTCCAACTCTCATAGTTCCACTATTAGTGTTCGTGTATCTCTTGAAAAAATAGGAGTATGTAATTGAGCCATCATTTTGGTGAACTAGGAGGTGTAAATTGGCTAGATGAATGTAATTGTAATTTAGAGCATTCTAGAAAAAGAATCAGGTCAAAAGGCCCCACGGTTTGAAAGTTATTGCAATTTTTTGAGTTTTGGAGACCTCCTAAGAATGCTTCAAAGTCAGTCAGGGACATTAAAAGACCTCAAAAAGGGCCAAAAAATGGGGGACAAGCTATTCTTGTCCATAGGGCTATAGATCACTTCGAGAGCTTTCTAGAAATGTAAACGATTCGTCAATCGGAGCTACGGTTCAAAAGTTATGCCTCCCAGAAGTTTGATTACCGTTTCTGCATTCTTCTAGATTTGCGTCGACTTCTAATGCAACTTCTGGAACCTTCTATTTGGTTAGTGGATGCCTACTAGCACTTTCTAGAATGTACTCCTAGTCCTTAACCCTCTAGGGTCTATTTAAGGAGATTTTAGGCATTGTAAAGGCAGTTTGGAGTGGAGTTTGAGGGGAGGTACTGAAAGGAGAAATTATCTCCACATTTATGCTATTGTAAGCCCTGAGGGCATGTTTTGAAGTTTATTTTCTCTATACTGAATGTACTAGCTTATTTTTCAGTTAATACAATTTTCCCTTTTTTTGTTGTGTCCATTCTGTTCTTGGGTTGTGTCCCCATCAAGTGGTATCAGAGCTGGTTTTCCTGAGTGTATAGACAAAGCGCTGACTGTGCGGCAGTTTGCACCAGGATTGTGTGGTTGTGGGTTTGAGTTAAGAAGATACCTCTACAAAGAGAGCATGGTGGAAGGGCCAGAGCTATTAATCCTGAGGAGGTTAGAGCCCTCCAAAGGTAGGTACAGGCATTGTAAAAGGAGCTCCGTAGAGGAGCAACTGTGGCCATAGGTGATAAAAGTGAAGATGACAACGAAGAAGATGAAGTTAGACTAGAAGGGGAATTTTAATGGGAAGTTTTGAATCATGCAAAGCAAAGGATTTTTAGTGCCATTACTAAGTTTGGGAAAAGACCTACAATTGAAGTGGGTGTATTTTCAGGAAATCTGAAACCAAATGAGTTGATCGATTAGATTAATGAACTGGAAGAATAATTTGAGTATGAGGATATTAGGGACCCATATAGGATTAAGTTTGCAAAGGCCAAACTGAAAGGCCATGCCAAAATTTGGTGGAAGGAGGTTCAATTGGAAAGAAATAGAAGAGGAAAGGCAAAGATCACAAGATGGGATCACATGGTGGACAAATTGAAGAAGCAGTTCATTCCTATGGACTATGAGCTTGATTTGTTTAAGAAGATGCATGGGTTAAAGCAAGCAGGAAGATCATTCCAAGAATATACAGAGGAATTTTATCGACTCTTGATTAGAGCAGGGCATGCAGAAGCAAATAAGGAGAAGGTTGCTCATTATATCAGTGGGTTGTGACCTAGCATCCAGGAGGAATTAAGTCTGGTAAGAATGACCAGCGTTGAAGAGGCATACCAGTTTGCCGTACAAGTTGAAGAGAAGTTGAATAAAAGGTTTGAAGGAAGACAAAGAGGGTACGGTCAAGGAGGAAGGGGAAGTGGTAGATCATCTAGAGGCCACAATGAAATCCAAAAGAAAAATGAAGATGTGGGTACTAGCAGGAATCAGAGGAATGAGGCTTTCAACCGCTTCCATGATCAAGACTTTGGAAATCAAAGAGGAAGAGGTAGAGGACATGGACAAGGAAGAGGAGGATTCCGTGGTACCTATTTCCATTGCAATGAAGAAGGTCATCGTGCTTTTGAATGCCCTCAACGACAAGGAAGGACACATAGGAGAGCTAAGGGCCAAGCTAGGGTTGCTCATGTGGATGAGGATGCACAATCATCACATTCAGGGGATGCAAAAAGAGGAGAGACCTTGGTAAATGAAAGAGTCCTAGTAAGTGGTGAGATTGAACCAAGACAACGGAGGAGTTTGTTCCGTACCAGATGCAAGCGTGAGGACAAATGTTGTGACGTGATCATTGATGGTGGTAGCACTGATAACTTGGTATCAGAAGAGATGGTCTCGAAGCTGAAGCTCAAGAGGGAGAAACATCCCCAGCCCTATCGGATTGCTTGGGTAAAAGATGATCATAAGGTCCTAGTAAGTGAACAATGTTTAGTGAAATTAAAAAGTGGGAGTTACCATGATGAAGTTCTCTATGATGTTATTTCGATGGATGTTTTCCATCTATTGTTGGGTAGACCATGGCAATTTGATAGATATGCAGTACATGATGTACATGCAAACACATACTCTTTGACAAAGGATGAATTTCACCACAAATTGAAGCCCATGAAAAAGGAAGGTGAAAAGGTATGTAGCAGTGCTAGGATTTCTCTTGTTGATGGAAGCAATTTTTTAGATGGAATGAAACATCAGCATATGTGTTATGCTTTGATTCCTAAAAAAGATAAAGAAAGTAGTAGTGAAATACCACTTGAAGTTTCAGATTTACTAGGGGAATTTAGAGATATTATCTCTGATAATGTTCCAGATGGATTGCCACCAGTAAGGCAAATTAGTCATCAGATAGATTTGATTCTAGGAGCTAGTTTTCCTATCAAGGCTCCTCATAGGATGACTCCTACTGAAACAAAGGAGCTAAATAGACAGGTTTAGGAGTTGTTGAGGAAGGGCTTGATTCGAGAGAGCCTGAGTCCATGTGTAGTAATTGTAGTACTCGCACCAAAGAAGGATGGAGAGTGGAGGATGTGTACAGATTCTCCAACTATAAATAGGATCACCATCAAGTACCGATTTCCTTTGCCAAGGATGGATGATCTTATGGACTGCTTGAGTGGAGCTCAGTACTTCACAAAGATAGATCTAAAGAGTGGTTATCACCAGATACGAATTCAAGAAGGAGATGAGTGGAAAATAGCCGCCAAGACCAAGGAGGGTCTTTATGAGTGGTTAGTCATGCCCTTTGGATTGACAAACGCCCCAAGCACCTTCATGTGGCTCATGAATGAGGTACTTAAGATGTTCTTGGGAAAATTTTTTATTGTTTATTTGGATGTTATTTTAAATTTCAGCAAGATTTTGGAAGAACATTTACTGCATATTCGTAGTGTCCTTGAAAGGCTAAGGGAAGAGAAATTGTTAATTAATCTGAAGAAGTGTATCTTTGCAAAAAGGGAGTTAGTCTATTTGGAGTTTGTTATATCACCTGAAGGTCTCAAAATGGATCCAGAGAAGGTAAAAGCCATCTTGGAATGGCCTACTCCGAGGTCTTCTACTGAGGTAAGATCATTTTATGGTTTGGTTAGTTTTTATGGGAAGTTTATTAAGAATTTCAGTGGCATATGTGCTCCCCTAACTAATACAATAAGAGGGGATAGAAAAGGGTTCAAGTGGACTGCAGCAGTTGCGAGAAATTTGGAATTGCTGAAGAAGAAGGTAACAGAACAGCCTGTGTTGGCACTTCCAAATTTTAGAAAGGTTTTCCAGGTAGATTGTGATGCCAGTGGCAGAACTATTGGGGCTGTATTAAGCCAAGAAGGTAAGCCCATTGCATATTTTAGTGAAAAATTGAATGATGCAAAGAAAAAGTATTCTGTTTATGATCAAGAGTTCTATGCAATAGTTCAAGCCTTAAAGAAATGGAGGCATTATTTATTGCCAAAGGAATTTGTTTTGTATACTAATCATCAGGCATTACATTTCCTAAATAGCCAAGGTAAATTGAATCAGAGGCATATGAAGTGGGTAGAGTTCTTGCAGAGCTATACATTTGTGTTGAAGCATAGAAGTGGAAAATCTAACAGGGTTGCAGATGCACTAAGTAGGAGACAGTTGTTGCTTACATTGATGCAGGTTGAAGTAGTTGGGTTTGATGAACTCAAGAATTTGTACCCAGAGGATCCTGATTTTGTTGAAGCATGGAAAGGTTGTAAAGAACCTGTTGTTGTAGATAGAACCAAGTGGTTAGACTATTTGATTCAGGATGGCATGTTGTTCAATAGTAGTCAATTGTGCATTCCAAGGAGTTCCATGAGGGAAAATCTGATTAAGGAGAAACACAGTGGAGGGATGGCAGGACATTTTGGTCAAGATAAGACCATTTCCATTCTTAGAGAACATTATTTTTTGCCTCAAATTTCATAGGATGTGAAGAAATTTGTACAAAGTTTCCAGGTTTGTCAAGTTGCCAAGGGGTTTAGTCACAATACTGGCCTATATCAGCCATTGCCTGTTCCATCAAGGCCTTTGGAGGACATAAGTATGGATTTTGTTCTTGGATTGCCAAGGACACAAAGGGGTAATGACTCAGTATTCGTGGTGGTTGATAGGTTCTCCAAAATGGCACATTTCATTCCATACCACAAAACTCATGATGTTGTCCATATTGCAGACTTGTTTTTCAAAGAGGTGGTAAGACTACATGGTCTTCCAAGGAGTATAGTTTCTGACAGAGATACTAAATTTTTGGGGTATTTTTGGAGGACATTGTGGAAAAAGTTGAGAACAGACTTGAAATTTAGTTCCATGCATCACCCACAAACTGACGGCCAAACAGATGTGGTAAATAGAAGTCTGGGCAATTTGCTAAGATGTTTAGTTGGGGATAAGCCCAAGGGATGGGATATGATTCTACCACAAGTAGAGTTTGCTTACAATAACTCTATAAATAGGAGTACTAGAAAATCACCATTCCAAATTGTATATGGGAATAGCCCAAGGACTGCACCAGAATTGAGGAAGATAGAGCAAGGGGAGAGGACAAGTGCTGAAGCGAAAGAATTTGCTGAACATATCAAGTGTCTACATGAGGAGGTTCAGGCACACATTACCAAGATGAATCAAGAGTATAAAGCTAGGGCTGATCAAAGGAGAAGACATAAGGAATTCCAAGTAGGAGGTTTAGTCATGGTGCACTTGCGAAAAGAAAGATTTCCAGCCGGTACTTACAACAAGCTGAAAATGAAGAAATTTGGCCCCTGCAAAATTTTGAAGAAACATGACTCAGGAAATGCATATGATGTGGAGCTGCCAGATGGTATTCACATTTCTCCCATTTTCAACATTGCAGATTTAACAGAGTATCATGATGATGGTGCAGATGAGGAGTTGGTGTTAGAGCCATGTCCAATTCCTACTTCTAAGAAGGAGGAGATAGAAGACATTCTAGATGATCGTGTGGGTAGGAGTACCAGAAATAGGTAGTATGAAGAGTATTTGGTGAAGTGGAAAGGACAGTCGATCGAGGACTCAACTTGGATTTCAGAAGCTGAGGTTTCCCATTTGGGATTTCCTCTACCATTCATAAAGTGTCAGGGTCACTTTTCAATCTACCCTAGGTGTCTGATGCAGGAGCATCCAGAGGTATAAGGGCAATCCTGTGTCACCCAAAAAAATATACTTAGACTTAGTTTCTGTTTCATGTGGTTTCATTTTTGGATACCCATTTGGGTCAAATAAAGGTTCCAACTCTCACAGTTCCACTATCATTGTTCGTGTAAATCCCAAAAAAATAGAAGTATGTAATTGAGCCATCATTTTGGTGAACTAGGAGGTGTAAATTGGCTAGATGAATGTAATTGTAATTTAGAGCATTCCAAAAAAAGAATCAGGTCAAAAGGCCCCACGGTTTGAAAGTTATTGCAGTTTTTCAAGTTTTGGAGACCTCCTAAGAATGCTTCAAAGTCAGGTTAGGGGCATTAAATTACCTCAAAAAGATCCAAAAAATGGGTGACAAGAAAATCTTGTCCATGGGGCTATAGAGCGCTTTGAGAGCTTTTCGGAAATGTAAACGGTTCATCAATCAGAGCTACGGTTCAAAAGTTATGCCTCTCGGAAGTTCAGTTACCGTTTTTGGATTTTTCTAGATTTGTGCCGACTTCTAATGCAGCTTTTGGAACCTTCTATTTGGTCAGTGGATGCCTACTAGCACTTTCTAGAATGTACTCCTAGTCCTTAACCCTTCGGGGTCTATTTAAGGAGATTTCAGGCATTGTAAAGGCAGTTCGGAGTGGAGTTTGAGGGGAGGTACTGAAAGGAGAAATTATCTCCACATTTATGCTATTGTAAGCCCTTAGGGCATGTTTTGTAGTTTATTTTCTCTGTACTGAATGTAATAGCTTATTTTTTAGTTAATACAATTTTCCTTTTTTCTGTTGTGTCCATTTCGTTCTTGGGTTGTGTCCCCATCAAATGGAAAATATTATCTAGACATAGCTTTAAGGGGCTGCAATTGGGTTTAAGCTCTTTGTTCATAAACCACAAAACATTGCATATAATAGAGATAGGAGATAAGAATCAGAATAAAACTAAAATGCTTTGTTGCTTTTCTATTCATTTTCTTGAAAAAAATTACATTAAGGATGTATACAAATAACTCATGAAACAACTAATAGATCAAAAATTTCTCTAAAACTCCATTATTGTTGTCCATACAAAGAGAAAATATGGTGAGGATGTGGTATACATAGCTAGATCTCTGCTCAATAGGCTGGAACCAACCAACCCTAAAGAAAGAGAAAAGACGAGAATAAGTAGAAGAGGAAGAATTCCTGGCTTTGATCTAAAATTTCTACTTGTCCACTTGAAAATCTTCCACTTGCTGCTTGCAAAACATCTCTCCTCTTCCATCTTTCAACTGAAAATCAAAATTGATCATTCATATTAACAAATTGATCCAAATGTCCCCAAATGATGAAGAAAACAAACTAAAAAAGATGCGATGTCTTCTATTAAAACATGTGCCAAAATACCCCCTAAAAGGTTTTAAAATAAAAATATCACTGTTGGTCACATCTCTACTAAATCTAGAGACAACCCATGTCAGTGTTTGCTCTGAAACTAAAAAAGAATGTCCAAGGTAAAATCACAACTATCAGTTGAGAATGCCCCCTATTTTACAAATATGATAATAAATTTTACCAGTGAATACCTACACACAAACCAACAACAAAAATGATTCCCTGGGTGCCCAACTAAAGTTTAAGAAACAGGCTCCTTTTGTCTTTGAAATATCAAAAATACTTCATTTACAGATGAAGTCTAAAGCCTCCACTCAACATTAACCATCAAGATCTTGAGATAACAATTTATCTCCACTTCTCCACCTTGTTGACATCATCAAAATTTTATGTGCATGTTTGGTCAAAACTTGTTAGACCTTATTGCACAACTAACCCAGCCCGTTGGGACCCATGCACATTGAAGATCATGTCTTAAAAGACTTGTATCTCTTAGAAACTAGCATATCATGTGTTTGGATATAAAAAAATAAATAAGTTGATAAGAGGGACCAATGTGGGATTAAAACTCTAGCATTTTTCCTCTTAAACTTGCATAATATGGAGCATTCCTTCTATTTATTTCCTCTAAGAAATGCTTCCACTTATTTGTTCATTTTAGTCTATGTTCCTTTTGGAGAGAGATATAGAAATTTTCATGCATTGGTAGTATCTACACACTATTTTCTCACTATGAAAGGAGAAACTTCTCTTTCAAATTGACCCTTACATGTTTGGATATCATTTTCCCATGCTAAATCATGCTATTACTTAGCCCCGCTCAAGTCCTCCATGCATAGTAAGAAATCTCTTGCACACATGCACATTAAAAGGCTCCTTTCGCTGATTCTAATGGTGCAACTTTATGATTTATCTGCCTTTTTTTTTACTAGCTAACTACTCTAAACAACATCCTTGCATGTGAGAGATAATTAGAATGATTGATTTAATCTCTCTTTCATCTTTTATCTATGGAAGATTGGGAAAAGAAGATAATAGGGGATCTCTAACCTTGATTAGGATTATCTATCCATCACACCAGCTAAAAAAGATGTTAGTCATTCTATACCAAAATAGGCCTCTTCTTCATAGATTTCTCTCCATCATCCACTTTATGTATATAAATTTGTCTAACAGAGAAGCAAAAGGTCTACACTAACCCCAAATAATGACATCTTCCTTCTTTACATTGACCCTTCTCTAACACACGTCGCTGACCAATCAATGCCAAGGCATGGTTTCTTTCATCACCAAGCTCTTTCATTCATTCACTATGCACTACTTCTTGCTCTGCTTCTCCTCCCAGATCCACCATTATGGCACTGGCCAATGACTCCACCATTGTATTCACAAACTCTTCTATTTGATTAGAAAGAGCCCATGCATTAGTGTCTTGATCACTGATAAACTTAGGAGCTTTTGACTTCCATTTCCCACTCAAATCAATCAAATTACACCTCATTCCAAGGCATCATGTCACCCTACATAAAACAATGAGCAAAATTTGTTAGGTGAGATCCACTGCCATGCCTAGACTAATTTTAGTGCATCATCAAAAACTTCAAATGACTCACATTGGAATTTGGCCACTTTACTTTATCTTGTTTGTGCCATCATAGCATTCACATTTCTTCAAAAAAAAAAAAAAAAATCATTTTGCACATTTCCATTATGGATTCCCAAGTTTCAACTATCTCAAAACTACACTATATAGCCCCTTGCATTTGGAGAAAATGTGATATTAAAATGCCTAGTCAACATTCTTCACATTCCATTAATCATTTTTAATCTATGATTCCTAGATTCTCAATACATACAACATAAAAAGTGGCTTGATTAAGACAACAACTTAAATGTGTAAGTCTCATAATCATTTGATCTAGAATGGCCATGTATGCATATTAAATTTCACCCTCTAATCAAAATGATTCCATCTTCCTATCATAAGCACACCATTACTATTGTCATAATGTATTATCACATGAGTATCATCTTTGAATCCAAAAACTGTAATGACCCTAATCTTTCTGACTTGAAATATAGGAACAATGTTCTAAAATCTTCAACTATAAGTGATTTCTTCTTACCTTTGTAAGCAATTCTTTATTTTTCTATTGATATTAGGAATGATTAATCTACAAGGCTTATTTATAAGATACCACTTATGATGTTCTGATACTTTGATGATCCTGACTTTTTAATCTCTACAACCTTTGGATGCAACCTTTGATGGAGCTAATAAGCACTTGAACTCAATCTCTAATAGGAGGGTTTTCTAAATAGAGAGAAATCATAAATGATAAAGAAACAAGAAGAAATATGTGATTATATCGGTGGCCTCAATGATTTGTATTATTTTATATAAATATTTGGACTGCAATCTTAATGCCTCATAATTTCCAATTCTTCTTAATTAGATTCACATTAAATATATAAATGTAATTCCTTCGTGTTAGCACTGATGTAGACTTCTTTCTGTACATATATTTTGACTTTTGTAAATAGACAGAATGGAATTGTCTGATTGAGTAGATCTAATCAAGCATCACAGGTTTCTGAGTTTCCCTGCCTAATGATCCTACTGGAATGAATTTGAGCATCTTCTTATATCTCGATTGTGGAATGAAGAGTCACGTGGCTATAAGACATGTCTCATTGTTATCTTCTTTCCTTAGTATTGTTCGCACCAGTCCATCACTAATCATTAGATAAAATATAATCGGTCTTTTATCGTTGTTTGTTATCTGTTTGTTATTTAATAAAATATATATGATATCTGTTGATGGTTACTTCATTGCGATCACTGATAAGGTGGTCTTTTACCTATCTTTGTTGTTAACTACCAAATGAAGTCCTAATGTGGGTCAGACATATCTCAGACCATTATTCAGCATCCTCTATTGCTGATCATTCCTTGGTTGGTTAATATCATACTTCCAAGTATTAACCTGGATTGATCACATCTTATTACCAATCCTCTGACTCCCCCCATCATTTTCTGTATCACTGACACAAGTATGGTTAAATGGAATCGATCATTCCTTATTGGTGCTTGGGCGAATTCCGTGTTATTATTATTATTATTATTTATTGAGAAGATTATACTTTAATTTGTTAATTAAATATTATATTACAATAAAGAATATATTTTACATTAATTAAATATATATATTTTATTTAAAAGATTTTATTTTAAATTATTAATTATATTGTAATAATTACAACACCATGATATTTGATAGATTATGAAATGTTAAGCAATAATGTGGTTTTATTATTTACTCAATTCATGCCAATTATGATTATAATTAGCTTTAATGTCAAATAATAATTTATTGTAATTGGTTCATTTACTATGTTTATTTATTTTTCTATTATGTTATCTTCATTACTGTGTAATTATCAATTTATTATTAAACTCTATTGGAAAAATAGGGGACATGACAAAAACACACCATTGTGCTACATTATTTTATGTTATGAAATCTCATCCTTCTCACATCGTCCAAGATTACTTATTATAGTCACCATTGATAATATCGTCCTCATTTCTCAAAACATAATGGTCATCAATATTATAGCAATCTCTTAAGACAACATGATTTTTCATAACATCTTTTGGAATCTGATGGAATTAGCCGACCCCCAAAGTGGGTCCGGCTAATTTTTTTTCAAACTAAAACACTTGACCCTTTAATTTGATCCATCTGACTCAATGCATTGACCAAATTCGAATTCAGTCATTGATTGAACCATAGAACTCATTTTCAATTTTTTGCAAACATGTTACCTATGTGTCAGGAGGCCTTTGAAATTGGCTTTCAAAATTGACTAAAATAAATGACTAAATCGTGAAACTTCACATTCATGTTCTCTAGTGAAAATTCTTTTAGTCTACAAAATATTGCTTCATGACATCACTCAGTCAAAAATTATTGACAAGAAAAGTCATACTCTTCAAACGGCCTGCAAACAAACATGTTAGAAAATAATAAAACATGTTCAAATTTGGCTTAAACAAGTCATATGATCACTTGGGAGCCTAAAAAATGGGGCATTATTTTACTGTCATGTGGAGAGTATGAGTCTATGGTTTGGGCTCATGATGAATAAATGAGAAAATTTGGCAGATGCTCAAAGTTGGGTACTTAGAATTGTAGAACTAGGAACACTAGCAAAACAATGATTTTCATAAAAGGAATGGACCTAGGAAAGTGTGCAGACAGATTCATCAAGACTTGAAAATTGACGCACTTAAATTATTTTTAGATTAGAAAAAATTGGTACAATCCATATGGTCTCATCTATCAGAGTTTCAAAGTTATGGCATCCTGAACATGGCTACTTGATTAATATGCACATTTAAACATTAGTAAAACTTCAGAAGTTGCATTTGGAATTGAGTTTGAAAACTAGTCAAACAAATTTGTCATAGGCTCAAATCTAGAACATATCATGTCTTTGAGAATGTAATACAAAAAGAGTTTCTTCAATAGGATCAATTGGGTCAAAGTTATAATTGGTCAAGCAGGGTTACATAGAATTCTAAGCAATAGACATCAACATGACAACAATATACAACCAGCTTTGAAGGATTCAGAGCCTAGTCAATATATATTGAAATGACTTGAAATATGAAACATGGGTTCTCTAGTATTCATACTAAACACTCCCAAAGTGGCAAGTCATGAAACGTAACCAGGTACAAGATATTCAATTACAAAATAGGCTTATGTTTGTCATTTGACACTTAGCCAAAAATGGAGATTTGAGCAAATGCTCAAAATGATGCTTCACAAAAAGATCCAGAATGATGACTTATCATTATGGGACACATTCATATACTAAATGAAAGGTGTTAAACACTTGAAAGACATCATAGGCCTCAAAATGATGGTCAGGTACACATGCATGGAAAGTGCTTATAGGGGCTAAATTTGACTTGTTTTTCATAGAATGGTACTCAAAATTAGAGCTTCAATTTTGAGTCCCAACAAGTAGTCTTAATGTTTCATTGTTAAATATTATCATTATTTCACACCTTGTATCTCCACCTTTTATGATCATGCAAAAATCACTATTTCTTAGTTCCTTTGAATCAAGATTATGAAATCATGATTTTGCAACCCTTCTTTTAACTATTTACAATTTAGCAAAAAATCATTGTTTCACTTCTTTGTATATTGTCTCCTACAAAATAGAGAAATTTCTTTATTTTGCAAGTTGTTACTTCATAACCTATGAAATAGAAAAAGCCTCTTCTTGGTGAGTTTTTGAAATGATGCTCAAATGATTTTGAGTGTCCCATTAGTGGTTCTATCCAGGGACACATATTTTCTACAAATATGGAAATAATCCAACTATCCTTGGAAAATGAAAAAAAAAAAACAAAAAAAAAGAAACTTACTTAACTATATACATAAATATGCTTCCTATTGAATTTGAGAGAAAAAGGGTTTGAAATGTTGGTCATGCACTTTTTTTCTTAGATATGCCCATCAATACCCTATAGATAGTAATAATGTTCTCCTATCTTTTCCAAAATGATGAATGGTCCCAACCACAAGGATTCCAATTTACCATGCTTTCCCTTTTCCCAATCCTTAGCATTCCACTTCAAAACCCAATCCTATGTGCTAAAAGATCTTTCCTTGGGTTTCTTATCATGAAGAAACTTAACTTGCTTTTGTTTAGTAACATTTTTCTCCTAGTCCCTTCTTCTAACTTCATCAAGTTCCAAGTGTATTTAATCTTTCTTTCATGAAGTTTATCTCCTCCAAATACTCCCCATTCATGAATTTATATACTATTAATAGATTGTTTAAAGGATCCTTGCTTCTTTACGATAGATGAAGTTGAAAGGAGAGTAACCTCCATAATTTTCCATTGTAATTTTATACATCCATAGTGCTAGATTCAATTTTGAATCCTAAGACCTTTTCTTGTTATTTAACATTCTCCTAATGATCTTTAATATGTTCTTGTTGCTTTATTCTTCTTGCCCATTCTCCTAGGGGTGGTATCAAGATAAATATGAAACAATTATACCATATTTTTCATAGAAATAAAAACTATTTTGATCTGAAGCACATGCCATTATCTGCAATAATATTTTTGGGCTCCAAATCTGGTTAAAATATTTTACATTAGGAACCTAATCACTACTTTTCTATTGGATTGTCAAGTGGGCATAACCTCCCCCATTTGGTGAAATAATTAGATGCCACCAAGATCCAACTATGCCCTCCACTTGACTCATCACTTATTTATCGTATGAAGTCTATCCCCATATCTTAAAAGGTTATTCTATCTATAATGACATTAGAGGGAAGTGCTCTATCATACTTCAATTTTCCTAAAAACTTTTGACATGACTTTCATTTCCTTACATAAGGATAAAAATCTTTAAAAAGCCAAGGTTAGTAGTACCCTACATGTAATATCTTATGTATTATAGTTCTAGCTAAAAAATGACCACCATAGACTCCTTTGTGAATCTCTTTAAGAATATTTTCTCCCTAATCTGTATCCAAAAAAAAAAGTAACACTCCATCTCTATTTTTCCAATGAAGGTCACCTTGAATAAAGATGTACTTTTATTCTTGAAGTTTCACAATTCTCTTATGATTTTCATCCAAATTATTATGACATTTCATATACCTCAACTAATAGACCACTTCACTATACCAATGGCACCTTTATATACTTTAGTATGCTCAAGATCAACTCACTTCATCCGTGCTACCTCTAAATTTTCATTGGCCATGATTTTAGCTAGCCTTTGACCTCTCACTAACTTTGTGATTTGGATATCAATATTGAATTTGTGGACTTGGTTTATCCATCTACACCTCCTTCCAGTAGTTTCTATTTTCCTAAAGATATCCTTAATTACTGCATTGGACATGAATGCAATTACCTCTACTCCCACGAAGTATGGTCTAAATAATTTTACAACCTTAACTAGTGCATAAGCCTACTTCTCATTAATATCGTAGTCAATCTCAGATGCTTGTAAATTTATATTTGAAAAAGTAAATGTGTTGTTCATTCCCTTCTTCATTTTTCTACAACATGAAATCAACTATAGTGTGATAAGATGCAAAAGAGAAAATTTGGGATGACTTGTTGAAAACAAGCATCTTAATTACTAGTTCCTCTTTTATTGCCTTTTTTATTACTAAGAATGCTTCCAAAGCTTCATCACTCCTTATTAGTTTTTCTCCATTTTTTAATGTCTTAGCAATTAGTTTTGTAATTTTTATGAAGCAAGAAACAAATATCCTTACATAAATGATCTAACCAAGAACAATTAGATACCTTCTATTGTTTTAAGTATCTAAATATTATCAATTATTTTCACTCTCTCTAGGTCAATACTCATTCCATATTTACATATAATATGAACCAAAACTTTCCCCCTGGTGACTCCAAAATGACCTTTCTAAGGATTGAGTGATACCCCATATTCAAGATCCCTCTGAAAAATATTTTCTAAGTTCTTACAGTCATCCTTTGCCTTCTTGGAGTAGGTAGCAAGGTTATCTTGATAAACAACATAAATGAAGTCAATTAGGTCTTCAAAGGCAAAATCTACAACTTTTTGAAAAGTGGTTGCCACATTGGTTAACCCAAAAGACATTCTTTCATATACATATTTGCCCCACAGAGTAGTAAATATTTTTTTGTATCACTCTAAATCTTTGATCTTCACTCGATTATATCCTAAAAAGGTATCCATCATGGAGATTAATTCATTTCCTATGACCTTTTGTAACAATTCTTACATGTTAGTTAAAGCATAATCATCTTTCAAGGATGAGATATTCAAATTTATGAAATATATATAGTCTTAAATCTCTATTCTTTTTTCTCATTGGAACAAGGTTAACCTAGGTGGAGTGCCTGCTATGATTTATAATATTGACATCTCTCATTTTAATCAAATTCTCTTTCATATTAGGGGCTAAAATTGGGTTAATAGGCCTTTTTCTTTGCCTAAAAGGTATTGTATAAGGTCTTAGTAGGATTTCATGTTGAAATAGATCTTCTCTATATGATTTAAGGTCATCTTAAGACCAAGAAAACATATATTTGTAATTTCTTAGAAAGTTAATGAGATCAGATCTTATCTTGTGAGTAAGCTTCTTTCTTATGAAGACTTCCTTTGGAGAGGATTCATTTTGAAGGTTTACTCTTTCCAAAATCCACATCAATATTGAAATCAATCAAATTCATCCTTGGTGAGCTCTCTTGATTCTCAAATACCATTTCCAAAGCCACCAAACCCTTTGGGATCTTATTTTTCTTTAATTGGACTATATCCTTACCAAACATTGTGTGTTCCCCATTATGCTCTTCTAAAAATGCATTCCAATCAATTTGATGATATTCATACTAATCCCAACATGTGAGAAAATTTAGTAGGTATTTGACATATTTGAAAACTTGCCAATTCTGGATATTATCAAGTATGGCTAGCCTAGATTTGACTTTGATTTGGATCAGCTCTTCAAAAGGAACATCACTATGCTTAATAGAAAGGCTAGCCATAAAATCACCAGTAATTATTTTTCATATATCAATCTATTTAATTGAAAATTCATCAAAAAGTTCAATACTATCTAACCACGTTAAATTTCTATATTGTTTTAACCTATAATTCTTACTAGCAAACCTATCTCTTACTTGAGATACTACCAATTCAGAATCTCTATGGATGAATAGTATTTTAATCCCATGTTTGATTGTAATATTCATTCCTAATATAAGTGCTTCATACTCAATAATGTTGTTAGTATATTCAAAGGTTAACAAGAAAGAATATATGAAAGATTTCCCATAAGGACTAATACTACACAAGCCCCATTTCCCTCTTTCCTACAAGCCCCATTAAAGTACATATTCCATACTTCATCATGATTATTATTATTTCTTATATGTTCTTCAATAGGATTGATATTCATTGGATTAGGTTTAGTAATTGTGCCATCTTAAAATGGGAGCACTTCCATGTTAAGAGTGTTTAACCCTTTGAATAAGTGGTATGGGGTCATGTCAAGCACCTTGAATAGGTCTTTGCATGGATCTAGTTGTTTACCCCCTGTTTTGCTTCTCTCTTTATTTCCAACCTTTTTTTGACAACTTTCTCTGTGAAACTGAAGACTTTGACTTGTTGGGTCAAGGAAGACCTTTTAGGTCAAGGTCAACCTCAACCCTAACCTTGGTGAAGGACAACCTTGATGCTAACCTAGGGAAATGTTGACCACATCCCTAACCTTGGGTCCAATTTTCAATTTTTGGGAGTTTCGAGATATCAGGCTTCTGAAAGTTTTATTTTCCCACTCTTGAGTTAGCTATTTTGGGTTTCAAAATGGTACACTCTTAAATTACATTTAATCTAGGTCTATTTCTAGGGGTTAAGGATAATTGGGATTTAGTGCTCACATGTTGGCCTTCTCTAGAAGTTTGTGCCTTAGATCTCTATATAAGGAAGCCTTCTTCCATTATTTTGACATCCACTATATATCTATGAGAAAAGTTATTATCTACTTTTCATGAAAGCATCCATTTTCATGATCAAGAATTCAAGCATTTCAAGCATTTCAAGTGTTCAAGTGTTCAAGCATCCAATTCATCAAGGAGGTCCATTGTTAGCCATTGAAGGATTCAATCTCTATGGAGCCCTCTTGTTGAATATTTCTCCATCTGCATTCATCCAAGGCTTTTCCTGTGCAAAGATCTTTTCAAGATTGGTGTTGAAGATCTAACGCCATTGATTTGAGATATCCTACATACATTCCTACATTCATTTGGAGCATCTTTACTTGTGGATTCAAGGATTCAAATCCTTCGCAAGGATTTCAATATAAGCAAAGTGAATGATTTCATTTGCTATCTTTATTTATATTGCAATTTAAATTATATTTCAAGGTTGATTCTAAACTAGGGTTTGACTTAGGAAAACTCCCCATCCAAACAAAAAAAACCCTTTTTCTTGTAGATACATGTGTGGCATGATGAATTAAAGTGTAGATTTGGATACCCTTTTTTTCGAGCTTTCAATATCCACAAAAAAAAACTTTGTTAGAGTAGTGTACGTCAAGGTTGACTTTTTGGGCCACAACTATGCCTCAGGGTAAGATTATACCCCTTTATCTAGGTCAAGGTCAACCTACATTCAAAGGACACAAGTTTTCTAGGTTTTCTCTATCTCAATATTTCCAGTCCAAAATAGGTTGTAGAATTCTCTAAAACTATACACAGACATCAAAAACAGCATTTTCCAGATTTATCCTATTTTAAGGTGAGTATTTGTCTTCTATTTATTCAAGATTTCAAGTACTTACTTTTCCATACAAAGATTATAGGATCTCTTCCTTTCTTTGTATTCTCCATTGAATGATCCATTTTTGCATTGATCACTTCCTTGTGGCTAATCAATTTGGATCATTCCTATTGGGAATTCGGGTTGAGGATAGGTCCTATTTTTCCTCTATTCAGTAATACTTACCTAGAAATTATCCATGGCAAAGACATAATTTGACAGTTCCTTGTGAATCTATCTCTTCAATTATATATATTGACCTTGGCTTCCTATTGATATTGATCTCCTTTCCATTCACAAGAATTATTCCAAACAAAATGCCCAATTAGACATGACCTCCTACCAAATTTGACCACTATCTAGAAAGGAGAATACCATAATAAGATAGTACCTCCACCATAATCACATCAATTTTGTATGAGACATCCACACAAGCAGGTAATCTATAGTCTACATTTTTCATTATCCATACTACATGAACCACTCTATTTTTTATTGCATAGAATTTCCAAAATGATGCATCTACTAATAATGCAAGTTCCTTCATGCAATCTTTTGGCATGATATTAATTGTTTTTTCTGAACCAATTCATGCAATTTCTAACCAATTTGTTGTTAATTAACAATGTCAAATAAAAAGGATCAACTTGCAATGAGTTCTCACTAACAGTTGTCCCAAGGTACACAATGGGTGATTCATTAGCTTTTTATTTCTTTAGATAATTCCCCTTAGGTTCTTCATTAATTTTAGATAGGATTCTCATCACTTCCTTTCCATATTCAAGAATTTTTACAATTTCAAGAAATGGAACTGGAATCTTAATTTGAGATAAAGCATTGGACATGAAAGAATTGTTATTTATCATCTACTTACCTATTGTCAGTTTGTCAATTGAGATAGTCACCTTTGGTGGAATTGGTTGCTCTAGGATGAGCTAATTATTAGATGTTGCTACCTCCTTATCCTTCTTTTTTAGGCTTGGAAATGGTACCTTGGCAAAGATTCCTATAGGTTTACCCATGTCCAGGTTGATAATTTTGTTCCTTAATTTAAAACTTATCCTAGCTTTTCAGCCACAACTATAGTATAAGATCTTCTTTTCATCAATTAATGTCCTTATTCTAGGGGTTTCATCCTCATCAGAGAATTTTGTTTGTAAACCATGTTTCCTTGTTATCACATGTTCACATTAGGCATACAATCATCTTCTAAAGAATTCTCATCCCCCCATAGAGGTTTAGATGATAATGTATTTACTATGGGTTGCTTCACATATGGTTGGTTCTCCTCTTCCAATATTCTTTGTGCAATTAGGCATTGGTTAGGTACATGGGGTAACCTATAAGTCTCACACCATGGACCATATTCAACATAGTAGTTTCTCCTTTTTAGGGGATCAAGATTTCCATTATTCCTTACTTGCCATCTTTTATAGTGGTGTTATATGGCATATGCTGCAACATGAAATTGTCTATCTTGAAGTAAGGCTGATCATTTCCTATTTGACTGAAATTTTTCATTTTTATTCTGCGTGATGTGTAATTCCTTAACCATGTTTAGTAACTTATCAATATTATCCTCATCCTTTCTCTATTCAGACACTCTTTGGATGAACAGCCTTGGGTTCTCTCTTTTTCCAATCTTATCAATGAATTTTCTATCATTTTCAATCATTGACACTACCTTAAATGCCTCTTGTAACATGCTGGGTCTATGAGATTTTATTTCATAATGCATTTTTCTAACAAAGGAACTCAAACAAAAATCTCTTAGGAATGAATCTATTATTTGATGCCCCTTGGTATTCCTTTTACGACTTTATTAAATCTTTTATTGAATTCTACAAGTCATTTATTGGAATTTTTCTCGATAATAGTTAAATCATGTGATTCAAATGATGTATCATTATGATCACCAAACTGTTCAACAAATAAGTCTACAAACTCTTGCCAAATAGATATTGACTTGTCATAGAGTCTTTTGTACCATTCAACAACATCATCACTTAAGGACTAAACAAACAACTTCATGAATATATTCTCATTGTTTTCCTCCAACACTTCAATTGTATTCTTCAAATAGATAACATGCAATTATGCAGAATGTGCCTCATTTCCAAAAAAATTAGGGATAGAAATCCTTAACTTTCTTATAATTGGGTCAAGGTACCCCACAATTCTTTTGAAATAAAGCTTCCTACATCTTTCAATCACCATTGAGGCTCTCATTCCTTGACCTATTTTTTTTGGTGAAGGCTATGCCCCCTATGATTATTACTTACATTATTTTGATTGTTTTGACAATTATATCTTAGGTCATTTACATTCTACTTTCTCCATTTTGATTTCCATTGTAGTGGTATCCATCACCTTTGTTTTCATCATGTCTCCATTGGTCATTTATTTATTCCCTTCTATCTACCTCATATAAAGGATTCTTATGTAAGGTATTGAAAACATTTTTTTTTTTATCTTGAGGAGGGTTATATTTTGATGGCTTACTAGCTTCCTTATTTTTGTTATTTTCTATCCCCATACGAGTGATAATTTCATCTCTTTTGATCACTACTATCTTGAACATTTCACTTGGGACTCTCCTTGGGGCCCTACTTTCCTTTGTAGGTGAGATACTACATGATATCTAAAAATTAGTGTCCAATTTTTGTGCCTCTTCATCATTTTCATTATCCTCTTCTTCTCTCTCTTTATCTTATACTTGATAAATTTTTAGGTCGTCCTCATCATTAGGACCTATTAAATTGAAGAATGAGTTTCTCTCATCTTATTATTCATCTGATCATCATTTTCAACATAGGGATCCTTCTCATGATTGACAAACCTTCTATATCCAATGAAATCATATCCAAGGCCTCTTTCTTTTTGTTCTAATTCCTCCTTTTGGGGCTTAATTCCAAGTATTCATTCCATGTGTTAATAGATATTCTTCCCCACATAAACTTTAGAGACAAATTTATGTAGTATGTATCTCTTCTTTTCAACATAAAGAAATTGATAAGTCATAAAAAGAATCTTTCTTTTAGTAGAGCTACTGACAATAGAGTTGACACCTCTTTCAAGAAAAAATGTTGATTGCTTCGTCTTTTGGGTTATTCCCTCCTACAGAGTGCACTTTAAGTACAAATATCTTGTAATTGTAGTATGTGAAACAAGAATCTTTGGGTAACTTCAAAATACAAATTATGAGCAACACTTCCCAACAAAGTTTTCAATTTTTTGGTGCCCAAATTGATTGGTTGGAAATCCTATGAACTTGCCTACTCAATGTTGGGATTTCCCAACTCAATTGGGTCAACTGATAAGAATGATCACTAAAGTTCAAATTCCTTTGCACTTCATGCTCTTCAGGACCTAAGTGGGAAAACCTATAATATGGTTTAAGAATTTTTATAGTAGATAAATTTTAAAGTACCTGGTGATTCTTCTCAAGATGACAAGAGTTCCTTATGCAAGAATAAACTATAACTGTGATAGCTTTGAGACTTCACTTTGGACATAATGCTTTGACAACTTGTTTGTGAATTATGACAATGTTAAAAACTAAAATATGAATTGATACTACTATATTGATAATTTATGATATAAGGTATAAAATTTCAAGAAATTAAAATTATATCGATATATAAGAAGAAACATATAAATAAGACCAATCCCTTGTCCAATATTGGGCCAAATATAGTCCATCTTCCTCGAGAACTTACATTCAACTCTTAAGAGACAACAAAGTTTACCATCTATTGTTATATTTCACTTGAAAGACAAAAAAACTGTAAACCTAGTTTAGTTGAATTTAACTTCAACAGGGAAGGCCTAAATAGAAAAAGCCATGCATTTTTTATAGCTTTGATATTTTGAGTTTTACATCTAATTCAAATCCTTCAAATAAGAGTAATTGATACAAGTGATCAATATATCCTTTGAGGACAACCTTACAAATACCTTGATTACTATTTTCCAATGATTGAAACAAAAAAAGGATTTTGTATTGATTTTACAAAGTATAAACCTTGTAATAGCTGCAATTGAGCTTATGAATAGTTGCATAAACCTTGTAATAGCATATCAAAACAAAGTATATCATTGCTATTATACTATTATCTCCTATTGTTCGCTTGTATTTCTCTAAAGGTCTTGATGTCCTTTCTTATAGAAATTGAAAGGGTGCAACAAAGTTTAAAACATCTTCAAAACTATAACTAACTATAAAATAATGCAATTGTCCCCATATATTTACAATAAAAAACCAACAAAGGTTTACACATTATCTAAATCATTCAAATTGCTTGCAAAAGATCCAATACTCGGTTCTTGCCATCACAATTTCCACCACCCAACACATCAATTATCTCTTGTAACTTATCCTTTTTCTCTTCCTTTTCAAATTCCATGAAATTATTTTGATACCTAGTATAACCCTTGCACAACTATGAAGATGCTACATATAAGCTATTCATTATATCAAGTTGATCCTCATGTGCATTTATCAAGTTCAGTTGTATTGCTAGCCGATGATTTTCATTCCTCCCATCATTTCTAATAGGTAACCCCATTTTCACTAGTAGTTGTAATAAGAAAAAAGATGATTTGATGTTAACTAAGTTACCTTCAAGAAGCATTTAAAGTACACATTTAGAGCTCATTTAATTCCAAATACTTCTCCAAGATGTTTTGATCATGTGAGATCTTGAAGTCTTTAATTATCCTTTCACATTTAATTCTCACATGTCACCAAGAAAAATATTCCTTTTAGTCTTTTTGTTTGTCCATTAATTGATTAATTCATGTTTGCAAGAAATAGAGGAAGAAAGTAATCTTCATGTTTCATTGTTAAATATTATCATTATTTCACACCTTATGTCTCTACCTTTTGTGATCATGCAAATATTGCTATTTCATAGTTCCTTTGAATGAAGAATACAAAATCATGATTTCACAATCCTTCTTTTAACTATTAGTGAATTAGCAAAAAATCCTTATTTTGCTACTTTGTATATTGTCTCCTAAGAAATAGAGAAATTTCTCCATTTTGTGAGTTGTTACTTCATTGCCTGCAAAATGGAAAAAAAATCTTTTCTTGGTGAGTTTTTTGAAATGATGCTCAAAGAAAAATTTTAGTGTTCCATTAGGAAAAAGGATCCAAAATGAAAGGTGTAAATGCTAAAGAAAACTACACTTATACCAGTAATGACAATGTCATTAACATCTCAGAACCCATCTATGATCCTATGAACATGATCAAGATCAAAGATAATAAATTATTGTCTACCTCGAGTTTACCTGATCATCCTCTAAGAAAATTATCCTCAAAGGTCTGAATCCTTTTGCTACTCATTTGTAGTTTCATGAATCTAAATCTAAAAACTTGTATGCACTAAACCATCCTAAGGTCATTATCAAGGGAGGAGGTCCCTCCAAAAACATATCTAAACACCTAAATATAGTAAACTATAGTAAGGGTAATGTCACCATCAAGGGATCTATCCCTTTGTAAACAATAAATCACCAAAAACTTGGGAGCTTCATCTTCCAAAATGCATCCATCATTGCTCTAGATAATTATAGCCTCATGGACAAACTGCAATGAACAACAACATAAATATAATTCTTTGAGTTTCTAGAGCTAATCCTTGTACATCAAGAGATCTAGGAGAAGACCCTTCTTGCAGAAAAAATCCCTAAGGACATTGATGCTGACTAGTACAAAAAGACACCTAACTTCACCACATTTCCTATCCTTTTTTGAGGAGGAGGACAAATTAATCAACCATCTGCATAATCTACCTCTCCATATTGAATTTCTTATTGATAAACACTATGTAAAGCATATTGTGATAGATGGGAGAGTAGGTTTAAATATTTATGTATATAATATAATACAACAATTAGGATTCTCTACAAATTCTATTGATTTGAGAGGGAAAATTACCATAAAGCATATGATGAAGAGGAGAGATCAACTAAATGTCTCGTGGTACTTCTTATTAGAGTTTTTTGTGTTGAGAAAGAGGTGGTTTTTCAATTACTTGACTTCCCTTTGCAATACAATATCCTACTAGGAAGACCATGGATCCATGAAATGTAGGCAGTACCCTCAACATATCACCAATGCATAAAATTCCTATACAATGGAACTCCAATCATTGTCCCAAGTGCTGATACAACTTCCTATAACACTCTTTGTCAAGTAGCAAACACAATTGTCCTAAATTACAAAGCATGTGAGAATTCTAGAGCTATAGTAAAAGAGTGCAAGAAGAAGCTAAAATTACTTAACATGGTAATGGGGTAATACCAACTTGACTCTATTATGTCTCTCCCTCGATCACCTAGGTCATATGGAAAGTCTTCTGAGGCTACGAGACCAACATCATCTATAATAACCATTCAACATGGGTCTTTTGTTCCATCTTCTATACTTATTTTAGAGAAAAATGAGGAGAGAGTTGTATAAGAATGGATTTACAAAGGAAAATACATATAAAAAACCACCACCAATACTAAGATCACCCCAAAAAATATGCTCTAGAAAAGGACCCATAGATGATCATAAAAATTCTATTGTAGAACTCTCAAGTACCATTGAAGGCCAAAAAAGAGATAAAATAGGTATGGAATTCTCCACAACTATTGAAAATGGTCTAATATTTGATGAAGATCAAAATGAATAAGAGGAATCAAAAGAAGTTGAACACATAAGCATATATTGTGAACAATGGCTCTAAATACAAATATCCAAACCTAGCTACCAGGTGAGAATATATAACCCATTTCCAAATCTATCTCTCATGAGAAAATTAACTACATACCACCAACACCCCTTTTCTATGGAGAGGATGAAGAACAAGTTAACACTAAGGGCCTTGAAACATTAGAATCAACTCAATTCTTAGTGAATACTAAAAACAACTAAGAAGAGGCATCTTCATCTTTTCCACCCTCACTCTCAAAGTGATGATCCTAGGGTAGAACATATCAATATGTGATGCAAGAGCATCCAAAGGTATAAGGGAAATCCTGTGTCAACCTAAAAATGTACATAGACTTAGTTTCTATTTCATGTGTTTTCATTTCTGGATACCTATTTGGGTCAAATAAAGGTTCCAACTCTCACAGTTCCACTATCAGTGTTCTAGGATAGAGTATTTAAACACCTTGGGATACATGTAAATGCCAAAAAATAGGAGTATGTAATTGAGACATCATTTTGGTGAACTAGAAGGTGTAAAATGGTCATATTTATGTAATTTTAATTTAGAGCATTCTAGAAAAAGAATCCGGTCAAAAGGCCCCACGATTTGAAAGTTATTGCAATTTTTTAGTTTTTGGAGACCTCCTAAGAATGCTTCAAAGTTAGGTTAGGGGCATTAAATGACCTCAAAAGGGCCAAAAAATGGTGGATGAGTGAAGCTGATCCATAGGGCTATAGAGCACTTTGAGAGCTTTCTAGAAATGTAAATGATTCGTCAATCGAAGCTACGGTTCAAAAGTTATGCCTCCCAAAAGTTCGGTCACTATTTCTGGATTCTTCTAATTTTGTGCAAACTTCTAATGCAACTTCTAGAGCCTTCTATTTGGTTGGTGGATGCCTACTAGCACTTTCTAGAATGTATTCCTAATCCTTAACCCTTTGGGGTCTATTTAAGAACATTTCTGGCATTGTAAAAGGCAGTTCGAAGTGGAGTTTGAGAGGAGGTACTAAAAGGAGAAATTATCTCCAGGTTATTACTATTGTAAGCCCTTAGGGCATGTTTTGAAGTCTATTTTCTCTGTACTAAATGTAATAGAATATTTACACAGTTAATACAATTTTCCCTTTCCTGTTGTGTCCATTCTTTTCTTGGGTTGTGCCCCCGTCAATATGGTTATTACATGACTCTTGAACAGAAATGAAGGAAGTGCATCTAATTCAAAAAAGTTAGAATGAGATTCCAATTTAGTAGCTTTGATAGAATTGGACAGTGTTTTTGTATACATATATCTTGACCAACTTGATGTAGTCAATGAGTCATGCTATAGGTTAAACAAGTTTGGCATACATATTGCCTTTTGCAATCAAGCCAACCATGCTAAGATCCCTATTAGGATAGGTACCTCTTCAAGGGATCTTATAGACCTTGAATTTCCTATCACTAGGTATGAAAATACTATTAACTCTCTAGAACCCCCCACTTCCATGTCCTTGGTTTTCCTCAAACTCAAAGACTAGTCCTAATAATACCAGTTAATTGATATCCCCATTTTCCAGAATGACTATGCATTAGTATTCTACTGATGCAAGGTAGGATGGGTAAAGTGAACTAAGGGACACTCACCAACCACCCTGCTAGAGTCTACATACAGAAGCCAAATCAAATATAGAAGAAACCACAAGATACACACTGATTTTAAATGTAGATATGATGATAAAATTTTCTTATAACATGCTAGGCATAATGCCTACTTGGTTGCATCCATATACACATGAAATGCAACCAATGAGTTTAGAAGCTTAGGCTTATAGATCCAAAATTATGTTATCTTTTCTTCTACTAATCTTAACAATTCTTACTCTAATTGTAAATCTCCAATAGATAGCATCCAAGAACACAAGTTGACCTAAAAGATGCATTTATTACAAAAATATTGGTCTTGCCCCAAAGTAGAAATTGGAGATGATAAGCAAAAAAAAAATGTAGGCAACAAGATAGGTCCACATGTAATCCAAGAAGAGATCCCCAAGGTTCCAAGAAGCCTTGAAATCATGAAAACCTCATAGAAGAAAATAACCACATGTTACTTGATGTGCCAAGAAATGAACACATTTTGAGCAAAGAGAAGGATAGATTTTTGGAAAGATTAAATGAAGCCCTATGAACATATTAAAATGACCAATGATAGGTCCACATTAGGTAAAGAATTTCATAGAAATAAATATCACAGATAACAAGGGCCATTCCACAAACAATAGATAGAAAATATTTTTGGTTGATGCAAGATTGCCATAGAACCCAAGATGCTCCTACATAAGACACCTAGGATGAATAAGGATTGATGTCCACATCAAGAATCCTTGGTATTGTAAGAAGTATCATAAAGATCCTACTTAACTTAAGAGATCTAAGTTCCATCTTCAATTGGTTTATTCTACCACTACTCTAAATATTCTTTGTAATCTTTTCCTATGGTCCTCCTACTAACTTTGGTATCCAAAATTCTATGAATTCCCTCTATCTTCTTGTTAGGATAACCAGTTGCCTCTTCATCAGATTCAAAATATTCACAAATGTTTAAAATGTTAAAAATAGGTGAAATATCCATGTCTTCATAGAATTCAACTTCAAAAGTTTTTTTGTTGCCATGTTTCTTTAAGATCTTACAAGGTCCAAATTTCTTCATCTTCATCTTGCTATATATTCTAATTGGAAATATGTTCTTCTTTAGGTGCACCATTACTTCATCTCCAACCTCAAAAGTTTTGTCTTCTTTTCTTATCTTCTATTTCCTTATATCCTTGATTATTGTTATTCAGATTATTCTTCACTTCCTCATGTAAATTATTCATAAAGTCCACAAATTCTTATGCTTCAACACTACTCCATATTTTAGTATCCATATTCTTTAACTCTATAGTACCTCTAGGATTCATGCCATTTACAATCTCAAAAGGTGTCTTCTTAGTACTTCCATTCATTGAATTTTTGTATGCAAACTCTTCTTATGACAAAATAAAGTCCCAATTAGAAGGTTTATCTCCAATTAAGCATCTCAACAAGTTACCCAAACTCTTGTTTATAACTTCAATCTATCCATTTATCATGGATGAAATGTAGAACTGAACTTAAGCTTAGTATTTAACTTCTTTCATAGTGTTCTCCAAAAGTAACCAGTAAACTTAGTATCTCTATCTGAAACAATAGTCTTTGGTAATCCATGTAATAGCATAATATCACTAAAAAATAGATCTTCCATTTACTAGATCAGCATGATGTTGGTCTCCTATGAGATCAACTACAACAATATCGAGAAAGCTTGCCTAATAGTGGTGTTTTCTTCCCAAAATATGCAACACTACATATTGTCACATACTAAACAACTAGTAGCCAAGATTGATTCTTTAAATTATACACTAAACAAGGAAACATTGAATTTCTATCTTGCAAAATGGATGATGATTCTATGAGAATTGACATTGAGCATGTCATTCACAAAGCTAAAAAGGAAAAATCATTATAGGTCAATTGGTTGATTTTTCCCTATAAGAAGATAATATAATGTACATTGAACTCCTAGACTCATCCATCATGTATGTTATATAGTGCACCTAGAATATCTTCTTTAATGGATATTATACATAAGATGGATTAGGTGTTAGAGTTCTCTTTGTCACTCCCCAAGCGTATATGATTCCTAAAGATTACAAGATGGTGTTCCCTTGTGTGAGTGTTAAATTTGGGTCTCTAATTCCACACACACTTCAACATGATCATTGTTTTTCAGTAACATCCCAAAATGAATATGACATTATTCATTATGTTTGTACAAGGAAATTTGTTGCCTTCTAGCTAGATAGGGTTTTACTCTATGCTCTTGGAATTGAGAGTTCAATAACCAAACCAAACTAGTGTAAAGGATTTAAATAAACATAAATACAATCAAATCTATGCTTTTGATGTTTTTTGTATGCAAAGATATAAATTAATCTAAATGATTTTCAAATTAATCTAAGAACAATGAAAAGCAAATTAAGGTAAATGAGTGTATTGTTATCTAGATGATGAGAAAGTAAAAGAAATATAAATTTAAATGCAAGATGCTTGAGTAATCGATCCACCAGTGGTTTGATACTCTTCACTTTCATCCTCCTAAAAGAGAGGCTGAGGGTCTCTTTTTATAGAATCTTGGATCTGATCAACAGTCAAGATTAAATCAAGTGTATAGTTCAGATTGAGTGTGAGATTGAGTCCTCCATTGTTTATGGGGTTGAATGAGATGAATAGGAGATGACATTGATCCATTCAAATATGTGCTCATAATTATTTTTCTAATTAGTTAAATAATTAGCTTCAACAATTACGATAAGCATATTTGATTAAATCAATATATTTAATTCCTTTTTCATATGAGATGAATTAAGAAAGAATATTGATCCATTCAAACATGACATCATAATTTAATATTTCAATTAATTAAATAATTAGTTTCAACACTTATGATATGTATATTTAATTAAATCATTATATTTTAATTCCCTTTTTATGTGTATTTAGCTAAAGAGGGTTGATTTAATTTAATTAAAGTACTTAGGACTTATAATTAAATTAATTAATTTAGGAGGTTAATTTATCTAATTTCAATCAATATTTAAGAATTAAATAAAGTATGTGATTAATACAGATTAGGGATTTTATGCATTCGACACTTAGGTCAAGTAAAGATTATCAGAATCAAAAAATTCCTAGTACAATAGGACTTAATTTGATCAACAAATAGATGTTGTAAGATTGATGTACCGAAACTGGTTCAGAATGCCAATGTGTCAATTTAGGGGTATTACACCTTGTACTAATAATATTTTAGAATATGAGGCCCAAGAAAATGGAATTACATAAGTAAATTAAAAATAGAGCAAGGAAATTAAATGAATCCAAGTGAGAAAAGTGTGAAGAGATGTTACCATAAGATAAGAAAATTTCAAGAGCATGCACCAAAGAATCAAAAAGAGGAGACACAAATTTTGAAAGGGGAACTGAAAAGAAAAACCCCTTGAGTAATATTATAAATGAAAGGAAAAACCTATGGGAAGAGAGAGAGAGAGAGAGAGAGAGAGAGAGAGAGAGAGAGAGAGAGAGAGAGAGAGAGAGAGAGAGAGGCCCATTACAATAGCATTAATATGATGTATAAAAGAATGAGAGAAATATATCTCTTTAATAGAGATGAGAAAGGAGTTGCATGTCTAACTCCCATTTCTTGCCACCATTCATAATATGTGTGCAAAGTGTCAAAATCCTCTTAAGGAGGATAAACTGATTTTCTTATAAAAGGAATTACAAAAATGGCATGTGCTCACATATGGGCAAGAGGACAAGAAAATGACATGTCTTCACACTTGAGGTAGAGGACAAGCAATTTTTATGGATCCTTGGAATATCCTAAATTTAATACATCCAAGAAAAGATTGTTTTTTTAACCCACCTAGCCTTCCCCCTCCCCCAAGTAATATTTACTTGGAGAGTTTTCATTAAGGGGTTGTAACCCCAAATTTTTACAATGAAATTGAAATCTGTGTTTAGAGAAAGACTTCGTCAAAATATCAACTACTTGATCTTCCCATTGAAATAGATAAGTGTCACTTGATTTTCTTCAACTTGTTCTCTAATGAAGTGATGTTGGAGTGAAATATTATTTTTCCTTGTATAAAGATTTGGATTTTTGGCCAATGCAATAACGCTTTGATTATCATAATATAATGGAGTAGGTGCTTGTTGAGGTAGACCAAAATCTTCAAGTAACCTTATAATTCATAAGGCCTCTTTAAATGCATTAGTAAAACCTTTGTATTCAACTTCACTTGAACAAAGATAAATTAAATGTTCTTTTTTACTTTTCCAAGATATTGCACCTAAACCAACAAAGAAGCAATAATCACAAGTAGATTTCCCATCATTGAGATCTTCACCAAGATCTAAATCAATAAATCCTTGTAAAGTAAAACTAGAATTCACATCATAAAATAATCATACATTAATTGTTCCTTTGATATATCTTAATATTCTTTTAGCAAAGTTTTAAATTGTATTTGTTGAGGTTTGGACATAAATCTTCGAACTAAAACAACACTATATGCAATATCGGGTCTTGTAAGAGTGAGATAATTCAAACTTCCTGCAATTTGCTTATACAAATTATAATAAAAAAGGGGGTATTCATATCAACCTTAAATTAATTCCTAATTCACATGGAATGGAAACATAGTTAGAATCGTTCATCTTAAATTTTTCTAATAGATCATGAGCATACTTTCTTTGAAAAAGAAACACACTCTTAGGTGTTTGCAAAATTTGCATGCCTAAGAACTAATATAAAATTTCTAAATCATTCTTTTATTATTATTATTAATTTGATACATAATATTAGAAATTAATTCATTTGAACTTGAAGTGAAGCTCAAATTAATCATTTGCACAAATAATAATAATGACAATATCATCTTGAGTATGTTTAAGTTAGGATCATTTTTACTTCTAGCAAACCCTCGAGAAATAAATAAGGAATTTATATTTGAATAACATTCTCTAGATGATTGTTTGAGACCATACATATATTTTTTCAATTTTAAAATGAATTTTTCATTACCTTTTTAACAAAACTTGGTGGTTGATCCATATAGATCTCTTCATATAAATCACCATTTAATTAAGCAATTTTAATGTCCATTTGATGAATAGGACAATTTATTTTAGAAGCTAAAGAAAGAATAATTTTGATGGTAGGCATCTTATCAAGGGGTTCAAAATCTCTCACTGTAATCTAAGCCTTCAATTTGTGAAAAACCTCTAGAAACTAGTCTAACTTTAAACTTAATAATTTGATTATTGGCATTCAATTTGGTTTTATATAACCATTTTAATGAAACTAAATTATTAACATGGGGCAAGGGAACTAACTCCCAAGTTTTATTAGCAATTAGAGAATCACATTCCTCTTGCATGACCTTTGCTAATGAGGTTGAGGGTTAGCTTGTTCAAAAGACTTAGGATCATTAAAATGCATAGTAGAAGTCATTAAAGTATAGTTTAAATAATTAATTCATTTAAGTTCACCCATTATAGTAAGATAATCATCACATTCATTAAGTAAACCTTGAAACTGTTTAGGATCTCTCCTAGAAGTAATAGATTCATCACTAGAAGAAGATTCATGAGGTGTAGAAGTATCATCAACATTAACATCATCCTTAGTATCACTAGAAGTAGGTGGAATAGAAAAAAATGTTTTAGGATTAGGGTTAAGAGAAGGAGATTGGTCCTCCACAAGCACTATTTTAGTGCCCCTAAATTCTAGATCTTGAACATTAGAGAAATCATGGATTCTATTTTTGCAATAAAAATAGGACTTTGTTAGAAATAGGATCATAAACTCTGTAACCTTTACAATTTTCATCATACCCAAAAAAATATAAGGAGAATATTTAGCATCTAATTTGTGCCATTTTTTTTTAGGGATATGAACATAAGAAATATATTCAACATCCTTAAGTGATGTAAATTGGGTTTCCTAAGTGACCAAGTTTCTTCAAGATTTACGTCCATAAGAGATTTGGTAGCAGTTGATGGAACTCCATAATTATTTTTTTAGAATGAGCCCTTTCTCATCTTTGGATTCTTGGATTGATAAGTGTTGCAAAATATATTTTTCTATTTCAAAAGTACAAAATTTAAAGGGCATTGAAAATAAAAAAATTCAGAATATTGGACATGAGATATAAAGTGGGCCCTGATTTCATGATTTTAGAGTTGACATAACCTTCTATGTCCAATTTCACAATTTCGCTAGACATTAAATTTTGACCATCTGATTTTGCAATTTTTCACAAGGCATAATCTTACTTATCCAATTTTGCGATTCCATAGCTTATGATTTCTTGACAAGACCCAATTGCTCAATTTCTCAAGTCATGAAATGGTTTTGTCTCAATTTTGTGACTTCATAGGATAGAGATTTCTTCAAGGCCACAATTATGAAAATCAATGTTAAAAGGAAAATATGCAAATTGTTTCTTCAACCTTATGATAGGAGAATTGTGTGAAATAGCTAAGTATATTTGTTGGTCTTAAATTCACACTAAATTAGATGTGACAATAACTTTATGTTTTTGGGTATGGAAGGATGCTCAAAGTTAAAATATTTTTTATTGTTGTTAAAAATACACTATTAGGTCACTCATCAACAAAATTCTTGCAGTACAATTTGTGTTTTTGTTTCTAGGTTTTGAAGAATATGCAACCATGGGATTACAAATTCAAACTTATATTGAAGAGGATGACCTAAGGCCTATTATGCAATGAAATTTGACTCCTACCTAAGAAGACCAGTTGGATGTTCTCAACAACATGTACATTGCTGCTTGGAAATTGTGAACTAGTTATGGAAGCTTTTCCATAGACAACCATGAATTGGAGCTTGAGGAGGAAAAGGCTGAGGTTCATGCCATCCTTGCAAAGTTTCAAGATCTTTAGGAAAACTAACATTTTGATGATATTTTCAACATGATACGAGAATTATAGTTTTTTGAACTTCTTAAAGTTTTATTTCCCCATAGCTATGAATATAATGCTAGTAGAGGTTGTGAAAGAATTAGGATTGAAACTATATATTCATTATGGGAAGTGTTATGTCATGGATAAAAAGTCAGTACTTGTGGTTGGCGTAGTAAAAAGTGTTGATTTCAAATTCCTCTCTTTTCCTAATGTCTCCTATAAGACATGTATAATTGTGGTGGAGGTTCCTTCATGTTATGATATGTTACTTTCAAGATAGTGGTAAAATTTAGCTGGAGGACAAATATAATTGGATTTTTCTTATGCAACTATTCCAATAAATGGCGAAAACATTAGAATTGATAAGGAACCAAGATTTGAATACCTTGTTGAAAGCTTTCATCTTGATATAAGAATCAACTTTTACCAGAAAAATATTGATAAATTCCAAGTAAGTATAAATAAACCTATACAAATTATTGAGGATGCTAATGAGGTTCCTACATATGAAGAGAACAATGAAATATGATAGATGCATTTTGATGGAGCCTATAGTAAGGAAGGTAATGGTGCTAAGGTAATCCTTACATCACATTTAGGTAAAATGTTCAGGTCTTCCTTTTTGTTGAACTTTAATGTAAGGCTCTAATCCTATGACTAAATATGGAAATATTTCATAAAATAAAGTTGCTTTCAGTATTTGGAGATTCTCAATTAATAATATATAAAATTATATATAAATTTATAGCAAGAGACTCAAGGATAAAAAGGTAAAAAAATTATGTATGGAATTTACTAGAGTTTTTTGATGCATTTTCAATTAATGGGATTTGATAGAATTGATAATTTTTTAGTTGATATGATGGCTAATTTAGCCATCAAAAAATTGACATTCCATTACAAGAACTCATATAGGTTGAAATGAAAAATAGACCATCTATTCTTGATAGTGTACATACCTAGCACATTTTTAAAGATGATAAAGATTTTGTGTAATTCCTAACACATGAAGAAGATTGCCAAGATGTTGGTATTGATTGGAGTGATCTTGTTGAAAATCAAGATGACAAGGATACTATTTTTGGAGAGGACATCGTGTTGGAAATATAAGGTGGGCTAGGTTACTGAGAGGGGAGGGGTGATTCAGGAACAAATTAAACTTTATCTCACTTCACCAATTAATCCTTTATATATTATTCTTATCTGATTGCATGGATGAAAGAATGAAAGCAATAAAACTGTAGTGCCTGCCCCTAGGTCGAATTTTTGTTATTATTGTCAAACTCTTTTAGGGCTAGTTTTATGTTGATGGTTAGCACATTGTTTTGAGACTATTAGATATTGTGCTATGGATTCAGTTGATATGTGATGAGATTACTTAGACTCTACATTTTATGTATGCATGATGATTATTACATTGCTTTCAGTTATTGATGATGATTACATTAGATGGTTTATTATCACGTGTTTTCTTATGGATACTTACCCCATACTTGCATGTGTATGGTGTGTGTGTTTTTTTTTGGATGATGTTTTTGATGTGGTTAAGGAAGGGAGTCGTAGTCACCTGCTAGTCAAGATCTACACGATGTACCACTTCCTGCCATTGCCTGTTTAGCTTAGCATATATATATATATATAGTATGTACATGCATGGTTTTTATGCAGGTTGCAGGTACTGGGTATCGATTTCCCTGAATTGCCAGGATGAGCGTACCCTATCGCACTATCTCAATGGTAAGAGAGAGGAGATAGACAAGCATCTGGATATTTTACCTTTTGAATGTGTTGGATGACATAATTCATGATTTTTAACCCTTTTGGTTTGATTTTGTATGTGTTTTGCTATAGTGGGTTTTTCATATTTTATTTTATGAGTCTTTGGTGTATTTTCTTTTAATTAAGCCTAATTAAAATATTTAATTAATGGTTTAATTTAATGGAAAATTAATATGGTATTTTAATATTTATTTTATTTAATTAATTAGGAAATTAATTAAATAAAATAATTAAATTTGAAGATAAAATTTATAATTTTAAAGTTGGAATGTGATAATATTTATTTAAGTTAATAAATATTTTAGCAATTAAGTTTCGAAAATGAATTTAAAAGTGGAAAATATATTAAAATTATTAAAAAATTCTAGATTGCATGATGCATGCATGTGATTAAAATATAAATATATTAAGATAAAACAAGTGGAGTTATTAAAGTGAGTGCATAAAAATTAATAAATTAAATTGGAAAGAGTAAAGTGAATATTAAATTAATTAATGTGCATTATTCATTCACATAGGAGTATGCAAACCCTTGTGAGTTGTCATGTAGAAAACACATGAATTTGCACTCTAATTATGCACGTGTTGTCAACAACACAGGAGTTACCACACAAATTAAGCACATGTGTCTACAACCTTATGACTCATCTGGAAGGTTGGAAAAGACTCATGCTTAGTTGTCAACACCTTCTGGTTGTTTATAGAGACATTCTAGGTGCTTCTTGAGAGTTATTTATATTGAGGCACTCCTAGAAGCTTAGGGAGAGCATTTGGAGCATGGTTGGAGGACCAGAAAAATGGGAGAAGAAAGGAGCTTGCTCTACAAATTCTAAGGAGAAGTGATTTAGCATCAATGTCCGGGTAGACACTTGTGACTTTTCTTATGTTATTTTCGCATCTTGCACTTCCTGTCTTCTTCGTTTCTTCTGAATGCTTTCTGAGGATTTTGCATATCTTGTTTGCATGCTTTTGTTATGGGTAGTTAAATTCTATATAAAAAAATTTCATATGCATAAATCTGAGGAAACTATGGGTTAGGGTTTTTGGATGCGTACGGACAATTCTATTTAAAAATAAATAATGGGTAAATTTGTGAATAATTATTTGAGAAAGAAATTCTTAAGTATTAGAAAACCCTTTTTATTTAAAATCTAGGTATATATTCTTTTTTTAAATGTACTGATCTGCGTACATATATACATACATATATTTATATATGTTTATTATTTAAATGCTATATTGCCTAATAACATTTTGCGTGTGTGTGTGTGTGTGTGTGTGTATTATATATATATATATATATATATATATATATATATATATATATATATATATATATATATGGGTAAGTGCACCAAGTTGTGGTGCCAAAAGGGGGGTATAAGTGGACACCTTTTTCTTGAAATCAGCAAATTCTGGACTTCAACAGGAATTTGAAGATAGTTACGCTTAAAATTTTAAGATATGACAAAAACAAAAGTCGTAGTCCTTTGAATCTAGTTTCTAAACTACTAATTTTTTTTTGAAAATGGTTTAGTTTTAGGTCCTCAAAAAAGTGGGCCATAGAAAGTGGTACTATTTATTCCAAAAAAACATAACATAGTACAAAGTCTGGCCCCCCTAAAATTTTAACTTTTTTTTTGAAATTCTTTAATCGCTCCGGTCAAAAGTTACCTAACACTATGTAGTTTATCCCAAATTTTTTGGGTGATTTTATAATGTGTATTTTTTTTTAATGAGTTTTTAAATTAGACCCATCCCAAAAATGTGAAATATCTGTGTGCTCCCCCTAGAAATGATTGAAAACTAATCTAAAATCAAAACTTCTTTTTTTCAAAGTGTGTATAATGGAGTCTAGTTTCTAAAAAACTAAGTTGTTACAAAATTCGATGAACGAGCTAAAATCTATAGCCCAATTAGTACATGGTGGTTTCTAACAAAAAATGAACATACATTCAAAAGAAATTATAGATGAAAGACTTAAAATAGTTCAAATTAAAAATAAATTATATGGTTAGATAGCTAACACAGAGACCTATAATGTTATGTAACCTGATCTTATCGATACCCAACCACGAGGAATCTTGAAGGGGAGCACACAAGAAAAATAAATCATTTTTTGTATGTTTGCTGGAAAACACGTCTCAAACCTGTTTATAAACTCCAAACCTTTGGGTTGGATCTCCAAGGCAAAACCAAGCCTTAGGCTTGGTTTTAATGCAAAGCTTTGAATAGCGCATGTGCCCTATAGCGCGCACGCACTATTAAAATGCTAGTGAATTTGAGGTAGTGCGCACGCGCTATAGTGCACACAAGCTATAGTGCGTACGCACTATTGAGACCTAAATTGCAAACCAAAACCAAGAGAGAGCTAGGGGGGTGGGGCGAGGGAATGGCTATTTGTGTGTGTGAGAGAGATAGAGAGAAAGTAAGGGATGGGAGAGGGGAGAGAGGAAGTGAGAAAGAGTAGGGGTGGCAGAGAGAGTATAGGATGGGAGATAGAGGAAATGTGAGAGAGTAGGGGTGGCAAAGAGAGTACAAGATGCAAGAGAGAGGAAGTGAGAGAGAGAGAGAGTAGAGGTGGCAAAGAGAGAGTACGGGATGGGGGAGAGAGATTGAAGGTAGGGGATGGGAGAGAGAGATTGAGAGTAGGGGATGGGGGAGAGAGAGTAGGTGGTGGGAGACGGAGTGGGAGAGGAAGAGCGAGAGAGAGGAGGATGGGAGTGCATGTGTGTGAAAGAGAGAGATTAGGGAATGGGAGAGGGGGAAGATAGAGTAGCTTGAGAGAGAGTAGGGGATGGAAGAGAGAGTAAGCAATGGGAGAGGGAGTGGGAGAGGGAGAGAGAGAGGGGGGATGGAAATGTGTGTAAGAGAGAAAGAGAGAGAGAGTGAAAATGTGAGAGAGGGTAGGGGGTAGCAAAGAGAGAGTAGAGAGGGAGAGAGAGAGAGAGTGAGAGAGTGAGAGAGAGTGAGAGTAGGCAGTGGGAGAGGGAGAGTGAGTGAGAGAAAAAGTAGAGGATGGGAGAGGAGAGAGGGGGGATGGGTGTGTGTGAAAGAGAGAGAGTAGGGAATGAGAGAGGGGAGAGAGACATAGAGAGAGTAGGGGATGGGATAGAAAGAGAGTAGGCAATGGCAGAGGGAGTGGGAGAGGGAGAGAGAGGGTGGATGGAAGAGAAAGAGATTAGGCAACGACAGAGGGAGTGGGAGAGGGAGAGAGAGGGGGGATGGAAGTGTGTGTAGGAGAGAAAGTAGGGGATAGGAGTGTGTGATGGATGTTCTGTTCTGCACTCTGTTATCTCGACAGAAATCGTGGGTTTCAACACAGAAAACACTCTTTCAAGGTGGCAAACACTATTTCAAGCTAACAAACACTTTTGGAAGCTAGCAAACACCAAATTCAATCATTGGATACACGATTTGAAGACTTTTTGAATATTCCTTATATAGAAAAGGTTAGTGCAATCTATTTTAAATATTGTTTGTTGATATATAGATACAAATTTGATTATAATTTGACATGTTGTTTAATATATAGTGAATTCATTGAAATTTGTATGTTTCAATGAAATGTTATTTCGAAATGGTTAGAAATTTGACAAGTCGTTATATATATATATATTGTGTATTCATTCAAATAATTATAATTTTTATATGTATTTGAATAATTTGTAATTTACACATTTTAAGTAATTCAAATGTTTGAATAATTTGACATGTAGAAATCATCATCATGCCAAGGAAGAAACCAAAAAATCAAACAAATGAAGATAGGGAGAGAGATTTGGCAATTAAAAGAGATAAAATGAAATTACTACGTGAGCAAAAAAAAATGCAAAGCAATAATGAAGAATTGACTTTTGACGAGGATCAAGAACCACCGGTACCAAGAAACAAAGAGGAAGAATTGGAAAGACAAAGAGAACGAATGAGACTGTTACGTTCAAGAAGACAATTGAATTGTGAAGCTACACCATCTTCTAATGTTGGAGTCATATCGTCCGCTACACCATCTTCCAATGTTGAAGTCATATCGTCCTCTCATTTTGAAGAGACACCAATTTGTAGATCCGACGATATACACACTCCATCATGTCATGTTGAAGGCACAACATCAACACATCAAGTAGGTGATATTTCATCTTTTGCATCTTATTGCCAAGGCACATCATCTTTGGTTCAAGGTACACAATACACTCAACCTTATTTTGATGTTCAAAATGTTGAGAGAATTGAAGAGATTGTAACACCTTCTAGAATTCATTTTAGAAGACCAAAATATTTGATTGATATTGATAGTAACATTTTGAAATCAATGCTTGACAAGATTAGCAAGCGTACTTGTCAAAGAAAAGTTAATCATATGTGGAGATTATTTTTTGATGAATTAAATATTACAAGTCAATGCCAATTATTTGTTGAAATGATGAGGAATTTAAAATTTAGGCCTATCATGAAGATTCTTGGGCTAAGAAAAATGGATGATTCAAATGAAAAAAATATTGTAAAGAATCTAATGAATGCTTATGACAAAGTGGGTTCTAAATCACACACCAAAGATAGTAATATCGCACGACGAGTACTTACATCAACAATAGTAAGTAGCCAAATGAAGAAATCTTGACTCATGAGAAAGATAAGCAAAACATTAAAAATTGGTAGAGGTACTCTAAGGAGAGCCATGCTAAGGCGTGAGAGATTGGAAGATCCAACAAAAAATGAGTTATGGACATTTAGCAATAGACTACCGTGAAAGGATAAAGAAATTAGTGAAGCCTTGAAATCATTGATCGAAGATTTTTGGAAAAAGAACACACGTGTTTCCCCTAATCAAAGAGATGTTGTAAGAAGGAGGATTGGTAGCCAAAATTGCGAGCCACATGCGAAACATTTTTTGGACACAACTCAGACACAATTTTTTGCAAAATTTATTGGTATGTATCCTCAAATTTGAATAAGTCAAAGATTTTTTGAGATGGGTAAACCTTTTTATGTGAAGATAAGTCACACATGCACAACTTGTTGTTGTAGGATACATATTGAATTTTCTAATCATTTTGATGTTTTTAGGCATATATGCATAATTTTGCATTCTCAGTTTGTTTTGCAAGATTGTGACATAAATGAGCCACCAAGATCTTCAAGGGAATTCATATCCAACATTTTATGTGAAATAAGGGATGGCCAAAAAATTTACAAGACATCATGCTTGGATGGTACGTGCTTATTTTGTGGTTCTTTGCAACTTTTATCAACTTGTCAACATATGGATAGTACACATGCAATTGGAAATGAAATAGTAGATTATGGAAAATTTAAGACAGTGACATATGCTCTAAAAGATGGGAAACATGGTAAAAGATGTGATTTAGTCATTGAAAAGATTCCAGTTTATGAGTTCATGAATATTTTTTGTGAAAACATTATTTACGAGTATGCAAGGCATACCCATAGAGCTCGATGGCTGGATTTGCAATTCAAGTTGTGCAAGGATACGTTTCCACTGGATACCATTATTTCAATTGTAGATTTCGTAGAGAACTACACACTACAACCACAAAATGAGGTGCAAGCAAAGTATTATACTTCTCAACAGGTTTCCATATTTGTTCACATAACATTCATGCATTCACCTACAAGTATAGAGGATGACAGGAAGATTTTGAGGGAGTGCCATTTTTACATCAGTGATGATCGATCACATTCTACAGAGTTTGTACATGGTTGTTTTCAACTATTTTATGGAGATTTGGCTAACAGGGGCATCAGATATCGTCAGCACATTATTTGGTCAGACAATTGTGCATCTCAATTCAAGAATGGATAGATGTTCTATTGGTTGAGCAGGATGCACAAGTTGTGTATAATTCAATACATGTGGAATTTCACAGAGGCTGGTCATGGAAAGGGAGAGCATGATGGTGCAGGCGCATGCATAAAAAGAGCCTTAGCTCATGAAGAACTAAAGTACAAAGATGGAGTAATATTGACAGATGCAAAATCCATCGTCCAGTGGTGTAACGCTACAATGGGTCCAGGTAAGGAAGGTGAGTCTACGGTTCGTAGATGTTTTTGGTTGATAGATAATACTAACATTGCACCATATCAGGATTGTTGCACACTAACAAGATCCAGTGAGTTGCACTCTTTTAGAAGCTCTGATGCAGGTTCATGGAGTATCCACACATGAAAAATGGCATGCTATTGTCCATCATGTGCAGAGGAAAATTGGGATGACTGTGAGTCGATTGAATGGGTGGACAAATGGGATATACGAGTTTTGGACCCAATTGACACCTATCATCCCCCACAAGCACTAGAAATGGTACAGATGGAATCGTCTATTGACTTTGACCGCTTGTCTGATCTAGTGCAACCTGGTAATATATATATTTATATATCTTTTTAATTTCAATATGTAACTTTATAACTTTTACGCAAGTATTTTTTGAATTAATGACCGCATTTTGTACATTTGTCACTGCAGGCCATGTTTTTGTTGTTATTGCACCTGAAGACAATGAAGAAGGGATAGATTATTATTTTTTTCATTGTTTTCAAGCCAAACAAAAATTGGATCACTCGGTTATAGATGGTGAAGGTTTAGAGTACATTGTCGGTGCAGTGGTTGTAACCGACACATGGCTTAGACGATTTTCTATGAAGAACCCTAACTTGTGGTTATTCAAGGATTGGAAAACAGAGAGGAAGATTCTTCATTATTCAAATCTTGTTCTCACATCAAATGTCCACTTGATAAAATATGGTGGAAAACCACATAATAAGAATCTTTGGAGAGTTCGCGAGTCAGACCACGAGGCAATACTTGAGACATTAAAATGTCGAGCAGATCCAGTTGGCTCATTAGATTGAATACAGAGAGAGGGAGAGAGAGAAAAAGTGATCAACTGGATCCAAATACATTGTTGCAACCTCTTCCCCAAGACTGTCCACATGACTAAGGTGGACCATATTGTTATGATGCGTAAGTGATAAGATTTAGTTTAAATCATAGATTTTATGTTTTGATTTGTTTAGAATCTAGATTTTATGTTTTGATGTCTCCAATTTTTTTAAAGCTAGAACAATATTTTTCATATTTTCTTATTGTGACGATATTTTTCTTTCATTGCATGTTCTCTTGGATGACAGGAGGGAGAGAAGAAAAATAAGTAGATTTCCAAACAGCCAGCCACCCTTCTTCATGTAATTTATTCATTTAAGGTAGAAGTCCCATTTCCTTTGTTTGGCTTTGGTATTTGGTTATTTAAAGTCATTATTCTAGTTGGACCTTTGTATGTTTGAATTTGGGATTGTTTAGTGTCTATTTGTTATGATTATACTAAATTATTAATTCTACGATGTTTCAATTATTTAATTATTTAAAATAAATTAAAACCTTTTGTATAAAATTATTATTTTTTATTTATATCTATTTGTTATGATTATTTCTATTATTTAAAATAAATTAATTATATAATATCTCTATGATGAACTATTTATATTTCTAAACTTTACATATTTTACACCATGACCAACAATCAAACTATTATAACAATACAAATACATTTAAATAGTAATGTAAGAATGGTTTAGTTCACATAAAAAATAAGTCTATCTTAGATATTCTAAATACATCACAAAACTTTATCACTTCAAAAAAATTGGAATTTCTCCCATCTACTTGAGTTCCCATCAATTGTCCATAAAACTGGGAAAGGGAATAGGTGCTATGCTCCCAATCCCAACATCCTCCTGTCCACTACTAGGAGATGTGTGTAATGTAGGATTCAGCTCCATCAACTTAGTCATTTCTTTCACTAGTTGATTGGGACTCTCACCATTTGTTGCCAACTATGGTGACAATGCTTGGGGTTACACTTATTAAGTAAGAATATTTCCTAATCTAGGGATTATAGCATTGAACATATCAGAATGTGATTTATGCTATGGGAGAAGAGGTATGTTGGGCATACTAATTGATTCTAGGGCTAGTGCAATTACATCTCCTTCCACTAGTGTTGTAAATATAATTTCTATAGTTGTTGAAGGTGCACCTCCAATATTTGGTCTATATCTCTTTCAAACATTTAGATTATCCTCTCTTTCTTTCCTCTTCTATTCCTTTAGTGCAACCATCTCCGCAACTCATTTTCCCCTCTCTATAGCATCTAAGATCTCATTTCTTGCAATCTTTTCCTCTCTCCTATCTTTCCTATCCCTGATCTTCTCCTTCATGTAAAGTGCATTAGCCTCAAATAACTTCTTAGTCTCTCTTGTTCCTTAGAATTTTGTATCCTTTTCTTTGGTAGCTATAGGAATCTACTGGGTAAACCACTATGTTGTTTTCTGTCTAGTGGCATGTAACATATAAAATCAACATCTCCATCATAGTCATTTTGGGCTTGGGTATCAAAAAATTGTTAACTATTTATTTCATTATGGTTGCCACCATTTGCAAAGAATTAGATGACGTCCTTGGGGTCAACATGTGGTGGGGATGGAATTAAAAGGGAAACATTTTCATCCCCACAAGTATTTGGTTACCCAAGGTTTATGACAACCTCCTACAACCAATCTGGTTGTGAATCTTGCATTAGCAAGCTTAATCTAATATCATAATTGAAAATGTAGTTTTTTATATGTCTCTTAGCCTTGAACAAATAAAAATTGGAATTCTCTAACCAACAGTAATGTAAGGAGACCCACCCTGCTAGTTTAGGCCACTATGCCCAAACTAACCAATGACTTCTTCTAATCCTATAGGGTTTCTTCTTGACCCTATTCCCAAGAGGATATCTCCCAACTATCCCCTTCCCTAGGATCTATGCACACCAATTGACTATGTGACAAAGAACTCATGGTGGATAAATCTGAAGGAATTTCGTAGGAATACCTTTCTTTCCAAAATCACTCTCATCTATCCATGTTACTTCAGATTCTAGTTGATCCTTCCATTTGATAAGATGCTCCATATAGGTGTCATGACAAGTCTTCTTCTTGATTCTTGAATCCATAACCTTTTCAGCTTTTGGCTGAGATTATAATGGGATAGTAACTTCTTCAACCTTTGATTTTGTTTGTCCTTCTATGAATGTAGGCCCTTTATATTGAACTTAGTCCTTGACATTAAAGATAAGGTAAATTTTCAAGTTTGGTGGGAGTTCTATTTTGTCGGCATTAGAACCATAATTTGCAAGTACCTTACAAGGTCCTATCCTATGCATTTGTAGCTTGGTTGGAACACCCTATGCAAGTACCAAAACTCGTCCTTGGCATCATATCATGGCCTCAACACCTTGGATCATCTCAAAACATCTCATCTAACATGTTCCAACTCCTTGCACACTCTCAGCAACTCATCTCTTACACTTTCTCAATTTTGCCTCTTCTAGGCTTGTTCCAACTAGCCCTTGCCAGTCACTAATTTGTTGTTTTCTCCAAAATTTTCCATAGAATGTCCTAAAATATTGGGTGATTAAAATACCCTTTTCCTCACTCTAAAATATACTCCAAAACCAACTACACTTGTTTTGTAAAATATCACTCAAAACTGGCTATTTCAGTCTGCCAACTAGGCCTAGTTTGAGGCCATTTACAAAACAACTCACAATCCCTTGACTTTTGGAACTCCCATGACCCAAAAGTGTCTTAAGACATGACTCAAATGCAAGGATTCTTCTATTTTTTTGGTCTCATGATCAACTTTACAATGGTTTTTACAAAACCCTCCTTTCTAGCCCCTTTACCCTAGGGCTTTCTAGAACTCTTACTTTGCAACGTCTCTAGAACCCCAAAATGGTTCAAACACCTTCACTTTGGTTATATTAGATGACTTCAAACATAAAATGCAACTCTTGTTTGGAGAAAACACTAAATCCACCTTGGGAGCAATCACATACCCCTTTTTATGCACTCAAATTTTAGGGAAAACTATGCAAATACTTCTTAAATGGTTTCAACACTCAACTTTTCAGATGGAAATGGTTATTATAGACTCAAACCAACAAGAAAAATCCCAAACTTGAGGTTTCTCAACACTCAACAATCAAATTTCAAAACTGTTACCAACACTTACTACTAGGACAATTTCTAGTTTTAATGGTCAAACTCCCAAACCATACAAATGACCCCCCGTTGTTTTTGCATTTTTAAACACTCTTTTTGGATACCTACAATAACCTCTCTCACTTTTTGGAGATCACACTCTGTTTTCATTTTACGATGCCATCTCGGGTGATGCTGAAACTTGCAATGTCGGCTAGTACAAAATTGCCAACTGCCAAATCTCTCTCACCTTTCCTCGTGGGATCGAACTGTCTACTCCATTAGCTCCGCATGGTTAGGTAAACCCTATCCCCAACCTCATCCTATCCCCTTCAGTGATCGAACATTCTCAGGCACGCCAATCCAGAATGTCCCCAAGGGTCACTAAATGCCATAGGGCTGCGATCTTTGACGGGGCATATCTCGGAGCTCGTGTGAGGTATGGATGTGATTCTAGTTCCTACAGGACTGTGCTACAGAGACCTACAATAACCTCTCTCACTTTTTGGAGATCACACTCCATTTTTTTTTACAACACCATCTCGGGTGACGTTGAAACTTGTAGTGTGGGCCAGTACAAAGTTGCCAACTGCCAAATCTCTCTCACCTTTCGTCGTGGGATCGAACTATCTTCTCTATTAGCTCTGGGTGGCTGGGTAAACCCTATCCCCAACCTCGTCCTATCCCCTTCAGTGCTCAAACGTTCTCAGGCATGCCAATCCGGAATGTCCCCAAGGGTCACTAAATGCCATAGGGCAGCGATCTTTGACGGGGCATATCTCGGAGCTCGTGCAAGGTATGGATGTGATTCTAGTTCCTATAGGACCATGTTGCAGAGACCTACAATAAAATCTCTCACTTTATTGAGATCACACTCCATTTTTGTTTTACAATGCCATCTCGGGTGATGCTGAAACTTGCAGTGTAGGCCAGTACAAAGTTGCCAACTACCAAATCTCTCTCACCTTTCGTCGTGGGATCGAACTATCTACTCTGTTAGCTTCAAGTGGCCAATTAAACCCTATCCCCAACCTCATCCTATCCCCTTCAGTGCTCGAACATTCTCAAGCATGCCAATCCGGAATGTCCCCAAGGGTCACTAAATGCCATAGGGCTGCGATCTTTGACGGGGCATATCTCAGAGCTCGTGTGAGGTATGGATGCGATTCTAGTTCCTACTAGACCATGTTGTGGAGACCTACAATAACCTCTCTCGCTTTTTGGATATCACATTCTGTTTTCATTCTACAATGCCATCTCGGGTGATGCTGAAACTTGTAGTGTGGGCCAGTACAAAGTTGCCAACTGCCAAATCTCTCTCATCTTTCATCGTGGGATCAAACTGTCTACTCCATTAGCTCCGGGTGGCCGGGTAAACCCTATCCCCAACCTCTTCCTGTCCCCTTCCGCGCTTGAACGTTCTCAGGCACACTGAACCAGAATGTCCCTAAGGGTCACTAAATGCCATAGGGCTGCGATCTTTGATGGGGCATATCTCGAAGCTTGTGTGAGGTATGGATGCGATTCTAGTTCCTATAGGACCGTGTTGTAGAGACCTACAATAACCTCTCTCACTTTTTGGAGATCACATTCTGTTTTCATTTTACAATTCCATCTTGGGTGATGCTGAAACTTGTAGTGTTGGCTAGTACAAAGTTGCTAACTGCCAAATCTCTCTCACCTTTCCTCGTGGGATCAAACTGTCTACTCCATTAGCTCCGGTGGCCAAGTAAACCCTATCCCCAACCTCTTCCTGTCCCCTTCAGTGCTCAAATGTTCTCAGGCACACTAAACCAGAATGTCCCTAAGGGTCACTAAATGCCATAGGGTTGCGATCTTTGATGGGGCATATCTTGAAGCTCGTGCAAGGTATGGATGCGATTCTAGTTCCTATAGGACCATGTTGTAGAGACCTACAATAACCTCTCTCTCTTTTTGGAGATCACATTCCGTTTTCATTTTAAAATGCCATCTTGGGTGATGCTGAAACTTGTAGTGTTGGCCAGTACAAAGTTGCCAACTGCCAAATCTCTCTCACCTTTCCTCGTGGGATCAAACTGTCTAGTCCATTAGCTCCGGGTGGCCGGGTAAACCCTATCCCCAACCTCTTCCTATCCCCTTTAGTTCTCGAACGTTCTCAGGCACACTAAACCAGAATGTCCCTAAGGGTCACTAAATGCCATAGGGCTGCAATCTTTGATGGGGCATATCTCAAAGCTCATGCGAGGTATGGATATGATTCCAGTTCTTATAGGATCGTGTTGCAGAGAGCTACAATAACCTCTCTCACTTTTTGGAGATCACATTCTATTTTCATTTTAAAACGCCATCTTGGGTGATGTTGAAACTTGTAGTGTTGGCCAGTACAAAGTTGCCAACTGCCAAATCTCTCTCACCTTTCCTCGTGGGATCAAATTGTCTACTCTGTTAGCTCCGCGTGGTCGGGTAAACCTTATCCCCAATCTCATCCTATCCCCTTCAGTGTTCGAACGTTCTCAGGCACGCCAATCCAAAATGTCCCCAAGGGTCACTAAATGCCATAGGGCTGTGATCTTTGACGGGGCATATCTCAGAGCTCATGCGAGGTATGGATGCAATTCTAGTTACTATAGGACCGTGTTGCGGAGACCTACAATAACCTCTCTCAATTTTTGGAGATCCCACTCCATTTTTGTTTTACAATGCCATCTTGGATGATGCTAAAACTTGCAGTGTGGGCCAGTACAAAGTTGCCAACTGCCAAATCTCTCTCACCTTTCGTTGTGGGATCGAACTGTCTACTCCGTTAGCTCTGAGTGGCCGAGTAAACCCTATCCCCAACCTTTTCCTATCCCCTTTAGTGCTCAAACGTTCTTAGGCACGCCAATCCGAAATGTCCCCAAGGGTCACTAAATGCCATAGGGTTGCGATCTTTGATGGGGCATATCTCAAAGCTTGTGGGAGGTATGGATGCAATTCTAGTTCCTATAGGACCATGTTGCAGAGACCTACAATAACCTCTCTCACTTTTTGGAAATCACATTCTGTTTTCATTTTACAATGCCATCTTGGGTGATGCTGAAACTTGCAATGTCGGCTAGTACAAAGTTGCCAACTGCCAAATCTCTCTCATCTTTCATCATGGGATCAAACTGTCTGCTCCATTAGCTCCGAGTGGCTGGGTAAACTCTATCCCCAACCTCTTCCTATCCCCTTTAGTTCTCGAACGTTCTCAGGAACGCTGAACTAGAATGTCCCTAAGGGTCACTAAATGCCATAAGGCTGTGATCTTTGATGGGGCATATCTCGAAGCTCGTACGAGGTATGGATGCAATTCTAGTTCCTATAGGACCATGTTGTAGAGACCTACAATAACCTCTCTCACTTTTTGGAGATCGCATTCCATTTTCATTCTACAATGCCATCTCAGGTGATGGTGAAACTTGCAGTGTTGGCCAGTACAAAGTTGCCAACTGCCAAATCTCTCTCATCTTTTGTCGTGGGATCAAACTGTCTACTCCATTAGCTCTGGGTGGTCGGGTAAACCCTATCCCCAACCTTGTCTTGTCCCCTTCAGTGCTCGAACATTCTCAAGTACACCGAACCAGAATGTCCCTAAGGGTCACTAAATGCCACAGGGCTACGATCTTTGATGGGGCATATCTCGGAGCATGTGTGAGATATGGATGAGATTCCAATTCCTAAAGGACTATGTTGTAGAGACCTACAATAACCTCTCTCTCTTTTTGGAGATCACATTCCATTTTTATTCTACAATGCCATCTTGGGTGATGCTGAAACTTGTAGTGTTGGCCAGTACAAAGTTGCCAACTACCAAATCTCTCTCATCTTTCGTTGTGGGATCAAACTATCTACTCCATTAGCTCCGGGTAGCCAGGTAAACCCTATCCCCAACCTCTTCCTATCCCCTTTAGTGCTCAAATGTTCTCAGGCACGCTGAACCAGAATGTCCCTAAGGGTCACTAAATGCCACAGGGTTGCGATCTTTGACGGGGCATATCTATGGGTTGTCAATACTTTGACTATACTTTAAGTCAATGATTATCAATATGTGAAAAAATGGAACTCATTGTATTTTGAAGTACTGAGAAGATGGCCTTGCCCTTCCCCAGGAGTTTCAGAAATGGGAGACATTATGTAAGAGAGTGAAAATGTTACTATCCCTTCAATGCACATGACGCAATTGGAAATGCAAATTTTGATGGTAATCATTTTGTGATAAGGGAGAGACTAGGGATGATCATTATTACTATCTCTTTAGTAGTGGAATTTTTTTTTCTCTTGAATTTGGTGGTGGGGGATCAGTGGTAAGACTCCTTGAATATTCCTTCTTATGATGTTAGTGACAAGTGTTGCTCTTTGAAAACACTTGTACAATATTTTTTAAATTATTAGATAAAAACAAAGAATTATAAGTATTAAACATGATTAGCCTTTAGTTCCTAGAAGATCTTTATTTCCCCATCAATGCATTTAGAAAGTTAAGTTTTAAGAAGATCATAAATAGAAAAAATTAGAGAAGCGATTTAAACATTTATATTGATTGGAAACATGTGAGTCTTGAGTTTCCTCTACCTTTTAAAGAACGTTCCTTAGCTAGAAGACCTAATTCCACATTCCATAAGACTGTCATTAGGCTAAAGATTTAGGAAACCAATTGCTCTAAGATAAAGCTTCCTGGTCAATAATAATCTAGCCTATTGAGGTACATAATACTTCTCAATTAAACTTGTGTTAATTCAGTATTAATTTTGTAATTAACTACAATTTCAGTATCTGTGTACAGGGGGTGACTGAGAAAACTATTTGAGGTCCAATTTGAAAATATATTTGTAAGGATCTCGACCAAGGTTCACAACTTTGATGATTAATACATTCATTCAGGCCAGAACCTCGCTACAAAAAAATAATATATAAAAAAGGTAGTGAATAACATCATGTCTAGACCCAAATCAACCAATGAAAGTCAAATTAGCATAATGTGGAACAACAATATATGCATTGAGTGGGTTGTCATAAAAAAACTTCATAATAAAATTCATGTCTAGAATTAAAAGACCTTAAAGAACATTTATGCTTGTAACACAAATGGCCATTCAAAACTGAATATGATTACAATATGTGAAATAGCATTACAAGAACTTGTAATGCTCTTGTGAACATCATTTTAATTCTTGTAAGAATCCCTAAGATGCTTGTTATACTCAAAATTTTATTGAAATTGAATTAATTTTTATCCCGTCGATTAGTTGGCTTAGGGTGATATATGCTTCTTGGATGGAATAATGAGTTCGTGATTAACTCTGTATTAAGATTCATAGCATCTTCTAGTTATTTGCAAAGGAAATTTATAAATTACTTGCTAATGTCATATGGCTTACTTGAGAAAGATGTTTGTGTTCTTATTGATGGGTACTAATGACTATCCACATTTAGTTCTTCAATATCCTATTTGACAAGCTTTCCATAGACATTTCTTTGCCATACTAAGTATTTTTGAAAACATATTTGAGTAGAAGGACTACAGTAGATACTACATGATGTTTTAACAAATAAAGTAATGGGTTAAAGACTATTATTTCCAAGGTACTATGTCATAGTATTTTAATTGTAATGATCTTAGACTAATGATATTCTTGAAGGTAACTTCGACATGCAGCAAGAAAGACAACCTACAGCCAAGGCTATATTGTGCCTACAACCAAAGCCATAAATGCTCATAGCCAAAGCCACTAGTGCACATAGCCAAAGCCGTGGATGCTTATAGCCAAAGTTACAAGTGTTCGTAGCCAAAGCCATGAGTATATGAAGTTGATGATCACAATTGTTTACAACTATTCACCATAAACAGCTTCTTTGCAATTTTTGAGAAATACTAATAAAGCAAAAAAGAACATCTACTAGTTGGTAGACATAATGGCAACTCTCTAGCAATTGAATTTAATTTCATACATGCACATATCTAATTTAATGCCATACACGAACATATCTAATTTAACGTCATACATGAACAAACATATAACATAAAATGATAACCAATAATGTCATATACATTAACACAAACACATAATATATTATGATAACCAATAATGTCGTATATGAACAAACATATCATATATTAACCAATAATGTCATACATCAAATATGTCATACATCAAATATAGAATGTCATATGTACATCAAATGTGTATCGAATATGTCTCTCAGATGCCTATATATATACATGGGGAAGGAAACAAGTCTCTATATATATGTATCAAATATCTCAACTACATCTTTTCCTTCCCACGAGGGGAAGGAAACAAGTCTCTCGACGTCCTCTGCCGTCGTGTGGAGGGAGACAGTGGAGATGACGGGGCCCTCTTGACACGCTCACTTGACCTCTTGTTGAGGCTCTTCTCCAGGTCCAACTGATACAAAGATAGTAGATATGAATCAATATTTATTATACGTTGAAATCAAATATATGTACTCACAAAATCAATTATTTTCTTACCGCCAACAAATAGTCACTCTGTAAGTCCACCTCAAATGCTCGTGGACGATCAGGCGTGACAAGACCCTACAACAATTCAATAAATATAATCACTTATAAATAACATTAGAAATTTTTAGATTAACTATTATAAACAACAACTAAAATGAAGAAAATTCTTTCATACCTCCGTCAGTGGCTGTGAGCTAGCCACAGTTGCAGCCACTCCCCTATCAACAGACTGTCGTAGATGAGGAGGTGTGTCTGACATCATGAGCTGCATGTCATACAATACATGTTATATCTAACATGAAACATGGAATAAATATAATCAAATGAATTAAATTAACATGAAACAACTGTACCTATGTGAAGCTCGTATGATGTCTCTGCTCTGCGTCTGTGGTAAAGGTTGAGGGTCCTGTGGAGAACTGATGCACATGCATTTTTTTTTGGTCAATCCTTAATATGATTACATAATAAATATATGTATTAATTAAAATTATTAAATTGATACATACCTCAGGACTCGTCGAAGGGACAAAAAATGGGCCTGGAGGATCGCTACTAGGCCCAGGAACACTTTGACCCTAAATTTTGAACAATGTCAATAAATCCTAATTAATTAATCATTCAATATACGTATGAAATGTGATCAAATTAATAATTTACCTATGTGTCAATGCCAAATGTCTCGTTTAGGAACAGATCGGTGACAAGCCCATCATCTGCACCATCTCTGACATGAGTGCCAAATGTGCATAGGGATCCGCATGAAGTGCACATGTGACCACGACGTATAGAAGGCTCCCCCTCAACTAATGGGCTCGTGGAATGGATGAGGGTCTATGTCAAAGAATTAATGGTCCCTAGAGTGCTGGCCTCTACATGTTCCTTCACAACTGAAGGAATAATCACATGCTCACATTGTGGATGGACCACGGGTGCCCTAACTACATTAGGGTCACGACATGCTTCGGGCCTCTCAAATGATGACCCCCCACCTCTACCCTGGGAGTCTAACATATCAAAATAATTGGGGATCTCCACAAGGACAAACTCACAATATAATTTCTTCAAAAAATACATGGGGACCTCGTGATTGTTGCAAAGAGGGGCATCAAAAACCATCCACCATCTATCCCAAAAATTATTTCTAATAGCATCATGTATGCACCAATGGATGGGGAATCATTTAGTACCCTCTCTAATAGTATTTTGCTCACCGGGTTTTCTAAATAATGCACATATACTACCTTTCGGTATTTCCTTTTTTCTAACATCTTCATATGACAATTTATTTGCATAAAATCATTTTTGTTCATCCCTCTTAGCCCGTCAAATATCTAACTGACCACTAACTGAGGCTATCTGAGTGTTAATGGATTCAAGGGATGATGCCAATTGAGCCCTCATTGGATTGGTTTGTTTGGATTCTTTCAACCGAGCAATGATTCCTTCTAATTGAGTTTTGCCTCTCTCTATTTCATTTCTTATATTTTCTTGTGTGCCTGGTGGAGGTCTTGCAATTGGTTCGGGTTGTGGAATTTGTTCTTCTTCTTGAGGAGGGTTTTGGTTTTGGGGTTCTTGAGGGTTTTGATGTTCTTGTGGATTTTCTGGTTGATTATGAACATTTCCTGATAAAAAATCAATTGAAATTCAAATAAATAAACAAATCTAAATGAAATTTGTAAAAACCCTACAAAAGAATATAAAAAACTTACAAAACAATATGAAAAATATATCAAACAATGCAAAGTTAGGTTCATATCACTTACGGCGTCGTGGTGGGTGTGCTTGTGGTCTTGGATTTCGTCGACGAGGAGGCATTTTGGCAAATGGTGGTGCAAATGTTGAGTTTTCAACTCGCGTACACGCTGCTCGTTGTAGGAGTAGAAGAAAATGCTAATGAAAATGATGGGCTGCGGGTTTGCAGCCCATCATATATACTTCTTTTTTTTTTTAAAGCGCGCACGCGCTATAGTGCATACGCGCTTTTTAAAATAGGAAAATAAAATTTCCTTGTCACCTTTTTGGCACCACAACTCGGTGCATATGCCCATATATATATATATATATATATATATATATATATATATATATATATATATATATATATATATATATATATATATATATATATATATATATATATATATATATATATATATATATATATATATATATATATATATATATATATATATATATATATACATACATACATACATATATATATATACATATACATATATACACACACACATATATATTCATTGAGGCTCTGAATATAAAATCGCAGTAGGAAAAACATTTATATAAATCCGAATTGGTTTGGAAGAAATGTTTTATGAAAAATGTTTTTAAATATATATATATATATATATATATATATATATATATATATATATATATGGGAGGAGCGGAATGTAATTACCCCTACCCTCACCTTTTATGCTGGCCACATCTCATGGTACCGTGCGCGGACAGTCTCCATTTATACTATCGCACCGCGATGATAGACCCGCACAGTACCCAATCACAACGCGACCTTTAATTAAAAAGGACTCCGATAGTCGCAAATGGTGTCGCATGACCCTTCTTTAAAGTGTTGACAATGACATGAATCACTTTAAAAACTTTAAAATCCCCTTCTTGTTTTTAATAGCGTAGAGTGTTATGAATCATACTTTGTAATTTGAATGTTAATAATTTTGTATATATATAAATTAATTATTATATTTTATATATATATATGTACATGTACATGTACATATATATGTACATATGTACATGTACATATATATATATGTGTACATATGTACATGTACATATACATATATATGTATATATATGTACATGTATATATGTTATATAAATATATATATATGTACATATATATATGTATACATATATATATATATATATGTATGTATGTATATATAATATTATATAAATGAAATTTTTAATATTCAAGCTAATTAAATTTTAGATAATTAATATAGTTTTATATTTAATAAATGTTATTAAATATATATATATATATATATATGGTAATGAGTTATGATTGATTATGAATTATTAATTAATAATAATTTGTTGATGTAGATTAAATGGAAAGAGATATTAATATGAATGTTTATTTGATATGGTTGATTAAATGAACGATGAATATGATTCAAATATTAATCATTATAATTAAATATTGGAATTGAAATTACTATTTATTAATAATTGTTAAGATTAACAAATTATTAATAAATGATAGTATAGTTAGTTTTATATAATTAACCCAATTAAATTCAATTTAATTGAGATTGGTTAATAATTGAAGTATAGTAATAAGCCATAGAACAATTTAAATAATTGGGATTTAGTTGAGATCGAATTAGCGGGGAAGAATATATTGGAAATGAATTCATGTTATCTTGATAAATTAAATCAATGAGAGATCATTAATTCAAATATTTACCCCTAGTTGATTTCTAGAAAGGTTGATGGGGTTAAACTTTACTTGAATTGACAAGCATTATCTGATATTATATAGTTAACTGTTGATTACTGAGAAGTTAATATGGAAATTATATAGTTATTAATTAATTTAATTAATTGCAAATTAATTAAATTAAATTGATAATTAAGGGGGGAATGTTTTTATTTGACATGGTTATCAATGATTATCAATACTATCAATGTTAGCCTGGAAATGACAAATTAGTTAATTGAAAATTGATAAGTTTATTCTAACAATTTGAATAATGGAAGTTGTTCTTGGAATCAACGGGTTTTATTTAATTGTTAGTAACACTAGTTGTTGTAAACTAGTGCGAGTGATATTATTAAAAGTCAAAGGAAATGAGTTCAATGGTTTAAATAAGTAAATAATTATCTTCTGATTATTTTAGAATAATGGAAGGATAATGTTATCGAGGGAACAAACGGGTTGACTTGTAGGTCAAATGATAAATCTTACATACTTGTAGTATACATGCAAACAAAAAGCTGAAACCTCCACACTTAATTCAACTATGTAATTTTAGCAAACCCAAACATGTGCTTGCATTGTGTTTTCTCTATACTTCTTGTTTTGGGTTTTTGGGTTGACTAGTGTTGACCAGTTATAGGATGTCTACCAGAGGCTCAGGGGTTATGATTGTGATGTCATGATGATGTCTTTTGATCTCAATTCTTTATAAACCCAACCATGGTAATGTGATGGTATGCTCTATGAGATGTTTGTATTTACTGATTGTTATTGCTCATTAGTCTTCTTGGGTGAAGCTGAGTTATATGTATCTAAGACACTTGACTTAACCATTTTTGAGTCATCGATTAGTTATCCTTGGATTACTTTCTAGTCGCCATGATGGGACTGAAATGTTAATTTATTTCTTGATGATGTCATGTTGTGACATGTTTTGACTCAACCATTTTGGAGTCTTCGATCAGTATGATTTTGAGATATATTTTGGTTATTGAGAACTAATGGATACTTTTGATTATCAATGATGGATGCTTTTCATGTGCTCATGGAGATTTGATGCTCTTATTATGGATTATTCTTTTGGTATTTCTTTCCAGTCGCTTGTATAGGACTGTGGTGATTTTGTGATTTATGATTCCATGAGCTTAGGGTAGGTTATCTACTTGTAGTGTCGGGAAGTGGCTTGCACTAGGGGCTGGGGCCCTAAGTGGCTGCTAGGGTAACTCATTGTAAGTTATTTTAATAAGTGATAACATTTACACTAATTGGGGATTAAATGAACCTAATAAGATAATTGTTTGTTCTCGCCCATGCCTTGAGTGCTTGTACAAACTAGGATGGGAGTAGAGAGAATGCTTGGTTGTGATCTTGCATTTCATAGTATGCCTCGTCTGTATGAGAGGATACTAGTGGCCACACGGGGATCACTAGGGGGCTAGGGTCTATTGAGAGACTACCAGGGTAACTCTACCATGATTCGTGCAATGACACTTTCACACTTGCAGAGTAGGTTCCCTACATGTCTTTATGGTGCCTCTAGGATTAGATGTCGGTTTGTGATTGGAACCTTTGAGTTAGTAAACTTTTAGGATTCCTGGACTTAGAGAGTATTTATGCTATGTGATTTTGATAGCCTGTTTGGGACTTGAGATTATCTCCTCAGTGCGGTGGGAGTGGGCCATTTAGGTTCCACGTGATCGGGTGGTAGTGTTTTTCCACTCTTCCATTTGAGATCTTTCTAAGACACCGTGGCTGATGCATTCTTTGCTGGCATCTATCTTCATGGATTATGATGGTGGACATGTATCCTTACATTGATGCTTTGCATATGTTAGATGATGTTATCTTATGCTTTACTGTGCATGTTGGATTATTTTCTACATATGATGTAGTATATTTTTAGGAGTGACATTCCTACTATGTTAATACCGATGATCTCTTAGGTGATTTGGAATGTTATGCACAGAGGGATGGCTAGGATCCATGATGGTCTAATGATGCTATTTATGGTTGGGAGGAACCATGCACTTAGTTAATTATGTTTGATGATTTATGGTTATGATGATGTATCATGTATGGTTTGTGGTTTCATTTATGTTATTGCATCATGGATTAGAGTTAGTATGATGATGTAGTTTATCTACACAAATGTATATTATTTTAAGCCTTTCATACCCTATGTCATGTATAGTGGATGATTGAGCATTTCAAATTTAATTGCCAAGAGGCATTGGGAACAAATGTGTAATATGGACATTGGACTTTCTATTTATTCTTTCATGTGGATGTGGTAGTGGTTAGACTTAGTATTAATTGAATTAAATGTGACTCAACGTCTAGGGATCGATGAAGAATGTAACCTGTTATGTTATGTTATGTTTACTTTCAGATGAATAATGTTATTGCTTTCACTACTATGTTATGAATGGTTTTACTTTCATGTTTCAAAAAAAAAAAAATGTTACTAAACTTAGTGAAACTTTAGGTTAATTCTTTGGATCCTTTGGTGGGGCATTACAAAAACATTCATAACACTTTGACACAAGATATGGTAACCCATAAACCTTCCAATTATAAAGTAAAACTAGGGTGGGGATGATACCCACAAGCTGTAGTATTGCATTATAAAGTTAACTTGTTAAGGCTTACAATTGACCACTTCTAGTGATATGCCCTGTTTGGAGCAATAAGGACTATGAGGTCCACCTTGTTAAAGAATTTACAAACATACAATGAAGTATGCACTCAATTAAGAGATTTATCAAAAGAATGTTAAGTCTACCCTATTAATGGATTTGATTGATGCACCTGTTAGGATGAATCAGTGGCTGATCTCTAATTTTTCAAATGAGATTCCTTGTATTACAATGATCACCTAACTATGATAGATAAATCTCTATTATCCCTTACACTACTTCTAGCCTTCTTCAATTTGCACTCATGCACATCATAGTACACTTTTTACACATACTTTGATATGATACAATACATTACATATATACCAATCCAACTCATTACCTTTTGGAGTCGGCTACAATACCAAATTCATCGTAATTCACAAAGTTGGATCAACTACTATAACTCAGGTTCTGAAGACAAACTTGATGATGTTTTGATACATGAAAAACACTATCAATTCTTGGAAAACTCTGGCACTTGGTTGAAGTTGAAGCTTAGTCCATACTAATCACTCTTTAAGTATCTCAAACTCGATTAGCACTGTGTGACTCAGTGAACACCAAAAAACTCAGTAGCTATTGAATCACTTGGTTGAGATTGCATGACTCGGTCAACACTAGATTCACTTCATTAATCTTGTGAGCTTAGTAGACATTGTAGAGCTTGGTTAATACTACAGAGCTCGATTAACACTGAATTCTCCACTACTTCCATTAGATAGCTCAGTAGACACTACTACATTTGGGTTATATTGTGAATTGTCTCTGATGCTTAGTATATACTGTGTGGCTTGACATGAACTGCAAACTATCTATTTAGCTCGATAACAACTAAGACAATTGATTAACACTATGAAATGAATGATAAGCTTAGTAGCAACCGTAGAGCTCAGTAGAAATGTAACCATTTGACTAAGTGTTCAATCACTAATAGACAAATTGACCTTAATGTCAACAATCTCCCCCTTTGGCATTAATGAAAAAAACACTTATCAAACTAAAAATTATGAATACTCAAAATTATAAGTCAAAAAAATTCTTTATCACCATATTGTGTCTTCAACTTGGTTTTGACTTCCAACTACTGTAGCTCAGTAACATACTCAAATTTTTTGATTTTTCAAAATTGCTTTTGTAAAGATATTTTATGCTTATATGTACATGTATCTGCATAATAGTATACTACTCCCCCATACATATATCTCTCCTATATACATATAGTATCCATACAAATAATCTTAACATATTCACTTCTCTCCCTTTTATATTACTTCTTCCCCTTTTTGACATAAATTCCAAAGGTGTATAATATCTACAAGTTAATACCAAAACATGACAAGAAATTAGAATGTGCCTTTAGAATTAGTACCATAGTCTTGTCCCAATTCTCTTATAATATCTTACTTGCATGTAAGGCTATCTAAACTTCTACTAATAATTCCATCATGTGGTTATCTATGGAGAAGTTGTTATCATGGATGAGATTCTTTTCATGTGCAATGTGTTTCTACAATGCATCCATGTTTAGAAGAATCATGCCCTAAATTTTGGCAAGTGTAGCCCTGATTCTGGCTTCTTCCCTCAATAATTTTGCTTGTATATTTGTTAGATATCAGATCCTTGTCAAATGTGCATAACTATAACTTAGATCAAGTGATAGCTAGTGTGCACTTGCCTTCACATCCTCATCTATCTTGGACAATTTATCCTTGATCTCCTTTGTGAAGATAGATGTGTCACTTAGTTTGACAAAAAAAGAAACACCATTACTGACATATGTTTCTAGTGAAGCAAGAGTGTTAGATAGTTCTACTTGATCTATTGCAATCTTTAGTGCAACTTGCTCCAACACTTTATTTTCAAACTTTCTTTCAGTTCTTTTTAGCAATTTTTCTTGTACATTTAAATCTTCATTATATTTATGGACAATTTTAGATAATTGATCTAGAAAAGGTTGTTTTCTATCAACCTCAATACTCAAAGCATCAAAAAATATACTCTTTATGTCCTCAAGGACTTGATTTTTCTTCTTCTTCTCTTCTCTAAGCTTCTGTTGCTTAGCCCTTTTCTTCAATAGTTCACCTAGGGTATCCATTTGATCACGAGTAAGGATAAAGATATCCCAATTTGGAATAACAATGTCCTTATCTAGATCCATTACTTCCTCTTCTTCTTTACCCTTAACCTTTAGAATGGTAGAAACAATTCCTTTACCCTTATTGAGAACTTCAATGCTCGATTGAGACTGATTCTCAATTGTCATTGCAATGACTATGGATGCACTTAGAATACAAACAATTGTAGAAATAGATGGAATATAAATAAATGTGGAAATAACACTGACAAAAGGAATATGTTTTGTTTCTTGGTCAAGCCTGATGTTGGAAGAACTTGTTGCTTAGTAGATAAAGTGCTAGGCACTTTAGTCAATGAAATACTAGGTAGTACAGATCCTAAGGTTGGTTGGGTGCTTGGCGTACTAGTGGTAACCATAACCAACTTGGTAGGAGCCTTCCCTGAGCTTGATTGCACTAAGGCTTTTCTCAGAGAGTGAGGAAATGAAGTCATGACCAAAGTTGCAATATTTTCTACATCAATTTCCCAAATGCTCTATATTTATGGAAGATTTTCCTTAGTGGATTCCTATCCTTCCTCCTCATCATCAAGATCAACATCATCTATTTCATTCTTCTACATCCTCATCTTCAACATCCTTGTCTTCAAGGATTCCTTCACCTCTTTCTCACTAAGACTTGGCATAAGCTATCTCAAGATTTGTTCATAGATGTCCTTGGTAGTCTTCATTACATTTTCCCATCTAAGTTTAACTGCATTTAAAAGTTCATCTAAAATTTTATATGAAACCTCATAAGGGTAGTATTTCCATTTGCCCAATTTTTTCAAAAGAGTATCTTCTATCTTCTTTTTCTCTTCTTCATTCCTAGTCTCATACTTAAGAGAATTAAAACATGCCATGTTAGATCCTTCTTCCATATTCTTCAATTTTCCTAGAAGTGTAGGTGCAAACCTTTTAAAGATGATCCATTTGGCTTCATCTTCACCTAACTTCAACTTCTTCTTGGATTTGGTTGATCTTCTTGTAGATACTGGAGGGGAGGATTTAGCAGGTTTGGTTATAATAACCTTCCCCTTCTTCTTGGGAGGCTCTTCCTTCTCATATTTTATTTCCTATGCTTTGTTGTCTTCATCTTCTACATCATCTCCTTTTCCCTTGGTAATCACAAGAGGAGAACTTGATGATGTTGTATTTTTTGTTATCTTTTCTATCCTCTTTCTTCCTCTACTTATTGCTTGAGGTAGCTTGATCTCAAGCTCAATTCTTGCCTTGGCTCCATTATAGATTCCAAAATAGGTAGCTTTAGGATCCATAGGCTCATTTAGTATAGCTTCAATGATATCCTTAGTGTCATCAATGCTAACCTCATATTTCAAAGGCTTAACCCATGCCACTCTAGGTCTGACTACTTGAATATATACTTTGTCACAATCAACCATGAAACAAATATCTTTCTCATAGTCTTCTACAAGCTTCCTAGGTATCCTAAACCTACTTTGCACCTTTTCCTTGAATGACTCAAAGTAATTATCCATGATGCTACTAAAATTCTCACCCATTTCTGCCATGTACTCATTGATTTAATATAAAACTAGAACATCCTTTCTCCATACAATAGATCCTTTTCAAGGAAAAATATTTTGAACAAAGAGAAATAGATATGTCTAAGGAGAACCAAACTTACATGAATTTTTCTTTGACACTTGAATGCTTTCCATATTCTCATTGAATTGTATCAGTAGCAACCTAGCAAGGTCAAAAGAGAAGTTAATTTTCACCACCTTGTATGCCAGATCAATAGCTTCACATGACATGTTGTTTAATCAGCTAGAGTTGTATATCTTATGAGCAATCACATGCATTCCAAACTTCAACTCCATGTCTATCACACCACTAAGCTTCATGCCTCTTTTGTCCCACTCTAAAAGAGTCCACTTTGTCAGTTCTACTTGACTTAGGGTTTTAGTAGTCTTAGCTTTTTCCAACATTGGAAATATAGTTATTATATGTATCATCTTCTTTGTTATCAAGATTGGGTGATCTAATCACAACTGCCCATTGTGAATTCTTCTCAGAATAAATCTAATCCATTTCACTTGAAAGTCCTTCAGCATATGAAGAATATGAGTTAAGCCCTTTGTTTCCAAATGATTGTGCTCAAGTTTGAGAATGTCATCTACACATAAATTATTGAGTGCTTCATTAATTTCCAGGGTTCCAAGTTCTTGAATAGAAAAATGATAGAATGAATAGATATCATGCAAATGAACTACCTTGGGCAAAATTTGCAATTGTGCACCAATAGGGTCCAATGTCTCTGCAATTTTGGAACTTAGCTTGAATGTGAGAGCCTTGTAATCCCTCCATAAACTAGCATTTATGATCCTTTCTTCACTTTTTTGCTTGAAGATATGATCGCTAGGTAGGGCTTTGAAAACATGAGAAGATTCAATAATAGTTGCTCAAATCACTTAGAAACTTTGAATTCACTCTTCACTCTATGCTCTAAAAATTCATGGTGAAATAATGCCTTCAATTTATTCCTTTTAATGAATTTCCTCCTTTCAATTTCCATTAATTCTTCATACATATACTTGCTCAATAATAGGCTGTCCTCCACTCAGTTTGGTCTTTAATGCTCAGAAGATACCTTCAACTCAGTAAGGTCTTCTGACTCAGTAGGAAATACCAACTCAAGGAACTTTAAAACTCAAAATATTACCATTATTTGGTCTAATCTTGGTACTCACTAGAGTCATCAATTTTGCATAATGAAACGATATGTAACCCAACCTTTCTTGGTAAGGTCTTGTGATCCAACCTTGCTTGATGATCCTTGTGCATCTTGAATGTTGATATGGATCTTTCTACTTGCTAGCTTCAATTGATGCTAGATGACTTCTTTTGAATCATAGTTCCAATAATCTCCATAGGGAACTAAGTTCAAATGATTGTGCCACCCAACTCATTGACTTGGGTTTCGTTCACTTCATGATTTTGGCATACATTCTCTGGAGATTTTGGTACCCATTGCTGTCTCATTTATTTTTTGATAGTGTTAGCTTTGGCTTTCTTGTCATCATCAATTATTCCCGTGTTCATATAGTTCTTGGTAAGATGACCAAGTTCTGTACAAATAAAACATCTCTTTGTAGTATCTATTTTCCTTGTGTGATGTTTCACACAGTTTGCTCCAATGTGTTTGAATTCACCACAATAGTGACATCTACACCATGTGTTTTAATCCCATCCAAATATTGTTTTCACAATTTGTTCTTCTGGGTTCCACTACTTGGTTTTGCACTCTAAAGATTTGTGTCCTTGTTTCTTGCAATTATGGCACTTTTCTTCAAACTTAGGTTTCTCTATGCATTCACTTGCTCTATGACCATGCTTGTTGCAACAATAACACTTTCCATTAAATTTTTCTTTACCATTACTCCAACATTTTTTTGATGTATGACCTATCTTACCAAAATGGTTACAAGTAGGCCTTTTGTTCTTTTGAGCTCCTTGCTAAGATGATTTACCTTCTTTTGTATATCCTAATCCAACTTTTCCTTTATGTCTTTACTGACTTTTCTTGTTCAATTGATTCATGATTTCCCAATATTTCATCATTCTTTCATTGGTTTTTTTCAATGTCGAGATCATTCTATAATCTTTCATTCTCGGTCCTTAGATTGATAAGCTCTTGATTTACATCATTGAGTTGATCAATAAAGTCTACTTGCTAAAGTGATAGTTGTTGAATTTCATTGTCTTTTTCTTCTATCATTTCTTTGGCTTTGTCTTTTTCTTCCATGACTTCATATTATCTAACTAATTGGATTTCTTCCTCTCTTTTCATCTTTTTGACTTCATCTTGAAGATTGAAATTCTTCTCTAATAGGTCTTTGATTGTTGCATTAGCTTCATCTAAATTTTTTTTTGGACATAAGTCATCAATACTTCTTTCAATATAGAGATTGTCATCCATTTGTATTGCAAGATATTTCCTTCTTTTCAATGATTGAGAGATTTTCTCCTTTTCTTTCTTGAGTTGTCCAATGGCCAATTACAGATCCAACTTTTCATTCTCAATAGGTTTATCTACCCTATATACCTCCATTTCCTATGATCTTATCTCAAGCTATCAAACTTCTTTCTGTGATAACCAAGAAGCTCTAATACCAATTGTTGAAAATATAAGGTAGGCTAGGTTACTAAGAGGGGAGGGGTGAATCAAGAACCAATAAAAATTTATCTTACTTCACCAATTAATCATTCATTTATTATTCTAATCTAGTTGCATGCATGAAAGAATGAAAGAAATAAAACATTCATAACACTTTGACACAAGATATGGTAACCCAAAAACCTTCCAATTAGAAAATAAAACTAGGGTGGGAATGATACCCACAAGCTTTAGTACTACAATATAAAGTTAATCTATTAAGGCTTACAATTGACTACTTCTGGTGATCTTCCTTGTTAGGAGCAATAAAGATTGTGAGGTCCATCTTGTTAAAGGATCTACAAACATACAATGAAGTATGCACTTAGTTAATAGATTTAGAAAAAGATTGTTAAGTCTACTAGGGTGTTTTTTAATGGAAAATATTCATAATTTTGTGAATTTTAGAAGAAAAAAATTTAGTAATTTGGCTAATAATTTAATATTTAATGCAACCTAAATCACCACATTTTTATTAAATTTAGTTCTAAAATATTTAAAATCGCTCAATAATTTATTTTATTAAAAAATTTAAACTCAAAGATTTGCCACAATATTCGAAACACAATTAGATTTGATTCACCTAAATATTATATATTATCGAAGAAATTAAAATTAATTCACCAATAATTATCATAATTATTAGTTACTTTATGGAAATATTACCAATATTTAGTTTTCATTATTGATTTATAATATAATTTAATCATCCTCATTATTTCCATGAGATAAAACATGTTCAATTTTGATTTGTAATATTCCATGATGATTAGCAAACTTCTTATTATTATTGAGACTCTATAATATTTTCCACTCAAAAATTATGATTCCAAAATAATTGCCAATGTAAAAATAGTTAAAATTAAAAAATTGAGAGATTCACTTATAAAAATAATTTTATTTTTTAAAATAATGAAAGATTCACTAATGATTTATATCTTTTTCTAGAGGGGAGTTTCTTAAAGTTTACCTTGAAGTCTACCCTGTTAAAAGATTTGATTGATGCACCTATTAGAATGAATCAATGGCTAATCTCTGATCTACAACTCTAATTTGTTGAATGAGATTCCTTTTATTGCAATGATCACCTGACGTTGATAGATAAATCTATGTTGTCCCTTATACTTCTTGTAGCCTTCTTCAATTTGCACTCATGTGCATCATAATACTCTTTTTACACATACTTGGATATGATACATTACATTACATATATACCAATCCAATTCATTACCTTCTAGAGTTGGCTACAATATTGAATTCATCATAATTCACAAAGTTGGCCAAACTAACTCGGTGATGCTCTAATTCATGACAAACACTATCAATTCTTGAAAAACTCTAGCACTCGGTTAAAGTTGAAGATTGGTCCATACTAATTAGTCTTCAAATAGCTCAAACTTGGTCAGCACCATGTGACTTGGTGAACATTGAGAAACTCAGTAACTACTCAATCACTTGGTTTACACTACATGACTTGATCAATGATAGATTCACTTTGTTAACCTTGCGAGCTCAGTAGACACTATAGAGCTTGGTTAATACTATAGACACTATGTGACTTGGTTAACACTACAGAACTCGATTAACACTGGATAGCTTGGTAGACATTGCTACACTCTGGCTATACTGTAAATTGTCTTTGATGCTTGGTAGATACTATGTAGCTCAACATGAATTGCAAACTATCTATTTAGCTTAGTAGCAACTGATACACTTAGTTAACACTATTGGATGAATGATAATCTTGGTAGCAACTGTAGAGCTTAATAGAAATGTAACCATTTGACAAAGTGTTGAGTCACTAATAGACAAATTGGCCTTAATGTCAACACATTGTATAGCTTATGTCTAACAAGATACCAAGAGGACTAGTGGCTCTTAAGCGCATCTTTGATGAACATGAGAAACTCAATATTCACTCTTATTTCTATGCATGAACAGATTGAGAAAGTTAATCTTGAGAATGAGCATTCTCCCAGGGTAGCTTTTATTGGAAAAAATCTATCAAATAAAATAAGATTAGAATTAATTTCTCTATTAAGGAAATATAGAAACATTTTTTCCTTGTCATATAATGACTTAAAAGCATATAGAGAAGAAAAATGAAAGATATTCTACACGGGTTTTTAATTTGATTCCCATTAGGAAGAAAAATGGGGATATAAGATTGTGTGTTGATTTCAGAAATTTGAATATATCATCATTAAAGGATAATTATTTCCCAAACATGGAGATTTTATTGCAAAAGGTTACAAGAAATGAACTCTCATCTATGATGGATATTTCTTCTAGTTACAACCAAGTGAAATTCAAAGAAACATATCAATATAAAATGACATTTACTACCCATGGGGAACATATGTCTATTCTAGAATCTCATTTGGATTGACAAATATTGGATCCGATGTATATCAACTATCTACTACTAAATGAGAACGACTAGTAGAGCCTATCAACACTCTCCATCTAAAGAAATTGTATAGCTAACATTCTTAGAATCTCTTTGTAAGTATAGAAAAAGTCTTGACAAAATTCTAAAAGTCAAAACAAAGTCCTAAAAAAATTCTAAAAAATAGAAAAAGTCTTGAAAAGATTATCATCTTGGTGAAAAACTAGCAAATAGGCACCTTGATGATATTAAAAAAAAAATCAAAAGATCACAAAAATATCAATACAAATGGAAAAAGAAAGAATAAAACAAAAAAAAAAAAAATGGAAAAAGATGAAAGGTGCCTTGATGAAAACTTCGCAAACAGGCATCTTGACAGCAAAAAAATAGAATCTCTGCCAAGAAGATAAAAACTTGGTAAACATGTACCTCTTGTTTTTAAAAGGCTCCACCTATCAATGCATCTCTTATCTATCTACTTCTTTTCTTAGAATTTCTTATAGTTACCTATTCTTGTGTACTTTACTTTCTTGCATTAATTCTCCTACTATCGAGTGCTTTGCTTGCATATTACTGCGTTACATTGTACATATCTTTTGACCACTTTCATGACCCTACTAGAACTTCATGGCTTGAAATCAATCAAAGTCGTAGTCTGGAGGAACCAACCTATTCTAGGGAACAATGTCCTAATCTCTGAGTTCTATTGTTCTAGTGTTGATTACCATCCTTCCAAGCTTCGAGTCTGTCCTATCATCTCCTGTTCTCTATAAATATTTCTCACTAGCACTTGAAATGACATTTATGATAGATCCCAAAGCTATACAATGTGAAAAAAGACAAAGATTATTTTAGCCATGTTGTTTCTTCTTTCTTGGTGTGTTTTTTTCTTTCTTTCTTCCTATTATACCCCTTTGAGAAACTTTGGGATGCCTACCTTGACTAGAGGAATGATGATTGGGGGCATGAATTTGTTTTGTTTTCTTCTTTTTATTTTATATCCAATGGTCTAAATAAATTAGGTGTCCACTATGACAGCCTCCATCACATGTTGGATGACTATGTGTACCTCAAATCATTTAATGTGGACATTTTAGTGAGGTTGGATCTTCTCCTTGTTTGTTTGAGAAAATTTTCACTACTATTTTAATTTGAATAACTACCCTAGGATGTGAATGTATGGGTTGTTGTGGGTAGACAAAGCTACATTATGTCTCAGGTTAGAAACAATAAAGGGTTGTTGCAAACAAAACAATCAAAACTACATAGCATGAGAAGGATGTCTCACATGTCCAGTGTGCTTGTATGCAAGAAACATCCTGGTCATCTAGACATTTATACTTTGATGATTATGTTTGTTTGTTAAATCAAAATGAGGGTATATTATGGTCTTCCTAGCTACATCTGTCTTGATGCTTACACCTACTTCCAACAATAAATATGAAATATGTCATATTCATATGCTCATGGTTATCTTACCGATGAGGGTTGTATCAACATTTTGTGCCCCTAATAAAAAATGCTCAGTGATGAAAACTAAGCTATGGAATTAGTGATTACATCCTAGGATTACATTCATTTTAGGATTGCATTTCATTAGTAGAACACGATTAAAAGACTCTTCTATTTTTATATAAAGAATGAGAGGCATAAATCTACCTAGCATTTCACTTCATCTAATTGTACAAGTGAATGACCACACATCCTATCTACAAAAGACATGATCGAACATTTTTTATTAATCTGCATACCAATTAGTTGCATAGATTCATTGCATATCAAATATACTCACTTACATTTTATTGCATATTGAACAAATTCATCCATATCACAATGATTCATTGGTATAATGCAAAACATACATATTCGTATCTAGATGATAGGTTGCATTCACCATTAAATATAAGGTTCATTCATAATTTCATATCTATCTAGTACACATGCATACTTACATCTACATACCCATGTCTACATACATAATTGCATTCATCACATCATTTTCCACATATGAAAGATCTCAAAAGAAAACCAATACATATGCATGCATCTCATATAAAAATGAATCATATAGCTACCTTTCATAGTGTACCCATCATAGAGAATTTTATATATATATATATATATCAAATGTCTCAAAAATATACACTAGTGAATGAGTACACATTGATGGAACAATAATATACCAAAGTGAGGAAGACGTAAGAGAGAGAGAGAGAGAGTCATACTACAAACCTCTCCCTCCCCATCATGTGGATGAGGAGGAGGTGGAACATCAACATGAGTAGGAGGGATAACACCCTTGGAGGCCTATGAATACTAAGAGAACCTCATCACATGTCACTCAAGAAGAAAAAAATTGACATAGGCCACATAATTGTATGCAACTCGAGAGGACTGATGAATCCTCTCATCTTGCTCGCTCTATAACTACCTCACCCACTCACCAATGTCATTATCTATCTCAATAATCCTCATATCTCTCACAACTACCTAGAGCTAGAGATCACCAATTTTGCATTGTACAACTCTCAATCTATCTTGGATCCCTTAGATAACATCTTGTACCTAGATAATAGGGTCTTCTACAATTGGTTGATCTTACGAACCTTGATTTTTCATCTCCTTGTCACCGCCCACCTACTTCTCATCATCACTTGCATCCTATTGTTGCTTTGGGTGCTTTAGTTGTTGCTCCTTACCTCTTCTAATAGCCACCCTCCATTTTTGTTCATGCCATGTGGCATACTTCACCAAGATAAATCCCTCTCCCATCTATGCATCACCCCCATGTACCAACCCTAAGCTATCAAACTCTCATTGTAGCCTCTATTGTATTGGTCTTTAGCCGTGACTATTGATGCTCGCACCAGAATCCAACTATAGGACTAGAAAATAGGTTAGAACCTAGCATACTACAAGAAACCACTAAACTCAATCAAAATACACTAAACCCTTCTAATCTACCATGAAAACCAATTGAAGCATAAAGGAAATAAAACAAATGAAACTCCCTCTTCAATTGTAGCTCCAATGTCCTTCTTTCTTCTCCATTTGATGTAGCTCCAATTTCCTATAGTGCTTGCACAATTGAAAGCAAATAACTAGGATATGATAATGCTATTCAAAATACTAGAAGTATGGCTTGGGCATGATGTGAGAATAGAGACTCTAAGGATTCTAAGGATGTTCTTAAGGATAAAAAATGAGAGCAAAATGGGTCAATTTATAGCCAAAGTGCAAGAGGATAGAATTGAATGAGAGGATGGACACTTGTCACTTCGAATGTGCAACTTGGCATGATATTCCTTAGAATATCAATGACAACCATGACACAATATGTCAAATGTAAGATTCTATGATGCATGAAAGTCAACATGGCTAAAAGTGGAGGAGAATCTATGGCGTGCATATGACACCACAAAGCCACTTGTAGCCAAGAATCTATGACAATGGAAGCTTATTATAGACATGGGTAAGGAACAAAATATATCAAATATGACACATTTTATCCAAGTGTAGGGAGAATATCTATGATGTGTGATGTAAATGTGTCAAGAATAGGTGGAATATTTGAATTAAAATTTCATATATCCACACAAATGGAAATTAGTAAAATGGAAATTAGAAGTGGAAAAATAGGACTTAGAAAATTTGAGAATTACCATAGTTTGCAAATATGAATCAATTAATTAATAAATATCAATTAATTGAGAATGTTGGTTAGCAAGAATAATTAGTAAATGCGAGATGAAAATGATTGAAATGACATAGGATTATATTATGGGTTATCTAATCCTATAGAATAAATTAGTAAATGATTGGCCAATTTGATGAAATAAATGTGATGATATCCTTTGATGAAATGCGACAATTATGTAGATCAACTAGGATGATGATGGGTAGATCAAAGCCATGATCAAATTGATTGACTGATTAGGATTGATAACATGCCAAGGAAACATGACATGGATTAAGAACATGTGACATTTAATGGACCTTGTAAATGCCACAGGATCGAAATTGGTTGACAAGGTTGACCCTAATAACATTGACTGACATTGTTAATGTTATTAAATTTATTGGATAATGTCACGATCTGACACTAAGGGACTCGACAATGTCAATGATTGGATGATAAAAATGACAGATTTGACCTAATGCTGAGGGAGATGATAGTACTAAGGTCAGATTTGATGGGTTTGATAAGATTTGATAGGTTGCCAAGGCAGTAGGGGACACAACAATGCCCAAGGTTCAACAAGTGATGATTGATTTGAGATATTTGACACATTTCAAGTTGATTAGGGTTGATTTGGTATGATTCCAAGTTGATTTGGGATTATTTTGAGTTGTTTTGGATGATTCCCGATTGATTGGGATGATTGGATGTGATTTTGATGATGTTGAAATAGTTTTGGGTTGACTTTGGAAACTTTGGATAAAATAGGGATCAATTTTGAAATGATCTATAGTTGATTTGAAAGGGGATAAAAATGATGAAGGATATTGTTGAAATATGCTCGAATGATAATCAAGCTGGCCAAAAGATCGAAATTAGTGAAATGAGAAAATGGGACAAGTTAGTGTGAAAAAGTGATTAAATAGTAGACGTGAACCATTTTTGAGCATCTACTCCAACCTCACTACATGAGGCAAGATCGGGATAGGGGAAACCCTCTAGGCCTATATAGGTATAACCTCCTTTGCTAGACATTCATCCACTTGATGTACCTGACCCCTACGCTCAATTGGATTTGTGAATCACAAAAAGGGCAAGTACAAATGTAATCTCAACATCGTGGGGTCATGCCTACATCCCCCACATCTAACAACTAGTCATATCTCTATGCAGTGAACCTACTAACATCATCTGTCACTTGCGCTATATCAATATGCAGGAATGTAATGATCCATGAAAACATGAATGAATTTGTTATGTTTTGTAGACAATTTCGGTGTAGTTACCTTTATTTGTTTTGTTATGTATGACATCATTTTGGGACTTAGCCAATTTTCCCAAATGTTTCCATCAATGCCAAAGGGGGAGATTATTGGAAATATGGTTAGAAAGATGTCTTGAGTGTTGTCATTTATGGAAACATATATTCAACATTTCCTTTATGCATTTATAGTTAGAAAATTGTCCAAGTGTTAGACAGTTTGCAACAACACAGAGATAGAGATGATGTGCCCGGAAGACACACTTTGAATTAGCTTATGCACAAAAGAGGATAGCTTTATGAAAGTGTCATGATGACGTGGTTAAGTGTACAAAAGAATATGGACAATATGACACAAGTTACAGTTGAAATACGAATACGGGTATTTAATAGAGAAGAACAAAGCATAGCACCACATCAACAAAACATGCATAAGCAATGTACTCCTCAAACATATCCTACATCTGACCAAACTATCTCCATACTCAATTAATCGAGAATCTCTCTATGTGATGTATTGATCGTCTGATCAATGGACAAGAAACTAACATGTATGCCATCTGTGACCTTGCCTCCACTGATGCCTCTATCTCTCTCCATGACCTCCACACAATAGATATCAAGTCATCTATCTATCGCTACCAGTAATCTATCTTACCCAACAGGGGTTGAGTAATCTTTCCAGTGTATCTCATGATATAAGCTTGATCAAACTCCATTTTCACTTAGAGAGGGATGTATAAAAGTCAAAAGTCTCAAATGAATTGAAAATGACCCTTTTGGGCCTTATACAAGTTTTGATCTAATTTTCAAACATGCTCTGATCAATGTAAAAGCCACCCCCTACCTAGTTTGATGACCCTGAATCCATTTTTAGGATTGAAATCAAAATCTGAAATATGATATCTTGAAACAACTCAAAATTGTATTTAAAAAACTTTGGGAACGACATGGTCAACCACTTGTGCAGTCAACCAAATGACATGATATTAACCTTAGGATGATGTCAAATCAAGTTATCCTCAAAATTTTGACTTTTTCATCAACACTAAAAAATTGATCAACAAAGGTCAAACTTGGTCAACAAGAACCCAAATCATTGCAAAACATATTCAAAATCCTATGCAAATCATCCACAATTAGATCTAATCAATCCCACATCATGTATAATCATCATTTAATCTTATTATTCAATCAAAATACTTCACATCAACTTTCTATCATTTCATCTTTCAATTTCTCTCCCGAGGGGGCAAGATGATTACATCATCAAACCTATCTTACATCAATATGTCAATCTAGAAACCTAATCTAAATTGAAAGTCCTCATTACTAAGGGAACATCATAAGACCAAGGGCATCTTTGTTTCATTAAAATCCATATCAAGTTGAATACCCTACAATCTTTCTACATTTCGTTCAACTTGATCAGAGTCTATATCAAGTTGAGGTCAATCAATCTTTTTGAACAAATGACTCCCCTATCAAATCACTATGACATACATCTATATTGACCCTCAAGGGGCATATTAGGTTCATCAAATTATGATATTGTCTTATCAAGACATGCATTTAGTTTCATCAAAATCAATATCAATCTGAATATTTTGACCTTTTATCTCAATTGATCTTTGTTCAATCAAGTTCGGAGTCAGTCCTATCAATTGAATTTTGTTCAATCAATGTCAAAATTGGTCTTGTTTCTAAATTAACCTTGGTTCAATCGAGTTCAAAGTTGGTTTATCTCAATCAACCTTTGTTTAATCAAGTTCAAAGTCGATGCTCAATTAACCTTTGATCAATTAAGATCAAAGTCAATGCTTAATCAACTTTTGTTCAATCAAGTTCAAAGTTGGTTTATCTCAATGGATATTCATTCAATGAAGTTCAAAATCTATTATTTTCTCAATTGACCCTTGTTCGATCAAGTTCAGAGTCAGTTTATCTATCCTATCAATTAATCTTCGCTCAATCAAGTCTAAAGTTAGTTTATGTATCATTAATTAATCTTCATCCAATCAAGCTTGGAATAGATTTCATTTGTCACCATCCATTCAGAATGGCTTCACAAATGTATGTCAAATTGTCCTATACTTTGCAATTGGTCATTGTTTGAATCAATGCACTACCTGCACATCAATTTAAAGAGGGACAAATGTAATCACCCAAAATTGGTACTTCAAACCAAATGCCCCCAATCTCAATTATTGATAAAAAATCACCAGAGTCATAACGAAAAGGTGCATCAATTTCTATTTATCAATATGATTTAAACTACCGAAATTGCATAAATCATCTTATTTACAATTATTATCAAATATTAATTTATTCCTAATTATCAATATTAATTAGCAATAAAATAATCAAAAATCAATTAATTAAATTAAATGTCCTAGCACATTAATTCAATTAAACCTATTTTCCAATTAACACATAAAAAAGGAATAAAATTAAGTAAATGGAATTAAAAATCTCAAAAATATTAAGTGTTCCAATTGAACCTAGATCCAATGAGTGCTAAGTGTTCCATTTATTGTCACAAGAGATGGATTTGTGTGAATCACTAATCATGAAACATGAGTCAATGAGTTTGACTGAAAAACTACACAGCTAAATCCTGATAGCAATATCACAACTCCTTAATTTTCTCAAATCACTCCAAATCATGAAAAAGTGATTAAGTGTTAACTAAACTTACCTAACTTTGATTTATTTGTTAACTCTTATGATTGCTTTGTTAACTCAGTTCTGGCTCATCCTGAACACAGTTTTGATTACCCTGTTAACTCCCTTCTAACTCAACTTTGATTAAATCCTGAGATTTCTATGAAAGCAAGAATCTCACTTGTCATTTGGTATGTACAATTGAAGAATAAAGAAAAGCTATTGGAATTATCACAGAGTTATTGTGTATCAACTTATGAAGAGTATCATTGTTTTTATGTTTCCTAGATTTAACATTGCATTCTTAGATCACTCATTTAGATTCACTTCATTTCATTTCATTTACATTCAAAAAATACAAAAAAATAGCTCACCTTGCATATAAAATCCTTCATTGTAGTATAATCTATAGTCATTGAAAGCTTTTGATTCTAAGAGCATTTCACATTCTTGCTAGATTGAAGGAAATCAGTCACCTAGTTAGATTAATCATGCTTCATTCTTGTGATTCCTTTATCTGATTTATCTAATCTATAATGATTCATTGAAGTGTATTATTTATAGCTACAAGACCACATTTAACATGCACACATCAAAGAAGAACTCATCAAATACTACAAGTACTACAATGAGAACCAAACACACATCACATAATACTGAAAGCAAGAACAACTATATACATCCACATCACATTTACAAGGACACTACAAAAATTAAATGCATCCATGATATACACATCAACTATCAAGAAAAGAGATAAATTACAAAGATACACATATGTCATCACCCAATAATCTCATATATATAAGAATGTCATTAGTACAAGGTACAATGAGATCCAAAATATGGATATGTCAAAACTCAAACAAAAAAAATATCTTAAATATGTCAAGAGCATCATATCAAAATCATGATCTACTCCAAGTAAAATCTACAAGAAGAACTCTCAAGACTAGATCTTCCCCTCCTTAAGTATGTGGTGGGCGAGGAGGAGGAACCCATCATCATTCCAATACTCATACTGCACCTGTTGACTATCCTACATGTTGTGAATATATAGGCATTCTCTTCCCTAGGGTTACTGCTATAATATAAGCACCATAATAATATTCCATTTGGCTCCATGATGCTCCACCTCCTGCCAAGCTTTATCTCTCTCATGAGTGAGAGTCTTCTCTTGCTTATTCCTCTCTCAAGTCAAATCCTCTATATAGTAATCATACAATGCTATTGTGATCTTTCCTGTTGAAGCTTTTCCTAAAGAGCCCTCACCTCTGCCCCAAGCTGGGCTACTATATCTTCTATCAGCTACTCCAACAATCTCTACTCTCGTGCCCTCTACTCAAACTGCCCTCTAGGCTTCTCAGTAGCCCTATGTTGTCACAAGCCTCCATCCACTCAATGTTATACATGCCACCCCCCTTTTTGGGCTCATCCTTCTCCATGTCTGTGGCTCTACCTGCAGAGCCCAATGTCCCCGCTCACTGTGACTCCTTTTTTGTCCTGACCTTGGAGCCCTATTGTTGTTGGCCCTAGATGTCCCCTTTGCTCAATGTGTAGGATATTCCCTAGGTTTATATCCCCTACCTCCTACACCTCCACCTTCACCCTCATCAACATCGTCTACCCGAAGCACTCACCCTGCACGAGCTAACAACTCTCTATGATACTCAGTTGTGATATTGACATCTAATACATTGAGAAATAGATCCCACTGCACACAATACAACTCTTTCATCTCCCTATCACACTCCTTGTAGGGAAATATTTGACCCCAACCGAGATCCTCCTCTCCTATATATTAAGCATCATTTGCAAAATCACCTTACTACTTGTCAAACTATTGCAAGACTGATCAATGTAACCTATATACTAATATATGTATGACATCCCTGATGCCCACTGACTCACTATTGGTGAAGTTACAGGGATATTCTCGTAGATCCATATATATCTACACAACCAATACCTTGACTGACCAACTCTTACCTCACCAATAAGCCACATCATGCAACCCTTGGTAGAGGTCACATAATAGACTTAATCCCAAGGAAAAATGTTGTGGTCATGTAAGTATATCCATCAATAGTTGACCCCATATGCTTAAAAACCCCTGCTAGCTATGATCTACTTCGAGCACGCAATTGATTAATGACAGAAGTACACAGAGAAGCAATAAATCTATTTCACACTAAGCCATCATAGACTCCCACGTGATATGATGTTCCAGGATAGTATGATTGCTGAAAATCCACTACATAGTAGCAATGCCCTCTATAGAAGTTTGATCAATATATACTTGCACACACAAGGACAAACATCAACATAACTCGTGATACTAGCAATATGACAATAACTACATATCAAAGGAAATACACACAAGGTATCCATCATAGGAGATATGAAGAATCTTATACACATCCTCTATAGTAATAGTGATCTCACCTATTGGCATATGGAACATGTTATGCTCTAAATGAAATCTCTTAGCTAAGGCTATCATTAGTCCATATTTTCCTAGATATTTGGGAGCTACAATAGCTTCTCAATACCCAAGCTTGCAATCGCACCTAGATCATGTGCATCAAAGAGCCTAACCAGTCTCAACCTTTAAGGATATGGGCAACAAATGTGAAGATTCAAAAAGTGCTTCTGCATCAATACTAAGCAAATAATGTATCATAATCAATAAACAAGGTATTCAAAAGTATTATATCATATCTATAAAGCACTAGCATCAGACAAGTAACAACTCTAACTGAAAAACGAAGTGTAAAAAAACATAAAAAGATCATACTATATTTATGTTGACATACATTTATCATACGATAAACTTGCTTATGGTATATGACACAAGATTTTTATATGATACATTGCACCAAACGATGCAATACAATAGTGTTCTTGATACAATTATAACCAAAATTATGATATGATAAAACTAAAAACTATCTTCTATCATGTGATTAAACTCAACATTATCTGCAATACAAGAAAATATCACACAATTAATCAAGCACAACTACCTAAAACATTGAAAAAATGCACAAAAATGAATGAAATTTGGTTCAATTTTGAGGTACTTACTAGTGGGTCGTAGTCTAGAGGCCAATCATGCCTCTTGGATTGCTCGAATTGGTAAGATCACATTAGAATTAATGTTTTTCTCTTGAAATATCTTTAACTTCACGAAAAGACAAAAGAACAAATGATTTAAAAATGACCCTTTGAGTCCCCTTACATAGATTTTGACCTAATTTTCAACTCTTTGATTGATGCAAAATTCATACCCCTGAATAATCTCAATGTTTTAAATCCATTTTCAGGATCAAAATCAAAATCTAACATCATCTTGCTAGTTAAAGTTGTCATTCAAGCTTTCTGGTCAAACATAGTTGATTGCCCTTCTAGATCACACCTATTGATGCAAAATTGATCGAATTTCTTCCCAACAATCCAATTTGACTTGACATCATTTCTAAAAACTTTTGGTCAACCTTAATTAATCTTGGTCAACTCTAGCCAAAGATGGTCAAATCGGGGAAAATTCTTATCACTAGGTGGTCAAACTTGGTCCAAATGCTCTTGAAATCTATCTAAATCGATTCTCTATCATCTTGGACCCTAACTAATCCCAATTCAATAAAATCTATCTCATTTCTACATCTCCTCGATATCATTGTGATTTCGATCCTAAGGGGGCAAGAATATTCTATCATCAAAACTATAAACCAGTCAAGGTTCCATTGCCAGGGGCATTTCATCTTCATTGCTTCACATCAAGTTGAGATTTTTCAATCCTCTGCACAAGTGATTTCATCACTTCACATCAAATTTCTCAAGGCATGGGCTATATCAATTTTCATCGCACTACATCAATCTAATAATGTTTAAACAATCAAATTATTCCTAATGTTAAGTTGCATTACTTTACATCAAGTTGTATATCCCAAATTCTTTTCATCAATTCTAGTTCAATCAAGTTAAAAAATTGTGTAACATATTTTTGTTTGATAAAGTTACAAAATAAGTTTCCTATCAAAATTGTCAAGTTTCATTTGATCAAGTTCAAAACTAGTTTCCTATCAAGCTCACTAATCTTTGTTTGATCAAGTTCAGAGTTAGTACTTCTCAAATCAAGCTCATTGTGCTTTGTTCAATCAAGTTCTGAGTTGGTTCCTCTAAGGGTAGTTCATCGCTGAAAAATAGTTGTTCGACTTCAACACATTCTTTGACTCAATGCACTGTTTCCATTATGCCTCAAAGAGGGGCAAATGTAATAACCCATTTTTGGTCTAGTAAACTATGTGCCCAAAACATGAAAGTATTAATACACCCTACTATGCATAAAATTCACCTTTTGCATAGTTAAATCATTAACAAATAATATTTAATTGATTATAATCTGAAGTTTGACCACTTTATCATGTCCTAATTAATTAAAAGAACTCTTCCCCTTTTAATTAAATAATTAAAGACCCCACTTAGATGTGCACATGAAATTCCTCTTTCTAAAATAAAATAAAATAAAAAGAAATTAACTCCACTGAAGTACACACCTTTTGGGAAGTTTCAAAAATTGAGAGCACATGGATCACAAATGAAAATATCTCCACCATTTCTTATTTTTACATCTCGTCCATCCATCTAATTCTCAAATCTATAAAATGAGGCCTCTACCTTAGTTCAAAGGATCTTAATTTCTTGCTATCGTTTTATTTTATCAATCATCTAGCTTATTTTCCTTTTCTTGTTAAATTAAATAATCTAGTTTAATTTAGGATGACTATAATAATCCATATTTTCTTAGCTTCACTTTCAATCTAGAAATAATCAAGATTTTGCATGCATGCATTCATGGAGTTCTCGAGGATCTTGTAAATCCATTGCATGCTTCCTCATTGAGTCTCTCATTCTGTAGTGCACCTTGTGAGTCTCATTTGTTGATATTCTAAGAGCAAACAAGTAATATAGATCTCACATGCTATGGATAGAGAGCTATAAGTCACCTTCTAGATTTTATTCAAGTTATTTAGAGTCATTGCAATCTAGGAATAATGGTTTATAGAAGTATTAGTGGCTTAGCTTAGTTGTTACAAATGTACTGATACAACTGTTAACAAGTCGCTTGTCAAGAATAGGTGCACTTATGTTTTCAATAAGATGAAATCTTGCAATTTTAAAGCCTAGCCCACTTGTATGTTTAGGATTATTCAATTCAGCATGAATCGGTTCAACTAAGCCTTTATCATTTCTCCATATAGGGTATTTTCCTTTATATCCCATGCATTGCATTATCTCATATCCTTTCCCATATTTTTCAGCTGAAATTTCATAGTGTTTTACTTTTCTATCCTCATCTTCTCCTCTGTAGATCCATGCAAGGATAGCCTTTTCTTCATTCTCATCCTCAAGGGGCACAATTGATTGTATAAAATCACCATCATGAATAACTTTAGCTTGTGAAGTAGATTGTTTCATAGCTTCAAAAGGTCTTCCATAGTAACGAGGAGATGGGGGAAGACATCTCAATGCTAACTTTGAGTTACTTAACACATTTGAAGTTTAGTGTAGAATTCTCAAGTAAGGAGATAACTTGTAGACTTTTCTATTGCTTTTATTTTCTACATTTTTATTGCAAGACAAAAATTTGTTGGGACAATTTGAGTTGCAAATATGTTTTATCTTTGTTCCTAAATTCACAAAGGAGATATAGAAACACTTTGAGCTTTCTTGAACTTTTAAGTTACCAAAAGTTGTTGATAGAGTAAATGTTATTCTTACATCTAATCTTTTGTTCATAGGGATTAAAGATCATGTCGTAAAGGTAACATCTATTTTGAAATAAGAGTATATAATGAATGTTCCACCCCATTTTATCCTAGTGTAAATAGAAATAATCAAGTGTTTAGTTGATTATAACGACAATAAGGAGTAGTCTTCTCTTTGAAGTAGGAGGCATTGTGTCACAGATTGTGGCTAGAGCCACCATTTTGCAATTTATCCCCATATTATAACTTACAAAATATCCACCCAAAAATTTATATTTTGAAAGTTGGAACAAGTGTTATGTTTGAGCAGATAATGAATGAGATTGCCACATATATTACACAAGATATAATTTTTAGTCTGAAGATATAAAAAATGACTAATAAGGTGACACTTGCAAATATGACCCCAAATAAGGGGAAGGGGGGCAAAGAAAAGTTAGTAGAAGATGATATTCCTAAGTAGAAAATAGGGAAAATTAATGAAGTCAAGGACAATGAATCTTTAAAAAATAAGTCCAATCCTTGCAACTAGAGATGCCACAATGGAAATGCTCAAACAAACAAGAAACAAGGAACACCAATGCAAGGAACAATACTATATTATCATCAAGTTGGCTTTCAAATGCAAATATTACATAACCATTATCAATATACAACTACTAACAGGCCAAATACATTCATTGTACTCATCAAATTGCTTGTAGTTGATCATCCCTCAAAATTAGGATAATTCCTACATACCTAAGGGCCTCAATTTCTTCTTCTTATCTTCTACCAATCCTTCTTACTAAAACAAGAACCTCTACCCTACTTACATACAAGATCGCTAGCTACAAGTTAGCTTATCCAACCCTAAATCCCAAGATAAACGAAATATATTACAAACAGATAGGTTGGGATCTGAATTCGTAAGAACCCCAAATGGATACACCATATTGTCTTAACACACAAGATGATCAAACACATGTATAGAAACATGGAACAATGTACCATTTAGCATCACATGTTGTGAATGTTCATCACAAGTTGAATCTTGTCACCCTAGTTGTTAGAACAAGAAAGCTAATATAGGATCAAATCGATCATAAGATAACTTCATTTGGACTCACAGGAACAAGATGAGAAGCTAGACAAAGGATCTTTATGATGCCTAGACTACATTCATAAGGATCACATAAGATAACAAGCCAACTAGACCATTCGTAACCTAAAAAAACAAAAGAACTACCCAAATGAACAGTAACAGATAAACTAAAAGAAAACATTTTTGGGTGCTGTAGAAATTCCAACTACCCAAGGATGTTCTTGCATTAGATGCCCTAGGTGAATAAGATGTTTCGTAAAGAAACTTATGAACATATGATATGATTTGATACTTAAATCTCATGTTCATTCTTAATGCACATATCCTCTTCATAAAAAGGAAATGGCTGCACCAATTCTACAAGTTCACAAAAGCAGAAGAATACTTTCCACTATCTAGTAATTCTCTACAACTAGTCCCACAATCTCTTCTCTGGCTAATCCCACTACGCCAATTGTTTTTTCCCTTTTCACCTTTGTAGTCAACAAAAAAAATCTAATCTACTCTTTGATGTTTGACTCCCCCTCTGACACCATTCACCAACTTCTTGTAATGCCCCGCTCGAGAACCCAAGAGAAATAAACCTAACATGTTACAATGTTTACTGAACTATTTTTTTTTTTAAAGTTTAAACAACATCAAGATAACATTAATGCGGAAGCAATATGAACATACACATCAAATACACATATGCAAATATAGATACAGTTTCAATTCCTCAAGGGTTCCTTTACGTTGAGTCACATTTAATAATTTTAAATTAATTAGTTTAAGTTCCAAGTACAATGTCTCGTGATCATAAGGAAATGACAGATACATAATCGCATAAGCAAAGCATAAGTATAGCTAATACAATGAAAGTACATCCAATTAATAACATCCACTGCACATGTCGCAAGGTATGTGGGAATAGATACAATACACCAGAATACATGATCACACACACACACACACACACACACACACACACACACACACACACATATATATATCATCTGAAAAGAAGTCTCTGAGATAAGAAATAAGAATGATAAAGGTACATCTTCTACAACGAACATCCAACAGCTCGCAATGTGAGGGGGACCCAAATGGTAAGAAGACACTACCTCCCGACCGTGTGGTTACCTAGTCAGGCTTCCATTCCCACCGTGCAGGGAAGATAATGAACAATCCTCATACGGCAAATCAAACATAAAACATTCCTAGGCAAGGTACCCCTAATAGCCAAAACTACCTCCAAGGTAACACATGCTACTCAAGAAGATAAAATAATCCAAAATTAAGAACACTCAATCCAATACCAACTCCACATAACCAACATCATACATGAACCAAGTATAAACCAAATAGCAAGATCATAAGATAAAGTCAACGAAAGATAATCACCTCAAGTCAAAACCCACATATCAAGAGTACATCATCCATGAAAGACCAATCATCATCAATGAAAGTAATAACCACAATAAACACATCCAACAATAAGTACACCACCAAAGGTACACTAAATCCACAAAGATCTACAGAGGAGACTCGAGCTACATACTAGGGAGTGTCATCACATGGCTGCTTGAGTTACCCTGGACTAATCTCTTAATAGACCCCGAACCCTCAAGCGTTGAGTTACCCTGTACTGGTTACTCTGAACCCCGGACCCTCAACATCACACATGTGGAAACTAGAAAGCCCTCTCAAGAAGACGAGGCACTCATCCCATTCCCATCCTTAGTCTATACAAGCACTCAAGGCATAGTTGGGTCAAATATCTCTAACTTATCTTTTTTTAGTGTGTTTTCCCCCCAAAAGTTTTAATTACTAGATTATCACTTATTACATAATTTGCATTAGGTTACCCTAGCACTGACCACTTTGGGTCCCAGACCCCTATGCAAGCCACTCCCAAGTCATGTACCTAGACAACCTCTCCTAAGCACATAAAAACACAGTTGTGTCCCATACCACAACATTCATAATGATCAAACTCAGTTCCTTAACAGGCAACCTGATAATAAGATGGTTCTCCCATCCAAGTAAACATTATTGTACCACAAAGCATATCTCATAAATGTAACTTCCAGCTTAAAACATAAGCCCATTACAACATCCAGAACAAATAAACATCATAAAAGAATCACAAAACACATTTTTACATCTAGCCACAAAATAGTATCAAGAAACTCCATAAAACCTCTGGTGTACGTCCTAGACTGGTCAAGATCTAAACAACCCCAAAATCCAAAAAGCATAGACAGTACAGTTGCATAGTTTGCATTTGATTTGAAAATACACAATAGAGTCAAAGGTAAAGTTTCTGTTTTGTCTTCAATGTACGTTTTAAGTGTAGAAGACTCTCGGTTTATCCCAACTAACAACCCATTCATTTATTCGACTTAAATATGTAAAATTACCATCATAATAAAAGTCATTTCCTAGTAGAATACTCTGGAAGTAATAGTTTTATTCCATTTGAGTTATAAAAAGAAAATAACAGTTCATTGATTTTAAATAAAATAACTATAATTTTATTTAAATCAATATTATTAAATATGATAAATTAATAACTTCATTAATTAACTCTTATCATTAATAGATCCTAATTAAATCAAATTTAATTAGATTAATTAATAATTAATAAAGCTATTTAAATTTATTTAATTACAAAAGATTTATATAAATTAATAATAAAATTATTAATAAATAATTATATAATTTAATAATACAAAATGTTATTAAATTAAAATGTAAATTTATTAAATTTAAATTAAATAAATTTTAAAACGTATTAAAATTTATTAAAAATGAAATAAATATATAATGGCGTGTTTAAAGGCCCGCCGGCCTAGTACCTACGACAACAGGGTACCCTGCTGCGCGCAACAGCAATACCGACTGTCGCGGCCATTAATGCCAACAGCAGGTATTGGGGGGGGGGGGGGGGGGGGGGGTAATATCCCCACCCTATCCATTATATAATATTTTTAAAATTTTAAAATTCTTTTTTAAAACTAAATCAATTTGCCATAAAACAAAAAACACAATAATTTTGTTTATTAAAAGAACAATCCCCCTAATAAAAACTTAGATAAATTATTATATATGAAATATAAGAATTGTTTTATAATTTTATAATTTTTTTATTTATTAAAATATATGATGCTCATTTCATTCTACTCCACGAATATTTTTTTTTTAATAACACGTACATTATTACTCTGATAGGAAAACCATATTTAACCATTCAAAATTTCTAATTCAAAATTCTCTCTATTTAAATCTCAATCCCTTTCCTAGATTTAATTTCTCAATTCCAATTTAATTCAAACCTAAATATCGATTTAATACTAATTTCTTTCAAATGTGGAATGAGGTTTTCTAAATAGTTGTTTCATTCCAGATTCACAGATGAAATCAAATAGCAAAAGATCCAGAACGAAGGGTGGCAAGATTCATACAACAAAATTTGAGAAACAATTTTCAACAAGCACGAAGAAGACAGAGATCCGACAGTATTTCTACAATGGTTCACAAACCCTACCTTGATCTAATGCTAACAATTTGGTGAAACCCTTGCTAATCCAAACCCTTCAAAGCTTCCAAAGATTTCTTTGTTCCCCTTTCAAAAGTGTGTTCCCTGAAATCTGTGTGTGCAATAATGATCCGAAAACTTTCTAATATAGAATCTAATTACCTTTTAGGGTTTCTGTCTCCACAACTCTAAAATTACAATTATTTAATTTAATTAATTCTTTCATGCACAATTAATTTTTTTTAAAATTAAGATATTCTTTTATTATTCCTTTCATGCACGTTAAGTGAATCACTAAATTACTTTATTTAACTTTCCACTTGTCTTCACTTTTAAGTTAATTTATTAACTTTTAAATCTAATGTACACATTATTAAAATATCTTTATTAAGTTCACATATTTTATCCTTTTAATTACTTTTCTATATTTTAAACTCATTCATGCGAACTTAAATCTTTTTCATAAATTAATATCTTTTCACTTCTTCATTTATTTTTTAACGTTTAATTTGATAAATATTTAGTAACTTAAATAACAATAATATTTAGCATTTATTTAAAAAAATGAACTCCAAATATATTATTATTAAAATAAATATTATCACGTTCTAAATTTATTCTAAAACTTTTATCTTCAAATTCAGTTCTTTTTATTTAATTAATTTCTCAATTAATTAAATGTAATTAAGTATTAAAATGTCATAATAATTTTCCATTAAATTAAATCATCAATTTAATCTTTTAATTAGACTTAATTAATAGAAATTTATCAAAGACTCATAAAACAACATACACACAAAATACTCACGGGTTTTAAAAAGGGTAGACGGTCTGTTATGAGTCCTCCTTGCAGGACAAGTATTTTAGGCTATGGCTAGGATTGGACCTGATCATTATCTTCCCATTCTCACCATTTAAGTATATTTAATTTGGCACGCTCATCTTGACAATTCTGGGAAGTCGATGCTTGGTACCTGCATCCTGCATAAAAGACGAGCATGTACATGTATATAATATATCTAAACTAAACAAACAATGGCGGGGATTGGTTCATCGTGTAGATTCTGACTAGCAGGTGACTACAACTCCCTCCCTTAACCACATCAAACACATCAGACAGAAAGATAAAATAAACACGCGCACCATACACATGCAAGTATGGGGTAAGTATCGTAAAAATCACAAGTCTAACATCAAATGCGTACATATAATAATGCATCTCTATCAATACAACATAATCATCATTAAAGACATCATGTTAACATTTTTATGAAAGAAACCACATGTACTAACTAGGATCATCAAAATATCATTAACAACACATGAATGAAATCAACTAAGCAATAATAACTGATACATTTGTAATCAAAGTCATGAAATAATATCATAGTATTATAAATCCAATATCTCTAAAACAAATCAATGCATATAATTGACCTAAAATAATTTGACAATGATAACAAAAATGCGAACTAGGGGCAGGCACTACACTTCTCAACCTCTGAACTACTCACAAAATTCTACCACTCATCTTATTCCTTCCTTTGGTAACCATCTAGTTAGCACTGCTCATCAAGTTCACCAGTCCATATTCATGCATTATATTCTTCAATAATTGTACAACCTTAGTAATCTTATCAGCTACCTACTACAAATCCATCATCTTCAAGTCCAAAGCAGTTTGATCTCCTAAGGGGTTTGTCCCCAACAAACTTAGGTTCTTAGCTTTCATTCCTTCCTCCTTCAAGGGAACTAAAGTGAATCTCTTTCCATCCTTCATGATAGATACTATATTCCTTTGACAATCATGAATAACACCAACACCATATTGCCAAGGTCTTCCCAAGAAATATGACAAGGACTCATGTTGACAAACATCACACAATACCTCATCTCACTATAGTCCAATGTTGAAATTAAGCCAACATTGTTCTTTCACTTACACCATTTGGTCATCTTGAAACAAACTCATCCCATGAGGACAAGGATGTTTAAGTCTTCTAAATCCAAGCTTTTATACCATCTCTTCATATACAAGGCTATCAATACTTCCACCATCCACAAAAATCTTTCAACAATTGTCTCCTTATTTACAAATAGTCTAGAACAATCGCCTTCTTTGCATAGACTCCAACTCCTTCTTACTCAATATAACTATTTAGAATATCAAATATTCTCCCATTTTAGGTGCAACATCCTTCTCAACAAGGTCATTTTCATTTTCTCTCTTCATGTGCCACTACATTTTTTTTCGTTTGCTTGAAAACTGAATATTGGAATGCCTATGTCCAACATTACCACATTTGAAACAAGTACCTTTGAACTTTGCATTACCTCTACCCCTTCCATGAATCCTCTAAATAGGTTCCTCTTCAATTACAAATTTATCTTTGCCCTCATCAATAACCAATTTATCCCTAGCACTAGGGGTAACTTGTCTTCTCTTTAACTTATCTTCTTCCTTCAAAGCATACTGATAAGCATCCTCAAAAGTACTAATTCTTAACACACTTAACTCATCTTGAATGTTAAGTCTTAAAACATTAACATACCTAGCAACCATTTCCTTAGATGCTTCTTAGTGTTTAGATCTAACTGTCATCTTGTAAAATTATTTGATACACTCAAAGTTTGCAACTTCTTAAACAAGTCCAATACATAATCCTTTGGCATGAACTTGGCCTCAAGTCTAGAAACCATAACTCTCCATCTAGTGATCTTAGGTTCTCCATTACCTTCACTATCTTTCTATATTTCTTTCCAACATAAGGTAACACGATCCATCAACTTAGTATGTGCAAACCTTACCCTCTGTGGATCTCTAATGTCTTCAAAATAAAAGTAATCTTCTAGTATATTAATCCAATCTATCAAATGATCCAGATGTAATGAACCAACAAAGTTAGAAACATCAAGTATATGACTTTTACCCAATTGTGCCACAACCTTCATTAGTCTTTCTTCTTCTGTTGGTCTCAACTTCAACTATCTCAAAATCTTCTGCAACTACTTCAAATTCATCTTCTATTTCAGGATTCCTTGTAGCTCCAGTTAGCGTATTTCAAATTTCAGCCCTCATCTCATTTATGAATTCCTCCATTATCTACTCCAATCTTCTAGGACTCATCCTTCCAGGTGACAATCTTACAAAGATGCTAATCTTCAATTTCTCTAGGTTTAGTGATCTGGTCACAAGTGTTGATTTCCCAACTCTAATCAAACAATCCACCAACAACTGATCTTCTACCACCCCACAACCAGGAACAAGTGTGATCCTCAAATTTTCCAAGACTTACTGTACAACAACCAATCCTTCTTCTGCCACCTTGCATTAATCTCCAGTTAATGTGGATAGAATCCTCAACTTCTGTCACTCCACAATTACAACGTAAATAAGTCAAAGACCGAATCCCAATGCTTGTTTTGTATGATGTAGAACCTCAACCTTGCTCTGATACCACTTGATGCAGTCAAGGATAGAGAATCTCCAAAAGAGAAGTCCAAACCTTGCAACTAGAGATGCCACAACGAAAATACTCAGAGAAATAAGAAACAAGGAACACTGATGGAAGGAAGAATGTTATATTATCATCAAGATGGGCTACAAATGCAATATTACATCAACATTGTCAATATATAATTACTAACAAGTCAAATGCTTTCATTGTCCTTATCATCATGCTTGTAGTTAATCATCCCTCAAAATTAGGACAACTCCTATACACCTAAGTGCCTTAGTTGCTTCCATTTTCCTCTAACAATCCTTATTTCTCCAATTCTTCTTCCCATCCTCCTTACTGGAACAAGAACTTCTACCCTACTTATATACCAGATTGTCAACCACAGATCGATTTATCAAATCATAAATCCCAAGATAAAAGACACATATTTCAAATAGATAGTTAAGGACCCATATCCATAACAATAATCCCAATAGATACATCATGGTGTATGAGCACACAAGTGGGTAGACCACATTTATAACAACATAGAACAATGCACCATTTAGCATCACATGTCGTGAATCTTCATTGGAAGCTAAATCTAGCCATCCTGGATGTTAGAACATGAAACCCAATATAGGACGAAACCGATCATAAGATAACTTCATTTGGAATCATCAAAACAAGATGTAAAGCTAGACATAGGATCTCCACAATGCCTAGACCATGTCATAAAGATCACATTAGATAATGAACAAATTGGACCGGTCACAACCTAAAACAACAAAAAAGCTATCCAAATGAACAATAACAGATAAACCAAAAGGAAACCTTTTTTGGTAAAGCAAGATTGCCAACGACCAAAGGATGATCCTGCATAAAAATAAAATAAAGGCTACTATAGAAGAAAGAGGGTAAATAGTTGTTGGTGAATCTTTTAGAGGTTTTGAAAGTTTTGTATTAGATTTGTCCAGCCTACAAATGCAATTTCACTCTATAGCAACAACAAAAACACTACTAAAAGTACCTATATCACACACAAAGATAGATCTTGACCAATTGCCTCCCTTGCATAGATTGCACCTAGGTCATATAGTTCACCATTATGCTCACAAGGACTTTGTGGAAACCGATAAGGATAGCACTAAGGTAATAGACAATGCAATGGAACTTCTACATGAAGGACTCCTTGGAATCCCAATAGATGAATCACAATTTAGTGTAGGTTAGTTACTGTTGTTTCTTGAAGGATTCAAGCAATATATCTCCACTTTGGAGGCCATAATCTTAAGGGATGCTTCAAAAAAGAAGGAAGAGTAGAGATTATAGGAGCTAGTAAACATGTCTCCAATTGTCCACAACATGCTACAAGAGTTTCCCAAGGACTTCGAGAAATGTGTGAATGAAGTTATCATTGTAAATCAACTTTTTTAGGTATGACCCATGTCGACAAAGAATATATAGGAAAAAGTTGATTCTCGGAGTCTCATATTGTACAATTGACGAACATAATTGATTTCAATAAAGATGAAGATGGCTCCAAAAGAGCACAAGTAAAAAAAATTATATTTGCAAATCGATCTTTTGACAAATCAAAAGAAAAAGATAAAAGAATAATTTGGTCATTTGCATGGTATTGTTAATCTAAAGCTCATCAATATAATAAAAACTTTTAAAGGATCCGATATAGTAAAGATATTTAAAGGGTTCTAAAAGTTGATTTAGGAGTTAAGGGCTTCAAAGAATATGAAAGATACAAAAGAGATTCTTGTTAAGGTAATAGGTCAATGTACATTTTTTTATGACAAATGATTAGAAGACAACCTAGGTAAAAATGAAGGTGATCCATTATGCCATTTTGCCTCCTCCAAAATAGGTTGTCCATTCTTGGTAGTAAGACAATTATGGGTTTGTACAATTTTTGGTTTTCCTTCCTTTTGGTGCATTTCCTAAGGGGGAATTGGAGTTAAGGGGGGTGTTTGTACATATTATAAATATGTTTTGTTGTGAAGGATATGTACAAATGTTTTTACAATGATTTGGTGACACCCTTTGTACTTGACGTCAAAGGGGAAGAAATATATTAGCGCTATGAAGAGTCCACAAGTGTTGCTATTAATCACAAGGGAGGCGATTGTTGTACATATGATGTTATGTTGTCATTAATGTCAAGCTTTTTGCAGCTGCTGTCTGAAAGATGGATACAAACATCAAGGAGTTGTGTTCTGTAGTGATTGCATGTGTTCAGAGTGATATAATGTCAACAATGCACATTTATGTTGTCATAGATGAGTTAATATTAGTGAAGAATATTGTAAAAGATATCTCCGAATGTCTTATCTGGAGCTTTGGTCATGGTGTCAGTTGTCTACACATAAAAATTGCTAAGTCTGACTATTTTGGTGAACAATTTGTTAGACTGAGTTTTGCTTTTTGCTCTACATTGTGGCACATCCATATATTTCCCTCATAATTGGAGTATATTGTTTGTATATGTCAGGGGTTGATACCTCCCTGGTTTCATGGTCTATTTTGGTCTGCAACAAGATATTTCTTCTCTGCAACAACTTGATAAATATTATTAAAAACAACTACAAGTTTACAATAGTGGTCTGCATTCCTCTCTCTTCACTTGTTTTAATGATGCGATTTATTGATACAATATCGTTGGGATCAAGTGATGCTATATTGAGCACCCACAACAATTTCGGAGATCTGCACTTTGATACGAGTTAGTTTGGCCAACAAGCATTCATATTATTACCTTTTGAGGCTGACTTTAGATGTTTTCGTCATTGTAGTAGTGCACTGTGATTATAGAAATTGTTTTGGATCTAGACAATGGTGTGCGATTATTGTGTGATGCTTCGCATCGTTCATTTCTCTCCTGCATGCTTTGGAGATTGTGTTTGGGGCCGACAGTCTATGTATTACATGCTACATCTCATTAGGCTAACCTAGTAGATGTTATTTGAGTCGTGGATATATATTGGCAAATATTTTTCATAGACAAAGGCATGAGTTATGGATGATTGTGCATGAGATATTGTTAAGTATAAAAGAGTGAATGTGCAAATAAGAAGAGATGAAATCAATTGCAGATGTATAAACAACAAACTGTAATGAACATTGCAGAGAATTCAATGCAATTAGTTCATTCAATATAATTCATTGTAATCAGTGCTATTGTATCTTGCCCTGGAGAAGCTATTTTCAAGGATGTGCAAGTCCTTTGTATCTTTCCCGAAGGTACTACGCTTTGGTCTACAAATTTATATTAGGAGTAGTGAGATCCTTAGCCTCCAATCTAAAACAATGGAATTTGTTTTTCATACAATGGGTGTGATTCTCACTGTGAATTTTCCCTGCATTGGGTTTTCCATGTAAAATCCTGGTGTTATTACTTCTGTGCTTAAGTTGAATGTAAAGTATTCAACAAGGATAAGGAGAATAGCATTGTATAATTCTCTGCGTCTAGAAATCTTTGGAAGAATGTGATGCTTATATAGATCCTCCAGTATCAACATTGAAAATAGCAAATATGTGTCAGACCATGTTATTGAATATTGATTAGTGTTTATAAACTGTAATTGAATGTTCAATGGCATAAAGATCTTTTTTGTTTCTTCAATGAGATAAAATCATGAGAAATCTAACCATTTGAGGAAAAAAAAATTATGTATTGCAATTTTGCAGCATTAAAAACAACCAATGACCAAGAAATGAAATTGGAAGTATCTGTCAATTACAACAGATAATGGTTGTCAGAAGAAAATTTGACAGCTTGTTAATTTGTTAAAATTTTAATATCCATTCCTAAAATGCTTTGACATGTCTTGTAAATAGAAAAAAAAAAGCTAACTGCTGTCAATAAATTCATCGGTAACACCACAGAAATTCAGCTTATTAGCAAACAGTTTGACACAATAAAGTTCTACTCAGCAGTGTCAGTAAGAAGGGAAGTTATGGTCAACCTCTTTTGTCCAAGCCTCCAAGCCTCCGATAATATCATGTACTGCATGAAACCCTTGACTACACAAATATTGAACAGCTCTCTGAGAGTCATTACCTCTTCTACATACAACGTATAATGGAATTCTTGAAGAAATCTGTTCCAAAGTTGTTCCATTTGCCTCCTCAAACGACACTGATTCCTCTGATAAACTCTTAACTGACATCTCTTTCATAGCTTCATGAATTATCTGGACTTGATTTTCCAAATGCGACAGCGGAATGTTTAAGGAATATGGCAAAGAAGCAATTTTGTACTGGTGATTCTCTCGAACATCAAGCAAGACATATGGCTTTCCACTTTCTTGATGTTGCTTGAATTCTCTACTAGTAACTCTTTGAGGAGATGGAAGCAGACATAAACTTACAGGGTCCTGTATTCAATTGTACCAGTGAAGCACTCAAACAATTAAGACCAGAGGCAAGATAAGTTACTTAACAACATGCTCCAAAATATCAAAACAAAAATAATTTAATTCCACATGCTACTAACACAGACCAGTAATTTCAGATTGCAAGTTTACCTAGAACAAAAACCTCAGTAAGCACTAATAGATACAAGCATTAGATGGGCATATTGTAACATGCCTAATAAGGGTGATTTGCAAATTTTGCCCATGTATTTGGTCGATTATACATCTGCTGACAACTAAAATATCCTTCCTATCCTTTGTTTTTGTTTTTGGGATTGCAGTGCCTTTTTTTATTTACTGCTATAAATGTTAAAAAATGGTCACTAAGTTTATTGGTTGCCTATGCACATTGCAAGGAGCTAGTAGTTAAAATCCACACATGTTATGTATGAACCTACAAAGAAGATGCAGAAATCAAACAGATAATATAATATTTTATGAATATTTTCCTGTAAGATAAAAATAACTACAGTTTTTTATGAATGTTTGGGTTCTTATCTCATAAAATCTCATCTGTGAGAATCCTAGTCATCTGAAGTACTGTTGAAAATCAAAGAGAGTGATTTGAAGTGTCCCCCATTGAAAGTCCAAGAACCGCTTGAAAATCCCAACATTCATTAGAACATTAAATATTTTTCATTTAAATGAAAATACCACTTTGTCCACAGGAATTATTTCTTCTAGGCTAGAAGTTAAAATCCTGGAACATGTATTGCATGAACATATAATTTTTTTCACTTACTAAGCATGATTCTACTAAAAGGATCAAGCTAAAGCTGGTAAAGAAATGCCATCTCCACGTTCAGGATACCATTTCTAGTAGTGTTTCATTATATGAAGATTAAATACAGACAGTCATCGGCATATTATATCTTCAAATCTTTGACTTTACAATACTCGAACGCAAGCAGTGTGCCTTAAAAATGCATCTGGGGGGGCCTGTTAAAGTAACCGAGATCGTTTCTGCAAATGTACTTTTCATTGCCATTGTAATTGATGATTTCCAAATGCAGATTTGGATCTCATAAATGTATAATATGAGAGGAGACATGTCTCTATAGTTAATCACCATTTAAATTATCAATAACTATATGCATAACTTATTATTAACATATATATAATATTAATATATTAACCATATATGTAATATAATATTATATTATTATATAATACATATTATATTACATATATCATATATATATATATATATATATGAGATATATAATGCATAATATATAATATACATTATATTACATATATAATATTTATTATATATATAAGAATCACGAATAACAATTCATCTGAAAAGATAAACACAGATTAGTATATCAAATAATCAATGTCTTAGTTCTACTGACGCTAAAACATTAACAGGGCTAGATGGTATTTTGGAAGTCTGAGATATTTCTGGTGATAAAAGAGTTGGTATGAGACATCCCCCTCCCACCCCACTTTTTAAAATGAGACTGATGCATACCTATATTCTTTCCTAGAAGTAGAGAAACCTTGGCTTCCCAGGAACATCAAGGCGCCCCTGCAAGCATGCACATTTTGAACAGCCAAAAAAGCAAGGAAGCCCTTCTCAAGTAATGGAGAAAGGAGAGTGAATAATCCAGATGACCTTTCAGATTGAGCCAAACTAAGCTAACAGCACGTAACCTGCTGAAATTTGTCATGAGATTCCAATCTATTCACCCTGGGACCAGAAAAACTTATTCCTTTGAAAAACTCCGATTAAACCAAAATGAAAAACATCAACACTTTGAGATCCATTCCGCTATGCAAAAATAGAAATATAGACAACTGGATAGTGTTGGTTAGAAAAAGAATACTTTGCAAAACAAGAAGCCACTAATTAAAGTTAGGGACATGTTGAACAGAAAGAAAGCTTATATCTCATATTATTGGTAATGATCAAAGGTTTATTTGTATGGCAACTAAGAGCCTTGTTCTAGATAGAGGTCAACTCAACATTCTTGATAAAGGTTGTCAGCATGGAAGGCTGCCCATGAGAAGAGTACCATATTGTATGCTATACAGAGCAAATAAATTAAAGTTTGAACCATTCACATTTGTGTCTTTTAAAATGATGTTCAAAACATATCAATGAGACTAGACTAACTTGCACATACCAAGTTCAGTTCACTGACATCATAATTGAATCAATTCTTGATCTTTGTATGGGTTCAAGGTTTATATATTTGGTACACAAATGTTCACAATTTAAAAGCTTCAGCTTCTTTTCATTTCCCTGAGTTTTAAGTATTTTTTTTTATGTAACGTCTCGCCCCTGATAGGATATCTCTTTTCTAATTTTTCGCTTGTCTTTGTTTTGCATTTTATGTTTTTGGAAATATTTGCAATATTTGATTCAACAGTGAATGTGGCAAAAATAAAAGATATTACAATAATAATTTCAACTCAAAAATCGGACGATACATAGGTAATATGGAGCTGAAAATTCAGATTTTTATATCAGCTTATATACTCAGTATTGTCACAAAGTATCGACAACCCAATTGATAAAATATCCCCTTTTATCTAAGAATACAATACCCAGAAAATCAGGGAGTTCAATTCATGAATTTACAGTTAAGATATGTCTTGAAACTCTCCGTCATATATAGTTGCCAGAATGAACTGTTTTGTTTGCAGCAGTTATATACAACAGAAAGAATATCATCAAACCTTGTCGAATATATGGCACCAATTAAATCATCAAACTCTTGAAATTTTCTATGGATTATTACTTCCAATCTGCACACTAATGTTTCCCACATGCCAATGAAGAAGGCACAGCCAGCAGTGAAGAAATTCCATAATGCCTACCTTCAATAACTCTTGATCTTCTCTGCATAACCTCCGAAAATGTTGATAAAACAACTCCAATCGAGCACAGTGTGACTTCTGAGATAAATTTATCAATTACCAAATGTTAGATGATCTTTCATTAACTATAAATAGTAAGTGTGCTAGATTGAACCAAATGAAGAGCAATCCTGAACACTTCTGACCTCTCAAGTGGGAATAAATCTCCCACACTGCCAACTGAGACCCTCTAACCACCAGTCTTAGCTTACGAGGGCTAATAATAGGCTAATCCAACCATAAACAATATCATCCCAAAAGGGGGACATTACATTTTAGTAATAAAATAGAAACTATTTCAGATATTATTTTAACAGTTGTCATGTCGTGAGATTTTCACACCATCATCCCATTGTAAATAGTGACCCCCTCTTTTCACTTTACTAGTAGGAGTAGGTCTTAGAAGTCTTAGTTGGGAACGATTTTGAGTATCCAATCCTCAGATGGAGTTTGATGATAAGGCCAAAAATTAGATCAGACCTTGAACTTGAGTTTGGGCTTGAATGAGGCGACATTCACCAAGTATGGGGGGTGGTGGCAGTGACCTGCACGAGGGATAATCCTCAGGGCAGGGCGGAATCTGTCTGCTCTTGAGGATAAAGTCCTCTTCACCTAAATTCCCACCCCCTCTTTAACTTGAAATCATGGCTTACTTCTTAGAGCTGCCTTGACATGAACACCTTAGGATATTAGGGGGTGATCTTGACATTGTTTGAGGGTCAAACATTGGAGAAAATAAACCAAACCTAAGGAAAGGTGGAAATAAGCCATGAAGACAAGTTTTGGAAAAATGTTGGAATCCTCAGGTAGGGCTGGAATCTGCTCCCTGCCCAGGATTTTATCCTTGCAGCAATGAGATTTCCCTTCCCCTAAAAGGCATAGGAATTCAACATTTTTGGCAACAGTACAAAACAAGTTAGTGGAGGGTCAAGTCTTGAGGTTAGATGGCAAAGTAAAAGGGAGAAGGGTGAAGTTTGATCAGGGGAAATGTAGAATCCTTGGGTAGGAGAGGAATCCATCCCCTACCCAAGATTTTTATCCTTTATAATCTATAATTCCTGTCCATGAGCAATAAGAAAAGGTAAGATATCGAGGCAATGAAGACAAGTAATCCACTCCCTCTCTGATGTGGCATGAAGAATGTATGTACAGAGGACTAAACTGAAATCAACAGGGATGATCATAAAATCCTCTTAGAGGCTTGAATTCTGCCGTCTTAATGAAAATACAAAAGCAAATTGTGTTTAGAAAATTACACAAAATGGAGAACAAGACTTTGGGGGAGAGGGGGGACAGGAGGCAACAAACTAAGGAAATGTTAATGAGAATCAAGTTGAAGGAGATAAAAGTAATTGCCAAAGTTTGAAGCAAAAAGGAGAGTGGTGGATAATGAGGTGCCTTGAGGAAATTCCTCTAGGGTGTTGGATTCCACCACACCATGAGGAATCTCTCCTCTCCTATGACTAATTTCTGCCTTTGGTATAAAGATCACACAAGACATTATAGAGTACCCCACAATTGATAGTTCAAATCTGAATTGGCATGATGACTTGGTGAGGGTATTAAAATCAATATGACCAAGATTAAAAAGGAACGTAAGATGCAATTTGGAGAAAGTCAACAAAAATTCCTTGGGGGATGGCAGATTCCTCCAGCTACCATGATTTCTGCCCAGATGGAAGAACAATTCTCAAGAACCACAAAAAACTCGCCTAGCATTAATTGGCTCCTCTTTAATTGCTAAGATGCACAAAGGAGAATGGTGGAAGAAGGGTGATGATGCGCTGCCGTAAGGAAGCAAAAATGAGTTTAAAGATTTGGGAAAGGATCCAAAATCCTTTCCACCCTTATTTCCTCCTTCTATCTAGAGATCAAACATGATTCATAATCCCCCACAAGACAAAATAGGTGGACAAATGAACAAGTTGAGGCGACTAGGCAAGCTTGAAGGAGCATTCTATGATGGCAGAAAGTCAAGCTACATAAGAAACATCCTCTAAGGGTGGCGGGGTCCATGACTTTTAATCCTCAAACATATCACAACTCTGCCCATCTATCAAGGCTCACACAAGGATCGATATACAGCCATTTGATCAAGGATATTAAACATTTTGAAAATTTAATTGCCCTCCCTTGTTCATGTTGGCCAATTGGACTGAGAAAACAGGTTAATCTAAATAATTTCATTGGCTAATCAAGAGCCAAAGTCAGCCTGTCTAGGGGATTGTGCCCCCTCGGCCTTGACAGCCTGTATAAGGAGAGTCAATTTTGCATCAAACATAAAAAAAATTCTTACCTCTGCAAGGTGGCAAATAATCGCTGCTATGGGTAGAAAAACCCCATATTCAAGACAACAAGAGATCTAATATAGGATCTAGAAGGCATACAGGCAGTGATTTTGCAGAGAAGAAAAAATATTGCTAAAGAAAATAAATCAGAGTTAAGGTGGTGAAGAGAGCGAAATCCAGGCATGTTGCTCATTAAAAAAATTATGTATTGTAATGTCCCCTTTTTCAGCCAGTCTAGTAACTGTGGGATTAGTCCATTGCTGCGACCCTCGTGGACCGATCGTCTGGATAGAGGACATTTTTGTACACTGACACCTGATGGAAATATTGTCATTGATGTCAATAACACTATGAAGTTTGATTCATTAAGAATATCATTCACATTGATTATAGTTGATAATGTTACAGTTGATAAAGACTGAAAAGAAGACAAATAGTGACGAATCTTGAAAGGAAGACTAATGGCAAAAGAATAAGAGGAAATGCTTATTGGTAATGACTACAGCAACGTAAGGGAGAATGGATGGGTGATAGTAATTGAGATAATAATAATCAATCAATAAAATTGTAAGGATGAAACTTTAAGAGACATGTCAACAAGAAGCCATGTCAATATTGATTCTCTTCTATAAGTCAGTGAACTATTTGCAGCGAACTATGTGTGGATGAATCATTGTCTATATACACAGAGAGGTAGCATATTCATGGCTCAAGATGTATAGGAAGTTCTGATAAATGGAAGCAGCAATAAATACAAGATGGAACAATGACGACGAGGAATAAATTTATCACTGTCATCGCTGTTTAAAAAAATGATTGAGGTTTGGTAGCTGCTAGTCAGAGGAGCCCACAATGATGTTGGAGGATGAGATGGAAGGGTAAGCGCTGAAGTCTATGTGGAAGCATCGCTAGCATACGATGACTATTCTGAAGTCAATGGCTTACTGAAGAAAAATCGAAAAACGATGTAGCAGCAAAAAGGATGACAATGATTACATGTGTTCAGATCAATACAACAAACCTGCAGAGAATCTGAAATTTGCAATACTTGACACTCTTCCTTAAATAAAATGCATATATCTGAGTGACTTCAGTGGTAACAACTGCATCGACTGTCCCTGCAGTAACTGTAACAACAGCTCTAGGAGCCTTAACCTGCTGAAGCTCGGTGTCGCTAAGTCCATCATCAACTCTGCAGATAGGACTAGCAGGTGCCGTACTAAATATAGGTATGTAATGTTCCCCAATTCTAGAATAGAATTTAATAATAATTAATAATCTTGAGAAAACACACACACACACGCACGCACATATATATAATATATATTAATAGACAAATATAAATTATAATATAATCAATATTATCAATCAAACATAATATATTAATGAATAAATGAAATTATACTATTGAAATATATTATAAATATATTAATTATCATATTTGATTAAATAATATAAATAACTCATATCATACAATTATATTTATTATGATTGAAATATAAGCATATGTAAGATTTGTATAAATATTTCAATGTAATAACAAACCAATATTAAATGTAAATACATTGAATTGATATCAATAGTAACGACTATTCTCTTTCACGCATATATTACATGAGTGATAGTATTAATGAAGGGGAAGACGGAGAACAGGCAGGGAAAAAGACGGGAGTAGCCACCATCAACAGAGGTGAGGAAAGAGGAAAAAGAATTTTTAAAAGCACATCCGCATACTGCTATACAAGCAATTAGCATGGATGGAAGGAGAAGAGGTCAGGTACACAGTCGGACACCAGATGGAAGGAGAATACAAAAATGGAGAACATCTAGTCAGCAATCAATATGAGGTGTGAAGGGATTTATGGTGACTACATAATTATTAAGTATTTCCGGCTATTTAGAAGTTCTAAAAATGGACAACCATTACCATAGCTTAGGAAGGGAACAATAAAAATAATGGCAGACCTGTAGAATGAACAGTGCAGATAGATGGGAAAGAATGGGAGAGGGTTGGAAAAATCGATGCATAGTATTAAAATTCGAAAGAGCATCCAACTCCATGGAAGATACTTAGAATTGAATAACTATAAAACTCAGTGACATTGATACTAAGTTTGAGAAAAACCTTATATCACAGTGAAAAGCATTAACAGAATTCATTAACAGAGAAATATAAAATGATTAAGCATTAGCAGAAGATATACGGAAGAAGAAAATATATGAAGACAATCAAAATACTTTTCATAAGTATACGAGGTTTTCAACAGGAGATTCATATTAAAAGACTGAGTGCCAATCATGAACTGGACGGAGCAGTCTGAGAAGCTCGTCAGCCCAGGTCATTACAGCATCAAGCAGATAATAGAAATTAACACAGTGAACAGAATTGAAAAGGGACTAATGTTTTATCAAATACATGAGAGATTTCATACTGTATATATGTTCGTATAGACACAGTAAACACATTCACTAGAACTGATATGATACAACATATTCATATTATTAAAAGCATGAAATGACAAGTCTCGGGAAGAGACATACAAGTCATACATTGAGGCTATAAAACAATGTGATGCACATTCCAACCAAAACACTTGCAGCATCGATATATATGACTTTATGAAGACTCCAATTTGTAAATGCAAAGATGAACGTGATTCATATCACTAAAGAGATTCCATACATCCAATCAGCAAACTGATCAAGCTCATTCATCAAGGCTGTTCAACCAGGCATTAGGCATCAAAACATATTAGAAATAAAAGATTCTTTTAATTATCAAAGGGAAAAAAGGGTATATCACAAATATATCCACAAGATTAGATAGAGACCGTTGGGTAGAATTTGAAGAAAACTACAAAGATAAGTCGAAGGCAAACTCTATAGCAGACTTGTGAGAGAAATTATAAAGGATTTTGAATATAGAAACACTTGTAGAAGTGTATCAAATATTTTATTTATGTGGGAACTATGTCGTAAGATTTCATGAGAATAATATAATCAGTTTTTCAAAGATTTGATTTCAAGGATCACGATAGTTCAAAGAAAAAGTAATAACCAGTGTGGAGAGCAGTCATATATACACTAGAAAGGGTTATTGCATCACTGAAGGTTTTTATTGTTTCATAGTGTGAGGCAACCTCGGAAGGGGACATTACAAGGTACATCTGCCTCAGGGACTCTTTTAAGGGAAAACACAAGCTTCCTTCCTTGCAACCTTGATGTCAGCCTTCTAAAGGCAGAAACCATATACCTCGCTGCCCTTTCAATTGTCTCTGGATTAGACAAGCTCTCTGTCAATCTCTGTTGATGAAGCTTAAGTCTCTCCATACTCTCCTGCAAAGCATTCATCTTCGTGCTAACTTTGTCATTACTCCATTGACTTTTAGAACTGTCAATCCTTCTATGTCTGTCCATGGCTAGAAAATGCTAGAGCGCTGGTCACTCCAAATGCAACAACAAATCTAACAATAATATAAATTTCCTACCCCACAAGATGGCAGGAAACCACTCTGATACCAATGTAATAACCCCAACCGGCTATGACTTCATGAAACACCAAATTCTTCTCTAATTCGATTGTTTGACATTTCGTCAAACACTTTGCCAGCAAGCTCTGATACCAATGTAATAACCCCAACCAGTTATAACTTCGTGAAACACCAAATCCTTCTTAAATTCAATTGTTTGACATTTTGTCAAACACTTTGCAAGCAAGCTCTGATACCACTGTAATAACCCCAACCGGTTATAACTTTGTGAAACACCAAATCCTTCTCAAATTCAATTGTTTGACATTTCGTCAAACCCTTTGCAAGCAAGCTCTGATACCACTGTAATATCCCTTGTCAATTCGAACCTCAACTTGTTGATTTATAGGTCAAGGAAAATTGTCAGACACTTCCAATACAATCTCTATGCTTGTTTTTGAGTTTCAAACTAATTATGCTTACTTGAAATGATATTAAAGGGAATCTAAACGCCTATAATTGATTACTACTATATCTAAAAAAAGAACTAAATGCATATGCAATTCTCTTTTGGCTTTTCAAATGCATATAGATGAATTCTAAATGAAAAATGAGCACTTACACCAATTGGTATTTTGTCAAACACTTGGCATGCATACTATTATGTCAATCATGAAAGATACAAATATGCACATTACATTAAATATATAGACCTGCAACTTATCACTCCTTCAATGAGATATTTTCTAATTCAATGTTTAACATAATATTCCAAGGCTCTTGGCTTTGCAACACCAAAAAATACTGAGTAGAAATGACATTATAAATCTGATATAAAATGCATAGTTACACCATCCTAGGGGACGGGGGGTCGGCGAAACGGGGGGACAAGTTTCCGGGACGGGGGGACAGAGGGGCCTTAATTTGGGGACGGCGGGGGGATGGCGGCAGGGGACAAGAGGGGTGTATATATCTATGCATATGGTATTTAAAAATGTTAGTTATGAAAATATGTATTGCAATATAGGATGTAAAGATGTAAAAGAGTGAATACTTGAAACATTGCATTGAATTGGAACATCGAACATTAAACATAAATAGTTGAATTTGCAAATAGTGAATAGCAGGATGTCCCCATCCTCGGTGGAGGTGGTGGAATCTAGTGGCACCGCTGGGGACGGGGAGACAGAGTCCCCAAGTCTCCGGTGCGTTGAAGTCTCCGAGACGTTGGGCAAAAAGGGGGGGGACGCGTCCCCGTGTTACTATGATAAAATGTGCATCTACAACTACTTATGACAACCAACTTTACAATGCCAAATGACCAATTTAAATGATGCAAATTGATTCTAGAACCTGATATACAAATCGCCCAGTGGAGATGAAATTGCAATCATAATCAAGCCAAGTACTGTAGTACGGGTACTGGTCATGACACTATTCATGGCACTATTCACGTCACTGTTCACAGCACTATAGCAACCAGCAATAAATGTATTCTCCAATTTAAGCACAAATAGGACTCCAGAATGAATCTCTCTTGAATGCCAAATTCAATGGATATTTCACCACCTAAAATGGTTGCAACACTGAAGAATTGACACTCTCCAATGGCTAACTGAAATGAGAAACCCTTAGTTTCTTCTCCCAAGTTTATATCAAATACAATTGACAACAATCAGATGCCTAGCAATGAAGCTCTCGCCTCTATTTATTCTTTTCCTTCACCCTTCTATAAAATTTTTTTATTTTATTTAATTGCACTCTCTAGAAGCTTCCCCCTTTCTAATACAATATTAGTTGCGCTTCTAGAAAATTAAATTAATCAAATATTAAGTCACCTTTAGATTTATTTATTTATTGACTTTAATTTAACTTGGCTCTCCTTATTTCTCCACTTAGCCTTCAGAGAACGAAAAGATAAGAACTACATTGAGAGTCTAAAAGATGGGGAACATTACACATACGTACAACACAGGAAGCACTAATCCTAACACAACAAGCGGAGTGAAAGCAGAAGTTTCAATAGCTTACCGACGGGCACCAAGGGGGTGAAAGAGCACTAAGTGAGGGAGTGCATTCACCTAGTAGATCAAGGAGTGTCGAGGAGTTGCTTGAGGAAATGCAACAAAGATTAAATTTGGTAGAAGAGATAAGGGAGGAGTTCCTAAACCTGTACGCACCAAGGGTAGAGAATCAAAACGAAAGAGAAGTAACTCACACGGCTCAAAGTGCTGAAGGAGCACGAGTGTGGAGTGAACTCTTCGTTTCCGATACACCTGACGAATGAATACAGGTAGAGAATCAAACAACTTCACTTGAAGAAGATTTCTTCACATCGAGTAATGCGGTTGTTCAAAGTAGGGCGGTTGTCTAAAGCACGATTGTGCAGAACAACGCGGGTACTCAAAACAACGTGAGTACTCAGAACAACATGGGTGCACTGCAAGCACCACAAATTCAAAAGAAAGTAGCAATGCGAGGACCGAAGGGAAAATTGCCGAAGTTCAATCGCGATGGGACAGTCGATCCAATCATTGTCGTCGGTGTTTTGTATTCTGTAGCCGACGGGTAAATAGTTTGTAGCGGACATAATGTTTGTGTCCGACGGACTCCTTCGGGAAGGTTCGGCGAATAGTATTTATATCTCGTCTGAGATCATTGTAAAGGATCATCTTCTACTATTATTCATCTGATGAAACATAATGTAATGTCTGGCATATGCGAATATAATTTTGCTATATCTGTTCCATTGTCTGTATGCGTTGATTTCTTTACCAGTATGGTAAACATTTGGCACTGTTGCCTTATGAACCTGGAAGGTGAGAGGAATGAAGATTAATGCCAAATCAGCTTAACAAGGATCGGAATAAGGTCAAGGGAAAAGATGGAATCCATACTGCGCAAGAGAATTTAATTCTGGCACAGCAAACGAAGATTTCAGAAGATTGCCTATAGAAACCGGAGCGCCGAAGAATTGTTGAAGGAGACTCAACAGCGAGTGGAGTTGGTGGAAGAAACACGGGAGGAGTTCTTGAATTTGTGTTCGCCAAAGGAAGAGAATTCAGATGGAAGAGCATCGACTTGCACAGCTCGGACTGCCAAGGGAGCAAGAGCATGGAGTGACCTCGTCCGGGATACACTTCCGCGGGAGAAATTCAGAAGATCCTTTTTCGCCAGTGTGGGAGTGCAGACCACCGGTGTGGGAGTGCAGACCGCCGGTGTGGGAGACCAGTCCGCCGGTGTGGGAGTGCAGACCGCTGATGTGGGAGACCAGTCCGTTAGTGTGGAAGTACAGACTGTTGGTGTGGGAGTGCAGACCGCCGGTGTGGGAGTAAAGAGCGCCAGTGTTACAGGATCGAGCAACGCCTGTTTACAGAAACCAATTGTGATGGCTAGACCAAAAGAGAAACTGCCGAAGTTCAATGGCGATGGTACGGCTGATCCCATTCGACATTGCAAAACATGTGAAACGATGTGGAAGGCAAATGAGATAACTGATAAAGATGGCTGGATGAGGCAATTTCCGGCCACCCTACGAGGTGTAGCAATTGATTGGTTCACTGATACAGATCCACAAAAGCTAAACAGTTGGGATAACATTAAAAAGGAGTTTCTGGCAGAATTTAAACTCTTGCAGGATGATAATGAAATTGTAGCAGAGATCTTCAATACTAAGCGAGGGAAGAACGAAACCGTCCGTGTTTACCCCAAGAAATTAAAAGACTTGATAAACAAAATGGAAAGTAAGCCGGCAGACGAACTTCAGAAAAGATGGTTCGTGGAAGGCCTATGCTCGAAGTTGCAGAGGAAAATGAAAATTGTGCCACCGTCGTTATATACGGAAGCCTATAGCAGAGCATTGGACCTCGAAAGTGAGCTGAAGACAAAGAAGAAGACGAAGACTAGCTCATCTACTTCGGATGACGACGAGCCTGCCAGAGGTGATAGCAGTGACGATGAAGGCAACAGTAAGAAGGTTCGTGCCCTACAGAAGGACATGATCCGCATGATGAAAGAGTTTAAAAACATGCAGAAGGAGCCAAAAGGCAGTGAGCTGTGGTGCACGAAGTGTAAGACCGACAGTCATACTAAAGGATCGTGTCCAAAGAACCAATTTTGTGACATTTGTCAGATCATGGGCCATTCGACAAAAGAGTGCCCCTTTAACATGAAGACAAGAGGATTTTCGCAGGTGCTTCTTACACAGGAGGCTTCCCCATCGGGCAGTAGCGGAAATACGAATAGTGCAGGTGCCACATCCGGAGGGTACAGGAATAATAACAGAGGGCAAAATAACAACAATGCGAACAATAACAATAATAATGGGAGCCGAAGTCGAACCCAGCATGATGCAAACAGACGGCCAATCATTCAATGCCGAGCATGTAATTTATGGGGTTATTTTGCACGGGATTATACAGCGGCAAACACACCAAAATTATTATGCTGATGGTGCGGACCTGACGACCATAAAGATGCCAAGTGCCTGAAGTCTGGAGTAAATCTGATCACTGTCCGGACGGATGTAGAGGAGGTTCTGGCAATTACACAGAGGCAAGCGGAGGAAAAGAGAAAATTGGGGGAAGCGCAGGCGAAAATTGCAAAGGCATCATCGCCGGGGACATCTCAATTGAAGGACATCATCGGCACCTTGGCAAGGAACTTCGCAGAACAAAACATTGTACGATAGATCTTACAAACGGAGATACCGATCAAGATAAGTGACCTACTTCTCATAATGCCCCAGTTATGGACGGCCATTCTGAATCATACACCGTTTCCGAAAGCAACGGAGGACATAGGAAGGGACAGTAGGGAAGCAATGGCAACAGACCCAATGCTCCTAGCACTCACATTCGGACATCCGATGGTCGTCGAGATGGGGATTTTGGGAAATGTTCTGACAAACACAATTGTCGACGGAGGGTCCGGCGTGAATGTGTTGCCGGAGGATACTTGGAAGAAGTTGGGAAAGCCGACGCTGTGGCCACCTACATTCCAGTTGCTCACGGCGGACCAGCACAGGATCAAACCGTTAGGAACCTTGAGGGCGCAACTGGTAACCATTGGTACGCAACCATTTTTATTGGATTTCGTAGTCATTCCATTGAAAAGAAAAGGATATGATGCTATTCTGTGATGGAATTGGTTGGTGCAAGCAAAAGTAAAACATGATTGGAAACAAAATACCCTATCAATGGAGTGCGGAGGCAAAAGATTCATAATTGACCTGCACACACAAATGGTAGGTGAGGAGGCAGCATCGTCAGACTCAGAAGGTGAAGGCGACAGTGATGACGAAAGAAACGACAATGAAGGAAAGAGAAGAATGGAACCGAACGACAAAGGAATATTGAGACTAGACGGAGGATCAAATGATGACGACCTAGACTCGGTGAATGGCCTTTAACATTGGCAAATAGAAGACTACGAACTCTTTCCGAGTTGTAATATGCTAAGGGTCGATGAAGGTGAGAAAAAGGAGGAAAATGAGTGTTCGGAGGAATACAGAGAAGCAGATGACGCAAAGGAGGTTACGGCTGAAGAAGGGAAGGACATACAACACAGACTCAGAAAAAAGAAAAATTTCACCATTCGGTACACGGTGAATGGACCACACAGGAAGAAAAGAAGGCATCGCACCATAAAATTACTTGAAGGTTACTGACAGCAAAGAAATAAGCTAGATGCGCAACGATCGCAGGCATAGTGGGCAATGGAGGTGACACAAAACAGACGTAAGGCGTGGCATGACAAACCTCTCAGACTCAACAAGTTTCCACCAGGGCAGTTGGTACTCAAGTACGACGGACAGAATGAAGTCAAATTGAAAAAGCTTAAGGCCAGATGGGTTGGACCATATCAGATCTGGAAGGTCGGCAACAATGGATCGATAAAATTGGAGACATTGGACGAGCAAGAGGTGCCTCTGGTAGTCAACGGATCTTACTATGCCAGGAAGATGCCGTCGTCGTCACTGTCACAGAATGATCAGATGATTCCCTTGTCGTCGTCGCAGAATGGCCTTCCATTTTTCTGCAAATGCTGTGTATTCCGCGGGTGATTCTTACTTCCCCGTGGGTGTCTTTCCTTAGCGGCGGGCACAAATTTTTTTTTTAATGTTTTTCTGCCGCTCTTTCCGCAGGCTGTGCAAGGGGTCGTGGGTATTTTGTAATTGCTTCTATTCCTCCGCGGACTTTTTTTCAACCGTGGGCTTGACTCCTTTTCGCGGGGGGGGGGGGGGGCTCTGGCAATTTCTTTCTCTGCTAAGCTCGGCAATGGGATTGTGGTAAAAGACAACTATACAGACAATATCGTTCCTCCAACAGAAGACTGTATTGTAGCAATTCTGTGTTTTCTTATTCAGAAGGGAGCACCAGATCTAACAAACTTGAAAAATCACGCAATGAATTAAAGTTAACGATCGGCAATTTCGAAGAGAGAACCTGTTTTTTTAATCCAACGGTGGCTGATTGAGATTCAAAGTGCCAAGTGTGAGTAAGGTGTGTGGAGAACTGGGAAATTTTAATTGGAGGCATCGGAGGAGGCATCGGAGGATTGGAATACAGGAGGGGGAAAGAGGTGTGTGTCAGGCTGGAAGCCGCATGAGAAGACAATGGAAGCAATCAGAAGTAACCAACAAAAAAAAAATGACGACAGATTTAAATTGTTCAGAATGAGTTACAGATGATGCCAAAGGAAAGGGGATGCATTCGTAGTTGCCAGAAAGAGTGTAGAATCGACAGAAAATGACAAAGATGGTGTACTCCGTGCATTTCTGTGTGGGTTGCGAAGTGCTAATTTGGTCTTGGCGGCAAGGGGCATTGCCCCCTGGACCCCCAATTGTTGTGGATATCAGTCATGAAGTGTGACCAGTTGAGAAGACTTGAAGCTGCTACAGCCATAGATTGTCTGTGTACCAGAGGCACTAAGAGTAGGTGTTGGCCAAGAGGCTGTCTTGGTGGATGCGTAGAGAGCTCGGGAGAAGTCGATCATCCAGTTGAAGGCACTTCAGTGACACTTGGCTCAGTGGACCCAGAGTTGGAAGCAGACTAAGCAGCACGGGTGGCTATCAAGGTCAACTAAGGAGACATTTTTTGTTGTCTAGTCATCGAGAGATGACTTTTCTTTTTGGGGGGATGATGTCGTCAAGAAATAATGTAACGGGATGTACTTGTCGAGGTAACGGGATGTATGCGTCGGTGTATCAGGATGTTCCCAACGGGGTATCGGGAGGTTCCCGACGGTGTATCAGAAGCTTCCTGACAAGGTATCGAGAGGTTCCCGACGGGGTATTGGGAGGTTCCCGACGGTGTATTGGGAGGTTTTTGTCAGTGTATCAGGATGTGTGCCATTAGGCCGACATGTATCGGGATGTATCCAAAAGGTTCTATTATTGTAGTTGACATGTATGTAGCCGACGGATACCTTCGAGAAGGTTCCTCGGATAGTATTTATATCTCCCTTCGGGATCATTGTAAGGATCATCATATCAGAACCTAATGTAATATCTTGGCATATGCGAATATAATCGAAGGCGTTCTGCTATTCTTATCTGTTATTCTATTATTTGTATGCATTGTTTCTTTACCTACTACGGTAAACAACACTATAAAACATGTAAAATAATCTGGACAACGAATGGTGTAACAGACCAAGATGACTAGGTCCGATAGTTTCCGGTGACCCTATGGGGTGTAGTGATTGATTGGTTTTCGGATGTCGATCCAAAGAAATTAACTACATGAACAAAAGTGAGGAAGGAATTCATAGCAGAGTTCCAACTACTAAGGGATAATAACGAAATAGTAGCTGAAATATATAGTATGAAACAGGGAAAGAACGAAACAATCCGTGCATATGCAAGAAGACTAAAGGAGCTGGTGGGGAAAATGGAAAGCCAACCAACGAATGGATTAAAAAAGAGCTGGTTTGTTGAAGGGCTATGACCGACATTAAAGAAAAAGATGAAAATTGTACCTCAAACATCATAAATAGATGCATATAATCGGGCAATGGATCTGGAGAGTGAGCAAAAAAATGAGCAAAAAGAAGAAAAATAAATTGTCGGACTTAGACGATTCATCTTCCAAAAGCAGCAGCAATGACGAAGAGTCAAGTAAGAAGGTTCAAGCATTGCATAAGGACATGTTATGGATAATGAAATTCAAAAATCTGAAAAAGAATCCAGACTCAGTGAAAGGGGAACTATGGTGTATGGACTATAAGGAGGGCCACACAAAGGGCTCCTCCCCGAAGAAACAATTTTGCGATATATGTTAAATTGCGAGACATTCCACTAAGGAATGTCTGTTCAATATGAAGACAAAGGGACATCAGCAAGTGTTACTAACGTAGGAAGTGTCCACCGAATGAACATAAATAATGGCACAACCTTAGGAGGGTACCAATACAATAACTAGTGCAGGTGAGGCAGTAACAATAATAATAATAACAATAATGGAGGCCGAAGTCGAATACAGTATGACTCGAGTGGATGATCAATGATACAATGTCATGCATGCAACCTCTGGGGACACTTCGCCAGAGATTGTATCACAAAGGAAACACCAATGTTGTTGTGCAGATGGCGTGGTCTGGGAGACCACGAGGATTCAAAATGCCCTAAGCAAGAGGTGAACTTGTTAAGTATTGAAACATGTGAGGAGGAAACATTAGCCATCACTCGTGAGGAAGCAAAGAAGGCAATGTATCCAGATGTAGAAGAGGAAAAGAAAAGGTTGCAACAAGCACGAGCGGAATTGGAAAAACAAATGGAAGCCGAGAAATCACAAACAAAAGACACAACTGGCACCTCGAAGAGGAACCTGGCAGAGCAAAATATTATGCGGCAAGAAATGCAAATGGAAGTTCATATGAAACTGAATGACCTTCTTACTGTTGTCGATCAGGATTGCGCCTATAGCAAGATGCAGAATCCAGCCATCCTGTTCAAACATTAAAACTCTCTTGGGTGGTGGGTTGTCCTAAAACGAGAGATGAATCTCCTGAAGCTAGGTCGGTTCCTAAATAGTGATCACCTAAAACCTAAATTGTATGCAGGAAAAGGGATGAGAATATTCAAAATAATGAATACTAACCTATATGAGGTGATACACTGATGATTTGTATGCAACTTTAATCAAATCAGCACAAATTACCCAAGATATAAATGATTCACAATACCTAGACAAGCATGCAACTACAAAACTAATTCTATGCAAGGACCCAGAATCTTCTGCTTTGAAAGGAAAATGTAGGTTTTACCAATTTTCTACAAAAAGAATAAAGACAAACAAAAACCTACAATTACAAGTATCGAAATTCTAACACGCAATAAAGAATATAGCTTTAATGAAGGACGGACACAACAAAAAAGATAAGAATCCACAATATTGCACGAGAATCAATGAGAAGGAACCGCTTCATCTATAAAACCAATGCTGAAAATTTTCTATTACAAAATGCTCTTACAATCAACTCAAAATTTGCAATGTGCAAAAATTCTAAGCCCAAAAGAAGATTTCTCATAATGAGGTGAATGTACAATAAATAAATAAAGCTCAAAACTCTAATTCAGATATCAAAAATATAAATTGAAAAAATAAGTCAAAACTAATCCAAATAGTGAAGAAACCCCTAAAAACTACTCTCAACCAACTGTCCAACTAATAGCCAACTGAAAAACTGCCTCTATCACCTCAAAAGCATGCACAAAACCCACAAAACCCTAGGTCAGATCTCAAAACCAACCTAAAAATATGATGTGTAAAACTGCTCAAAAATATGCAAAATATGCATAAAAAAGGTTCCCATAATGAACTATATGCAAAACTGGCCTTAACTGTTCCGTATCTCACCAAAAATAGCACTAAAAGTGCTCCATTACTGCATGGAAAACTCAAACTGCCCTTTGACCAATTATGCATGTAGACAAGTCCGAGAAGACTATGAAAATGCCAAAAAAAGCTCCATAATCAACTCTACAGTCTCAAGTTTGACTCAAAAATAGCCACTAAACTCCAATCTCAATGACTCGAACTCCTTTTTATTATTATTGCACTTAGCATTAACAAATTGATTTACTTTTCATCAATTTATTAATATTAATTACATATTTCTAATACAAATAATAATAAATCAATTCTTTCGTTCAAATAATAAACAAGATTTATTTTTTTAATTAATTGATTTTGTTAAACATCAATTAATATAATAATAATAATTCTTTATTTTAAACAAAATAATAATCTATATATTAACATGTACATGACTCCTATGTTAATAAATAAACTCTCATAGTGTTTTATCCTCCAAATTCTTAAGAATGGACCCGAAAGTTTATAAAACATAATTGAGGACAAAAATAAAAGTGTATTACATTTGCTATGTCTTTGGCATTTGAATGTGTTGTCTTGCATTTTGTCACCACAAAATGTTGGTAATAGTGAGAAACATAGATGTGAGTATCGCCGATTAATCGGCGATACGAGATAAAATCGCGATTTTTTGGGGCCGGCGATTTAGTCGCCCCAAAAATCGCGATTTTTTTTTGCAGATTTTTTCCAAAAAATCGCAGATTAATCGCCTAAAAAATCGCCTAAAAATCGCGATTTTTTTGCAAAAAATCGCTCGCGCCCGGCAGTCACATAAAGTGACGAAAAAACACGTTTTTTTCATTATGTTTTTACATTGCTTAGGGTGTTTTGGAGAGGAGAGGATAGAGAAGGAGTTCTTGGCAAGAAATAGGCAGAATCAAGTGCATTTGGAGGCCTTTTGATTCGATTTCTTCGTTACTAGGTAAGTGATTTGAATCTTTGTTTTTTGTTTTTGCAAGAGATTGTATTTTTTTTTCTTGCATGTAAATGGATAAAAATACATTCCTAATTAGTTAGGAATGCATTTGATGAATGTAAGCAAGATTAAATGCATTCATTTGCATTTTTTTCCATTCTAGATCGAATTTATGCTAAAAATTTGCCCTTTCTAAAAAAATTTGAAACCCTAGCAGCTAGTTTGTTTGAATGTTATTTGGATTTCAATTTATTGGTGCTGTTATTGGAATGTTGCTTGAATTCTTTGTTTAACTGTTAATTTTGATCTTGTTATAATTTATTTATAGTTTTTTTTAAAAATTTGTATGTGTAGGCAGCCCGCAGCAGTTTTAAATGGCAGACAAATGGCCATTGACTCCATGCCCCTCAGGCTACATTGGCACCAGGCCAAAGAATGCGAGAGATCAAGCATGGAAATATGCCTATGAAGCACCTGATGAACCAACCAAAGTGATTTGCATTCGATGTGAAAAAGTAATATCCGGGGGCATTTACCGGTTCAAATATCACATCGCAGGGATCTCAAAACATGATACAAATCCTTGTGAGAATACAACAGAAGAAATAAAAAGGTTTGCAAATGCCTTGCTCGCAGCTGGAGAGCAAAAAAAATTGCAAAGAGAGCGGAATAAATTGCATGTCAGGGCAGCCATAGCAGAGACCCAGGGCAGTTTCGTTGATGTTCAGGAGGAGGAGGCAGCCATTGAGAGCATGGCTGGCTCTTATCGTGGGCCGCGTGTCCGCAAACAGGGTGTTTTTTCTTTCACGAGTTCCACTCCCACTCCCACTCCTACACCTCCTAGCACTTCCGCACCATCAGGATCAGCAGGTGCTTCTGGGATAGGGAGCTATTTTGTGACGAGGCACACACCTGGTGCACAACCTTCATTAGAGGCCACTAGATGGAATAAGGAGGTCCATGACCAATTGGACAATGCACTAGCAGATTTCTGGGTTTTCAACAACCTTCCTATTAGTGTTGTTGACAGTCCCTATTGGGAGGCTTTGGCCACAGGGTTGACAGTTGCAGGAAAGGGGTACAAGTCCCCTTCTCGTTTTGTGTTGGGTGGCAGGTAAGCGAATAATTTTATTACACTCGATTTCCTTTTAATTTTTAACTTTTTACTTAGTTCTAAATTTTAATTAATTTATCTAGAAATTAGAATCTTGGTTACTAAAGTCTAAATCAATTTTAAATTACTAAGAATCTAAGACATAACTAAATTTTGTTTTTGTAGGCTTATTGGAAATGCTGTTGAGAGGGCCAAAGCATTTGTTGAGGAACAGAAACAAGAATGGACAAAATTTGGTTGCACCATTCTTTCTGACGGGTGGACGGATGGGAAGAGCAGGACCATAATTAATTTTTTGGCCTGCTGTAATGATAATGTGGTGTTCCTGAAATCAATCGATGCCTCCAACAAGGTAAAAAATGCTCAGACATTAGCATTGATGTTGGAGAATATGGTCTTAGAGATTGGCATTGAAAATGTGGTGCAAATCATCACAGACAATGCTGCTGCATATGTATCAGCAGGTAAACCGTAATTTTATGTTGCATGTGCATTGTGAATTTCACAACAAGAATTTTTAATAGTTTGATATATTTGAAAAGTTGGAAACTAATTAGTATTTGCTTTTACAATTGGCAGGAAAACTCCTACAGCAGAGGCACCCCACTCTCTCTTGGACCCCGTGTGCAGCACATGTCCTTGACCTTCTTTTGGAGGACATGGGCAAACTTGAGTGGGTCACTCCAATTGTGGAGGATGCAAGGCGGGTGACAAAATACATATACAATCACCCATGGGTCCTTAGCCTGATGAGAGAGCACACTGATGGCAAAGAAATTGTCAGGCCTGCCGTCACAAGGTTTGCAACGATTTTTTTGACATTGCAAAGCATTCTCGATAATTTGGCTTCTTTGAAGCAAATGTTTGTTTCCAAAAAATGGCTTGCTTCCACATTTTCAAAGAAGAGTGAAGGAGAGAATGTTGTGCGGATTGTGTTTGATAAATATTTTGAAGATAAGGCTGATGAAATAGTAAAGGTAACTACAAAACTTTAAGTTTTAGTTTGCACTTTACAACTTTATAACATACTAAGTTTGTAACTCAAGTAAATAATAATTTTGTAACTTGTCAACTAATTTCAAATTTATATTGCAGGTGTCTGAGCCTTTAGTCGGAGTTTTGCGTTTGGTTGATGGAGACCAAACGCCAATGGGTGAACTATATGAGGCCATGGACAAGGCCAAAGAATCTGTCAAAAATTACTACAAGGGGGAAAGCATCAAATATGAACCCATTTGGCAGATCATTGATAGAAGGCGGAATAATCAGCTTCACCAACCCATTCATGCAGCAGGATATTTCCTCAACCCACGTTTTAGGTATACTGTAAGCTCATTCTTACTCAAATTTAAGTTAACAAAGACTTGAGTTCATTTTGCTTTCGTAGGGTGTTGGGTGTGTACTAAAATTGGAAGACTTATTTGTTTTTGGTTTTTGGTTTTAGGGCTGATGGTACATATGCAGATCCTGATGGAGAGGTCATCAGAGGCCTAAGTGAGTGCGTCGAAAAGATGGTAACCAGCGAGGAAACAAGAGATAAAATCATCGCTGAGCAGGAGATCTTCACTTCAGCAGGAGGCAAGGTGTTCTCCACTTCTCTCTGCAAGAGAGCAAGGCTTACACAAACCCCAGGTAATACATTTGCAAACTTCTGAATCTCAAATGCTAAATTAATATTTATGTTTCATTTTTTGTTGTCTATTAGTATTTTCTAACTTGTACAATTTTTGTGATGCAGTGGCTTGGTGGACCACTTGGGGTGCAAGCACTCCAAATCTTGCAAAATTTGCTCTCAGAATCCTATCACAGCCTTGTAGCGCATCACATTGTGAGCGCAACTGGAGTTTGTTTGAGGCCATCCACACAAAAAAGAGAAACAGGTTGTCCCAAAAGAGGATGAATGACATGGTCTATGTGCAATATAATCTTAAATTGCGCATGAAAAAGGCGCAACAAGATCCGCCTAGGCCAATCGATTTGGATGAGATAGATCCTTATTATGATTGGACGGCACAAGAGCAGGCTCCCTTATTTACACAGGAGGACATCTCCAATTTGGAGAGGGAGGCCGCGGAGGAGGCTGCGAAGGAGGAAGGGGGTGGAACTGGATATGACATCGATTTGGATGACATCGAGGAGGGCGATGATGAGGATGATGATTGATGACATTGAGCTTACTGCAGAGGACCTTGACATCTTGCGCGCAGCGAATGTGGAGATACCGACATCTAGTTCTATAGCTACACCATCTCCTGCATTGGCACAGACACAAACACGGGCACAAACCCTGCGGGGTTCTAGTTCTAGAGCTTTACCCTCTCCCGCACTCGCTAGTAAAGTGACTGGGAAGAGGAAGATGTAGTCCTGTATTTGACATTTGTACTTATTTGTAGTCATGTTGATGTGCTTATTTGAACTCTTTACATTTGACACTTTATTTATGAGAATACTTCTCATGTGTTGTGAACTTGTTAGTTGTTAGTAATTTACAACTTGTCACTACTTACTTGTTAGTAATTTACCAATTAATAACTCTTTTTGCATTGATATATATCTAAACATGATTGTTTCTTATGTATTGTTAGTAATTAAGTCATTAGATGCAAAAAAACATTGAATTCTGTAAAAAAATCGCATTTTTTTATTAAAATTTAGTGGTTTTTTAGTTCCCGATTTTTTCCCCGATTTTTTCCCGATTTTTCCCGATTTTTCCCGATTAAACTTTTTCAGGCCTAGGCGATTAATCTCCTCAAGCGATTTTTACATCTATGGTGAGAAAAATTTTCAAGCTAGTTTCGCATTTCTCTAAGCTTGAATTTGATATTCAATTGCTTGATGTTGATTGATCGATCCATTTCAATTCGTATATCAAATCATTTTATTGAAGGCCTTTGTCAAGTCTTTTTCATTTTCCTAATCGAGCCTTTGCTTGATTTTTGAAGCCTTCATCATCCGTTTTTTGTTTTTGAGTTTGTGTCTGCTTGTTTTTAATCCTTTGGTTTTGCTCATGTCATGCCTTTCGTTTTTCCCTTCGATTCCGTCTAACCTAGAGGTCAATTGGAGTTGTCAGTCAAGAGATATGACCATTTTAGTGCCCAAAAAGTGGACCTTTTTGATGCAATATCATGAATTAAAAATATCATGTTATATTTCTAATTTGACATTCACTTTTTGAAAAATATAACTTAAAATCACTTTGTTATGTTTTTAAGTTACTTTCTCTTTTCAATTTTCACTTAAAGTAACTATAGTGCAATTTGTGTTATATTTTTTAGTTGAGTTACTTTTTGATTTTTCACTTAAGTGACTATATTAACTATATAGTTCAATTTAATTTTTACCATTTAAATCAAATGCTCTAGTAAATATTACTTTTTAAATGATATTTACATATTATATTGTTTTTGAAATATAAAGCGATCAAAACAAGGGGGTCGACCCTTATAATCAAAAAGCTGGCAACCAACACACTACCAGCAAAAACAAGCAGACGGCAATCACTGCATCAAAGAACTACACTATCAACCAAGAAACTACCAGCTATGAGAGAGTCATCTATACTAATTTTAAAACTATAGTATTAAACATACTATGATTGTTCAAAACATAAACAGTTGGCATAAGCAAACCAACCCATCCCAAAAAAACCACACAATCATTAACATCTATCAAAGTATCATCTATTCTAATGTTAAAGACTATAGTACTAAACATACTATTAAGGTTCAGAATATAAAACTGTTGGCATAAACAAGCCAACCCAAGTCTGAGAATAAGCTGTAGACTACCAAAAGAAGTAGCTGAAAAAAACAAAAAACAAAAAAAAACCTAGGGCCAAAAAAGCCCTAGAGACTACCATGTTATTTCTCATCCTTATCATTTCCTTTCCTAGCCAAAAGCACCCTAGCCCAATCCTCAGCAAGAAACTTATAGAGGAGCTTGTTATCCTCCATGTCCAGTTTTGTTTCATCCTTCTCCTGCGCCAATAATTGGAGGGTAGTAGCAGCAGCATGGGTAACCTTCAGTGCAAATTTAGAGGAGTAGAACCCATCCTCTAAGAATTCGACCCTTTTCTCCAACTGTGCATTCTTCTCATTCTGTTCCTCCTCTTTCTCCTTGTTTTCTTTTTCAATATTCTTATGCACCTCCTTAGTCTTTGTCAATGGCTGGTTCTCATCCTGCAAAACTTGAGGGTTAGTAAAAACATTGGTTTTTTCCTTTACCAAGGAAGAGATGGTGATAGGGGAGGTGTCCACTTTATTGCTGTCCTCACAGAAGGTGATAGGTTGTAGGTTAAAGCTCAGTGGTATTGACATTACCAACAGACACTTGGGTATTATCAACAGAGTTTTCACTTTTTCTTTCTCCTCATTCCCTTTTTCTCTTGGAGTCGGAATGTTTCTCCTCCTCCAGCTCTTTTTCATTGTTCTCAAAACTCTCCTCCTCCGCCTCCTCAACCCTAAATCTATTTGCCTTTTGTTTATACCTTGCCTATGTTTTGGCTAGCCTTCCCGACCTTCTTCCCTTTCCTCCCTCCTCTTCTAAATCCTCAATTTCCACCTCCACAAGTTTTTCAATTTTGATTTTTTTACTACCCTTTTGTTCAATAACCAGGTCTAGGTTTTTCTTTTTCTTATTATCCCTACTAGGGGAAGGGCGCGGCGTGTGGATTCTGGTTTCAGTGCTAGTACTCGGAGGGGAATTCTAGTGATGGCGTTGATTATCAACAACAACCCTAGGGGGACAGAGGACAAGATGGAATTGGTAAAGTCTAAAAATCAGGTTCTAGTGGATGATAGTATAATTATTACCCTTACTTTTCTTCTCCCTAACATCACTAATCATATCCTCAAGGGAATGTAACAGAAAGAACGAAATAGAAATAAAGTCTCTATTTCTAAAATGGTTCAGGAGGGGGAATTGATAATAATAATAAACTCCAAACCTTCCTTAAAGCACGAGGTACTTCATGATCACTAGATAGACATCATCCCAAGGAGCCGGAAGCTTATCCCTCCGAAAGCCTACCCTATAGTGAACAGGTTCTTCATCCTCGACAAAAAAGCTATTCATGTTGGCCTCGTCCGCCGTTTTCGTAACCTTCTTCCATTTTTTTCCCTTTCATGGACAACCCAGTGTCCATTGCAATAACATCCTCATTAACTTGGAATGTGATACCATCTATGGTAACCCTACGGTTATTCCACCCATTCACAAACTGAAGAGCACAATTTTCATCATAACCCACCATTGCCTGCATATAAGGAAGAAATCCCCCTTCTTTTAACAGGAACTAGGTTGCCATCCTATCTTTAAAATTTTCTATCTTTGTTGGCTCCAATCGATTCAAATCTCCACCCATTTCTTCCCTGCTAATTCCTGATCCCCCAATCTTAGTAATTTGAATCTGAACCTTCTTGCTGTCAAGCTTACTGCCAACAAGGATATTTTTAATCACTAATAGCACTGCGATGATGAAAATAACATCTATAGGGTCTTTAAACATTCTAGAAGCAAGTTTTCAAGACGCTTCGAAATCCCATACATTTTCATCATGGGATTCGTGCGTACTTAGCATCATAACTCTAATGTCCTTGAAATCTCTGACAACATTAGTAATTATATGTTTCGTACTTTCAAAAAGAAAATATTTTAAATTTCACATTATGTTACCATAATTGTGAAGTAACTCATGCCTCAAATTGCACCTATTTATTATTGAATCTGTACGACGGTGTCTCGTCATCTTTCCCTTATACTTTTTATTAAATTTAGCAAGTTTCACCTTCCTAGATATGATACTGCCAAATTTGACACTGATCTTTATTTGTCTAGCCATGCTTAATTTTTGATACCCCCCCCTTTCCTTGTAGATCAGGGCCTTAATTTCCTCCTTTAGGATATCCATGCATCTCCAACACGTCATTTTCTTTAATTCAAACCCCATGACAATAGCAGCATCTGCCACCATATTACCTTCTCTATATATGTGCTGCAACTAGACTTTTTCCATCCCATTTATGATATGTCTAATATCCGTGATGATATTTTGGATACTCCAGCCTAGCTGAGAGACTCCCTTCGCCATATCAATTATTAATTTAGAGTCACCTTCTACAATTATTTCTTTTATTTGCATTTCACTGATCAAATGTAGACCCCAAAGTAGAGCCATCGCTTAAACCATATTATTACTTTCTCCACCTACATTCCCAGAGTAGACTAGCAGCACTTCACCATTTGCATTCCTTAGCACTCCACCCGCCACCCCCAATTCCCTCTCTTGCAGCACCATCAAAGTTTAACTTAAGCTGTGTTATTGTTGGTCGTTTCCATCTTGTCTATTGCCTCTTTATTACCTTAGAGTTATCAAAATAGTTAAAATTCCAGTAAATACCCCACCTTTCTGCTATTTGGCATTCTTTCCTTCCTGGTTCTTCCTTCGACATCTTGCATTTGGCAATCATTATATTTTCTTTCAGCAATTTCTCCATAATTCCCATAACTACCTCCTCAGGTCTTTCTCTTCCTGAAAGATTTTATTGTTTCTTTCTTTCCATATGTGCTAACAAATATATGGTGGGACAATTCTCCATAGAAATACCAGCTTGGGATGATAAAAGGGACAATCCTAGTTTTTCAAAAATTGACTCAAGTTTTCCTTCAACACCCAACATAGTCAAAATTTCTCCCACACCAGCAACCAGATCTTTAGAGTATAAGGGCATTTAAGAAAAAGGTGAGAGATATTCTTCTCCTTTCTTTGCAGAGATAACATCTATTTGTGATATAAAAAACCTTTTTTTTTAGATTGTCCAACGACAGTATTTTACCATGTTGAACAGTCCACTAGAAGAAGTTGATTTTGGGTATAAGATTACTAATCCAAACTTTACGCCATATTGTGGGACAAAAGTCCTTACAAAAGAGAAGTTTGTAAGCCGATTTGACAGTAAAATTGCCACTAGAAGTTATATCCCTACCACTTTATCCTCCTGTAGTAGAATTGGGAGTCTTTGAGCTTCTATCACCTCTTCCAGTTCTTTAAGAAATTGAATATCCTCCTAGGAACATGTATCTTTTTGTAATTTTTTCCACTTCCTTCTAGGGTCAATATAATCCGCCACTCTCAACCCCACCTCTGCCTTCAACTTCTCTATTAGTCTTCTAAATTTGTTGTAAACCAGTGGTTTCCGCCCCATCCAATTATCCTCCCAAAACCTAATGTTCTATCCATTGCTCGTAATCCACCTTACCCCTTCCTTTAGTATACCTCTGCTTTTGACAATATTTATCCATATTTTGGATCCTCCCAGGAGGTCATTGTTAAATAGATTATGAGCAAATAGGGAGTTATATAGGTATTTGGCTTTCATGATATTGCTCCAATCCGTATTTTTTTCTCCTAGTCTCAATCCAATTTTAGCAAGGAGGGCTTTATTTAGATCTCTAAGTCTTCTCACTCCCAAACCCCCCCCTCCTTTGGTTTGAAAAGATCCTCCCAATTGACCAAATTCAATTTGTTTTTTTCCTCTATTCCTGACGAAAGAAAATTCCTCTGTATTCTCTCAATTTTGTCCACCATGTGTTGGTTTATTTTAAAAAGGGATAGAAAGTAAATTGGAATGCACTGGAGAGCCGCAGAGAGTAGCTGTAGTTTTCCAGCATTACTAAGAATTTTCCCTTTCCATCCTACCAGCTTCTTTTGGATTCTTTCAACAATGGTATTCCAGAAATCATTTGTCACCTACTTAGTGGTTAATAGTAGACCAAGATAAGTATCCAAGAGGTTGGCCGACTAACAACCTAAAATGTTCTTAATCTTCCTCTGCATAAAAGCATCTGTGTTAAATAAATAAAGTTTACTTTTATAGTAGTTTATTTGCTGACCTAAGCTGTCTTCATAGTTTCTAAGGATACTCTTCCATGCCTCAGCTTCCATTATAGAAGATTCTCCAAAAAGAAAGGTGTCATCAACAAATTGTTGTAATACTTCAGTTTCAGCAACAGTAGTAGGTTTAATTCCTTTAACACATCTCGTATTTACTAGTTTGGAAAATGATCTCCCCAACACCTCTGCCACCATAATAAAGAGGTAGGGAGATAGCGGGTCTCCTTGCCTTAATCCTCTCTCCACTTCAAAATTACCCCAAAGAGATCCAATTAGTAGGACCGCATACTGGCCAGTACTCATCATCATCCTAATAAGGTTTATGACTTTTTCATTAAAACCCACTCTTTCAAGAACATCGAAAAGGAAGTCCCACTTTACCTTATCATACACCTTAGAGATATCCATCTTGAAGGCCATACCAGGTATTTTATCTCTCTATTGAATTTATGATCTCATGAGTGGTTATCACGGCATCCCGAATTTGTCTTCCTAGCACAAACCCCTTTTGTGGTGTTCCTATGATGTTCTCTAGGAAGGGCTTAATCCTACTGACCATTACTTTGGCAAAAACCTTATAAACTGTGTTACAAAGGCTTATAGGTCTGAAGTCCAGGAGACTCGTAGGTGTCAGGGTCTTAGGGACCAAAGCAATAGAAGTCTTATTTATCCTTTTTAGCATCTTCCTCATTTTAAAGAAATCCCTAGTCGCCCAAATCAACTCATTTTTAATGACCTCCCAAAATTGTTGGAAAAACGTTGGGGGGAAACCATCAGGTCCTGGGGCCTTGTAAACTTTCATAGAAAACACAATCCGTTTCACTTCCTCCTCCGTGATTTTTCCTAGAATGCTATTATTTTCCACTTCTCCAAGCACTCGTGGGATCGTATTTATCAAACTTCTTCTTATTACTTGATTTCCTATTCTATTTTCCTTTTTATAACCTTGCTAAAGTACTCCACAGCATGTCTTCCCATCTCCTCTTGGTCCTTATATTCTCTTCCCCCTTCTCCTTCCAACCTGTTGATCGTGTTTCTTCTTTTATGATTCGAAGCTGACCTGTGGAAAAAGGTAGTGTTCCTATCTCCCTCAGTTAACCATTGAACCCTCGATCTTTGCTTCCAAAATATTTCATCTCTCAAAATGATGTCCTTCCATTTTTTTCTATACTCTTCTTCTTCTTGTGTAGCTTCTTCCAAATTATTACCCTCAGCAATCTCCCTTTGTAGCTTTTTAAGTATTTCCTTCAGTTCTCTTTTGACTTTGAACAGATCTCCAAAGGAACTCTTAACCCAACCCTTAACATTTCTCCTTATATTATCCAACTTTTGAGTTAGTCTGTACATAGCAGTACCATCTATCCTTATGTTCCACCATTCTTGGATTCAATCTTTGAATTCCGGGTGGGATTGCCACATTATTTCAGACCTGAAAAGTTTTGGACCTCCTTTTATACCATCCTCCTAATGAAAGATTAAAGGGGAATGGTCTGAAGCAGTTCTTGTGAGGTTCTCCAAAAGGGAATTACTCAGCCGATTTCAATTCCCCGTCACCATCAATCTATCCAATCTTACTTGAATGAGATCACTTCCTTTTCTATTATTAGTCCAGGCGAATGGGTTCCCTCTCAAGTCTACATCAATTAAATCCATTTTTCCCATAAAATCATGAAGATGTTGCAAGCTTTCAGGGCAGTCTCTATTTCCACTCAACTTTTCTAAATGATAGAAGGGGGTATTAAAATCTCCCATACACGTTATCTGTTTATCCTTCATAGTATCTATTATCCTTTCTAGCATTCCATAAGTTTCTTTTCTCCCTATCTTATTATTAGAAGCATAGATATTGATAAGCCCCCATCTTTGATTACTAGTTTGGAACTTAGTTATTAGAAAAAATTTGTCCTTCCATAACTCAAACCCAGTCAGTAAAACATATTATATTGTTAATATGATATGTAATTATAATTTATGTCCCACTTAAGTAATATTTTAATGAATTTAAATTGACCTGTGCTAATTAAATCACTTAAAGTCATCAAAAGTGGGCATTTTATGTGTCATTACATGTAGAATCCATCAAAAGTGGACTTTTTACATGTCATTGCATATAATTTTCAACTTAGAAGTATTAATCCATCAAAAGTGGACCTTTTTCATGTCTCTGCATATTTAAGTCATCAAAAGTGGACATTTGATGTGTCATTACATGTAGAATCCATCAAAAGTGGACTTTTTACATGTCATTGCATATAATTTTCAACTTAGAAGTATTAATCCATCAAAAGTGGACCTTTTTCATGTCTCTACATATTTAAGTCATCAAAAGTGGACATTTTATGTGTCATTACATGTAGAATCTATCAAAAGTGGACTTATTACATGTCATTGTATATAATTTTCAACTTAGAAGTATTAATCCATCAAAATTGGACCTTTTTCATATCTCTGCATATTTAAGTCATCAAAAGTGGACATTTTACATGTCATTGCATATAAAGTTCAACTTTTTATCAAAAGTGGACCTTTTTGTTGTCATTACATCAAAAGGTTATCATGTAAGTGGATCTTTTTGATGTCATTGCATCAAAAGGTAATTTTTTATGTCTTTGCATCTAAAATGTGAAATGTAACTTAAAATATGTAATAGCACCCAAAAGATCTGATTTTGATGACTTCCACATTTTAAAACATGCAATTGATCCAAAAAGCTCTAATTTTAACCAAAAACATTTTTTAATATGTGCAATGACCTCCAAAAGGTTTGATTTTGAAGAATATATTCTTGCCCACCAAGAACCCGATTTTGATCATAACTTGAGATTTTCTCAATGGATTTGCATGAGATTTTCTCCAATGGGGTCATTTTTGCTTGGCAATTGATTTTCTAACATAAAAAATGGATTTATCTTGCTAAAAAACATTTTTCCAAGATCCCATCTAGGGCACGTTTTTAGAAAAATCTTCAAAAAACACCATTTTTGGCTCATGTTTTTGCCCAAAGAGGAATCGATGTGGCATTTTAAGTGTTTGTCATGCATTGTGATACACATTTTCAACTTTAGAAGCCAAAACGTTTTTGTTTCATGTCTTTTTATCAATCACGTTTTTTTATAAAATGCTTGGAAAATTGGGGTTTAAATCCACTCTTATGCGTTTTAAAGCCACTTTTTTGCATTTTGATCCATGTATATGCATTTGAGGAAGTCGTTTTTGCATTCACAAGTCAAAAATGATTCAAAAACATGCATTTTTTGGCCACGTTTTTGCAAAAACGGCTCAGATTTTTGCATTAAAAAGTCATGTTTTGTTCAAAAAACTCAAAAAAATGCATTTGCAGCCCATACCTTTGATCGAGAGGGATTGTTTTTTAGTTTTAAATGCATGATATTGTCTTTGTAGACCACATTTTTGGCCTTCTCATGTCAAATTCGACCATTGAATGCCCATTACATGCAAGTGCGGAAAATGTCAAATTATTGTTTGAGAATCTAGATTTTGAGGAGAATTGGTCTTCGAACTCTATGATTCTTGTTATTTTGGCTCACAACCTCCAAGTAAGTGGACATTTTCAAACTTGCTCATCCATTCATGCTTATCTTGCTATTTTCATGCATATTATTGCTTGATGATTGCCACTAGTTGATTTTATTGCCATAGAAAGTGCATTTTTCCTTTAAAAATGATGAAAACTCTCATTTTTACACTTTTGGAATTTTCCCAAACTCCAAATTCGAAATTGCATGTTGACATGTTTGAGTCTTTTGCCAAAGGCATGCGTTTGTTTTGTGCTCGTTTTTGTGATTTGTGCTTGCTTGTCGGTTTTCTCCACTTTGGAGAACTTACAAGTGCTTTCCCAAGAACTTGTTTTTGCTTCACTCATGCGAAAGCATCATCACATTCCACTTCCATTTTCTATGTCACAACACTTCACATCTCATCCGACATGCAATTACATGTTTTCCATCTCATTCACCATCTGCACATGCATGTAATCCCATTTTCCACTTCCATTTTCATTCTCGCCTCTCCATATGCATTCACACCTCCATGAGCAAATACATATTCTTCCACTTCCCATGTCATTACATGCTTTCCATCTCTTCCATTTGCACTTAAATGTAAAAGCTCGTCCACCCTCCTCATTCGCATGTCATCTTACTTTTCATTCCTCATTACATGTTGCATTTACATGTAATCCATTTTCCGTGCAATGACATCTTAAAAGACCAAGTCACGTTTTGGAAATCAACAATCTCTATTTGCACGCATTCCCATGCACCAAGCACTTTATGTCAAAAAGAAAAAGAAAATAAAGGTAAAGGTGCTGATGGAAAATTGTTTCGAATTTACATCCAAACATCATCAAGAAGGTTTTCAAAGTGTCAGAGAATCTAGAATGTGCCAATCTACAAAGGAGAATTCACGACAAATTGAACGAGAAAAGTTGGATCACATCAAGTTTTCAAATGACAACAGACAATTCATCAAAGTTGAAGGTTATCAAAAGATGCAACACCATGGTTATCAAAGTGAATGCAATAGTACAAAGTACAGGAACTTCCAATCCTGTGATCATCTGAGATTGCATCGTCAAGTACAAGGCCCTTTAGGATTGTTTCCTTCTCTTCGATCTTCTTCTTCTTCTTTCATGTTTGTAGTGGGACAGGATGAGTTGCATGAAGATGTGTAATTACATGTAATGCGAGTTACATGTGTATGTAAAGGATGTAATGTGAGTTGTATATGCAGTTATATGTAACCCTATAATTTCTCTTTTAGTTAGACTAGGTCAAAGTTGATTGAATTGCTACCACTTTTTCCTCCACCTTTTTCTCAACTCCTATGCCTATATAAAAGAGTGCCCCCTCATTGTTAAATCATCATTATCTTTATACAAGAGAGCTCTGGAGAAATTTGCAAGTAGAACTTTGTTTGTATAAGCACTATTTTGAGAGAAAGTGAATACAAAGCATTTGAGATTTAACTTTGATTAAGTGCGATCGTTATTTGTGTGAATTGTAAGCTTTGTCTATAATTCATCCAAGTTATCTTTGATTTCTGTTATCTTGTGTTATTGGTAATTGTATCTCATGAATTGAATAGAAGAGTTAAGAAGCAATCAGAGCCAGAGCTTTGACAAGGAGCAATTGTGGAAGTGTATAGCTAGAAGCTTTGTCTGTAGCTTATAGTTCTTTCTTAATTCACAAAATAGTTAAGTATTCTTACTTTTAGGAATCTTTGTGCCCGAATTGTAAAAATTTTCATATAGAAATACGATCAGACTTAGAGCCAAACCAGTACATTTTTAGCTAGTGTTTGAGTTAGTGAAGTTTTATTGGTATCACTATTTCCAGCTCTTGATAGAAGTGTAGTTAGAGATTCACCCTGCCCATTATTCGCTCCATGGGTAAGTGGATTCTTTCTTGAAAGTTAGGAAGAAAGGATATTGGTAACACCCATTTTATAAAATCTGTCAATCTTGTTTACCTTGAGTTGATCCAAGGAACGGTGAGAAGGGGAGAGCCTTCCCTTTAAGGTAGGAGAGACTCTGTCTCACACACTGTGGCTAGTCATCCTATTTTGCAATTGGATTTTTACCCAAAAATTGTCAGTAGCAAAATATCCACCCAACACAATGTAATTTAGAAATTGAATGAAGGAAGGAGAGGCTTTGAAGCCCTAGTCGTCATGGAGAAACTCTGGTTTTGCGATTTCTTCTAGCTCTACTCCATACCTTGAGTTCTTGTTCTGGTCGCCATGAGTGCTGGTGTATTTGAGTTATAGCTGTGAACTTATTCTTCATGCTGGGAACACCATAACTGCTGGTGTTCTTGAGTTTTTTAAGTTGTGGATCTTTCCTCCATGTTGTGGCTGATTTTCACTGCTCTATATTTTTTTGAACGCCATATGAGTTCACAGGTTCCTCCATTTCTTCTGAGATATTAGTTGTCGTGAGCTTCATGGGTTTCTTCATTTGCTCTACAGTGAGCTCTTCTCCATGTTTCGTGGCTCCATATTTCTTCTCCTTCACTTGCCGTGACTCTCCATTGTTGTTTTAAGGGTCTATGCCGTGGATTTTTCGTTTCTTGCAAGGCTAGGTTATTACTTCAAACGTGGGTGATCAATGGTATTTTATGTAAGTTCTTTTTCCTCCATTCTATGCCATATGATCTTCTTCACTATGGTATTCTCTGCTGCATTGGAGGGTTTTCTGTAGCTATTGCTTTTACTCCATTTTGTGGCTGCCATGAGCTATGGTGATTTTCTGTATTTGCTGGAATTGCTCTATTTCCTATCTGTTGTTTGATCTTCAGGTTCTCCTTCAAAATTAATGGTTGTTAGCTTCCCTATCTTTTATTGCTTGTTGTAAGTGATTGGACTATTGTTCCATGATGTGAATGCTTTCTTTCATCAGCATATACTCTGCTGTTATGCATGAATGGTTATTTCATTCTATTGTTTGAAACGTGGGGCATGGTGGTAGATATTTGTGCATTCAATTACTGCTTTTGCTTGAATAAACTACTGGAATCAAAACAAAATCTAGTAGACAACAACCATGATCCGAGAAATTAGACCTTTCGAGTACCCTTCATTAATCACCCATTGTCTCTTGAAGAGTCAATCATTGAGCTAGATTTTTGTGAATTTAGATTAAGCCTAAAATCATTCTCTTCCTGAAGCAATTTTTTTATTTGTTGAAACAAACTCTCCCTTCTATGCTTCCTTTTGATAAATTTGTTGCTCTCAAAAATAGCTCTATAGCCTGTTTGAAATACCTCACCTTGTTTTGTACAACATATTATCCCAGAACACCATTTATTTTCATGTTTTGCTGTTAATATTTTGCTATACCTTTGTGTCTTAAATCTATAACTAAATAGCAGGGAGGTTTCACTATAGAAGTTGTGTCCCTTCAACTACTTTTTATTTATTCAGTTTTGTAACATCTTCCCAATGAATAAAATTGTTATAACTTGAATAAGTGACTACTCTTTGCACATGTATGCCTGACTGTTTACATTTGTAGCTAGACACTTTCAAATCTTTTACTTTTTATGCAATAAAGAATATAGCTTTACAAATGTTTTCTCAACTTTGACTAGCTGATTTCTCTATTCACTGCCTATTCTTTTCCCTCAGCTTGTAGACTAAGAATTCCATATGCCCTTCATGATTCAACTTGTTACATCCCAATTTTTGACCTAGCTTGAAATATAGACGTTGAGGTTCACATGAAGTCAATTGGCAGTTTAATTTGATATAATCTGGCAATATGGTAAGATAGTTAGTTGTTATGATTTCAAGTGAAGATGACATGCTAGTTATTCGTTAATCGCGAATTCATGGAATTAAGATGAAAGGTTAACTGATATGATTATTTATAATTAAAATTTAATTACAGAGAAATTCCTTGCAGGGAGCTTGCCGAAGGGGTGGAAGCATTGTTAGAAAAGAATTAGGCAGGGCATCACCATCATTGGACAAATAGGTAGAGGACCTAGCGATTTGAAATAGGACTCATCTCTAAAACTGCATGAGTTGTTAATAATTAATTTAATTTAATTAATTAAGTTCAAATATAAACGTATTCTTTAAGGATTTTAAATTATCTTTCATCGTATTATTATTTTTTAATAATAGTTTATATATGTGCATTTGAATATAAAAATGTTTTGGCATCTTTATATTTTAATAATTTAATAAAATGATGTTTTAAAGTACTTGTAAGATTTTAATAATTTTCGAATTATAATAATATTTGACTTATTTTCGAATTACAACCTTTCAACTCTATTATTTTTAATTTAATATTCTTTAATGATATAACTTGGCATAATTAATTGACTTGAGGGAATTTGTATGGGTTCTTTATAACTGCTGGATAGCCATAAGGTCGACTCCAAAAATATATATGTAAGTCTTGTCATGTTAAGGCTCTAACGCTCGTATCCGGCCATTCTTTCTTTGTAATTCCACTATTGATATTTTCTTTGGCCTGTTACGGTTCCAACAACACCCAAGCTTTCATATTTTGCATTCCAGAAATAAGCGCAGCCAATGAGGGATTCAGAGACGAGTTGAACCAAGAAATGACTTGATGATTCATTAGCCATAATTGTAAGGAGCCGGATAAAAACAAAGTATAATGAGAAGTGATGAATTTTTAGTGGTGAGTCTGATGTATTAACAAAGGCAAAAGATGAACAAGGAGAATAAGACATCAGTGGCGTATGAATTCAATACACAGCGACGTCCAATAACAAGGAAAGTATATGATGAAAAGAGGAGTCAACTATTGGAATTTTGCGACAAATCAAGAACCGAGACAAGTGTCAACAGTGATATTATGGACAAGCAATGAAATTCCAGCAGAAATAGAGTTTTCTACTTCACAGCAATAATCCGGAGTGCGTACAAAATGATTCGATTCATATATGGCACAGTCAAGGTTTTCGTAAGGAACATTATTTATTTCTTTCCCTTTCTTATTCATCTTACTCAAGTAGAGTCGGCTGTGAGTTAATTTAAAACAAAAGTTCCATGCCTCAGATTTCGTTTCTAATTTTGCCGCCTCTAGTATGTTACAGTCCAATCGAATCTTCATAAAGTCTGCCTTTTGTCTATGTGTATTGTGATTAGGCAAACATCAAAGTTGGAAATAATCTTTCTTGTCCAAGATATTACTTAGATTTAATATAACATTTTAAAAATTGATAGTGTATATTTTCAAATCTGCCAATCTTTATGTAAAATCTTTGAAGTTCTTCATTAGGCTTAACTTCCATACATCTGAAAATAAGATTAAATGGTTGATAACTGTAAATAGAGTACCAAGGAGATCACCGACTGATTGGTCTGTTATGGTGAGGAGGTGTAGATGAATCTGTAAAAGAAAATACAAGGACGATATTAGAATCAAATAAGTAATTAAATAAATAATGCTTTAGCTCATATATGCTCCATTAATGTTGAGTGATTGTCAAGGTTGTCGTCTATTTTGTGATCTTTTAAGAATATAATCATAGAATGTGAAATGATTGATGTATGAAATCTTCTTGAATAATCGTTAAAACCTTTCGCTTTGAGAATTCCGGATAACTGGGACTCACACGACTGTGTAGCCGAAAAAATGGGTGATCGTCAATAATACGAACCAGTATTAGTTAAGACATTTCAATATTTATCATTTAATATGAATTAATTAATAGTTCATGCATATTCCTGTTATGGTGATCTCCTGTTGCCAAGTTGTATGGAGTGTTATATATCATGATGTCCTGTGGATGGAATGATGTTCCCTGTCAATTCCCAGTAGGGAGGGCCTTTCTCGTTAGAGATCATGTGGGGATATATTGTGGTCCGAGGTTGGGTGGTTAAGCCCCTAACAATGCTTCACCTTTCTCAAGATGTTGAACATGAGTCAGATAGAGTTAAGCTATGCATTCAATTGTTTATCAGAAAAAGCTATTATCATTTTTATTTATGAAGAGGTAAGATTGAATTGAGTTAAATTCATTGTAATCTGAATTGATTTGTGAATAGTTTTCATTTATATAAATATTGAATATAAGTATTTATCTAATCTTGAGAAACTGTCTCAGATAAGTGATCGGAAGGAAAAGAAATATGAAGCTCTAATTGATTGGGAGACAGCTGGAACCTTAAATGATACAGTGGTATTGGAAGCCCTAGCTGAATCCGTGGTCGCGAAAGCCCTTAAATGAATTCCATGGTATTGAAAGCCCTAAGTGAGATAGTGGTATCAGAAGCCCTAAATGAACTGAAGGTAAACAATGTCTTAATTGATGCAATGGTATGTGATGCCCTAATTTAAAATATGGTGGTATTAAATCGAAATTATCTTTTGATTTTTAGGATAGTGGTTTTTAGATGGTGGTTGTCATATGAAACTGTTGTAGTATATTTGTGGGCTAACCCGGGTGGTTACAGAAGCATCCTTAGTTTGATTTCGAACTCAGTTTTCCAAGGTATGTGATTTTTAATTTTTGTAGTAATTTAATTTGATGGTACTTCAAATATTTAGTTAAGAAAATTTTTGTTTAACTGTTTTTTTAACGTTATATCTTATTCACATGAACATGAAATGATATAACTGCCTTCCTATGATTCGAAGTATAACTGTATTCTTTGAGTATGTTGAATGTTAATTTAGACCCAGGAAAACCAAATGTTACACAACTGAAAGGTTTCATAACTGTAATTTATGTATGCCCCCTCAACAATCTCCCTATGTCTTTAGTCTTCGCCTCTCATGATTTGACCAGAAGGTTTCACGCCTATAGTTTATGTGTGTCCTTCAATAGTCTCCTCAATTCTTCAATCTTGGCCTCTACATGATTCAGTCAAAAGGCTTCAAGCATGTAACTTATGCATAATCCTTCAACAACCTCAAACTTCATAACTATACCTGCACATGAAACAAACTTATTAGCATAAAAACCTGCTTTGTTTTCAGATACTTCTCTTGCCTTTGCATCTTTTAATGCTTTTATTTGAATAACCATGTTGTAGGAACATTAAGTAGTGTAGAGATAATTGGAATGGTTTCCATTGCTCAGTTTGTATGAATTGGCCCTCCTCTTTTACATTTTGCAGATCTATTCCCAGAGGGAGATGCGGGCTCAAATCTTCTTGAACATTCAGATCGACGATCCTTCCATTCAGGCAATGCAGGCACTTCCCCTTATTTTTCTAGTACTTTTATGTTTATGCAATGTGTTTATTCAGTAATTATATTAGGAGCTAGCATGCCTTGTGTGGTATCTATATGCATTGTATCAAGTACTGTTTAAAATTTGAACATTTTGCACCTTATCAAAACAATTATAAAATATATTTCAATAAAGTATACTATTTTGGTACTTGTATTTATCTTGAATAAAATATGATCAATTTCTCTTGTTTATTGATTTTTGTAATTTACTTTCTGCATCCAAACCATTCTATCATATGTATAATCAGCAACTTAAAACACAGTGTAGTTTATAAACAAGCTTGACATAGCAATTTAGGAGGTAGGCTAAATTGGTAACATTTTTGGCGACCTCTCAGGGGTGTTTGCCTACTAAACGGTAATAGACCAGCTGTCTTATGCATATCCATTGGGTATCAAAGTAGAGTTAAAGGTTGGTTAGATGCTTTTGTAGACATATAAGTGGAGCTTTAAAAATTGGGTTGTCATTCAGTTGGTTCATCAAAGGTGGATTTAACCTTTATCAATTCGGATAGTAAGTCCTCTTGAAGGTGGCTTTAACCTTCACCCTTCAAGAAGTATGCTTAGGCAGTGAGCCTTTTTTTCTATATCACCTCTTAGCAGGGTTATCAACCTTTTAACAGGGATTTTATCCTTTAATAGGGATTGATGTACTAAATTCTTTGTATCGACTCCTAACAAGGTCAGGTCTCCTAACAGGGAGATTTTCATATTAGTGCATGATCTTCTAGGTATCATCCCCAACGGAGTTTTTCCCTCAACAAGGTTTTCCTCAAGAACAAAAATAAAATATCTTGTGTCTTATCGAGTTGGCTTATATCTTGTTCATATTGTTTTACATTGCTATATCTTTCATTGGTGATTTGGTCGAGAAGTTAGAAGTTTATGGAAATTGCAAACAACTGATTCAACCCCACCCCCCGCCACCTCAATTGTGTTGTGAGGATTGTTATTCTTAACAATATATGGGTAGCGGTACTGTCAAATGTTGAGAGTTTGGCTCCCTAGAATAGGTTGCATAGTGCGATCACAATCTTGCATTGGGAGAAGACTCTTAGGCATCCTTCCAAGGACCACCTAACATTTGTTAATTATAAGCTTCAGTTCTCTTTATGGTGCTGACATTGTCAAACTCTAATGAATATGGTTGTACATCTAATCTTGAAGAGCCATTTTGCATTAAATTTGTTAGTTGAAGAGAACTATTTGTTTTTATGCGTTTCTCCAACAATCCCTAAGTTATACTATTTGGCCCTCAGACTGAAACCCTAGGAAGAGGTCCTAATAATTCATCTCAATGTTCACTGGCATAGAAACCGATGTGCTACGAATAACATATTGACACCACCTGTGGGAATGGAAAACATAATGCTCTTCAACCCATAATCACCCATTTGCAACATGAGGTTGTAGTAGTTAGCTTAACAGCTGTCTTTGCCACCATCTCATGTTATAACTTGGAACTTCTGTGCAGGGTAAATGCAGTTGAGATACATTATGCTGATTTGTGGTCAATGAAATTACGGGTACTACTAGAACCAATCAATTTGTGACTCTTCTCTTCAAGAATCCTCTTACCTTGAGAATTTATGGTATAGTGCCCACAAAAACCTAAAGAGCATGATAAGAAATGTTGGCTGGACTAAAAATGGATCCTCTTCTATATCTGGCTCTGAGGCCTACTCTTTCAAATCTGGTACTCCCTTGATATAGAGTAATTAAATTTCAACACATGTATGACCTCTCTTAGATTTGTTGCTGAAGTTAAAGCATCAAACCTTGGCCCTTGTTTTGTCAATTTGTTGAGGTATTAATCTCATTGGTTGTAGAGTGAAGGATGTTAGTACCAAAAAATTGTGATGTTTTCATGACTGCTAGTTGTTTGCTCCTATACCACAGCCTTTCATCATAGCCTGCTTTCTATTTTCTGGGTCAACAAAAGGAAAGTTCCATTAGGTTCTTCCTCTTGCCAATACTTTATCACAAATATAAGTTTTCTCTTGAGATATCACAAAACTATAAAAGACTTGCACCATGGTACATAGTTAAGTTTGTAAAAGGAAAAAGAGCACGTGAAAATTTGGTTATTTTGGAGCTCTAAAAGCATGCATATAAAGACCAAACCCAAAGAAGAAACAAACATGCACAGAGAAACATAAATAATACCTTATCTGACATTGGTGATTGAGTAAACTTTTCATAGTCAAAATTTTGGAAGTTTTCGAAAGACATCTCTGGGTTATCACCACATACAATACATTTTGGAGATCTCCCCCTGAGCTTGACCTGCACTTAATAATAGCTCAATATCAGATGTTACAGTTACAAAGAAATATAAAATCAAGGGCAAATATTTGAATGTGTTGTAATGAGTGCTAAATACATTACAAGAAATAAGAATATGGAATATTAGCATTATGAGGAAGCAAAGCTAGAAATCCTAGCATTAAAATTTGAACATTAAGGTGGGTACAGATCTTACATGGTTACTATCCTATAGTTTGATAAATAGATCAAACAGTAAGAACTTTGTCTTAATAATGACGTTCAAAAAGGATAGATCCAGTCATTTGAATGAACATATTGCTCGAGAGTTGATATCCAACTACAGTGCCTGCTAGATACATAACTGAGCAGAGAAGACAGTTCTATAGAAAAATGCACAATAATGGAGCGTGACTAAAAGATTCCATTGATTAGACAACACCTTGATAAAGGAATGCATATCTCAAAATCAAACCTAGGCCACATCCCTTACAAAAATTATAATTAAAAGAAAATTATCATTTGAATACTTAAGAGTGATGACAATTTGTTCCATAATTTGAAAAATATTGGAATGTTGTATGCAGTATGCACATTAAACTGAACAAAGCCTTGTATTCACAAAACTGTCACTATTAAATGAGCCACCTGGTTCTAAGAAGAGCTCTCCTCTGGTCAATATCAACTTATACTAAACAATTTGTTCCAACCAAACTGCTTTGGGGTTAGTGACAGTTATGTCTAAGTGGGCATTCTCCACCAAGAACTGTTATAGAAAAAATCATCTAATGTAGCATAAACCTTCAACATATAGAACTGAGTTCTATAAAATGCAACAACCTTCCATGTCATTTCATCCTAAAACAGTCCTAGAGTTTGTTCCCCAATAAGTTTCACATTCCACATGTTATGTTCAAGAACAATAACATTAAGATAGATTACAAACATAAGCATCTCCCATATAATATCATAAAGCATATCTCATTCATGTCTTAGTAAATAACTTCTCCAAGGATGTAATGAATTACCTTTAACATTGTAAAGATTACCTTTGTTCTAATTCCATTGTTACAGATCACCTTCCCTAGATTCACAAATACCAAAGTTGCATGGATACGGATACGGTATTGGGTACGGATATGGCCATTTTTTAAGACCACCAATATGGATACAGCTGGACACAACATTAATAAATAAAACATACACATATATTTAACATAGTTTATAAGTGTTATTATAGGAGATCTTAATTACTTCAAAAGCAATATTGACACATAAATATTTATAAGTTAATTTTAACACTTCACAATATGTAAAGATACTAGAGTTGCATTAGAAGATAACCCAAAAACTGGGTTTCTGAAATAGATAAACATTTTATTTGTCTTTCTCATTTGGTGCAGGTTTTGTTTAAACCATTTTTTTTTAAATTGCTTTAATAAAGTTTTTTTGAAATCAAATTTGGGAAGATTTATGTCAAATCTTTTAAAAAATCAAATCCCATAGTATTTGGCATGGTTGGAAAATCAAGTTTTTTTAGGCAGACATAGGTACAATATTTGACATGTATCCGGGCAGTATTGGATACGTTTCCAAATTGGATATGGGGATACGAGTGCCCAAGGAAGGACAAAGGAGTTTCCGGCAACTCTAACAAATACACAATGGAATCAAAGGATGTAAAACATGATAGCTTTCAAAGAGTTTGAGAACCTGTCAACACAAACATTAGAAGGATTACTAGGTAATTCAACTAGACAATAACACATAATAACACATAGTTCGTATGAAACCACTAAACAAAAAAAACAGATGGGCTCTCTAGTACCATTGGAGACCATCATCAAATCACAACTAAAGATTTTCCCCATTGACTTCATTGTTATAAAGGAAATGCTGATTTGGGAACCCGCTTGACATGTCTCCAATGCTACCTTAATCAACTGACAATAAATAAATCAGGAAGAGACAATTACTTCTTACATTGCATTGAGGGCTTCATTTGTTCATTGCCTCGGGAAACCTAAGGGCTTGACTGAACCAACAAAAAGTTTGAGGCCTTTGTATCTTGACGTATTAGTTATCCAAAGACATTACTTATCAATGCCTCATGAGTTGTGGCCTTTTCTGTTTTCAAGAAGCATACTACCTGGTGGTGCTTAAAAATTTACAACTAATATTTCATGTGGATCAAACAGTTCACTAAACACCTATTCAAGGGCTTCAGTAAACTAAGCCACATGTGCTAATGACTTCAGAGACATGAGTTCCTTGGGGACTTCATTGTCAACACTTACTGCGATGACTTCACAAAACCATAAGCCAATAATACTATTCCAAACATAAAATTCTAGAAGTTATAATTAGTGAAAAATATTAAACTTGTAGTCAATATGTCAAGATTTTTTAAATAAACAACATTAAATAATAGTCACCATTTTTACAACTGTCGAAAAATGAGCTTTATTACAATTAGATGTGTGGCTCAAATGGAATCCTAGAATTGTCACCTAAGAGATGATCATATACCAAGATTGAAAGGCTACTTAAGTAACGATCAATAAGAAAACAATAATGATGAGTTTCTTGTAACCATTGTAGTCGGTAAATAATTGTAAATGAGCCGACGGGTAAGATAGTATGTATTATTTGTTATGTAGCCGACTTGTGCCCAACGGGTTCCTTCGGGAACCTTCCAAAAGGCCCTTCAGTGAGTATATATACCCCCTTCGGAAAGCATTGTAATCATCATCAAGCATAATGTAATGTTCTAGCATATGCAAATAAAGGAAGAAGTTCTACTATTTCCATCTATTGTTTGTGTGCATCAATCAATTAATCTATGTGGTAAACATTTGGCGCCGTTGCCCGATGGACCTGGTACGACGATAGACGGATGAAGACTAAATGTCAAATCAGTTGAACAAGAATAAGAATAAGTTGAAGGAAAAGGATGAATTACGTGCAGCGCAGGAAAATTTAATTTTGGCACAACAGGCTAAACACAGACGGAGATTTCAGCAAGTTACTGACGGACACAAAAGCACTAAAAAATTGTTGGAAGAGACTCAACAGCGGCTCGATTTGGTGGAAGAAGAAAGGGAGGAGTTTTTGAACCTATATATGCTGAGGGAAGCGAATCTAGACGGAAGGGGATTGACTTGCACGGCTCGGAGTGTCGAGGGAGCACAAGCGTGGAGTGAACTCTTCGTCCGAGATATACTGCCGGAAAAGACAACTTCGGTTGATGAAAACCCTTCTTCACAAAACAATGCAGATGTCGAAAACAGCACGGGTGTTGGAAATAGCGCAGGTGTTGGAAACAGTGCGGGTGTCAAAAACAACGTGGGTGTGCGAAACGTGGATGTGAATAGTGAAACAACGCAGGTACACAACAAAACCCACAACATCCAATAATAATGGCAAGACCAAAAGAAAAGTTGCCTAAATTTGATGGTGAAGGAACCGCCGATCCGATTCGACATTATACAACATGTGAAACAATCTAGAGGGCGAATGGCATAACAGATACAAACGAATGGGTCCGACAATTCCCAGCCACCCTACGGGGTGTTGCAATTGATTGGTTTACTGATACAGATCCACAAAAGTTAAACAGTTGGGATAACATTAAGGAGTTTATCGCAAAATTTCAAACACTGCGAGACGATAATGAGATTGTAGTGGAGATATTCAATACTAAGCAGGAAAAGAATGAAACAATCTGAGTCTTTGCCAGGAAGTTGAAGGACCTAATCAATAAAATGGAGAATAAGCCAGCTGATGGGCTACAGAAAAGATGGTTCATTGAAGGCCTTCACCCGAAGCTACGAAAGAAGATGAAGATCGTGCCACCATCAACATATAATGAAGTGTACAATCGGGCAATGAACCTCGAAAGTGAGTAGAAGACAAAGAAGAAGAAGAAGAGTAGCTCGTCCGATTCAAATGACGAGGAACCTTTAGGAGAAGATAAAAGCGATGATGAAGGCAGCAACAAGAAGGTCCGCGCTCTTCAAAAGGACATGATTCGGATGATGAAAGAGTCCAAGAACATGCACAAGGAGACCAAGGGCAATGAGTTATGGTGCACGGAATGCAAGAAAGAAGGCCATACAAAGGGATCCTGCCCGAAAGATCAATTTTGTGAGATTTACCAGATCATGGGACATTCGATAAAGGAATGCCCTTTCAACCTAAAATCAAGACCACCACAGCAAGTGTTCCTCATGCAGGAGGCGTCCGCATCAGGAGGGAGCGGGAACACCAGTACGGAAGTTGTCACATCGGGTGGATACAGAAATAACTGGCGCAGTCAAAACAACAACAACAACAACAATAGCGGCAACAACAATAATGGTGGAAAGAGTCGAATTTAGTATGATGCGAATGGTCGGCCGATAGTTCAATGCCGCGCATGCAGTCTGTGGGGTCACTTCGCCCGAGAGTGCACAACAGTGAACACACCAAAGTTGCTATGCCGATGGTGTGGACCTGGCAATCATGACGATGCTAAGTGCCCGAAGTCTTGGGTAAACTTGATTACCGTCGGGATGGACGAGGAAGAAGTTTTGGCAATCACTTGGAAGCAAGTGAAGCTATACCTCGATCCGACGGAGGAAAAGAAGAGACTAGAGGAAACACGGGTAGAGATCCAAAGAGCAACGACACACCTAAAGGACACGACTGGTACCTCTGCACGGAACTGCGTAGAACAAAACATTGTACGGAAAATATTACAAACCGAGGTACCCGTCAGGACAAATGATCTATTGCTCACTATGCCTTAGCTCCGATCGGCACTCAAAAACATTGTTCCCACTGCTAAACTACCAAGAGAACATGGAAGGTAGCAGGAAAGTGGAGCAAATACAGCAAACAAAAAAGAGAAGGAAAGTGGTGCAAGTGCAAAAGATCTGATACTGTTAGCCCTCTCATCTGGACGCCATCCGACAGTCGTCGAAATGGGAATTCTCGAGATTGTATTGACGGAAATGATTGTGGATGGAGGGTTCGGTGTCAATGTGTTACCCGAAGACACCTGGAAAAGGTTGGGACAACTGACATTATGGCCACCTACATTCTAGCTGCTAACGGCCGATCAACATGGAATCAAGCCATTGGGAGTCCTAATAGCACAACCAGTGACGATTGGAACATAGCCATTTTTTGTTGAATTTCGTCGTGATCCCACTGAAGCGGAGAGGATATGATGCCATTCTGGGCCGGGGGTGGCTGATACAAGCCAAGGTGAAGCACGATTAGAAGAAAAATACTTTATCACTTGAAAGCAAAGGGTGGAAGTACGTCATTGATCTACACACTCAAATGGTCGGGGAAGAAGCTCTATCGTCAGATTCTGAAGAAGAAGAGGATGAAAGGAGGCAGAATATGGAACCATATCAGGAGGGAGTCCTGCGGTTGGAAGGAGGATTAACAGGCGACGATCTGGATTCGATGAACGGTCTTTACCACTCGCAGATAGAGGACTACGAACTCTTTTCGAGCTGTAATATGTTAAGGGTAGATGAAGGTGAGAAAGAAAAGAGAAATGAATGTCCGAAGGAATACAGAGAAGCGGCAGAAGGAAAGGCAGTTGGGACTGAAGTTGAAGGAAAGAACATATAGTACGAACCCACAAAAAGGAAAGATTCCACTGTACGACCACGTAGAAAGGAAATGTTACGTCGAACCACAGATATAACAGAAAGGTGCCGGCAGCAAGGAAAACACATCATACGGTCTACACAGGAAACAGAGAGGAAGGGTTTAATAAAAGTTGCAGCAGTATGGAGTGGAGGTGTTATTGATGGCAAAAAGGGGTAGCCGACAGAGTCCATCGTACTGAGCTTCGGGAACAAACTGGGTGATATGGAAAACCAGAGGAAGAGATCATGTACCTTAAATAAACTAGATGAGTGACGACTGCAGGCACAATGGGCCACAGAAGTTACACAAAACGAGCGGAAGAGATGGCAGGAGAAGTTAAAGTATGACGGACGGAACAAGATCAAACCAGGCAAGTTTCAAGTGAAATGGATCAGCGTGCCGTATCAGATTCGGGAAGTGGGTGATAACGGAGCAATAAAATTATGGATACTAAATGAAAAGAAAGTGGCCGACACAGTGCATAGATCGAAGATGAATGTCTACCATGAAAGAAATAACGCACCTCCGTAGACGAACAACCGAGAAAAGAATGACTGTAAGTATTGTATATATGTAAATATTGTACATATGTAAGATCAATAAGGACATGAAATTTTTTTTTTAAAAATTTAATTTTTAAAAAATAAAAATATAAAAAAAAAAAGAGAGCAAGTCACAAAGTCACCGTACGGATTTTTGAAGCACAACCACTATACGGATTTTCAAAGCCCAGTCACTATACAGATTCTTTAAACCTGGTCATCGTACGGCTTTTAAGGTGGATATAGTAGGCCAACGTACGGATTTTTCAAAGCATTAATTTTGGAGATTACTGTACGGATTTCCCTTATACATTTGGTGTATAGATTCTGAAGTCTAAAGATTGTGATGCTGTACAGATTCATGAGTGTATAAATGGTCTAGTTCACCGTACGGATTTATATGATTCCAGTTCACCGTACGGCTTTATAAGATTTAACTTGGTGCACGAGTTTTTTAACTTGGCGTACAGATTCTACACTGGGCATACGGATTGTGCACTTGGCGTATGGATTCTGAGCTTGGTGTATGGTTAAGCTTTCCAGATTGGCGTACGATTTTCTCATGCTTGTATGGATTTTAAATTTTTTTTTGTATGTTTGCAATATAGGCCGTACGGATTCCATGAAAATGAATTGCCCTACGGTTTTCTGAAGGCTGGATTCTCTATTGTTTGTCGTACGGACCTTCAAATGAATTTCCTGTTGAGTCAACCACTTGTTCACTATACAGAATCTCTAAGGTTGTCACCGTACAATTTTTTTTAATAGAAATTGTTGTACGGATTTTCAGTATACATCTGGGCATACGGATTTCAACCACAGTTCGTAAAGTTTCAAACACAGAAAGTTTTCTATTTAAAAAAAAAAAAAAGACGACAGTTTGAAACAGTTCGGAATGAGTAATGCATGATGCCAGAGGGAAGGGTAGACATAAGCAATTGCCAGAAAGAGTGTGGAATTAGAAGAAAATGATAGAAATAGTGTGTTCCATGCAATTTTGTGTGAGTTTCGAAGTGCCCCAGGACCTCGCTGGGGGCGTTGTCCCCTAGAACCCCAGTCGTTGCGGATTATCAGTCGTGGGAAGTATGACCAGTTGATGAGACCTAGAGCTACCGCAGGCATGGAGTGTTTGTGTACCAGAGGCACTTGGAGTAGGTGTTGGACGTAAGGCTGTCTTGGTGGATGCATAGAGAGCTCGGGAGGAGCTGATCATCCAGTTGGAGGCAGTACAGCGACACTTGGCTCAGTGTATCCAGGAGTTGGAAGTAGACTAAGCAACATGGGTGGCCATCAATGTCAGCTAAGGAGACAGTATTGTGTTAATAGAGGCTGCAGATGCAACGTAGTTTGGAGATCAGTTTGGTGCAGGCACGAGACAAACGTGAAAGTGATGTGGCAGAAGCAAATTTATCTTGTTGTACTTAGTCAATTAATGAATTTTGTTTGTTAATTGTCTTAGATATTTTGTAATTGTTGTCCGGAGACAACTGTTCTTTTTGGGGGGGATGGTGTAGTCAGTAAATAATTGTAAATGAGCCGACGGGTAGGATAGTATATATTATTTGTTATGTGGTCGACTTGTGCCCAACGAGTTCCTTCGGGAACCTTCCGAAAGGCCCTTCGTGAGTATATATACCCCCTTCGAAAAGCATTGTAATCATCAAGAAGCATAATGCAATGTTCTGGCATATGCGAATAAAGGAAGAAGTTCTGCTATTTCCATCTATTGTCTATGTGCATCAATCAATTAATCTATGTGGTAAACAACCATGTGAGATGTGCACTCACCTTATGCCCCGGTTGGAATTCGCTAGTTCCTTTTTGCAAAACTAGACATTATTTTAGCTTCAAAAACCAAACATTTGAATTCAAAACTTGTGCCATGACTGAGACAAATTATCCCCTCCAGTGTGCATTACTTAAAGTGTCAACATGGTTTTTCTCAACATACTTATCAACAGTGTAAAGTAGCTATCTCTAATGTTCTGGGTCTCATTACTAGACTTGTCATTCAAGAAGAAGCCTTACCTTCTCCCTAAAAGTTCTAATATTATTAAGAAACTTTGAACCAACACTCATCTCATATTAACATTAATGTTGATAACTTATGACAAAATGGGACTTACCACATTTATCTTGTCATTCCCAAATTCTCTAAAAGTAGTTATGATATGTTTTTATATATATACTTATATGCTTTACACGTGCAAGCAGAAAATAACTGTTGCTTATTATTTAGCTATGAAACAGTATCAACTAAAAAGTAATATATCAAAATTTATTAGCATTAAATAATACATGCATAACCTTATGTTACTAGGTTCTTCTGAACCTCGCCACACCCAACCCCAATGCATATTATGAGATTCTTCTAAACACCCGCCCTCCACCCCCTACTATACCCGTGTGACGACAGTTCTGGTTCTGGTCAATTACTGATTCGTCACAGAGTCCTCCCAGAATCCTTGGGCACCTAGAGTTCCTAATGGATCTTTCTATGAATGAAGTACATTGATCCAAGGGTTCCCAAGAGAGACCCTAGGCATACCTAGTCTAAACCCAAGAGGACCCAAGGGCTGCCACAATAGAAAAAGAAAAGAACTATTATTTTTTTTAAACATTTTTACAAACAAAAAAAATGTCTACATTTTTTAATTTCGTCCTCAAGTGATAAATGGGCCAAGATGTCATATGTTATGAAGGTTTGTCAAATAAGAAACTTGATTACAATGAGCTGATGAGGAATTGGTATCTAAATAACAAGTGTTTTGACTTGGGTATTATTATTGAACATGTGAGAAAATATCTTTAGACACAACTTGTACAGTTCAGGGCTAGTGAGTGTGGCATTATAAATTAATGCGATTCAAGTGGAATTGAACCAAATGTTAAAAATTTGATGCTTTTGATTAGGACTTTAAAGACTATTAAATATTGGTTCTAATATTAGTTGTGTATTGAAATTTGATAAATTATTGAATTATTAAAACACTAGTATTTTCATTTTACAAATTATGAGGTTTCATTTCTTTTACTGCAATTATGAGTATCAATGTTTTTATATTATAACTTTCAGTTTCAATACATATACACACACATTGATTTATATAAATATAGATAGATAAGTGTGTCTGTCTATATATCCCATACACATACCCAAGGGGAAAAGTTACTGCACCACTGTACCAGGTTTTGGTTCTTGTACTCAAAATCGATAAATTAAGCATAACTTTGTTGTCCTATACTCCTTTACATAAGCCATAGGAGCACCAAAAGCTAGACACTAGGTCTTTGAAGCCCCTTTAGAGCAATTTCTACAACGAATACTTTGATAAATCACTTCAGTAGTCATCATATGATATCGATCTTTAGAAATTTGCTCCATACCAAGAAATATGCTAATGGAAAACCCAAACTTTCTCTAAGCTAGAAGGCTATCTAGCTTGTTGTAAGACCCCTCTTCATGTGTGAATAATGCAACTCCGCTTTCTTAAAATATTTTTAATTATTACTACTTAGGTCAAATTGATGATTATTAATAATGTGCTTTCCATTGAACTCATTGGTGACTTATTAGATCTCTCTCTCTCTCTCTCTCTCTCTCTCTCTCTCTAAATACATGTTGAAAAAGTGTCATGGAAGTTATAAAATTGCATGTTTCTGTCAGGAAGTGTTGCATGGGAAACCATTATAAGTTATTTAAGTCATGACAAGTTTTATCATCCTTGTATATGTGATGAGTCTTCTATGTAATGTCCCCTTTTCTAGCCATTATTTCCGGATGAATTGTTAGCTCTTTTCTCCATGGTTTCGCGTGCTAACCAAGACTTTATAGGGGTCAGCATGAGATTTCACCAAAGCATTTCCAATTCAAGGTTAATCGGAGTTGAATCGATATGATTTCCAAATAATTGCTATTTATAGTAAGTCACCGGGATTTTGTCTTTTGGCCATTTCAGTATTGGACTTGGAGCATATCACTGAGAGCTTTCTGGCAATCTATCATGCATGGATTTCCAGGTATGATTGGTTATTGATTTTAATGCTAGAAGATTTATTAGTCTATTACTATGCCACTTATTTATTAAGAAAATATGTTAAAATTAAAGTGGATTGGTAAAAGACACAAAAAGAAATATGAAGAGACATGCAAGGGAAACTGAAGAGTCACAGGGGTATGTTACAAAAGGACTTGCAAAGGTTCATTCTCTTCAGACTTGGTTTATGTTATTGGATTTTCTTCTCTCTTGGAGATTCCTGAAAAGATTCAACTTTTAGAGCTTTGAGGATGGACACCCTCATGCTTGAAGGCAATGGACAAAAACCCATTGTCTACTAGTGATATCACACAAGTATCTCACTTGTGCTTAAATCAATTTTCTAGTTCCCCAATCTGACTGTTATTTCTGTATTTAATATAGGATTTTGGCATTGTTCTGCTGGAGATTAATGTAATATTCATTTCTGAAAATATACTTTCATTTGGATATTTTCTGGAATTTTTACTGTTTAGTGTGGAATCTGTTGCAAAACATTATTTGTATAAAATTTCAGAAATTTTCTTTGAGAAATTTGGGCAAATATCTAGTTGGGGATGTTATAATGGTATCAAACCTCGTTTTCCTACCAGCTTGTGAGGTTTATAAAATTACAAATAAGTGCAACTCAAAGTTACCAGAGAATTGGTGGAATCTATATCAAAAAAAAATCTTGAAATAATCACTTGTTTATCAACTGCATTTGCTCTGCGTGGAATCGCTTTAATTCTGAAAGAAATATTGATTTATTAATTTGGGCCTTTCGACATATTTTGGTGCAAACAGTGACTAATAATTATGAAGGTGGTTGTGAAATAGTTTAATATCTGGAGTTGAGTTTAAAAGCCATAATCTATGGTTTAACATTGTCGTGGATAAATATATTGAACATTTTTTTGTAACAAGGTGATTGCAATCTTAAAATTTTATATTTCAGAATATTTATGTTTGATTGATATAAAGATCATAGTTTCACAAGAGGAATATTTTTTGTATACCGAAAATTGATAAAGGTTGTATTTGCAGGAGTTTAAGTTTTATATTTTGTGAAAATATCAATTTTTTTATAAAGCTCTTATCTTTGTAAAATCCTGATATAAAGATTTTCTAAAATAAATCGCAGTGGGTCCCAATCCTAGGGTGACTTCTTCAGACTTTATAAACTTCCACATTATTTTGGGTCTAAGCAAATAAAGATGGACGAATATAATTAAAGTGTCCAACTCATGATTATGTTATGAATACCAAAGTGAGGTGAATATAATATAGGAGCCGAATTCTAATTTCATGTTTGGTGTTTCAAGTTAGTGGTAGACATAAAATTTGATAAATTTCTTTTCCTTTTTATCTTTTGAAGTCTCTGCTTCAAAGCTAGAATGCTCACCGTAAGAAATCTAGTAGACCTATTTTACATGAAGGTCCTATTTTGTTAATTGTTGAGTATTGTAAGGCCAGATTTCCTAGGCCTCTGTTAACACTGTGAAGGGGAAGAGAAGGGCTGAAGAAAATATCCTGGAGGGTGGTAATGGTAAGAAGGGAAGGAAGGTCCTCCAATCTGGGAAGATTACCAAGGTCTCTTTAGGAATGGAGACTGATTCTGGGGATGATTCGGAAGAGGAGGATTTGGTGGATAAGGGGTCTTCACACAGGGATCATGTGCTGGGACATGCTACTAACAGTAGGGGTTGTGCTTCGAAAAAATCCAATGGCTACTCAGCGAGCACTGAGGAGGTTTCTACTAAGAACAGCCAAAAGAAGGGTAAGGGCTCGAGAAGTTTATCGGCTACGAATGAGGAGGCTACTGCAGGGGAATCCAATCTTGGGATTAACCAGGAGAAGAACATTGAGAAGGTAGATGGCGTTGCTGAGGATAACAAGAATAAAGGTAATAATGAGGTTAATTTTGTGAATGAAATGATAGAAAACAATGAGGGTATTGTTGTCACCCCTTTGAATGAGGAAATAGATAATACTAGAGTCCCTAATGTGAAAAATGATGCAAGTCCCACAGACACTGGAGCCAATCAGGTTACTCAGGAGATTATTGGGGAGAAGGGTATTGGTGATGAGAAGGATAAAGTGGAGGTTCCTAGGGAGGATGGGGGTCAAAATAACAATGCCATTCCTGAGGTTGCGGCCAATGATCCTGTGCTTGATGATGTTGAGATCACTCTCTACTATTTACAATGCTCCTGTGGCTGAGGATGTTCATGCCGCTAAAGAGGTCGTTGACTGCTTCCAGAATAAGGAGGATAAAGGTTTGTCTTCGTTGCACAATCTTCAGGCTGAAAAGGAGCTGAAAAGAAGGCTTGAATTTCTTAATAAAGCCAAATTGAGAGCGTATAATTCTCTTGCTATGGATACTTGGGTTTATAACAAATTTAAGTATCTGCAGAAAATTGTTGAGGTGCTGCAGGGGAAGCTAGATGAAGAAGTCATGAAAAGGAAGGAGTTGTAAGCTAAAGTTGGCAACATTCTAGAAAAGCTCTTGGAATATGAGGGCAACCTTCATCAACTACTCAAGTCCAGTGAGCAAAATATGCAGAATGTCACTTCTAGTCTCCTTGAGGTTGCAACAAAGATTGGTAAAGGGTCTACTGAAGAGGCTATGGCCAAAGGTTCTCTTGCTAGTACTCTGAGCGCTGGTCTGGTCGAATGGACTAGGGTAGCACAAGGAAATCTAATCCAGTGTCTACTACCTCTTCTGTCAAAGATATTGTTGAGGAGGTCGCTGGTATGGGTAAGCATCTGACCAATGTCCTTAAGGAGCTGGTCTAGTATTCTTCCTCCATTGCTGTATGTTTTTTGTTTGTCCTTTGGTTCTTGTTACTAGTCATTCCTACTGGTATTTTGTTCTTTTTAGCAGTCTTTTTGGGTGTTTTAGGCCCCCCTAGGGGATTTGGCCTTAAATGTTTATCTCACGAAATATGTTGCAGGGGGTTTCAGGTCTCCTCAAAACTTGTTTCTTTGTCTTTTGTTGGAGGTATTGGTATATATTGAAAATATTTAGTATTTTGATGTAAGGGGTTTCGGGTCCCCTAAAAATCTGTTTTTCTTTAATCCAAAACTTTGCCTTCTCCTAAAATACTATGTTATCTTTTCACCGCAATTTGTGAGTACATCAGAAATTTAAATGTGGTTTGAAACAAAGGAAATACTATTCACCAGATTACATAAAACATAACACTTGATTGATTGAAATCACCAACTATGTATTGAAGTAGAAGTAAAGTAATCCAAGTGACAAACCATGGCAACTATTTCAATGGTCAGAAAATAAAATGAAGATAATGGCAAATTTGAAAAAATATTTGCTCTCAAAAGAATTTAACGACACATTCAATTCTGAACCAAGGGACTTGCAAAAAGAACATGAAGTGGGAAATTTTCTGTATATTATTGGCTTACAATTGGAGTTCATAAAATTCCGAGGTGGTGTTCACTTCAAGTTGGAAGAATTAGAAACATATTTGTTGAAAGTAGACCGGGCAGATTGGAGACTTCTTAATAGGGTCTTGCAGCCCTCAATGCTCATTTTGGTGCAATAGAAGTTTATGGAGCATCCACATAGAGATGTTAGGCTTGCAGTGGCTTCATGTCTTTTGAGATTCCGATAACCATACCTATAGCAGCCTATAATGATGATGTGTTGAGGAGATTTTTGCAGCTAATTGTAAAAAACAACATGATGACAAAGGCCCTGCTTTTGTTAAGAGGGTTAAGATTTTAGAGACTATGACAAAGGTCAAAACATTTTCCATTATGATTGACCTTGAATGTAATGATTTGATTCTTCACATGTTTCAATGCTTCTTAGATGAAATCAAGAAGTATCATCCAAACAATGTGAGAGCATGTATGCAACCATCATATCCTTAGTCTTAGACAAGGATGATGAAATATGCAAGCAAATGCAATCTGAATTGTTAGCCATTTGGAGAGAAACAAATTGTATCACGTGTTGCTTATGAATTCTCCAAAAGATTTATTGAGCGTAAAATTGAAAAGTTCAAGGAGCACATGACTGAAAATGAATTACTCTCAGTAGGTTTACACATTGCAGGATTTCCTAAAGTGGGCAAAAACCAAATGAGAAGCCAAGAGACTTGGACACCTAATCATGTTTGTGGGGACAGTAATGAAGATAAGGCAGCCAGAAAGGTTCAAAACAGCAACAAAGAAGATATGAATTCCACAATCTTGTCCCAACAAAATAACACAAATGTGGTGATAAGATGGATTCACTTGTTACTAATAAGAGATATGCAAATCTCTATATTGGTGACTTGGAGGTGGTTATAGACAAAGATCTTAAAGAGGATGATCTTACTCAAGGAGAAAGCATGTTGGAGACTTCAAAAGATGAGACTTTGATTGAAAATGATGACATAGTAGAAACCTTGTCCTTGCATAAAAATCAATCAAAATGGGAGTTTGAGGCCTACGATGACATTGATGACACCCTTGTGAGGAGTGCTCGATCATGTGTTCTTTATAGCAGCAACTCATTATGTGATGATAGTAATTTAGAGGACCTTCCAGGATGATGGTGTATTGAATGACCAATCAGAAATGCACTTCACAGTCACAATGATGAGAAGTGCACTTTAAAGAAGCAGCTGAAAGTTACAAAAGATATGATTGTTGCAGCCTTACTGTGTTATGATGACACTCATAGGACCATTGAGTATCTCTACAAAAAGGCTTAAATGGAAAAGGGGAGAAAGGGAATTTGTTGATTTATAGGGGGTCAAAGTAGCCTTTGAGTCTTTGAAATCAGATTATTTATGTCTACTTTCAGACAAGGATTGCATTTTAAAGGTTGATATATATGTTGATCAATTGAAGAAGAAAGAGGATGAGATTAATGAGCTTAACGAGGAGCTCAATGTTGCTCAAGAAACATTAGATAACACTCGAGTTACCCTTCAAGAAGCAGAAAATCGGAACTTGGCCACTAGTCAATTCAGGGAATAGGAGAACAGGGAAAAGGACTGAGTTTTTCAGGGAGGTGATCAAGGAACTTGATAGCATTCAACGGACTTATGACTTGGATAGCTGCCCCAAGAGATCAAGTAACAAATTGTTGGAACTGCCAAAACTTCAATTTGAGTTGGAAAACATTCAGTCGATTGACAATTGCTCGATTGAGGTGGATGCTGATTTCACGTTTGATAATCCACTTTTTCAGCCCGATGAGGAAGTTCTTTGCAATTTCTTTGACAAGGATGGGGTTGATTGTAGGATTTGGGACCTAGGTACAATTTCCAGTGATGAGTCTTGATCACAAGATTGGAGTGGAGGAATGATTTCCATAGTTCGTATTGCTGCTCATTCTTTGATCAGCTTATACATGGTTTCAGATCCCAACTTACATATGAGTTGGAAGGATTTTATGCCCCAACAGCTGAATAGATCTTGGTGGAGGCTAAATGAGAGTTATATTTTGATCATCGGGGATGGGTTTTCAGCCTCTCCTTTACTCTTGACACCTATGAACTCAGAGACATTTCAGATTGATGATAGTAGTATTAGCCTTCCTGCGTCTTTGGTGTTGATCTCAGCTATTAAGCAGTTTGCTTCCTACACCAATAGTAAGGATGGGAAGTTATGATTTTCCGTAAGACAGCTGATATGTATTTCCATGGGAGATAACTCACAAATGGAGAGTTGTCCAGTGTTGATAGCTCCCTGAAATGCTTCTATCTCCTCATATTTGTTGGTCATGACAGCATGTAAATTTGGGGCCCTAGCAATAGTATGATCGATGCATTGTTCTTGTGGGGTATTGATGAGTGGCTTCACCATTCTAGATATGTTGTTTGTATCAAACTAGCACAGTGGCTTGGTAAAGCAACTCCCCTAAGGTTGGTATGGGATCCAGGCATTATGGTCACAGCATGTAGATACGTACTACTTGAGTATAATGAGCCCTGTTGGCTCATTCTCAATCTTTGTTGAACAATTTGTTTTTCGTTGAAAGTGTTATATTTCCTTGTGTTTTGCGATATATGATTTATGCAATTTTAAGATTATATAAATAACAATTCAAGGTAATAGAATTAGAACTCAAACTTCAAATACTTATCTATTCTAACTGAAATGCTTGGTGCAAACACGAATGTTATTTGATAGTTATAATGAAACAGTCTTAATTAATGCTGAAACCAGGAATATGCTAGGTGGATGTTTGTATCTCCAAACTAACCACATTGCTGTAGAAATGAGAATATCAATGCACAACAGTCTCACCAAAATGCAAACGCTACAATCCCAGCACCTAAGTACAGGGGCGTGAGTGCTGAGAAACCCTAACATGGCTTTTAATAATCCAAACCTGCTGGCTTGTATAGAGATCACAGCCTCCCTTTATCCACATGCTGGTTCTACCAGCGATGAACACAGCCTTGAATCACCATGATGATGTGCAGAATTAGTGCCAAACCCAACATTAATACCACTTAGAACCCCGGCCATCCAATCCAAGCTTTCACATTACACTTCCTACAATGATTGACTAAGCAAATTCAAATACCAGAATGTAGCAGCAGCGGCACAGTTCATTGGCATAATCAAACCAATTCAAAGTGCAAACAAATCAAGACATTTCTTCTCAGCTTGAAGAAATATTCTCAAACCCTTCACTTTGAGGTTAAAAACACAAACCAAATAATTAATTGAATGAATATACATTAGCACCATTCAATCCTCAGATAAATCTCAGACCAATTCTCAGCGGATAGAGCACAATTCACCTAGTGTTTCACAAATTCGAAGTGCTGAAATGGTGAAGAATTCACAATACTCCAACAATATTGAAACCCTTGTTTCAATCTCTTCTCCAAACACAAAGTGCAAATTAAATAATATAAGCAATAGAATAATGAATTCCTTCTCATGGACTGCTTTTTATAACATTTAAAAGCCAAAAATTCGCCATCACACCAAATGCCGTGTAGCTTCTTAGATACACCTTTCACTTAAAAGCTCACTGCTTTATACTTAGGCACATATTTGAATAATATAATTGTATACTCCCTTTGGCTCCAAAAATGACTGTTTCAACAATATAATGATATTCTGACACACAAGATCATTGTTTCTTGTGCCCAAGATTTAAAACTCTTCAACCCAGTTCCAATTAGCTATGACACTAAGGTGGCCAATATACAATACCAACAAAAATAGCAACCTCGGTGTATTTAGTAAAATAATAATCATTATTCACCCGTCTTTCAAAAATGACTAAAAAGGCATCAGAACCAAAATCTGACGGTAATTCACCCGTCTTTCAAAAATGACTAAAAAGGCATCAAAACCAAAATCTGATGGCACATAAGTGATCTTGATGAAGAAAGACTATGAATGAGCTTGGCAAGGTGACTTACTAAAAAATAAACACTCCCTCCAATATTCTTGGAACCCAAACTAGAAGCCAAAAATAAACACTGAGAGCATCATTCAACTCTAACTCATCTGAGCTCATCAAAACCATCCATTGACTTACTATAAAGAGTAAGTCCGACCAAACAGAGCCATAACACTCAACAGGGTCCTCTAATCACCAATATTAGCCAACAAGGACCCAGTAATAAGCTAAATCCATCCACCATCATGGTCATGCTAAAAAAGGGACATTACATTGAGGGCAAGCAATCTCTGGAAAGGGAGGGTTGTAATGTCCTCTCTTTCTATTCATTATTTCTTGATGAGTCATTAGCCATTTTCGCCATGGTTCCATAGGCTAACTAGGACTTTACAGGGGTTAGTATGAGATTTTGCCGAGGCATTTCTAGGTTCAAGCCAATCGGAGTTGATTTGATAGGGTTCCAACTTTTTAGATACTTACTATTTATAGTAAGTCAGCGAGGTTCAGTCTTTTTGCCATTTCAGTATTGGACATGGGAAGTATCACTGAGAGTTTTTTGACAATCTATCACACGCTTTTGCAAGCTTGATTGGTTATTCATTTTAATGTCAAAAGATTTATTAGTCTAATTTTATGCCACTTATTTATTAAACATGTAGATTAAAATTAAAGTGGATTGGTAAAAGACGGAGAAAGAAATATTAAGAGACAGGGAAGGGAAATCAAGGAGTCACAAGATGTGTTACAAAAGAACTTGCAAAGGCTCATTCTCTTTAGACTTGGTTTATGTTATTGGAGTTTCTTCTTTCTTGGAGATTTCTAGAAAGCTTCAACTTTTAGTAGCTTTAAGGACGGAAAACCTCGAACTTGGAGGGAGTGGACAAAAACCCATTGTCTACTAGAGATATCACATGGGTATCTCACTTGTGCTTAAATTTCTTTTCTAGTTTCCTAATCTGACTGTTATTTTTATATTTAAGATTGGATTTTGACATTGTTCTGTTGGAGATTAATGTAATACTCATTTCTGAATATATTCTTTCATCTGGATATTTCCTAGTATTTTTATTAGTTAATGTGGAATCTGTAGAAATTATTTGTTTAAAATTCCTGAGATTTCTTTGAGAGATTTGGGCAAATATCTGCTTGGGGATATTATATTCTAGCTCCACTTTTGCATATAGTATGTGATGAGAGAGAAAAAGCCCTATGATTACCATTCTTAAATTACCTTCTCGCCTCCATTTCTCTTATCCTTCTCACCCTTCCTATCATTATTGGTCTTAGAAAAGTTAAAGATAATTGACAAATTGCAAAAGAATTAAAACTACCAAAATTACTGAGAACTGTATAGATGCTAATTATTTTTATGGCTAAATTGTCAAGTGATATTTAAGGGAGGAAATCTCAAGTGAAATTGTAACTGTCCAATTGCATGGATGAGAGAATTGGTAACCAACAGTTACTGAATCATGTTGCTTAAAAATATTTTCTGTTTGTTAAAGATTGTTTCAAAGTATGGCCAATGGCCTATAGTCTACTTTTATCAAATTTTGGTTTGTTGGCCATAGGCCACAACAAACTGAAATCATATCATATTTTTATAACGGTTGGTGTATAGTTTAGTATATATATGTATGACATGAAAAGAAAATTATAATTAGTATATGTATGAACTCTGCTCCATTTGAAATATAAGCAAATGGTATTGTGTGTGTGCATGATTATCTCAAACTACTTTTCACCTCCATTTATGTTATCCTTCCTGTTTACCGCATAGGTTAATTAAGAAATGCACACAGATAATGAATAGCAGAACTCCTTAGATTATTCGCATATCCAACAGATTACATAACTGGTGATAAGATGCTTTACAATGACCCAAGAGGGTGTATAAATACTTTCCACCGAACCTTCCAAAAGAGGTCTGTCGGCTACAAAACAATCCTAATTTACCCATCGGCTCGTGGCTACAAAATCTTTACCGATGACAACACCCTGTCGGGTACAGTTTCTACCGACAACATCATCCCCCCCAAAAAGAAAAAGTCATCTCCGAACGACAATTACAAGATACTCGAGACAAATTAACACACAAAATACATTAACTGACTAACTATAACAAGATAGATCTACTTCTGTCACATCCCTTTCACATTTGTTTTGTGCCTGCACCAAATTGGTCTCCAACCCACGATGCATCTGTAGCCTCTGCCAACACAATACTATCTTCTTAGTCAAGCTGACCTTGATAGCCACCTATGCTGCCAACTCTAGGTACACTGAGCCAAGTGTTGCTGAACTACCTTCAACTAGATGATCAACTCCTCCCGAGCTCTCTGTGCATCCACCAAGACAGCCTCACGTCCAACACCCACTCTAAGTGCCTCTGGTACACAGACACTCTATGCCTGCAGTAGCTCCAGGTCTCATCAATTGGTCACACTTCCCACGACTGATATCCACAATGACTGGGGTTCTAGGGGGCAACGCCCCCGGCGGGGTCGAGGGGCAGTGCCCCCACAGGGCCAAGACCAAATTAGACTCCGAAACCCACACAAAAATGTATGGAACACACTATTTCTATCATTTTCTTCTGATCCCACACTCTTTCTAACAACTGTTGGTGCTTCCCCTTCCCTTCGGCATCATCCGTTACTCATTCTGAACTATTTGAATCTGTCGTCAGTTTTTTTCTTTTTTTCTTTTTTAGAAAACCTCCTTCCTCCATTTCTTTTTGCACTGCCAATATATAGGTACACCATGGATTGCTTCTTCACTCTAACTGCTTCCTTCTGCCTTCACTCCTGGTAAGACGCCTGATTGCAACAATTTACCAACTTCCACAGGATTATGAGCCACAAAAATTCATTCCACGAAAGAATAAAACACCCCTACTGAGATCATAAACCCTTCACTGAGATAGCACCATCTCAAGCACGAAGGAAAGTACTGTCATCTTTGCAGCTCATGCGTACTCATCACACACTGCGACATGTACTGCTCTCGCTGTCTTGAGGATTGTGGTCCCAATGCTGACGCCCTGTTGAAATGCTCCACCTACCCACATAGCAACTCCACGGTATCAAACCCCAATGCGGACCCCTTCCGCTATCTACATTGCCTCAACCCTAACTCAAAACTTATACCCTTTTTTGTCCTTAGCAATCATTGCCCCATGAAGAAGCTTAAGGGAGACAATGTTAAGTGCCAGAAGCCCTCAAAAGTTCGTCGATGCTAAGCTTGTTTTGACTGGGGCGAGGATCACGTTCGTCGTTATGCATAGGATTGCGCAGAAGGAAATCTGAGAGGGCCTGCGGAAATGAGTCGGACAAAGTAGAGATGTCTGCGGAGAATGGCCTCACGCACGCGGAAAAGGGAAAAATCCGCAGAGAATGGCCTCACGCATGGAACAGGAAAAAGGCCGCGGAAATATCCACGGGGAGACTTGGTTCCGTGGGGGCTTGAGCCCACGGGAAGATGATACCCACGGGACCACCCGCGGGGCAGGTGTCCACGGGACAGCCTACCCGCGGAGCATCAGTCCGCGAGGCATACTCATTTTCTCAATTTTTCTTTCTTTCTTTCTCTTTCTCTTCTTTCTCTTTTTTTTCTTTTTTCAATTTTTTTTTTTCAAATTTTTTTTTTACCTTAATTTTGCCTCGAGGCGTCGCCATTCTGCAACAACAATGACGTGGGAGTCATCTGGTCATTTTACGACAAAATCTTTTGCGACAACAACGAAGTCTTCCTAGCACTATATATTTTTCAGCTTCGACCCATTGACTGCCTGAGGCACTTCTTGCCTGTCCAAGGTTGACAATTTGATTGCTCCATTGTCACCAACCTCCCGGATTTGGTATGGTCCGACCCATCTAACCTTAAACTTTCCTGGCTTGATTTCATTCCATCCATCGTACTTGAGTACCAACTGCCCCGGCTGAAACTTGTTGAGTTTGAGATGCTTGTCATGCCACGCCTTACGTCTGTTCTGTGTCACCTCCATCGCCTACTGTGCCTGCGGTCGTCACGCATCTAGATTATTTTCTTGCTGTCGGCACCCTTCAACTAATTTTATGGTGCAATACATTCTTTTCATCTGTGCGGTCCATTCACCATGTACTGGACAATGGGATCTTTCTTTTTCCTGAGTTTGGACTGTATGTTCTTCCCCTCAGTTTCAGTCGTAACCGCCTTTCCTTCTTCCACTTCTCTATATTCCTTCGGACATTCATTTTTCTCTTCTTTCTCACCTTCGTCTATCCTTAACATATTACAGTTTGGAAAGAGTTCATAGTCCTCTATCTGCCAATGGTAAAGACCACTGACAGAATCCATATTGTCGTCTGTTGATCCTCCTTCCAACCGTAGGACTCCCTCCTGATCTGGTTCCATACACTGCTTCCCTTCATCTTCTGCTTCAAAATCTGAGGACAAAGCTTCTTCCCCCACCATCTGGGTGTGCAAATCAATGACAAATTTCCTCCCTTTGCTTTCAAGTGATAAAGTGTTTTTCTTCCAATCATGTTTAACGCTAGCTTGAATAAGCCATCTACGGCCAAGGATAGCACCGTATCCTTTTCCCTTTAACGGGATCATGATAAAGTCCAACAGGAACAGCTGTGTGCCAATCGTCACCGATTGTGCCATGACTACACCCAGAGGTTTAATGTCGTGCTGGTCCGCTATGAGCAACTGAAATGTAGGGGGCCACAAGGTTGGCTGTCCCAACTTTTTCCAGGTCTCCTCCAGTAAGACATTTACGTCGGACCCTGCGTCAACTATTGTGTCTGTGAGAACATGTCCGAGGATCCCCATCTCGACAACCGCCAGATGCCGGCCGGATGTGAGGGCTAGCAACATTTGGTCTTCTCCGCCTACATCACTTTCCTTCCCTCTACCTTGTTCTCCTGGTATCCTTGGAGCTGATGCAATATTTGTCAGAGCGGATCGGAGCTGGGGCATTGTAAGAAGCAAATCATTTATCTTGACCGTACCTCTGTTTGTAAAATCTGTTGTACGATGTTTTGTTCCGCGGAGTTTCTTGCCGAAGTGTCGGCGATGTCCTTCAACTGAGATGTTTCCGCTTGGGATGCCTTTGCAATCTCCACCCACACTTCTCCAAATTTCCTCTTTTCCTCCGCCGGGCTCGAGTACTCTTTTGCTTGCCTTCGTGTGATTGCCAACACCTCTTCTTTAGCCGTCCCGACAGTGATCAAGTTGACTCCGGATTTTGGACATTTGGCATCGTCATGGTCGCCAGGTCCGCACCATCTACATAATACTTGGGGTGTATTTGCAGTTGGACATTCCCGGGCAAAGTGCCCCCACAAATTACATGCACGGCATTGTACGATCGGCCATCCATTCGCATCATACTGGATTCGTTTTCGGCTGGTATTGTTAGTGTTATTGTTTGCATTGTTATTATTATTTTGCCCGCATCTATTATTCCTGTATCCTCCCGACATAGCACTAGCATTATTGGTATTTTCGCTACTACTTGACAGGGATGCCTCCTGTGTAAGTACCTACGGAGATCCTCTGGACTTCATGTTGAAGAGACATTCCTTGGTCGAATGGCCCATGATCTGACAAATGTCGCAAAATTGGTTCTTACACTCCGTGCACCACAACTCACTGCCCTTCGTCTCCTTCTACATATTTTTAAACTCCATCATGCGGATCATGTCTTTCTGTAGGGCGCAGACCTTCTTTCTACTGCCTTCATCATCGCTGCTATCTTCTCCGAAAGGCTCATAATCATCCGAATCAGATGAGCTAGTCTTCTTCTTCTTTGTCTTCTGCTCACTTGTGAGGTTCAATGCTCTGTTATAAGCTTCCATGTATGACGACGGCAGCACAATTTTCATTTTCTTCCACAAGTTTGGCCATAAACCTTCCACGAACCACCTTTTCTGAAGTTCGTCCGCTGGCCTATTTTCCATTTTGTTTATCAAATCTTTTAATTTCCTGGCGTAGACGCGGATAGTTTCGTTCTTCCCTTGCTTAGTATTGAAGATCTCTACTACAATTTCATTATTGTCACGCAACAGTTGAAATTTGGCCAGAAACTCCTTTTTAATGTTATTCCAACTGTCCAGCTTCTGCAAATCTGTACTAGTAAACCAGTCAATTACCATGCCCCATAGGGTGGCCGAAAATTGCCTCATCCAGTCGTCTTCATCAGTTATCCCATTTGCCCTCCAGATCGTTTCACATGTTTTGCAATGTCGAATGGGATCAGCCGTACCATCGCCATCGAACTTCGGCAATTTCTCTTTCGGTCCCACCATCACAATTGGTTTTTGTAAATAGGCATTGCTCAGTCCTGCAACACTAGCACTGTTCACTCCCACACTGTGGCTTTGCACTCCTACACCGGCGGTCTGCAATCCCACACTGGTGGACTGTTCTCCCACACCAGCAGTCTGCACTCCCACACCAGCGGACTGCAGTCCCACACCGGCGGACTGTTCTCCCACACCGACGGTTTGCACTCCCACACCGACGAACTGTTCGGTCTGCACTCCCACACTAGCGGACTATTCTCCCACACCGACGGTCTGCACTCCCACACCGGCAGACTCAATAGCTAGCGAACCTTGGTGAAGACGAATCTTCTGAAGTTGTCCCCTGCAGAAGTGTATCCCGGACGAAGAGTTCACTCCACACTCTTGCTCCATCGGCACTCCAAGCCGTGCGAGTTGATGCTCTTCCATCTGGATTCTCTTCCCTTGGCGAACACAAATTCAAAAACTCCTCCTGTGCTTCTTCCACCAATTCCACCCGCTACCGATTTTCCTCCAATAATTCTTCTGTGCTCCGGTTTCCGTCGGCAATCTTCTGGAATCTCCTTTGGCGTTCGGCTTGCTTTGCCAGAATTAAATTTTCTTGCACAGTACGGATTCCATCTTTTCCCTTGGCCTTATTTCGATCCTTGTTAAGCTGATTTGGCATTAATCTTCATTCCTCCCACCTTCCAGGTTCAGAGGGCAACGACACCAAATGTTTACCTCATAGGTTAATTAAGAAATGCACACAGATAATGAATAGCAGAACTCCTTAGATTATTCGCATATCCAACAGATTACATAACTAGTGATAAGATGCTTTACAATGACCCAAGAGGGTGTATAAATACTTTCTGCTGAACCTTCCAGAAGAGGTCCGTCGGCTACAAAACAATCCTAATCTACCTGTCGGCTCATGGCTACAAAATCTTTACCGACGACAACACCCTGTCGGCTACAATTTCTACCGACGACACTTCCTAACCTTCCCGTCATTACTTGTCCTAGAAAGATAAAGATATTTAATGAAAAGGAAAGGAATTGAAACTACCAAAAATACTGCTAATTGTTTCAATGGCTAAATTCGAAAGATATAACTAAGGGAGGAAATGTGTGGTGGAATTGCAACTGCCCAAGTGCATAGATGAGAGAGTCGATGACCAGCTGTTGTTCAATCACGTTGTTTAACAATATTTTTTGATTGTTAAAGACTTTCAAAGTTACATCCACTAGCCTACAGTCAATTATTTTATTAGATTATTTCAAAGTTATAGCCAACGACCTACAGTCAGAGAACTCATTTCATCTGTAATGTCCAGTGTTTTTTGAAGCAGCATTGAAATCTTACTGTATGAATCCTTGAGGGCAATGCATCAAAAATAAGCATGCGGCCAGAAAGGGGATCGCCTACTCCACTTGCAATCTTTATGGCCTCTAAAGCTTGAAGACAACCAATTATGCCTGGAACTGAAAGAAAAGAAAGCTGAAATCAATACAAAGTAATCATTCAATCAAATCAATGACCATTGAACTCTTTACTCTGATAGAATCACCATACTTTTATGGTAAAATGACGATTTAAATCACTAAAAAAATCATCAATGAAATAGAAAGAGAATGCAAAATAAAAGAACAGATTAATTTGCACCATCTACCTTAACAAAATTCTCTGAAATAAAAAACTTGTCACTTGTTTGTGTAATGCTTCATAACTCTTTTAAAAAATCCATTGAGAAAAATACATCCATTTAATCAGAGGTCAAACATTACTGAGCATAATTATTGTGTTTATCTTCTAGTTTTGTTTGTGTGTAGAGAAAGCCTATTTCATTTGCATTGGAATATCACAAATATTTACCCATAACATTTAATTTCCATCGTGAATGTTTAAATGTTTGTTTCAGTTACTTGTATTACAATTGTTTGATTAAATGTCTTTGAGTTGTTCCTTGGTTAGAAACAACTTGTGAGATATTCCCTGGTCATTATTGAAATTTGCAGCTAAAAGGTCAGAATTCAATAATACCAGTCTTGAATGTTTGTGTGTTTGTTTCAGTTTCTTGTATGACAATTGTTTGATTGAATTTCTATAAGAAATTAAGTTACATATCCAGCTGGCAAACATGGCAAGTAAGTAATCCAGAAAATACACGTATGTTTCAGTTACTTGTACAACAATTGTTTAATTAAATGTCTATGAGTAGTTTCTTGGTTACAAACTATTTGTGAGACTGTATATGATCTTTATTGAAAGTTGCGGCTGTTCCATGTTGCAAACAAAGAAACATAGCTTATTTTGTTATCCTACCAAATGTTGACAAAATATCTATGAGGTGAAAGTTGGAAAATACGCAAGTTTGTTGAAATTTTTTGGTATGGCTTATCATATTCAAACAAACAAAAGAAAGGACAGAAGATCCTTGTAATGCCCCCACTAAGGACTGCCCATTTAACATGCATCAAGATAAATTATTATGCCTTGATTAACTAGTTAGTTTGCTCATGATAGAGAACTTAATTAATATATTTAAACCTCACAATAATTTATTTCCTAGCCAAAAGGAGGTTGATGAATTACTATCAAAGGGTTTTGAAACCATTTCCATAATTAAGCCCAAGGGTTTCATGAAAACCTATCAATACCACCTTTTGGGAGTCACCTAATTTGGGATGGAGTTACTTACTGCTCGCTATACAAACCTACCTATCCTTCCATTGTTATTAGCAAAAGATTTAAGACTAGGCCAATATAGTATTTATTGTATTGATATCAAGATATATATTGTGTAGAATTTGACTCCTCAATACTAGATGTTCCTTATATTCCCTTAATCTTCTCTGATTTTTCTGATCTGATATGATCCTTATTCAATAGCTTTGCTATGATATTTATTTTTATTTCCCCCTTTGTCTATTCACTCCTTTTGTCTATCTCTTGCTATCAGTTCTGAGTATAATTTGTTAACCATGACTCTCATGATCCTTTAATATACATTTTCAAGTCCCTGATCTGTGGTAGCTGGGAATGATTGAAACAATGCATGTAGTACATAAAAATATAACACAAAACAGATACTTTATTCATATACACAATATGCACTCCAATGCTTACAATATGATTATGATGATCAATAGTCCCTTTCGGACGGTGTACATATACTTTTCCGAAATGGGTGACTCAACCTTCACGCGCCCTTTCGGATACACTTCTACCCATCGGCTACAATATAGATTTTACCAACAACATTATCGCCCCCAAAAAGTAGAGTTGTCTCTGGACGACAATTACAAAATGTCCGAGACATTAACAAAATGGAATACATTAACTGACTAACAATAACAAGAGAGATCTTTTTCTGTCACATCACATTCACATTCCTCCCATGCCTGCACCAAACTGGTCTCCAAACACATGTTGCATCTGTTGCCTCTGCTAACACAATATTGTCTCCCTAGCTAGTCTAACCTTGATAGCCACCTATGCCACCTTCTCTACTTCCAACTCTTGGGTACGCTGAGCCAAGTGTTGCTCTATTGCCTCAAACGGAATGGTTAGCTCCTCCGAGCTCTCTATGCATCCACCAAGACAGCCTCACATCTAACACCTACTCTGAGTGCCTCAAAGCATAGCACCCCTCTCGAAAGGCTTGCTCCAGTGCTCTCTCCACCTCTGACAAACAGACACTCCATGCCTGCAACAGCTTCAGGTCTCATCAACTGGTCACACTTCTCGAGATTTATAACTGAACTGATCGGGGGTCTAAACGGGATCGACGGCAGCGCCTTCACAGGGTTAAGGGCAGCGCCCCTATGGGGTACTGGGCCTCGCGCACAAATGTTTCCTTTCTGACTTACTGTGCTCTGCATTTCAACCGTATGGTGGTCTCCTTCTGGCTAAGAACTGTATGGTATAAATTCCTATCTGATGATCGTTGCTTCTTTACCATATGGTGCTTCACTAATTTGAATGGGACTGTATTTGCTAATACCATATGGTGTTTCACGTATTCCCTTCTCTATTTGAGCTATACGGCCATATGGTAGTCCTTCCTTCCAAAGTGTTATCCGTACCGTAGTCCTTCCAATCCGTACAATATTGTTTCAGTACTCTTCGACTCCAAAATCTTCACCTGCAGGTCGTACAGTATCCATCATGCCTTCTCTTCTTCTGTACGGTGGTCTATTCGACCTCTCCCTTTATTCTAGTGATCGTACAGTGTCAACTCTTGTACTATTAAACCCTACAGTAACATTTCCTTCCTACTCATGAGTGTACGGTATGTTTATAACTTTATATGCTTCTAATTTGCGACCGTATGACATAGTTTCTACTCCCTCATTTTCCCTAATGTCGTATAGTATAAATTATACTCTTCCTTGATTGTTGCTCAGTATCCATACATTATGCTCATTTTGACTGCTTCCTATTGTACTTACTTATTATAATTACTTATATTTACATATATACATCACTTATTATTATTTTTATACTCTTTCTGAGTTGTTTGGAAGCACGTTATTTCTTTCATGATAAGCTTTCAGCTTCGAACCATTCACTTCATTGGGTACTTCTTTCCTGTTGAGCATCCATAATTTTATTGCTCCATTATTGCCAAATTCACGGATCTTGTATGGTCCTACCCATTTCACTATGAACTTTCCTTGTCTGATCTCGTTACGTCCATTATACTTTAAAACTAATTGGTCCAGTTGAAATTTGTCCAATTTAAAATGCTTGTCATGCCATGCCTTAAGCCTATTCTGTATAACCTTCGTGGGCCATTGTGCTTGCAATCGTCACTCGTCCGTTTATTTAAATTGTATAATCTCTCCCTCAGACTTTCCATATCTCCTAGTTTGTTCTCGATCGCAATCCTTAAACTTGGTACCATGAATTCGGTCCTTTGCCACTCTTTATCGTCTAACTGTATTCTTGATTTTAGAACCTTCCCTCTAGTGGAGCCTTTTTTTTTTTTGGAAAACAAAACTCAGCTACCAATGGATATTCAAATATGTAGAGTCAAGTCTGAATATAGAGTGGTATAATTTTGAGAAGTTGGGGAGTTTGTTTTTTTTTTGGCAAACTTGTTGTGTTAGACATTAATAGACAATATGAGAGGAGATAAAATTAAGGGCAATTATTGTTCAATCGCTATACTACAGTGAGAAAAACTATGTCAAGATACCATCCAAGCAATATGAATCCTGAAGCAAATCCAGTCAACAACAAAACTCAGAACTGCAAGCCAATGCTATTAAGCGGTTGTTTACTATACCTCATAATTCATTACTTTCACTGAAACTCATGTGAAGATTTAAAAGAGCTCTCCACTAAGAAAAGTTGTTTGCCATTAATAGAAGTGAATCTAGTTGATCGTGAAGGACTCAGGGGGCACTGGCTGCCAATTTTGACGAGTAAAACACATATTTTGACAGTTTCCCTGTGCAAAAACAATTCAAGGAGTTGGAAATTGCGGACATGTATTATCACCAAATTCAGAAATCCCAAATGCATGAACCCATGCTATTTGATTATACATAGCAATACCTACAACCAAATCCATAGATAGCAAAGTTGATGACAAGATTTGATGCAGTGATATCTTTGATAAAGGATTCATGAAATTCAAAAGCACAACATCCAAAACAAAGCCCTTCATATAGCGAAGAAAGAGATAGAAACAAGGATATGTGCGTCAAGCATTAAGGAGATTCTGAGGAAATTATTGTAAGCTTGTTTGAGCCCATGTAGCATATTGAGTGATACATTTCGCAGACTTCAAATACCCAGTTGCTTCTTGCGACATTATTCCAGAAGCAATAAAGCGTTCAGTCAAACTGAAATAGCGTGATTCATTCAATCAGTATTTGAAATGTGTAGCACATGATGATATTGTCATCATAGTTTAGCGATTGGAGTTGGAGCTATAGACGATTCAGAATGTTTGGGGATATATACGAAAGGAGGAGTAATTAGGCATTTGTGAAGCACAGGATTCCCAGTGCACTCATGTCTTGGATAAACATTTTATCAGGCATAGAGGAATACGATTTCAAGGATATTGAGAAAGAGGCGGGGATGATTTCCTCGGGAATAATATTGAAGTTGTGTTAGAAAGTAATCTAAGGAATGAAAATTAATTTGTGCTGATAAAGTATGATAATTACTAGATGAAGTGTCCGTGCCCGTAAACCTATTAAGTGTAATTATATTTTAAAACACCATATAGCCCGATAAAATACAAGGATAGTTTATTAATGAAGCGATACAATTAAATAATATGACTTTTGAGTTAAAAGGTCACAGCCTATTGTTTATACAATATAAATAGCTATTAGTTTCATTTCTGAAGAAGACATTCGAACATTTATTCAAATATTCACAAAAAATATTTTATATTTATTTGTATGGAGAAATAAAGGCTATAATATGACTTTTTAATATAAATTTAATTTTTTTATTTTTATAATAAAATAAAATGTCTTTTGCTTATTACTAAATGGCATGGAGATTTAAACTGCAGATGAACCGTCCTTTGTAATTATTTTCTAGAATACTGCATACAATTTAAATATTGGATAAGAAGACACGATCATTTAGCATTTTGAATTTGATCATTACAGTTATAGTGAAATATTAAATCATTTCCGTATTTGTATCCAGTTTGTCTCCCAAACAGAGGAGTTAAAACTCAATCTGAACTAATTTAAGATTGCATAATATTTGGTCTATCGCATCTCGATTATTTAATTGTTGGTGGTAAAGTGTGTAAAGCATTATAAAGTTGTATGTGATAATTCACTGAAGTTAACTCTATTGCCCGGATGAGCAAAGGCACTGGTCTTTTTATTATTGAAGTCAGAAAATCTATAACTTCCTTCCTACAAGCATTAAATTAAATATTATTCAATTATATAAAACATTCAATCATTATCCAGCATCCGGTTTTCATTTTAACTGAGTTTGAGGACCTTGCCAACCGGAGAACTCCAAAAGTTTAAATTTTCCATTAAAAAAGCTTTGAACTAGACAATCAACGTTTGAGGTGAAGGTTTACCCGCCTGGGTGTAGCAGAGCCTGAAGTGCAGGAGAATTGAGAAGTATTCCCATTCATTGGCCAGAACTGATTGAGAAGTCCTATCGGAAAAGTGGTAGGCTATTGGATTTCCAATCTGCAGTTTTGGGAACCAACAGATTGGCAACACTACTGGGGAGAGTTGCTCGAAATACATATTGCGAAGTTACCTAGAATTTCTAAGTTCGTAGATCAATATTAGAAGTTGTATTAATTTGATTGGAAGTGTACTTTGCTAGAAGTAAGAACCCAGAAGATCAATACATTCCTCGAAAGAGGTGGCAACTCTATTCAATAAAATTTCAGTTGTAACTCTGTTGAAGGAGAGGACTTAGAAGAAGATGATTTGATTCTCTAACATGGAGAAAGTATACTATGATCAAGAGGCAAATCTATGTTACACAATGGAGGAAGAATACATGCACCTCCTGAATGTATTTTTTAATTTGGAAAGATTCTAAGGTGAGACATCGGCACACTTATTTATAAGGATGGTGGATATTTTTCGGGAAGTACCTTCAGACATCATGTCTCCATGCAAGGAATTGATAAGAAAGTTTCATGAGTAGGGAATCTTGCCAAAAGATCCTGATTTGATGCTTCTCTTCCAAATATTGGATGAAAGTCTGAGTTATATATCTACTTTGGATGCATATTTGAATTTAGAAAAGAAAGAAGATGAATCTACAACACATTTCTTTATGAGAATGTTTAATGCTTATCAAGAAATACCTTCAGAATACAGACCTTCATCATCTAATCTTCTCTACAGGATGCGGGAATTAGGCCTCTTATATGATCATCAATTTCTTAACTTTCTCAAACTTATGGATAATGAACTGACTATAGAAGAAAATGAAAGCGAGACTGAAGTAACATATGAGTCAAATGAAGTTTCAGATTCAAATGGAGATGAATATTTTGAACATTCTAAAAGAGAATCAGCCCATGATAATACTTATATGCCTACAGGTGACAGTGAATGTGAAAATGAGGAAGAGGGTTCTCTAACTGTAGAGGAAATTTCAGTCTTGTTAGATCTAGAATATCATAAGCATGTTGAGAAAAATGGCTCAATTTTTTTCTCAATCCACCAAGGTGCGCAAGTTGATGGATCAGTGCACATTCAGGAGGTACTGGATGAAAGAGATGATCATTCTGAAGAATCATATAGTGAAGATGATATAGAATTGCATACGGCATATGAACATAAAGAAGTCTTAGGATATATTGCTGATGAAGATATCTATCTTATTGGTCAAGAAGATGATGATTCCCAAAAGGATGAAATTAGTACACTATTTGATGAAACATTTGCTGATTCAGATGAAAGTTCTCATGATAGTATGGCTGAATTCTCTATATTCCTAAACCCATTGTTTGAAGAAGAAGTAATTGAAGACAGCTCTGTTTTCACTACATTCTCAAATCCATTATATGAAGAGGATTTTCCAGGCAGCCAAATCCATCAGCATCATGATGAAGATAGCAGGTCTGATTTTGAAATTGATAAAACTCATGAAGTGTATTCAGAAGGTGAAACATCTTTTAGTCCATTCTATGAGCAGGAGTTGTGTAATGATATGAAATCAGCCAAGCAAAATGAGGATGCATCAAAGGAGTTCTGAAAAAATTTCAAGTGTTCTATCTAATCAAGTTCTTGATGAAAGAGAGGTAACATTTCTTGAATGCAAATTATCTTCAAACTCTTTGGGTGAAGATGGGTCAGATTGTGTATATAAAGATCTTCCATTCAGCAAAAACTGCAGTACATCAAATGTTCTTTCAAAGTCTAAACATAAGACTGATACCAAAGATTACATTGACCAAACAAATCCATTAAGTGTTGTCCATATGAATGATGTATCAGATTCAGCAAGGGATCAGATGTTGGGGGTGAAAGATTCAAAAATGTATCTATCTTTAAATACTCTTGTTGATGAAGAAAGGGCGAATTCTGATCCTAAACAAATAATGAAGCGAAAGTATATCATGATCAGAAGAAAGAAAATGTTACATGATCAGAACTATGTGTTTGATAGAGGGAAGGATCTATGTTCATTTTGGGGGGCCAAGGGCCACCCAATTTCACCTTGCATCATGCGAAGCATGGATGCTCGGCCTACTCCTCCAAAGATAACTGGAATCTCACTATGCCCACTAGGGGCATATGTCCCAAGCAAGAGCCACTAATGGAGCCTTATTTTATTTTTTTGGAAAACAAATCTCAGCTACCAATGGATATTCAAATATGTAGAGTCAAGTCTGAATATAGAGTGGTATAGTTTTGAGAAGTTGGGAAGTTTTTTTTTTTTTTTTGGGCAAACTTGTTGTGTTAGACATTAATAGACAATATGAAAGAAGATAAAATTAAGGGCAATTGTTGTTCAATAGTTATACTACAGTGAGAACAATTGTGTCAAGATATCATCCAAGCAATATGAATCCTGAAGCAAATCCAATCAACAACAAAACTCAGAACTGCGAGCCAATGCTATTAAGTGGTTGTTTAGTATACCTCAGAATTCATTATTTTCATTGAAACTCATGTGAAGATTTAAAAGAGCTCTCCACTAAACAGAGTTGTTTGCCATTGATGGAAGTGAATCTCAATGATTGTGAAGGACTCAGGGGACACCGGCTGCCAATTTTGAGAAGTAAAACACATATTTTGATGGTTTCCTTGTGCAAAAACAATTCAAGGGGTTGGAAAGTGCAGACATGTATTATCACCAAATTCACAAATCCCAAATGCATGAACCCATGCTATTTGATTATACACAGCAATACCTACAACCAAATCCCATAGATAGCAATGTTGATGGCAAGATTTGATGCAGTGATATCTTCGGTAAAGGATTCATGAAATTCAAAAGCACAACATCCAAAACAGAGCCCTTCATATAGCAAAGAAAGAGATAGAAACAAGGATATGTGCATCAAGCATTAAGGAGATTCTGAGGAAATTAGTGTAAGCTTGTTTGAGCCCATGTAGCATATTGAGTGATACATTTCGCATACTTCAAATACCCAGATGCTTCTTGTGACGTTATTCCAGAAGCAATAAAGCATTCAATCAAATTGAAATAGCATGATTCATTCAATCAATATTTGAAATGTGCAGCGCAAGATGATATTGTCATCATAGTTTAGTGATTGGAGTTGGAGCTGTAGATGATTCGAAATGTTTGGGGATATATATAAAAGGAGGAGTAATTACGCATTTGTGAAGCACAAGATTCCCAGTGCACTCATGTCTTGGATAAACATTTTATCAGGCACAGAGGAATACGATTTCACGAATATTGAGAAAGAGGCAAGGATGATTTCCTTGGGAATAATATTGAAGTTGTGTTAGAAAGTAATCTAAGGAATGAAAATTAATTTGTGCCGATAAAGAATGATAATTACTAGATAAAGTGTTTGTGCCCGTAAACCTATTAAGTGCAACTATATTTTAAAACACCATATAGCCCAATAAAATACAAGGATAGTTTATTAATGAAGCGACACAATTAAATAATATGGCTTTTGAGTTAAAAGGTCACATCCTATTGTGTATACAATATAAATAGCTATTAGTTTCATTTCTGAAGAAGACATATTCGAACATTTATTCAGTTATTCACAAGAAATATTTTATATTTATTTGTATGGAGGAATAAAGGCTATAATATGACTTTGTAATATAAATTCAATTATTTTTTTTTTTTAATAAAATAAAATGGCTTTCATTTATTACTAAATGGCATGGAGATTTAAACAAGTGAATCGTCCTTTGTAATTATTTTCTAGAATACTGTATACAATTTAAATATCGGATAAGTGGACACAGTCATTTAGCATTTTGAATTTGATCATTACAGATATAGTGAAATATTAAATCAGCTCCGTATTTGTATCCAGTTTGTCTCCCTACCAAAAAAGTTAAAATTCAATCTGGACTAATTTAATATTGCATAATATTTGATCTGTCGCATCTCAATTATTTAATTGTTGGCGGTAAAGTGTGTAAAGCATTATAAAGTTGTACATGATAATTCACTGAAGTTAACTCTATTGCCTTGATGAGCAAAGGCACTGGGCTTTTTATTATTGAAGTCAAAAAATCTATAACTTCCTTCCTACAAGCATCAAATTAATTATTATTCAATTATATAAAACATTCAATCATTATCCAGCATCCAGTTTTTATTTTAATTGAGTTTGAGGACCTTGCCAACCAGAGAACTCCAGAAGTTTAAATTCGCCATAAAAAAGCTTTGAACTAGACAGTTGGCGTTTGAGATGAAGGTTTACCCACCTGGGTGTAGCAGAGCCTGAAGTGTAGGGGAATATAGAAGTATTCCCATTTATTGGCAAGAAATGATTGAGAAGTCCTACAGGAGAAGTGGCAGGCTCTTGGATTTCCAATCTGCAGTTTTGGGAACCAACACACTCTGTACTGTAGAAGTTTTTATTAAGCCCTTCCTCTTTGTTTCCTATGAAGACCGTACGATGTGTTTTCCTTGTTGTCGATACCTTTTTAGTAAATTCGTGGTGCGGTGTAACCTTCTCTTTCCACGCGGTCCGTTCACTGTGTATCGTACGATGGAATCTTTCCTTTTTCTAGGTTCGTACAATATGTTCAACCTCTTGTACTGGCCATACGATATGTTCTTTCCTTCTGCTTCAGCCATAACCGCCTTGCCTTCTTTCGCTTCTTTGTATTCTTTCGAACATTCATTTTCCCTCTTTTATTACCTTCGTCAACCCTTAACATATTACAACTCCAAAAGAGCTCGTAATCCTCCATCTACCAATGGAGTAAGCCATTCACTAAGTCCAAGTCATCGTCATTAGACCCTCCTCCCAGTCTCAATACTCCCTCTTCATCAAGTTCCATTGTCTTCTTCCCCTCATCATCCCCTCCACCTTCGCCTTCAAAATCCAACAACGCTGCCTCCTCACCTATCATCTATGCGTGTAAGTTGATTACAAATCTTCGGCCTGCTCATTCCATGGATAGAGTATTTCATTTGCAATCATGTTTCACCTTTGCTTGTACCAGCTAGCCTTGTCCAAAGATGGCGTCATACCCTTTTCTTTTTAACAGAATGACCACAAAATCCAAAAAGAATGGTTGTGTCCTGATGGTTACAATCAAGGTCCCTAAGGGCTTGATTCCGTGCTGATCAGCAGTGAGTAGTTGAAATGTAGGTGGCCACAATGTAGGTTGTCCCAACCTTTTCCATATATTCTCCAGTAGAACGTTTACTCCTGACCCTCTATCTATGATTGTGTCCATAAGTACCATTCCTAGGATACCCATCTCTAATACTGTCGGATGTCTTCCCATAGTGAGTGCCAGTAGCATTTGGTTTGTTGCAGTCGCTCCACTACCATCCTTTCCTATCTCTTCCATTGCTTTCGGGAGTGGTGTCATGTTTAGTATCGTCGTCCACAACTGAGGCATTGTAAGGTCATTTAATTTCATAAGAACTTCCATTTGCATTACCCGCCTTATAATATTTTGTTCTGTCAGCTTCCTCTTTGAGGTACCAGCAATGTCTTTCGTTTGTAAATTTTTGGCTTCCATTTGTTTTTCCAACTCTGTTCTTGCTTGCTGCAACCTCTTCTTTTCTTCCTCTGCATCTAGGTACATTGCTTCTTTACTTGCTCACAAGTGATGGCTAGTATCTTCTAATCACATACTTCAATGCTTAACAAGTTCACCCCTTGCTTAGGGTATTTTGAATCCTCGTGGTCTCCTGGACCACACCATCGGCATAACAACTATGGTGTTTCCTTTGTGGTACAATCTCTGGCAAAGTGCCCCTAGAGGTTGCACGCACTACAATGTATCATCGGCCATCCACTTGAGTCGTACTGTATTCAACTTCGGCCTCCATTATTGTCATTGTTGTTATTGTGATCGCCTCGTCTGCACCAATTATTGTTACGGTATCCTCCTGAGGTTGCGTCGTTCATGTTCATTCTTGCTCCTCAAGTGGATACTTCCTATGTCAGTAACACTTGCTAGTGTCCCTTCGTCTTCATATTGAACGGGTATTCCTTTGTGGAATGTCCTACAATCTGGCAGATATCGCAAAATTGCATTTTCGAGCAAGAGCCATTTGGTGGCCCTCCTTATAGTCCATACACCACAATTCCCCTTTCACTGAGTCAAGATTCCTTTTCAGATTTTTTAATTCCTTCATCATCCATAACATATCCTTCTGCAATGCTTGAACTTTCTTACTCAATTCTTGGTCGCTACTACTACTTTTGGAAGATGAATCATCTGAGTCCGACGACTTCTATTTCTTTTTTTTGCTCATTTTTTGTTCACTCTCCAGATCCATCACCCAATTATATGCATCTATGTATGATGTTGGAGGTGCAATCTTCATTTTCTTCTTTAGTGCCAGTCGTAGCCCTTCAACAAACCATTGTTTCTTTAATCCGTCAGTCGGTGGGCTCTCCATCTTCCCCACCAACTCTTTCAGCCTTCTTGCATATACAAGGATCGTTTCATTCTTTCCCTGCTTTGTACTATATATTTTTGTTATAATTTCATTATCATCCCTTAGCAGTCGGAACTCTACTATGAACTCCATCCTAACTTCTACCCATGTAGTTAATTTTTGTGGATTGGCATCTGAAAACCAATCAATTAGTATACCACGTAGGGTCACTGGAAACTATCAGACCCAGTCATCCTAGTTTGTTACACTATTTTTCGTCCATAATATTTCACATGTCTTGTAGTGTCTGATCGGATCTGTCATTCCATCACCGTTGAACTTCGGCAATTTTTCCTCTGGTCCTGCCATTGCTACTTTCTTCTGATTTTGTGGTACTTATTGTGTACCGCATTGTTCTGAGTACCTGTGTTGTTCTAAGCACCCACATTGTTCTGAGCACCTGCGTTGTTTTGCACAACCGTGCTGCTTTGAACAATCGCCCTACTTTGGATAACCGCATTACCCGATGAGAAAAGATCTTCCTCAAGCAAAGTTATTCGATTCTCTACATGTATCCGTTCATTGGTTGTATCAGGAATGACGAGTTCATTCCACACTCATGCTCCTTCAGCACTTCAAGCCATGCGAGTTACTTCCCTTCCATTTGGATTCTCTACCCTCGGCGTTTACAAGTTAAGGAACTCCTCCCTTGTCTCTTCCACCAAATTCAATTGTTGTCGAGTTTCTTCGAGCAATTCCTCGGCACTCCTCAATCTGCTAGGTGAATGCATCCCTTCGTCTGTACTCCTTCACCCCCTCGGTGTCCGTCGATAAGTTGCTGAAACTTTTGTCTGTGCTCCTCCTACTATGCTAAAATTAATACTTCCGTGTTGTGTGTATCTCATCCTTATCTTTTATCTTATTCTTATCTATATTAAGCAGATTCGGTATTAATCTTCACAGCACTTCTTTGTTCCAAGTTCAACTAGCAACGAGCCAAATGTTTACTGTACAAGGTAAAAGGATACTTATCATATGTAGTACAGTAAGATATAACATAGAACAGATACTTTATTCATATATGCAATATGCACTTCAATGCTTACAATATGATTATGATGATCAATAATCCCTTCTAAACAGTGTACATATACTTTCCCAAGGGGTGACTCAACTGTTACGTGCCCTTTCGGATACACTTCTACCCATCGGCTACAATATAGATTTTACCAACAACATACACCTTGTTGAGAAATCGAAAGGATTTGTTTGTTTAACGCATTGTACCTTTTCATACTGATTTCTTTTAGTAATTATTATTTTCTGTTGATTTTGCCTTTATGTTGCTTTATATTTGTTTGACTTAATTCATATCTTCTTACTAACTCAGCACATGAAATCGCTGCATAGACCATTGACTAACAACATTCATTTAAGAATTGATATTAATATTAACAATAAATACCAATGAAACACAGGGACTCACACCCTCCCCCGAAAACCTCAAAGTACCCATCCCCAAACATACCCACATTGGGTACTTGCACACCCGAGTATCCCCACCTCTGCCATTTTGCAACCACATCATTGTCGAGATGGATACTTGAATTTCTTTTTGAATTTAAAATGTTACTATTGGGTATGTACTATGTTACTAAGTTAAATGTTTAATGGTTCTGGTTAGTGTTGCAATTTTTCTATGTTCAAGTACTTCAATTTGGTATGTCATACTGAAACATTATTTCATAACTAGCATTTCAAGTTCTACATGTTAGTATACAACAAACCCTACCCCCATCCCCACGCCATCCCAAAATTGAGGCCCTTTGTCACCCCATCCTGAAAACTCGTCTTGGTGTCCCAACATCTCGACGTATTCAAATCCCAATGTTACACTAATAAATACTAATATCATATAAAGAGTATATCTCAGTTTAATATTAAGAAATGATTCAATATTAAGAATTTATATTGGTATAATATTGTAGTGTCCCTTTCTAGCACTTATAGCATAATGTTGTTGTTAGCCTATTTTCTGTTTACCGCATAGATTAATTAAGTAATGCACACAGATAATGAACACGAACAGCAACAACAGTACTCCTTTATTCGCATATGCCAACAAATTACATCCAGAGCATCCAATAAGATGATTTACAATGTATTCAAACGGGGTATAAATACTTTCCGCCGAACCTTCCCGAAGGGGTCCGTTGGCTTACCAAATACACAATCTCCAATGACATAACCCAGTCGGCTACAGAATACAAAATCTGTCGATGACATCATCCCCCCAAAAAAAAAAAGTCGTCTCCTGACAACTAACAAAATAGGAGACAAGCCACATACAACAAAACAAAAAATACTAGAGAGGAGGTGGTGCCCCTGAAGAACGCTGCTGACGACGCAACTCATAGACCTACTCTGTCCGGATGCTCAAATCCTTTTGAATTCGTGCGTTAACCTCTACAGCCTCCTTCAGAAGAAGCGCTGCATTCATAGCCTGTGTCTTTACCAACTGTAATTCCTACTCAGCTGCTTCCTTATCTCGCACGGCCGCCTCCCTATCCCTCAACAATGCTGCCCGCTCAGCTACCCATGCTGCCTGCTGGCTGGCCAAGTCCGCTGCTAACTTCTCCCTAGCCTCCCTCTCAACTGCCATAGATCTCTTCGCTACAATCCTGTCTGCTGCCATGTCCACCTCCGCGACAAGCATAATAAACCTCCTTATAGAGTCCCACAATCTCATGTGCCAACTTCTCCAACAGAGTGTTGCACGACCCCAACTTCGGCTCATTGGCCCAATCTGCCAACATCTCTGGTGTCTCAACTACTGGCCAAACTCTCCTCAAAACATGAATGGAACCGCTGCAGACAGATCTCCCTGATGTAAGCTCGAACCAAATGCCACTCCCTCCACCAAGTCATAGCCTGCAATGCCACATTGTGTTCCTTCTTTAGCGCAACCTTCATAGCCCTGAGGTAGTCCCTACACCTGTCCTCATCCGACCCATAATCCTCCTTCGCAAAACCCTCCATCGTCCACTCGGCACCACTATTCTCTTCCTCATCTACGAGGACCATGCCCACATCCAATGCAGCCTCCTCTGCTCTCGGCGTAACCTCGACTTGTGGCACCCCCACCACCTGAGGCTCTAGTACTATAGCTGATACTCCTAGGTGCCCGAGGGGCTGGATGGACGGACCAACCTCGGCAGGGATGAGTCAAAACTGCTGTCTCAAGAAAGCACTGGCTCTATCCATCACCTCCGACTGCTCTGACTGTGCGAGCTCCATGCTCTCCTCCTGTTGTCCTAGCTAGGCTGACTGGATTGCCTGTACTGGCTCGGTGGCTACTAACAAGACGAAACGGTGACGACTGCATCACAGTCAATCACATCCAAGTGAACCTGAGGCTCAGGCTTCGGCGTTGGCAACTCTACCCTCTGCGAGACTGGCTCCGCTAGTGCAATTGGAACATCTGCTATGGCCGTGGACAAAGTAGCACCTAGAGTGGTCGCTGGTGTAACAACAGTTGTCAGTGGGACACCCTCTGGTATGGTCCAGGGGACATCTCCTACTGCTGGCGAGGTCATCACGATCGGTGCATGATGCTGACCAAAAGGAGGAATGTGTGACGTGAGAGCGGACAAGTGCGTCGAAGTTGACAACTGCGGCGGGGTGAAAAATGTGGGCTCACTATCTGCTGGTTCGCTGCCAACCTCCTCGGAAGTACTCTTTTCCTCGTACTCCACCCCGTTGCTCTCCGAAGTCTCCTCCCATCCGCTGTCAGTATCCCTGTGAGCAGCCTGCAATCCCCGAAATACCTCCTTCTATCTCGCTGTTGTCCCACCCATGTCTAGATGTTTCCAATAAAATATTGGAGGCTCTCCCTGTGCCAACTTCCCCCAAGGTAGCGCCTCAAAATCATCCATGGGTATCTGATTAACGGTTGCTTCCAGAAATAGGCCAATCGCATGATGTGGCATAAAGAATGTGCAGTGTTGGAGTGTCATGAACTCCTCCATCCTGTCAACCAGAACTGTAGCCCAATCACACACTGTGTCGTTCATGATGCCATTCATGAATACTATCTACGGCCATGCTATATCTGAGGCCCAAGTCGCCCCTGTCAGCTTGCTCTTGATAACGTCCATAATACATTTCCAGTGGCCTTCCCGAATGAGATCCTGTCGAAGTCCTCTGCATTTTGACCCCTTGATAACTGACTCCATCTCATCAGGTGTAAGATCGCGGCCCACTAATCGAATCCAGTGTTCCTTCCGTTCTTGAGAGAGCTTGTGATTCTTGATTCCCACCTTCTTACCTCCAGGACCAGGAATGCCAAAAACCCTCGTGAAATCCCTAGGCTTAAAAGAAACTATCATCCGATGCTTTTTATACAAAAATGTGCTCGTTCTGTTGTGCCAATTATACACTTCTATAATGGTCCTCAAAACTAATTTGAATAATCGGATAGAAAAAACTGGAAGCTGGATGGCCCAATGCACCTGCGCCTGTATCAAAATCTGCTTAACCAAATCTCCGTCCAGAGTTTCCTGCCACCATTTTCGGCATTCACTGCCATTAAGACCCTCAAACTGGATGCTGAGATGAGTGAGTTCCTCCCTGACTTTCTGTTTCTTGCTGTTGGAAGCGGATGGCCCTGCAACTCAGATTCCAGACGCCAAAACCCTTGCATTCTTTTCCATACTTGCCTTCAGCTAACACTTCCACTGCTTCCGTTTGCCTGCCAATTCCATGCAATAATGGCTTCTATCGTACTTTTATAATCTGAGGTTCCTCCTTCCTTTGCATGCACGGCAAAAGAAAAATGAGAGTTAAATGACTATTCGCGAAAGAATTTAAAAAGTTACAAAGCTTATAACACCATCCGTGGAAGGAAAAGTCTACAGGTAGGAGAATGCTGATGAGTGTAAAGTCTTGGACAATAAGGCGCTTTATGACATTTGCTTCAGGACTCCCAAGCTCACTACCCCAAGCTTTGGTGATTTAAATCACTTAATCTCAGCCACAATGGACGGTGTAACCTGCTGCCTCCGTTTTCCTAGTCAACTGAACTCAGATCTGAGAAAGCTAGTCATGAATCGGATCTCCTTCCTCTGCCTGCATTACTTCATGATGGTTTTTGCCCTTTTGACCTCCCGTGGGTCGCAGCAATACTGCGCTTTAACTGTGCTGGAGCTGACTCAGCAGATATGGGAGTCCAAGAACATAATGTGTACTGTGTGTTGCAGAGCCTAGGTGCGGGCGTTACCTGACACCCTCGACCGTGCTCTGAGGGAAGATGAGCACCACGCGAAGAATAAAGAAATCCGCAGAAGTAATAAAGAAGTTTCAAACACGAGAAAGGACTGTGGAGACCAGGGCACCATGCACAGAAGGAAATAAGCTTGCAAAAATCACTTAGAGTCGTCCGCAGAAGAAGCAACACAGAGAAGATAGAGTCCACAGCAAAAAACTCTACGCGCGGAAAAGAATGGAGAAGCTGTGAAAATTTTTCTTTTTATGGAATGTTTGGAATAAACCCTGCAGAAAGCAAAGAGTCTACAGAAAATAGGAAGGTCCACCCGCAAAATAGAAGGGAAGCCCGTGGCAAGGGGTCCGCAGGACCACCCGCAGAAAGCTATCCGTGAGACAGGTGTCCGTGGGACAGCCTACCTGCGGAGCAGCTATCCGCGAGTTGTGCCTGCGAGAACTCTTCCGCTCAGCTTGCTTTTCTTTTCTTTTCTTTTTTTGTGTTCTTTTTTTTTTGACCAAAAAGTACCAATGCTTAATTTTCTCCCCCGACCTTGGCAACCTGGGACAACAAGGGAAACTGTCGGGGTTTGGCCTTCTGCAACGACGAGCTCTTCCTTTCATGATATATCCTCAATTTCGATCAATTGATTGCCTAAGGCACTTCTTGCCCATCCAAGGTTGACAATTTAATTGCTCCATTGTCGCCGACCTCCCGGATCTAGTATGGTCCGACCCATCTAACCTTAAACTTCGCTGGCTTAATCTCATTCCACCCATCATACTTCAATACCAACTACCTCAGCTGAAACTTGTTGAGCTTTAGATGCTTGTCATGCCACGCCTTACGTTTCTTCTATGTCACCTCCGTTGCCCACTATGCCAGCAATCGCTTCTCCTCAAGCTTATTCAAATTATGTAGCCACTCCCCTTAAGCTTTCCATATTGCCAAGCTTATTTCCCAGTGCTATTTGTAGGCTCGGAATCATAAATTCTGCTGGTACCACTGCCTCTTGTCCAAACATTAATTGAAATGGTGTGTGCCCTGTCGTCACCTTGTACGTCGTGTGATAAGCCCAAAGAGCAGAGGGTAGTTTGTCCTCTCAATCTTCTCCTTCAACTGCGCAAGATTTGTAAATAATTGATACTAGAATTTTATTTGTAGCCACGGCCTATCCGTTTGCTTGCGAGTAATACGGACTCGATAATGAATGACAAATCTTGAATTCGGTTGTGAGCAATCGGATGATATGATTAACAAAATGTCCACCCCTATCACTTGTTAACTGTAACGGAACTCCATACCTGATAATGATCTGATCATAAATAAACTTTGCTGTGCAGACGGCCGAGTTATCTGGTAGTGCGCATGCCTCCGCCCACTTGGTCAAGTACTCTGTTGCGACAATAATGTACCGGCACCATCTAGTCCTGCTCACCTTCAGGGGTCCAAAGAAATTCAATCCCCACCGCTCAAAGAGTTCCTGCGTGTGTGAGGGATTGAGCAGCATAAAATCTCGCTTCAACGGCTTCGCGGCCCGTTGGCAAGTGTCACAACCGACAACCCATTCCCGCTCGTCGCTATACACCGTTGGCCACCACAATCCTGCCAATAGTATCTTCCTCGCCGTGGTGTCGGGTCCCATATGTCCACCTGCTGGTCCCTCATGTGCTTCCTTCAGTACTTTCGGTATTTCTTCCTCTAACACACACCGTCTAAGAATATGATCCGGCCCCATCTTGTAGAGCAATTCGTTGATCAACTGGAAGGTACAGCTCCTAATTATCAACTTGCGCTTGTCTTTTGTTGGCATTTCACTAGGAAACTATCTAGTTGACAAGTATTCTCCAATGCTCTTGTACCATTTCGGCAGTATTGCAATCTGAAATAACTGTGCGTCAGGAAAGTCATCGTGCACCCCGTCCGCGGGTTCCCCTGATTCTTGACAGGTGGTCGACGCTAACATGCTTCTTCCCCGGCCGTAAAATGATTTTGAAGGTAAACTCTTGCAACAGAAGCAGCCATCTGTTGATTCTTCCTTCAATGATAGGTTTATTGACAAGGTACAACAAAGCTTGATGGTCCACATAGAACACAAATGGTGTCGCCAGCAAGTAGTGTCGGAACTTCTGGACTGCATACACCATACCCAATGCTTCCCGTTCCATGTTGTAGTTCTATTCTGCTTTAGATAACAGTCAGCTGGCAAAGTATATTGGGTGATCCAAGCCGTGGTTACCTGTTTGCGCCAAGGTTGCTTCGATCGCATAGTTGAATGCATCAACATGAACATGGAATTCCTTATCCTAATCCAAATATGCCAAGATGGGTGTCGTAGCCAATCGTACCTTCAACGCTTCAAATGCCTCATCCTGCTCTTTTTCCCATTTGAATGATTCTCCTTTGCAAGTTAACCTGTCCAACGGGTATGACACCTTGGCAAAATTTTTGATAAACCTTTTGTAGTCGCCTATATGTCCGAGGAAAGACTTTACCTCCATCACATTAGTGGATGGTTGCATTTCCAAGATGACTCTCACTTTGTCTGAGTCGGTTTTCAATCCTTCCTTACAGACAATATGTCCAAGCAGTCTTCCTTGCGGAACCATGAATCTGCACTTCTTGGGGTTCAACGCTAGCCGCACCCTGTGACATCTTTCCATACATTCACCGAGTGCTGCTAGATGTCTGTCCTCCGCATTGAATATAGACCAATCGTCGAGGAACGCCTTGAAGTTTCCCACGGACATCTTGTCAAAGATGTGCAGTATAATCCGTTGAAAGGTGGCCGACATGTTGCACAAGCCGAATGGCATCCGATTGTATGCATACACCCTATCTTCGATGACAAATGTTGTCTTCAACTTGTCCTCCTCCGCTATAGAGATCTGATTGTATCCGGAGAACCCATCCATAAAGGAGTAAATTTCATGTCCGGCGACCTCCTCCAAGATGCTGTCTGTAAATGGAATCGAAAAGGGATCCTTGATCATAACTACATTAAGACATCTGAAATCCACGCATATCTGGATTTGGGTGGTGTCCTTCTTGAGTGAGATAACTATAGGTGATACCCATTCACTTGCCTGTACCTGAAAAAATAATTCTGGTTTCCAACATCCGATTGATCTCCTTTGTAACTTGTGCCACATAGTTCTTATTCATTTTGTAGGGTCGCTTCCATACCAGCACCGCTCCTTCGACCAGTGGGATGCGGTGCACACACAACTCCGAAGGTATTCCCTTCAGATCCTTATATCTCCATGCAAATACATCCTTATATTCCAAGAATATCTTGAATGTTGCTGCTTTCAATACTGGATCCTAGTTATCTCCCACCAATATGTTTCTTGGTTCAATTTCATCTCCCAAATTCATAGTTTGTAGTGTGGCTTCATTATACTTGATTGTCTCCCCCTCACTGAATGTATGGGCAGGTGTGACATCCAACGGGTCATCCCCCTCCTTTATCTCAAGGAATTCTCTTGGAAATTCATCTCCCCTCGGACCCTCCTCAATTGTCAGTACATTGCAGCTCTGGAATAGTTCGTAGTCCTCTATTTGCAAGTGGTAGAGACCGTTGACCGAATCCAAATCGTCATCTGTTGATCCTCCCTCCAACCGCAGGACTCCCTCCTGATCCGATTCCATATGCTGCCTCCCTTCATCTTCCTCTTCAAAATCTGATGACAAAGCTTCTTCTCCCACCGTCTGGGTGTGCAAATCGATGACGAACTTTCTCCCTTTACTTTCCAGTGATAAAGTGTTTCTCTTCCAGTCATGTTTAACTCTGGCCTGAATCAGCCATCTACAGCCTAGAATTGTGTCGTACCCTTTTCGCTTTAGCAGGATGACGACAAAGTCAAGCAGGAACGGTTGTGTGCCAATTGTAACCGGTTGCGCCATCAGAATGCCGAGAGGTTTTATGCCATGTTGGTCTGCTATCAGCAGCTGAAATGTAGGTGGCCATAGCATCGGTTGTCCCAACTTCCTCTGGGTATCCTCGAGTAAGACGTTCACGCCGGACCCACTGTCAACAATTGTGTCCATTAGCACACTTTCGAGAATGCCCATCTCAACGACCGCTGGATGCCGTCCGAATGCAAGTGCCAGCAACATTGGGTCTTGTCCACTGGCGGTAATTTCCTTCCCCCTTTCTTGTTCTCCTGTCGCTGGCGCAATATTTGTGACGGCCAATCTAAGCTGAGGCATTGTAAGAAGCAAATCATTTATCTTGACGCGTACCTCCATTTGTAAAATCTGTCGTACAATGTTTTGTTCCGCGGCATTCCTTGCCGAGGTGTCGGTGGTGTCAACACACTTTCGAGAATGCCCATCTCGACGACCGCTGGATGCCGTCCGAATGCAAGTGCCAACAACATTGGGTCTTGTCCACTAGCGGTAATTTCCTTCCCCCTTTCTTGTTCTCCTGTCGCTGGCGCAATATTTGTGACGGCCAATCTAAGCTGAGGCATTGTAAGAAGCAAATCATTTATCTTGACACGTACCTCCATTTGTAAAATCTGCCGTACAATGTTTTGTTCCGCAGCATTCCTTGCCGAGGTGCCGGTGGTGTCTTTCAGCTGAGAGGTCTCTCCCTGCAATGCCTTTTCAATCTCCGCCCGCACTTCCCCAAATTTCCTCTTTTCTTCCGCCAGGTCCGGGTACTCTTTTGCTTGCTTCCGTGTAATTGTTAGAACCTCTTCTTCATCCGTCTCAACAGTGATCAAGTTTACTCTGGATTTTGGGCACTTGGCATCTTCATGGTCACCGAGTCCGCACCATGTGTATAACAATTTTGGCGTGGTTGCTGTTGTGCACTCCCGGGCAAAGTGACCACACAAATTACAGGCTCGGCATTGGACAATCGGACCTCCGTTCGCATCATATTGAATTCGACTCTTCCCGCCATTATTATTGTTATTGTTCGCATTGTTGTTATTTTGCCCGCGTCTATTGTTCCTATATCCTTCGGACATGGCACCCTCCGTACTTGTGTTCCTGCTCCCTCCGGACGCGGAAGCCTTCTGTGCCAGGAACACCTATTGAGGTCCTCTGGTTTTCATATTGAAGGGGTATTCTTTTGTGGAATGTCCCATGATCTGGCAAATGTCGCAGAACTGGTTTTTTGGACAGTAACCCTTTGTGTGACCTTCTGCCTTACATTTCGTGCACCATAGTTCGCTTCCCTTTGTTTCTTTCTGCATGTTCTTGAATTCTTTCACCATCCGGATCATGTCCTTCTGGAGGGCTCGGACCTTCTTGCTGCTGTTTTCCTCATCGCTACTTTCTTGTTCTGAGGATGCATCGTCATCTAACTCAGAGAAGCTACTCTTCTTTTTTTTCGTCTTTTGCTCACTTTCTAGGTTCAGTGCCCGGTTGTACGCTTAATTGTATGACGACGAAGGCATGATTTTCATTTTCTTGCGCAATTTCAGGTGTAGGCCTTCAATGAACCACCTTTTTTGTAATCCATCAACTGGCTTATTCTCCATTTTGTTGATCAAGTCCTTCAACTTCTTGGCATACACTAGGACTGATTCATTTTTTCCTTGTCTTGTATTTTATATTTCTACTATAATTTCATTGTCGTCGTGGAGTAGTTGAAATTTCGCTGTAAACTCCTTCTTAAGGTCATCCCAAGTGGTTAGGTTCTGGGGATCTACATCGGCAAACTAGTCGATTGCAACAACCCGTAGGGTGGCCAGAAACTGCCGAACCCATTTGTTTGTATCAGTTATGCCATTTTCCCTCCAAATTGTCTCTCACATGTCTTGCAATGTCAGATGGGGTCGGTCATACCATCGGCATCAAACTTCGACAGCTTTTCTTTTGGTCCTGCCATCACTACTAGATTTTGTGAATGGGCGTTGCTTGATCCTGCAACACTAGCACTATTCACTCCCACACCGGCGATCTATACTCCCACACCGGCGGTCTGCACTCCCACACTGGCGAACTGTTCTTCCACACCGACGGTCTGCACTCCCACACCAGTGGTCTGCACTTCCGCACCAGCAATCTCAACAGCTACGAACTTTGGTGAAGAAGGATCTTTTGAAGTTGTCCCTTCCGGAAGTGTATCCCGGATGAAGAGTTCACTCCACGCTCTTGCTCCCTCGGCACTCCGACCTGTGTGAGTCAATTCTCTTCCGTGTGGACTCTCTTCCCTCGGCGAATACAAATTCAAAAAATCCTCCCTTGCTTCCTCCACCAATTCCACCCACTATCGAGTCTCCTCCAATAATTCTTCCGCACTTCTGTGTCCGTCGGCAATCTTCTGGAACCTCCTTGTCCGTTTGGCTTGCTGTGCCAAAATTAAATTTTCTTACGCAGTATGTATGTCATCTTTCCCCTTTATCTTATTTCGATCCTTGTTAAGCTGATTTGGCATTGAGCTTCATTCCTCCCTCCTTCCAGGTTCGTAGGGCAACGGTGCCAAATGTTTACCGCATAGATTAATTAAGTAATGCACACAGATAATGAACACGAACAACAACAACAATACTCCTTTATTCACATATGCCAACAGATTACATCCAAAGCATCCAATAAGATAATTTACAATGTACTCAGACGGGGTATTAATACTTTCTGCCGAACCTTCTCGAAGGAGTTCATCGACTTACCAAATACACAATCTCTGACGACATAACCTAGTTGGCTACAGAATACAAAATCTGCCAACGATATCTTCTTATGGTCCCATGGGCTAGCCAGAACTTTTAAGAAACTTTGCAACTAATTGGCCTAGGAAATTTAAGTTGCAGATCATTCTGAGATGTTTGGAGACAATTTTGGGCATACTTAATATTTATAGTAAGTCATTTGGACATAGTCAGGGCCTTCACTAATGATGACATGTTGATGATAAATGTTTAATATTGACTGAAGGATTATAATATCATTAATGTGATTTATTTATACATTAATAAAGTTAGTTTATAAAGTTCTATATAAACATTTAACTTAATTAATGTGGGACTATAGTTGAAAGAAAATATTTGAAGTCTCTTTTTTTAGTTAAAATATTGGAGATATTAAATGTTTGGGCACTTAAGACTAAAGGAAAAAGTATCATAGAAAAATATGAATCACAATAAATTGGGGGAAAAAACAATTGTGGAAAAATTGGAATTGCAATAAAATAAGGGCCAAAGCAATCACAAGAAAATAGGGGAAAAGGGAAAAATCCCCCAAAAAATGGAAAAGGTAAATAATGATTTTGTTTATCCCACATGGGCAGGATGATTGAATGAGCTCTTATGAAAGCATTATAAAAGGAATTCAAGGGCTCTCTTTCAACATGCTGGTTGAAATAAGAAATTTATGAAATACTAGAGAGTTCTTTTGTGAGGACAAAATCCCTCATGAATAGCATTCTCTACGCTGTTGAAAGACACAGCCAAGAGGAATTTTGAGTATACATTTCAGGTAAAATTTGGATCATTGCTACTTTCATTTGAATGTAGCTTTCAGATTTATTGAGATCAAATGACATATCAGATTTACATGAGAAGTGTTTGAAGACAAATCCGAGAGTGAGAAGAAGAAATTTATTGTTGTTCCCTAATTTATGCTGGCCATACCACATTGATGTTGTTCTAGCTGCATATTTGTATTGATCGACCTCTAGTCTGGGTTGTACATATTCTTGTAGCTGCATTTACATATATGCTTGGCATGGGACTGCTGGACTTGGCATTTGAGGGTATATAAGGTCTGCAACTGCAACTTGAGGGTCTGCAAACTAATCTAAGATTGCAGTCTGGGTACCATACAAGTTCAATAAACAGTGGTAGGCTGTTGTGCATGAGAGTGGTCGCAAGAGGTGTTGCGTTGGGTCTGCAGTCTTTAGTGTGTGGCGTACATGCCTGGGAAAGAGCCATATCAGGTCTGAATTCTGATTGGACAGTGAAAACATGGTACGAAATTTAATAATATCTTGATTTGAGTATTGTATGCCACTCCATTGTACCCAGTAATGAATAATGACAATAAATATCAGACTTAGAGCTTGAGAGGGTTGCTCATAATGTTGTTTACAGTTTAACAGTTGTGAATTAGTGATTAGTTTCAATTATATATGTTGTTATTAACATTTCTGTTATTCATCTAGTATATTGATTGGTTTCAAATATCTATTTTCGTTATTGTCAATACAAATTAAGTGAAAATCAGAACAAGAGGTAACCATAACAGTGGTATCAGATCAGGTGTGCCTTGCCATCCTGAAGGGGCTAGAAAGAAAGATGAAGATGAGGGCAGATCAGAAAAGTAATTTTTCTCTAAAGACTTTACTGATATATTTAATGGTGATCAACTAAGGGACTTGCAGAAAAAAAAATGGCTCTATGTAATTGACTTACAAGTGGAGTCCACAAAATTACCTGATTGTGTTCTATCTACAATAGAGGAATTGGATTCATATATGTCTTAAGTAGATCAGTCAGATTGGAGGCTTTTGAATTGGGCTTTGCAGCCCTCAACACTTGCTTTAGTCCAGTACAGGTTATTGGAACATCCTTGTGAAGAGGTGAGAGCTGCAGTCGCTTCTTGTCACAGTGAAATCATAAGAATAACAGCACCTGTAACACCCTATAATGATGACATACTTAAGAAGTTCTAAAGTTGACCGTGGATGTGGACTATACGATGTTAAAGCTCCTACTTCTGGTAAGAGGGCTAAGATTTTAGAAGTTATGGCAAGAGTCAAATCGTATATCGTTCTGTTGGATCTCAAAAATGATAAATTGGTTCTTCAAATGTTTCAATGTTTTTTATCACAGTCTGGAAGCATCATCCAGACATTGTGAGAGCTTGTATGCAAACTATTATGTCCTTAATCTTGAATGAGGATGATGATATCTGTAAGCAATTTCAATCAGGTTTGTTAGCCAAATGAAGAAGGGAGCTTAATATCCCACCTATGGCTTATGCATTTTCGAAGTGGCTGATTAAGTAGAAAATTGGAAGAGTCAAGAAACAAATGACTGAATATGAATTAATCTCAAAGGGCTTACAAGATAGCCCAAGAAAAGTAATGTAATTTGTCATCTTGCACGTGTGAGGGCAAGTCATTTCTTTTATTTTCCTTTATTAAGGAATATTAGTTTATCCTCCTTATGAGGACAGCGACACATTGTCAATGGTGGTTTTCATAGGTTTGGTAGTTACTTTGTAACTCTTCTCCTCATCTCTATTCAAGAGATGATTCTCCTCTCATTCTTCACTTTTTGATATCATTGTAATGAGGTTCTTGCTCTCCTCTCTCTCTCTCTTTATGATTTGCCTTCATTCATTATACATAAGGAGTTCTTCTTTGCTTTCCCCTTTCAAAAGTTCTTATGTCTCCTATTCAAGCTTTGGGTGATTGCCCTCAAGTTGCTCTTTACTTTGCTAATATTAATTCAATAAACATACTTATTTGGATTTCATTTTCAATTTCTTGCTCTTGTATTAGGTTTATATATATATCTATGACTTCTCTACTAACTATTATTACTGAAATTAATACTAAGTATGTGCCATGTCCCCCACCCCGACTTGATTCGAGCCAGCCAGTCCTAGCCTATTATTCATCCCGGTAGGCTAGAATGAGCCAAAAGGGGGATGACGTGGAGACATCCGGTAACATTGGTCAACTCGCTACACCAAAGGCCCCAGGGAGTTGCATGTGTATGTTTTGACAAGTCACGACAGTAACTTACCAATGATTAGCGTTGCTGAACATTATTATAAAATGGCATCCAACATTTGTAACTCCCCCTATCAACCTCCAACACATGCTCATTGTTCAATAATAGATGCTGCAACTCCCAGTGGTGGATATATTGGACGATTGAAACTGTACGAGACAATGAATTCTGGAATTCGCAAAGGTATTCCCACTGCTCGAGTTTCTTGCTTCAGTTTATTTGATGGACAAAATCCCTTCTCCCTACAATTTGGGGGACAATCCTAATGCACCTTTGTGTTGTATTATGCTTTTGATATGGAGCTAAGTTGTCTACAGGTAGCTGAAGGTAGACAGCTCACGGTGGGTTTTGTAGAGTGTTGGATTGCATGAGACTCACTTATTACAGCCTGTTAGTAGTATTACATGATCATAACACTCATAGCAGGGAGAACTACCAAGTCTTTGCAAAGATTGGACTAAGACAATGCCAAACTAAGCACGACGTGGGTTTAACTAGGATATCAAGGCTACCATTCTGTGGCGGACGAGCAGAGCAATGGTTGCCAGCAGTGAACCTCCAACACATGCTCACTGTTCAGTAATAGATGTTGCAACTCCCAGTGGTGGATATATTGGACGATTGAAACTATACAAGACACAATGAATTCTGGAATTCGCAAAGGTATTCCCACTGGTTGAGTTTCTTGCTTCAGTTTATTTGAAGGACAAAATCCCTTCTCCCTACAATTTGAGGGACAATCCTAATCGCACATTTGTGTCAGATTATGGTTTTGATATGGAGTTGAGTTGTCTACAGGTTGCTGAAGGTAGACGGCTCACGGTGGGTTTTGTAGAGTGTTGGACTGCCTGAGTGTCACTTATTACAGCCAGTTAGTAGTATTACACGATCATAGCACTCATAGGGGGGAGAACGACCAAGTCTTTGCAAAGATTGAACTAAGACAATGCTAAACTAAGCACGACGTGGGTTTATCTAGGAGATTGTTGTCCTACATTTTGTCACCACAAAATGCTAGTAATAGTACGAAACTTTTTCAAGCTTAGTTTCGTATTTCTCTGAGTTTAGTTCGTTATTTAATTGGTTAGTATTGATCGATCAATCAATACCAATTAATATAATGAATCCTTTTACTCAAGGTTTTCATCAAGTATTTTTCATTTTTCTTTCTATCGAGCCTTTTCTTTTTTGAGGCCTTCATCATCCTTTTCTTTGCTTTTGAGTTTGTGTTTGTTGGTTTTTAGTGCTTTCATTTTTCTCATGTCATGCCTTTCGGTTTCCCCTTCGATTTGATCTAACCTAGAGCTTAATCAAAGTTGTCAGTCAATAGATATGGCCATTTTAGTGCCTAAAAAGTGGACCTTTTTGATACAACAACATGAATTTAAAATATCATGTTATATTTCTAATTTGACATTCACTTTTTGAAAAAAAAAACTAAAATCCACTTTATGTTATGTTTTTAAGTTACTTTATCTTTTAAATTTTCACTTAAAGTAACTATAGTGCACTTTATGTTATACTTTTAAGTTTAGAGTTACTTTTTGATTTTTCACTTAAACGACTATATTAACTATATAGTTCAATTTAATTTTTAGCATTTAAATCAAATGCTCTAGTAAATATTACTTTTTAAATGGTATTTACATGTTATATAATTAATATGATATGTAAATATATTTTATGTCCCACTTAAGTAATATGTTAATAAATTTAAATTGACATGTGCTTATTTAATCACTTAAAGTCATCAAAAGTGGACTTTTTACATGTCATTGCATATAATTTTCGAGTTAGAAGTATTAATCCATCAAAAGTGGACCTTTTTCATGTCTCTGCATATTGAAGCCATCAAAAGTGGACATTTTATATGCAATGATGTGTGTTATCATCCTCGCGCAACTCTGCATCCGAGATACAACTACTATGTACCTCAACCAACTCCTCATCCGAAGAAACAAAAGCCCTCACAATATCAATCTCCTTGTATGTCTCATCTTCCACCTAAATAGTAAGATCCTGTAAACATCAATCCTGGGACCCATCCAAAACCTCCTTGGAGTCATTGCCCAATATCTAGCAAGGAGTTTCATACCTAGCGCAACTCATAGAATCAACAAATGGATCATCAGATGTGTCCATACTATCTGCATCCACATCTCCTAATAAAGCCCCAACTACTGACACCTGACTCTACACACGACTCAACATCAAGTTGTGAATCAATAATACTAGAGCATGAACCAACATCTAGTGACTCTACTGTAACACCCAAATCACCAACATCACAATCGGGTGACCCCATACGTGCCTCAGTCCCACCTAAGGAAGCAACTGCCTCCTGCACCAAAGCAACACTGCGATAGCTGACATATAAGTCTCCAACAACTCCCTCCTCGGGAAATCTGAACAGTCAGTGACAACTACAGCATCAATTACCTCAGAACTAACTGTAGCAACTACTATGGGAGTCTCCAACTGTTCAAGCTTAGTGTTGCTATCCACCCAGGGCACTGACACATCCACATGTCCCTGTGAAATAAGTCAATCGCCATCACTGCAGATAGGATTAACAGGTGTTGTACTAAATATACGTAGATCTGCATCATGGACACCTATCGGGGAAAACTCAAGCTTTCTTCCCTGCAACCTCAATGTCAGCCTTCAAAAGGCAAAAACCATATACCTTGCTGCCCTCTCAAATATCTCTGGATCCGACAAGCTCTCCGCCAACCTCTGTTTATGAAGCTTAAGTTTCTCCATACTCTCATGCAGAGCATTCATTTTCGTGCTAAGTCCCTCATTACTCCACTGTAATGTCCCCAATTTTGTCGGCGTCAAAGTTTCAGGGATTAGCCTATTATTGTGATCCTCATAAGCTAATTATTGTGGATAAAGGGTCTTCTGTGGCAGTGGCTTGGCTTGGGAGGGTCTTATCTTCTCCACATTTCAGTAAGCTACAGGTTGGCCTTCGTTTGACTCATATCGGACTTCATTTGGGCTTAGTTTTGGGTACTTACTATTTGTGGTAAGTTGGTAATGATTGAGATGGACCCTTTCTATTTTTGGAAAGTGCATTTGGTCACATAGAGAAATAATAGGTATGCCTCCTATTTCAAATGGCATATTTAAATAATGAGTATTTTGGGAGTTATTATATTTTTCGTGGCCAAATTATTATTAATTATTAAATGGCTTATTATAAAGTTATAATTTCACTTAAGTTGGGAGCTGAGTTATCATTGGAAAGTGTCATTTATTAATTAGTTAAGCCAAGTCAAGTGACAGAATTTAGATGAAGCTTCTAATTAATGTTGTGTGGTGAAGCTTCTTGAGTGAAGTTACATTTTGGCAACAAAAGGGAATTTGAAGGTTATAAATACAAGCCCATTTGTTAAGAAAAGCATGCTTGGATATTTTATTTGCTTTTGTTGCCTTTCTGGCTTTTCTGAGTTCGGATTATCTATGCCCTTGCTGAAGTGTAAGGGTTTGATTTTGATCATCTTCCACTACTGAAGTATAGTGGTTTGAATTTAGAGATCCCTCTTACTGTATCTACTATGGTTGAGGGGCTCTTGTTTTATGAGGAATTTGGAATCAGAGTTCTATATCGAATCTACTGCTGAGGTATAGTAGGTTATTCCTAGCCTTTCTAAATCTGAATTTTACTGTCTTCCTTCTGTATTTGTTGTGACTAGGAAGACTTTGCTAGGGATTGAGAAATTAATTGCAATTGTTCCTGCAAACTATGGAGTTCGAACTTGCAATTTGTAGTGTTCAGAATTGGGGTTTTGTATGGATATAGGGTGATTGTTTTAAATGCAAGTTATGGAGCAAATTTCTCTTGCATTCTGAGTGATTCTGTGCTTGCAGCAAGTGCCCAAGTTCTCCTATTGTTAGGTGTTTATCATTTCTGTTCCGAGGGAGAAATAAATTTGCAATTGAGGCACTAGATTTCCAGCTCTGGCATCACAGTTAGTTGTGGTTGTGGGCAGCATTCCAAGCCCTATCGGGTGACTGAAAATTGTTACAGTTGGGCAATTATTATAGATTAATTTCAGGGCCTTTCTTGACGTGACATTCAGCCTTGCTGTGGAACTGGAAACGGGTCAGGCATCCATAATTAACATCCCTGTTTGACTGTTGGAGATATCGGTTGCTACAGTGCCATGTTTGGGTGAATGGTGGAATCCTATGTTCAGTCCAGAGCATGGGCTAACGCTGCAAATTGGGGAACTGTTTGTCATCAATCAAGTTTCTTCAACCATTGTTTGCAAATTTTTCTATCATTGCAGTATAAGTTGGTGGCTAATAAATTGTAAATCTCTTAAACACATTGCAGCAGTAATTTGTGAAAATCTTCACATTGCAATATATTCAGTGTGGCATTTAGCTGTGGTTATTTTCAGTATCTCATTTGCTACATCACTAAATTGGAGTTGCATTCCGTTGATTTGCAAATACAAATTAGGAGTGGAAATAAGTGGAGAAAATAAATTTGTAAGATCTTGATTCCAGAATAATTTGAAATCTATGAATTAGCCTAATTAGTTGGAGCAATCATTCGCATATATCTTTATTGTGCTTAATTTCTTGAAGAATTCATAAGTTCAGTAGTGAGAGCCAGTTGGGGTCATTACAGTGGTATCAGAGTGGTTTCCTGCCAACCTACAGGAATTGGGCTCAGTTTGATTGGTGCTTTGTTTTGGAGATTTGGTTTTCAGCAATATGGATGGTGGCAGGAGGTTCGGTATTCATTATACCCGCAGAGGGCATACTTCTCCGCCTAGGGATGGAGAATCTGAGATACAAAGTATTGTGAAACAGTTGGCTGTGTTAGTGAATGAGCTGAATCAAAATCACAAACGGATGACCCAACTGATTTCAAATCCGAGATTTGAGTAGAGCCTAATATCACTTTTTTGAAGAGTGAAATGTGATGATATAGTTGCGGCTACAGATGTGCAGGACATTTCTTATGAGACACCGCATGAGTTCGACACGATTGTGGTGGAATGTGATGAGAATTCATGTCAGGTTGAGTCAGACGATGCAGTTGTTGGCATGAGTTTCCAAGATCATGTATTTGATGGCAATGCAACGGTAGTGGGAGTAGGAGCATGCGAGGATACTATCATATCAACAACCACTTTTGTGTCGGTTGAGCCATCTAGCAAGGAGTTTAGCAGTATGCATGCAGTGGTTGTAGATGTGTGCCCTGATGATAGTACACATGTCAATGATGATGAGGTACACTTCGTGGAAAATCCTATATTTGACATGGATGCAACATTCTCTTATGACAATCCATTGTTTGAGATTGATGTTGATCACCCGCTAGAGAGGAGTTGGACTCAGTCTTCACCATCTATAGACACGGTTTAGTTTTCTATAGCCATAGTTGGTGATGCTCTTGTAGCCACAATTTCTAATGACAATGTAGTTACACATACAGTTGGCATAAGTGCATATGGTTCTCTTGTAGCTACATTTTTTTCTAGGATTGTTGGTGATGATCACAATCCCAATCCAGTATATATTATATGGATGGCTACGGGGAAGAAGAGTATGTTGAGATCTCCTATAGAGTTATCTTTTGGTGATGCCCTAACTTTCACATCATCAGCACAAGTGTTGGGTGCTATATTGCAAGCGATGTTGATGGACCTAACAATGTTGGCATGCAGTTGGTTCAGTGTTGTCAAGGATGCCATGTACTTCATTTGGGATCCAGGTGAAGGTTGGAGTTCATTGGATTGCCGGATTGCTTGGCTTGGGAGGATCTTATCTTCTCCACATTTCAGTAAGCTATAGGTTGGCCTTCGTTTGACTCATATCAGACTTCGTTTGGGCTTAGTTTTGTGTACTTACTATTTGTGGTAAGTTGATGTAGATAGAGATGGACCCTTTCTATTTTCGGAAAGTGCATTTCATTACATGGAGAAATAATAGGTATGACTCCTATTTCAGACAACATATTTAAATGATAAATATTTTGGGAGTTATTATATTCTTAGTGGCTAAATGATTATTAATTATTAATACAGCTTATTATAAAATTAAAATTTAACTTTATAATTTCAGTTAAGTTGGGAGTTAAGTTATCATTGAAAAGTGTCATTTATTAATTAGTTAAGCCAAGTCAAGTGGGAGAATTCAGAGGAAGCTTCTAATTAATGTTGTGTGGTGAAGCTTCTTGAGTGAAGTTACATTTTGGCAAAAAAAGAGAATTTGGAGGTTATAAATACAAGCCCATTTGTTGAGAAAAGCATGCTTGGATATTTTCTTTTCTTTTGTTGCCTTTGTGGCCTTCCTGAGTTCTAATTATCTGTGCCCTTGCTGAAGTATAAGGGTTTGATTTTGATCATCTTCCACTGCTGAAGTATAGTGGTTTGATTTGAGGGTTTGAATTTAGAGATACCTATTATCGTATCTACTGTGGTTGAGGGGATCTTGTTTTATGATGAATTTGGAATCAGAGTTCTATATCGAATCTACTGCTAAGGTATAGTAGGTTATTGCTAGCCTTGCTAAATCTGAATTTTAGTGTCTTCCTTTTGTATTTTCTGTGACTAGGAAGACTTTGCTAGTGATTAAGAAATTAATTGCAATTGTTCCTGCAAACTGTGGAGTTCGAACTTGCAATTTGTAGTGTTCAGAATTGGGGTTTGGTATGGATATAGGGTGACTGTTTTAAATGCAAATTCTGGAGCGAATTTCTCTTGCATTCTAAGTGATTCTGTGATTGCAGCAAGCGCCTAAGTTCTCCTATTGTTAGGTGTTTATCATTTCTGTTCTGAGGGAGAAATAAATCTGCAATTGAGGCACTAGATTTCCAGCTCTAGCATCACAGTTAGCTGGGGTTGTGGGCGGCATTCCAAGCCCTATTGGGTGACTGAAAATTGTTACAGTTGGGCAATTATTACCGATTAATTTCAGGGCCTTTCTTGATGTGACATTCAGCCTTTCTGTGGAACTGGAAATGGGTCAGGCATCCATAATTGATGTCCCTGTTTGACTGTTGGAGATGCTGGTTGCTACAGTGCCATGTTTGGGTGAATGGTGGAATCCTGTGTTCAATCCAGAACATGGCCTAACGCTGCAAATTGGGGAACTGTTTGTCATCAATCAGGTTTCTTCAACCATTGTTTGCAAATTTTTCTATCATTGCAGTATGAGTTGGTGGCTAATAAATTGTAAATCTCTTAGACGCATTGCAGCAGTAATTTGTGAAAATCTTCAAATTGCAATATATTCAGTGTGGCATTTAGCTATGGTTATTTCCAGTATCTCATTTGCTTCATCACTAAATTGGAGTTGCATTCCGTTGATTTGCAAATACAAATTAGGAGTTGAAATAAGTGGAGAAAATAAATTTGTGAGATCTTGATTCTAGAATAATTTGAAATCTATTAATTAGCCTAATTAGTTGGAGCAGTTATTTGCATATATCAGTATTGTGCTTAATTTCTTGAAGAATTCATAAGTTCAGTAGTGAGAGCCAGTTGGGATTATTACATCCACCGACTTCTAAAACCACCAGTCCTCCTATGTCTATCCATGGCTAGAAAATGCTAGAGTGTTGTCACTCCAAATTCAACATCAAATCTGAAAATAAAATAACTTTCGTACTCCACAAGATGGCAGGAAACTGCTCTGATACCACCGTAATAATCTTGTCTGATTATAGCTAGATCAAGCATCAATTTCTTTCACATCTCAATGGTTTGAAACTTTATCAAACACTTGGCAAGCAGCCCAATTACCATTGAATATATGATGTCTTAAATTTTCAAACACAATATCAGGATGTACACCAAACTAATCACAAATTTATTTAATTTTGGCCTTATAAGTTTTGCATAAATAAATACCAAATGCCAATAAAAAAATTCTGAAATAATTCACGCGAGCCTTTGAAATTCATTCATTGACAAACAATGCAACAATATAATGAAAAGGGAATTTAATTGTTGGTTGATTGCTATAAATCAGAATTTGAAGCCAGTCTGTTATACTTCCAAACTATGTAATATAAACTAAATTTTACAAATTAAGAACCTGGTCTTTGCCATAGAATGTAATTGCAAAGTCAAACTAAAAGCCACTTGGTCCAATTTCAATCTAGCATTCCCAGTCTACCCTTACAAATGCTGCCCACAACTAATATAGAAATCACACCACACACAAGAACCCTTGGCGTTCAAGCTGTAAATCCAACACACTAATTCTAAAGCAAATCGAACAAAATGGGATATTCAGAATTACCAAACTCCAATTTGCATAATAAACCCTTGCCCAAGAATAGATAATTGAAAACAAATTTAAACTAAATTCTTCAGCAAGCCAATCACTTCTCAGCCATACTACGTAGACACAGTATGAGAAGCCTCTTCAATTTAGATTGAAAATTAAATCAATACCACTTTACCTCAACACTGAATTGATGCACAAACTCAGTGTCAAACCCTTATACTTCAGCAAGGGCACATAAAATCACAACTTTAGGAAACGTCACAAAGACAACAAAGCAAAATAAGATAAATAATTAGATGCTTTTCTCATCAAATGTCCTCATATTTATAATTTCCAAATGGTTTCAGTTTCCCAAAAGAACTGCACTTAGACAGCATTAAAATATAATTGTCATTAATATAATTTATTAATTGCTTTTGACTCCAAAAATGACCTTTTCCACCATAACTTAATATTTTGACATGCAAGGCCATTGTTTCTTGTTCCCACGATTTAAATCTTTTCGTCTCGATTCCAACGAGCTATGATACTGAGGTGACCCACGAACGACACCATCAAAAATAGCAACCTCGGCATATTTAGATGAATTATAATAATTCACCTGTCTTGCGAAAACAATTGAAGAAGCATCAAAATCAAAATCTAACATCACCAAAGTGATCTTGATGATGAAAGACGATGAATGAACTTGACAGGGTGACTTACTATAAATAGACACTCCCTCCAAGATTCTTGGAGCCCGAAATAAAATCTAAGAGCATCACACAATTCCTCTAACTCAACTGAGCTCATCAGAAACAACAGATTGACTTACTATAAATAGTGAGTCCCTCAAATGGAACCAAAACACACCATAGGCTACTAAAAAGCCTATAACCCCACAACTAAGACCCTCAAATCCCAATGTCAGTTCACGAGGGCTGCGATGGTGAACTAACCAAGCCAACTATAGGAACTTGCTAAAAATGGGGACAATATAGATCTATGGTTTGCATTGGTGTGCGTATGTGTATAATATTTTCCTCCATACAAAATGTTCTTTATATTCCCTTTTTCTTCCCTCATTTTTTGATTCCATATGATCCATATCCAATATCTTTTCTATGATATTTCATTTTATGTCCCCCTTTGTTTATCCACTCTTGTCTATCTCTTGCAATCCATACTAAGAATAATTTATAATGTATCACTTTCATGATCCTTTAATATATATTTGCAAGTCCCTAATCTATGGTGGTTAGGAATGATTGAAATCCCTTATATACCTTGTGTAGAAATCAAAAGGACGTGTCTATTTAAAGCATTGCACCCTTTCACACTGATTTCTTTTAGTAATAGTAATTTTCCAAAATGCTGATTGCTCTCTTTATGCTGCTTAATGTTTGCTAGACTGAATTTGTATCTTTCTTGCCAACTCTACACATGAGATCACTGCATAGACTATTGACTAAAAACATATGTTTAAGAATTGATATTAATATTAACAATAAATATTAAGAATTGATATTAAGATTAAGAATTTATATTGATATAATATTAAGGAGTGATATAATAATAAATATCATATTACAGATATTAGAATTTGATTATTAATTAGTATTAGTTGGTGAATCGATGTTGTTGTTGTTTTAATTAAAGGAGATGAAAGCTCCTTATATAGATTTACAAAGACAATGTTTCTAAAAGAAAAAATTGTGAAATAATGATGGAAATAGAAACTATTTAATAAACTAAGGACTAACCAAGATGACCATTAAACAAACATTATAATATTCTAATACCCTCTATTAATGGTCATTGTCTAACTATTGTCTTTTGGTCACAAATTGTTCAAAACATTCTGCTGTTGTTGAGACTTCCTTGGATCTGCAAAATGTATATGACCAAGAAGCCAAAATTAGCCCAAAAACGAACATAGAAGGGTGTCCCCTTCTTTAGAATGCTTTGCAACAAGAGACGAGTTTGCCACTGAGATGAGTCTGCTACTAACTCTCCCATAATCAGCAAAACATCTGACCAAAAATCATCACAAAATATCCAACCTAATGTTGGATAATGAAGTTGCTCTTTCCCTGGAGAGAGGAGAGAGACAAACACTGAGAACAACTAGCACAATTTTGGGAAAAATTTGGTAAACCCTCCAAACTTTACAGATAGGCATGATGTTCCAAAACAAACTACAAAAAGACACAATTTTTTAGGAGAAAAATTGATCAAAACTCAACATGATTTTTGAGGTGAAAATTTGATCAAAACCCAGCGTGATTTTTGGGGTAAAAACTCAATCAAAACCAAATAGAATCCAAAACAAATAATCAAATATAAAACTTCATTTTTGAGGAAAACGGTAAAACCCGACAACTAATTTTTGAAGAAAAAATTATAAACCCACAAAGGAATCCCACACAACTTTGCGGATTACAGAATCAAAAATCTTTTAAAGGGGAGAATTTTATAAAAACGCATCAAAAAATTTTAAGGGCAACAAAACACGATATTTCGCATGGTAAACCAGCACATGGAAGCAACATGCAAGTACATGCAACAAATATGAAGTACATGCAACCCTATAAAATTAGAGACTTTTGTTGCAGCCAAGAAATCGCGAGATCAAAACCCTTAACCAGGGTTGCAATTTCCAGCAAAAACCCTCGAAGACTAACCACAAAAGTTTAATAAAATACCTCTAATCAAAAAGCAAATTTTTAGGGAAAAAATTTCTAAATCAAAAGAGGCTCGAATTTTCCTTAAAAAATCCACCATAATCTATGAAATCCCATCGACCTGCTTTGATATCATGTTATGGCAAATCGATGTTGTAGTTGTTTTAAACAAAGGAGCTTATATAGATTTACAAAGACGGTGTTTCTAATAGAAACAATCGTGAACTAAAGATGGAAATAGAAACAACTTAATAAACTAAAGATTAACTAAGATGATCATTATAGAAACATTATAATATATAACACTCACCTCCTTTTTATTAGTGTAATATTCCCATTTTTCATCAGCTTCATAGTTCGAGGGATTATTCTATTATTTAACCCTTATAGGCTATCAAATGGATAGAGGGCCTTTGTTGGCAGTGCCAAAGGCTATTTTCTCACTCTAGAGGCTAGGAATGTTCAAACTTGTTCTTTGTTTGTGTCAGGTTGGTACGCTTCTATTATAGTAAGTCATTTATCCAACATTTTACATTTGGCAAGGCCCTTGAACTAGCCCCAATTGCAATGATGACCCTAGACATCTTTGTTGGTCAGTTACTCAGGGATTTACTAATTATAGCAAGTCAAGGGTTGATAGAGATGGACCCTTACTTTAGTAAGACAATTGGATGCACAATAGATTAAATGGTTAGCTCTCAAGTTCAGTCAAAATTGAGAAACAATGATTAATGATAAAAGTTATAATATTATCATTATTATTAAAGTTATACTTTAATAATATTTAAATATTTAAGTGCATATCATTGATAAATTAAGTGGACTATAATGTCCCCATTTTAGTTTGTTCTTGTTTTGAAGTGGGGTTAGCCCATAATTTGACCCTCATAGGCTAATTATTATGGATAGAGGGATTTTTGAGGTAGAGGCTCGGTCATGGGAGGGTCTTCTCTTCTCCACAATTCAATATGTTCCAATTTGGTCTTCATTTGGCTATTGGACTTTGTTTGGTCTTAATTTGGCTCAAATTGCAATTTGTTTGGGCTTAGTCTCATGTACTTACTATTTATGTTCCAGTTTACTCTTCATTTGGGCTTAGTTTCATGTAATTACTATTTATGTTAAGTTTGAGTGATCTCTCCTACAAAAATCTAGACTGGATACTTTCATTTATGAAATTGATTTTCCCTTAGGGTTTTTGTTCTAGAGTTTATGCTCCATAAGAATCTCTTAAAATTTAAAATAGATAAAACAAACCAAGCATAAAGAAATGAGCTCCAAAATCACCTTTTGTAAAGACCCATAAAACAGTCTGAAAAACCTTTACAAGTTCTTGCTTTACATAATTCATTTTAAGTCTAAACTTTATTATTTCACTTAAGTCAATTTATGTTACTTTATCAATTAATTAAATAAAGTTACCATTAAAATGTCCTTATTGGATAACATTAAATAATTAAGCCAGTTTCTTCATGATCAAACTTTAACCTAAAAGAAATAATTAGGCTAAGTGGCCCTCTTTATTACACGTATTAGATTTATATAAAGTTAATTATAAATAAATTGTTTTATTTTATTTAATTAAAATATTAAATTTAACACTGTAATATTTTAATTTTTTATTCTGAAACCATCACTTTTTCAATTGAAAACTAATGATGCATCTAGTCTATAAGTGATGTCTAAAAATAGTAAGTCAAGTGCTAGTCTCAAAAAAAATAGGAAATTGTCTCTAATCAGCAAAATGGCTCATAATGCATACTAGGCAATCTCCTAGTGTCCTTAAAATAGAGATCCTCCTAAAAAATAGGAGATTGTCTCTTAACTCTTAAACTGGCTCATCAAGCCCCCTGCGAGGGTCCACAAGCCTTACGCAATCAATAGGAAAACTACTATCCTCCTCCCTAAAAAATACGAACCTCTCGTAAAAAATAGGAGACTAGCTCTAACCTCCTAAAACACCACAATTAACATCCAATCATTTTGCTAGCTACTGGGAGGTGGCCAAGTCATGTTGAACCATCCTAAAGCCTTATTATAAATAGTGAGGATGGTCATCAAAGTGGAAGTCACTCACTAAAAGTAGTACATGTTCCCAAATATAACATAGAGCATTCCCTGAAGGCAAACCTCAAAGTTGATGATGTACAAAGAAGACTTAAAAGAGTGGCACCCAATGTGCTTATTGATGAAGCAAAAAAGTTCGCCAAATCATGATATGCGTCTAGAGACCCGAGAGATTGACTAATCCTTGAAAAAAACTGACACTATGGAAGGCAAATAATTGGGGACATTACACCAGCCTCCATGGTAGTGTCTTCTTAGTGTATCTTTGTTGGGGTTTTCCCGTTGTTTTCCAAATAATTCCTTAAATTTAAAAATTTTAAAAACTTATCTTAAGAACTGCCACAAACATTAACAAAGTGCTATGTTCACTAGTATTTCTCTATTGTTGTTATGAAAGGTGCATACACACTTTCTAGTAAACAGTGATGATCATCTCCAAAGGCGTATCAGATCAGTTACAGTTGCAAAAGCATTTCATTGCACATTTACCCTGCAGAATTATCCTTTGTGTCCATTAAAGCACCAACAAATTTAAGACATGAAATAGCTAATATCAAAGTAAATGCATTTTTTTAATTTGAGGGCATTTCTGGCATCAGTTTCACAAGTTACAAAATGTGTTGTTCATGAAATGTCATTTTAATGATACACAAGCCTCACCTACTCCAAGGACTCCATTATCCGAGCAACGCTGGCAAGCATCTACTGGTGGTGGTATAGGAAACAAACATCGATAACATGGACCTTGATTGTAATGATAAACTGTAAGCTGAAAAACACTCATCAAACAAGATCTTATTAAACTAAAGAATCATATTTAATTTCAGTTCATGAAAAGATGCAAACCATCTGATTTCAAGCCAAGTTAATTTTGGATTTTTCCTATCTCCAATAACACAAACCAAATCCCTAGTCCCTTCTTAAGCTTAGTTCAGTCTCATTAGTCTAGTTCATTCAATTAAACAGAATATTTGAAAAATAACATATAACCACTTAAGAATACCTGGCCCTCAAAGCCCAAAGCTGCTCCTGATACAAGAGGCTGCCATCATCAAATCAGATGAAAAAAATGAGAGCATCCTAATTGATAATTGACTATATGTATTTACATTCCTCTTTTAAAAAAGGCTATTCAAACTTTGAACTAAAGAGTTCTAGAACTTTAGCCCAATCACTATTCCAAAATCTTCTCAACCAATTGCAGCAGTCCATAAAATACTGAATACATTGATTTACATTGTTTATTACCATATTAAGAAAAGCCAATCATCAAATGAAAAAAATGAGAGCATCCTAATTGATAATTGACTATATGTAAGATATATTCATTTACATTCCTCTTTTAAAAAAGGTTATTCAAACTTTTAACTAAAGAGTTCTAGAACTTTACCCCAATCACTATTCCAAAATCTTCTCAATCAATTGCAGCAGTCTATAAAATACTAAATACATTGATTTAAATAGTTTATTACCATATTAAAAAAAGCCAATCATCGCAACTAAGAAAGATCTCATAGAAAAATCAATATGGACACAAAACTCATAATCAATCAACTTTCCTTTAGTTATACAAAGCCCACAAGCAAAGAGCCTAAACAGAACTAATGAAATGGAAAGAGATTATGCAAGAAGAACTGTAGCCGATACATAAATAAAGTTATAAAGATACCATTGTAATCTAGGACCTGTATTCCACAGCATTTCAGGGATAGGGATGGGGTACAACAATCCAAGGGCCAAATATTTGTTGATAAATTTATGATTTGTCTTCTCTCGGGTAGTGTGTTCTTGCCAGTTTCATGGCCATTTTTGGATTTCAATCTGCAATGGAGATCTACGATCATGGATCTTCAATGGCAATTTCAGCAATGTTCTAGAATCATGTGAGGGCCTAAATCTGGGACCAAAACCTTTCAAACATGTTAAGTCATTTGTTCCTTATGATTTCCTGTTCTTGGGGAATGTCTGAGGCTGACTACGTGTCACAGTGCCCATATAATGTAGTGTACTGTATCTCTTGAGGTGGCAGGATATTTGTAGGTTTGTAGTATCAAGATTGTAATCATTAAGGTCTCTAACCGAAGATTATAAGCAAGCAGGCATGTATGAATCTGGCATGTAAGAAAGTCAATTACTGAACCTAAGTACATTTGTTTATTTAAGCAATGTTGATCTCGTTTGGTTTACTCTGAATTCTTGTTTCCGTTGTGTTCACTCTTTCTAAACAATTGGACAGATCTCCTTCAGGTCTCTCCAACCGGGGAATATGTCACCAAGTGCTTGGGTTTTGTATTCCTGATATGAGTAAAATATCAGACTTTTTTTATCTTGCAAATATTTGACAGAATGCCTATAGAAAATATGTCTTATGTAATGTGTTATGTGGCTCAAGAATTCAAATATTTTCATATCAGACCCTACACTCCAACTGTTTGACAAAATACCAACACTACTACACTTTAAATTTAAGGATAGAATGCGTAAGGGTTCTTACTATGGAGATGATTGTTCCTCCTATCAATAATTTCCCACATTGCATCAAATTCGAGGTTGTTTTTGTTGTAGTATTTTTAGACTCCTTGGCCTTATTTGTGGCCTCATAAAGATACCCCATTCAGGTGCGATCCCCATCTACCAAGCGGAGAACTCTAACCAACGGCTCTAACAGCTACAATTGAAAACTACAAAAAGAATAATTATTAAGTTACAAAATAATAATGAATGATTGTGATGGAACTTGGATATTTTGGCAAATTGTAGTCTCCACTTAAAACATTTTATCCGATCATTCATAGGAATGTTATGATATTCTTGAACAAGATAAATGAAGACTTTTTGAACTATTTACAAAGAGGTTATGGTCCTTGTCGTGATATGGTTGTTGTCGTGGTGATAGCCAAATGGATAGGAAAATGTGAACAGATTCTATGTACAGTGCATGAAGATTCAGTCAGAACTTCACAACAACATATGCATAGTATAGAAGATTTATATAAAGCACAAGTGTCTCAAGTTAGACCTGTACACAAAAGTGCATTTCAGTGTATATTATTTCGAGAAGTAAACAGAATTACACTAGGTATGGAAGGTTATGAAGTCACTTTCAGTTTAATGGCCCTACAGCAGATTGATAATGGATGTATTTATCAGAGTAGTAGCCATATTTAATGATTTACCTCCATGTCTTAGAGAGGCTTTTCAAATTTTCTTTTTTCTCCAATGTAATCACATCAAGATGCATCTTTGCAATCAGAAAGAGGCAACAAATAGAGTGCCAATTACAAGCTTGAAAATTTTGATGTGAGTTACAAATGTAAACAACAGTTCATCCTTGAACAGAAATGTTTGAGTGTAAGGTAAAATGAGCATGTAGCTACAATACTTTTGAATAAGAGCGACCAGATGGAGAGATGGATTGCATCGAGGGTAGAGACTAGCACGCTACCAATACATTTATTGAAAAATAGAAATTTGATGGCAAGCATTAGACTTAAATACAGCACAGCTGTAGATATCAAAGCAAGATTGTAACAGCGACGGGCATTAGAAGTTGCAGATTAAAAGGATTGATAGAGTCAAATAGGCAGACTACTCATAACATTCAGCATCCCCTGTGAAGAATGCATATATTCATCAGGAAGGCAACAAAGAATTTCCAGACATTATTTTAAGCTACAGGATATACAGCTATTGATTACCTTTTTGATGGAATTGCAGACATAAATAATGCTTGATCTGAGAACCATATATTTTGGTAGAGATTTGGAGACATTGGTATGATACTGATGGGAGATTTAAGGAGCAAGAAGATTTCAGCTTTAATGGACTTTGAATTGAACCGAAAACAAATGCTCAACATTTATGCAGGTCTATTCCAGTATAAAGCGATTAGGAAAGAAGTCAGGCCTGAGGATAAAGCTGCTGGAGACAAGTGCTTGCAACGATTTTTGATACACTGTGATTCCCAAAACCATTCGAAGGCCCTGGTTGAAATCATATATTGACATTCATAGAAGAATCTGAAGTCGTATGATTTCTGCACCTTGGATTCATTTGGAAATCGTTCTTCATTTGGAAATGAGAAGCCTTTGTCTTCTCATATTGCGTTTAATGGTCTTATTTTAATAGATACTTTTCTTTTTTGCAGGATTAATGATGAAACGCAGAAAAGAAGAGAGCTTGTGCGCCAGGAACCAACCCCCGAGTTTGAAAACATATGCTTGAGAGGAGGGCACGATAATTTTTCAGACGCCGGTTCAAAATACCTGCTCCATGTCATGACCACAGCAGCTTTAAGATCATGAATCTGTGTTTAAACTGGAGTTTAATGAATTATAAATATATGCATTGGAAGGATTTTGCGTAAAAGGAGATGTAAATAAACATACGGGAGGAAACACGCACCAGATATCTTCAACGCCTAATAAAGAGTTTGAAATCGATTCATACACAGGTGTCTGTGAAGACATGAGCATAATCATCATACAAATTGTTGAACAAATACGTCCATGGCTCTCAAGCAGAAGAAGACTTGAGGAGAAGGAAAGACAAATATAAAATTAGAGCGGACGATTATAGTGCATGACAAAGTTATGATCAAAATTATATTTCAGTTTTAATTATAAATTGTTAAGTTATCCGTAAGGAGTGTCTCTACGTGTAATTTTTATTTCCGGCACAATCTGTAAGCGTATTTATTTTTATTTGCATTGGAGTTTAAATTATTATTAAGTTGTCCTTTCTAAATGTTTTTTATTTATTTTCTATAAATATTTTAATATTCAGATAAATGGATTGGATCATTATTGCATTTTAAATTAGATAAACATAAATATTGTGAAATATTTAATTATTTTTGTATTTATGTCTAATTTGTCTCTGCAAGAGTTAAAGTGCATTTTAGATTAATTTAAATTGTGTTTATGTAATTGATCCATCACGTCAAAATTATTAAAATTGTTTATAGTTAAATATATTAAACTTTATAAAGTTGTATGTCTCAACTTATAATGTTGACTCTGATTGCCCGTTTAATTAGGCACTGGTCTTATACTCCTAATCCATAATCCATATGCTGGCAACTGTTTCATTTCTTTCTATTGAAGAATTAATATATTCATTTGTTGCATTCATCTGTAATAATCACTTTTATTTTAAAAAATTCATACAATTATTTACTTTTATTTTTAATTTATAATTTGCAATCTTAAAGCTTTCTATAATTCTTGCCATTTTGAAAGCTTTTATCGCATTTGTGTTCTAATTTATCTGCTATAAGCGTCGTGGATCTGAGTGTTTCATCCAGGATCAGGTACACCCACCTCGGTTTTGCAGAGCCGAAAGTGCCGGTTATTTGGATCACATTGATCGATCTCGTCAAGTTGGCCTTAACCGATTGGATATCCTAGCATCGAGCAAGCAAGGCTAGTAGGATTTCAATTTGCAGTTTTGGGAACCAACAGATTGAATACAAAAAAAATTAAATATTTAAAATCTTAAATCACCTTCACACAATCTTTGTAGCTCTTTGTGCAAATAGGTTGCCGAAGAAAAGGCTATGCATGCATCATTCTCTCTTTCAGGCTTCCTAGAATAACTTCAATCTAGACATGCTTGAATGACAAAAATTTGCTTCAAAGTCGTCAAAGAACTAAGAATACTTTGTAATGTTATGAAAACCATTGGAAACCTAGTGACGCCTACTCTTACTAACTCCTCATAGGTGGTTCACTAATCAACCAAGGAAGCCTAGAGTAATTATAGACGTATTTTGTGATCTTCCTTGCAACCTTTACAACCATCCATTCTAGTTTTCCTATGTCCTCCAAAAGAAGTTCAAGGATGTGTTGCACATGTTGATGATTTGTAGCTTTAGTCGGATAATTCCAATTGATGAAATTAAATATTTGAGCATTGTTATCTTTCCTTTTCTTATTATTCTTATGTGAAATATTTATATATATTTATTAGATAATCATATATGTGTGTGTGTGTGTGTTATACTTGCATCATTCCTCATCTAATAAATATATTATAATAATTACTTCTTGTTTATTGTAGATTATCAAACTGCAAAATGGATAACGTTAATCATTTGTATGAAGTCGATACTATACAAAAAATAAACATGAGAATCTAACCCAATGCAATACAAATGAATATAAATCAAAGTCCTCGTTTTTCCTTGCTGGCACCGTCAATACCGACAACAATTGACTTTAATCATTAATCATTAACATGTCATAATACATGTCGTTATGAATTGTGGGCACCAACTGGTGAGGGAACATGCCTCATGTAAGGGCATGTCCCTACATGAACCATTTTCATGTAGAGACGTCTCTGCATGAGTCATGTCCTGATAGGGAATAATAAATACATCATTGCACCTTGGGAAATACAGAAATTGATAAGTATTATTACAAGTTATATGCAGAGACTAATATATATAGCATTTCCTACTTACAAACAGCAATATTATACTTACAAATTGGCACCCTTGTTCATGTATATATATATATATATATATATATATATATATATATATATATATATATATGTATGTATGTATGTATGTATGTATGTATGTATGTATGTATGTAGTTCTGCAAAAGGAGATTAATTCAATAAACCATTTCAGTCACTACTTACCGAAAGAAGAAATAAATTAAAATTTCTCTATCTCTAATCTGATAAAGGTGTCCAAAGAAAGTGCACATTGTTTCTCTTGGAGAATTCTACCAGTTTCCACATATGTTGCATTATCGATTATTATTTGCACCACATTTTCAATTCCCACCTCCATGGCGACCTGCTCCATCATTAGAGCCAAAGTTTCAACAGTTTTCACTTCATTGGAGGCATCCACTGATTTCAAGAACACTACATCACTCTTGCAAAAAAAGCAAAAATATAATGAAAGTGCAACTTTGTCATACATCCAACCATCAAAAAGAATAGTGCACTCAAATTTTATCCATTCTATCTTTTCTCTTCCAGCAATTTTTTTGCCCAGTCAACGACATTTGTGAGCAACCTAAAACCTGCAAAGTGAAACTAATCTTGATTACTCAATTTTGATAAAGAAAATAACTTAGATTCAACAAAAATTACTGATTACTAATTACTATAAATAAATGAAAGGGAACATAAAAAATAGTCTACACTCTAAGAATCAAAACACAAGTTAGCAAGATTCAAAACTAAAAGTTAAAACTAAAAAACATTCAAAAAGTAAAACAGCTAGACTAACCTCCCACTCAAATTTGCATAAGAAGGCGCCTTGTAGCCTTTTCCCACCACAGTCATTGTAGAAACCAAATTAAGCCAATATGGATCTTTTGCCACATTAAAAAGGATGCTGTTGAAATACTAGAAATCAGCACAAACAATCTTTACTTGCTAATGCACCATCCTATTCCATCCAGTAGCCTCAAGTGTAATTTTGTGCACAGAATAATCAGCTATACATTACACCTACAATACTAACGATGGCGCTCTACTATAAGTAGCAAAAGTGGTGGTTGAGGTTGTTTGCCGTACAGGTAAAGTAAATGAACGCATACAGACAATGCAATAGTAGATGAATGATTTACAATGATCCCAGACAGGATATAAATACTACCGCCGAACCTTCCCGAAGGGTTCCGTCGGCCACAACATTACATCCGCTACAAACTATTTACCCATCAGCTACAAAATACAAACACTGCCGACAGTCAATCCGTCAACTACAGAAACACCACCAGACCCATCCAGTCGGCTAACACCATCCCTCCCAAAAAGAAAAGTCGTCTCCGGACGACAATTACAAAATATCTAAGACAAATTAACAAACAAAATACATTATCAGAGTGACTACAAAAAGAACAATTTGCTTCTGTCACATCACTTCCACATTCATCCCGTTACATCTGTAGCCTCTGCTAACACAATACTGTATCCTCAAGCTGACCTTGATAGCCACTTGTGTTGCTTTCTCTGTTTTCAATTCCTCGGTACCCTGAGCCAAGTGTCACTGCACTGCCTCCAACTGGATGATCAGCTCCTCCCGAGCTCTCTACGCATCCACCAAAGCAGCCTCACAGCCAACACCTGCTCCCACTGCCTCTAGTACACAGATAGTCCATGCCTGCAGCAACTTCAACTCTTCTCAACTGGTCAGATTCCCACGACTAATATCCACAACGACTGGGGGTCCAGGGGGCAACGCCCCCCGCAGGGTCCTGGGGCAGCGCCCCGGGTTTGCTCACTGTCGCAGTGTAGGGCGGGGTCGCCGCCAAGACCAAATTAGCACTTCGCAACCCACACAAAAAAGCACGGAACACACCATTTCTGCCATTTTCTGCCGATTCTGCACTCTTTCTGGCAACCACGGATGCGTCCCCTTTCCTTTGTCATCATCTGTAACTCATTCTAAACAATTTGATTCTGTTGTCGTTTTTTTTTTTTTTAGAAAACCCCGCACACCCATCTTCTACACAAACTCAACAATATCTCGTCCGCAAATGAGAAACAAAATTCCAACAATCTTTCATTGAAACCACTCCTCCGGCAATGAGAAGCTCAACAATTCTTACGGCAATGAAAACAGACAGATAGATCATGCTACGGAAGACCTCCCGCGGGACAGTCCGCAAACATCTGCCACAGGAGCCACCCACGGGACAGTCTGTGGACCTCTGTCGCGAGACAGTCCGCAGGGACTACCCGCGGGACATGTCCGCGGGAGCCACCAACGGAAGAGTTTGCGGGAGCCACCCGCGGACCTCTGCCGCGGGACATGTCCGTGGGAGCCACCTACGAACCTCTGCCACGGGACATGTTCCCGAACACCTGCATCTACCCACGAGACAATTACTAACTCTTTTTTTTTTTGAAAAAAATTAAATTAAATTAAAAGACAGCACCTCAATTTTGCCTCCAAGCGTCACCATTTTGCAACGACGACATTAGGGGAATCATCTGATCATTCTGTGACGATGACGGCATCTTCCTGGCATGGTAGGATTCGTTGACTGCATGAGGTACCTCTTGCCCGTCCAATGTTCCCAACTTTACCACTCGATTGTCCCCGACCTCTCGGATCCGATATAGTCCAAGCCATCTGGCCTTAAACTTTTCCACTTTGATTTCATTCTGACCATCGTACGCCTTACGTTTGTTCTGTGCCACCTCCGTCACCCACTGTACCTGCGGTCATCGCGCAACTAGATTATTTCCTTGCTATCGGTGCCCTTCCATTAATTTTATACTACGATGTAACCTTTTCTTTCCGCGCAGTCCATTCACCATGTACCGAACAATGGGATCTTTCATTTTTCTGTGTTCAGACTGTATGTTCTTCCCCTCAACTTCAGCCATGGCAGCTTTTCCTTCTTCCGCTTCCCTGCATTCCTCCTGACATTCGTTTTCCTCCTTTTTCTCACCTTCGTCAACCCTTAGCATATTACAACTCGGAAAGAGTTCGTAGTCTTCTATCTGCCAATGGTAAAGGCCATTCACCGAGTCTAGATCGTCGTCATTCGATCCTCTGTCAAGTCTCAATACTCCTTCTTCATCCGGTTCCATTCTCCTCTTTCCTTCATCATCACTCTCGCCTTCACTGTCAAAATCTGACGATGCTACCTCCTCGCCAACCATTTGCGTGTGCAGGTCAATTATGAATCTTTTGCCTCCGCGCTCCATTGATAAGGTATTTCGTTTCCAATCATGTTTTACTTTTGCTTGCACCAACCAATCCCGTCCCAGAATAGCATCATATCCTTTTCTTTTCAATGGAATGACTACGAAATCCAATAAAAATGGTTGCGTACCAATGGTTACCGGTTGTGCCCTCAAGGTTCCTAACGGTTTGATCCCGTACTGGTCCGCCGTGAGCAACTAGAATTTAGGTGGCCACAGCGTCGGCTTCCCCAACTTCTTCCAGGTATCCTCCGGTAAGACATCCACGCCGGACCCTCCGTCAACAATTGTCTCTGTCAAAACATTTCCCAAAATCCCCATCTCAACGACCGTCGGATGCCGTTCGGAGGTGAGTGCCAACAGCATTGGGTCTGTTGTCATCACTTCCATACTGTCCCTTCCTGTGTCCTCCGTTGCTTTCGAAAACGGTGCATGATTCAGAATGGTCGTCCGTAACTGGGGCATTGTGAGGAGGTCACTTATCTTGACCGGTATCTCTATTTGTAAGATCTGTCGTACAATGTTTTGTTCTGCGAAGTTCCTTGCCAAGGTGCCGATGATGTCCTTCAACTAAGATGTCCCCGCCGACGATGCCTTTGCAATTTCCGCCTGCACTTCCCCCACTTTTCTCTTTTCCTCCGCTTGCCTCAATGTAATTGCCAGAACCTCCTCTACATCCGTGCCAACAGTGATCAAGTTTACTCCAGCCTTTGGACACTTGGAATCTTCGTGATCGTCAAGTCCGCACCATCTGCATAATAATTTCGGTGTGTTCGCCACTGTACAATCCCGCACAAAATGACCCCACAAATTACATGCTCAACATTGAACGATCGGCCGTCCATTTGCATCATACTGAGTTCGACTTCGGCTCCCATTATTATTGTTATTATTTGTATTGTTGTTATTTTTCCCTCTGCTATTATTCCTGTATCCTCCTGATGTAGCACTGGCGGTATTCGTGTTTCCACTACTACCCGACAGGGAAGCTTCCTGTGTGAGAAACACCTGCGGAGATCCTCTTGTCTTCATGTTAAAGGGGCACTCTTTTGTCGAATGGCCCATGATCTGACAAATGTCACAGAATTGGTTCTTTGGATACGATCCTTTAGTATGCCCATCTGTCTTACACTCCGTGCACCACAGCTCACTGCCTTTTGGCTCCTTCTACATGTTTTTAAACTCCTTCATCATGCGAACCATATCCTTCTGTAGGTCACGAACCTTCTTGCTGCTGCCTTCATCGTCGTTACTATCATCTCCGTCAGGCTCGTCGTCATCCGAATCAAAGGAGCTAGTTTTCTTCTTCTTTGTCTTCTGCTCACTTTCAAGGTCCAGTGCTCTGTTATACGCGTCCACATATGATGACGGTGCTACAATTTTCATTTTCCTCGGCAACTTCGAGCGTAGGCCATCCACAAACCATCTTTTTTGCAATCCGTCCGCCGGCTTGCTTTCCATTTTGTTTATTAAGTCTTTTAATCTCCTAGCGTAGATGCGGACAGTTTTGTGCTTCCCCTGTTTGGTATTGAAAATTTCAGCTACGATTTCATTATCATCCCGCAAGAGTTTAAATTCCGCCAAAAACTCCTTTTTCATGTTATCCCAGGTATCCAGCTTTTGTGGATCCGTATCCGAAAACCAATCAATCGCCACACCCCGTAGGGTTGCCGGAAATTGCCTGACCCATTCGTTGGCATCTGTGATTCCATTTGCCCGCCAGATCGTCTCACATGTCTTACAATGTCGGATGGGGTCAGCGGTACCATCGCCTTCAAACTTCGGCAGCTTTTCTTTGGGTCCCGCCATCACAACACTGGAGGTCTGCACTGTCACACCGGAGGTCTACACTACCGTACCAGCAATCTGCACTCCCACATCGAAGGTCTGCACTCCCACACTGACGGTCTGCACTCCCACACCGGCAGACTGCTCTCCCACACCGGCAAACTGCACTCCCACACCGGCGGATTGCTCTCCCACACCGGAGGTGTCGACAGCTGCGAACCTTGGTGAAGAAGAAGGATCTTCTGAAGTTGTTTCCCGCAGAAGTCTATCCCGAACGAAGAGGTCACTCCACGCTCGTGCTCTCTCGGCACTGCGAGCTGTGCGAGTTGATGCTCTTCTATCTGAATTTTCTTCCCTCGGCGAACACAATTTCAAGAACTCATCCCGTGCTTCTTCCACCAATTCCACCCGCTGCCGAGTCTCCTCCAACAATTCTTCTGTGCTCCGGTTTCCGTCGGCAATCTTCTGAAATCTCTGTCGGCGTTCGGCTTGCTGTGCCAGAATTAAATTCTCTTGCGCAGTACGGGTTCCATCTTTTTCCTTGAACTTATTCTGATCTTTGTTAAGCTGATTTGGCATTAATCTTCATTCCTCCCACCTTCCAGATTCATAAGGCAACGGCGCCAAATGTTTGTTGTACAAGTAAAGTAAATGAACGCATACAGACAATGGAATATAATAGCAGAATATTATTCGCAATAGTAGATGAATGATTTACAATGATCCCAGATGAGATATAAATACTACCGCCGAACCTTCCCGAAGGGTTCCGTCGGCCACAACATTACATCCGCTACAAACTATTTACCTGTCGGCTACAAAATACAAACACTGCCGACAGTCAATCCGTCAGCTACAGAAACACCGCCAGACCCATCCAGTCGGCTAACAGAGGTGGTAGTGGATTTGTGGATAGGAGGGCCACAAAGAGAACCCACTATGCCATCAAGTACTTCTTCAAAGTTGAGTGTAACACCTTGAAATTTGGCTATGCTTGCTTTCATGACTAGGTTTGCCCTTTCCCTTTACAATTATTTCTCTTCTTGGGCTCCCCGCAAGGCAATATTTCCTCTTTTAATTTCATTTGTGGTCTTATCAAAGACCCTCCTATCATGCTTTGTGATGCTTGCAAGGTGGTATTTCAAGCGATTTATGCCTCAATAAATTGTTTTTTCACACTTCATGCAAATTACAACATTATGTTTCGGTCATTCAAAGGCATGCTTTGAAGCCTTATTTCTAACACTTTTAGGATGCATGCCTACATATCCCGATGGGCATGTGTCAACTAAAGCACTGGCATACTCTAAGGTTGAACCTATTGTAGATCTTGTTGGTTCCCAAAAACACTAATTGGAATCCTATGAGCCTTGCCAAATCAGTGTTGGGATCGAGCAACTTAACAAGATAGATCGATTCGATGCAAGTCCTCTACACTTCTGGCTTTGCAGGGCCAAGGTGGTTGCGCCTAATCTTACACCAATCTCTTGAATTCAATGGTTCTTAAAGCAAATAAATCTGATCACAACTGCAACAAAAACTCTTCTAAATGGCAAGGGAATAAGGAATCTTTTAATTTGCACCACTTTAAAAAGGTATGTGAAAATGCTGAAAGTGTATTGACTTCAAAGCTTCACTAATTACTTCAAGCCGAAAATGCTTCAAATAGGATGTTTTTAAGACTTAAGTATTTTGAAATTGTAATTATTACGAATGTAATTATTTGAAAGTAAAAATATTAAACAATAAGGATGCTTACTATAGTAATAAAATGAATAGATTAATTTTTTGAAAAGATAGGATAAAAAACAATTTCCAAAACTCAAATTATATATCAAAAGATCACAACATAAAATGTAAAAACCAATGCCTTATTTACAAGGGCAATAGGGTCAATGTAATGCAGATTTCTTAGGTACACTTTTGAAAAACAATAATTTGTTCCAATATCATCATCTGCTCTGACCTACAGAATGCAAGAGATTAAATCACCAATGCTATTTACTGTTAATCTGAAAGAGTTTTAACTTCCTCAAATAGAAGATTAATCAAACAAGGGTCAAGAAACATACATATATCTCTTAATCACCTTGATTATTGAACATTACATACAGTAAAAAAAATCCTTACTTGAACAAACTGAAATAGAAGCACTTCACCACTTTGCAGATGATTACAACGGACCGATCCTGTTTACAAGGAACCACTATTGCTCCAACGAATAAATACAAGATGCCCTTTTATTTATAAAACATACATGTCCATTTTGCAAACTATTAATCCTCTCTTAACTTTGCACAACTATTACCTATACTGCCATGTTTTTAGGATCTCTTCACGTAAGAACGAGAGTAATAACTTGATGCCTAGTTAAACTTTGGCATCAATATTTATAAGCTCTTGACGGAGTATGGAAGTTGATTCCAAACCATCACACCTTTTCAAAACTAAGACTCAATAGCCATTAATATGAGTTAAAATAATTTTGTTTTAGTCAGGCCAACGATTAAATAAATGGCATGTTTCATAGTCTCAAACAACGGCAAAGTACAAAATAAACACGTCACTTGATCCCTTTGGAAAGTAATAAGCGCTGAAACATTATCACTCTCATCATTCTTGTGTAAGATTTATTTTCAAGTTTGACAAATTTCCACTTGCCCGAGTCGGTCATCACGTGATGCAAAAATATATTCTCCAATATCATGAATGAAGGAGATGCTTGATGTGCTCGACATATCCTATGGTGACTTTTGTTCCCATTTTTTGAATGCCGGATTTTATATACACAACCTTTCTTGCACCATTTTGAATTTTTTCAAAGACAATCCTACCGCGATCCTTGTTGACTTAAATCTCTTCCTGAATATCCTTATTAATATTTTGAGTTCCTCTTTTCAAATGCGAGTTATTTATTGTTGGATTTTGAGCATTATCACCTACAAGATGAAAAACCTAGCATTAGGTACAAAGAGTATATATTGAATTTGAAAAATATAATGGCTTTTTAAAAAATGATCCATGTGAATCCTATATTTTCGGTAGGTAAAAAGTGGCTATGTTCTATATCTACGATATACCTTTTAGAATAGTCAGATTGAGAGCAACAACGAGGAGTCCAAACTACATGGCATGAATAAGAATCAGTGGGAATGCTTGCTCCCTTCACACTAATCCATAGAGAATGATATATGTTGTCCTTAACAAAGCATTTACATCATCACCCATACTGCAATGTTGAACAACTGCATTTGGAAAATTTAGATGAGAAACAATTGTAGCCACCAATTGAATTTCTACTCAGGATAGCAAGTTCAAAATATTTATGATAATGCTTGATAAACTTCAATGCTATAGGTTGGAAGGCCTGCATTCCCATGGTATGTTCGCACCACACACTACAGTAGAAGAAAGGACTGTCAAGCACAAGCACAACAAAATTCTCTTTATTGAATCTTAAACTCATTTGCAATTCCTCTTCTCCATGTAACATTGGGAATCATTTTGCAATTCAAATATCATGAGAATAACCAAGAATTACGAAGAAGTTTCTCATTTTGTTCTTTCTTTTACTACATAACTCTCATGTTGCATCCGAAGATTTTGATAATAGTTAAGTTCGCTAGATACAGCCAACTATTTATTTATGATAGTGTGTATTCTCATATTTATTTCAACTTCGAACTATATATATATATATATATATATACTTTGTTCATATTTATAAAGTCCTTTACCATTAGTGACAATACTCTTATCACAAATGACATACTCTAGATTCTCCTTTGTGCCAATGTAGTCAAACTCTTCTCAATACCATTCTTTAGAGTCCTAAGGATGCCCATTCTAGATTACACAAACAAGCTCTTCCATTCACATGGCCTTTGTTGTATTGCAACATATTGTTTTGAATATAAGTAGTGGATAAAAGATGGAACAAATCAGAACATGTCATAAACATTTATAAATGAACAAGTATATTGACAAGGAATTATATTTATCAAAAACATGACCTAAGGGTCTTAATATTAGGATATGCATGTCCTTGACAAACTAGGCTTTGAAACATCTCGCAGCATGATGTCACGCTGACATGAAAATAATATTTTAGAATGGGCTTGTGCAAAATAATGAAATAAAGATTTGAGAGGATATTCAAATGGAGGCCCTAATTTGCAAAAATCAAGGCTCCATCAGATCCTTCACTATTTGCCATTATCAATCAACCTACACATACAAATCGAAATCAACAATTAATACTTTAATGAAAAAATAGAAAACAAATGAAATTAGTTTATATAATTTTAGGCACAGTTAAAACTTCAAAAAAAAAAAAAAAAATGTGTTAGGGTTTGGAACTTTAAGGAAAAGATGAAATTCTTCCAAAAATGATGAAAAAATAGGGAAACTTTTGTCTAAATATGGTGTCATAACTTGTTCATTACACTCTAAAAGCAATTTAGGGTATTTATGAAATGTTACTATTGAGTTTGTACAAACCTAAATGCCACAAAAAGGAGAAAATGATTTTTTTTACAAAGAAGAGAATCTAAAAACCTACTTGAGAATCTAGGTTTGCTTCAAACGACTCTCCAAATCCATTTCAAATCAATAAAAATGCTTGCACATGACCTCGCAATAGGTTGGGAGGGTGGTTTGCGGCTTAAGTAGCAAATAGGAGCAAATAAAAACAAAATGAACCTTACTTTTGCCCTCAAAACTTTATTATACAGTTGCAGCCGAGTTTTTAACACAAACTTGCTAAGTAGTTTTGAAAAATCAATGCAGTTTTAGTATAAAAAATTGCGCGTTTTTGGCTACTTTTTCGCAAGAAAAAGTCATAAAAACTCATTGAGTAGAAAATCACGAGTTTTTGTCTAGAGCTATTAAATTCCCCTTCCCTATGTTGAAGGTATCTCCCATAACATTGCTAAGATTTTGATTAAAAAAGGAGGCGTTTTGTTGCTTGAGTAGCAAATAAAAGCAAATAAACCTTACTTTTGCGTCCAAAACTCTATTATACTACTACAGTTGAGTATTCAACACAAGCTCACCAAGTAGTTTTGAACAGCCAACAAATTTTTAGTAAAGACTTTGTGAGTTTTTGGCAACGTTTTGGCGAGAAAAAGTTACAAAAACCCACCAAGCAAAAAAACTCGCTAGTGTTTTCTATCATAGCTATTAGATTTTTGTTCCCTATATTGAAGGTATCTCTGATAAGATTGCTAAGATTTTGATTAAAAAGGGTTTGAGTAGCATTCAAACCCTTGCTCACCTTAAAGAAGTGCATCCCTCCTTAAAGACTCCAACGATGTCCTTCTACAGTATGGGGTCTATAAGGTGTTATATTATTATGGCATCCCATCCATAGGTGAATCTAGTTACCTGTCAAATACCATTATTAAAGAGCACGACGCAACCATCAAGCATGAGTGTACTCTCAAATCTACTTTAGTTGATCACTCCTCGCCCACTAAGCAGCACATTTTCTTAGAGGACACTCAAATAGTGTTCAAGGAAGGCAATTTATTTAAAGGAAGCTCAAGGAAACAATTGAAGTCAATAATAACCCCTCCAATCTCAATAGTGATGATGGTTGGAGCCTAAGAAAATCTTGGCATCCTTTTTGTCCTCCCTAATGAACCCCCTTCGTCCCACCTCCTAAACCCACCCCCCTTTCCTTCATCGTCTTGGTCTTCATCTCAGTCCCTCCCCTATCTTCCTGCCGCCAACCAAACCCCCACCCCCCTCTCTCACGCGCATGTATACATTGTGTGCCCCCCCTCCCCAATACCCTACCTTTTGCTCATTGCCCCTTTTTTGGTGTCTCTTTTGCATTGATTTTCCTATTTTCGTTTCTCATTGGGTAGTGCTCTCAGATTCCATCTTTGTAGCTTATTTGTCTAACCCATTTACATTTTGCTTCATGAGTGATGGGTTCTCTTGAAAGTTTGAAACACGAGGCATTGAGTTTCATGCACAAAGTACACTTCCTTTCTTTATTTTTGTTGACTTGTGGATAACCACCCCCGACCCCCACCCTTTTTGTTTTATATTTTTCTTTTTTCTTTTTTTGCCTAACTTTTAAATTTTATTATTGTTTTAATCTTCTTCTTTTTTGTCTTCTGCTTATTTATAGTCTCCTTTTGTTTTTCTCTTTTCTATTTTTATCATTCTTGTTTTTGGGCTTCATTTTTATGGGTTTTTTGGTTAGCTTTAGGTTTATTTTGTTAGTTATTTATCTATTTAGTCTTCTCTAGTTTTATTTTAGTGTTTAGTCTCTCTTTATTCTATTTGTCTTTTCTTTTTTGAGTTCATTTATTCTTATGTTATTTAGTATGTTTAGTTTATTGCATTTCTTTTTTTTTCAATTTTTAATTTATATAGTTGATTCATTACTTTTTAACTTTTTTAGTTAATATAGTTGTATTTTCGTATGTTGTTCCAATAGGTTTATTAAGTTTCATTTTTTAGGCATTATACTTAATATACATAGTATTTAGTTATATTAACTAATTATTATAATGTATATCAACTATAACTCTTTGTTTATCTTTTAAATTCCTTTGTTGAGTATTTTTTTCCTAGCTTTTATTAGTTTTTTTGACATTTTTATTATTTAGTTAACTTTCTCTATCTTTGGTGTTTGGTTTTCTTCTTTCTCATATTGTTATTGTTAATTTGCATTACATTGTACATGCTATTTCGCTAATATTTTATTAAGTTATTATATCAATATCATCAAATTTCCACAATCCATTAAAGTTCATTTTATGTGTTTCTTGCTTAGATTGTGTGTGAAATTTTTAGCATCAATGTTTCAAATCGCACTCTATTATCCATCATTAGGATGAGAGAGTGACATAAGATTTATAGCTTAGATTGTGTATGAAAAATTTTAGCGTCAACGTTTCATATCACACTCTGTGATCCATCATCAAGATGTGAGAGTGTGTAATGTCCCCATTTTTGGCAAGTCCATGTAGTTGATGGAGTTAGCTCATCATATGAGCTGACAGGGTGTCTTGGGAGTCTCAGCTGTAGATTTACTATTTTTAGTAGGTCTATTTTTTATAGTGCAGTGGGTGGCTTTGGCAGTTGGTCGTCACCTACAGTAAATTAAGTTAATAATTGCATGGGCTCTTATTTATTCATTAATTATTAAGTTGCATTATTATAATAATGTTTATATTATTATAATAATGACATTAAGTGATATTTCTAAAAAGTATGTTGGTAAGTTTCAAATGTTGAGTTCTTTTGGGAAACTTCCACAATTTCTGAAGTAGAGTTTTTTTAGGAAACTTTGGTCAATGAAAGATTATAAGTGAGAGCTCATTTACTTGGGAAAAGCACGCTTGAATATATATTTGTTTTGGTTGCCTTTGTGGCTTTTTCCTAAGTTCTGAATTGTAAGCCCTTGCTGAAGTATAAGAGTTTCTGAGTTTCTGAAGATTCATTTGAAGTCACTACTGATGTATACTGGTTTCAAGGGTTAAATCTCCTATCTGAGATTATTTGTGTCTAGGAGATTGGAATTATATTTCTGAGCATTCTGTGTTGGTGTGTGCAAATTATGCCGAGGTAAATAATTTGCCCTTTCCTCTTCTACTGTGACACATGTCTAAGAAGAGCTGCAATCTGGAGTTAGCGTTTTCAGCCTGGAGGACAAATTGATTGTGAACCTTTTCATCAAATCTGGTTTAGTTTGGCTGAGGGTAATTCCATTAAAGGTCGGATATCAACTTCCATTGCATACTGGAGTTTTGACTTCTCATTGCAGTCATTGTACATCATTTGGGAGGCCACATTTTGGCTATATACTCATCTACAGCTAACTGCTGAAGCTCAGAAAAAATTCTGGAAGGAGTGGACTCCATTCCCTTAGCACCTGCGATCTATATTTGAAGGGTTGTCATCACCTATCATACCTGTGATCAGTTTGGGAGTTACAACAGTGTTTTCCAATTGGGTTTGGATAGATGTGATTCAATTCTGGGGGTATGTGATTGAGCTGCAATCAATTTAGAACACTCTGAGCGGGTAAGCCTTTAGAAGCATCATTGATGCTGGTAATGCACATTGTGGCTGGGCAAGCTAACAAACCATATTCCTTACTGTCTTTTGAATCTGTTTGGAATTTAATAATCTTTGCTGCATTTGAATTTTGCAAATCAGACCAGTTCTAATTAATTAAGCCTGTTCATGCCATTGTTTCCAATCAGCTGTAGCTGTTCATACAGTAATAAATTACAATTCCAGTGGGATATTTCTCAGCATTGCTCAGTGTTTTTCCTTCACATTTACATTTGTTCAAAAACCATTATCAATCTGAGCATACAGGACATAAGAATGCACGACAATTGTTTGACAAAATGTCGAACGATTAAACTATAAGAGATATTTGGTGTTTGATGAAGTTATACCCAGTTGGGGTCTTTATAGAGTGCAAGGTAAAACATAAGATGAAAACATAAGATCCATCTTATGTTTTACCCTGCACTCACTCATCCTGATGATGGATTATCTTATGTTTTACCTTGCACTCTCTCATACGGATAAAGGATTACAGAGTGTGATCCGAAACGATGATGCTAAAAAATTTCATACAAAATCTAAGCCAAAAACACATAAAAAGTTCTTATATTTTATATTTATATTATTTTTAATTTTAGGTTATATATTTATATTTATTTTTTCTTATTGATGTTTCTAAGCGCGTGGATATTTTTCATTGGAGTGCATTTTTTGTGGTTTCTAGTTGGCTATTTTTGTATGAGGGTTCTTGTCTTTCTTGGTGAGCATGTTGATTCCCTCTTCCCTCTTCCCTTCCCCCCTCCCCCCACCTTTTTATTGAGTTTTGGATCTGCATTCCACCAGTTTTAGTTTCCTTATGTTCTCTTGGATCTTGATGATGGATCATGGAGTTTGATCCGAAACTTTGATGTTAAAAACATTTGCACACAATCGAACCTAGAAAAATAGTAGTTTTCCTCTCCTCAACAAGTATTTTGTGAGTTTTGCATCTATGGTTATTATATTTTGTCAATGGAATGTGAATTGTGTAAACACATTTCATGCATTTAGGTGAGGGTTGTCTACTGGCAAGTATACCCTTCTTCACTCTTTTGATTTTGTGGATTTATATCAAACCCTAGTTTTTAAAATAAAAAACAAGCTCTACAAAAACAATCACTGCAATTGGTGGTGCTTAAGGATTACGAACCACCTGATTTGCAAAGTCCATATATTAGGAAACTTGTGATGCATGCATACTCTGGACGAATCTATGACAAATGAAGAATCACAACCAGCAAAACTTAGCACAAATTAGAAATCACAGGGTAAGAACCCCAACTAGTTCTAACTCTGACAAGCACCGGATTGCTTCACTTTTAGATGTTTGACATTTTGTCAAACACTTCGCTTGCAAGCTCTATCTCGCGGTCTTTTATTTTCATATTGTTTTTGCTTGCTTGAAATGTTTTCAAATGAATTTTAAAAGCTAACAAATGATAATTCAGAAATCCAGGCAAAGAACTCAAATACAAATGCAATCATTTTTTAACATTTGAATGCATACATATGATCTCTACATGTTTACTGTGCATCTATAGCCAATAGACATTTTCACAAACACTTGCCATGAAAGTTATTATGCTGAATATGAACAGATAAGATATGACATTACATCGAAGTTTATGTTATGCAATTAAATACTCATTATTGCTTGCAAACTCTAGGACAATACTGATATGAATTTAGCTGAGAATTTTGACTAAATATAAATTTCTAAATAATTCCAGAGTCTGATATAAATGATCACCTACAGCAGTACCTGGAAGGATAACACAGGTATGATGGAACCCTAAAATGGATAGCATCTCTCAAAAATTGAATATATCTTGCTGCCAATGCATGTAATCATGGAACATAGACACTTCCAGGTCAAAACAGGCCTCTTTGCCCTCTAAATGAATGCCGTTGCCTCTAAATAGCCTGCAGCTCTCTGAAAATACCAACCATGGTCCATATAATGGCTGCAATCTGCAATAAAGAAATTCTTCAACCTTTGCAAACTCTTCTAGAAAATAACGTAGCATTTAAACCCTTAATTTTGCAACAATAAATTCATTTTTGGCCTCTAGATGAAGCCAACGCCTGGCATAATTCGTTGGGTGTTTCACCAATTCACTATGCTCAATAACTTAGAAATAATCCCAATTCTTCAAGCTTGAAATCTGAAACCCTTGTCTCCAATCTTCTCTTCACAAATTATCAAAAGAAATTGTCAATAGCATAATCAATCCATTTTTACTTTGGCTTTTTTATAATTCTTTCACGAGATTCAATTTTCTGGGGTTTCTCCAATAAGTCACATTAATGACATATACATTTGCTTTCTGATGCACAAATAATTTTATAATATAAAATTATATCCTTCTTGGTTTAATGATATATTTAATGCACACTAATAGTGTCCTTAGCCCCTTAAAACTTTAAATAGTTAATAACATAACTTTATTATATAACCATAAATAAGTAATCACTAATGCCTTCGTAATTTTAATACCTCATCAAATACTTATTATCTATTTGTTCCGTCTAAACATAGTGGGCAACCAATGTTTCCACTATACATTCAACTGTCTTACTAAAAATAGTAAGGTTCCATCTCTATCAACCCCGTTCTTACTATAAATAGTAAGTACATGAAACTGACCAAAAACAAAGTCCAATCTAAGCCAAACGAAGTCCAAACTGGAACATATTGATTTTTGGAGAAGACAAGAACCTTCATTAGCCAAGCCTCTGCCTTAGAAGACCCTCTATCCACTCTAATTAACCTACAAGGATCACAATAATTGGCTAATCCCTCAAAATCTGATGCCAGCGAAAAATGGGGACATTACACACAGCCTCGGCTCTATAGAACCCTTGAATCAGAGTAATCGCCACTTTCAGAGTAGTGAAATTCAGATTACCTACCCTCCAAACATAGATTATTATTTCTAGTAATCAGGAATCGCTATTGAGAATTATGCCAGAATTGTTAATAATAAATCCACCTTGAATTTGACAATCTCTATAATCTGTTTGACAAACCCTTTGCACCAATCATACCTTAGACAATTGTGGGGTTTGGCCGCTACAAATTATGAATGATTTTGCTCTTGCATACTTCATCAGGAAAATCTCACCAGTAAAACCTATATGCAATCCGTAAGTGAGATTGCCCCGAGTTTGAATCAGGGGTTTCGTTTACTAATGTGATTATGGAAAGCAGGGGTGTTTTTGTCCTCCAATTCCAAACCTAGAGAGCTTCCATCCTCAGGTTAATGGAATCAAAACCAATGCATCAACAAGGAGTCAAATGAAAAAAAAGAATGGTTGATTAAATATATACTCCTCCTTGTTTGACTTGTCTTCTGAAGATTTGGCAGCATAAGGCTATAGATAAGGACATCTTGCAAAATCACTTGTTCAAGTTTAATTCAACCTTCAAAGTGAGCCACTAAATTCATCTTGTAAGCTTGCTTTGCATCTACTATATTGGTTCAAGCTAAAAATTACATAGAAAATGTACGGACAACACTGAAAATTAGTTGAAATCCAAAAAGTTCTAAGTATTGAGATTTCCTATCTCTAGTGTTCTAAATTTCTGAGGTTTAAATCTATTTTAGAAAATGATTGCAACATTATGCTATCTGTTTCAGACCTCCTATCCAAATGCAATCAGATTGGGAATTTTGATAACGGTCTTCCAATTTAGGTTTTATTTCAAGTTTTTGGGCTGCCTAATTCAATTATAGTAAACTTACCAACCCTTGGTCAGACTTGCAAGTCTTGCCAAGTCTCACTGAGTTTACCAAGTTTCACCCAAACGAACCTGATGAGGTGTCCTGACTGGGAGTCCCATCTAACTCTCCCAAACTGGTAAATTGAATGAATCTATGGTAAGTCGACCATTTATAGATGTGCATAAGCAGTTTCAATTTAACCAAAGTTCAAAGTTTGCATTCACTAAAATCTACCATTCTCATACAAATGCATTAAAATTTATTATCTCTGCATTAAAATTACACTTTAATGTATCCATGTTACAAATTGAAAAATAAAAACAAGAAATGTATGGCTACATCAATATATTCATGAGTTGCTTCATTAAAAACAAAATTGACGAAAATAAAGCTTACATGCCTTTCCCAAGATCACACAACTGTCATTGATCAGGTAGCGAGTTGCTACATTATCAGTTGCATCCACAACTATGTCATATCTCACAAAATGTGTTAAGCAGTAACAACTGAATCTACCATACCAATTCAGACAGGAGCTATAACACAAAAACTAAGATAGCTTAAATCTCTCTTAAAAACAATCGTTGGCATCACTACAAGTATAATAATGAAAGCAGGAAAATAATCTACCCAATCTTTAGATATAATTTATTTGTGGAAGCAACATAAGAAAAGTAGATCTTAGAAATAGGTAGATTTTCAGAAGAGCGATTATTACAGATAGTATAACAGCAGACAAACAAAAAAATTGCAAACACTAATCTTTAGGTCAGACTAAGTGATAATTTCATAAGGATACTTGCCAACAATGTCCAATGCATTTGCAGAGCTCAATGCAACTGTGTATTCAACAATTTTGACAGCAGAATTAATCCTGTGCATACAATGACAGACAACCCAAATTGATAAAGGTGTCATTTAGGGGGTTATGACAAGCAAAAGAAAGATGCAAGAAACAATGGGATATACATCCAAACTTATTGTTAATTCCAATAGTTTGGTTTCCAAATTAATGGAACCAACAAGAAATTATCTATTCTTCAATTAAATTAAGTAGCAAGGACAAGAGGCTCACGCATGGCATGCAGAAGCTGCAGACTTCACTTTCGACTTTCCAATATTTGCTTCCGTATGAATTACCTAATTTAAAATGAACAAAAGATTTAAAATGCTGATTTCACCATGAGTAAAGGGCAGTAATAACATAAAGAGTAAAAACATCATAAGAATAAATATAAGTCAGAAAATTATGTGAAATGCTTTTAAGAATGCTTCTGCTTCATAACGTAGAAATTATCTTTTTGTTTATTTAACTTTTTATCAACTGTAATACAACTAAAAAAATGCAATCAGAAAACAAATTAAGGACAGGATTCCTATAAGAAAGGATAACAGAAACATTTAAATTTTAAACCAGACAAATTGAATGCAAACAAAACCAGAAAGATGTAGAGACTACCCTAGTGCAAACCTTCAATAATGACAACTCTGATACTACTCCAAAATGCTATTTTATATAACTAGGATTCTTTTCAATTATTATAGAATGCAGAAAATACATAGGATGATCATGGTTCTCAATCATTTATCCGAAGCAGAGAAACAGGGCTCGCCCAAACTTAACGAGACCTAAGTCAAGTCACCCCTGGCAAGTCCCAGATTCTTGGACTTGAGCTTGGCCAAAATTGGAGAACACTTGCTGAGTCTAGTGGACTCGCCAAACTTGTTGAGTCTAAGCGACTCCCACTACCTAGACTCAGTTGCATAAATAAGAATGAAAAAATAAAATAAAAAACATAAAAATACCTTCACCTCTCAAAGCATTGCCATTTCATTTTGTAGGCAAAATAGGAGGAGAAAAGAGAGTTGAGAGCAGTTTGAGTGCATTGTAGGGAAACTGGCAAGAAGGTAGAGCAAAAATTCATCATTAAGAATCTTCACACTAACATTTTCTGCATCAAGAGGCATCTACAAACAATTGGAAGGAGTTATTGTTTGATTTCAAATTTGATTTAAGAGGGGGAGCTTAATTTTCAGTTTAATTTTGCATTTTTTCAACCAAAAATTGCATTATTTATTTACGTTTCAATTCATTTTTCTATTATATTTTAGTACATCAAAGAAAAAACTCTGCGTTGAATTGTTTTTTGAAAAAACCCTTGTAATGTTCTAGCACCAACTCAAACCAAGCTCTTTGTGCCATGATTTCATCCATACAGGGTCTAGAAATCAGGCACACATGGTTGTTTGGTGGTCCTACAGTGATCTTCCATACGTTGTACGGGCGTATGGGAGAGGGGTCATACAACAAACCAAGGTTGTTTGTAAGGTGTCTTTGTCATATGGTGTCCTTCCACCTAGTCGTACAGTGATTAGTCTTTGGCCAAAGGGAAGTCGCATGCGTACAATGGAATGGTAGTGGCGGCTAGGCCGTACAGTGTTAGGTATGACAAGTTGTCGTATGCATCAAGTAGTGGCCCTTAGAAATTACTTCAAGTAACTCCACAAACCTTCAGATACAACTAAACTTGTCATAATAGACGTAGTATGGGTTGCACATGAAATAAACACATTATATATTGTTGCTAGAATAACTTGAAAAATCCAAACAAGATGGTATTCTAGAGTTGCCAAATCCATAACAGAGTAATACAAGAAGAATAGGGTGGGAAGGTAAATCCACATTGAAACTGCACATGCCAAATAGGGAAGGTCTTTCACTTCTGAAACAGGGAACTATAGCAAAACTCTCAAATGGAACTCGCAATACAATAAACATAATCCAAGTCGTGTACCTACAACATCCAACCTAGCAGAAATATATGGCATGTCGAAGGAAAACTCCCAAGGGAGAAACAACATGCTAAAATATACACTACAAGCATCTACATCTACAGAAAATTAAAGATGGGCCCAAGATATACATAAATCGATCGAGACCCCAAATACAAAAATATTTTTATTTTATTTTATTTAATAATGGGGATATTACAATCCTCTTATCCTAAACATTGCTTTCCTTAAGCAATCCCAAACATAATTCTGGGAAACCTCCTGCGGTCAACCTTTTCAGCTTGGAATCAGGTATCAAGTAGATTTTGTCGTCGTAGTAAATGATGTCATCAATCACTTTGTAGCTATTGTCATATATATAGCCATCCATCAACTGCATGTAAAAGTGTCTTTGGGGTACTTGAACAACGGTTTGCCTGCCAATCATTACTAGATTGAAATAAGGGGTTAAGGATAAATGCCTCGGGTAAAATATCCACTGTCACCTTGTCAACATTACCTTCTTGAGTCATATTTTATCTAAAAATGGCCTCCATTTTCTTGATTGTGACTGCCCTCAATCCTCTAATTGACATCCCGTTTAGCAAAACCTTCTTGCCATTTGTCTCAAATTAAAAATCCATCCTCTTGAAACTTCGAGTATATTGATCAAGGATATCCATCCATTAGATGCTCAATATGATATCTATGTCAACCAGATCTATGACAAAGAAATCATATGTACGGGTATAGTTTCCCATGGTAATGCTTAGTCGTGGGATCACGTGAGTGCAAGGTAACAAGGTTCATCCTGCTACCTTAACCTCAAATCCTCCATGCTCTATTGCATGCAAAGCCTTATAAGAGACCAATGTTGAATTGATGAAATTGGGTGTGGTGTCACTATCAAGCATGGTTGTGACTCATTTTTTGTAAAGTGTCACAGGCCCCAAAGATACTACTTTCAGAAGTTGTAGTAAGGGTACCAAACAAACCTTTGTAGTAAGGGTACCAAACAAACCTCCTTGCACGAGTGTAGCGGTTCTCTGCACCTCAGTAGTTTCTTCACCTAGCACTTTGGAGATTGGACTTTCCACTTTATTGTCAGGTAACAAATCAATGTAGTGAATCTTTCCCTTGCCAAGTCAGCAGTGGCCCAATTGCCAAGGCTCCCTGCAAGTGAAGCAAAGTTTCCTCCTTTGAAGTTCTTGTTGTGAGTCTTCATCCATCAAAGACTTTTTCTGAGCCATCTCCCTATCTTTGTCCTCTTGTAGTAAAGGTGGTGGAGAGGGTGCATAATTCTTGGAGAAAGACAATGTAGCCATGTCACACAACTTTTTTATAGCTTCATTGAGGGTGCCAGGGTTGAAACCTTTGATCCAACTTCTCAAGGGTTCCCTCAGCACATCCATTAATAACACAATCTGTCGTCTATCTGAGATGTCGGCAACCAGCACGGTTAGTGTCTAGAATTCCATGTAGTTGTCGACTAAGCCAATTTGTTTCAACTATGTCAATTCTTTGAAGTTCAGCTCTAGATCCTTTCTATCAGAGCAGTCTATGAGTCTTTTCGTAAATTCAACATAAGAGGTTATTTGATCATGACCAAGAGTAAACCAGCCATGATGCCACCATTCCTATATAACTCCTAGTTGGAGTGAAAAAAATTGATTGCTTCTTCAAGCATTGGATTGAGTTGGAAATATGTGTCTTCCTTCAACACCCAAGCTTGTGCTTAGATTGATCCAAATCCATCGGATGGTGATAAGTTCACTTTGCCTATCTTCCTCTTGAGGTCATCATTACAATAACCATTATTTCCCCCACTAGAGTATCTCATTCTCAAGTTAGCGTAGTCTCTGTAGGCTATATCACCTTCCATATTCGCGTTCCTCCAATCTTCTCAAAGTTATTCTTGCATTTCCTGGAAGGTGGGATCCCATTCTCTACGTGGTCATTCTGTCCTTGCAGGGAAAATTGGTATCAAAGGTCGAGAGCAAGAAGGTTGATGGTTTGTCCTTCCCCTAACAGAGTTGTTGCTACACCCACTTGTTCTCAGATTGTTTTTCCCTCAACCAATTTTAGTAATGTTTCTTGCATAAGCCATTGGGTTTCGTTCATCTGGACTTGGTTTCTAATGAGCTTTGTAAGAAAATTCATGACTTTTGTCATTGGATCTTAAGGATCTTCCATTCTACTAATAAGTAATACCGCCTTCTTTGGATATGTTACCCATGTTTTGGACTTAGACTTTTTATACCCTTGCTTGTTTTTCATAACGTCCTTGTCACACTTTGAACCTTGAACTTGAACTGCAAGGTTCAATTTTAGAGGTTCAAAGACACTTTGCCCATGTCAGGATGTCCTGGTCATGTTTTAGCCTTGCGTTGATCCAATCTCAAACCCGAACCTTGAGCTCGAACTCTTGAACCAATTGGTTCAAAGGTTCATAGTTCAAGAGTTTCATCTAAATGTTTATGAAACACCAACGGGGCCTGTGATGTCTATCCGATTTCGATGCTCTTGTTTGAAGTTGAACCTTGAATCGTTTGTGGTTCAAGTTCAAAGTTTGGTATGAGGAAATCTTTCTATTATGTTGAGTTAGTCTCTGAGCATTGTATCCCAATATTTCTAAGACTATTGAACTTGAACCTTGAATCATAATCCATAGTTCAAGAATTTGAAGTTCATGAGTCTAAAAGTTGTCCCATCGGTGACACGTGGCTATGCAGGTGACGGTATGAAATTTGATAATTCTTTGCCGAAAAGACTGAAAAGACACACATTTAATGCTAATTGGTGTGAATGATGGCAGAGTAAGATTTGGTATGTGCAAAGTTAAGAGGCACTCATTAATGATTAACATGCCTTGTCAAATCGGTGGTTTTTTCCCTATCTGTCTAAGACATGATCTCTAGGTTAAAACAATTAAGAGTTTCTCCTTTTAATCATTCTGCCATAATTCTATGAGGTAAGCATTCTGGTTTTCTCTGGAGATATAAGGACTTTGCAACTTAGTACTTTTCAGCAGGGGATTTTCATGCATTTCCTTTGGTGAGTCTCATTCTCCCTCTCATAAGCTATTGTTTTATTCCCGTTTAACAATGAAGTAAGCTTCTAGTTTTTCTTTTCTTTTCATCTTTTCTTTGTGGGCAAATTTGGAAATCTGTATTTCTTCCATGGCTGCCTTTCGCCCCAAACTACCCAAAGAAAAGAAATTTACCACCTTGACCAGCTTCTTACCTGAACTGGGAGACAGCTTCCTTGCAAATGAGGAGATTAGGAAAGTGGTGTCGAGGTTGTCAAACCCTAAACCTGGGTCAATTGCAGAGAAAGTTTTCATGAGTGGGTAATGCAGGCTGGGGGTTTTCCAGAAGCCATCCTTTGTCCAAAGCTTGTTTTAGAATGTAGGGATAAGTATGATGCTGCCAAAAGGTGCGTCAAGACACATACCAATGAAGTCTTGGCATATGTAAACAAGGTCACGGTAATAAGTGACTTGAGAATTCCACCTTGCGAAGTGTATGAAGAATAGAACATTAGTCTGTCCTACTCTCAGTTCATCACCAACGCCAATGATTCCAATAATGTCATCACTAGAAACTAGTTACTCAAAGCGAAAAAGGGTGGTTCTCGTCTTCCACGTCCCTTGATGCATGAGCACATGATCCCAGAGGTTAAAGATATAAACACCCTCTTGAATAGGGTAAAATGAAACAAGCATGTCTTTTTATGGGAGAATTAGATGTACTTTTTCATCCAAACCATTCTGAGTTAAGGGAAATACATTGACTCAATCGAAATCCTAGCCGACAGATTGCATGAAGAGCTTTCACAAGGGTCTAGGATTTCTAATTTTTATGTCTTCTTACCTGTTCTACATTCTACCATGTTGTAGGAAATGGGAGGGCTTGCCACGTTAGGTCTAGGTTCACAGTATGTCGATCTATGAATACTTTCCTTCATTACAAAAAGAAAAGAATTTGAAGGACTTCGGGAGAGTACAGGACACCTTCCTTAACAAGCTAGTATTTGAACTTCAAGGTAAGGAAAATAGAAGGTTAATTGAGGAGGCATTCCTACTCATTACCATTTACGGTAGCTTCTTCACCCAATTCCCAAAATTCACATATGTAACGGTCGGTGGATATGAAGGTAAGCCCTTGAAGTTACCCAGATATTGTTTGGATAGCTATGTGTTGATAGAAGTTTGTAGGCAAGTAGCAGAGGTGGACAAAAATTGCAAGGCAAAGAAGGGTTTTGGTTACACCTTTTCTATTGAACTTCATCATTATTGGTGTAAGAACATCCAGGATACTGAGTTGAAAACGATGAATTTGACATCCTACTCTGCCCGGCCTAAATTCAATAGAAAAGGATTTGCACAGTCTCAATTTGAGTTATGCCCCTCCTTCACTCATGTGACACATATAGAGGATTTCTGGGCTGATTTCAAAGATGATTAAGAAGTAAGGAAGAGATGGTGGTCCATGTTCACCTTGAACCAAGTAAAGAGTTCAAGTTGCAAATAGATGCTACTGATATTGAAGAGCATGAAAACAAAGAAGTGTTGGATCCATTTTATACAAAACAAATTGAAGCTTTTCTCAGACCTAAGCTAGACTGGGATTTACCTAAGGAAGATGATTTGCAAACTAGAACTCTTCCGGTTATTGACAAAACCAAAAAGTGGCTGGCAAATAAGAGGAAGTCAAAGTTGGGGTAAGGTGAATAAAAACTTCAAAAGGGTTCTACTAGTTCTACCTCAACATTGCCTATTTGCCATACTAATAAAGTTGTCACATGTTCTTTTGCAGGTAATCTAAATCTTGAACCTGAAGTTGAACCTGTTCCACCTCCAACTAGGTGGACTCGTTTACGCAACCAAAGGAAGAAGGCTCAATAGGTTGTTGCAGTTAACACTGATAAGGAACCAATTGAGGTTGGAGACAGCTGTTGAAAATTCAATTGGAGCCATGGATCAAAACAATCAACAAGCTATAGATGGAGCTAACATTCTCAGTTCACTAGCTGTTGGAAATTCCCCTATTTTTCAAACTCCTCCACCTAAGAGTGGTTCCTCTACACCAAACTGGTTTGATTTATCAGTCCTTAAGAAAAGAAGCATAGTTCCGATGACTATCTCCAGAGAGGATATGGTGAGAAAATGCCAAGGAAAAATTCCTAAGAGCAAGAAGCCTAAAATAGAGACCCTGCTAGAGGTGGATGAGAAAACAGGGCATTGGGTAGCAGATGTGTATAAGCCTGTAGCGTATAAGGACCTTGATAAAATTATGCCACAAGGTTATACTATGGAGAAGACTATCCTTGGGCCCGCATCTAGAGTCACTGACATGAAAATCTTCAATGTCGGCAATGCAAGAGTTGCAAACAGAATCTAGAAAGATCGAAAGGATAAGAAAGAGTTAAAACAGTCTATGCGACTAATGGTCGAATGTAATTATGCGATGTAGAATCCTAATGCCGAAACATTGCCCAATGTTATCTCTGTGGTTGACGTTACCTCTCCAACTAATTAGAATTTCATCGAACAAGTAAAAAGAGAAGACGAGTCACTTGTGCATTTGATGAATGGATTGATTCTATAATCTCCCGTGAGGTTAACTATATTTCTTGCTTCATGAAATGAAGACGAAGGCTGATAAGGTGATGACTAATTTGGAGTCGAAGCTAAATGTTTATGAAGCAGAGAAGGAGAAATGAGATAAATTTATCATCCATATCATTGAGATTCAAGAGTATGGGGTAGATAAGTTTCCAATGGAGAAACCAAACAGTGGCATAGATGTTGACTTCCTGTTTATATCCAAAGCAAACTTGGAATGGAGGAATATAGTGATCAAGCAAAGTTTGGCTGCATGCTCAACTCAGTTGTTGTGTAGTTTTTTTTGTTCCTTTTGTGGGCATTCATCCAACTCAGTTATTGTGTAGTTTTTTTTGTTTTTGTTTGTAAAGACACTAATCAGTAAAAGGAAAAACTATTCACTAACAGGGTATAAACTTGCCTTCACTTTTACAAGCTGGCAAAATCACTATCTTTGATACCACTATAATGTTCTGCTCTAGCACCAACTTAAACAAAGCTATTCATGTCACAATTTTGACAATACGAGGTCTAGAAATCAAGCGCACATGGCTATTGGGTGGTCGAACGGTGGTCTTCTACAAGCTGTACGGGGGTATGGGAGAAAGATTGTACAGCAAACCAAGGTTGTTTGTACAGTGTCTTTCATGTGTGGGGTCCTTCTACCTAGTCGTACAGTGGCTACAATCTCTAGCTGAAGGGAAGTCATAGGTGTATGGTGGAATGGTGGTAGTGGCTAGGCCATACAATGTTGGATATGACAGGTTATCATACGCATTAAGTCTTGGCCCTCAGATGTTACTTCAAGTAATTCCAGACACGTTCAAATACAACTAAACTTGTTGTAATAGACTTAGTATGGGTTGCATATGAAATAAACACAATGCATATTGTTGCTAGAATAACCTAAGAATTCCAAACAAGGTAGTGTTCCAGATTTGCTAGATCCAAACTGTAGTAATACAAGCAAAATAGGGTGAATGGGTAAATCCTTACCGAAACTAGACAAGCCAAATAGGGAAGTTCTTTCACTTCTGAAATGGTGAACTATAGCAGAACTTCCAAATGGAATTCGCAATATAGTAAACATAATCCAAGTTGCATACCTACGACATCCACCCTAGAGAACATATATATCCTGTTGAAGAAAACTCATGAGGCAGAAACAACGTGCCGACATATGACATGACAAACACCTACACCTACACCTATGAAAAATTAAGGATGGGCCCAAGATATACATAAATCAATCGACACCCCAAATACAAAAATATTATTAATTCATTTTATTTAATAATGGGTATATTACAACCCTACACTTATTTTGTAAATGCCAATTCATAAATGTTTAAATTTGTTTTGTATTTGTTTTATTGCAGCAAAATTAAGCCTTTCAAATCAATTTTTACACAATGTCTACTTTTAGATCCCAATTAGAAAGGACCCAACTTGAAGAAATGCTGAAAATTTTCATGGGCAAAACAAGAGAGGTGAAACGTGCATACTGCAAACCAATTTATCATGAAGACATTAAATTGAATAGATTAAAATACCATGTTGCACACATATCCACCCATGATGCTGCAGACTGTGATAAGGCGCCTATTGAGGATGTTCGTGAGATGGAAGTGCAATTCGAAACATTTTTAGATGCAAAATGACATGAAAAGGAAGCAAAGGGAAGAGATGGTTTGCATTAGTGGTATTGGAGAGGCTTTTTCCATGCCTCTTGTTGTCTTGTAAACACAAGTGCCCATTACAAATGAGGACCACCTCTCTTTTATTTGCTTTGTAGCTTATTGTTTAGCTTAGTTATCCTTAGGTTGACAACAATTTTGGGCTTCTTAGTCTCCTAGTCCTTAGAAAATGGGAAAGTCAACTTAAAAAATGCAAACCTAATTCCATTAGTGATATACCTTCAAAATAGGGAATTGAGTGCAAAATCATGAGGAAGGTTGCTTGATAAAACATGAAGTTGAAAAATTGTTAGGGACAGAATTGCAAATTCACAATAGGATTGTAGGTAATTCCAAAGATAGGAGGACTTTATTCATTAGAAGTAAATGAAATTTGACAATGATAAGTGAGGATTAGAGAAAGGTTTCCATAAAATGAGAAAATTCCAACACTCAGATGAGGATTAATGAAAATTCCAAAATTGAAATAACGATTTATCCTTGGAATAAAACTGAAATAAAGATTTTTGGATTTTTAACAAAGATTGCAAATGGAATGTGGAATTTGTCTAAAACTAAAACAAGGAAAACTCTTTGTTAGGTCGGATAAAAATAAGAAGACTTCGAGAGTAATCCTTGTGAAAGGAATTTCGAAGCAAAAAAAATAAAATTCTTCAACAAAATTAGGAATTCTTGAGTTGAAGACTGAAAATCCTTAATAAAAAGAGGTTTCGAAGTAAAAATTAGAAAAACCGAAAAGCAAAATATTAAGGAGTTCAACTAAAATATGAATCTCCAATTGAAATTTCAACAACAACATCATTTTCCACTTGAAATTCAACCTAAAGCATGAATATGCACTAGAAAATCCATCTGAAAGTAAAATTTTCAACTTACAATACAACTAAAAGTCCAACTGAAAGTCGATTTTCCACCTCTAAATTCAACTAAAATAAGCAAGTGTGCACAATAGTCCAGCTGATCATCAAATTTATGCCCTCGGAAAGGAAAAAGAATAAAACGTAAAGTGATTTGAGGTAGTTGACTTGAAGAATGAAGGTATTTAATGCAAAAAAAAAGTTGGCAACTAAGTCAACCCTCAATACTAATAAGTGCAAATTTAAACTTGAAATCTATAAGGGAAGAGATAAAAACCTCCTTTCAAACAAATTCAAATGAAAATTTATATTAAAGAAACTTGATAAGACTCACCAATACTTAGAAAGTCCTTAGTTGGGCGACCCTTGGCGAGTCTGAGGGTCTTGGACTTGTTGTCCTACATTTTGTCACCACAAAATGTAGGTAACAGCACGAAACTTTTTCAAGCTAGTTTCACATTTCTCTAAGCTTGAGTTTGATATCCAATTGCTTAGTGTTGATCAATCAATTCATTTCAATTCGAATATCAAATTGTTTTATTGAAAGCCTTCGTCAAGTCATTTTCATTTTGCTTTCTGTCGAGCCTTTGCTTGATTTTTGAAGCCTTCACAGTTCGTTCTTTGCTTTTGAGTTTGTGTATGCTTGTTTTTAGTCCTTTGGTTTTGCTCATGTCATGCCTTTCATTTTCCCCTTCGATTCGGTCTAACCTAGAGGTCAATCGGAGTTGTCAGTCAAGAGATATGGTCATTTTAGTGCCTCAAAAGTGGACATTTTAGGTGCAACAACACGAATTAAAAATATGATGTTATATTTTCATTTTGACATTCACTTTTTGAAAATATAACATTTTATTCACTTTTTGTTATGTTTTTAAGTTACTTTCTCTTTTAAATTATAACTTAAAATGACTATAGTGCACTTTATGTTATAATTTTAAGTTGAGTTTCTTTTTTATTTTTCACTTAAAGTGACTATAGAACTATACAGTTATTTTTTAAATTTTTTATTTTTAAATCAAATACTTATATAAATGTCACTTTAATATAATGTTTATGTATTATCTTGATTAATATGATGCATAAATGTTATTTTTGACCCATATTGATGACATTTTTATAAAATTAAGTGAAATACATAACTTAAATGCCTTGAAGTAGGCATTTTATATGCAAATGCATGTAAAAATCTATAAAAAGTGGAAACTTTTCATGTTTTTGCATACCAAAACTCATTTTGAAGATACTTTTCATGCCATTACATCAAAAGCTTGTAAAAGTGGACCTTTTTGATGCAATGACATGAAAAGTTGAGTTTTTGTACTTGTGCATCGAAAAAGGTGAGACATGTTTGTAAAATATGTAAGTGACTCCAAAAGGTCCAATTTTGGAGTCTTACACATTTTAAAATATGCAATGAGCTTCAAAAAGTGAGATTATGCATAAAGACATATTTTAAAACATGCAATGGACTCTAAAAGGTCCGATTTTTCCTTCCAACATGTTCTAAAATATGTAATGAACATAAAAATGTCCTATTTTGTGAAGAAAACATGTTTTTGCTCCAAAAACCTCCGATTTTGATCATAACTAGAGATTTTCTCTATGGATTTAGAGGAAATCACTTGCATTCAAAACGTTTTGGAGTGGTGATCATTTTGCCCTCATAAAAAATGAGTTCCATGAGCTGAAAAATGTTTTTGGGAGTCCAAATCTAGGGCACGTTTTTGAAGAAAAACTCCAAATTTCTTCGTTTTTGCTCATAACTTGAGTTTTACTCAATGGATTTGAATAGGATTTGTTCCATTTGAAATTTTTTTGCATGGAAACGAGTTTCCTTGCTTCTAAAATGGATTCATCTACCTCAAAAATGTTTTTGAATCACGTTTTTGTTTAAAATGCCCGGAAAATTGGGGTTTTAATCCACTTTTATGCGTTTTGAAGCCACTTTTTTGCATTTTGATCCATGTATGTGCATTCAAGGAAGTCGTTTTTGCATTCACAAGTCAAAAATGACTCAAAAACATGCATTTTTTTTGCCACGTTTTTGCAAAAACGGCCCAGATTTTTGCATAAAAGAGTCGTATTTTTGTTCAAAAAACTCAAAAAAATGCATTTCCAGCCCATACCTTTGATCAAGAGGGATTGTTTTTGAGTTTTCAATGAATGATATTCTCTTTAGATACCACATTTTTTGCATTCTCATGTCAAATTCGACCATTGAATGTCCATTACATGCAAGTGCAAAAAAAGTCAAAAGGTTGTTTGAAAATCCGGATTTAAGAGAGAATTGATCTTAAGTCTATAAAACTTGTTATTTTGGCTCTTTCTCCTTCATTTTTGGCACTTAATCTTTATGCAAGTGGACTCTTTCTTTCTTGCTATTTAATTTGTGCTTATCTTGCTATTTTCATGCATATTTTAGCTTGAAATTGCCCATTTGTCCATATATATGCTATGAAAAGTGCATTTTGCCTTTAAAAAGGATGAAAACTCTCATTTTCACAGTTTTGGAATTTCCCCAAACTCCAAATGCAAATTTGCATGTTGAAGTGGCTTCCTTGTTGACATGTTTGAGTCTTTTGCCAAAGGCATGTGTTTATTTTGTGCTTGTTTTTGTGTTTTGCTTGTTTGCATTTCAATTTTTTCTCCATTTGGAAGAAATTGCAAGTTCTTTCCCAAGAACTTGAGCACTTTTCACTTCACTCCACTTTCCATTTCCATGTCACAACACTTCATCTCTCACTCAATGAAATGTGATTACATGTTTTTCATCCCATCCGTCATCCGCATATGCATGTAATCCCATTTTCCACTTCCGTTTTCACCCATCTCACCTTTCGCTTTCATTCGCACGACACGATTACACGAAATGTCTTACGTGTAATTGCCTCTAAAAGGTCTGATTTTGGTTATAAGTCACTTTTTGAAAAGTCAAAAAGATGTCATGTGCATGGTTTCCCATGTAATTTGACCTTACATTTCCTCAAAGGTGTCTATAAAGTTCATTTTCACCTCTCAATATGCATTCGCACCTCCATGAGCAAATACATGTTTCCGCATCTTTCCATACTTTCCCTCTTAGCCTTCATCCACATATATATGTAAAGTGTATCTTTTACTCCCACTTGCATCTCATTTCACCCTCCACCTTCCGTTACATGTTGCATTTACATGTAATCCATTTTCCATGCAAGGACATCTTGAAAGCCCAAGTCACATTTTGAAAATCAACAATCTCCATTTGCATGCATTCCCATGCGTCGAGCACTTTATAACAAAAAAAAAAGAGTTAAAGATGTTGATGGAATGTTATTTTGAGTTTACATCTGGGCATCGTCAAGAAGGTTTTCGAAGTGTCAGAGAATCCAAAATGTGCCAATCTACAAAGGAGAATTCACGACAACTTGAACAAGAAAAGTTGGATCACATCAAGTTTCTACATGACAACAGACAATTCATCAAAGTCAGAGGTTATAGAAAGACGCACCACCATGGTTATCAAGGTAAATGCAGCGGTACAAAATACAAGAACTCCCAATCCTGTGATCATCCGTGATTGCGTCATCAAGTACAAGGCCCTTCAGAATTGTTTCAACTCTCTTTCGTCTTCTTTCTTCTTCTTTCATGTTTGTAATTGAAGAGAATGTAATACGACTTACATATGTAATTACATGTAATGCGAGTTACATGTGTATGTAAAAGATCTAATGTGAGTTGCACGTGCAATTGAATGCAACCCTATATTTTCTCTTCTAGTTAGACTAGGTCAAAGTTGGTTGAGTTGCTCCCACTTTTTCCTCCACCTTTTTCTCAACTCCTGTGCCTATATAAAGGAGTGCCCCCTCATTGTAAAAATCATTTTTTGTTGTATGCAAGAAAGCTCTGCCACATTTATGTAAGCATAACTTTGATTGTGTAGTATGAATTTGAGAGAAAAGTGAATAAAAGAAGCAATTGGATTTGAAGCTTTGACTAGAAGCAATTGTGATAGAGCAAATTAGAAGCTTTGACAATAATTTGTGCCTATTGTCTTGATTCATGTTATTATTGTGTATTCAATAAAACATCATAGTGATTTAAGAAGCAATCGGAGCCGAAGCTTTGACTGAGAGCAATTGTGGAAATATATAGCTAGAAGCTTTGTCTGTAGCTTATACTTCTTTCTTAATTCGCAAAATAGTTCATTATTCTTACTTTTAAAAGTCTTTGTGCCCTAATTGTAAAGTTTTTTCCATATAGAAGTACGACCGGACTTAGAGCCAAACTGGTACATTTTAGCTAGCCTTTGAGTTAGTAAAAGTTTATCAGTATCACTATTTCCAGCTCTTGATAGAAGTGTAGTTAGAGATTCACCTCGCCCATTATTCGTTCTACGAATAAGTGGATCCTTTCTTGAAAGTTAAGAAGAAAAGATAATAGTAACACCCTGTTTATAAATCTCTCAACTTCTTGCTTACCTTGAGTTGATCCAAGGAATGGTGAGAAGAGGGAGCCTTCCCTTTAAGGTAGGAGAGACTCTATCTCACACACTGTGGCTGGTCATCCTATTTTACGACTGGATTTTTACTTAAAATTGTCGGTTGCAAAATATCCACCCAACAGGACTCATACTTAGACTTAGCCAAGTCTTGGGCGAGACTCGCCAAGTCTCAGAGACTCACCAAACTCCCCACGTCCGAGCGAGTTTGCATGCTCAACAAGGCAAACTAAATATTTTTCTGGTTTAAGTCTCAAAATTTTAATGTTTTTTGGGTTTATAACTATCTTTGCCTTCGAGTCACTCTCATTCTCTTCAGTTCAGTTTTATATATATATATATATATATGAAAAATAACATTTAAGTATACAAAAGGAAAAATCTCTTATACTTTATGTTGTATTTCATGTATATATTGTTAGGATGTTTGAGTGTGGTTTCAAATCTCTAGAAGTTACAATGACAAATCTAGGTTTTAGATCTTATAACTTTTTAGACATAGTCAAATTTCAATAATCAGCAGGCTCCTATCAGCATTTTCTCGCTCTCTCTATTTGACTCTTTGTCTGCCTTGAACTCTAGACCTATCTCACTCCCTATCACTCTTCCTCTATAATGTCCCCTTTTTGGCTATCCTTGAATATTGGAAAAATTCAATTTCTTAAACTAATTACTATTGTATATACTTCAGAATCTCTGATTGATAGCGATATGAATTTGCCTCTTCTTCAATTATATTTCCACCTCTTGCGTGTTGTATAATATTTAGATTGTTGTAAGTAAATCTTGATCTGTCTTACTTTAAGATTGAAGATGATTTCATCCAAAGATATGGAATATCTTTTTGTAATCTGATTTGATTACCATTTCCTCCTTCAATGTTATGATGTAGGGAGAACTAGCTTTGAATAACCTGTAACATTTAACTCTGCATATTTGCCTTCAACTCAATCTCATTCTCTTTAGTTCCGTAGAATATATACATGAAATATAAGTATGGGAAAGGAAAATTTTCTTATACTTAATGTTATATTTCATGTATATATTGTTAGGATATTTGAGAATGGTTTCAAAACTCTAGGAGTTATAATGCAAATTCTAGGTTTTAGATCTTATAACTTTTAAGACATAGTCAAATTTCAAGAATCAACAAGCTCCCATCAACATTCTCTCACTCTTGTAATCTCCCCTTTTTGGGACATTAGAAATATTAAAAGTGAATTATTTGGAGTTTAATGAAAAGTATTAAAAGTCATTTTAATATTCAAAAAGAGGGTAAAGAGATGACAAAAGAGAAAGACGGTAAAAGGACAGGATTGGGAAGCTAAAGGTCACAAGGTTGCTCCTTAAAAGAACAAAGAAGAGCTCATTTCAGCATGCTTGGATATTGATTTGGTTTTGAGATTTCTCTTGGAGAAACTTGGGAAGCTTTCAACTTTCAAGTTCCAAACCTTCATGCTCTTTGTGGATTGGATGCAAACCCAACTCATCAACAGAGGTGAATTCATAATGGAGTTCACATCTAGAGTTACAGGTTCATTTTTAGTTTTTTCAATTTGACTGTTGACAATGTATTTAAGATTGAATTGTTTATTATGTTATTATATTGTTGATCATTATAATGCAATAACAATTCTGAGAATTTTTATATGAAAATTTGCTGGTTTATTTTCTGATTGATTTGTAATTTATTGCAAAAAACTACCTATTTGCATTCTGAAAATTGTTTGGGAGCTTTTTGGGAGAATATGTGGTTGCCGATATTATAGTGATATCAGAATGCGAGAGCCCTGCTAGCTCATGCTATAGCAATGCTGAAATTTTTTTCTTCGTTTTTTTGAATGTTTGCAATTCTTTGGTTTTTTGCAATATATGTGTTTTTGGATTTTCAAATATAAATGAAATACTTCACAAAAATATTGAAATAAAACAATTGAAATGATTGCTAGCACAATTCTGAGTATGCAATTAGGATGTTGCAAATTATTACAAACAATTTTCAAAGAAATCATGTAGATTATGGAACCTGTATAAGTCTAGACATCTGGCATAATTTCTGCAGCTATCTCCTCCAAATTCCCACATCACCCTCAGAATATGGCTGCCAAGGAAATTGCATTGCCAGCTGTTACAATGCTGAAACCCACAAATTCAAACCACAGCCATGAGTATAGCAGGTGTTGCCCATAACACTCACAGCACTTGCTTCATATTGGCTGCCCAAGCAAATAAATATTTGCAGCAGGTAATCTCCTCAATTTCTTCATAGCATTCTACCCGTCCAAGTTAAACTATGAATGCAGACTGTAGACAACCAGTTTCAGCAACCAGTCACCCTAGAAAACAACAATATGTAACAAACTTTGAAGGCATACTTGGTACCAAAAGCCCCTGATTAACTTGCAGCTGAATATTGGATAATTTTGGTATACAACAGCACCAAAATTCGAATCAGAATAATCAGAATTTAACTCAGTAAACTAGACCATAATTTACCATGTCTTTCAATGGTTCAAACTGCATTCAAGAGGAGGAATTGGTCCTCACAAATCCTTGTTGAAAACCTTCAGCAAAATTCATAAGTGAATAAAAAGAAAAGTCATAGAATGAATCGGTTTTCTCCTTGGACACAAAATGAAGTGTGTCTTCTTGACACTTTTCACTTAAGATGCTTCTCACACACACTTTCAAATTATAACATTAAAATGATGAAATTATTTATTAAGATAGTCTTAATAAACACTTATAACATGAAGCTCCATTAATTGACCTAATCAAACATTGATGTTGTCAAACACTAGGTGGCTCCACTGCACTGCTAAAAATAACAATTAACTTACTATAAATAGCAAGTCGATCAACAGAGACCCTCAAATCAAATTGTCATCTCACGACAGTCGCAATGATGAACTAACCATGCCCAGCTACACGAACCTCCTAAAAATGGGGACATTACAATCCTCCCTCCCCAAGATTGCTTGTCCTCAAGCAATCGCAATCCAATAACACATCGAACCCTAACCTCCACAAGGATCCCATGGAAAAATGTGCATGATGTCCCTGTCATCAACAAATAATCCGTGTATATACAACAACATCTATCTAAACAACATTGTCTATAGAACCATACTCAATATCCGTGTCGGTGATCTAGAAACCCGAACATCACAGGGAAGCAACTATAGGAAGCCCAAATTTGCCCCCTTTCTTTGCGCCAACCAAGCTATCATGCCAGACATCAAACTTAGGCACAGACAAACTTTGTACTCGATAAATATCCAATACATGGGGATCAAATGTGAAACTATACACACTCCTCATTATATACACCTTAGTGAACTACTCAGCAAGATTTGCTTAGAATCCTGTAGGGACTGACTTACATCCTAATACATCAATGGAATCCCAAATAACATCCTCACTCATTACCCAATGGAGACAAACATCAACCTCAAATAGCGGATTGCTATATGACAAAGTGACATCCATATCAAACAAAGGATCGTTCACAAAGTGAACTACACCCATATGCTAGTCTAAACTAGGTAACAGCATACCATGGGAGACATGACCTGTAACCCTTTCCACCTAAGTTGTATCATGCCTCTGTAAGTCTCCACTATCCACTGCACAAAGAGAAATAGTACGTAAATCCCCTCTGAAATACCCTGCAACACATAACTCCTACCCAGGTGCTCAAATTGCATGCATACTAAGGCAAAACTCCTCAATGTGCAGTATCCATCACATTCCTAGCACAACATCCATCCCTCCCAAGTAGAACACATAGAAATCTTACTACAACTCATAATCAGCAAGAAATAAAAGGTGACGTCATAAGTGCCTAGCATATAGGTAAGTGTGTAGTCACCTGCCACTCTGACTTGAGACCCAGAAAACTCCTCCACCTAAAGACCACATTGACTATGGTGCAGGAGCACCTAGTCATAAAGATATTGGAGATGATTCCTAGGAATATTTTAATTATTTAATGTAAATCCATATGTTTTTATGTGATATTACATGTAATTGAATCAATGGTAATGCCTAAAGGCAATAAATGTAAAGTTGTCAAGAAAGTGCAAAACTATAAGTTGTAATATTGCAAAAAGTGCAAAAAGGGTTAAAAGCATGTAATAGGGTGGTTGGGAAGTTATAAACCACCAAAACCCACTATAAAATAATTGTAATGATCATTCCAAATCAATTAACGAGAAGGAGAAGAAGAAAAAACTTTGGATCTATTTTGGAGCTATAATATATTGTTGTTTTGATTGGTTTTTTCTGTTTTTGTGTTGGTTCCAGGTCTTGTATGGACATGTATAGCCTGGAAACCATGTAAGCTCGGTATATTTGGATTTTAGAATGAATAACATTCCTTTTGGTTTTGGTTTGGAATGATTATGTAGAGAAATGAGTAAGTTATGAGCATTTCTGTAAAAGTGGTTGTTTGCAGATTTTGGATTCCCTAACAGCAGTCATGTTGCAGCACTTGATACTGACACATATGGAAGAGTTACAATCTCTAAATGGATTCATTGGAAAGATATGTAAATCTAATTTCATTTTCTTTTGGTTTGAGTCGTTTTCAATCAGATTTACGGAAGTTGTAGATGTTTTAGTGGAAACTGGTTTTTAAATATCTTCAAAATAGTTGCAGGCATAGGTTTGTATGCATGTAGTGATTTATGGATTGGAACAATTGAATGGATTACATATTTGGAAACTAGACTCGAGAACACTTAATATGAAATTGGTTTGGGATCATTTGGTTTTGTATTGTGAAAGATATCGGATACCTTAGGAAGGGTTAACAATTTTGCTTCTGGTTTATGACAGTGAAAATGTGTCTCGGTACAAAGACCATAATTTGTAATTGGAGAATTGGATTGTACTGATATTTGGATATGTTTTAATAAGCCTAGGTTTTAAACATTCCTCCAAAGGGTTTGGCAAGAAACTGTCAAGAACAAAAGTTATGAATAATACACTCCTGAATAGAAGTCAGACCATGTGAATGGTGAAGTATTGATTAAATTGGGTTGAAAATATTTTGTTTAACCTCATGAGATGCCTCTAATTATGCAATTTATTTAAAGGATGTTGAAGGGATCAGCATGTATCACATTGATTTGGTTATTTATAGGATCCTCTGCATCAGACTAACAAAACCCTCATATACGAAACTATGTGTGGCCCTGGAGTCTAGCATGGAGATGCAATGATGTCCCCCTATCAGTCCCCGCAATCGAAAAGAAAAGGGACATGGTACAGTAGTAGATAACACTATAGAAGACAACCTGGCCTCAAGACCAAACTCAGTAGGAATCCCCAAAACATTATCATCTAAACCAACAGACTATTGTACGATTCAGCCTCAACCTCATCATAGTACACCCACATAGAACGATTTGCCACTCCTTTAGGCCTCAAAGAATAGGTGCAAAGTATGCAATTCGAAAACTGGATGTACTTCTTTATTGATGAAATTGAAAAAGGAAAAAAAAATTTGATTGAGCTAGGATCATAAGCGAGAATCTAGAGTTGCAACCTAGAACTATACAAAACCAAAAGCAATTATACATGGGATCCTATCTATTTTACCTAATTGCTAGATTGTATAAAAATCTGGGACTTAAAGCCATAGGAGAAGTTGGCAATGGGCCAAGGTAATATTTGGTGCATGAATGTTATCCACAACTTAATTTGCACAACAACAAAGATTACAAAATGTTTTGTGATGCATTTTCCATGAAGACAGTAAGGGTATTACAAGGGACACCAGCTAGAAGACTCTCATCAGAAGCAAAAGCAAAGATAAAGAAGTATGGGAGTTGGTTTATCCAATTTCCGCAATTCACCTACATTAGAGTAGCAAGAAGCACAGTTTGTCCCAAGAGGCTTCCAAGATACCCACCCGACAAGGTAGTTTTGATGGAATTGGCTAGGCAACTTGAGCATTATGATAGAATAATGAAACTCAAGGGTAAGTCAAAGATTACCTTCTCATTCAGAATTGACAATGATAGTTGCTCCAGTCGTGTCGCCTTTGTAACTGCGGAGAAGGAATTCGAATGGTATCATCTAGGATGGTACAGAGCAAGGCAAAAATTCAATCATAATGGTCTTATCAAGGTATCCCACGGAAACGCATTTAAACATGTTCCCACTATAGAAGACTTTTGGGCCAATGCCAAGGATGACTTTCATGTGAGAAAGCTAGCTTTCTCAAGGTTATCAGTGAACATGATGAGAGATATCAAATGGAGAGGCCTTGATATTCCCGATCAACTGGAAGATGATGGAGATGTGCTAAGAGAAGATTATGATACAATAGAAGGAACAGAGTTGAATCCAGTAGATTGGGATGATCATCAGGATCCTTCCTTGGAGGCAATTACAAGAGCAATTGATTTGCATACCAAGTCATGCTACAATGAAAGATTAAGGAAGCTACAAAGTCAAAGGATTCCCCTTACTTATGAGAAGATGAAGACAAAAGGAGGTCGAGCGGAATAGTCGGACAGAAGGGTGAAGGATGTAATAACCCCAATAGGTTTTAACTTCTTCAAACACAAAAAATCTTTATACTTCAGTTGTTTGACATTTCGTCAAACACTTTGCAAGCAAGCTCTAATACCACTGTAATGGCCCTCCTCAAATCTGCGCTCAAAAATGCTGATGAAAGCTCAAGGAATTTCATCAAACAATTCACATGCAAGGGACGTATGACTGATATAGTATTTCCGCTGGCTTTAAATGACTCTTTTTTCAATTTGCATCAATGAGAATCTTGTGCTAGAAGACTCCAAATTGACTACACAATGGCCTAACATGAGTGTGCTACTAATTTTGACAATATTTAGTGCATATATATGATCTAAGCATGAGAAATGAACACCTATAGCCAACTGGCATTTTTACAAATAGTTGGTATGCAAACTAACTAGCGGAAAAATAATGATATCGAATTGCTTAAATGACACCAGCAACTATTATTTTCTTAATTTGCAATGAAATTTCTAATACAATGCTCATGAAATATGGCCAAGACTTATGGATTACAAAATGATAATGCTGGTATAATGCACACTTACAGCTGAAACTTATAACACCCTAAAAAACCAATACTAATAAAGGAACCTGGTTGTAGATGGCTGTAATAATTTTCTTCAATGCTGCTCCTTCTGCTTTGCTTTTCCGATTTGCTTTTTCGAACTGCTTTTTCGGACTGCTTTTTTGGCCTGCTTTTTCAGTTCCGCTTTTCCGGACTGTTTTTTCGGCCTGCTTTTTCAGTTCTGCTTTTTCAGACTGCTTTTTTATATATGTTTTTTCAGACTGCTACCCTGTTGAATCTTAAGACCATATCTTTCAATAGCGTCAAGATTTCCAACTTGAAGGGATTTCATCCTTCAAACTATTGAGACAATCTCCAGAAAATTTCCCAATTTCTTTGATATTTCCAAGCATACTAAAAAGAAGCTCTTCCCTTTCTTTTATAGTGTTCTTATAAGAGCTCAATCCTTCGTTTTCTCAATGTGGGATAAAACACCACTCCCTTTATGTAACTTATGTCTCCAATGTGTTATAAAATAAAGGGGACTCTTTTAATTTAAATATTTCCCACAAACTATAGTCTATGCATTAATAAAGTTAAATATTTAAATTTAACTTTATAAAATAGCTTTATCAATGCATAACAAATCTTATCAATGATAAACAAGTCTTCTTGCCGATTTTAAACAATTACCATCGACATACTGTTGCCAATAGATGTTCGACCATATCCAAGATGACTTACTATAAATAGTAAGTATGCCCAAAGTTGCCTCAAAACCCCTCAAAAAGACCTGCAACTGAAACTATCTAGGCCAAATGGCCTCTAAGCCCCTTTAATGTCCTGGTTAGCCTACGGGACCGTGGAGAAATAGGCTAAGGACAACATCATGCTATGAATGCTAAAAAGGGGACATTACAAAGGAAGTAGCCAGCAACAAGAAATAGTTAGAAGCAAGAAGAGAGCTTTGGAGGTTGAGAAAAGAAAAGAACATTCGGAACCTCTAGCAATGAGACAGCACGCAACGCCGTCAAGGGAAAGTATAATTGAGGCTAGAGGCCAAGAAGATAACACAAGTGAACAAAGGACCGCGATAGAAGTGAGCTCTGATTTAGAGTCAAGTGGTTACAGCAATTGCATCGAGTACTCTCCTCTCTCAGAAAACCAACAAAGAGATGACATGACAATTACTAGTGGAGAAGAAGATGAGTCGATTGATATTGAGGAAATAAGTCATGCACCCGAGGCCGTTGGTGATGTTTTGTTAGTCGAACCAAATCCAAATTTGGGGAGATGCACCGCACCACTATAGTTAAGGCAAATGCTTATGCCAAGAGGCGAGGTAGTAACTGCCCGAACAGTTGAAGACATCCAAGGACTAATAGCAAAGGGTGATAGCGAGAACCAAAAACAAATGGCAAAGACGGTGGCAAAGGTAATCAGGAACAACAGTGATGGTCACTGAAACGTTCAAATTGTTGTACCCATGGTTAACAAGGCATTGGATGAGATTGTAGCCCAAGAATACGAGATAGTAGAGCACAACTTGGGAAGTAACTGTAATGACCCTCCTCAAATCTGCTCTCAAAATTGCTGATGAAAGGTCAAGGAATTTCATCAAACAATTCACATGCAAGGGACGTATGACTGATATAGTATTTCAGCTGGCTTTAAATGACTCTTTCTTCAATTTGCATCAATGAGAATCTTGTGCTAGAAGACTCCAAATGGACTACACAATGACCTAACATGAGTGCGCTACTAATTTTGACAATATTCAGTGTATATATATGATCTAAGCATGAGAAATGAACACCTACAGCCCCAACTGGCATTTTTACAAACAGTTGGTATGCAAACTAACTAGCTGATAAATAATGATATTGAATTGCTTAAATGACACCAACAACTATTATCCTCTTAATTGCAATGAATTTTCTAATACAATGCTCATGAAATATGGCCAAGACTTTTGGCATTTACATGGCTTACAAAATGATAATACTGGTATAATGCACACTTACAGTTGAAACTTATAACACCCTAAAAAAAATACTAACAAAGGAACCTGGTTGTAGATGGCTGTAATAATTTTCTTCAATGCTGCCCCTTTTGCTTTGCTTTTCCGATTTGCTTTTTTGAACTGCTTTTTCGGATCCGCTTTTTTGAATTGCTTTTTTCGAACTGCTTTTTCAGCCTGCTTTTTCGATTTTGCTTTTTTGGACTGCTTTTTCGTATCTGCTTTTTCGGACTGCTACCATGTTGAATCTCAAGACCATATCTTTCAATGGTGTCAAGATTTTCAGCTTGAAGGAATTTTGTCCTTCAAACTATTGAGACATAATTTCCAAAAAAATTTCCAATTTCTTTGATATTTTCCAAGCATACTTAAAAAAAGCTCTTCCATTTCTTTTATAGTGTTCTCACAAGGGCTCCATCATTTGTTTTCTCAATGTGGGATAAAACATAACTCCCTTTATGTAACTTATGTCTCCAATGTGTTATAAAATAAAGGGGACTCTTTTAATTTAAATATTTCCCACAAACTATAGTCTATGCATTAATAAAGTTAAATATTTAAATTTAACTTTATAAAATAGCTTTATCAATGCATAACAAATCTTATCAATGATAAACTAGTCTTCTTGTCGATTTTAAACAATTACCATCGACATACCATTGCCACTGGATGTCCGCCCATGCCCAAGATGACTTACTATAAATAGTAAGTATGCCCAAAGTTGCCTCAAGACCCCTCAGAAAGACCTACAACTGAAACTATCTAGGCCAAATGGCCTCTAAGTCCCTTTAATGTCCTGGTTAGCCTATGGGACTGTGGGGAAATAGGCTAACGACAACATCATGCTATGAATGCTAAAAAGGGGACATTACAATCTGCCCTTCCCAAAATTGCTTGTCCCCAAGCAATGGTCGAACAACAACCCAATCAATCCACCTGGATCCGAAATGTAGTCATGAACTATACTGTTGTCAGTCAACATAGGCTCCTGCAACAACCTCTGAAAATTAACCAAGAGGAATCCATAATGAAATTGGCGAATACAACTCACCCAAACTCCAAAGTCAGAAACCCATGAGAAACAAGCTCTCGAAATATCAGAACCCAAGTAGAGTAGATAACCCAAACTGCCAGCATAGTAAATACCATCAACACATCCCACTAGCCTATGTGGAATGTACAATACAATTCTGCAACAACGATGAATACTCCCACATGAAACTGCACCAAATACAGAGAATCCACACACTGCACACCCACTGCAATTAACACAACTCTGCAGATCACCGGTCACTGTCTCCTAACCATAACACCCATGCACTACTGATGGTGAATAGTCATTACACGGTCGATAGCAAAAACGAGAGCCCAAACCAAACCTGTCTGCCATCAACTCCTCAACACATGGATCAAAAGCAAACCGATGAACATATCCTACAGTATAATGCCGGTAAAAAGAACCAATCCCAGTCAAAGACTCATCCTACAGACATGATATAACCAACTATGACTGATCATCAGCTAAGTCAGAGGATGATATAGCCAAGAGTGCAAAATCAACAACAACATCACTAGTCTCTGTGCCCTCCAAGTCAAACATATCACAATGCTCAATTGCAGCGCCCAACTCAGTTGAACTTGCCTCCAGTGGAAACGAACCAAATATGCCAATACTAGTGTCGTGGACAGATATATCCTCCTCTCCACTACCTCTATCAACCTCGACCATGGACATCCACGGATCACCAGACACCACAGCTTGTGACTGTACAGAATCTGGTAAAGACTGCAGTCGCTCTAACTCCATGGTCACCTTACCCAAATGAAACTGTGACTCCTCGAAAGCCAACTGTGTACTCTCAAGAATCTCAAAAGTCACCTCGAGCTGCTGAGTAAGCTCACTCACCTCATCTTCCTTGGCCAATAATGCTTTGTATGCTGTACTCCCCCACTCCATAAGATAATCTCTGTCAGCTACCAACTGCATATAATTCTATCTCAAAATCCGAATAGCCTCCCATAAAGAGTGGATCTATGTCAAGGAAAGATAACTGCCTCCCTGCTCATCCCTAGTAGGAAAACCCCATCCATAAAATGCTAACAACTGACGAGCAGCGTCGAAATGTTGGCAAGCGATAGAAATGTCTCGCTCACTAACTCTCAACTGACTAGACACATGATGGCACTGGCTAGACTGTCTCCTACAAACCTCCTCTGACGCACTATCTAAAGGAGTATCCTCAAAGTTACTGGTCTCTAGAGTATTACCATCTATATCCTGCGAATCAACTCCAAAGCTCATATCAACATACGGAGTATCAAAGTCTGTAGCACTACTATTCAACTCCTCTGTACCAAAAGAACTGTCAAGGAAACTAAGTCTTCAAAACTGCCCACTGCATCCTCCTGGATGTCATCAATGCCAATATGATCCTGGGACTCATCTGTACACACTGCCAAATATGAAAGATCATCTACACATTCCAGCAAGAATGGTTGACTGGATATATGAACAAAGCCCAACACCAGTGTATAAAAACTAATGCCAACATCGGACAAGCTGCTAGCACAAGAAAAGACAACATCGTGCAATCTGCTAATCAAATCCATGATAGCACCCAAACAATCACTACTACCAAAAAGTGTTAAAGATCTCTAGTCAACTGAATCCCAAACACCAATGTAACAATCTCGAGTCCATATCCGTAAACTAGAATCAGCTGGTAACTCAAGCAAACTCCTCACCTGAGTAATATGACCAATACCAACTAACTCCACATACCTGTCTGACATTGTCCCTGTATCCTGGATGTGAATGCAAGATGAACTCGCAACATTATCAACGACCACATATGATCTACCTGCCGCAAAAAGTTGAGTATCAAGAGTGCAAGATGAAACTAAACTCAATTCCATGCCATGCTTATCCCCATGTCTCTCCCAGTCCTGTAATGCCAAGGGAATATTCACCAAAGAAGCTCGAGTGTCCTCAAGCTCGTGAAAAAGCTTGTCAACTTCCTCCTCCTTTCTCCTCAAGGCATCTGAATAGTCTCCGACAAGGCTAAGAAGATGGTCATGATCTGATAGAAGATGTAAATAACTCAACTTCATCGTTCCCATTCCTTCCCTAATTGCCTATAAGTCTACACAAGAAGACTTTGCCTAAACTCCCTTATGTCTACCCTGTAACTGAATCATCCGAATGTGATCCTCTATCATATCCCTCATCCTGTCATGATGAGATAATGAAGTCACAATACTGTCTTTGCTCACCTTTAGTTGGCTGGACAAATCATGTGGAGTTCTACCAGCCTCAACCTCATGTGACAAAGCATCTAATTATGCCCGGTACTCTTTCTCAGCAAAGTCATGAATGCTCACTTTCTGATCAACTGTACTATCCTCAAACATGACAGTATCCTCAACTGCAGTAACTTCATCCAGCCCAACTGTACTGGAATCACTATCTGTGTCAATCACGCAATCTTGTGTGTCTGTGATATCACCTTCTGATGCAACTGGCTCAACCTGCACAACATCTTTAACCCCTTCTGCCTGTGAAGATGATGCAGATAAACCATTACCTGAAGATGTGCTAATGTCTCCCTGTATCGAATCCGCATGTCTGTTAAACTCCTCATACAAGTTTCTGTTTGTCGTAGGGAAGGTACAATCCTTAGGCCTATCAATCAGGCTCTTTAACCACGTACATGCCATAGGTGAGAAATTCCTCTCTTTTGTCCAAACATACCATAAGTCTTCTGCCAAAAGTTTAGAAATTTCATCCTCCCCCTCAAACAAGATTGTGAACATGATGGAGTGCGTTGATGCCAATACTCTGCTGGGATGAAACTCGTCTATAATATTCCAAAATGTATTAAACATCCTACGAATGTCACTAATACAACCAATTGCCAGCATAATATTTTCAAATCTACACCTTGCAAATACTTCAAGTAATCTTGCCCTCTTTGTGAAATAAGGGTCCCGAATGTTGTCCAACTTTTCAAAGCTTTTTACCATGTCATGAAGTACCTCTTTCATAATCTGATCATTATAAGAATCAAGGCCAGCTATTATCCTCATGATTTCACTAATGCAAGAGAGAGTTGTAAGTCTTATTACCTCATCATGATGTCTCAATAATCGGGGCTTAACCAACGAACCAAATGCTGGAGATAAAGCTATTTGCATAGCATCGGGTCTTGACTGATCAAACTTGCCTAAATAAGTTTCCAACTCCTCCAAAGTTCTTAGAAGGTCCTCTGTTCGCTGAAATGGACAATCTAATTTCTTCTTTACATTGTGCATTCTTTCTTCCAAATCCTTGTCTCCTGTTAAAGCCATACTGATAATTGAATTCAATCTGAAATAACCCAATCAGGCTGGTAGGAAACCGCTCTGATACCATTGTAATGACCCTCCTCAAATTTGCTCTCAAAATTGCTGATGAAAGCTCAAAGAATTTCATCAAACAATTCACATGCAAGGGACGTATGACTGATATAGTATTTCAGCTGGCTTTAAATGACTCTTTCTTCAATTTGCATCAATGAGAATCTTGTGCTAGAAGACTCCAAATGGACTACACAATGACCTAACATGAGTGCGCTACTAATTTTGACAATATTCAGTGTATATATATGATCTAAACATGAGAAATGAACACCTACAGCCAACTGGCATTTTTACAAACAGTTGGTATGCAAACTAACTAGCTGATAAATAATGATATTGAATTGCTTAAATGATACCAGCAACTATTATCTTCTTAATTGCAATGAATTTTCTAATACAATGCTCATGAAATATGGCCAAGACTTTTGGCATTTACATGGCTTACAAAATGATAATGCTGGTATAATGCAAACTTACAGCTAAAACTTATAACACCCTAAAAAACAATACTAACAAAGGAACCTGGTTGTAGATGGCTGTAATAATTTTCTTCAATGCTGCCCCTTCTGCTTTGCTTTTCCGATTTTCTTTTTCGAAGTGCTTTTTTGGATCCGCTTTTTTGAACTGCTTTTTTCGAACTGCTTTTTCAGCTTGCTTTTTCGGTTCTGCTTTTTCAGACTGCTTTTTCGTATCTACTTTTTCAGACTGCTACCATATTGAATCTCAAGACCATATCTTTCAATGGCATCAAGATTTCCAGCTTGAAGGGATTTCGTCCTTCAAACTATTGAGACATAATCTCCAAAAAAATTTCCAATTTCTTTGATATTTTCCAAGCATACTTAAAAGAAGCTCTTCCATTTCTTTTATAGTGTTCTCACAAGGGCTCCATCCTTCGTTTTCTCAATGTGAGATAAAACATAACTCCCTTTATGTAACTTATGTCTCCAATGTGTTATAAAATAAAAGGGACTCTTTTAATTTAAATATTTCCCACAAACTATAGTCTATGCATTAATAAAGTTAAAAATTTAAATTTAACTTTATAAAATAGCTTTATCAATGCATAACAAATCTTATCAGTGATAAACAAGTCTTTTTGTCGATTTTAAACAATTACCATCGACATACCATTGCCACTGGATGTCCGCTCATGCCCAAGATGACTTACTATAAATAGTAAGTATGTCCAAAATTGCTTCAAAACCCCTCAGAAAGACCTGCAACTGAAACTATTTAGGCCAAATGGCCTCTAAGTCCCTTTAATGTCCTGGTTAGCCTACGGGACCGTGGGGAAATAGGCTAACGACAACATGATGCTATGAATGCTAAAAAGGGGACATTACAGAAACACATATGACATGGAATGTGAGGAGATCCAAGAGGGTATAGCTTCAATTAGAGAAAGGTTGAGGAAGGCAAATGAAAGGATCATAAAGTTGGAGGCCAAGAACAAATATTGGAGAGATTGCCAGCCTATCCAACAGCTACACCATGCAGCCCTTCCTCAAGAACGGCGGGAGCAACATAGAAGAGATAGCGACTCAGCTACATGAAATCAGGGATTGGATCCATGATACAATCCAAGACGGGCGGAATTTCTTGCCTTCCTTCATCTTGAGATTCTAGTCATTGGTGACTATTAGAAACAAATTCAGAATATTTGAAGAGCAGTGGAAGGATTTCCTTCCAGTCAAGGATTTAGCTATTCCCACGCTACAGGCGTTCATTGGGCTACCGGTGGCATATTTGGAAAAGGCCAAGTTGGTTGATGAAAGAGGATTGAGTAGGGTTGAGTCTTGGTTTGTTTCTTTGAGTACCAAATTGAGAACACTCGAGTAGATACAAAAGGTAGTTGCACATCACAGCCTAGGCATTGACACTTCCATTTCAACCATGATGAGCAACGTTGGGGGGCACTTGATTTTGAAGACATCAGAGAAGAGGACATCAATGAGATAGGGCCTGGATCAAGATTGGACAAGTTAGGAAAGGTTGCTATCAAGAAGAAACATTTGGGCACCCTTTCCTCCCTCAATGCCTTTATCGATATGCAAAAGAGTATGAGAAGGACCATGAGAAAACACTATAGGCAGCAAGCAGCATGATGAAATCGGCTGAGCTCAAGATAAAACATACATCTTGCCCTCCCATGGAGGAAGTCAGCAAAAGGCTAGCTAGGTTCATTGTCTTAGCTAAAAGAACGAAAGAAAAAGGGAGATTTATATTAGATCATTTGATGTAAGCCCAAGTGGCAATTTCTCTTTCTTCTAGGGTAGGACAAGTGTCTAATTCTGATTGGCCACCATTTTGGTGCCTTCTCATTGGTTGCTACTTTTCCACTTTTTTCATTGGTCCATTGACAATGTGGCATCTTCTCAATGGCTGATAGGGTGGCAACCCCAATTAGGGTTTCTAGGATTCAATTTGGATCGTCAATTTTGCCTCTTTATCTCTACCGGCAATTGTACATTTTGGCCTCTATATAAAGCCATTTGCTCTCATTTGTAATGGTCGAACAAAATTGTTGCATAAGATAATGCCAAAATCGCTTTTCTTTCTCATTGTTGTGACTTGCATGATGATTAAGAACTTTTGGTGTTGTTGCATGGTTTCTACTTCCACTAGTTAGAATAAGATTTCTTTTAAAGTTGCTAAAACAGATTTCATTTCAAGTTGCTAAGTAAGATTAAGAGTAGATTGATAGTTGCATGGTAGCATTAGTGGATGTTTGATAGGGATCAATATTTAGGCCACTAGCATCCTAGCGGCTTGTTGGGAAGCCTTGTGTGGTAAACTAGTTCATTTTCCTTTGAATCATTGCATCTATGGAGGTGGAGCCGCTGGTTAACTTTCATTAGATTCAATCCCCATCGATTTGCTAATCTTTCCATTCATAGGAGTAGGAGTAGAACAAGTAGTTAGGAGTTGGAGTTTTGAAGAGGAAAGTTAGAAAGGCGTAAGTCATAAGAACATTCACCCTCCATCACCATCACCTTCTCCATCAATATCATCTGGCATTCACACCGAATCAGCATCACCATCATTCCACCAAAGACCAAGTTATCTTCGAATGAATAACGTAAGCCTGCCTACGTGATTACCAGCAAATCACATCGATATACTGAGTTAGTATCCACAGGTGTAAGGAACATTGGAGTTATTGCTTATGTCTTTATAAGTATTAACTTTCAAGAGACGAATTGTGTGGTTGATACTCTATATCAAGTATTCAATTGCTAATATGTTATGTAGTGGTACAAAAACTGACCTCAACAGTACTGGCCATGTAAACCTCAGATCTCAAGAAAGTAGATCATTGTGGCCTGTCATAGACACTTGTATATCCAGTTCTGTCAATCCTGTCATCAACTCTAATTCAATCCTCAACTCTAATCTGATTCTCAACACTAATCCTATCCTCAACTCTAGACCTGTCATCAACCCTGGACCTATGTGAACTGATAGAACCACTCCTAGTACCTCTCTCCCTACTTTGTCCTTTGGGGAGTATTATGCATTGTAATGTATCAAACAGTTGTTGTAACACATCGGCAACCTGGTGTTGACCATGTGCAAGGTCTCTCAATGCATCCCTGACCTCCATGTCAACATCAAAACTAGTGTCGGCATCCCTATAAGCTGTACCATCTGAACCTTCAAAACCACCAACACCCCTGTCACCTATGCTGCCAAATTGTATCTCATGCTCTCTATCACCAAGTGGAGAATTACAACCTCTACAAGTGTAGTGCATAACAAGTGTAAGAAGCTTGATTGGCTCATTCTATAGCTATGTTGAAGAAGTGTTTGATTTTTGTTTTGTTTTTAGGTTTTACAATTTTTGGATTTTCAATTGAACAATAAATGTTGAAATAAATATAACACCAATGCAATTTTTAGATGCTAAATATTGCATCCAACTATAATTTGCAATTATGAAAATTGCAAAAAGTTATTCCCTCAATAATAATGAAATTACAATTTAGAAGTGGAATCTAGAGAAATTTGTAATAAAATTGGATTTGTAGTAGATATAACATGAGACACCAATATCCACAGCTGAAAATTCTCATGCAAAAACAATGAACGCAGGGTTTGTTGAAGAAAACGGTGCCTCACAAAATGCAATCGCAGGCTCCCAATAAATAGACTCAGTAGTAGAAAGTCACCAATATTGGCATCCAAATGTAGTATGCAAATTGCCCCCAAAATATGCAATAATTAGCAATGGTTTCCAATGCCAAGAGTAGGTGCAATCACGCCAAAACACAGGTATGAATGGGGCCTAAATGCAGCCCAATTTCCTAACAGAGTTCCCACAATCTTGAACGCAACTTCTAAAACTAGATATAATTGGCATCCCAATTCAATGAAAATGGCGCCTAAGTGCAATGATGTCAAACGGCAAACTTACAGCCTTTCAATCGCCCTCCAAGACACAATAGTAATGGTATAGAAGGCTGAGATAGTTCACTGCTAAAACGCTCAATATGGATGCCAAATATCAGGTAGGGAAACTCCAAGACAATTCACTATACAAGCAATGAATTGGAATACTCAATTCAGCTTCAAAACACAGATTCAATTGCTTTACAATAGCAGCAATTAATGTAATTCAATAGGAATCAGTGCTCAAGAAATTCATAAAAAAAAAATCAAACCCTCATGAAGAAATATATCAAAGCAATAGACAAGAATGAATTTCCCTCTCATAAAGCATTGCTTTTATAATAAATAAAGATGACTTCTACAAGACACCTTTCACTTAAAAGCCTCTTTGCTTTATACTTATGCACATAATTGAACAATACAATTTATTAAATTCCCTTTGGCTCCGAAAATGACCTTTTCAACCAGATTATGCTATTTTGACTCAGGCTTTATACTTAGGCACATAATTGAACAATACAATTTATTAAATTCCCTTCGGCTCGAAAAATGACCTTTTCAACCATATTATGATATTCTGACACACAAGGTCATTGTTTCTTGTGCCCAAGATTTAAAACTTTTAAACCTAGTTCCAACGAGCTATGAAACTAAGGTGGTCAATATACAATACTAGCAAAAATAGCAACATCAACACTTTTAGTTGAATAATATTTATAATTCACCCGTCTTGCGAAAATGATTGAAGAAGCATCAAAACCAAAATATAACAACACATGAGTGATCCTGATGAAGAAAGACGATAAATGAACCTAATTGGGTGACTTAATAAAAATAGATGCTCCCTCCAAGATTCCTGGAGCCCAAACCAAAAGCCGGAAATAAGAACTGAGAGCATCACTCAACTCCTCTAATCATCTAAGCTAATTTGAACAAACTATTGACTCACTATAAATAGCAAGTCCCTCAAAACGGAGCCAAAACTCACCATAGGCCATTGGAGAGCCTAATAACTCCGCAACAAGGTCCTCTAAACACTGGTATTAGCCTACAAGGACCCAATAATAGACTAAATCCATCAAATCTCCATCAAGAGAATATTGTAATTTAATAACTTCTAGCTCCATCCAGTAATCACCAAGAAGTCATTAGAAAATTAGATTATGGTAAAGTAAAAATAGGTTTAGACTCATATGTAACAGATTTTAGTTAGACTAATAGAAAGAAAGTCACTGAACAGATTGTTGTAAATATTGAATGTTTTTAGATGGTACTCACTTTCTATTGATGATAAATTTTTAGCCATATAATTCGATACTCTCAAACTAAGATGGCATGCTGATTCCTTTCATTCTTGTTTCTCTGGTTTTTACCAACAAAAAAACTTTGTCATATCCACATTTTCCCATAAATTGGAATAAATGGCTATATTTCCCATCACCCTCTCTAATTTCTTCTCATTCAACAATGGATTACTGCATCTCTTGTTGTCCCTCATCCATTTCATGGGACATGTTTGATGTCATGAAAAGGAATGTGTGACAGTGGTTCTTGAGGCGATTGTTACCTCTAGGAACCTTCTTCTTGTAGAAAATGCAAATAATACTTCCCAAGAGTGGTCGAAGTGTCTCATGTTTCCAAGTGGCATTCATTGGTCAGATTCCACTTCTTGATGTTGACACCACTGTATGCTAACCTAACATTCATAAAATTTAAAGAAGGAAAGAATTTTAATGCAACAAATTTAAGTACAGAAATATAGTATTTAATATTTATTATTACAAATATAAATTTGAGCCCATAATATAAAATTAAGACAATGCATTTTGAATGCAACTAAAAGCAATGGTAATTTATTAATTTATACAAAATAATAGTTTTTCACACTCTGTTGGTTCCCAAAAACGTAGATTGGAAATCCAAAAGCCTGCCACTTCTCTGATAGGATTCCACAATCAATTTTGGCCAACAAACAAGAATCACCTTGATTCTCCTGCACTTCAGGCTCCGCTACACCTAGGCGGGTAGACCTTCTCCTCGAACCTGATTACTTGGTTCAGAGATCTTCTAAAGCGAATTTAACCTTTGGAGTTCTCCGGCTGGCAAGGTCCTTGAACTTGATTAAAATGAAACTGAACGCTGAGTGTTTGAATTGAATGAATTGTGTAAGGTTTTAACAATGGATTCAAAGTTTGTAAGAAGGAAGCTATTGATTTTCTAACTTCAAATATAAATCCAATACTTCAATGATAAAAAGACCAGTGCTTTAGCTTATTTGGGCAATAGAGTCAACTTCAGTGAAGATATTCATGTACAACTTTATAAAATTCTACGCACTTATACTGTCAACAATTAAATAATCAAGATGCGACAACTCAAATATATATATATATATATATGCAATCTTAAATTACTCTAGATTGAATTTTAACTCCTCTAGTAGGGAGACAAACTGGACACGTATACGGAAACAATTTTATATTTCACTATGTCTATGGTGATCATATTCAAGATGCTAAATGACCATATCCACTTATCAGATATTTAAATTGTATACAGAATTGAAAAATGATTATAACAGATGAATCATTTGCAGTTTCATTCTCAATGCCTTTAATAATAAACAAACAACTTTTTATTTTATCATTAAAATAAAATAACTGAAATCATATTACAAAGTCATATTAAGACTCACTTTCCTTGTGTACAAATGAGTATATTTTTCTTACTTCTTTAAAATGTCCCTTTTGAATATGTATTTTTTTTATTAAGTCTCCTTTCATCCCATACTTAAATAGAAGGGGACGTCACCTTTAAGAGTAAAGAGTCATATCTCTTTCTTAATAAACAAAGCAAAGATTTGTAATTAAACCTTTTAGTAAATACAAAAAATATTATTAGTCTTGCCTACCTATAGGTAGAGACTAATGTTTTTGCTTTAGCTTTTTCAATATTAATCGACATCGAAAAATGTGTTCAAGGAAAATATTAAACAAAATATTAATGATATGGTGTGCATTGATTTGATTTTTATTTTATATTTTTTAAGAATATTTTCTCTTTTTTCATTGGCCCTTTATATTTTTGCCGAGGTTTTCATGTTTTTATGATTATAATTTTATTAAAATTTTAAATGGCCAATCAAAATAAAACAGGGGAAAAATTTTATAAGTTTGTAATGCTTTATGAACAGTCATCATTAATGACATAGTTCTTCATTTGCAAGCACTGATTATTTCTGGCAAGGCTCATATATTTATTATTTTATAGTAATAAAAAGATAAATAATTCCTCGTTGGTGCTTACCAAGATAAACTTAGCATGACTAGTTTTTTATTTCAATTTAATTTTACGGTTACACATTGTTGAGTAATTTTACTTTTTAGTGTATGTTTTGTCAATATTTGAATTTAATAGGAGAAAAAATATGTTTAACTATTCATCAACCTTTCTATTTAAAGAGGGGTAAACGTTTTGACCTGGAGCTATGAACCAGTGAGGCCACAAATGGGGGACCTCATCTCCACTAGATTTGAACCTGTATGGCAAGGATAACAACTCAACAACTTAACCATCACAACATGCCACTATTGGCAACTATTCATCAACTTTAACTTAAATGTCATTTTTTAATTATTTTATTATTTTTTAATTTTATTAATATTTATATTATTATATTTTTTTAAATTGTAAATAGTTATAAAAATTTATTAGATTTGATTTTAAAAAATTCTTATTAAAATTTTACAAATGGTGGAATAACTATTTTTAAAGTTTATTTTTTATAATATAATAAGATAAATTTTAAAATTAAAATTAAGAGTGAGGCTTAAGGTTGCATGTCATCAATTTTTTTAATTATTAAATGCAATAATAAACATATCAATCATTATTTTGATGTCTCCATAGACATTCACAAAGGTGTAGCATTGAGGAGGGAGGTCACTTGTCGTAATAAATTTATGATATTGCTATTAAGATTCAACTTTATAGTTTCTATTAAAGTACAATAATATAGATATTTTAATTTTTTAATTCAATTCAATTTATTTTATATTAGTTAACTAGTTTGATACCAATCAACCAATAAGAATAAACTATTTTTTAGATAAACAACTATTTATAAAGTTAATATATTAATCTATTAGTTAATATATTAATATATTATTTTAATATATTTATATATTATCATTGGTGAAGAGTTTTTATCTCCTTCAACACTTCTGTTTTTCTACCCATTTCTATTTTCCTTTCCAATGCTATGGATCTCCTGCAGTCTCCTGAAATGCTTCAAGCCTTGGCCCATAAGGTAATCCGGCCTCATTTTCTGGTTGATAACAAATTGATTTTGGCTTTGCAAAAATATGACTTATGGAATGGAGCGGCATTAGTTGGTGGTTTGTTCTCACATTTTCAACTCCTACACAATCATGAATTCTTTGTTGTTTTTGAGGCGCTTAAGCATGCTATAGACACTGGCAGTTTCATTTATTTAAAACATGCTTTGCCACCTGAATCAAAATTAATGGGTGTTCATTTGATCGAACGAATAAAGCTAGTGGGTCAGGCTATGATTGACTTGCAGAAGGAATCTAATGTGTCTAACTCCAGGGATATGAATGTAGCTTCTGTGCAGCCGATTGAACAGAATTTTCGGGATTTAATTGATCAGGTTAACTCGGACTTGGACTGGATTCATGGTTCTTCAGAGTTATGTTCTGGCTCCTGGTGGGCCTGGGTCAAATGAAGGTGGTTTTGTCTCTGATTGGGAAGATTTTTAAGTTAAGTGCTAACTGCTAGATAAGTTTGCCCTGAAGTTAGTGATTGGAATAGTCCAAAAAGAAAATCAATGTCAAGGCACTATCTGGTTCGCCGTTGGGTGGTAGTTGAACTTGATACACCCCTTGTAATTTTTTGCTTAAACTATTAAAACCTATGTATATATTAGGGATGATGCTAGGTTTTCTTCACTGATTCTTTCCCAGTTGACCTCGTTGAATCAGTTTTTTTAATAAAATATTATAGTGGCTTGCCACTTTTGCCTAAAAATTTTTTTTAAAAAAAATATATATATATATATTAATATATATTATCTAATATATTTATCTCAATGATAATTGTAGGTCCCCTTTTTGCTTAATGTTATTTATTTCGCCTTGATTTTTAGCTAGTTAATAGTTATTTATTTTATTGACATATTTTATTAGATTTTCCACAGTGGTAAAATAGGTTAGATCAACTTAATACTTGTTATCAACTATTTTCTTCAAAATCATCTCACACATTATCATTTATTTATTTTTGAACTTTCAAACATATTTTATTTTTTATTAAAAAGAATAATTAACATGTCATATATTTTATTTTCTTAAATATTTTTAGTGCTTTTTATTTAGACAATGAATATCTGAAAATTAAAATTAAACAAACATATAAAATTGATATAAAGAAATTTTATAGTGCTAAAATATAATACAATACATAATTCAATACTAATAATAATTTTACAATACATCTATTTTTTAATCTTTGAATTAGTTTATATCTTTAACTATTATAATATTCAATTTCTATAACTACAAATTTAATTACATTTAGATCATTACAAATTTACTATAAAAACTTTTATTTTAACAATTGATTGTCCTAGATAAAAAAACAACTAAACATAATTAAAATTAAAAACTAGAGATCATGTTAGACTATATGCAATTTTGGTCATAATCTATGGACAATGTGTGTCTCGTGTAGCTAATTAATTTTCCAAAATTCATATTAATATTGTTTGTACTAACAGGGAAACACAATTTATCCATCATATAGCAAATGCTTCCATTCAAATAATTACATGTTGTATCTAAATTTAAATTATAGTTGTTATACAATTAGAAAGAATAGTTAAATTTGTGATGCTAGTTTGGTATTAAGCTTCACCTACATTGCATTAACATTTGTAAATTATATTTGCATAAGGCGGGACTCGCGCTGTAACACAGTTCTTGTTTTATAAAACTTTCAACATTCATTAAAAGGTTTCAATAATTTAAATTATTCTCTAGCTCTCCTCCGTCTATGAACAAATATTAAACAAAATAAAATCTATATGCCTTTCAACCTCTACGAGTTGTGCGTTCATCCTCCCTTGTCTTTTGAAACTCCATCTACTCATCGGCGATATATTCGGCATGAGAATGGGACTCGTTTACTGTCATCCCTTAAATAATTTGGCATGACTCACGCAGTCTATTTTGAATGCTCCTATCCCGAACCCTGTTCGCATATGGCCTCATTATGTTTGACGTCGTTGCTTCTGCAATGTCCAGTGATATTTATTTGCTTTCATAAAGTAGAAACTTTGCCATATACGCAAATACCAATCTGGGACGGTTGCCATACTTGTCTAGTATAAACTTCAATTAATATCGATGCATGACTTTCTCGCTACCACATCCAATGATCTGGCTATGTGGCATTCCGTCTCTTGATCATTATTGTTTATTACCTTTCTACGAGCTACCTGTATGCATCGTCGACTCTACTTTGCTTCCATGCACAAACGATGATTTGCAACCTTCAACTTTAGAATACTCCTTTGCATGAGCCGAAATGGAAGTGCGGAGGAATACGTGTGGATGTGTACTTGAGAAATATGCGTTGTCGTCTTCAGCAAGTTCATATATGAACTTGAGAAATATGTGTTGTCGTCTTCAGCGAGTTCATATATGAATTTTTCCTTGTAAAGAGTAGCATTAAATGATCGGTAATAGCGCACCCGTCGACCCTGTGTGTGTTCTGATAGAATATTAAAATGAAGCTGTCTCTACATATTTATCGCTAACTGCATATACATTCAACCTGACTCAAATTTATGAGAGTTGAGGCTATCTGCTTATATAATAGGTCCTCTGTATTGCGAATTGTGTACCTTTTTATTAATACCATATATGTGTGGGTTCATTATTCTGTAGCATCATCTCCATCCCTGGAGAAGGTATAGATAAGTAGCTTTTCTGCAAATTGGTTCATAAGCGGGTCCAAACGTAGACTCAACATTGATATCCTATTGAAAGATAGTAGCCACTGATGCACCAAAATAGTCAGGCCTTACAGATTATATATACATGATATCTTGGATGTAAACAGCTTTTGCATCATCAAAATGTTCGAAAAAAACCTCTAGCATCGCAAGCTGTAGGCACGATTATCAAGTTACTCATTTAAGTCCAAAATTGCATTTATTCTTCAAAATGTTATGGTTGTTTTCTTCAACAGACAAAAATCCTGGTAAGCTTTCCTCTTGCTTGTGAAGTTTTCCGTTGTTGATTGCACCCTTGACAGCATCTGCCTTCAATATATTGAACAACTTCAATAATTTGCTTTTGTTTGAATACTCAATGCTTTCTACATCCTTTTGATCATGACTTTTAGTATATTGGTTCATGGTAAGTAGTGGGTAAGATCTGAAAATTGACCGCCAAATGCAAGCATCAAATTGGCTTCTAGGATTTAGAACGGAAGGAAAACATTTGAAGACGAGGATTACACATAGTGAATATGAAGATTCTCCCCTTGGCATGATATTTGGGATTCTAAATTTGCCAAAATTTAAAGTTCCATCACACTCTAAACAAATTTTCTCTTCAAATCCACTTCAAACTTGCTTGAATTTACTCAAGCAAACTTGCAAATGCTGTGTGAGGAAATGAGATGGGCAGAATTGATTAAAAATACTAAAATCCGACATTTTCCATTGTTTTCCCTGTGTTCTTTTGCCACATCAAGCAAAAAATGACATTTGACAAGTCTGAATAGAACACTCACTGAATACTCTGACCGAAATCATCAAAACCTGTCTATGTTTTGACAAAACCATCACGAGCATTCACCACGCATTAATACTATGGTTATATGTAACCGAAACTTCACATAAATCTCTATCCATCTCAAAGAAAAAAGTAGCATGGAGACATTATATATTGTTTTTATGTAAAATTAAGATGTCTCTACTCTATAGACATTGTATCCATGTATCGGCTGCTAAGTGGGTGTGTAAATATATCTTGAAGTACATCTATGCATCTATAAACAATGTTATATTTGAATTATAAACAGGTAAATTGCTTCTTCACAAATTATTTGATGTAGATTGCAACTAAACATATTATATAGAAAATTCTTCATATTGCTCTAGGTATTGACAAAATAAAAGGTTTGAGGATAAATATGTGGAGACTAGAGAAAGAATTTGGAAGCCCGCACACATATGTCCATCAATTTTCTACATCCTTAGCCATCCTTATTTAAATTTCAATTTGCTTCTGGAAATTTGCTCTCAGAATTAGTAGCGTACCTGTCGATGTAGGTTGTTCATCTCAACAACATCGTAATCAATAATTCCAAGGCAACCTACAAAGGTAAATTCTCTTTTAATTTATCTTTGAATCACATTTGCAAAATTGAATCAAAAAAATCAACTGCTCAATTTCTACAATTTCCTTTTCAGTCATTCATTACAAGTAGTTTGTTAAATTCTTTAAAAAACTAAGTGAAACTCCTATTTCTAACCATAATCTTACTACACATCTTTGTGGACAATATGTCTCCATATAGAGAAAAAGTAAAAAAGATAACTAAGTGAATTCATCACAGTTAAAATGACAACATTTTTCATCACTCAATAAATATAAATGTGAACTCGAAGAACTTGTGTGCAAAAGGTCTTTCGTATTGTTCACCCGAGAATGGAAGCAAATATAGGTGCCTACACAACAATGGTATCTGATACAAAATATAAAAATTAGAAAGCCTTGTGATGGCACTCTAAATTTTGGCAAAATTTGGAGTCCCAAATACCATGCCAAAGGGAAAATCTTCATGTGTGACTGTGTAAATCCTCATCTTCAAATGTGTTCCCGCCATTCTAAATCCTAGAAGCCAATTTGATGCATGCACTCAGTGGTCAATTTTCAGATCTTACCCACTACTCATATTCAAACAATATGCTTCAAAACACTAAAAGCCATGATCAAGAGAATGTAGAAAAGGAAGCTGGTTCATATATGCATATGCATTTCAGCACTATACAGAAGTATCTGATATCAAACATGTCATGAGAATTTTCCAAATTATTGTCTAGGACAAAAGAATATTTCAGAACCGAAGGATATACATTCATGCATCAAGTTGTTTAAACAGTCAAGTCTTATGAAGGTCTTTATTTCTTCTTGGATGTAGATGGAGTCAATCTTCTAAAAGACTATAGACCTGAGTGATCTGTTGAAATATTATCATTGATAGATCAATAAGTATGCATTATCAATAAGTATGCATTATAGTGAAGCACTCATTTGAACGTTTGAAACCAACATTGAGACTATACCATAAGTGATACCATGGCAAAGATATCAGAACTTGCATAGTCAAACAGTCCAAAGGATAAGGAGTCACTTCAGCGTGTTAACACTACGGTATCAATTATTAAACAGAACTACAATCAGGTCTATACAAGTACAGCAGCGATTCATCATGAGGGAGATACATAAGGATCTGTATTCAGAAATATATGAAAGATTCTGTCATCATATTGTATGCTTTAATCATAGAGATAACAAGCATCAACAAAGTATGGTCTCACATCACAAACAACCAGCAAATATGTAATCTGCAGCAGATGAACATTATTAATAATATACCACATCCAACGAGATATCAGTGTATATATTGAAGACAGTAAATAAAGAAAAAGCATACAAATTCTTATCAATCTGTATGTTTACAGCCATGTATATGCATCCAGAAATCAAACAGGAGATTATATTGCACAGTGAATAAATTCTGATAAGGTAAAAGCAGCATACATTTGCATCAAGCAACTCCAATTTGGAAGATCAATACAAAGCAAGCAGCAATATCTACATAAATATATGTATGAATAAAATATGGATTACAATGATGTATGTGCTCATACTTATCAACACGATCAATATCCATGACAAAAGCAGCGGCTGAATGAAGGAGAGGTTTTTGTTTAAAATAAAAAGGGGGAACATTTATATTTCGTTCAATAAATTCATTGTATGCCGCCAGGAACATGTTAATTTAAGAAAAGCAAATCATTAAATGGAAAGGTGTGATTAAGGCTTTTTAACTAAAATAAAAGGTTATGAAGTCTATGGGCTGCACCTCTTGGTAGAGAGCCATAACTCTTATATGAAATCAAAAGATACAAGTAAGAGTTTTTTTTTTTTTGTATAAAGCATGAGCAGTCAATGAGAAATATAAAAGAAAAATAAGAAGAAAGAGGAATAGATGTTTTATGCAGTTTTGATAGACTGGATGTTGTTAATGAAGCACAGATTATTTGTACTTATTTTTCATATTTAATGCAAGTTCAGTTTTCTTTATTCATCTTGAAAATCGAAGTTCAAATATTATTTTTCAGATTTATCCCCTATGATATTAAATTTAAAATTAATTGCTTCTAACGGTGAAGAAGATTTCAATACAAGCCTTTGATTATCAGAATTTGCATATGAAATATTGTCTATGTGACTTTTGTCTAAATTGACTTTCCCAAAGGAATTACATTCAATTAGACTAGGGGCTGTATTATCCATTAAAACTTCAGTCTAAAATGTAGTGGATGGTATAAGCATTGTCTCTCAGGGTTGTATAAGGGTTTGGAGAAAGTTTGACTCTATTTGCCCAAGGCTGGATAAGGGATTGCTCTGCAATTTATTTTATGAAAGTGGGTTGGTCTCTGAGGTCTTGAAGTTCAATATCCTGCCATATTCATAACCCATAAACACTGTTGCCTTCATTTAAATAATATTCATTTTGCAAATAAAAATATCAAAGCATTCATATAATTCTATTTTGAACAAGTTTCAAAGATTTTACTAACTTAAAACTCACAAAGTCTAAATTTGCTATAGAAGAGCTTTGAACCAAGCCACAAGGGTTTAAAGAAGGTTTACCCACCTAGGTTTAGCAAAGCCTAAAGTGCAGTGGAATTTAATCAGCCGATCATTTCCATTCATTGGCCAAAACTGATTGACTAATCCTATTGGAGAATTGGCAAAGCTCTTGGATTTCCAATCTGTAGTTTTGGGAACCAACACAGTGAATACAACATGGGTTTAGGATTATAAAGATATTTGTGCAGATTTAGTACGATCTTTCAAAGCTATCCAATTCCACACCTGATTTAGGATTATAAAATAACATTCAAAAATATTAATCATCATAAAAATTCTTCCACACATTTAAATCACAAAAAACAAATATAATATATAAAAAATATAATATGATTTTTGAACAAAGAGTAAAAGTTATGTTCGATGACTTTGAATGTATAAATAATCGCACCTATGTTTATTGTGACTGTTTCTGTATCTAACCTCATATGACAGGGTCTTGAAAAATTGCCACATTTATATCTGATATTGTCTGTATTTGATAATATATCCATTTCCATGCAACTATGCTAATCACTTCACAAATAAGGCTAACAGTCAATAATACAATAACAGATTGCAAGGGCGGCAGAAAGGCATTAAATTTGTAGCTTGAAAACTTTTAGTCCAGTTTTTTGGTTAGGTTGTTGAAAACTACAAATGCTTGGTAGAATTTTTTATGATTTAAAAATTATACAAGGAATTTAACGACAAACAACAACTGAGCCACAGCACATGCAACTGCACACAAAGAAACTAATCTCAGATAAATTAGATGGACATACGACTCCCCAAGAAGCAGCTAGGTTTCATTTTTCCAAGGCAACTCTATGGAAGGTTTGCACATAATCATGAAAGCATATAGACCAGCAAGACAGAAATAAACACAATGGATTTTTTTTACTATGTAATTGAATATCCTACACATGATATCATGTGATGGGGGAAGCACATTCTATCAAGATGGAAAATGAATCCAACTGGTTAGTCCTCATAAGTATCAATGTGCAAGGATGCAATTTAAGAATGTAACGTCCCATTTTTCTGGACCTTAGCTAACAAGTGGCATATCATTGAAATACAGTTACTACTTCATATTCATGAGAAGGCACTTATAATAGTTATGTTCATATTAAAGAGATTAACGATTACAATCAGTTTAACTAAAATATAATAACGTGTTTTTCATGGTTTTTTTAATTATTATTTTTATTGTGCAAGTCAAAATCATTGTTTTTTGTTTCTAGTTTGTAGCTTTTAGTTCTTAGTTAAATTTCATTTCTAGACTTTACAAGATGTTTCTTGTTTCATTTCCAAATTTTTGTTGCTTTAATTTTATTTCAAAAATTTTATGACTTTGAAGAAGGGAATAGGCTAAAAGCATGTATTTTTTTTATTTTTTTTTTCATCTCGTGAAAGGCAATGTCAAAATGAGCTCCCAAGGTCATGTCTCAAGTGGGTCAAATCACAGTGATGATGAGATGGATTTAGAGGCCCATTTTCATAGTGATAGCAGCCAAGAAGATTATAACCCTGAGGCTGAGCATGATGAAAAGAACAAAGAAATAGATTCAAAAAAAATAGATAATTGGCCACCCGGTCCACCAGCTACAAATTGCCTCTCCACTCTTTTGGCAAAGTGGGCTAGAGGTAGTTATGATTCTAAATCTCCTCTTAGACACTTTGTGTTACATCCCAATTTTTGACCTAATTTAAAATAGAGCAGTTGAGGTTCACATGAAGTCAATTGACAGTTAAATTTGTTATAATCCTATGAAATGGTAAGATGGTTAGTCGTTATAATTTCATATGAAGATAACATGCTAATTGATTATCTTGAATTCATGAAATTGAAAAGTCGGTTAGCCGTTATGATTATTTATGATTAATAACTTGTTATGGTAATATGATTTAACTGCGGAGAATTTCCTTGTAGAAAGCATGTCAAAGGGGTGGAAGCATTGTCAAAAAAGAATTGTGCACAGGAGCATCATCATCACTGGGCAAATGAGTTGAGGACCTGGTGACTTCAACATCAAGATACAATCGATGAAACCACATAAGCTATAAAATAAACAATTTAAAACATTAATTAACTTAATTAAAATATAATACATACCTTAAAGGTTTTGATTGATCTTTCTCAATATTATTTAATATATACTTATGTACGTACACATAGAGATAAATATAAAGTGACACCATAATATAATGATGCCACCTCACAAATAAATCTATGTATACGTAGATAAATATAAACCATAATAATTTCGATTTTAAACCTTCAAATCTTCTTCCAACCATTTTTCTTTCTTTTTCTTTTTAAAACCGATTTAAGACTTGGCATTTTTAATTGACGTTCAAAGAGCCAAGATATTCTTTATGTTACGAAAGCCAAGCAGTCACATTATTTATTTTTAATAGAAATCGTGAGTGAGAGACAAGGGTATCTCTTTTCATGCAACCAATTGTCTTCCTCTTAATTCTGACTCTCTCCCTTTCATTTCCGACTTTCCTTCATAAGTCAAAAACTTGCAAAAACCATTTGGAAAATCACTACCGCCCATAGTATTCCAAGCTTTATTTTACAATCTTCATTGTAGAAAACGTGATACATTTATGCATTGGATATTGGCACCAGAAGAACGTTTGTGGGAGGCTAAATCACAGTGGCCAACTAGGCTCCTACTTTCTTTCTTTCCATAAAAAATCTCAGAAATCGTGAGCAACATTTATACTGGAAACAGGCATTCAAGGTGAGTTGTTGAACTTTCAGCAAGACTCCATTCTTCTTTTAGAATATATCAAGTTATGTGATTAACCTAATACAAAACACTGCAATATAATTTCTACCAAATTTGCTACAGCATTCTGATTTATATAGCAGTAAGCTATAGCTTATGTCATGTTGTAAATTATCTTGCTTATTAGGAGTTGTCTATGGCAAATAAAAAGCCAAGTAACCACGTTGTGAAATCATGGTTTAATATGCCATTGAAATTCAAAAGACATTTTCTGCAATCTCAAGAACACATTCTTCAAATCACAGATTGTGATAAGCTGGAATATATATATTATTCATGATTTAGTTTAGAATCAACGGACAGAGCCGAATTGCTCTAAGATTTCGAACACCTAGAACTCACCGGCTGTGTAGCCATGGAAGGGTGAAGAGGTGAGAGAAAGGAATCACTAATAACATGAAACTGAATCAGATGTGACATAACAATGTTTATCATTTTTAAACGGAATCAATTAAAAGCTCATGCATGATCACGTTTATTTTTTCTCCAGTTGTCAAGTCGAGTGGTGTAATAAGATACCAAGATGTTCATTAACTGACAAGGTGTTCCATGTCTATTCCGGGTAGGGAGGGTCTTTCTCATTAGAGATTGTGTGGGTATAAGTTATGGTCCGAGGTTGGGAGGTTAAGCCCCTGACAATGTTTCCCCTCTCCACAAGATGTCGGACGTGCATCAAATTAAGATAAGCTAAGCATTCAAACGTTTGTCGAAAATAGGTATTTTTACTTTTATAATGTATTTTCAAGTAGAAGGTAAGATTAATTGAGTTGTATCATCGTTACAATTATTTCTTTAAATGAAAGCAACTCATATTGTCAATATAATTGGCAACCAATTAGATTGGTTGATCTTCTAACTAAACGTGGAATATATTTATTTGCGAGAGATAGATTTATCTGATAGATTGTTATTTCAGTCTTTCATTTATAAGAATAATGATTATGCGCATATCTTCTAATCTTATGTTATTGCCACAGTTAAGCAAATCAAAGGAAAGGAATGATACAGTAGTATTGACACCCCAAATGATACAGTGGTATCTGATGCCCTAAATGATCCAATGGTAATTGATACAGTGGTCTTTGAAGCCCTAAATAATACAGCGGTATCTGATGCCCTAAATGATTCAATGGTAATTGATACAATGGTATCTGAAACCCTAAATGATATAGTGGTATCCGATGCCCTAAATGATCCAATGGTAATTGATGCCCTAATTGATACAGTGGTATGTGATGCCCTAAATGATATAGTAGTATTTGATAGCAATCGTCATTTGATTTTGATATAATGGTATTTGATGATAATCATCAATTGATCTTAAGTGATATTTGTGGACTAATCTAGGTGATTGCAAAAGCATCCCTACATTGATTCTCGGTTTGAATTCCATGGTATGTAGATTTTTAATTTCCATAGTAAATTCATTGATGGTGTTTTCAAATGTTAGTGATGAGTTTTCTGTATAAGTAATTGTAACTGTTAATCTCATTCACATGAACATAACTGATATAATTTTCTTCCTATGAAAATGAAGTAATAGATGTATTTCTTTGATATGTTAGTTGTTAATTAAAATCCGGGAAAAGTGGATGTTATCGTTTGCAACAAGGATAACTACACGAACAACTATAGGTGGTGGTACAAGGAAGTGGAAATGTAACATTTGTAAGACAAAATGGTTTGGGAGCATCACTAGAGTGAATGTACACTTCCTCTTTTGGATAGGAAAAAGTGTGGATCCATGCAAGTTCTTGACGGAAACGAAAAATTTGCAGTATAGGATTGAGTTCACCAAGCTTTCGGGTGTTCCAGATGACTTGGGAGTTGAGGTACCTACACCTTCACTGGTAAGCAACAGGTTCAGAGTCTTCAGTAGGCTTATGAGCAAGGGCAGCCACATTTTTCTACTCCTAGTCCTAGGGGTAGACCACAGAAGCGACCTACAGCTACATCATTTGGAGGGGCAGCCTCAAGTCCTTCTACATCTAGTGCTATGCCTGAAGCACAATCCAACAAGGGGAAAAGAAAGGTGTCATTTGAAAGTAACCCCATTGCGGATTTATTTAATGCCCACCTGAAAGAGGAGATAGAGGAGGCCATTGGCAGATTTCACTTTTCCAGTGGCATACCTCTTAATGTGACACGGTCTCCTTATTACAAGGAAATGATGCAGCTAGTGGCAAGGGGAGGAGGACTCTCATTTGTGCCACCAAGTGAGCACAAATTGCAGACTACACTCTTGAATGAAGAGTATGCCAAGATTGCTTTAGTGAAGGAGAACTTGAGGCTTGTTTGGGAGGAGTATGGTTGCAACATCATCATGGATAGGTGAACGGACATTAGGAACTATCCACTCATCAATATCATCATTACATGCACAGAGGGGCCATTTTTTCTTAGGGCTATTGATTGTTCAAGGCATCGAAAGGATGTTGATTTTCAATTTAATATACTTCAGGATTCTATTGAAGAGGTTGGGTCACAAAGTGTGGTCCTAGTAGTGACAAATGCAACACCTATGTGTAGAGCTGCAGGGAGACTTGTTGAGACAGCTTATAGACATATTTAGTGGACTCCATATTGTGTGAATGCCATGAACAATGCACTAAAGGACGTGGGGAAGATTCCCTGGATTAAGAGAGTAGTGAGTGATGCTAGAGATGTGCAAATGTTTATCTGCAATCACCACACATCACATGCCCTTTTCAAGAGCTTCGTAAGAAATGAGTTTCTGAAACCAGTTGAGACTCGATATGCATCCTACTTCATTCTCTTGGAGAGAATGATTGAATTGCCATTGAACCTCACAATTATGACAAATGAGTGGAATAGGTGGGATGGGTCCGGGACAGAGCAAGGGATGAGGGTGAAGGAGACAGTGAAGAGTGATGTATTTTGGAGTGATGCAAAATACATTGTCTCTTTCATCACTCCAATTTTCTAGGTCATCAACTATGGGGATTGGGTTTGCAGTTACTCTTGGAGAGGTATACGAGTGCATTGATGCTATGCTTGGCCAAATGAGGGTAGTTGTGCGAGATAGGGACCCCAGTTTAGCATTTTAAAGTGAGCAGTTTTGGCCTATTATTCAGCATAGATGGGACAGCCTCAACACTCCTTTATACATGGATGCTTATGCATTGAATCCGAAGTGGTACGTGCCTAGGCCTAGGAGAGCTACACCATTGAATGATGATGAGGTAATCTATTATTAATATAGTACACTTGCACTTAAGAATATTTAATTTTTTAATTTACTGATTTTATAATTTGAATTTCAGGTGAAGGAAGGATTCTTCAAGTGCATTGATAGGATGTATGACATTGCGACAACAGGGAAAGTTCGCACTGAGTGGACCAAATTTGCTACTCTTAGGGGCTATCCAACTAGAGAAAAGGCCAACATAAAAAACAATGGCACAAGAGAATCCTATTTTGTGGTGGAATTGTCATGGACCCAAATCAACAACTACCACACTAGCCATCTGTCTCCTATCTCAAGTTTCTTGTTCTTCAACTTTAGAACCTTTACTTTTCACTTTTAGTTTTAGTCATGAATTTCAAATTCAATTTTCTGATTTTCATACTAGTCATTTGATTGCTATCTTAGGTATCTAGTTCTTCAGTTTATGAGAGGAACTAGTCTATTTATAGCTTCATTCACTCTCTTAAGAGGAACAAACTTACCTCCAAGAAAGCAGAGAAGCCAGTGGTTGTACATTTTGTCTTGCGTATCAAAGATCGCAAGACACGTGTCTACAAGGAGAGCCTTGCAGCATGGTGGGATATAGAATCAAAGGAGCCCTCACGGGTTGATGAGGATGCAGATACTTCTGATGCAGGGTTGGTTGGTATTACTCAAACAGCTCTTACCCTTGAAGAGGCTGAGAGTTTGGAAAATGAGTTTGTTGAGCCTGAACCTCAAGTTGACATGGATGATTAGAGGCCTCTACTGCATTTGGCAGCCCTTGGGCCATTAGTACTTGACATTTTGTCTTTTGATTTTGTAGTTTGTACTTGAGACTTGGATATTTGAAGTTTTAAAGTTGAAACACTGAAGATTGTGATCATATCATGGTTGATGCTACTTGATGTAATTAAGTTTATGATGCCATTGAATGATTGATGAGATAATGATAATCATACTTTTGCTAAATTAATAATAGATATCTATGACTTTTGAATTTGTTTTATTATTTTATTTATTTGATATAAGTTAGAAGTTAGAACCTAGATCTCTTTTATTGTTCATGAATCATTGTTCAATGTTCAATGCAATGTAAAACTAAACTAGCAATAGCGGTCTTGATGAACTTATACTTCATATTTATGTTTTATATTGGTATACATCTTTTTACAATTACCATTTTAAGTATCGTATGTATAGTATATACTATATACCCCCCATGCCCCCCTCCCATCCCCCGCCGCCATCCCCAAATTGAGGCCCCTTTGTCCCCCCGGTCCCAGAAACTTGTCCCCACGTTCCCCCATCCCCCCGTCCCCCAAGCTGGCGTAACTATGGATTTTTTATTACAATTGACCAAATGGCAAAAACTGTTTGCAAACCAGACACCAAAACATTTTGTTCCATACTAAAACTAAGTAGGCAGTGGTTATTGGAAATTTGGATGTAATATATCAAACATACATAATACACAATATCCCTAGAACCATGATTCAAGGGTATAAATTATAAAACAGATAATGGCAAATAGGATTTTCATTAACATTTCACGTTAAATAGAATGATTCTCTTCAAATGTTTTGAACTAAAACAGGTTGAATTCACACATAAGTTTCTTTCTACTTATGTCATTATTTTTATCTATTTTATGTTGGGAAGAACTCACCAATCCCACAAGATGCAAGGTATAATGCAGCAGGTGATCCCAATCCTCCAGCACCAACAAGTAGTACTGAGGACTTCAAGATTTTTGATTGACCTGTGTAAAAAAGAACCAAATTTCACATTATCAAAGTAAAGCATATTTATCCAATACCAGAGAAGTAAATTTTGACGGAATCAAGAACTTTTCAATATGTTTACTATTCTGATATGAATACAAGTTACAACCAATAATGCTGAAATATGCTAACGATCAATCCACCTTCCACATCATGTTTTTTTCTGTATTAAAAAAAATGAATATTTGCGAGATGTCCTCTCCTTGGTATAAACACAGCACAAGGATACTGACATTTCATCTGAGACTTAATAATGACTATGGTTGCTAAAAGACCCAAAAAAACAATATAATGGAACAAGGCTTCAATATCATGCCTTTTGTACAATAGAAACTTTGGATGTCAAGAACCAAAGGTTCCAAGGGAATAAATTGATCTTATGTAACCATACAGGAAAAGAAGGCGCACACTAAATTGTATATTTATTACAAAAGAAGAATGTGAAAGCATGCTATTTTGTGAGCCACAAGTCCTGATAAAAATTCATTCCTGCAGTTAAAATGCATATTTGTTTTACTCATAAGTTATCCTGAGTCCCACAGGCTCCATCCTTTAGAGATAACATCCTGAACCCCAATTTGATAATATGCATTTTAGTTATTCAAATATGTCAATCCAATATCACATCAGACTTGGCAATAACCTGCTTCCAAATGATTACTTAATTGCATTCTTGTCTCAGTTGCTTCATTCAAATGTAATCACTCAAAGGTATTCACAGGGGCACAGACAGCACTTAAGTGAAGCATCATGCACTCTGAAGAACATTTTAAACAAGATGGAGTGCCCCCTAACATTTATATAAGAACCAAAATAAACAGACTATTTTGGATCACAATTAAAATTTCATACAAAGGATATAGTATCCTTCCAATATGTTACTATAATCCAATCAATTGCATAGCAGTTCAACCACTCAAATCACACATCAGAGTTTTTGTTTATCCAATGCCCAGGGATGATTGAGGGGACAACGTACTAAACAAAGGTTCGATATGCTACAACTGGAATGATTTCCTCTTATGAACAATGATCAGATTTCAATTAAAGGAAATAAACACACTGAAAAAGAAAACTGCAAGGCAACATAATAGAATTGTAAAGACCATAGTAACGAGAATCGCCATGAAATCGCCTGAATTGCCGGTTTGGCAATTCGATTCATGGTACCCGATGTTTTTGAACCGGTGAACCAGATCAGCGATTTCATTGCATGAATCGGCAATTCATGTGATTCATGCAAAAAATCGCCAAAATCACCTTTGTGAATCGCGAAAAAATTGGCCGTGATTGATTATTTCTATTTACTTCAGCTACAATTTACATTTTACATGTAACGTAGTAACGTATGTGATGGATTTATCATTTATGTTCCATGTTTATGTATGTTAGCTTCTATTTGATGATGTTATAATGTGTTTAAGTTATCATCAATAAAGGTTGCATGAAATAAGTTTTAAATTATTAAAATCTCTAAATTTCAAAGGTTCTTTAAATTTGCCGATTCATGGCCGATTTGCAATTCAATGTGGCCTTGCCGATTCTGATTCTCATTACTTTGGTAAAGACATATCATATTAAAGCATAGGTCTTAAAATTATGGACAAATTCCACTTGGTCAGCTATAAGACTGGACCAAAAGTAGAACCAAACTCCAAAACCAGAATCCTTTTAAAGTTTTAAACAAATAGCTTTGTTAAATATTTATGCAAGGGTATATGAATATGATAAGATCAAACAGCCACGAAAACAAGGAAAAGCAATTATTTCTCATAGATATGCCTGCTGTGACTTTTCTCACAGAGATTCTAATGTATTATAGTCAGTGTGATGTTTTTTCATATCAATACCTAATGCTTCCAATGCTCAAATGCCTATGACCGTGGCACAAGCTCTAAATCAAATGTGCAATATTTTCTTACTGCAGTAGTGAATGTTTCACTCTGGTAACAACTAGTTGCTGAAAGTGAAAGTAATTTAAATATCTGACATTGTTATTGAAGAACTAGGACATATATGGTTACTGAAGACCTGGTAAATGAAGTACTGGCATGAAACCATGTCTCTATTTCAACTCCTCAAACGCTCTATGTGTAGGATCGAATTGTTGAATTTTGCCTGTTCACCATTTCTGGTAATCTAACCAAATGATAAAAGATGTATAAGAAACCAAGAACATTTTTTCCTATAGAAGTGTGCTAAACCAAAAATTCTGCAAAGTTATATAAAGGTTTTTAGTGTAGGCTATTATTCTAGAATGACACAAATCTTAAATGGGTCATCATATTCCAAGTTCTGCACAAATTATATTCCCTTCACAGTGAAGAAACGCCTCTTTAAATTGGCAATCCAAGTGTTTTGCCACAAAGTGCGAAGAAATGTCTAAAAATAAGCTTTCCTTTTCATGTAATATTGGTGATAAGCATGTCACCCAAATAGACAAGAATTGTACATATATGGTACTTGAAAAATCAATGATTCAAAAAAAAATTATAAATATTCAGGGATAACAAACGAAACTTTAATATAGTAAACATGTTGCATTGAACAATGAAAATGACATATATGGAATATCAATATGTTCTGTACAAAATGATAATTACATTCAAAATTCAGATACTGTCAATTAATTGCCCAGTGCCTCTTAGCATCCACAAGATCCACACCAAACTCCTCATTGCTCAAATTGTTAAACTCTTTGAGGTTAATCTCCTCCAAACTAATAACAACCAAACACATTTGTGGTGTATCATCATCGACATGTGCTGGCTACTCTAACTCTATATCCCATTTGACCACTAAATTCTCCTTGTATGTAAGTGTCATGTCCCCCATTTTGAAACAAGATTTAATAATAAACAATAAATGATAGATATTTATTAGATAAATAATATTAACAAAAAAGAATTTGATAATTAACATAACATATTAATGAAATAGTATATATATAATATTATATTATTTTATATAATATATAATATATAAATAATAAATATTATAGTAAAATAATAAATTTAAAAATATAAACAATAATAAAAGGGACATTACAGCTAACTTTTGCTCACCGGCAATGTTATAGTTTCAAGTGGCCAAGGCAAGAATGATCACTCTAAATAAAGGCAGCGAAAACCAATTATTAATAAAGCCAAACATAAAAAATAATGATAGCATCTGTCCAGCGCAATGATTAAGTGTTGTCATATCTCAGTGGCCTAAGACATCGACAATTATCAATAATGTTTGATCTGGGTATTACAAGTAAATAATGGAAAGAACACTGTTGTATTGACTACTGTGAAGACAAGTACATTAAGAATGTTACTGGAAACCAATCGGTATACAAGGAATCGGTAATGGAAACAAATACGATGAATTCCTAAGTATTATATGGCAACCAAAACAGAGGCTCACAAGTAGAATTTGCATATAGATGACGATTAATAATGAGCTAACTCAGCAATATGTGAAGATGCAATTAGATAAGACTAACAAATAACTATTATGCTACAAATTGTACGATTTGTTGTGAAGAGATGTATTTGGGAGAGAAAGGTTCGTTTAAGAGGTGTAACTCTTTTATCTAGTAAGATATAAAAGGAGAATCATAACTTGATCAACAAGGGAGGGGAATTATCCAGAAAATAATCAAACATAGAACAATGGAATCATTCAAGAAGAATAACCAGCACTTCTATATCAGCATAAGTAGGTACTAAGCATAGAGACGCGGTCACCGATAAACAGAGAACACACAGAAAATAGCTGATCGCAAGGGAAATAGGAAGATGACCAATGGAGAATTAATTGGATAAAAACAGATAGCAGTCCCAGCCAACCAGTGAAGAAGAGATGCATAACAGAAAAAGATGTTCAGAAGAAAATGATATAGGAAGACAAATCAAATATAGCACAACAAGATAGTAGTCAATTGGAGAAACACAGCAGAAAAAACATATATTTAGCAGAGATATTGATCAGCAGCAGAAGTAAATAAGACCGGTAATTGTAATACCTCAAAATTGGCTCATTGCCATGACAATTAATTCTGGTCTATTTGATCAACCCTAAAGTCCTATGTCACTAGGCAATTCTCATTCTAGTTCTCGCTACTTGACTTAATTGTCAGATGCAAAAAACCCTAATCTACATTAATCACACTATTTATTTAATTCCTAAAGTATTGACTTGAATTAGCTACATTAAACCTATTGATTAGATTTAATTTAATTTAAAGTGTTCATACTTTGGTTAAATTAAATTATCTCCTAAAACTAATATACTAAGGAATTAAATTTATTTGATTTAATAATGTCCTTATCTTAATTGTTGGGTTTAATTACTCAATTAATTAAATAGGCATTTATGAGGTCATATCTCCTTTTATTAAATTAAATAACCTTCCAAATCCTTCTCTTCAATTCAAGAATGGGAATTCTAAGTGATCTATCTCTCGAATTGGAATTCACTTAATCCACTCATTCTCACACTCAGGTGAATTTCAGTTAACTCCTCATCACACTCGGGATTTGAGTTAGTTAACCTCACCTACACTAGGAATTTTCCATCCTAACTGGATCTCATCTTTAATCTTGACCATTGATCCGAGTTGATCTCAACCGTTGATTGATTTCGAGAATTCTATTTAAGAGGCTTCTAATTCCTCATTACAGGGTGGGAATTTGAATTGCATCAAATTACTGCTGAATTTTGTACTCATTCGCTTAAATATTCTCATAGCTTTCATTGTTTAGCTTTAATATCATATAGATTAAAATGCAATCATATAGTTTAATTTTCTTTATCTGTTATTAGATTAATTGCATCTCTCATCTAGATTAATTGCATAAATCTTTCGTACTAAAAGGTCTGGTTGCCCACTTCTCGGTCTGAGAGCAAGGCAAAATCCTTATAATTAGAAGGCAACAGGTCGCGCTGATTAAATTACTCGGATGAACAATTCAATGTTCATTTCGGAATGATCTCTCAGATAAAGACTATGTTAAAGTGTGTGAGAATCAGAGGCCCACAATTCACCCACACATTTCTGGCACCCACCATGGGGCTGAGAAAATCAATTTTTCTAGCCTCATCTACTTTATTTTCTATTATTTTAATGTTTTTGTTGCACACGTCTCTACAGATTTCCAAATTCTCACGTGAGAAATCTCATTTTTGCATGAAGATTTGAGGATTTCGCCTCTTTCTACGCACTTCCTCGCGCGGGCCTATGCAAGATTTTGCGCAAAATTTTGCACCAGCACATACAAAATGCAATTTTTTCAAAATTCAGTTTAGCATTTCGTTTGACGGACGTGTTTTCTTTGAAGCATTTTCTTTATGATTTCTGGTTTTCTGCAGCATAAGAGTGGTTTGCAGGATGTTTTTGACGAAGACACCTTTATATAAACACTTCAAACATGTACTGATTGTGTGATTGCACGATGCTGTCAAAGAAATGCATGTCGAAGACCAATTTTAAACCCATTTTAAACGTCATGTCTTTTTCTTGCTTTTCACATATAGTATAATTAGGGCTTGTGAACTTCATAGGGTGCAAGACAAGGGAACAGGGCAGTATGCTCTTTACCACTTGGAGGTCATGACCAAGGGTAAATCAGAAACCTAGACGCCTCTAAAAGACGACATCCAAGGGAGGCAAGCAAGTTAGTGGCTCTCTAGTATGAGTCCTCTTCTATGAAGGGATGATGATTTGCTTTTGGAAAAATTTTGAGAAAGGACAAGTCTGGATCGATTAAGCTAACTCAGTGATTAACATGTCTTGCGTGTTTGGGCAAGGTGATGAGGTAGAGGAGTATGCTCTTTCCCCTTGAGGGAAATCAAAAACTCAGACCCTTAGATCCGAACCACCAGTTTGAGTCAACCCTTAGAGGGCCTGTCAGAGCGATCCAACCTTCGAGAACGACCCAAGTGAGCACACTCCTTTCGCCAAAGATTCCAACTCACTATAATAAAGAAGCTTTGTAGAGCAAAAGACTCCAAAGCCATATTAATTTCTTCCTCTTGATTCCTGATATTGCATATCAAGAGGAGGTTTTGTCTGTTGCACTGCTCGGTGCTGACCCCAATCTTGCTTGTCAAGTGTGTGCACTTTCAGATGCTGGTGTGAGCTGCTGGTCTCAACCCTGCTTGTGGAGCCATCGAGGATTAATATGAACGGAAGCCAAGTAAAAACCTTTTAGATATGCAAGGAGGGAGAAGGATCTCTCCTGTAGAACTTACCATAGGCATGTACCTGGGCGTTGGAAGGTGGCATACGCGCTTGACCCCTGCCACAAGGGTGTTCATTCAGCGGATATGTTATTGAGCCCTTGGAATACACCAAAAACACGAGCAACCTCTAATGGGGTGACACCACTGTGTGAGGTGAATGCATGCACATAAGTTGTGGGACAAAGGTTTTGCTTCCTCTACCATTTTTGGTTTTAGGGATAAAGCGTGTTTGTTATCAAGCCTTAAACTTGCCCAAACTTGCCTAGACAAACTGAAAGTCAAGACTCCCCTGTCCCTCCGAGTTGCTTTGTCTTTGGTTGGATTGTATTCGACTACTGCTTGATTCCTGTGTCTTTCTAAAAACAACTTATCTTGTTTAAAACCAAATGATGTCTAACAGCTTGAAAACCAACCTTGCCATATGTCTGAAATCTGTCCAAACAACCAATAATCTGTCCAGAACAATCTGAAACCTTTAAAATCTCTTCAAAATTAAGTCTTTGTTGTCAGTCTATTCCCTGTTTTCGCACCCAGTTTTGTGAAATTTTGCGCGAAAACCTTTTGTTCAGCACTTCTTCACGTGGCCTTGTGCAAATCTACGTGTGAGATCTTGCAGATTTGTCCTTTTTTGTCAAAAACCCATTATTCTTGTTAGTCTAGCACATCCTCGCATGGCTTTAAACAAGTCCTCAGGCAAGGAAACTTTTCAAAATTTGTTGTTCCAAGTCTTCACTGGGTTCTTTGTACATTTTCATGCGGCTCCCTAGGAATCTTCGTGCGGGATCTTGCCCTAAAATTGTCAAAACTATCTGTCAGAGCTATCTGCACTCTAAGTTTGGTGTGTTACCTACAACTTTTTACCTCTTTCTTTGTCTGTAAACAATCTCAAACAGCAGCATCTTGCTTAGCTAATGACTTGTGACCTACACCTCAGCTAGTCTTGTCTCTCAGTTATCTTGTTCTTGTCCTTTAGTGCTTGTTATACTCTGTGTCACGATAGTCATAATCTTTCGCTGTTATAGCCATTACTCAGACTACTCGTACCTTAGTATACAGCACTCTTATCTTGTTTCCTTGAGACTACATTCTAGTGTGGTCCTTGTCTAGGTTTTTGCTTCTTGTCCTTGTCTATGACTCTGGCAACAAGAAGCAAAAACGTGTTTTATCCCCTTAGACGAGGTAGAGCTAGGGGTCGTAATCACGGCAGAGGTCGCTTTCCAATTCATACACAGTCTATGTCCAGCTCATCTAATGAGGAGTCTTCACAATCTACTTCACCTGTCAGACCGCCTCGTGTCCAGAGAACATTCTCTATAAACTTACAACAAACTAGGAACCCCTTGTATCAAGAGGATCCCAAAACTAGCAAAGGTCCTACATCTCCAAGCAACACAGCTGAATTTTTATTCAAAGGACCTTTCCAATCAAAACATACTGAAACCGTTCACATTCCTAAAATGGTTGATCACGAACCCGAACACAATGAACATAGTAGAAACCAAGACCAACCTAGGAATGAGAAACAGAAAGACCCCTTCACTTATGAAAATGAGGAAGAGGTGGAAATACTTCGTAAACACATCGAGAAGTGTCATAAAGACAAAAACTTCCACAAGGCCATGGAAATCCGACTTAACGAAGAGAAAGAGAAATACTTTCTCAAACTTGCCCAAGAGGGAGCTAAGCTACCTCATCACTTTAACGTGGAAACTATCATTACACCTAAAGAGGAAACTGAAACTTCCAAATTGCAAAAACAATTGAAGATCATGCAAGACCAACTAGCCCAAATGATGTGTGACAAAGACAAACCTGCAAAAACATACACCTTAGAAGCTCTTTGTCCATTCCCATTTGACAAGAGTATAGACATGCCTCCTTTTCCAAGAGGAGTTGAGTTACCTAAGTATGGCAAATACTTTGGAACTACTGATCCCCAAGATCATTTGCGGGAATTCGGGGCCTTGTCTATTGAATTTATGCATAATCAGACATATCTCATGCATCTATTCCCAAGAAGTCTAGGTGGTCAGGCTATGGAGTGGTTTTCACACTTGCCTCTTGGTATCAAAACATTTGATGAGATTGCTAACCTGTTTTTCCAATAGTATTCTCACAACATACAACACCCGGTTAACATTCGAGACTTGTGTAATCTTAAATAGAGAGTTGGGGAACCTTTCCTCACATTCCTTTAGAGATGGAGACAACTTTACACCAAATATTCAAGAAAGATTCCTGAAACGGAAAAGCTTGATATTTTCACTGATAACCTCCTACCTGATTTTGGGTATAGAGTTCAACTTCAAGGTCCATGCACCTTCGAAGACATGGTCACACAAGCTATCCGTATAGAGGAATTCATGGTCAAAAAGGGTGGACTTACCCTTCAAAAGGACACAAAACAAGGATCCACCTCTAACAAGGACAAACCCAAATACATGAACAAAAACCGAGAGGTTGTACATAATGGGGTTGTTGACAACATCACTCCTAAACCTACTAAGGCAGCCTTTAATCTCACAGATAATCTCAAAGCATCCAAGAATGTTGAGAAACCTCCTTTTGACAATAAGGCATCTAGAAACAAACCGAGGAACTCTTGGGTCTCACGCCCAAAACAAGAGTATACACCTCTTGGTGAACCTTTGGATGTGGTCTACAAGACCTTGCTACAAAACAAGCTCATTTCTCCATTGGATAACTCTCGACCTTACAATTCACAACTATGACCACCATGGTGGAACAAAACCGCATTTTGCGAATATCACCAAAACAAGGGTCACAAAACTAGCAACTGCATAAACTTGCATCACAAAGTCCAAGACTTGATTGACGATGGTGACATTGTTGTGGACGGACATAACAAGAACTCGGATCACAAGGCTTTTAAGGAGCCATTCCCATCTTATGAAAAAGGAGAGAGCTCAAAACCAAAACCTAACAACAAGGTCAACTATACGTACTCTAATGATGACAATGTGGTCAACATGGTTGAACTTGTAGATTTTGAGTACTGTGATGTTATTACCATCAAGGGCAAGCAAGATAACAATAAAACTAAGACACCATTTGTCTTAAGGGGCCCTACTTCCAACACATTTGACAATGAATCATCACAATCCTATGCCAACGTTGTTAGATGTTCTCGTGCCAAGTTGGTACTCAAAGGCCCTGTGCCTTTTGCTCCTGATCTCAAACAAAACAAAGACAAACCCCTTGCTGGTCCTTCTAGCAAAGGTGCAAAACTTGCAACAACTTCTGTGATTACTAGCTATAGTATCCTCAATCAGTTACAGCAAACTAACTCTCAAATCAAAATCTTTGAGCTACTCAAAATCTCGCCTACTCATAGGCAGATTCTTGATAAAGCCCTCACCGAGGCAAATGTACCTCAAGATCTTGATCTTGAGAGATTCCAATCTATGGTAGGTCATCTAACCTCACCTTACTATATGTCCTTCTCTAAGGAAGACAATAATTCACTAAGTCACCCACATAATCAACCTCTACACATTGAGGTTATGATACACCAAAAACGTGTCCATCGTGTGCTCATCGATAACGAAGTTGGTTTACATATTGTCTCTGCTGCTTTGCTCAGACAACTGGACTATTTTGAAGAGTCCATTGATCCCTGTCACAAGATCACTATCAAAGCATATGACGAAGTCGAGCAAAAATCTTTAGGTTTGGTGGTGTTGCCTCTCTGTGTTGGTCCTCTAGAAAGGGATGTCACTTGTCAAGTCCTCGACATTCCCTTGGCTTACAATATTCTACTAGGAAGACCATAAAAACATGAGATGTGCGTTGTGTCATCCACATACCATCAATGCATAAAATTCCCATTTCATGGCTCTGAAGTCACCATACTTCCAAGCACTAGCTATACCTGTAACATGCTGAAATCTGCTAAAAACTTTGTGCCTGCTAATAGAGAATCTACGGACTATCATGATAATATGCTGAAGCAAATTGAGCAGTCACTCAAGCTGAAGCAAACTGGAATGGGTGAATATCACATAGAACCAATTCTATCTCTAACATCTATCCCTGAGTCTCCTCATCATTATGGGAGACCATCTAAAACAAAGAGACCTTTTCTGTTGACACCTCAAACTAAGTTTGTTGGTACTTTTGTCAAAGCTATTGTTCCTCTTGAAGAAGAAGCTGAAAACAGAGCTATTGTTGCATGGATCTGCAAAGAGGAAACTCTAGTTGATCTCACTGAACAGGCTCGTGAGATCACTCCTGAGAAGTATGGTCCAGGTCTTAGAGTCATGAAACCCTTTGGCTACAAGGGAACTGGTCTATTGGATGCAACAAAAATGGTTTGATTGATCTTGTCAAAGCAATAGCTAGAAGGAATCGAGACACATCTAGTCTAAGCTTCAAGAAGATTCCCTTCCATCTAGGGAGTAACAAATTCATACCAAAACCTGAGAGTTCATCTGAACATGAGTCACAACCTAAGTCTGATGATCATGAAGACAATGTTGACGATGAGGATCCTTATCCTTATCCAATTCTTGATGATCTGGCTAAATTCTTTGCAGAACCAGATGGCTTTGTACCACGTGTCAGTGCCATGGATGGTGATAGTGATTCTTCTGAGGATACTACTGGTTCACATCATACCCAACCAGAACAAGGAGAGTCTAGTCATGCTTTACGCATTGAGTACCTTTGCAAAAATCCAGATGATGGAGAGTTTGTTCCCATCACTGTTGGGGAATTCTACAGTCTATCTCCGTGCAGTACAAATTCTCGAGAGTATGAATTTGACTCTCTCTCAAAAGCAACTACAAACAAAGACATAGATCAAGTTCATGTCTATGAAAACCTCCTCAAAGTAGGTGAATCGTCTAGGGTTAGGTCAAAGGAGTCCTATCCAACTAGTGTCCTTGAGCCTTTGATTGATGACGTTAGTACTCATAGGCATTCGAACACACTTATGAAGTCGCTCTAGGCCTCGAATTGCTCATCCAAGCATTTAACGATTATACCGTGAACGCACTTGAACCCGTCACATCTCTTTCACTCACCTATCCCAAGCTCATAGACTGGAATTCCAATGCATCTAGTGAAGTCCCTACATTCCAAAACGACTATGCTCTTGCTTGTTAACGTTGTCGAACCTATAACATCTTCCATCAGCAAACAAAGTGTCAACATGACTGAAGCTGACATCAAATATCTTAGTCATAGAATCAAAAAGAAAAGAAATAAAAGATCTAATGGTGGAAACCACTTTGTGGCAATGTCGAAACCTGAAAAAGTAAAAATAAACAACGTATCCAAGGGTGAAAATCTCTCTGAGGCACCTGCAGATGAGATATTTGATGCACTTCCTAGCCATTTTCAGGAAAGATCATCAGTGTCGATAGAGCCAATATAGCCGATCAACTTGGAAACAAAGGAACAACCTCACATGATACATCTTGCATAGTCACTATCTCCAAAAGAAAAAGAGGAATTCATTGCCTTCTTCCAAGAGAAAAAGATAAACTTTGCGTGGACATACTCAGACGTGCCAGGATTAGATCCTGATCTCATTATGCATCATGTATCTATTGCACTAGGAGTTAAACCAGTCAAATAGAAACTTAGAAAAATGCATCCTCATGTTGCATTGCTTGTCAAAGCTGAATTGGTAAAACTTTTAAATGTTGGTTTCGTCCGCGCTATTGATTACACTGAATGGATATCAAACATCGTTCTAGTCTCCAAGCATGACAAATCCATCAGAGTCTACACAGATTTCAGAGATCTGAACTTAGCATGTCTGAAGGATGATTTTCCACTCCCTAATATTGATATGATAGTGAAACTGGACATGATGACAGGATATGAGATGTACTCACTCATGGACAGTTTTTCTGCTTATAATCAGATCAAAATTGCACCAGAAGATTAGGAAAAGACTGCTTTCACTTGTGCATGGGGAACCTTATGTTGGAACGTGATGTCATTTGGTCTGAAAAATGTTGGTGCTACATATCAGAGGATAGTCACTACAATTTTTCACGACATGATGCATAAAACAATGGAGGACTATGTCAACGACACTCTAGTTAAGAGCACAAAACACCACACTCACCTTCAAGCTTTGGGACCTATCCTGGATCGCATGGAGAAATTCAGTCTGAGGTTCAATCCCAAGAAATGCGCATTTGGTGTAACATCAGGGAAACTACTGGGCTACATTGTGTCTATAAAAGGAATCGAGGTTGATTCAGAGAAAGTTCAAGCAATCATGGATATGCCTCCATCCTGTAATATCAGTCAATTGAGGGGCTTATGGGGAAGACTCCAATCTATTCATAGATTCATCTCACAGCTAGTAGATAGGTCACAACCTTTTACTAAGACTTTGCATAAAGGTGTCAAATATAACTGGAGCCAAGATTGCAATCAGAGTCTAACATAGATAAAGCAATACCTTGCTAATCCACCAATCTTGATGCCTCCTATTCATCGGAAGCCTCTTATTTTATACATCTCAGCAATAAAGACATCTTTAGGAATCTTGCTAGCTCAAGAGGACAATGACAACAAGGAAAGAGCCATCTACTATCTGAGTCGCATGCTGATCTTCTATGAAAAGAATTATAGTATCATTGAGAAGGCCTACTTGGCAGTTCTCTTTGCTTCCCAAACGTTCAGACACTACATGCTTGTCCATACTACACGATTGATTGCTAAAATTGATCCACTAAAGTACTTACTCAACAAAGCAGCCCAAACAGGAAGGTTGGCTAAGTGGGTCGTGATACTAAGCGAGTTTGACATTCAGTATGTTGAACAAAAGGCTATCAAGCGACAAGCGATTGCTAACCAGCTAGCAGAAACATGAATGCAGAGTCTTCTCCCACTAAACATTGATTTTCCTGATGAATCAATTATGACGCTTACACATCAAACTTGGGTGATGTTCTTTGATAGTTCCTTCACAAAACAGGGATCCGATGCTGGATTACTATTCATAACACCACAGAGGTATTCACTTCCTAAAGCATACAAGACTATTTCCTTGTACAAACAATATTGCAAAATATGAGGCTCTCATTAATGGCATGAAGATTGCAATTGAATGGAGAGTTGATTAGTTGAACATCTTTCGTGATTCACAACTCATAATCAACCAGGTCAATGATGTATATTAGACAAAAGATGAAAAATTGATCCCTTACAAACACACGGTGGATGATCTGAAGAAATACTTCGCTCATATCACTTTTCAACAAGCTCCTCGAGCAAACAACAAAGCAGCTAATGCCATGGCTACTCTTGCTTCCTTGTTACAAATGCCAGAGAATGATCTCGAACATGAGTTCTCTACCCTGCCTATGATACCCCTAAATCTCAGATGATTTGTTCTATTGTAGGACACGATTCATCCCGCTACCACCACATATACTCCTATCTGCGTGACCAAACCATTATGGATTGTCTAACCCAGAATGAAAAACGTCACCTTATCCGCACTGCTTCACGGTTTGTCATTATTGCTGATGACTTGTTTAGGAGAGGTCTTGACGGAACACTCCTTAGGTGTCTAGAACCTGATGAGTCCAAACGCGCTTTAATCAACGTCCACGAGGGCATTTACGGATCTCACTCAAACGGCTTGACACTAGCTCATAAACTTATTAGAGCTGGTTACTATTGGCCGAATATGGAGCAAACTGAATATGGAGCAAGAGGCAATCAAATATGCCAAGTCCTGCAAACAATGTCAGCTCCATGGGAATCTGATGAGGCTCTGTCAATCCCTCAATGAAGAGCATAACCAACCATTGTTCTGAAATAACTGTCACCATAACTGCCAACCGTTGGAACTCTGTGATGTAAGCATCCACTGAATTAGTTTGCCTGAGTTGTGCTAACTCCCTAAAGAGGATTTCAGGATCCTTACGATCAAACCTGTCAATGAGATTTTGGGTGAATTCCAAATATGAAGTAATGTTGGCATGTCCCAAGGTGAAAAGTCCATGGTACCACCATTCATGTGCTTCACCTTCCAAATGGAGTGTGGCGTACTGGATAGCCTCTGTTTACATCATAGGATTGAGCTACAAATATGTGTCGAGCTTCTGAACCCAAGCTCTAGCTATACCTTTGTTACTTCCATCAAATGATGGTAAGGTTAGTTTTCCCATCTTACGCTGCAAGTCTTGATTTTGCACTCTCCGTTGATTATTTCTTGGTCTATTTCTCAATTGAAGACCACAAAAGTCTACTAGTGACATGGCAGCCTTGAAATCATCACCTAGAGAGTTGTACTCCCTCAAATAATCACCATATCCCTCTTCTCTTACTTGCAGGTCATGATTTGCAGCATCTTGTTCTCTCAAAAATGTAGGCATAAGAGACCTAGGAGTAGCTCTACTTGCTGTTCTAGCACTGCTTTGAGCTGTGTCATTGTTTTTTTGACCCCCATTGTGTCCATTCTGCCCATTAGTCTTGTTATGGTTCCTATCATTTCCATTGTTTTTGTTATCTACCAGCTGTCCAAGGATAAGTGACAGTTCTTCTCTTCCTCTTGCCATTTCATCTCTCAACTCCTGTTGCCCTCTTGCAAGAGCATTAAGCATTTGCTGGATACTGCTTTCTTCCATGAGTTCTAAAGGACTTAAGCCCTTTCTTGCCCTGTTATAGAATTTATCCAAAGGATTTATGAATAGAACATTTGGAAACTCTTCACTCATAACCCGTACAGGATGGTAGGATCTTTAGCTCTCATACCACTGTAAAGTGCCTAGACAATTTTTGAAGTTTTATCCCTGTTTTTCTGCCTTAGGAATTTTGTCAAACACTGTTTACAGTACGGGTAAATTAAAACAATGCATACAGACAATGAACACGAACACGAACAGCAGAATTATATTCGCATATGCCAGACATACATTATGCTTCATAAGATGAGTAATAGAAGATAGAAGATAGATTACAATGATCCCAGATGGGATATAAATACTATCCTCCGAACCTTCCCGGAGGAGTCCGTCAGCCACAAACATTATGTCCGCTACAAACTATTTACTCATCGGCTACAGAATACAATACACCGACGACAATCCTTCCGTCGGCTACAGAAACACCGACGGGACCATCCAGTCAGCTGATAAACACTTCCCTTGCAGCCTCAGTTTGCTGATGTTTGTTGTTTTGCTATGATTTTTGAATGCCAATGATATTGATGAATACAAATGATTGCAAAATAACTAATTGGAAATCAAAGTGATATGCAACATCTTTTTATTATTTTCCAAATGCAAGTACATGAAATTTTGATGTAAAATGCACACCTACAACCAAGAGGTATTTTCACAAACACTTGGCATGCATCCTATGACTATGCAATGAGACGTTTTTACAAACATTTGGCATACAAACTGAACCACTGAATTAAGTTGATTTTCCTTCAAAACTTCAATGTTTACAATGACTGAATACTTTGGTAACAAAAGACATATATTACTTGTCAAATGTATCCATCTACAATTGCCAAATGTAAATACCAAAAGAACCTAGAATAAGTAGCTGAGATGACATGCTTTTCGGCTTTGCTTTTTTCGGATTTTCTTTTTCGAACTGCTTTTTCGGCTCTCCTTTTTCGCTTTGCTTTTTCGAATCCGTTGCGAAAACTGAAACCTTTCTCCTTGCCAATTGATGTCAAAAATTCGATGCACGGGCTGAACAAAAATCACTGAATATTATCTCCCAATTAATCACAAATGAATTGGCTAAATACCAATTAGGGTATTTTAAGTGACTTTTTGATATTTTATTATGTTAGTCACTTTAATATTAAATCAATTAAATATAAAGTTACTTTTTAATATTTCATTGTTTAGTAACCTTATAAGTAATTAATTTAATATATCTTTTCCCCCTTATTTCTTCCTTTTTAACCTCCGGGGAAAATAAAAGCTAAAATAAGTAGCTAGTGCCTGCCAAAAAGGGGACATTACAGTCCTCCCTTCCCGAAATTGCTTGTCCTCAAGCAATTGCAAACTCAGGTGCTATAAAATCTGCTCATTCTCCCATGTGGTGTCCTCTGCAGGCAGATCCTTCCGTCTCACCAAGTACTCCTTAATCACTCTGTTCCGCAATTTCCTCTCTCTGACATCAATGATCTCTTCAAGCACCAAGACCAAATGTCCCTCCTCATCAAGTGGTGGAAGATCCGTGGAAGAGATAACCTGCTGACCTAATGCCTTCTTGAGGCATGAAACATGAAATACATTATGAATCTTGCTGCTCGCAGGCAGCTCTAACTCATATGCTACCTCCCCAATCCTCCTAGTAACCCTGTATGGATCGTAGAACCTTGGTCTTAGTTTCTCTGCTCCACTCTTTTTAAGAGAGGGTTGTCTATAGGGCTGCAATCGTAGATTCACCATATCACCAATCGCAAAGCTACGCTCAACCCTGTGTTTATCTACATAAGTCTTTTTGCTGATTTTGTGCCATTACCAGATTATCCTTGAGTGCCTTCAATATATCTTGGCTTTCCTGAATCCAATTTTGCTTTAGGTGCCCTACTCTCACCAAAAGCCATCTCCACGAATGAAGGTGCATCATACTCGTACAGGGCTCTAAAAGGACTCATTCCAATGGACATATGGTGTGTGGTATTGTAACAATACTCTCCTAAATGCAACCACCTGATCCAAGCCCGTTGTTGTCCTGCCACATAATTACGCAACTACCTCTCAAACCACTTATTAACAATTTCTGTTTGCCCATCAATTTGAGGGTGATAATTGGTACTGGGTGTCAACTCAGTACTTGTCAGTCTAAACAGCTCTTGCCAAAAAGCACTCATAAACCTACTATCCCTATGTTCTTAGGTAGCCCATGCAATCTAAAGATCTCCCTGAAAAATAGCTCAACCACCTGTGAAGCCCTGTACTCTGTCGGAATAGCAAAGCAATGTGCGTATTTTGTGAGCCGGTCTACCACAACAAAGATGTTGTCTCTCCCCTGTACCTTGGGTAGGCCTGTTATGAAATCCATCGAAATGCTCTCCCACTTCCGCTCAGGAATGGGCAAAGGCTGAAGTAACCCAGCTGGATGTGTATGCTCGGACTTATTCTGCTAGCAAGTCATGCACTCTTTCACATGCTTCAACACATCATCCTTGAGTCCTTTCCATGAAAACCTCTCTCTAATCTGTCTATAAGTTTTGAAGTAGCCCTGATGGCTTGCTAGGGGTGTATCATGGCAAGATTGTAGTATTTTCTCCTTCAATTTTTTATTCTGGTACCAGGTAGATCCTATCCTTGTAGTAAATCACATCATCAACTATCCTGTACCTGTCATCCCGAATCAATCCATCCATCAACTCACAAGCAAATGTATTCTTGGAGTACTCCACCAGTAAGATGGATTTCCAATCTACCAAAATCTCAAAGAGTGAGCAAGCTGAAGGCCTCCTGGAGAGGGCATCTGCAACAATGTTCTTCTTCCCCTTAACATACTCTATGTCAAAATCATATGCCTATATCTTGCTAACCCACTTCTGTTGTCTCTCGTTCAAGTCCTTCTGCTCTAAGAAGTATCTGAGACTGTTATGATCTGTCCTCACCACAAATTTTTCCCCAACTAGATACTGTCTGAACTTCGCCAAGGCATGCATAATGGCAAGCATCTCCTTATCATAGATGGAGTATAGTCTCTCAACTCCCCTCAACTTACGGCTCTCAAAGGCGATAGGGTGTCGATTCTGCATCAATACTACACCAATACCTTCCCCTGAAGCATCTCACTCTAGAATGAAAGGCTGTGTGAAATCAAGAAGTGCCAATACTGGACAACTGCTCATCACCTCCTTGAGCTTATCAAAAGCTCGTTGTGCCTCTGCTATCCAACAAAATGCACCCTTCTTGGTCAAATCTATCAAAGGTGCCCCCAACTGTGAGAACCCCTTAACAAAACGCCTATAGTAACTGCACAATCCGAAGAAGCCCCGTAGCTCTGTAAGTGACTGTGGTGTGGGTCAATCTAGAATAGCCTGTATTTTCTCTTAGTGCACTTGGACACCCTCTGCACTGATCACGTGTCCCAAATAAAGAATCTCTCTAAGGCCGAACTCACATTTCGAAGCTTTAGCGTACAAGGATTGCTCCTCCATGATGGTAAGGATCTCATCAAGCTGTTGCAAGTGTTCTTCCCAAGTTTTACTGTATATGAGCAAATCATCAAAGAATACCAAGAGAAACTTACACACTGTTTGTTGAAGATATGATTCATACAAGACTGGAATGTGGCAGGTGCGTTAGTTAATCCAAATGGCATCACCAAGAACTCATAATGCCCATAGTGGCATCGGAAAGCAGTCTTGTGCACATCTTGTTCCCTCACTCTAATCTAATGGTAACCCGATCGAAGATCATTCTTTGAAAAATATACTGCCCCATGTAACTCATCCAATAACTCATCGATCCTGGTTATCAAGTACCTATTCTTGATTGTTTTCTTATTGAGGGCAGTTTATTGTACAGGTAAAGTAAATGAACGCATACAGACAATGAACACAAACAGCAGAATTATATTCGCAATATTAGATGAATGATGATTTACAAAGATCCCAGACGGGATATAAATACTACCGCCGAACCTTCCCGAAGGAGTCCGTCGGCCACAATTATTCTATCCGCTACAAACTATTTACCGACAACGTCGGCTACAGAATACAGAAACACCGCCGGACCGTCAGCTACGGAATACAGAAACACCCCCGGACCGTCGGCTACGGAATACCGAAACACCGCCGGACCGTCGACTACAGAATACCGAAACACCGCCGGACCATCCAGTCGGCTAACACCATCCCCCCCAAAAAAAAGTCCTCTCCTAACGACTAACAAAATTAGGAGACAACTTACAGACCACAGAAGAAATACTAGAGAGAAGGGGGTGTCCCAGAAGTGTGTTGTTGGCGACGCAACTCGTACACCTGCTCAGTCCGGATGCGGAGATCTCTCTGAACCTGAGAATTAACTTCGACGGCCTCCTTTAAAAGAAGCGTCGCATCCATGGCCTGCGTCCTAGCTAACTGCATCTCGTGCTCAGCCGCATCCTTATCTCGAACCGCTGCCTCCATACCTTGCTTAGCCACGTCTCTCTCCTGCACCGTTGCTGCCAAATCTGCCAGTAGTGTTGCCCGCTCTGTGGCCCATGCTGCCTGCTGGTCGGCCAAGTCGGCGGCTAGCTTCTGTCTAGCCTCAATCTCAACTGCCAATGATCGCTCTACTGCAACCTTGTTCGCCTCTGCACGCTGACAACCGTAGTAAACATCTTTGTACAGTCCCACAATCTCATGTGCCAGCGTCATTATAGGGGTGTCACTGGGTCCCAACTTCGGCTCAGTGGCCCAATCTGCCAACATCTCAGCTGTCTCTGTGTAATTGCCAGAACCTCCTCTACATCCGTGCCAACAGTGATCAAGTTTACTCCAGCCTTTGGACACTTGGAGTCTTCGTGATCGCCGAGTCCACACCATCTACATAATAATTTCGATGTGTTTGCCGCTGTACAATCCCGCGCAAAATGACCCCACAAATTACATGCTCGACATTGAACGATCGGCCGTCCATTTGCATCATACTGGGTTCAACTTCGGCTTCCATTATTATTGTTATTGTTTGCATTGTTGTTATTATTTTGTCCACGCCGATTATTCCTGTATCCTCCAAATGTAGCGTCGGCAGCATTCGTGTTTCCGTTACCACCTGACGAGGAAGCCTCCTGTGTAAGAAGCACCTGCGGAGATCCTCTTGTTTTCATGTTAAAGGGGCAATCTTTGGTCAAATGTCCCATGATCTGACAGATGTCACAAAATTGGTTCTTCAGACACGATACTTTAGTATGACCGTCGGACTTACATTCCGTGCACCACAATTCACTACTTTTTGGCTCTTTCTGCATATTTTTGAACTCCTTCATCATTCGAACCATATCCTTCTGTAAGGCACGAACCTTTTTGCTACTACCTTCGTCGTCGCTGCTATCATCTCCAGCAGATTCGTCATCATCAAAGTCAGAGGAGCTAGTTTTCTTCTTCTTTGTCTTCTGTGCACTTTCAAGGTCCAGTGCTCTGTTATAAGCATCGACATATCATGACAATGGTACAATTTTCATTTTCCTTCGCAACTGTGAGCGTAGGCCGTCCACAAACCACCTTTTCTGCAATCCGTCCGCTGGCTTGCTTTCCATTTTGTTTATTAAGTCTTTTAACCTCCTGGCATAGACACGGATAGTTTCATGCTTCCCCTGCTTGGTATTGAAAATTTCCGCTACGATTTCATTATCATCCCGCAAGAGTTTAAATTCCGCCAAGAATTCCTTTTTAATCTTAGCCCATGTATCCAGCTTTTGCGGATCCATATCCGAAAACCAATCAATCGCGACACTGTAGGGTTGCCAAAAATTGCCTAACCCATTCGTCGGCATCTATGATTCCATTTGCTCGCCAGATCGTCTCACATGTCTTACAATGTCGGATGGGGTCGGCGGTACCATCACCTTCAAATTTCGGTAGCTTTTCTTTGGGTCCTGCCATCACAACACTGGAGGTCTGCACTGTCACACCGGAGGTCTACACTCCTACACCGGCAATCAGCACTCCCACACTGGCGGTTTGAACTCCCGCACCGATAGTCTGAACTCCCGCACCAGCGGTCTGCACTTCCGCACCGGCGGTCGGCACTTCCGCACCGAAGGTGTCGACATCTGCGAACCTTGGTGAAGAAGAAGGATCCTCTGAAATTGTTTCCCGCGGAAGTCTATCCTGGACGAAGAGATCACTCCACGCTCGTGCTCCGTCAGCACTACGAGCCGTGCAAGCTGATGCTCTTCCGTCAGAGTTTTCCTCCCTTGGCGAACACAAGTTCAAGAACTCCTCCCGTGCTTCTTCCACCAATTCCACCCACTGCCGAGTCTCCTCCAACAATTCTTGCGCGCTCCGATGTCCGTCGGCAATCTTCTGAAATCTCCGTCGGCGTTCGGCTTGCTGTGCCAGAATTAAATATTAATCTTCATTCCTCCCACCTTCCAGATTCATAAGGCAACGGCGCCAAATGTTTACCGTACAGGTAAAGTAAATGAACGCATACAGACAATGAACACGAACAACAGAATTATATTCGCAATAGTAGATGAATGATGATTTACAAAGATCCCAGACGGGATATAAATACTACCGCCGAACCTTCCTGAAGGAGTCCGTCGGCCACAATTATTCTATCCGCTACAAACTATTTACCACTGGACCGTCGGCTACAGAATACCAAAACACCGTCGTACCGTCCAGTCGGCTAACAAGGGCTCGGTAATCTATACACATTCTCATGGTCCCATCTTTCTTCTTCACCAAGACCACTGAAGAATCGAAAGGGCTGGAGCTAGGACGAATGTGTCCCATATCAAGCAATTCCTTGATTGCTTTCTCGATCTCATCCTTAAATTTCTTAGGATGGCGATAAGAGGTAGTAATCACTGGCTTGGCCCCTTCTTCCAACTCAATAGTATGCTCGAAGCCTCTGTTCAGAGGCCTCCCTGGGGGTATCTCACCAAAAACCTTGTCATGTTTGCCCAATAGCTCCTTGATGTCAATGTGGACTAGCTGTCCTAAATCTGTAGATTCCTTAGGAGTGATCACACACTCTGCTGCCCAAACTATGTCATCATGCCTGAAAATACTCTCCATACATCTAGCTGAAACAATCTTAGGTGCTTTAGATGTCATACGTCTAAGCACCACTCTACACCCATCAGCATCTCTGAACTTGAGTTCCATGGTTTGGAAGTTCTGTGAGTACTTCCCTAATGACTGCAACCATTGGACCCCAAGTATGGCATGGATATCACCCAAGTCAACCACATAGAAATCATCTGTAACTGTGTGGTTGCCCATCATAATAGACAATTGTGGAATCCACTGAGTACAAGCTATCTTACGCCCATCAGCCACCATCACATTGAATCCCTCAAAATTCTCTAGAGGAATTTGTCGCTTGTTCACCAATGAAGTTATGAGTAGCTCCACTGTCAATCAATACTGCTATCTGATGACCTTGTAGGACCCCACGAACTTTGAAAGAGTTGAACTTAGGAGCACTGGAGATAGAAGCAATGATATCATCATGATTTTCCCCATCTGAACCGTTATTGTCTTCCCTTTGAGGTTCCTCGTCCTCAGAACTGCTCTCATCATCTAATATCACCTCAATTAAGTGAGCCTTGCCTTTCCCTAGGCAACGGTGTCCACTAGACCATTTCTCCTTGCAATGATAGCAAATCCCCTTAAGCCGACACTCCTGTCTATATGCTTCATCACAGTTCTCCTTATTACTTTTTTTCAAGAATGGCTTCTTCCCCTTATCCTTATGGGATGTGAAAGGCTTGCTAGGAGCCCTAATGCTAGATGTAGAATATTCCATGTCTCTAGTCTTCATGATAGCATCCTAGAGAGAAGCTGGTTTGAAGGCCTTAACCCAACCACGAAGAGGCTCTGGCAATCCCTCAATGAAGAGCATAACCAACCGCTGTTCTAAAATATCTGTCATCATAACTACCAACTGTTGGAACTCTGTGATGTAAGCATCCACTGAATTAGTCTGCCTGAGTTGTGCTAACTCCCTAAAGTGGAGTTCAGGATCCTTACGATCAAGCCTGTCAATGAGCTTCTGGGTGAATTCCAAATATGAAGTAATGTTGGCATGCCCCAAGGTGACAAGTCCATGGTACCACCATTCATGTGCTTCACCTTCCAAATGGAGTGTGGCGTACTGGATAGCCTCTGTTTCCATCATAGGATTGAGCTGCAAATATGTGTCAAGCTTCTGAACCCAAGCTCTAGCTGTACCTTTGTTACTTTCATCAAATGATGGTAAGGTTAATTTTCCCACCTTACGCTGCAAGTCTTGATTTTGCACTCCCCGTTGATTGTTTCTTGGTCTATTTCTCAATTTAAGACCACAAAAGTCTACTAGTGACATGGCAGCCTTGAAATCATCACCTAGAGAGTTGTACTCCCTCAAATAATCACCATATCCCTCTTCTCTTACTTGCAGGTCGTGATTTGCAGCATTTTGTTCTCTCAAAAATGTAGGCATAAGAGGCCTAGGAGTAGCTCTACTTGCTGTTCTAGCACTGCTTTGAGCTGTGTCATTGTTTTTTTGACCCCCATTGTGTCCATTCTACCCATTAGTCTTGTTATGGTTCCTATCATTTCCATTGTTTTTGTTATCTACCAGCTGTCCAAAGATAAGTGACAATTCTTCTCTTCCTCTTGCCATTTCATCTCTCAACTCCTGTTGCCCTCTTGCAAGAGCATTAAGCATTTGTTGGGTATTGCTTTCTTCTATGAGTTCTAAAAGACTTAAGCCTTTTCTTGCCCTGTTATAGAATTTATCCAAAGGATTTATGAATAGAACATTTGGAAACTCTTCACTCATAACCCGTACAGGATGGCAGGAACTTTAGCTCTCATACCACTGTAAAGTGCCTTGACAATTTTTGAAGTTTTATCTCTGTTTTTCTGCCTTAGGAATTTTGTCAAACACTTCCCTTGTAGCCTCAATTTGCTGATGTTTGTTGTTTTGCTATGATTTTTGAATGCCAATGATATTGATGAATACAAATGATTGCAAAATAACTAATTGGGAATCAAAGTGATATGCAACATCTTTTTATTATTTTCCAAATACAAGTACATGAAATTCTGATGTAAAATGCACACCTACGGCCAATATTTTCACAAACACTTGGCATGCATCCTATGACTATGCAATGAGACATTTTTACAAACATTTGGCATACAAACTGAACAAGTGAATTAAGTTGATTTCCTTTCAAAACTTCAATGTTTACAATGACTGAATACTTTGGTAACAAAAGACATAGATTACTTGTCAAATGTATCCATCTACAATTGCCAAATGTAAATACGAAAAGAACCTGGAATAAGTAGCTGAGATGACATGCTTTTTGGCTTTGCTTTTTTCATATTTGCTTTTTCGGACTGCTTTTTCGGCTCTGCTTTTTCGCTTTGTTTTTTCAAATCCGCTGCGAAAACTGAAACCTTTCTCCTTGCCAACTGATGTCAAAAATTAGATGCATGGGCTAAAAAAAAAATCACTGAATATTATCTCCCAATTAATCACAAATGAATTGGCTGAATACCAATTCCTCCACTCCCAACTAGGGTTGATATCTCACAACTGAAATTGGCACCTTAGAGTCTTCGTCACTTTAGGCAAGTATGCAGGCACTAAGGCTCTCAGCACAATAGATGAATATGCAACTCAAAATGTGTAAAATGACCCCCCAAAGGCTCCTTATAAAGATTTCACAAGCAACTCCAAGAAGCTTCTAGAGGAATCCAGCACTTTATTCTTTTAAGTGACTTTTTGATATTTTATTATGTTAGTCACTTTAATATTAAATCAATTAAATATAAAGTTACTTTTTAATATTTCATTGTTTAGTAACCTTATAAGTAATTAATTTAATATATTTTTTCGCCCTTATTTCTTCCTTTTTAGCCTCCGGAGAAAATAAAGGCTAAAATAAGTAGCTGGTGCCTGTCAAAAAGGGGACATTACATCTAGAAATTGTAAAAAGTCTTGAAAAAAAAAAATTATTACCTTGGTGAAAACCTAGCAATATTCGCCCTGGTAATACCAAAAACGTTTGAAAAACTCAAAATTGAAAAAAGAGAAAAATACAAAAAAATTGAAAAAAGGAAAAAGTGTCATTGATGAAATCCTGGCAAACAAGCATCATGGTAGCAAAAAAAAAAAAAAAGAATCTCTGCCAAGAAGGTGAAAACATGGTAAAGAGGTGCCCTCTTGTTCCCAATGCTACATCTTGTGGCGCATCTTCTAGCTCACATACAGTTGCTTTCCTGCTTCACTTTCTTGCTTTCACTCATGTATCCATGGATTGAATCTTGTCATAACTCAGGGGTAACACCCTATAGTGTCATAGGAATCTCTTTCGCGATGGTCACTAGTTGTTCTAATTGCGTCTGCCTACTGTCACTAGTGTCAATTTTTGAAATTCCTATCATGGACAATCTCTTTTGCAACAGTCACCAGTTGTTCTAACTACGTCTGCCTACTATCGCTAGTGTCACTTTTTGAGATTTCTCTGATGGACAATCTCTTTTGTGACAATCACCAGTTGTTCTAACTGTGTCTACCTACTATCGCTAGTGTCACTTTTCGAGATTCCTCTCATGGACAATCTCTTTCACGATAGTCACCAGTTCTGACTGCGTTTGCCTACTGTCGCTAGTGTCCCTTTTCGAGATTCCTCTCATGGAAGATCTCTCTCGCATGAGTCACTAGTTGTCCTAACTATGTCTAGCTACTGTCACTCAGTTTCCTAGGGAGCTTCTTCTTATTGAAGATTCCTCTTTGACTTCAGTCACCAGTTGTTCTGACTGCGTCTATCTACTGTCGTCACCCTACTAAAGAGATTTCTTTCATCCATGTTCTGGACATTGACACTTGACATCAATCTCATAACACAGAAATGAACTCAAAACGATTAATTTTCTTGGGATATGTTGAGTTTTTCTTTGTTTGTTTTGCTTTCGCTTTACAATGTCTCTTCGAGCAACTTGATGATGTCTCTTTTGACTAGAGAAGCAAGGACTGTGGGCATGATCTTTTCTTTGTTTTTTGTTTATGGTTTAGTTCCATTGATCTGGAACGTCCATATAAGAGGGGTGTCCACTATAAGAGCCTCTATCTCATATTGGATGGCCATGTGTACCTTGACTTCTTTTATACGGACTCTTCTTTGAGGTTGGTTCTTTTCCTTGCTTGTTGGAGTGAATTCTCTATGCTATGATAAATACTGATACTTGTCCTGCTAGGTGAATGTACGGGTCACTGCGAGTATATCTAGCACATTTCTGTCTCAAGTTACGAACGCAAGGGTCATTATGGATAGAAAAAACTTACTGATTACTTAGCATAAGAAAGATCTCTCATGTGTTTGGTGTGTCTGCACACAAGAAACATTCTAGTCATCCTAACGTTTATGCTTTGATGCTTATGTTAACTTGCTACATTAAAAAGGACAAATGTTCTGGTCATTCTAACTTCTAGTGCCTCGAATGCTTACATTTAATCCCAAAAAAACTAGAACATGTGTCATATTCAATCATGATTGCAATGTCAGTGGGAATTATATGACACATGGGATTTATCTAAACACTTAGTGATGATAATTGTCGAAGTTTGGTAACCAGCACTAGGGTTGCATCTAGTTTACAAATTGCATCTAGTATCAACATACCTTGCATAAGTACATGGTTCGATTGCTAATTTACTTACATCCTTTGTGATAAGAGATTGTTGGCTTCTTCGAAGTATCATGTTTCTTCATGGCTGCACAAGCCCTTGGTTCTTTGGTTCGTCCTCTCGCTCTTCATTGGATACCTGTCACTATCAACAAAAACATGGAACACTACATGAGATGTCAGTCCACTCACATTTTGCATTTCATACATAATTTCATAATCCATCTCATCTACACTCCATTCATACATCAAATCAAATCTGCATTCATACATCACATCATATTTACATTCCATAATCACAACATAAAACATCTCATTTACATGAAATTAAAAGACAAAAAAGTGACACATGCAACTAGTACTCGACTCAAAATCTCATGTATATATATATATATATATATATATCAGAAAGAGTACAATGGTGCAAAACTGTATGCTACTTGAGCATTGTAGATCAAAAACAAGGTGTTGGCACACCAATGGATACAGAGCCAGATCAAATCGGAATCAAAAAGTATCTCTCTCCTTCCCCCTCACCTCCCAGTGGTGGAGGAGGCATCTCAGGCCTCGCGGCCGACCGTGCACCTCCCCACACTCATGCATACTATGAAAATCAAGGCACCTACTCAACCTCATCTACTACAACTACCACATAAGTTGCAAAGTAATATGCAGCTCTAGCTAAATGCAGCCGGATCTCGTCCTACTACTACTCCGATCTCTGCTCTGCTCTCTAAGCCGCCAGCTCTAGCTGTCCCCGCAAATCACAGATCTCTCAATCCTGCTCTGCTATCTTGGTATCCCTAACAGCAACTTGTAAGTGAAGATCTCCCAACTGCCGCTTTGGGGTCCGTATCTGCTCTCTTGCTCTCCTTAGAGCATCTTGCGTCTGTGTTAAGAGATCTCCCCCCTGTGCTCCCACAACAGGCTGTTCCTGCATCTCCTCATCTCTCGGCTCAACTGGCTGTTGTTGCTCTATCCGAGGTCTCTGTCATTGCCTCTCACCTGTCCCACTCCTACCAAGATCAAGGTCCACTCCAAATTGTCGCGAAGGAATCCGCACTTGCTGGGTCCTATGTCTCACCCTCTCCTGTTGTGGCTGCTGCGGTAGTGCCTAGGGAGCCTGTACTGGCTATCTGGGAGCCGCCATCCCCACTAGATCTGTAAAGTGTGGGAAGGGATGACTCGCAAAATACGCATGGTAAGCTGGCATCATCCCTCTGTCTGATACTGCTGGTAGGTAGTCCCACTATGCCGCAACCAAGTTGTGCACATCGCTCATAGACCTCCCGGGATCTAACCTCTGTGACCACCCACGGCCCACATCTCTCGCCAGTCACGCATAGGAGCAGTACTCCTGTGAGATATCCTAAGGCCGTCCATATTGACGCCACACACGAGTCAGCAGGATTTGCTCAACTATCTATACAAATTGACCTATCAGTGGTCGTGAAGCAAACATATAATTCAGCTCCTAGGGTGCATTGTCCCAGTCCTCTATCTCTCTCTAGGGCTGCCATACAACGGATACCAAGTCATCAAGATGGGCTCTCCACTGCTCAGCCTTCCCCAAAGTTGTCTGGGTAAGTTGGCCTCTTTATCTACAAATATAAGGCTCCATAGGCGGCCTCTCATCCTCAAAAATGGGTCCCGTCACTAGTAGATGCTCCCATGCCCAGATCTGGAGAACATAGACCACAATGGCCATGCTCTTCCTCTCATGATACACTATCTCGTGCATCTCATGGTACATATGTGCAAGCATGCACTGGCCCCACCCATATCTCTTCGAGGTCTCTAACATCATCTAGAGCATCTTGCCCCATCCACACTCTAATCCGTGCTGGCCTCTATCAGGTATCAAGAAGCAGTTGATAAAAATCCCCAAAACTGATGCCAACCTGTGAGTGGGACTGTACGTATGCACGAGCTCATCCCATGTGATCACTCTTCCTATAATCAAGTCCTGAAAAATGGCCTGCAGTGCCTCCGTACCCACTCTCGGAACTGTCATAGACCACTCTCGCCCGTGGAAAGGAATCCTAAGTATCCGGTAGATGTCCTCCGATGTGATAGTCATCTCCCCCTGTGGAAGATGAAAGGTATTTGTCTCTGAATGGAAATGCTCCACAAGTGCAATCAGCAAGCCGTGATTCAATAACACTGGCGGGAATCCGACATAGATATGATAACCCCAATCTATCAATATGCGCCATATCTACGTCATCAAGCTGCCGCAACAAAGCTCCATATGGCGGATAATGGGATCGAAATCCGATATCATCAAAGGTAACCTGTACACACGAACAAATACAACAGGCAAATGATCAGTCTCCGCTCGACAAATGAATACAACGAAAATAAGCGCAAAAATTGCAACAAAAAATCAAAATTTCAACTTTAAAACTTGCAATTAGCACCAGAATCTCGCATGAAATCTCACTTCCTCGCACGAGGATACAACACTCCATATGGAGAGCGATTAAACGTTAAGTGAATAATGCCTAAAAACTAGGGCTTCTCGCGCGACACATGGGCATCTACCATGCAAGAACACCCACCAAACTAGGCGAAGAAGTACAAGCTTGGTACTTCTTCGCACGAGAAGAGACTGGCTCCGCGCGAGGAGCAACATCCTAGCGTGAGAATTGACACGACAATGCTTTAAAACTCCTATAAATGTGTTAAAATGCCTCGTAAAGCATGAAAAATTTAATGCAAAGTAAGGTTATCGAACACTCGCCGGAGGTTTGTACTCTGTCGGTCGGCTATGTCGTCGGGAGCGCTCGAATCGATGAGAAGACACAGGGACCACCATTTTTGCCTCAGAGCTCTCTTATTCACTAAAGACAAAAGTGCAAATGATTTGAAAATGACCTTGTGGGCTCTTATATAGGTTTTGACCTAATTTTTGAAATTGCTTCGTTCTGGAGATAATCTTTAAAAGCTTATTAATTTAGGTATCTAGGTGTTCTATCTAGATCCCCTAAGATTAAGCTTCGTTCTAGAGATAATCTTTAAAAGCTTATCGATTTAGGTATCTAGGTGCTCTACTTGGATCCCTTAAGATTAAGCTCCGTTCTAGAGACAATCTTTAAAAGCTTATCAACTTTGGTATCTAGGTGTTCTATCTAGATCCCCCAAGGTTAAGCTCTGTTATGGAGATAATCTTTAAAAGCTTATTAATTGGTCTCTATATCATCAATTTCGGAACCAATCTCATTTCTTGATCTTCAAATCATATTTCTGATTTTCTTTGAATTGAACATGCAGCTCGCACATTCATTCAAAGAAGGGCAAATGTAATACCCCAAAATTGGCTCATTGCCATGACAACCAATTCTAGTCTATTTGGTCAAACCTAAAGTCCTATGTTACTAGGCAATTCTCATTTTAGTTCTCACTACTTGACTTAATTGTCAGATGCAGAAAACCCTAATCTACATTAATCACACTATTTATTTAATTCCTAAAGTATCGACTCAAATTAGCTACATTAAACCTATTGATTAGATTTAATTTAATTTAAAGTGCTCATACTTTGGTTAAATTAAATTATCTCCTAAAGCTAATATACTAAGGAATTAAATTTATTTAATTTAATAATGTCCTTATCTTAATTGTTGGGTTTAATTACTCAATTAATTAAATAGGCATTTATGAAGTCATATCTCCTTTTATTAAATTAAATAACCTTCCAAATCCTTCTCTTCAGTTCAGGAATGGGCATTCTAAGTGATCTATCTCTTGAATTCGAATTCACTTAATCCACTCATTCTCACACTCGGGTGAATTTCAGTTAACTCCTCATCACACTCAAGATTTGAGTTAGTTAACCTCACCTACACTGGGAATCTTTCATCCTAACTGGATCTCATCTTTAAATCTTGACTGTTGATCCGAGTTGATCTCAACCGTTGATTGATTTCGGGAATCCTATTTAAGAGGCATCTAATTCCTCATTACAGAGGTGGGAATTTGAATTGCATCAAATTACTGTCGAATTTTGTGCTCATTCGCTTAAATATTCTCATAGCTTTCATTGTTTAGCTTTAATATCATATAGATTAAAATGCAATCATATAGTTTAATTTGCTTTATCTATTATTAGATTAATTGCATCTCTCATCTAGATTAATTGCATTATCATTTAGCTGCATAAATCCTTCGTACTAAATGGTCTAGTTGCCCGCTTCTCAGTCTAAGAGCAAGGCAAAATCCTTCTAGTTAGAAGGCAACAGGTCGCGTTGATTAGATTACTCGGATAAACAATTCAATGTTTATTCCGGGATGATCTCTCAGGTAAAGACTATGTTGAAGTGTGTGTGAGAATCAGAGGCCCACAATTCACCCGCACAGTAATAACAATCAGCATTGATTAGAAGAAGATCATGTGGAGATCCATAACTAACATTAAGTGAGGGCAAAGTAACTGGATCATCACAAAAACTATAATTATAATTTATTACATCTTTGCAGGCTATATTTATAATCAGATTCATATAGAAATAAGCTATATCAGAACTTCTGCACTGGGTATTACCTTAGCAATCCAAAGTATCATTCCCAAAATATTATCAATTTGGAGATATAGAATAAATAGTTTTTTATATATTTATTTACATCCATCAATTGATGCATTCATGTTATAAGACATCATCATTTCTTTTTTGAGGAGTAATTAATCAATTGATTCTATCATCAAACATAGTGGTTGATTTCCAAACACTTGGCATAACCATTTGTTGGCCTTCAAGCAATTAAATCAGACTGAAATCAGTTCAATAATCATTAACACAAAGGATAGTAGCAATTTAAAGGATTAAATAAAAAGAAGTCCCTTGCAATCTAAGAAAATAGGATGCAAATTAGGATTTCCCAATTTGCGGACATTACAGGTGGTATCAGAGCATGATCCGCCATCATAAAGGGTGAAGGATCAAACAAGGAAACATTCTAATCGATGAGAAGAGAGAGTGACTGACCATCAGCTCAAATACATACAGCATCAGAGATATATATTGCGTACCCCAACAAACTTTTATATAGAGAAAAGTTAATATATAGACATGGCAGATTTGGAGGAATTTATAGACAAGAAAGTACGCTGGGATTGATCAGGATTCTCCTTTCATGGCTGAAATAAAGATACTGCATATTCCAAGTGCAATATATATTTGTACGTCATATGACATATTAGTCAGCCAGCCACAATTAATCATGTAAGAATGAGTGACGTAGATGAAGTATTATGTATGTACATTGCATTTTAAGATTACCACCTCACAAGATAGGGTAAGGCCTGCAGTGGAATGGATAGGACTACATCTTCAAAGGCACTAGGTAAGGCCTGTGGTGGAATGGGCATGGGCTACATATACAAAGACACTAAATAAGGCCTATGGTGGAATGGGCATACGATACATCACACAAAGCCACTATCTTGTGAGAGATAACCTACATTAAGGAGGAATGGTGAGGCCCGCAAGTATGCCAACCTCACGAAATGTGGGGCCAAGGATAACAGAGTTCTATTCTTGGGCCTAGGATGGGCTGGCGCATGCTTTTGTAATCTTTTTTCTATCCACTTGTATGAAAGCAAAATACTACACATTACAAGATGTAGGTAAGAGAGTTGTCGTCTAAGTAGACCACCTTGATGGATGCCAAAGTTCTACATCAAGGCCAAGAGGGCCAAAGTTTCACTCTTGGGCTCAAGTTGGACAAAGCAAGAGAGTTAAGGTTGCCATCTAAGTAGACCACCTTGATGGATGTCAAACTTTTGCCATCAAGGCCAAGAGGGCCAAAGTTCCACTCTTGGGCTTAGGTTGGAAAAGCTAAGAGAGATAATGTCGTCATCTAAGTAAACCACTTTAATGAATGCCAAAGTTTTGTCATCAAAATCAAGAGTGTTAGTTCGACTTTTGGGATTAGGTTAGACAAGCTAAAAGATTTAATGTTGCCACTTAAGTAGACCACCTTGATGGATGCCAAAGTTATGCTATCAAGGCCAAGAGGGCCAAAGTTCCACTCCTGAACATAGGTTGGACAAGCTAAGAGAGTTAAAGTTGCCACCTAAGTAGACCAGCTTGATGGATGCCAAAAATATGGCATCAAGGCCATCAAGGCCAAGCGGGCCAGCTTGGGTTGATCAACTAAGAGGGTTCAAACTGCCATCTAAGTAGACCACCTTGGTGGATGCCAAAGTTCTGCCACCAAGGCCAAGGGGGGCAAAGTCTGCTCTTGAGCTTAGTATGAGATTGTCTTGGATACCTTATCATGAATGGATCTCTATAAATCGATTTGTTTAAGATGATGATAGTATACTCAAATTTTGGAAATTATATGCTAGCTTGTGTTCCCTTGGTTATAAGGTTTATAGTCAAGAGCATAGTGGTGAAATAGATTTGGTAAATCATTTCCCAACCCTAAATTATTGGAAATTATAAATTGTAGGGTTTAACTGAAATATCCGTATAGGATATTATCCCCAAATGTTAACACGGAAATTTAAACAAACATTTTTGCATGCAAATGAATTCTATTTATCCAGAAAAAAATATATATTACCCAGCTGAAATAGAACTTCAGAAATGAGAAATGGATATTGCATTTAAATCTCAGTAGAACAATAACAAAATATCCAAATCGCAGCCACATTTTTTACAATTAGATTTGGAAAATCATAAGAATGAATTTGCAGCACAAGTGAGACACATGTATGATACTCTAAAGGACAATAGGTTTTTGTCCACAGCCTCCAAGCTCAAGGGATCCCGTCCTCAAAACTGCTGAAAGGTGAAGCTTCCAAATTCTCCAAGAGAACAATATCATAACACAAAACCAAGCATCCTCCAAAAGAGCTTCTCTTTGTTCTTTTTAGGAGCATCCCTATGACTTCATTTTCCAGCTCCTGTCTTATCATCTTCTTTCTCTTCTATCCCTTTTCAAACTTCATTTTAATATTAAAATGACTTTTATCAATTTGCATTAAGGTCCACTAAAGTCATTTTTAATATTTTGTGAAGTTGGCAATTAATTTTCTAACAAAATTTATTTTGGGTGAATACTATGTGTTTACTTTGTGTCTGCTCTGTGTTTTCATCTGTCTATTCATCTTTGCTTCATGTCTTCATGCATTAATGTGTTTACCTCGTGTATACTCCATGTCTTCATGCACCCAAGTGTATTCTTCATGTCTTTGTTGTGTATTCTATGTTCTGAGTAATCTAGAATATGAGAATAAACTAGGATGAATTAAAAACATTACGATTTTATATAAGAATGAATGAAGACAAGCCCTCGTATAAACATTTGATTAACCCAATATCAATCTGCTGCAACGACTTGAAGCAATGAGAGAAAACTTGTCAAGTTCTTTCTATTGATCACAAATAAGAAAACCTATATAATGATACTAGAGTAGCATGATATAAGGCAGTGGTGGAACCCTAATTTTTGGCAAATTCCAAATTCCAAATGCATAACCAAGAGTCAAGTTTCTCAATGCAATCATGATCAGGTATGTCCTTTTATTTTCAACACCTAGAAATCGGATGGTGGATCTCCAGGTATCTATGCATTTCAAAAAATACGATCACTCTAGGTTGGAGACCACAATAATCTCACACACTATGCAAGGAATTGATTACAATTAGCCTCTTTATCTAATAAGATAAATATCTTAAACCGGTGCAAGTATAAATCTATTTAATCTAATAGGGTTCTAAAAGTAACATTATTTTCATTTGGTCCTTGTACTAAGGAAGAAGATACTAGCTAGAGATCATAACATTTTATTTGATAATAATTATTCATGAATAAAAGTTTAAGTTCTAAGTTTTTCTAAAATCTCTCATAATTATATTAAATAGTTGGAAATAAGAAGACAAGTGAGTTTGAATAACTATTGGATATTATTTATCTAAGTCCATCATGTACTAATCTCAAAAATATTCAATATCTTATTCAAGCAATTTGTATTCAATCTATGAAGCAAAAACATTTATATTTTTGTACTTTTAACCTAGAGAGGTACCTCACAAAAGCCAAGGAGAAGAACAAATATCTGTGTCACTTAAAGTTTATTTCTCATTGGTAATATAACGAGATTAGGATGTAAAGCTCACATAAAAGTAAATCTACATTCATTCATTGCACAAAATGCAATGTTGAACATTTTCTCGTTCCTATGGTATCAAAATACTTTTTGTTTTCTTCTAAAAATCATTACCGGATGAATACATTATTATCCTAATTAGGTTGCTAGTACGATACTCTAAGAAAAGATTTGCTTCAAGTTGTAATCTATCATGACAAGGACGAGTGGAATGATTATTCAAATGTATTAAGACTCCAATATATGAGCCCACTTAAATGGAGTTTCACACAGCAGAGTGATGAGCTACTTTATATGTTGTCGATAGACTTATGTCGATCAAATTACAAAGGATATTAGACACACCTGCCACTAGTAAATATTATGTCACAGAAGTGACGTGGACAATATCCCTCGAAAGCATGCATTTTCAAAGTAATTGTCAATTTCCAATATCAATGGAGGATAAATGAAAGGGCAGGCATTGTTATAGATTGATACTACAACAGATGGCTATTATTGCCTCTTTCATAGTCCAGAACGTTCTCCTACATAATTGCTTCTTCTATTGCATGAAAGATCCTCCCTCATGATTATAGATGGCAAATCAATATCCATTGCGAGTGGCGTTGGGAACTATCTCTCATAATTGAACCTAGAACAATTCTTCATGCACTTGGGAGGGCAAGCTCCTAATAAGCCCTCCATGGGAGATGGTCTATCCTTATCAATTTCTTGAGGCGGCAGGATATAATAGATAATCTTTCGAAATCTTTGTAGAGCATATCATAGATTCTCAAGTATCGCAATCAAAAAAAATTTACATATTCATCGCACCCATGATTCTTGAGCTCCCAGTCATGGCAATGTAAAAATGTAGGGCTTCTTACTATTTGCAATGAATAATTAATTGAGTAGTGACACTCTACAAGACACAGATCTATGTTGCATTGTTGTCATAGATCTTTGCTTCATCTTCCAAGCAATATTCAAAGACTGAAATCTTACTTTTAAGAAATTTAACAATTTTTAAAGCCTAGTATAATTCAAACTTGTTTATCCTATGGTGTACGATGGTCTTTTTGTAATGGAACAGAGGCTAAAATCTAGGTTTCATGGACGAAAATAGAGGAGATAGGAAATAGGCTTGCAAATCTGCGCCAACAATGGAAATATAGGAGGAGATCAAAAGTTATTTTGAATGTAATGAAAGCATTTGAGTATGAATTTTAATATATGTTATAATATTTCTCATAGGATTTTCAATCTATTGATTTGAGCACCAACAGGCAAATTATGGATAGACCTCTATGATCATTCAATTATTGCTTAAGAACAAGCAATTTTGGGTTTAGAGGACTATGATGTCCCCATTTTGAAATAAGATTTAATAATTAAATAATAGAAATTTATTAGATAAAAAAAAAATAAAATAAAATAGAATTTAATTAACAATAATTCTATAGTATATTAATATCTACAACACAATGGTAAATTGTGAGCCTCTCATCGGGGAGGTCTGGGGTTCGAATCTACTCGAAATTAACACATACAAATAATTAATCTTGACAACAATAATAAATGAATAATAAATAATCTAGGCTTCGGCCGATTACCTATCAAAATATATATATGTATAGAGTATATTAATATATTATTAAAAAGAGTATATAATACTATGTTATCAATAAAATATATAATTTATAAATATAAAATATTATAATAAAATATATAATTTATAAATATAAAATATTATAGTAAAATAATAAATTAAAAAATTAAAAATATAAAAAATAATAAAAGGGACATATTAGCTAATTTTTGCTCACCAAAAAGGTTTCAAGCAGCTAAGGCAAGCACGATCGCCATAAATAATGGCAGCAAAAACCAATTATGAATAAAGCCAAACATAGGAAATAATAATGACATGTGCCTAAGGCAATGATTTAAGTGTTGTCATATCACAATGATCTAAGACATCGACAACTTCAATAATATTTGATTTGGGGATTACAAGTAAATAATGGGAAGAACACTGTTGTATTGACTACTGTGAAGACAAGTACATTAAGAGGCGATACTGAAAACCCTAGTTACCGGATTCGTCCGTTTAGCCTCGGATCCGGATTGGGGTCTGATTCGGATCCAAATCCACGTATGGATCCTTGAGGATCCGAGCAGGATCCGTAATCCTACCTGTGGATCCATAAGGATCTGCGATCCTATCCGGATCCTTGAGGATCCACGCACGGATCCGCGTGAATCCGCGGCAAGGTCCAAAAAAATTTGCAAAAAAGTGGGCCCAACCTCATTTTTTAATATTTTTTTTCTTCTAAAAGCCCTAAACCCTAAAAACGACCCTCTAAATCACAATGCAAGTTCATTTACTATCTATTTTGCTCTCTCATACTTGCTAGTTTGAAGTAAAGAGATTGGATTCGAAGGAGATCGGTTGTGGAGTTCCAAATACCTTGCAAGAAGTGTTTAAGGTATGCATTTCAACCATATTCTTGAATTCTTTCATAGATTATTGATTTATTTTTAGTTTTCCAAATTTTCAAGGTTGTGTAAGTGTGAAACATGGTTTTCTTTCATTTTTTTTCCTAGATTGGAAGAATAGAACAATGAGTAGTCAAGGCTCAATGGGTGGGGGTGGGGCTACATCACCAAGCTTCAAAATTGATAAGGGGTCTCCTTTATGAAGACACGCAACAAGAATTGCACAATGTCTAGGGGGTGGGGCATACATATGGAAATGTAATTATTGCAACATACAACATAGAAGCTCCTATTCCCGAGTGAAACTACATTTGTTGGGCCCTGCGGGTGAAAGAATTAACATGTGTTTGGGTAGTGATAAGAAGGGATTACCAGCTGCACAAATAGCAGCATTAGCAAAAGAGCAAGAGGATGTTGATAGAGCAATTGCAAAAGTAAAACGTGGTGCTTCCAAAAGAACAAATTTGCCAACACCATCATCCGATCAAACAAACACAAGAACACATCCTTTTTTGCCTATGCCACCTACAAATGATGAAGATAACATCTCCACTCACCCACAAGAGAGGCCCACTAGATAGGGCATTCCAAAATGAAAAGAGAGACATTGCTGATCACAAAATTGGACGTTGTTTAATTGCAAATGGTGTTTCATTTAATTTTGTGAGATCACCTTATTTTAGGGAGATGGTGGAAGCAGTAAATGATGGACCCCATGGTTACAAACCGCCTGGTTATGAGAAGTTGCGCACTATCATATTACATGATGAGAAGAAATATGTAGAGGCTCAACTTCAACCAATAAAAGATTTTTGGGTTCAATCAAGGGTGTCTATTATTTCGGATGGGTGGAAAGATTGTAGAAACCGTCCATTGATCAATGTTATTGTTGTATGCCCTAAGGGGGCAATGTTCTTGAAGGCAGTTGATTGTGAAGGGCAAGTGAAAGATGCAAAATTTATTTCACGCATTCTCATTGATGCTATAGAGTCAGTGGATCCTGATAATGTTGTCCAAGTGGTCACGGACAATGCAAAAGTTTGCAAGGCTGCAGGGATAATTGTAGAGTCTAGATATGATCATATCTTTTGGACACCATGTACCGTCCACTCTCTCAATTTAGGGATGAAAGCAATTGGCGCCGAAATAGATTGGGTGAAAAGGATATATGAGGAAGGTGAAGAGATTCAAATGTTTGTGACAAACCACCACATGTCACAAGCAATTTTTAGGAGTTTCACGGACTCGGAGTTATTGAAGGTAAATTTGTATATTTATTATATAATTGAATATTATTGGATTCCATAATTATTAATTTTTGTTGTTGTTTACATTAACATGTTTTAATTTTTAAATGTATTATTAACTTGAGTTTAATATGTTCTTAGGTTGCTGAAACCCGCTTTGCCTCTCACACAATCCTCTTGAGACGACTTGTGAAGGTAAAAGAAGCATTGAAACAGATAGTCATTAGCGCCCAATGGGGCATTTGGAAGAATTCCAATACAGCAAGGGCCATAAATGTGAGAAGAATGATACTAGATGAGGATTGGTGGGGTCTTGTGAGTTATGTATTGGAAATCACCGATCCAATAATGGCAATGCTTCGCTTCGCAGACAGTGATGAACCATGCCATGGGGACATTTATGATTCCATGGATAGTATGCTGGAAAAAATTAAAATGGTAAGTTTTACACTCTTTTACAACAATTTGAATTTTTTATTTGAGAGATATCTAAATTCTAAAGTTTAAATTGACATATTCACTAATTATAATTATTATTCATATTTCATATCCTAGGCCATACAGAGGAGGGAGAATGATCCTAAGGACACCCTTTACAAGAAGGTGGAAAAAATTGTTCATCATCAATGGAACAAGATGACCACACCTTTGCACCTCCTTGCATATGCGCTATCCCCTAGGTACTGTAGTTCTTATCAAATGCTTGTGCTTATTTTATCCACTGTTTGTGCTATTGATATTTGATAGTGTTCAATTGTCTTTTGTTATCCCCAGGTACTATAGTGCAAAGGTACTTAACCTTCCAGGTAGAGTGCCACCATTTAGAGATGCAAAGGTTGCAGATGGGTATAAGAAGGCACTAGCTAAGATATTCGAAGATCCAGAGATTGGGGCAATTGTGAGGAGTGAATTTGCTACCTTCAACTCAGGTGAGGATTTCCTCCCTATTGCCATAGCAGACCGAAGCAGGATGGGTGCCATCAAATGGTGGTACCTTCATGGGCAAGCCTTCATGTACCTCCAACCTCTTGCCATAAAGGTCCTATCCCAAGTAAGTTTGTAAAATTAAGCTTAAGGTTAACACTCTCAATTCCTTGAATTTATTATTTAATTTATTTATCTTGATTGTTGTATTGATAATTTTTAATTTCTCTTTAGGTTGCTAGCTCTTCTACAGCTGAGCGGAATTGGAGTACTTACTCCTTTATCCACTCAGTCAAATGCAACCGGTTGGCTCCAAAAAAAAAATCAGAAGACCTTGTGTTCTATCACAACAATTTGTGCTTGTTGTCACGGAAGGATCCTACGTACAAGAAGGAGCCTGAAAAGCTTTGGGATGTAGCACCCGAGACTCCTGATTTAGATATGACCATCCAGGATCTTGCTAGATCCACTTTGATTGATGTGGATGATGAGGAGGAGGATTATGAGTTAACAATCCCCTCTACTAGTACTACTAGTGGTTTGGGTTACTCTACTAATACAGATGCAGTACTTGCAGCTCATCAGTACCCTTCTGATGCGGATTTTCTTGAAAATCCATTTGATGATTAAATCAAAAACTTTTAGTCTTGACTCTTGACTCTTTTATGAGTAAATCATGTTACAAACTTTAAGTTTAATGATCTATATTTTTTTTTTTTTTTTTTTTTTGTTTTTTTAAATATATATATATGCACGAATCCTCCACGAATCATAATTGGGAAAATATAAAATCCCCGAATCCACGGATCTGATTCCGTGCCCGAATCGGATTCTTGTCATGAATCGGCAACTAAGCTGAAAACCAATCAGTATACAAGGAATTGGTAGTGGAAACAATTACAATGAACTCTTGAGTATTATGCGGCAACCAAAACAGAGGCTCACAAGTAAGTAGAATTAACATATAGAAGACGATTAATAATGAACTAACTCGGAGGCAAGAGCCTGCAACACAATGGTAAATCGTGAGCCCTTCAGGAAGGTCTTGGGTTCGAATCTACTCGAGATTACCATGTAATAATAATTAATCTTAACAATAATAATAAATGAATAATAAATAATTTAGGCTTCGGCCGATTACCTAACAAAACAATAATAATGAGCTAACTCGGCAATATGTGAAATATGCTATTAATAAGATTAAAAAATAAGTATTATGCTAGAAATGGTATGATATGTTGAAGAGACATAAATGTGGGAGAGATAAGTTCCTTTAAGAGGTGTAAATCTTTTATTTAGTAAGATATAAAAGGAAACCCAAACCTTGATCGATAAGGGAGGAGGAATTATCCAGAAAATCATTGAACATAGAACAATGGCATCATTCAAGAAGAATAACCAGCAGTTCTATAACAGCATAAGTACGTACCTATAAGCATAGAGACGCAGTCAGCGATAAACAGAAAACACACACAGAAAAATAACCCATCCCAAGGGAGATAGGAAGATGACCAGCGAAGAATTAATTGGATAAAACTAGATAGCAGTCCCAGCCAAGCAGTGAAACCGAGACCAATAACAGAGAAAGACATCCAGCAGAAAATATTATAGGGAGACAAATCAAATATAACACAGAAAGGTAACATTCAATAGGAGAACCATAGCAGAGAAAACATATATTTACCAGAGATATCAATCAGCAGCAGATGTAAATAAGACCAGTAATGACAATCATCATTGATTAGAAAAAGATCATACGGAGATCCAGAGCTAGCATTAAGCAAGGGCAAAGCAATTGGATCATCACAAAAACAATGATTATTACATCTTTGCAGGCTATATTTATAATCAGATTCATATAGAATCACAACTATATCAGAACTTCCACATCGGGTATTACCTCAGCAATCCAAAGTGGCATTCCCAGAATATTATCAATTTGGAGATATAGAATAAATACTTATATATATATATATATGTCCATCAATTGATGCATTTGTGTTATAAGACATCGTCGTCTCTTTTCTGAGTAAGTAATCAATTGAGTCTATCATCAAACATAGTGGTTGATTTACCTAGCACTTGGCATAACCATTTGTTGGCCCTCAAATTAATTCAGACTGAAATCAGTTCAGTAAACATCAACACAAAGAATAGTATCAATTTAAACAAGTAAATAGAAATAAGTCCCTTGCAATCTATAGGATACTGTAAGAACCCTGATGGCAATGACTGGAAGATGTACAAAACTGAAAATGAATGCAAAACCCCTTCCAACCTGCAATGTATTGTCTTCTAGAATCAATCCTCGGTGCTCAGATGAAGACCCTGTGCAAATACAGGAACCTCTGATAGGCTGATATGAAAATAACTGCAAACCAGCCAGCAATCTCAGTTTATAGTTTCAACACCTCAAAGATGTCCAACAATAGAGAAAATTGCAAAGTTTTTTCTTGAAACCATACTTACACTGGCCTGGGTGCCGGGGAGACATTGGGACATGGGGACAAGTTTCCGAGCAGGGGTGACAAAGAGGCCTCAATTTGGGGACAGCGAGGGGGGGGAGGAAGGAGGGGGGAATGGAAGGTGGGGTGGGGTGTATATAATATATGCTATATGCTAGTTATGAAAAGATGTACGACATTGGCAATACAATACATAAAGATGTAAAATAATAAATACTAATTTTCTAAAATTCAAATGCTTGAACATTGCATTGCAATTGAACATTGAACTATAAATATTAGAATTTTATATACTTGAATCAGCAAAGCCAAATAATAATAGTCATAGATATCAAACTTTCAAAAGTATGAGTATCTCATTGTAATGTTCCAATCGCCAAGTCTGGTGAAAATGTTCCAACAGCAATGCTGGGGGGAACACAGGAGTGGTGTATGGTGGTTAGCAGATCAGTGCGTACGGTGAAATGGGCGTACAGTCAGGAATGTGTCCATACGGTAAGGTAAGTGAGTTCGTACAGTGCTTGTCTGTACTGTAGACTCAGAGCCGTACTGTGTGTGGGTAATGTGCGGGTGGTAAGGAGTGTACGGCAGACAGAATGTTGGAGTTGTCTGTACGGAGGAATGAACAGTCCATACGGTGACAATGACTGGCCGTACGTTGCAAGTAGCTGGTCGTATGGTGTTTGGGAGGATAGGGTGAGGGTCGTATGGTGTCAGAGTGTATGGATAGGAAGTGATGGAAGCCGTATGGTGGTATTGGGGAAGGGGTGCAAGGGTGATACGGAGTAGGGTGGAAGTTACGTAGGGAATGAGGGTCGTACGGAAAACCAAGCAGCTGTACGGAAATGCCAGATGTTACATTGTGAGGAATTGATCCACAAGAATGAATGTAATTTTGTTTCAAAGACACAGGTAGATCAGACACAATATCAGAAAGTTAAACACGATAATATATGTCGAATGATGGTACTCCGATTTGCCAAATCCGAGCGAAGTATTACATGCAACAACGAAATAGGGTGAGGGTTGAATCCCACCGAAACCGCACAAGTCAAATAGGGAAGATCTTTCACTTCCGAAATGGCGAATGATCCAGAACTATACAAAGAAATAATCCAAATCACATACCTACAGACTTCCTACAAGCCGTGCTTAAATACCTGTTGAGAAACCTTTCCGTGGGTCTACAAAGATAGCGGACGACGACACAAACTATGGAAACAAAAATAAAAATGGGTCCGAGATATATTAAATCAATCGGCCCGTTACAAAAGTTTAATGTATTATTTATTTTATAACAGGAACATTACAGTCCTCCCATCCCAAAGTTCGCTTGTCCTCAAGCAAATGCAATGCCGGGTGCTGGAAAATGTGCTCGCCTTCCCATGTTGTGTCGTCCAATGGTAGGTGTCGCCAACGTACCAAGTATTCCTTCATAGTGCGGTTTCGTAGGGTCTTTTCACGTACTTCGAGGATCTCGACTGGTTCCAAAATGAGCTTTCCTTCTTCGTTGAGTGGCGGAAGGTCGGTAGCAACAGTGACGTTTTGCCCTATGGCCTTCTTCAAACAAGAAACATGGAAGACATTATGAATGCGACTTCCCTTCGGAAGTTCTAGTTCATATGCTACTTCACCAATGCGACGAACCACATGATAGGAGCCATAAAATTGTGGCTTCAATTTTTCCTTTCCTGTACCCTTTAATGAAGATTGTTGGTATTGTTGGAGCCAGAGATAGACCAGATCCCCCACTTCGAAACTTCGCTCTATTCTGTGTCTGTCGGCATACATCTTCTGTTGATTTGTGCCTGTTGTAGGTTTTCTTTCAAGCACCTCACTATGTCCTTTCCCTCCTAAAGTCGGTCCCTCGCCCTTGGTGCATGACTGTCACCCAGAACCGTGTTGATGAAAGAGAGGGTTCATACCTATACAAAGCTTTGAATGGTGCCATTCCGATGGACATGTGGTATGTGGTATTGTAGCAATATTCCCCTAGATGGATCCATTTTGTCCCTGTTCACTGTTGTGCCGAAACATAGTTCCAAAGGTAGCCTTCGAGCCATTTGTTCGTCTGTCTGCGAGTGGTAACTTGTACTTGGCGATAGTTCTATCCCTGCCATCCAAAACAGTTCTATCCAGAAGATGCTGATGAATCGTCTATCCCGATCACTGATGATGTTTTGGGGTAACCCGTGCAAACGAAAAACTTCTCTAAAGAACAGATCGGCAACTTGTGCGGCCTGAAGGTCGGAGGGGATGGCGAAGAAATGTGCATACTTTGTCAATCTATCAACCACCACGAAAATACAATCCCTTCCGTTCACCTTAGGAAGACCTGTTATGAAATCCATTGATATGTTTTTCCACTTATGTTCGAGAACTAGCAAAGGTTGTAGTAGCCTGGCAGGAAGAGTATGTTCGAACTTGTTCTGTTGGCAAACCATACATTCTCTTACATACTGCAACACGTCCCCTTTAAGTCCTTTCCATGAAAATCTCTCCCAAAGACTTTTGTAAGTTTTGAGGAAACCCGGGTGTCCAGCCAAAGGTGAGTTGTGTACTTCCTTCAAGATTTTCTACTTCAATTTGGATTCTGGCACCAAGTATATCTAGTACTTATAGTAGATGATGTCATCCACCACTCTGTACCGATCATCGTGAGTGTGGCCATCCATTATTTCACAAGAAAATGTATTTTTGAAATATTCCCCTAACAAATGTGCCTTCCAGTCAGCTAAAATCTGGTCTAGGGAGCAGATGGTGGGTTTCTGGGACAAGGCATCTGCAACCACATTGTTCTTCCCTTTCACATATTCAATGTCGAAATCAAAAGCTTGAACTTTGCTTACTCATTTTTGTTGTCGTTCATTCAAGTCTCGTTGCTCCAGAAAATATCTCAGATTGTTGTGATCCATACAGACGACAAATTTGGCACTTGTCAAATATTACCAAAACTTGGTTAGTGCATGTACGATGGCCAACATTTCTTTGTCGTAGATGGAATATAGGCGTTCTGCTGGCGTAAGCTTCCTGCTCTCATAAGTGATGGGGTGTCTATCTTACATCAATACCACTCCAATGCCTTCCCCGGATGTGTCGCACTCCAAAATGAACAATTGAGTGAAATCAGGTAGTGCAAGTACGGGACAAGTGCTCATGGCCTCTTTCAACTTATCAAAGGTGAGTTGTGCCTTTTCATTCCACTGGAATGACCCCTTCTTCGTCAGATCCATTAAAGGTGCACTGAGCTAAGAGAATCCTTTAATAAACCTCCTGTAGTAACTGCACAGTCTGAAGAATCCTCGCAAATCCGTGAGTGATTTTGGGGGAGGCCAGTCGAGGATAGCCTGAATCTTCTCCTGATGCACTTGAACTCCATATTTACTAACAACATGCCCCAAGTACAATATTTCTGTCATACCAAATTCACATTTGGACTGTTTGGCAAACAAGGACTGTTTCCCCATGATAATTAGAACTTCATTCAGATGCTTCAGGTGCTCCTCCCATGTCCTGCTATAAATAAGATCATCAAAGAATACAAATAAATACATACGCAAATTGCTTGTTGAAGATGTAGTTCATGCATGATTGAAATGTAGCAGGTGCATTGGTCAATCCGAACAGCATGACCAGAAACTCATAATGTCTGTAGTGACAATACAAAGCCGTTTTCTCCACATCTTCCCTCATGCGGATCTAATTGTATCTGGAACAGAGATCTATTTTTGAAAAATAGACCGCGCCATGCAGTTCATCCAGCGGCTCATCTATCCTTGGAATGGGATATATGTTCTTTATTGTTTTTTTGTTCAACGCGCGGTAGTCCACACACATGTGCATCGTCCCATCCTTCTTTTTGACGAAGACCATAGATGACACGAATGGGCTAGAACTGTGACGGATCCATCCTTTCTCTAGCAATTCCTAAATCATCCTTTTGATCTCATCTTTGAATTTCTTGGGATGGCAGTACGGTGTGGTTATGACTGGCTTTGCCCCTGATTCCAACTCGATAGTGTGTTCAAACCCTCGATGAGGTAGTATGCAAGAAGGAATATCCATGAAAACTTTATCATGTCTACTGAAAATATCCTGAAGTTCATCATCCTGCGAAGGTGTTTGACGCCCCTTTATAGGTTTCGCCGAGATAAGACAATGCGCAACCCACGCAACGTCATCGTGCCGAAAGATTGCCTCCATCTGATGTACAGAAACTTCCTTTGGTCCTTCATTTGCCATTCCTCGGAGGACAACCTTCTTTCCGTCAACCACAAAAGTGAAGTCCATTCGTTTGAAACTCTGAGTGTATTCATCAAGGGTCTTCATCCACTGTATGCCACGAATAACTTCCATGTCGGTCAGGTCCACTATGAAGAAGTTCTCAGTCACCGTGTGATTCGCTATTGTGATACTCAGTTGAGGAACAAGATGCATGCAAGGCAAGAAAGTCCCTCTGGCAACCTTGACCTGAAAGCTTGCATGCACCTCCGTAGGTAGACTTCTTCATTTTACCAAGGATGAGTTTATGAAATTTAGAGTAGCTCCGCTATCCAACATCACCGTAACCCTTTGTCCTTGAAGGGTACCGTATACACGAAGAACTATGCACCTTAGGCTGCCAGCGAATGCAATGGTTCCTCCGCGTTGTACCAAAGCGGCAATTCTCTCCATATGGTTTAAACTGATGTTGGTGTCATTGTGGGGTTGGTTATCTTCGGCCAGCATTTCTTCCTATTCGTCCTCATCGTCGAACACGACCTCAATGTAATGGATCTTCCCCTTTCTGAGGCATCAGTGGCCAGGCTCCTAAGGTCCCTTGCAATTGAAACACAATTTCTTCCTTTGGAGTTCTTGTCTAATAGCTTCACCCAACGACGGCTTCTTAGGCAGAGGTTTGGAGTTCCTGTCTAATAGCTTCACCCAATGACGGCTTCTTAGGCGGAGGTTTGTCCCTCAGAAACGTACACGGTTTAGGATGTGAGTAGCTTCTTGAAGAGGATGCCAATGATGATGCCATACTACATGCTTTATTGATTGCTTCCGACACGGTGGCAGGATTGAACCCCTTTACCCAACCCTTCAAAGGTTTTGTCAATCCATCCATGAAGAGCACTAACCGTCTTCTTTCGAAAATGTCCGTGAGCAAAACAAAGTCTCTAAAATTCTGCAATGAATTGATCGACCGATCCAATTTGTCTTAGTTGCGCCAAATCTTTGAAATTGAGCTTCAGATCTTTACCATCAAATCGTTCTATCAATTTCTCCATGAATTCCGCGTAAGTATTTATTTGATCATGCCCTAATGTGACGGTGTCGTGGTGCCACCATTCATGCACAACTCCCTCCAAGTGCAGCACAACAAATTTGATTGCTTCTTCTTCTAGCATGGGATTCAGCTGGAAGTAGGTATCAGCTTTCATTACCCATGCTTGTGCAAATATGGAACCGGATCCGTCAAATGGTGACAGATTTACCTTACTCAACTTTCTTCTAAGATCATCGTTAAAGTATCCTCTATTTCTGCCTCCCGAATATCTCATTCTTAGATCTGCGTAATCTTTGTAGGATATATCTTCTTCAAGGTTTGCATTCTTCCAGTCTTCTCTCATCTCTTCGAAGGTTGGTTGTCTCCCTCCATGTTGTGCCTCTGTCCGTGGTGGAAAAGTCGGCATGGAAGGTTGAGAGCATACTGGCTGAGGATTTGATTTACCCGACACCGAGTCTGCGCTATGACCATTTTGTTCTCTAGATATTTTGTTCTCCGCCAACTTCTTGAGAGTTTCTTCCATGAGTCGTTGCGTATCAGTGATCTGTGCTTGATTTCTGGCAAGTTCCCTCAGTAGAGCCACAAGTTCGGTAGCGGTCAGTTCCCGTTCGTCAACCATTCGATCAACGGAATGTGTCCTTCTCTTCCAGCTATAAACTCTCATTCACTATCCACAGGCTGGCAGGATCAAAGCACTCCGATACCACTATAATGTTTCAATGGCCAAGTCTAGTGAAAATGTTCCGATAGTAATGCTGGGGGGAATGCAGAAGTGGTGTACGATGGTTAGCAGATCAGTGCATACGGTGAAACAGGCATATGGTCAGGAATGTGTGTCCGTACAGTAAGGTAGGTGAGTCCGTATGCTACTTGTCCGTACGGTAGACTCAAAGTCGTACGATGTGTGGGTAATGTGCGGGTGGTAAGGAGTGTACGGCAGACAAAATGATGGAGCTGTCTGTACGGAGGAATGAATAGTCCGTACGGTGACAATGACTGGTCGTATGTTGCAAGTAGTTGGTCATACAATGTGTGGGAGGATAGGGTGAGGGCCGTACGGTGTCAGAGTGTAAGAATAGGACGTGATGGAAGCCGTATGGTGGTATTGGGGAAGGGGTGCAAGGGTGATACAGAGTAGGGTGGAAGTCACGTGGGGAATGAGGGTCGTACAAAAAACCAAGCAACTGTATGAAAATGCCGGATGTTACACAGTGAGGAATTGATCCACAACAATGAATGTAATTTTGTTCGCAAAGACACAAGTAGATCAGACACAATATCAGAAAATTAAACACAAATAATATATGTTGAATGACGGTGCTCCGATTTGCCAGATCTAAGTGAAGTATTACATGCAACAACAGAATAGGATGAGGGTTGAATCCCACCAAAACCGCACAAGCCAAATAGGGAAGATCTTTCACTTCTGAAATGGCGAATGATCCAGAACTCCAACAGGAATTCGCAGTACAGAGAAATAATCCAAATCGCATACCTACAGACTTCCTACAAGCCGTGCTTAAATACCCGTCTGGAAACCTTTCCGTGGGTGTACAAAGATAGCTGACGGCAACACAAACTATGGAAACAAAAATAAAAATGGGTCGAAGATATATTAAATCAATTGGCCCGTTACAAAAGTTTAATTTATTATTTATTTTATAACGGGAACATTATACTCATCAATCATCGCAAAGATGATTACATTGAGCAAGTGCAACATAATGCCAATATGATATTCAATGTTCATAAATCAAAACAAGTACAAACTACATAATCAAATTGCCAAGGGCCAAGGCCTAAAATGTAGTGAAGGAGGCCTCTAAGTATCCCTCAGGAGGTCAGCAAGCTCACATCATCGGAGCTATCAGACTCTCCAAGGTTAAGAGTTGCAAAAGGAACACCAACCAGCCCTACATCTATAGTATCCTCCTCGTCATCAATCTGTGATGGCTCCTCTGGCTCTACATCCCGTCGTGTTGCAAGGCGTTCCTTGTACACACGTGTCCTACGATAATGCATATGCAAGAGGCAAGACACTATGTTCAACCACTAGCTTCTCTTGTCTTTAAGAGGTAACCATGTTCCTCTTAACATAGTGGATAGAGCTATATGTAGACCAGTTACTCTCAGAAGCTGAAGAACTAAATACCTGACATAGCAATCAAATGACTAGTGTAAGAAAAGTTGAAAAGTAAAACCCTTAAGTTCCCTTAAAACATAAAAACTTAAAACATTTCTCAAAAACAAATTATTATTTAATAGGTTATGAAGTTGAGGAACTAGACATTTGAGACAACAAATGAATAGCTAGTGTGGCACTTGTTGATTTGGGTCCCTGACAATTCCACCACAAAATCGGATCCTTTTGTGCCATAGGTCTACCTTTATCGCAGCTCTATAACCCCTAAGAGTAGCGAATTTGGTCCATTCAAGGCGAACTTTCCAGCAGTCTAAGAATCATACATCCTATCAATGCACTTGATGAACCCTTCACCTAGAAAATTAAAAATTCAAAAATTCAAATTATCGCCAAATAGAAGATGCTAGTTATGAAAAGGTTCAAGAATAAAGATGTATAAGTTTAAAACATTATAAGACATTAAGATGATTATCATAAGTAAAATGATATGAATCGCCTCTTCATGCTGAATCAATGTGACTCTACCACACCAAGGCATGTACCACTTCGGATTTAATGCATCAGCAACTATATGTAGGGGAGTGTTTAGGTTGTCCCATTTGCATTGAAAGATAGGCCGGATGTGCTAATGGTAGAATGCTAAACTAGGATCCCTCTTTCTCACAGCTGCCCTCATCAAGCCAAGCATAGAATCAATGCACTCATATAGCTCTCCAAGGCTAGGCACATCCCCATCCCCATATCTACTGACCTAGAAAACTGGATTGATGATAGAGACTATATATTTTGTATCACTCTTTATTATCTCCTTCACCCGCCTCCCATGCTCTATCCTGGGCCCATCCCACCTATTCCACTCATTTTTCATAACCATGAGTTGTAGTGGCCTCTGCAACTCAATCATTCTCTCCAAAAGAATGAAGTAGGATGCATATCTGGTCTCAACTAATTTTAGGAACTCCTCATCCATGAAGCTCCTATGTAATGTCCCCTTTTTGGAACATTAGAAATATTGAAGTCTTATTTTTTATAATGTTAAAATTGACTATGAGAGCGTAGACTCAACTTATTAAAAGGTCAATTAATGTTATAAAGAGGGCAAAAGGTCAAGGAGGAATAAGATGAAATGCAAAAGGGAAGTTGAAGAGTCACAAGGGAATAGGACGAAAGCCAGAAGGGAGTCAAAGAGTCTTAGTTTGTGTATTAAAAAGGGGAAAGAGGCTCATTCTTAGGTATGCTTGATTTATGATTCAATTTCAGTTCTCTCTTGCGAAAGTATTTGGAAAACTTCAGCTTTCAGCCAGTATGAAGACATAGCCCCTCGTGCTGCGCAAACCCATTGTCCGGGGAGACATCAGTTCAGGTGTTCCATATGCGCTTACATGTTCTTATTCTAGTATTCCAATCTGACTGTTAGTCTGTATTTAAGATTGGATTCGTTAGTGCAGGTTATTGTATTGTTGTTGTATAATACAATAACATATTTTAAGGAGTTAGAAAGTTTGTTGATTTTTATATTAATAGTTAGTAACACATGGTTATATGCTCGAAAGTTGAATGTTATTTTGGAAAGAACTAGCTATTATCTTATGGAGAATCTTCTGGTTTATTGTCGTATCATTTACATTTGCCTACGTTTGAGTTTGAATATTATAATTAAGAAGAAGTTGATTAAACATATGTTGGATTTCCAACCGGTTTCAATTGTGCTTGCAATACATCTGCATGTGTTTAGTTCTGAATATAGTCAGAAGGGGGAAAACGAGTAAATATCCAGTTAGGGATATTTTGTCCTAAAGAGTGCATGTGAAGTGTGGTGGTTGCAAATATACATCTGCACATCTCTAACATCATTGACTACTCCCTTAATCTAATCAATCTTCCCCATGTCCCTGAGAGCATTATTCATGGCATGCACACAATATGGAGTCCGCCAAATATGCCTATATGTTGCCTCAATAAACCTCCTTGGCATTCTACACACAGGTGTTGCATCAGTCACCACTTGGACCATATTTGTGGCCCAATCTCCTATAAAGTTGTTTGAAGGATGTCAAATGGAAAATCAGCATCCTTTCCATGCCATGTATAATCAATTGTCCTAAAAAAGAATGGGTCATTTGAGCATGTAACTATGATATAAATGAGTGGACGTTTACTAATTTCTGTCTACCTACCCAGGATAATGTTACGTCTTGAGTCCTCCCAAACTACCCTCATGGTCTCAATTGTTTGCCCAATCTGGCATACTCATTATCCAAGATTGTGGTCCTCAATTTGTACTCACCTAGTGGTACAAATGATGGTCCTCCCCCTTTTGAATCTTTTGCATCATCTCTTTATAATAAGGAGATCCAACTACTAAAGTGGTACGCCATTGGGAAAAAAAAATCTACCAACAGATTCCTCTATCTCCTCTTTCATGTGTGCATTAAATAAATCTACTATGGGATTACTTTCAGTTGTCACCTTTTGTTTCTCCTTGCTCAGTTCTACTTCAGCTATAGCACTAAAAGTGAAAGAACGTCTCGAGGTTGCCATTGTAAATGATGATGCTCTCAGCTGCGATCTAGGAGGAAAAACATGGCTGCCCCTATAATCGCTACTCAAGTGACTACTGAATAGACTAAATTTGTTGCCTGTCAAATAAGGTAGTAGGCATTTCAATCCCCAAGTCATCTAGATTGCCCCAAAGCTTGCTGAATTCATTTGTACAATGCAAAGTTTTAGTGGGCTTAAAAAACTCACATGCTCCCACACCTTTTTGTGTCCAAGAGAGGAAGTGCACATTCACTCTAGTAATACTACCAAACCATTTTGTACCATATATGTTGCATTTCCACTTCCTTTTCCCACAACTTGCTTGTGTTGGAGCATCTATCCTTGTTTCAAACTGTCCAAGAGGTAATTTAGGATCATATTTACCCCTAGCCCACTTTGTCAAAAGTGTGGAGGGGCAATTAGTAGATGGTGGATCAGGGTGGCCAGTTATTTGTTGATTGAGATTTAGTTTGCTCATCCCTCTCATTGCTCTCATCATCATACTCAGGTTCATATTCTTAGCTACTAAGAGAATGAGTTTCCAATTCCATCTCATCATCACTGCTACTTGTTTCATGACTGTGGGAACCCATTTTGACATTGCATTTCACCAAATGGAAAAAAAACAATAAATACATGGTTTCAGCCTATGCCCTTCATTAAACTAACAAAATTTTAAGTCACAATTTAAGCAACAAGAATTTATAATTGAAACAACAAGAATCTACTTCAATCTACAAATGAAATTCAAATAACTATAAGAAAAAGAAATAACAAGAAATATAAAACTAAAAACAATGAAAAATTAGTGAGAAATCCTACCTTTTGCTTGAAAAATCTCTCCAACAAGGTGAAGAATCCTCCTCTTCTTGCTCTTTATCACTCATCTTTGTCTTGCAATTACTCTTTTCACTCTTACAAAGACCCTTTTCTAAACTCTTCACTCTTCTTCTTCTTGTTGCAAATAGTAGGAAACCTAAAATGAATGCAAATAAAGCCACATAGTGAATGCAAGCAATATCCCCACACAGCCTAGGGTTGAAAAAAGACCACTAGGATTTAAGTGAAATGTTTTATTTATTTATTTTAATTTCTTTTTTTTGGCTAAGAAGGGGGATGTCTGGTCATCCCTTCGAGGTTTCAAGGGACGGATCACCACCACCCTGTCCCCTCAAGAGACGTCTCCTCTGGGATGGTGCCCATTTGGTTTTGTTGTGAGACATCGGAACAACATCCACCTGTCCCCAATGCGTCCCTATCTCTAAGATGTGGTGTTTTTTGGCGAAAAATGTGTCCTTGTGTTACTCTACTTGAAACCCTTGCCAATGAGAAGAGAAATTCACTAATCATCAAATTCAATGTATGAGAAAGAGCTCTTAAGTCCCTTTTTATTCTTCCTTGTGAGAGCTCAAACACATCCCTTACCAATGTGGGTTAAAAGATATATTCCCACATATTTGCTTTTGTTTCATTTAAAGTTTTATAACTTTTGTATGCTTTTCCATTGTTTTGACTTAGGCACCCTTTAAAATAAAATTAAGTCACTCAAAAACCAAAATGATGGATCATGGCCTCATTACCCTTTTAGATGATCATTAAAGTGACTTTATTAAATAACATTGTTATAAGTTATTTAATATTATTAATCGTACTCTTTTTTAAAATTCCAAAGTTAATCATTAATTGCCACTACAAACGGGGTTTTGACTAGTCATCAGATGTCCTGCTAAATCTAGCAACCCTCTTAATTGAATTACTATAAATAGTAAGTATGTTGGTAAATAGATTTGTCACTGTGAATATATTATAAAACTGACCGTGCTCGCCCTGTGAACAATGACAACCATGCCAACAGTTGGAGAGATTGCAACCAATCACTATGAGATTACAATCTTCCTCTACGTTTGAGAGGGACAGCTCCCTCGTATGATATAAGTTTTGATTTTTCAATAAAGATGTATTTGAACTTAAAGGAAGAAAGCTACTAATGACGAATGCACCAAATGACCTCAAAGCTTTCTTTGGTTAATGTAAACTGCTAATAAGGACAATCAAGAGCTACGCTTGAAGATGATCATTAGCAAAACATTGATTCAAGATTCATGAACATTTGCACAATACTGTGAAAACATTCACTGCAAAGAGAATCAACACTTTCACGCTTCGACAATTCAAATTTTTAGAAAGAGAACTCAAAATGTGCTTTCCTTTTTTTTTTGCACCAAGAACATAAGAGGATTTTTTTATTACAAAGACAAAATCTGTAAACACTTTTTAAAAATTGTCTTATCATCAAAATTCTAACATAAGTGTTCCCTATTTCCAAAGTCCAAAAAGTCCCTTTTACAAAGCAAAACGGTCCCTTCTATAGAGATTAAGGTTAAGAACTACTCCTCTGTGGTTAATAACTACCTCCCAATTACGTGATTTTAGTGAGGTTAATTAACCTTGACAAAATTATCCAAACATGACCTGAAACTTGGACCTTACACCTTTCGAAAAGAAGATTGAATAATCAATCCTTATCAATCCCCTATTGATCTTTGAATTGTTTATTCAAATTACATCACTTTATTGATGAAGACTATCTATATTTCCACAAAGAGTTCAAGAAGATAAAACATATACGTGTCCACCAAATGCTGAGATTATGTTTCCCACCTCTATAAGTGTGCCTATATCTGTCAAATGCGCTTTTCTTTCATGAGCAATGAGGGACATTTGCAAACATTCTTATCTCAGATGCCACCTCTTTGAGAATTCTGTTAAATAATTCTTGTGCTTTCAGAGTAGTCTTTGGAGTATGCGGAGGGTCATGGACCAAGAAGATACAAGCATGCTCATCAATCCTCACATTACTTTGAATGACATCTCTATATTGAGCCTATTGTGCATTTTGGCACATCAAAAGCATGTGATCTTGGTATCATTCATTGTGTGTAGCATAATATTATCCACTAGATTTTGAAAAAGCACTCCACTTATTAGCATAAGCAACAGAGCTCGCTTGATCTCTTGATGGCCGAACATGGTCGATGCAAGACCTTCTAGCAATTTGTTAAATAAGTCCATGGTGTTTCTCATTTGTTGTATCTCATCGCGTTCTTCCATCATGAAGTGGGATGTATCATCATCCTCACCATCTTTTCTGGCTCCTCTGGAATCAAAACCTCTTTTCTTGTCATGTAACTGAACTATATTGGCAATAAATGCTAAATGGTATGAAAGATCTTGCACATTAGGAGCTTTAAGTCCACGAACTCCTTCATACCCTCTAGAAGCACTTTAGTTTTAAGGGTCTTCTCTGGAAGACTTTCCAATGCGCATCCATATATTGTTGGGAATCCACAAACTTTATCATGAATCGTTGCCATCTTTATCATTCATTATATCAAACAATTATTGTGCATTGTTATGCCTATTGCATCAACATTCAAAGATGATTTTCCAACGTTGGGAACACCGAAATTCATTCTTAAAACAGGTAGTCAATCTTCTAACGATGTGATGGGCCGCAAGCTGGAGACAAGCGTGGGTCATTGCATGTGTTCACCAAGACTTCAAGCTTTTCCAGTGAATGCCTTGAGACTGTCCTATATGGGTGGGTATTGTGTAAAACACATCGTGTACAATGTTATTCTTACATCCTCCTAGAAAATGACCAAAGTTTCCACGTGGATATGTTGCAATGTCTTGGTGGATTAATTGGGATCAAAACTTGACTAGCCACACCTCCCACCGATTTCTCCAGAACCAACACCTGCATATGAGCTTTGGGTAGAACAAAACAAGTGCAAGGTTATTCTATCAAATAATTCATGTACATGCTGCTTCCAGAGTGCCTAAGCTCTAAGTTATCAGGGGTATTTCGTCATATATTTTCCACGTACTATCCCATGCTTGCTTCTAAAATCTGCCACTCAAATATTTGCAATCTCCACATCATGTTGAATGATCCCCTGTGCTCATGGAGGTGACAGATCAAACAATGTGAATAGGAAATCATTTTCGGTGTGGCATCTATGCTCTCCCCATTTCATATTATCGTGCCATGTTATGAGATACCGATTTCTGAGGCAGCATTATTTACTATTTCGAATGCCTTTTATATGCTTCCAACTACATTCATGTCTATTACAATAACATTACAATTTGATAGCAGTTTTTAGTCGATGCCATAGTTCCCAGTGTATCGTTGATAGACAGGAAGGGTGTTGGAAAGGATGTCGTTATTGATCTACACCTTCATTACATTTTCTTGGGATACCAAATTTGGTGTAGAATATGTTACCAATCTCCTCAAACCAATGTATTTATCTTGTGGATTGGAAGGTGAGGCTTGGATCATGGCTTGGATTGGGAGGTGATGCAAGAGCATCTTGCATCACAAAATAAAATGGGGCATTATTTAAATTTTTTAAAATTAAAAAAAAACATTGTGGGGGAGGGAAAGTGACAAAACATAAGAGGAAAAAAAAAAATGGAGAAAAGAGGGAAAAGGGCATTTCATTTACCAAGGTACATAGGTGGCATTATTTCATGTATTTAATGTTTGCTGCCAAGCTAGCTTGTGGCTTGAGGATTTATTTAATGTAAGGGTTTATTTAATTTGTAACTTGCTAGGCTAACTTGTGGCTTAGTAGGGTATAAATAGAGGGTCTTGTGGAATCTAGAATCAATATTCATACAGCATGGAGAAGAAGAGTAGTTGAGAGGAACAAAGTTTGTTAACAAAGCTAGAAGCTACGGCTTAGGAAACAAGGAGGTTGATTGGTGGTTTGCAAGCACAAGTTTAGATTCCTCTTGGGGTTTCTACCAAATTGTGGATCTAAGCTAGCTAGGGTTTAGATCTTGCGAGATCTTGCAAAGTTGTTGTATTTGCTTATGTATTTGGCCGTAACCCAGAAGGCCTTACAGCTGGGCATGTTGGATGTAAATCTTATTATTATATTATGAGAATTGGCATTATTTTGGATCTAAATCTTTGTGTTATTGTTATTCTTCTATTGTGTGGTTATTTGTTGGGGGCTAGGACATCTCCTTTGGGGATTCTCCTGCCTTCTACTAAATTAAGTGGTTTCAAAGCTAGTTTTCCTAAGGGCATAGATAGATCACCGAAGTTGAGGCAGTTTGCACCAGGACCTGGGGTGGAGATTATGAGAGCGAGGTTGGATCTAGTTCATCTTGTGGATTTGTTGCAAAGCATTTGCAAAGATCTTGGAAGATGCCTCCAAGAATATTGGACCCTAGGATGATTGCAAATCTTCGTGACGTAGTGGAGATGAAGATTTCAGAAAGGTTTTCTCAGTTGGAAGCTAGTGTAACTAATCCAGTTAAGGCAGGGATAATTGAGTTTCGTAGATATTTCTAGAGCTAGAGTCTACCAATCCGAAAGAGAGTGATCTAGCCGATTAAGAAGATTGCGCAAAGGAGAAGACACTTTGTTGTTAAGGAAGAGGTAAAGGATGACTTCACTAAAGCTGAAGAAGATATTTGTTTTCATGATCAATGAGATGGATCTAACATGACAATTGCAGAGCATCTTATTGTGGATGATGAGATTGCTGATTATAAGAATTCACATATGGATGTTTCTACTGATGTGGAATTGGATATTGTTGGCGTGAATTCACTAGTTGCTGATGTGGTTGAGGATTTACATGATATTGCGGGTATATATGTTCCTGATCTTCCTGTGGTTGACATGACTAAGGATTTACATGTTGCTCTTATTGTGGATTTGACCTTAAATGTTGCAGAGTTGGTTTTGGATGTTGCTAACATGGATTTCATGCTTGAGGATATTGTTGTTGGTGGTTGTGATCAGTTGTAGAGATTGTTGGTGAAACTGTTAGCCGACTGGCTGGTTCCGGCAAGGTTTCTATAGCCGACGGTCCGGCGGTGTTTTTTAGCCGACGGTCCGGCGGTAAATAATTGTAACGGATAAAATATTTGCGGCCGACGGACTCCTTCGGGAAGGTTCGGCGGTAGTATTTATATCCCGTCTGGGATCATTGTAAATCATCATTCACTTACTATTGCGAATATTATGCTACTGTTCTGCTATTACTTTCTGTATGCGTTCATTTACTTTACCTTTACGGTAAACATTTGGCGCCGTTGCCTTATGAATCTGGAAGGTGGGAGGAATGAAGATTAATGCCAAATCAGCTTAACAAGGATCGGAATAAGGCAAAGTGAAAAGATGGAATCCGTATTGCGCAAGAGAATTTAATTCTGGCACAACAAGCCGAACGCCGACGACGATTTCAGAAGATTGCCGACGGAAACCGAAGTGCGGAGGAATTGTTGGAGGAGACTCGGCAGCGGGTGGAATTGGTGGAAGAAGCACGGGAGGAGTTCTTGAATTTGTGTTCGCCGAGGGAAGAAAATTCAGATGGAAGAGCATCAACTCGCACGGTTCGCAGTGCTGACGGAGCACGAGCGTGGAGTGACCTCTTCGTCCAGGATAGACTTCCGCGGGAAACAATTTCAGAGGATCCTCCACCTTTACCAAGGGTTGCAGCTGTCGACACTTCTGGTGCGGAAGTGCAGGTCGCCGGTACGGAAGTGCAGGAGTTCAGACCACCGGTGCGGAAGTGCAGACGGTCGGTGCGGGAGTTCAGACCGCCGGTGCGGGAGTGCAGACCGTCGGTGTGGGAGATCAGACCGCCGGTGTGGGAGTGCCGACCGTCAGTGTGGGAGTGCCGACCGCCGCTGTAGGAGTGCAGACCTCCGGAGTGACAGTGCAAACCTCCGGTGTTGTGATGGCAGGACCCAAAGAAAAGTTGCTGAAATTTGAAGGCGATGGTACAGCCGACCCCATCCGACATTGTAAGACATGTGAGACGATCTGGCGAGCAAACGGAATCACCGAAGCCGACAAATGGGCCAGGCAATTTCCGGCAACCCTACGGGGTGTCGCAATTGATTGGTTTTCGGATATGGATCCGCAAAAGCTAGATACCTGGGATAAGATTAAAAAGGAGTTCTTGGCGGAATTTAAACTCTTGCGGGATGATAATGAAATTGTCACGAAAATTTTCAATACCAAGCAAGGGAAGCACGAAACTGTCCGCGTCTATGCCAGGAGATTAAAAGATTTAATAAACAAAATGGAAAGCAAGCCGGCGGACGGATTGCAGAAAAGGTGGTTTGTGGACGGCCTACGCTCGCAGTTGCGGAGAAAAATGAAAATCGTGCCACCGTCATCATATGTGGATGCTTATAACAGAGCACTGGACCTTGAAAGTGCGAACAAGACAAAGAAGAAGAAAACTAGCTCCTCTGACTTTGATAATGATGAATCTGATAAAGATGATAGCAGCGACGACAAAGGTAGTAGCAAAAAGGTTCGTGCCTTACAAAAGGATATGGTTCGAATGATGGAGGAGTTTAAAAATATGCAGAAGGAGCCAAAAAGTAGTGAACTGTGGTGCACGGAATGTAAGACCGACGGTAATACTAAGGGATCATGTCCGAAGAACCAATTCTGTGACATCTGTCAGATCATGGACCATTCGACAAAGGACTGTCCCTTTAACATGAAAACAAGAGGATTTTCACAGGTGCTTCTCACACAGGAGGCTTCCCCGTCAGGGGGTAACGGAAACACCAACGCAGGCGCTACATCTGGAGGATACAGAAATAATCGACGTGGACAGAATAACAACAACAATAACAACACCAATACGAGCAGAAGCCAGATTCAGTATGATGCAAACGGACGACCAATTATTCAGTGCCGAGCATGTAACTTGTGGGGGCATTTTGCGCGAGAATGTCCAACAGCAAATACACCTCACCTATTGTGCCGATGGTGCGGACCCGGCGATCACGATGACTCAAAATGCCCAAAATCCGGAGTGAACTTAATCACGGTTGGAACCAATGAAGAAGAAGTTCTGGCCATTACGCGGCAACAAGCAAAAGGATATCCGGACCCCGCCGAAGAAAAAAAAGAAGTTTGCGGCAGCACGGGTAGAGGTTGGCAAAGTATCTCAAGCAGTAACACCTCCGACCACTGCCGCCACCTCAGCAAGGAATTCCACCGAACAAAACATAATACGCCAAATTTTGCAAACAGAGGTGCAAGTAAAGATAAGTGATTTGCTTCTCACCATGCCCCAACTTCGATCTGCTTTTTCAAATATGACAGGGGAAGCAAGCCTTGAGAAGGAAAAGCCACCAGGAGAACCAAGTCGACGGAAAGAAAAGGAAATTGTTACGGGAGGAGAAGACCAGATGTTGTTGGCACTGACATTAGGACGGCACCCTGCAGTTGTCGAAATGGGGATACTTGGACATGTTCTCACGGACACCATAGTGGACGGAGGGTCCGGCGTGAATGTATTGCCAGAAGAAACTTGGAGGAAACTTGGACAGCCAACATTATGGCCTCCAAGTTTTCAGCTACTAACCGCTGATCAACATGGTATTAAACCACTGGGTATTCTCATGGCATAGCCGGTAACCATTGGCACCCAGCTGTTTCTGATGGATTTCGTGGTGATTCCATTGAAAAAGAAAGGTTATGACGCCATCCTAGGCCGCGGTTGGCTTATAGAAGCAAGAGCCCGACACGACTAGAAGAACACTTTATCCCTTGAAAGTAAAGGCCGTCGATTCGTCATCGATCTGCATACCCAAATGGTAGGGGAAGAGGCCTTGTCATCTGATTCTGAGGGCGAGGAGGACGGAGGGAGACGACGGATGGAACCAGATCAAGAGGGCGTCCTCCGATTGGACGGGGGAATAACGGATGACGACTTGGATTCCGTCAACGGTTTATACCACTGGCAACTGGAGGACTATGAATTATTTCCGAGTTGCAATGTTCTGTCAATTGAGAACGAATATTCGAAGGAGTTTACTGAAGTTAAGGAGGGGGAGGCACCATTGCATGTTGCACCCACTCATGCATTCGGTGAAGGAGAGCCGATCAAGTATAATGAAGCTACACTGCAAACGATGAATCTAGGGGACGAGGCAGAACCGAAGAACATCCTAGTGGGAGATAATTGGGATCCAGTACTCAAAGCCGCGGCATTTAAGATATTTATGGACTACAAGGATGTGTTTGCATGGACATTCAAGGACCTCAAAGGAGTACCGCCGGAATTATGTGTGCACCGCATTCCGCTGATGGATGGAGCTGTCCCTATACGGAAGCGACCCTACAGGATGAATAAGAACTATGCCGCACACGTTACGGAGGAAATCAACCGGATGCTGCACGCTAGCATTATCTTCAAAGTACAGACCAGCGAATGGGTGTCACCAATAGTCATTTCCTTAAAGAAGGATACTATTCAGATTCGGATATGCGTTGATTTCAGATGCCTGAATGCAGTAACAATCAAAGATCCTTTTCCAATTCCATTCACAGATAGCATTCTGGAGGAGGTTGCAGGACATGAAATATACTCGTTCATGGACGGGTTTTCCGGATATAATCAGATTTCTATAGCAGAGGAAAATAAGTTGAAGACGACGTTTGTTGTTGAAGATGGGGTCTACGCGTACAATCGGATGCCTTTTGGGTTGTGTAATGCACCGGCCACATTCCAACGGATTGTGCTACATATCTTCGACAAGATGTCTGTGGGAAATTTCAAGGCCTTCTTGGATGATTGGTCAATATTCAGCGCAGAAGACGGACACCTGGCAGCACTTGGTGAATGTATGGAGAGATGTCGCAGAACCCGGCTAGCATTGAACCCTAAGAAGTGCCGATTCATGGTTCCACATGGCAGACTGCTCGGACACATTGTCTGTAAGGAAGGATTAAAGACGGATCCCGACAAAGTGAGTCATTCTAGAAATGCAGCCATCCACTAATGTCACGGAGGTAAAATCTTTTCTCAGACACATTGGTTATTACCGGAGATTTATTAAAAACTTTGCCAAGGTGTCCCAGTCGTTAGATAAGCTAACATGCAAGGAAGAAGCATTTAGATGGGAAAAAGAGTAGGATGAGGCATTTGAAGGGCTAAAGGTACGACTGGCTACGGCACCCATCCTGGCATATCCGGATTGGAATAAAGAATTTCATGTTCATGTGGATGCCTCTAATTATGCGATCGGCGCAACCCTGGCACAGACTGGTAATCACGGATTGGATCATCCAATATACTTTGCCAGCCGGTTGTTATCAAAGGCCGAGCAAAACTACAGCACGACTGAAAGAGAAGCTTTGGGAATGGTTTATGCCGTACAAAAATTCCGCCATTATTTGCTTGCTACACCGTTTGTGTTTTATGTTGATCACTAGGCCCTGTTGTACCTGATTAACAAACCCGTCATCCAAGGGAGGATCAGCCGATGGTTGCTACTGTTGCAAGAATTTACTTTCAAAATCATTGTCCGGCCAGGAAAGAAACACGTCAGTGCCGACCACCTGTCACGGATCAAAACGGGGGAACCAGCGGATGGTGTGAATGACGACTTTCCTGACGCACAGCTGTTTCAGATTGGGATACTGCCGGAATGGTACAAGAGTATTGGTGAATACTTATCAACAGGACAATTTCCCACAAGGATGTCACCAAACGATAGACGCAAATTGATAATCAGGAGTCGTACATTTCAATTAATCAATGGGTTGCTCTACAAAATGGGGCCGGATCACATTCTTCGACGATGTGTGCTGGAAGAAGAGATACCGCAGGTGTTAAAAGAAGCCCATGAGGGTCTCGCAGGAGGCCACATGGGGCCTGACACCACTGCACAGAAGATATTGCTTGCAGGACTTTGGTGGCCAATGGTGTACAATGATGCACGAGAATGGGTCGTTGGATGTGACACTTGCCAGCGGACTGGGAAACCGCTGAAGAGAGATTTCATGCCACTTCAACCCTCTCATGCGCAGGAACTTTTTGAGCGATGGGGACTAGATTTCGTTGGACCACTGAGGGTGAGCACGACTCGACGGTGTCGCTACATCATTGTTGCAACGGAGTACCTGACCAAGTGGGTGGAGGCCCGTGCGTTACCGAATAACTCGGCCGTCAGTACCGCGAAGTTTATTTATGAACAAATCATCACAAGGTATGGAATTCCATTACAATTAACAAGTGATAGGGGAGGTCATTTCGTTAATCATGTTATTCGACTGCTCACTACTCAGTTCAAGATTTATCATTCACTGTCAAGTCCGTACTATCCAAGAGCAAACGGGCAGGCAGAAGCCACCAATAAAATTTTGGTATCCATCATCTACAAATCCTGCGCGGTGGAAGGAGATTTATTAAAAACATTGGTTCTATTTCATTTCTGTTACTTTCTGTATGCGTTCATTTACTTTACCTGTACGGTAAACATTTGGCGCCGTTGCCTTATGAATCTGGAAGGTGGGAGGAATGAAGATTAATACCAAATCAGTTTAACAAGGATCGGAATAAGGCGAAGGGAAAAGATGGAATTCGTATTGCGCAAGAGAATTTGATTCTGACACAGCAAGCCGAACGCCGACGAAGATTCCAGAAGATTGCTGACGGAAACCGAAGTGCGGAGGAGTTGTTGAAGGAGACTCGGCAGCGAGTAGAATTGGTGGAAGAAACACGGGAGGAGTTCTTGAATTTGTGTTCGCCAAGGGAAGAAAATTCAGACGGAAGAGCATCAACTCGCACGGCTCGCGGTGCCGACGAAGCACGAGCGTGGAGTGACCTCTTCGTCCAGGATAGACTTCCGCGGGAAACAAATTCGGAGGATCCTCCGTCTTCACCAAGGGTTGCAATTGTTGACACCTCCGGTGTGGGAGTGCAGACTGCCGGTGTGGGAGTGCCGACTGCCGGTGTGGGAGTGCAGACCACCGGTGTGGGAGTTCAACCTGCCGGTGTGGGAGTGCCAACCACTATAGGAGTGCAGACCTCCAGAGTTATGGCAGGACCCAAAGAAAAATTACCGAAATTTGAAGGCGATGGTACAGTCGACCCCCTTCGACATTGTAAGACATGTGAGACGATCTGGCGGGCAAATGGAATCACAGATGCCGACGAATGGGCCAGGCAATTTCCGGCAACCCTACGGGGTGTCGCGATTGATTGGTTTTCGGATATGGATCCGCAGAAGCTGGATACATGGGATAACATTAAAAAGGAGTTTTTGGCGGAATTTAAACTCTTACGGGATGATAATGAAATCGTAGCGGAAATTTTCAATACCAAGCAAGGGAAGCACGAAACTGTCCGTGTCTACGCCAGGAGATTGAAAGACTTAATAAACAAAATGGAAAGCAAGCCAGCGGAAGGATTGCAGAAAAGGTGGTTTGTGGACGGCCTACGCTCGAAGTTGCGGAGGAAAATGAAAATTGTGCCACCGTCATCATATGTGGACGCGTATAACAGAGCACTGGACCTTGAAAGTGAGCAGAAGACAAAGAAGAAGAAAACTAGCTCCTCTGATTTTGATGACGACGAGCCTGCCGGAGATGATAGTAGCGACGACGAAGGCAGCAAGAAGAAGGTTCGTGCCCTACAGAAGGATATGGTTCGCATGATGAAGAAATTTAAAAACATGCAGAAGGAGCCCAAAGGCAGTGAGCTGTGGTTCACAGAGTGTAAGACAGATGGGCATACTAAAGGATCGTGTCCAAAGAACCAATTCTGTGACATTTGTCAGATCATGGGCCATTCGACAAAGGAGTGCCCCTTTAACATGAAGACAAGAGGACCTCCGCAGGTGTTTCTCACACAGGAGGCTTCCCCGTCGGGTAGTAGCGGAAACACGAATACCGCCAGTGCTACATCTGGAGGATACAGGAATAATAGCAGAGGGCAAAATGACAACAATGCAACCAATAACAATAATGGAAGCCGAAGTCGAACCTAGTATGATGCAAACGGACGGTCGATCGTTCAATGCCAAGCATGTAATTTGTGGGGTCATTTTGCACGGGATTGTACAGCGGCAAACACACCGAAATTATTATGCAGATGGTGCGGACCCGACGATCACGAAGATTCCAAGTGTCCAAAGGCTGGAGTAAACTTGATCACTGTTGGCACGGATATAGAGGAGGTTCTGGCAATTACACGGAGGCAAACAGAGGAAAAGAGAAAAGTGGGGGAAGCGCAGGCGGAAATTGCAAAGGCATCGTCGGCGGAGACATCTCAGTTGAAGGATATTACCGGCACCTTGGCAAGGAACTTTGCAGAACAAAACATTGTACGACAGATCCTACAAACGGAGATACCGGTCAAGATAAGTGACCTCCTTCTCACAATGCCCCAGTTACGGACGGCCATTCTGAATCATACATCGTTTTCGAAAGCAACTGAGGACACAGGAAGGGATAGTAGGGAAGCGACGGCAACAGACCCAATGCTGCTGGCACTCACCTCCGGACGGCATCCAGCGGTCGTCAAGATGGGGATTTTGGGAAATGTTTTGACAGAGACAATTGTTGACGGAGGGTCCGGCGTGAATGTGTTGCCGGAGGATACTTGGAAGAAGTTGGGAAAGTCGACGCTGTGGCCACCTGCATTTCAGTTGCTCACGGCAGACCAACATGGAATCAAACCGTTGGGAATTCTGAAAGCGCAACCGGTAACAATTGGTACGCAACCATTTTTATTGGATTTTGTGGTCATTCCATTAAAAAGAAAAGGGTATGATGCTATTCTGGGACGGGATTGGTTGGTGCAAGCAAAAGTACAACATGATTGGAAACGCAATACCCTATCAATGGAGCGCGGAGGCAAAAGATTCATAATTGACCTGCATACACAAATGGTTGGCGAGGAGGCAGCATTGTCAGATTCTGACAGTGAAGGCGAAAGTGATGACGAAGGACAGAGGAGAATGGAACCGGATGAAGGAGTATTGAGACTTGACGGAGGATCGAATGACGACGACCTGGACTCGGTTAATGGCCTTTACCACTGGCAGATAGAAGACTACGAACTCTTTCCGAGTTGCAATATGCTAAGGGTCGACGAAGATGAGAAAAAGGAGGAAAAGGAATGTCCGGAGGAATGCAGGGAAGTGGAAGAAAGAAAAGTTGCTATGGCTAAAGCTGAGGGGAAGAACATACAGTCTGAACACAGAAAAACGAAAAATTCCACTGTCCGGTACATGGTGAATGGACCGCGCGGAAAGAAAAGGTTACACCGCAGCGTAAGATTAGTGGAAGGGCACCGACAGCAAAGAAATAATCCAGTTGCACGATGACCACAGGCACAGTGGGCGATGGGGGTGGCACAGAACAAACGTAAGGTGTACGACGGTCAGAATGAAATCAAAGTGGAAAAGTTTAGGGGCAGATGGGTTGGACCATATCAGATTCGGAAGGTCGGCGACAATGGAGCGATCAGATTATCAACTTTGGACGGGCAAAAAGTACCTCCGGCAGTCAACAGATCCAAATTTAAAATATATGGGGCCGGGAAGACTTCGTCGCTGTCACAAGATGGCCAGCTGACTCCGTCGTCGTTGCAGAATGGCGACGCCGGGAGACAAAACGGAGGTACCTTTGTTATTTGATTTCTTTTACGAAAGAAATTTTTTTTAAAAAAAATTGAAAAAAAAAAAAAAGGAAGCCGCGGACAGATAGGCCCCGCGGGCAACAGCTGCTGGAGGCCCCGCGGGCAACAACTGTTGGAGGACCCCGCGGCCGACGAAAGAAAGGCCCCGCGGGCAAGCATACCCGCGGGCGTCGAAGTTGGAGGCCCCGCGGGCAACAGCTGTCCGCGGCCAGCGAAGTTGAAAGTTTCGTGGGTCCGTGGGCAAGAGACCCCCGCGAAGTGTGAAGCCTCGAGGCATAATGATTGCTTTGACAGAGAACGAAGGTTCCGGCAGGAAAAGTAAGAGCCCCCACGGAGATAATATTGCTCTGACGGAGAAAGGAAAAAAGCTCCCGCGGGCGTAATCTTTTATAGAATCCTCGCCCAGTTAGCCGCCAGCGAAAGAATGGGCCGCGGGTAGAAAAAGTAAGGCCGCGGGTGACGCAGAGTTAGAGGTTCAGTACTATTAAAAAAAAAAAATGTCGACAAAATCAAGTTGTTCAGAATGAGTGACAGATGATGCCAAAGGGAAGGGGACGCATCTGTGGTTGCCAGAAAGAGTGCAGAATCGGCAGATAATGACAGAAATGGTGTGATCCGTGCATTTCTGTGTGGGTTGCGAAGTGTTATTTTGGTCTTGGCGGCGAGGGGCGCTGCCCCTCGACCCCCAGTCGTGGCGGATATCAGTCGTGGGAGTCTGACCAATTGAGAAGAGTTGAAGTTGCTGCAGGCATGGACTCTCTGTGTACCAGAGGCAGTGGGAGCAGGTTTTGGCTGTGAGGCTGTCTTGGTGGATACGTAGAGAGCTCGAGAGGAGCTGATCATCCGGTTGGAGGCAGTGCAGCGACACTTGGCTTAGGGTACCGAGGAATTGAAAACAGAGAAAGCAGCACAGGTGGCTATCAAGGTCAACTTGAGGAGACAGTATTGTGTTAGCAGAGGCTACAGATGTAACGGGATGAATGTGGAAGTGATATGACAGAAGCAGATTTCTCTTGTTGTAGTCACTCTATTAATGTATTTTGTTTGTTAATTTGTCTCAGATATTTTGTCAGTCGTCAGGAGATGACTTTTCTTTTTGGGGGGGATGGTGTTAGCCGACTGGATGGTTCCGGCAGTATTTTGTATTCTGTAGCCGACGGTCCGGCGATGTTTCTGTAGCCGACGGTCCGGCGGTGTTTCTGTAGCCGACAGTCCGGCGATGTTTTTGTAGCCGACGGTCCGGCGGTGTTTCGGTATTCCGTAGCCGACGGTCCAGCGGTAAATAGTTTGTAAGGGATAGAATAATTGTGGCCGACGGACTCCTTCGGGAAGGTTCGGCAGTAGTATTTATATCCCGTCCGGGATCATTGTAAATCATCATTCACTTACTATTGCAAATATTATGCTACTATTCTGCTGTTCGTGTTCTATTGTTTGTATGCATTCATTTCCTTTACCTATACGATAAACATTTGGTGTCGTTGCCTTATGAATCTGGAAGGTGGGAGGAATGAAGATTAATGCCAAATCAGCTTAACAAGGATCGGAATAAGGCGAAGGGAAAAGATGGAATTCGTATTGCGCAAGAGAATTTGATTCTGGCATAGCAAGCCGAATGCCGACGGAGATTCCAGAAGATTGCTGACGGAAACCGAAGTGCGGAGGAGTTGTTGAAGGAGACTCGGCAGTGGGTAGAATTGGTGGAAGAAACACGGGAGGAGTTCTTGAATTTGTGTTCGCCGAGGGAAGAAAATTCAGACGGAAGAGCATCAACTCGCACGGCTCGCGGTGCCGACGGAGCACAAGCGTGGAGTGACCTCTTCGTCCAGGATAGACTTCCGCGGGAAACAAATTCGGAGGATCCTCCGTCTTCACCAAGGGTTGCAGCTGTTGACACCTCCGGTGTGGGAGTGCAAACTGCCGGTGTGGGAGTGCCGACTGCCGGTGTGGGAGTGCAGACCACCGGTGTGGGAGTTCAGCCTGCCGGTGTGGGAGTGCCGACCACTGTAGGAGTGCAGACCTCCAGAGTTATGGCAGGACCCAAAGAAAAATTACCGAAATTTGAAGGCGACGGTACAGTCGACCCCCTCCGACATTGTAAGACTGGAGGAGAAACGGTTGTTGGCACAGTGGGCAACAAAAGTGGCACAGAACAGATGCAAACTCTGGCATGACAAGCATTTGAGACATAGCAGATTCCAGACAGGACAGTTAGTACTGAAGTATGATGGCCGTAACGAAATCAAGCCGAGCAAATTCAAAGTGCGATGGATTGGACCATATCAGATCCGAGAAATTGGCGACACGGGGACAATGAAATTGGCAACCTTGGACGGACAGGAGATAACTCAGCCAATTAACGAATCCAAGTTGAAACCATATCGTGTAAGGAAGTACTCGCCGGCGTTGAATTCTTCCTTGTCGTCAGTATAGCATTCCCTGGTGATGACGTCACTCAGAGGTACTGCTGTTGATTAATGTATTCCATTTGTCAAAAAAAAAAAAAAAAATTCGTTCCACGGCCTGAGAGTCCCGCAGACCCCGTGGACTAGAAGTCCCGCAGGAAGGAAGGCCCGCGGACTGAAAGTCCCGCGGGCGACTGCCTGCCCGCGGGCACTTAAAGCCCCACGGGTCCGCGGGCGAAAGACTTCCGCGGAAGTTGCCGTCGCCTGAGAGAAACACTTTCCGCGGCGTTGGTGATGGGAGAACATTTCGATATTAAAAACCTTTGCTCCTACATCGGATGGTATTGACAGAGCTACATGCCGTGAGAAGTCGTGCGGGCATCGTTGTTTTACATACACATTTCGATTTGCCTAGAATCAATATTGCGTTACCAAGATCAGTTCTTCCATCTGTAGACAGGCAGTGATCCTCGTCAATTTCAGAAGTCGCCAATTGCTTCCATGTTCAAGAAGACTCAAGTGAAGGGCAATGAGGTTAACCGTCTGCTGGTGACCATAAATGTATTGGGCAGTGCTGGCCCCTTGAGGTTCTGGCGAGTTATGATGATCCAGTGCAGAAATTAATAGAAACCGCCCTCAAATCCTATGCTCGCGAGGGCCGTTTGCCCGTTTTTTTGGCATAACGTCAAGCAGTTCGAGCTACATTGTGCTAACAGCGACTATGGTCAAGCTTTGGAACCATGCCAAATGATTGGAGCTTTGGGAACAAGGAATTTTCTGCTATGCAAGAAAAATGAGTCTAAAACTCAGCAAGAAGAGGAGAAAGTTACCAGCAGATCTCATCGTTGCCAGTAAGTAATAACTTCAAAGTTTCTGAGACGGATATTGAGGCCTCAGAGGACTGCGGCCGCAGCAGAAACTTCAACGCCGCGGATAGAAAAGAGAATCGCCGCGGGAGAAAACTTCAACCTCCGCCGTCAGTCAGAGTGTTTCCGCGGGAAATTTAAGAAGCCGGCAATAGGAAGAATAAATCATTTTTGGCATGGAGTCAGCCGGCAAGCGGAAGCTGTGGAAGAGTCAGTTGGCAAATATGGAGAAGACTTCAAGAGTTTTGGCATCGGGAATTCGAGTTGCAGGCCCCTCCGGTTCCAGTAGCAAGAAACAGAAGACCAAGGAAGAACTCACTTATCTCACCATCCAGTTTGAGAGTCTTAGTGGAAGCGAATGCCGGAAGTGGTGGCAGGAGACCCCGGAGGCAGACCAAATTAAACAGATTTTGATGCGGGCACAGGTACATTGGGCTATTCAGCTTCCCATCTTTTCCATTCGGATGTTTGAATCAGTATTGCGCACCATGATAGAAACATATAGTGTCCAGAGCAGAACAAGTACATTCTTGTACAAAAAGCAACGGATGACGGTGTCCTTTAAACCAAGAGATTTCACTAGGGTCTGCGGCATTCCTGGCCCCGGCGGGAAGAAAGTGGAAATAAAGAATCATAAACTGTCGCAGGAACGGAAGGAGCATTGGATAGCCCTAGTATGCAGGGACCTTACACCCATGGAGAAGGAGGCAGTAGTTCAGGGGACAAAGTGCAGAGGGCTTCGCAGGGACTTTATTCGAGAGGGCCATTGGCGTTGTATCATGAACGTCATCAAGAGCAGGTTGACAAGTGCCACTCGAGCTTCAGATATCGCACTGCCACAGATTGTGTTTATGAATGGTATCATGTAGGGAGTGGTCTATGATTGGGCCTCAGTGCTTGCCGACAGAATGGAAGAATTCATGACGCTTCAGCACCGAACATTTTTTATGCCGCACCATGCCATCGGGTTGTTTTTAGAGGCAGCAGCTAATTAGATCCCTATGGATGGCTTTGAGGCTCCTCCACGGGGCAAGTTGGCAGACGGGGAGCCTCCCATATTCTACTGGCGACACCTGGATACAGGAGGGTCAGCTGCTGGACACAGGAAAGTACTCCGCGAATTGGCCCTTTCCGGAGAAACAGATAGCGGGCGGGAGGGCACTTCAATGAGTGACGGGACTGAATCTGGGGAAGAAGAGGAGAGCACATCGGCTGAAGTTGACGGAGAGACAGCAGGTGGTGGGCCTACATTCTTTACCCCGCCTCAGCTGTCAACCTCAGCGCACTTGACTACCTCTTCGACGGTCATTCCGGCCTTTGGTCAGCGCCATGCCCCAGTTCTTATGACTCCTCCAGCGGAGGCAGATGTCCCACAGACAGTGGCTGAGGTGGTTCCGCACACAGTACCGGATACCGTTCCACAGATAGTTGCCAAGCCACTGCCGACGGCTGTAGCAAAAGTGGTTCCAGCTGCACCAACGAATGTCACTGTCGCAGAGCCACCACTACCACAGTCTGAGCCGCAGGTTCGGTTGGAGGTCATTGATTTTGACGCAGTGGTCACCGTTTCATCATCCTTTTTAGCAGAGGCCGAGTCAGCCCAGCCAGTACAGAAGATGAATATGGAGCTTGCGCGGGTCGAACAACCGGAGGTGATGGATAGAGCTAGTGAGTTTCTGAGGCAGCAATTCCGACTCACTCCGGCGAAGCGGGGTCCCTCCATTCAATCTCCTGGGCATTTCGAAACATGGCCAGCGGAACCCCAGCCTCAGCCTCAGGAGGAGGGAATGCCACATGCCGTGGTTGCGCCAACAACACAGACGGCAGCACCGGATGTGGGCATGGATCCCACTAACGAGGGGGGACACAGTGATGCTGAATGGTCATTGGAGGCTTTCGCCAAGGAGGACTATGGGTCAGATGAAGACAGGTGTCGGGATTACCTCAGGACTATGAAATCTGCATTAAAGAAGGGCCACGATGTGGCAATTCAGGCCCTGACTCGGCGGAGGGAATGGCACTTGATCAGAGCATATATCCGTGGGATTTGTCCTCGGCGATTCGAGACTTGCTTTATAGATAGGGGCTGGCCGGCAACGGAGACAGAGGAGATGCTGGTAGATTGGGCCACGGAGCCGGAATTGGGACCCATTGACACTCCTATGATGAAGCTGGCGCATGAGATTGTGGGACTATACAAAGATGTTTACTACAGTCGTCAGCGTGTGGAGGTGAACAGAGTCGCAGCAGAGCAGTCATTGGCAGCTGAAATTGAGGCTAGACAGAAACTAGCCACCGACTTGACCGCCCAGCAGGCAGCATGGGCCACAGAGCGGACAGCACTACTGGCAGATTTGGCAGCCGCGGTGCAGGGGAAGGACTTGGCTAAGCAAAGTATGGAGGCAGCGGTTCGAGATAAGGATGCAGCTGAGTATGAGATGCAGTTAGCCAGGACGCAGGCCATGGACGCGGCACTTCTTCTAAAGGAGGTCGTCGAAGTGAACTCTCAGATCCAGACAGATCTCCGTATCAGGACAGAGCAGGTGTATGAGTTACGTCGCCAGCAGCACACTTCTGGGACGCCCCCTTCTCTCTAGTTCTTTCTGTAGTATGTAAGTTGTCTCCTAATTTTGTGAGTCGTCAGGAGACGACTGTTTTTTTTGGGGGGGATGGTGTTAGCCGACTGGCTGGTTCCGGCAAGGTTTCTGTAGCCGACGGTCCGGCGGTGTTTTGTAGCCGACGGTCCGGCGGTAAATAATTGTAACGGATAAAATATTTGCGGCCGACGGACTCCTTCGGGAAGGTTCGGCGGTAGTATTTATATCCCGTCTGGGATCATTGTAAATCATCATTCACTTACTATTGCGAATATTATGCTACTGTTCTGCTGTTACTTTCTGTATGCGTTCATTTACTTTACCTGTACGGTGAACAGAAACATTATGTTCAATTTGTTCCTAGGAGTGAGCTTGCTGATTGGGTTGCTGAGATTCATTCAATTATGGTGTTTGAGTGGATGAAGCATAAATGGTTGATTTTCAGATTTGTTCTTCTATCTGGGATGGATTGGAAACCTTTGGTAAAGATAAAGTTGTGTGCCGATATTTCTTTTGGCATCAAAGTATAGGACATACTTTTCTATCTACCTAGGGAGTCTGATGTGGGAGCATCTTGCATCATAAAATAAAATGGGGCATTATTTAAATTTAAAATGTGGACAGAGAAAGTGACGAAAATTAGAGGAAAAAAAATAAAAATAAAAATAGACAAAAGAGGGAAAAGGGCATTTCAATTACCAAGGTACATAGGTGGCATTATTTCATGTATTTAATATTTGCTACCAAGTCGGCTTGTGACTTGAGGGTTTATTTAATGTAAGGGTTTATTTAATTTGTAACTTGTTAGGCCGACTTGTGGCTTAGTAAGTAAAGAGTCTTGTGAAGTCTAGAATCATTATTCATCCAGCATGGAGAAGAACAGTACCTAAGACGAGCGAAGTTTGTTAGAAGAGCTAGTAGCTGCGGCTTGGAAAACAAGGAGGTTGCTTGGTGGTTTGAGAGTGAAATATCCCAAATAAATATTGACCTTATTTCTTTCTCAAGATAATATTCAAAACATAAACATATGAGTCACATTATAAAACCAGTAATATAAACCATAGATTCTCATAAAATACCTTGAAATAAGCTATTGCATTATACATCAGACATACAATAACCAGCATTCAAAAGTTCAATCTTAAACACAATTTTACAGTCAGATTGGAACACTAAGAAAAGAACCTATAAGCACAAGTGAGACATGTGATGTGATGTCTCCATGGACAATGGGTTTGTGTCCACTATCTACCGACACGAGGGGCTACGTCCTCACATTGGCTGAAAGCTTAAGCTTTCTAAATACCTCTCGCAATAGAGAAACTAAAATTTGAATCATAAACCAAGCATATCTAAATGAATGGGTCTCTGTCCTTCTAATCCACAAAGTTGTGACTCTTCAACTCCCTTCCTGGCTTTTCATCTTATCTCCTCTTGTCATTTTAGCCCACTTTATAATACTAAATTGACCTTTTATAATTTTAATCCATGCTCTCAAAGTCAATTTTAATATTTTATGAATATGTTTTTAAATTTTCTAATGTCCCAAAAAGAGGACATTACAAATCTTCCCTCCTCGAGATTGCTTGACCTCAAGCAATTAGTGATGTGAATATCAGGATTATCTCAATCCTGATATTCACATCACAATTTGACTTGCTGTGGAAATTATCTCCTACTTATCTCAAGCAATTAGTACCAGGATCCCATATGAATCTGCAGGTAGCTCTGTAGCCCAATTTGAAAACAAATCTTGCCACACTGCAAAGCAAGGTGTCCAAATGCAACCCATCCATCAACCAGATCACTGAATCCCATATTAATCTATGAAATAGTGTTGCATCTATAGACTGTACAACTTTGATTATGATCGCATTCAGTCTCAAACTAAGTAGAACTACAAAAAACTCCTCAACAAGCCATAGATACGTACGGTCAACACCTGGATCCCAAACCCTGTTGTCATGAATAGCTAATATGATGAGGTAGAAATGTATCAAGGAGCTATGTATAACCCAGTAGATGGAGATGACCTAACCAAAAAAGTTGATGTAAGAAACAAGCTGCTCAAAAGCTGAAAATAACACCATGGGCACATCAAATACCATACTGTCATCATCAATCTGGAGAACCCCAAGTACATAGGTGTTCTGAGTAAGAATGAAGTTGAAAATCCACTCCCTATGATTGAAACATAACTCTCATTAATACTCCACCAAGATCTATTCAATGGCTAATGTATGAAATTCATCCAACTCTTGTATGGGTCAAAATCGGGAACCATATTTGGACTGATCAAAGGACGAGCGAACATAATCAATTCACCACACCAATCCTGTGACCTAGATTCACTACTAGGAACTATAACTAGAGCCAATATTCTTAAGTCAAGATCATCCCCTTCGTGACAATCAAAAAGAATGCCCTCGTTTATCTCAAAAAGGGGATTATCGGAACTCCAATCAGCGTCTACTTCAAACATGGGGTTGTCCACAAGCTGAATGTGATCTGAAATTTTGGTACTTCGTCTTTTGGGACAACTATCCAAGTCATAAGTCTGCCGAATGCTATCCAATTCATCAATTACTTCTTGGAAAAACTCTTGCCTCACTTTACCCTCATGTTCCCGAAAATGATTCATGATCCTAACCTGATTTTCTGCTTCCTGAAGAGAAGTCTTGAGTATCATCCAATGCCTCATGAGCATACTTAAGCTCCCTGTTGAGTTCCATAATCGCATTCCTTTCTTTATTCAATTGACCAACATATATTCCAGCACCTTAAGAATATAATCCTTGTCAGAAAGCAAACATAAATAATCTGATTTCATAAATTCAAGGGTTGTTTTGACCGCCTACAAATCAGCAACAAACCAATCTCCTTCCACTTCCCTTTGAGCCTTCCTGTAGAGATCCTCAACCAATTTGTGAGTGTTGTCATAATGTACCAAAGATGCCACAACCATGTCTTCACTGACCTTCAACTGGTTCTTAAAGACATGCATCTCATTTTTGTCATGTTGATACAACTCATCGTCTTGCAGTGTCATCTTGTACTGTTCATTGAAGTTAATATCATGCGTATAGGAAACATATGATTCATCATACAAAGACTCCAACAAGCTATTACTTCGAGTACAACAGCCTTGTCAACATGTTTGTCAAGGCTAACTATTACATCCCAATTTTTGACCTAATTTAAAATATAGCCATTGAGGTTCACATGAAGTCAGTTGACAATTAAATTTGTTATAATCCTACGAAATGGTAAGATGGTTAGTCGTTATAATTTCATGTGAAAATAATATGCTAGTTGATTATTTATCATGAATTCATGGAATTGAATAAGTGGTTAGCCGTTATGATTATTTATGATTAAATAACTTGTTATGGTAATATAATTTAACTGCGAAGAATTTCCTTGTAGGAAGCATGTCGAAGGGGTGGAAGCATTGTCAGAAAAGAATTGGGTATAAGAGCATCACCATCACTGGGAAAATGGGTATGAATCGTGAATCACCATGGTTGAGGACCTAGCGACTTGAACATCAGGATACAATCAATGGAATTGCATGAGCTATTAAATAAACAAATTAAAACATAAAATTTAATTAAAATATAATACGTACCTCAAAAAATTTTGAACTATCTTTCACCATATTATTTTAATATATGTTCACCGACAACAATATATACCTATGTATGTACACATAGATATAAATATAAAGTGACACCATAATATTATTTTCTTTATAATATAATGATGCCACCTCACAAATATATCTACATGTACGTAGATAAATATAAACCATAATAATTTTGATTTTAAACCTTCAAATCTTCTTCCAAACTTTATTCTTTCTTTTTCTTTTAAAAACCGATTTCACACTTGGCATTTTTAATTAGCGTTCAAAGAGCCAAGATAGTCTTTATGTTATGGAAGCCAAGGAGTCACGTTATTTCTTTTTAATAGAAGTCGAGAGTGAGAGGCGGATATATATCTATTCTTTCATGCACCCGACTTCCATATGTTTCAAGCACCCGACTTCTCCATGTTATCAACCACGTCTATCTTGGCACCTGATAGCTTTGTCAATTACTAATCTTTGCATTGTTTTTCCAACCACGGTTTCAAATTATTTAGAAGATTTGCAGAAATTGCGAGCAACATTTATACTAGAAACAGGTGTTTAAGGTGGGTTGTTGAACTTTCAGCAAAACTCCATTCTTCTTTCAGAATATCAGGTTATGTAATTAACCTAAATCCAAACATTGCAATGTAATTTCTACCGAATTTGCTACAGCATTCCGATTTATATAGCAGTAAGCTACAGCTTATGACATGTTGTAAATTATCTTGCTTAATAGGAGTTGTCTATGGCAAATAAAAAGCCAAGTAACCATGTTGTAAAATCATGATTTAATATGTCATTGGAATTCAAAAGATATTTTCTGCAATCTCAAAAACACATTCTTCAAATTACAGATTGTGATAAGCTAGAATATATATATTATTCATGATTCAGTTTAGAATCAACGAACAGAGCCGAATTGCTCTGAGATTCTAAACACCTAGGACTCACCAACTATATAACCATGGAAAAGGTGAAGAGGTGAGATAGAATCTGCAATAACATGAAACAGAATCAGATGTGACATAACAATGTTTATCATTTTTAAAAGGAATCATTTAATAGCTCATGCTTCGAGTGGTGTGATTAGATACCAAGATGCTCAGTAGATGACAAAGTGTTCCATGTTTACTTCCGAGTAGGGAGGGCCTTTCTCGTTAGAGATTGTGTGGGGATAAGTTATGGTTTGGGGTTGGGTGGTTAAGCCCCTGACAATGTTTCCCCTCTCCACAAGATGTTGGACGTGCATCAAATAAAGATAAGCTATGCATTCAAACGTTTGTCAAAAATAGGTATTTTTTTTACTTTTATGATGTATATTCAAGTAGAAGGCAAGATTAATTGAGTTGTATCATCGTTACAGTTATCTCTTTATATGAAAGCAACTCTTATCATCAATATAATTGGCAACCAGTTAGATCGGCTGATCTTCTAACTGAACGTGGAATATATTTATTTGCGAGAGATAAATTTATCTGATGGATTGTTATTTCAATCTTTCATTTATAAGAATGATGAATATGAGCATATCTTCTAATCTTATGTTATTGCCACAGTTAAGCAATCGGAAGGAAATGAATGATACAGTGGTATTGACGCCCCAAATGATACAGTGGGTTATGATGCCCTAAATGATACAGTGGTAACTAAAGCCCTAAATGATACAGTGGTATCTGAAGCCCTAAATGATCCAATGGTAATTGATGCCCTAATTGATACAATGGTTTGTGATGCCCTAAATGATACAGTGGTATTTGATGGTAATCGTCATTTGATTGTGATATAGTGGTAGTTGATGGTAATCGTCAATTGATCCTAAGTGATATTTGTGGACTAATTTGGGTGATTGCAGAAGCATCCCTACATTGATTTTCGGTTCAAATTACAGAAGCATCCCTACATTGATTTTCAATTCAAATTCCATTGTATGTAGATTTTAATTCCCATAGTAAATTCATTGATGGTATTTTCAGATGTTAGTTATGAGTTTTTCAGTTTAAGTAATTGTAATTGTTAATCTCATTCACATGAACATAACTGATATAATTGTCTTCCTATGAAAATGAAGTAATAATTCTCTCTCTTTGATATGTTGGTTTTTAATTAAGACTCGGGAAAAGTGGTTGTTACACTAACCTCCAAATCACCAACATAGAAACTTGTATGTTCCTTATCCACATCTGAAATCATCTGATCTACATTTTTCCCTGTGATGGTTTGAATTTCTTTTGCCTCCTCTTCATTATTATGATTCCCACAAACAGGATCAGGTGTACTAGTGTCATCACATGTCAAGCATATATGTCCTCATGGGGATTCCTTTAACTTGTAAGTCCTTCAATTTCTTCACTATCAGCTGTAAAACTTGTTATTTGCATGATCTCCTTGAGACAAGAAGCAACCACAAGGTTAAACTATTTATCAAGATGCTCCATAAACCTGGACTGGACCAAGGTCACCATTGAAGTTTGTAAAGACCGATTTAAGAGTCTACAATCTGCCTGCTCTACATTGGTCAAATAGGTTTCTATCTCTTTCAATTTGGAGAGAAAATCATTTGAAAATTCCATTTGTTCTAATTGCAACCCAAGTACATATAGCCGACCAAAATCTTTCTCTTTCTGCAAGTCTCTTAGTTGAGGGCCATTGAATGTATTGTTAAATTCCTCTGAAAAGACGTTTTTTTTCAGATCTTCCATTGTTCTATTTTCAGAGGGCCAAAAATTACCCCAATCTGATACACATTTCCTCTGTAGATTGCTACTGGAATAACCTGTCTGAAATAAGTTTGCTTGCTGCTTGAAATACTATTAATAATGTTGACCAATGCAAAAATCTGAATCAAACTATCGTGAATTAATTTTCACAAATAGCTGGGCAGTTATATCAGACAGTAAAGTTGGAATGTAAAACATAAATATATATTGGTTCTTCTTGGATCAAGTTCCCAACTTGTATTACACTTAGAGGTCAATAGAGTTCCTATAGCTGGTAGTTCAATCCTTCACAAAATCCCGTCACAACTATGAAGTCCTGCAGTCAGTGATTCCCTGTGTAGTTTTGACCCCAATGGACCAGTCACGTAAAGAAGTGTTGATGAAGACCACAATAATGATAGCCTTACTGCCTTAATTCATTCTACCTGTACATAGCTCTTTCTTCAAAACTGCATGTAGTCCCATCATGCCTTGTATATCTATCATATTCGATACCCTCCCTTTCACGATATCACCAAAGCATGCTTCGAACAGAAGACACGTTACCAAGCTTGTAACTGTTACAATGTTTATATGTGCATTACTAATTGTGGTTTATCTTTACTTATCTTGTACACCTGGACTTGTCATGATTCAATAATGCAGTGGCAATACAAAACATCTTCATCATTTCCTCTTCAAAAACAGCTTTGTAAGACTGATATAGAAGTCGAATCGGCAGCTCAGAACAAATTGTAATAACTTCTATTACACCTGTCAATTCTGATCGCTCACATACCTATTCTCATCCCGTTTTTCACTTGCCCCATCAATGGATTTACAACTCCATTGTTCTCTGCCTCAAGGCCTTTGCTGGAAGTCTTCTTGGGCTCAACTCAAGCTTGTCCACAAAGGCATCATGTCCCCATCCAAATGAGTTGCCTAAGTTTTTGCCAACAAGATAATTGTGATTTTGTATTTACACATGTAGATAAGTAGAAGACTATTAGAGTGCAATTTTGGTTTTCAGCTGCATTCCCTATGGGGGAGTCAATATAGTTAGGGGGAGACATTGTAAGTATTGTAAATATATTGCGGAGAAGGATAAGTATTAGAGTGTGTTATACTAATGATATTTTGGTCCCAAAGTTAGAAATGCAGGAAACCTATGGTAACACAGAGTTTGTATATTAGGTTGGAGATGCCCTTTGTCTTTGATGTCAAAGGGGGAGAAATATGTTGATGATGTAGATCTCATAAGTGTTTCCATTAATGAAAAAGGGGGAGACTTTTGCTCATATGTGCTATGTGTCGTCATTGATGTCAAACTTGTTATCATTTATGTCAACTATGGTCTGAAAGTTAAGTTCAAGGGTATTCCTGTGTGTTCCGGAGTGATGCAGTAGTAGAGGTATACAAATGTGTTGACAAAGGTGTATGGACACTCCAGAGCTTTGGAGAAGTCTTTAGGAATTGACTAAGTATGCATGTTTTGGTGAACCACTTATCAGACAGTTCAGAATTTTTGTATGCATCATGGTGCATTCATTCATATCATCTTGACATTGTAGTATGATGGTGGATGCAAAAGCATGTCAGACCTCAGATTTCTTGTTCCCATTCAATCCACAGCTGAAATGATGATGTTTTCAGTATCAACCATGCAAAGACAGTGCATCAGTTTGCAAGAATGCTTTGCATTCCTCTGCCTTCAGTATTTTTAGTGTTATGGTTCTCTCATATTGGTTTATTGGTGTTAATGCTATGTTGTGCATCCACGATTGTTGTAGATGCCACACTATATTGAGTTTGTTTGTCCGACATGCATTAACAGTTCTATGTCTTCAAACTGACTTGTGTTGTTTTGATCCATGTTGTAATGTGCAGAGTTGAAGGTGATGATTTGGGATTAAATGGAAGGTGCGCCAACATTGGTGTGATGTTTTCATCTTATTTTCCTTCTGCATGTATTGAGAATGAATTTAGGGCCAATCGTTTATGTTTTGTATGTTACATCTAGTTAGGCGGAATTGATGTTATTTTGTGTTGCAGATGGTATATAAAGGAAGCTATCTTTTAGAGAATGGTATGAGATGCGAATGTGATTGTTTATGGAGTATTATGCAAGTGTGAAAGTGCAAATGTCCCGATAAATAGTAATGAAGTCAATTCAAATGTATAGAATAGTGAATTATAATCAGCATTTTAGAGAGTGCCCTTGTCTTCAATTCAAGTATTAATGAAATGCCCAGAAATAATAATAAACGGCAATAAAACAAAAATAGGTACAAAAGACACAAAAACATTTATCCTAGGAAAACCTTTCAACTGAAAGGAAAAACCTAGCCACACCAGAAAAATATTTCTTTTATTGATATAAAAATGTTCAAGTACAATGCTTTCAACTTGATATGATATCTCATTACACTAAGCAATCACATATATAAATTGAAATGAGAGACTCTTCATATTTCCAAACACGTGACTCTTCGAATGACAGATGTCTCTCCAAATAATATGTTGACACAATATTATCTCTATTTCAACATGTGGCAAAATCAGAGGTAAAGATCTCTATCACAGCTACAATCTTCAACACTCTCTCTTAGCAAGAGAGAGAGATCTTTAGTATGGCAGACACACATAGTTGCAACCACAGATGTCAATGATAAATTCTCATCATATAGATTCTAATAAAAACATGCTATCTCAACATAACATAATTCACCATAGTAGCAGAAAATTAACATCATGGTGTCACACACATGACTTCCACCATGTCCAATCACAGAGGGTGGAAAGAGGGCTTTCACCTCAGACTTCTCCCTAAGAAGAATGCATTTCCACCATGCCTCATCATAGAGGGTGGATCCACCATACCTACTTCACAAAGGGTGAAACAAGGGATTTCAACTTGAATTTCTCTCACAAAGAAGAACTCATTAACAAAGGATCGCACCTTGAACTTCTCTCACTGAGAAGAGCTCATTAACAAGGGATTGCACCTCGAACTTCTCTCACTAAGAACTCATTAACAAGATGTATACGAATGGCTGAGATTTTCTCTCAACAAAGAAACCCTCTCAGTAGGGACGGCTTTGATCACCACAATAAGATAGCTGATTCCAGTTGTCACATAAGCTTGCAAAGAATTAGACATGTCCCTTTATCACACAAGCTCCCTCTGAATCTCATTTCTTGTTCTGAATGCATATACAATTTATATATGTTCTCCTTCTTAATGAAGATATGCATCATCTACAAGCAATGTCATCAAACAATCTACATAATCTCTCATTATCCTATTGTGTCCTAAAACCAAGCGAGATTAATAATAGTGCATAAAGTCAATCTATCATAGAGATCAATGCAGAAGCATACAGTATTTATATATCAAAAAAATCATAATCATGGAATACTTCTCTTATGAAAGGAAACTATTCCTTGGTAAGAGGAATCCCTAAGCTCAGAAATACAAGCATGCAACCTATCATCACAGCCATAGAACTCTCAATATCGTTCTAAACAAGCATCCTATATGTTATCCAAAACCTCAGCCAACGGATAACTAATGGCAATGTCACCGCCCCCAAACGCCATATTTTGTCTAGAATAAGCATTTGCCAAGTGGCTCTCCGAATGGTTGCCTATATAGTGCATCTCAAAGGGGTCGTATTTACTCAAGCCCCTAATTAAACTATGCACTTTGAAAACAGTATCATTGTCCCCCAAAACAAACCAACAAACACTTTGCAACCCTGGCTTGAAGCACAATTCTAGCAATACAAAAACCACACAATCATTGATGTTCAAACCACAACTTTACAAATTCCTTGTATTTGTCCCATAACTAAGCCAATCTAGTGATGTCAAATACAATTTCATTTAAGCTCAGGTTTGCAACCTTAAACTACCTCTTCAATCTATCAGTCGAGAGCATAAATGTCTAGCTCATATTGCTTGATATAGCCATAGAATTAGGGTTTTGATCCTGCGCTTCTTCTTTGTCATTTCCCAAGGGCTCCCAAGGAAAGGCTAAGGGAAATTGCTATGGTGCAGCTTTGATTATGCCACCATTTCTTGATGCTTTTATTGATCCTTGGTGTTGCTGGCAGACGCTCATGGCCCAATCAGCACTTCCACATAGATAATTCCACCACCATCCTCCATGTTGACTCTCCTTTCCAAAGGGCTTTCAGAATAAAAGACGTCGCTGAAAAAAACAGAGGTTCAATATGAAGAGCATTTATACGTGTGTTGTATTCTTCCCAGATCAGGAAAATGCTTCCCAAAAGTGTTGCGAATAAGTCATCAAGATAATTGTTAATATTTATTAATCATAATTATTGATTTAATTTTTAGCAATTATTTATTCAATATTTAATTTTATTATAATTTAATACTTAATTCCGGAAGGGGGTATCACACAAAATCATGAGCAATGAACTTCCTTGGCCTTTGGTCTAAAACATTGTAATTAGTTTACATATAGGGAGTGTGATTCTCGCCATGGTTTTTCCCGCATTGAGTTTTCCATGTAAAAATCTTAGTGTCCTTGTGTGTTGCTCTTTTTGTTTTAGTTATTTACTTCTACACGTGTTAGTTGGAATGAATGTTCATTACATGGTTAAGTTTTAATACATGCACCCCACCCCTTCCTCAGCATCCAAGAGTGTTCAACACCAAGATGCTCCATAATGTTGATGGGTTGTTGGGAGAAGCCTTAAGGGAATCCCACATGCACATTATGTAACTATAATGGTGATTAGAATTCTATTTATAATATTAATGGTTATAAGTTTATTGATATTTCATAATGATAACTAACCTAGTTACAAGCTCTAAATCAAGATATAAAGTGGACAATTTGAATCCCTCTATATATTCCAAACCTGATTTGGAGATTCTTGGGCTAATTAGAGTACAGTTTCAAAAAGGGACATTACAATACACTGCACAATTGTCTTGCCATCCTAGGTTGATGATCATGTGGCATTTGTGGGCAAGGCTTTGTTATAGTAGGTTTATAATTGTACATAAAATTGGCTAGATGCCTTTGCAAGCCAAATGCATATTCACCAAGGTATTAATCTCATTCGAATGCCTAGATTGGAAAAAAGGAATGTTGAAGAGAAAAAGGATACAAGAGGTTTCATCTTTCTGAAGAAGCAACAAATTGTGAAAAGTAAGCATCCCAAGGTTCCAAGTAACAAGTAAGTGGTAGAGTCACCAATCGATCCTAGTAATGAGGATGAAGTTAAAAGTATTCAATTATATTTGAATATGGGATTAAATAATGAAAAAAAATGCTATCTTGAACAACTCTTAAAGGAGAAAGCAGATATCAATGCAAAAAAATCAAGGAAGTCTCGAGGCAGCTTCAAAGTCTCTAGAAGGCTCTGGCTCAAAGCAAGAAACCATGGAAAAATTAGTCTATCAGAGACATAATGAAGAGGAAAAAAGATTTTGGAAACAATAAGGTGAGAAGATCCAATAGTTATATTGGCTTACAAACTAAAGTCCTGAGAGATGTTCCTGCAAGGAACCAATTCCAACTAGATGCTGTCTTGGTGGCACCAAAAAAATCCAAGATTGATCAAGGATGACTCTCCCAGAACATGAGGCGACTCATCTTCTCTATCAAGAACCATTTAGTTCAAAGACTCTTAAAGAAATATACTTCGAGTTTGATTATTATAAGAAACTTTGCTATAAATGACAGATTTCAGGCTTCTTTTCTTTGGGTCAGCCTATGTATTGTCTCATTCTCAGACTCGCTCGGAAACAGGGATCAACCCAAAGCAATCAGTGTTTACATGCGTACTGACTCTTTGCATTGCATGCATTGCTTTATATGCATGTAACAATTGATTTTCCGTCCATGCATCTTTTTGTGTGTATGTGTCGACATACTGCATGGTTCTTGAAGAGCATGCATGCTTTTAGAAATGACTACATACAAGCTAAAATGCTAAAAAAATTAGAAAGCTATCTATGAGTTTAACATACATTGTGTATATATAATTCCTGCATGCAAGCCTATCATCTTGGATAGTTCTTTAACGAGATAGTTAACTTTTACTCCACGTGTCTGGTTTTTGTCACAGATCACTTTAATTTTTAGACTTGTTCCTTTGTTTGTATAATGATTTTTCTGAACTTTATCTAAAAAAACTCTCAAATTAATTTTGTACCATAGTAGAAGCGGGTGAGCTTAAACTGTAAAACCAAATGAGCCTTCAAACCAGAGGCCCAGGTTCGAACCCTAAGAGACAAACTGTTGAAATTGTATATAATACTGTCCAGTAGACATACCTTTGATCGTGGTAGATATGTCAGAGCCTACCTAAAAAGGGAAATTTACAGGCGAATTTGGCAAAGGAGATAACCTCAGTTTTCTCAGCTAAGTCGAAGGTTTCTACAAGGAGCAGTATTTACAGGTGAAATTAACTAAAAAGATGCTAAATTAAAAGTTATGGAACCCAAACATGGGGAATTTGTCAAATTTAAAAACATAAATTATTAAAAGTAGCATTTTCATAAGAACACATGATTATCCAGTACTAGGACTAAAAGTCTGACTTCACGGGCCTGAAATCTAAAATCCTATTAGCATCTACAAGGCAGGTAATTCTCAGGGAGTACATAGTCCATCTCAAGGAAACGGAGATTTATTTATCGGTTCTGAATTACTACTGTATGAAATTATGATGAACGTCATATAAAGTACTTGCATTGTTTTCCAAGGAATTGAGGGAAACGGTTTACGCCTGACTAAGATAAAGTCATGTTCGTCAGAACAAGGCGGCCCATATTTACAGGAAATATATGCCAGTTTTGTGATGTAAGGAATATGTGACACGTCCAGGTTTAACTCTTAGAAATGAGGTCCATTCAAACTCACGGCCCATCAAATTAAAGTTAATTCTCATAAGCTCAGACTACCCCGGAAAAAATAATTACAATGTGAAGAGACCGGAGGAGAATAGACCTTGAACTCCAAAAGCTGGTAGCAATAAATGGCGGCTGTATCTCTGAATCATCTGTGCGCTTAAGCCATGGCCACTCACAGTCCCCCACCTGCAATTATTATTAAAATCGGACTCTACTGAAATTGCAGGCGTCTCGAGCTCCAACTGTGCTTGCAGAAGAGTTATGCGATGTTGGATATCGGTTTGTTGTTTCTCAAGCTTCTCAATTTCTTCTAATAAAACCTCCCTTTCAACATTTCCTACTCCCGCCATGCCTTTCTAGTCTCTTTAGAAACAACAGCCTGAGCCTGCCTTCTTTTTGTCCGTCTCGAAAGGGAAAATCTTCGGCTTCCTTCCTTTTTCCCCTCGCGTGCTCCTTTGTTCGATTCCCTCTGTGCAGGCTTGAAATTTCAATTATTTTATTCTGATCTTTCATATACCCGGAAATTTATCTTGCATTCTGGTACAAAGTGTTCCAAGAATTGAAATAAGTTCTATTCTTGGACCTCGACCTGTTTGGTTGAACTCCAAGAAAAGTCCTTCCTATTTTTTTTTAATGAATGGTTTGGTAATATTTTAAATAAACAAGATTTTTAATTTATAAAAAATTATTTTTTATTAATTTTTTAAAAAGTCAAATTATTTTAATTAGTCTTTTATTTTATTTTTTAAATTGACTTATAAGTGAAAGATATACCACAACCTTTGAAATTCATCGAAATTCAAAGGACATATTATATTGTATATTATAAATTTAATTCTAAATTAAATCAAATTATTTTAATAAGTATAAGATCAAAATTAAAATCATTTTATTTTAAATTATATTAAAGAAAATAAAATATATAAATAAGTTGAGATCATTAATATGATATTTAAATGATCTTTCAACATAGTTTTAGTTGCAAGACCAAACACGAGATTTTTTTATAGGTAATATTTATTTTGTATCGATATTGATAAAAAGAGTACAATATGGCAATATGGCTAAGAGCCTTACATCTTAAACTACCCTTACCCTTACCATTAGATAAACAAAAAATAGAATATAAACACTCTAAAAGTACAAACCACCCACCCATACATTAGACCGATCTACCAAGACAAAAAGAACCACCACCACCCCCGTTGTCAGCTACTTCTTGAACCAATTCGTTGCTTCCTCATGAGTAAAGGTTGGGGTTGACTGGTCATACCTCACCGAGAAACCCTGACTCATCCTGCAGTGCTTTCCACTACCCTTCCCCTCATTGGTGAGCAAAGAGGCATCGACCCAAATTCCCTTTGTTGTGGACATGCCCTCATGCAAGTGAGATTTCTTCGCAATCTGATGGTGAATTTGTTGTCCAGCGGCTAGCGCGCTCTTTGTCAACGTGGCCTTCATGAAGCTTTGTTCATCCTCCTTCATCACCCAAATGTGCTTAGTCAGGTATTCCATGATCATTTTCCAACCCTGTTCTACTTTGGGGATATGAGCACCTTGAAAATTTGAAGAAGGCCACACCACCAATGGTTGAATGGAAGAGTCCCCTTCGCTAATCAATCTCCAATGTCCAGTACCCATCTCAATTACAACTCTCTCAATAATTTCATCCAGTCCCAAAAGCCATTATCTGTCCACACTTGCAGCCATGACCCGACAAACCTCTTCTTTTGATCCCCCCACCATCAATGCAAGCACCACAAACAACAATGCCACATCCAAATTTGATCTCCTCTTCCAAAAAGCCTCCAAATACTCTGGCCCTAAAAATTGTTGAACACTTTTCAAAAAGCCGGAGTCATCAAAAAAAAAGATATATTTCAGGCATCGTGTGGATATCCAACCTTCATAGGTTTGTATCTGAGAATTTGAGCCAAGGGCAAAATTCGCCTTCATTTCTGACTCAGAGAAAACAAATGAACTTTCCTCTCCTTCAGCCTAAATATAACTGCCTCAAAACTCTCTAAAACGAAGTACCAAAGCAAGCCAAACACTCATTTGACACACACGAGGGGTACATCAGTAATATGGAGATCTCTGCTTAACATGGAATGATTAATATCATCGTAAGTCAAACTCGTGATGTCATTCCTTTCAAACTCCAAATTGAAGTACCATGAGTGAATTATTAAGTCTAATGACCAAACAAAATTGCTCTCTTTATTTAATCACCAAGGTGACAGAAGTCCTCAAAATTTTCATATTAAGGGCCCAATGCTGAATTGGCACCTAAATTGGCTAACTGATCCACCACTCTATTCACTTCTCGAAAGTAATATGAAACCTTAAAAACATCAAAGTCCAGTAGTAGCTCCTTGATTTGTCTTATACTTTGATCCAGATGTGATGTCTCCATCTTTCCTTTCTTGATGCCATTTATAATTATTTCGAAGTCTCCTTCCAAATGTATACATTTACATCCAATTTTTGCTCCTAATCCCAAAGCTTCCCTGATAGCAAAACATTCAGATGTGTTATTTGTACCATCCTGCAAGCGTTTAGTTGTAAATGCAAGTATGTTGCCCTTATGGTCTCTTGCCACGCATCCACACCTTGATACACCTAGGTTTCCTCTTACCGCCTCATCAAAATTAATCTTTACCCATCCCTCCTCCAAAGGTATCCATAACGTCATCTCTCTTTTCAAAGTTGGATTAGCCCCAGTACACCCATGAACGAGCTCATAGACCAAACACAAGATTTATTTGTAAAGACAATTTTATGAAAGTTTTAAAAATATATCAAAATTGATATTAGTCTTTTTTGTCATTAAAAAAAAATGCATATTAAATGTTAAATAATGTTGACCTAGTTTATATCTTATGATGAATGGATAAAATAGTCCAAAAATACATTTGAGTGGCAAAATACAATGAAACGGAAAAGTCACGGACCCAACAACCCATCAAATTGGGTTTATTAAAAACTGGAATAAGAAAAAGCTATTCTTATTCCATCTTTTTTTAGGAATTCCACTATGCTCATTATGGGGTCAAATTAGGATAGGCGAATTCTAATTTCAATTTTGTATTTTGTACACAAACGTCAAATTGGCGAATGCGGGTATTTAGATTTTTCTATTCCTGCTTAATTCCTGCAACCAAATGGGGCCTAAGGATGCAATTTAAAAATATTCAAAGCATGTCAGCAAAGTTCCCACTAGGGGAAACGACCTATAGTAGCCCGGGCTAACTTTGTGCATGAGTTCAACTCTATGTTGAAATTTGTCAATTTTTGGTGCCATTTTAAAACGTTGTCCAATACCCATCACTAAGACCCCAAAAGATGTTATAGTTCTTTTTGGACAAATGGATTAATTAGCAATCAAGAAAACTAAAAAATTAAAAAAAAAACTATTATTGGTGTTCATGGTGATTTGTTTTGGCATGTTTATGTGCAGTTATTGAGTTTTTTTAGGGTGGTGATTGGGGGGGAATGTAACGGTTAACATGGGCGACAACTAGCTCATTTCCCCTACTCTCTTAGGCTAATTTCACCCATCTAGAATTTTTAAATTGTAAGTCAGACTTGAATGAATTTTTCTATGTAGTTTTGTAAACAGGTTGAGTTTAAAATTTAGGTTTAAAGCTTCTATTATTTTATTTTGATCTTTCATATACTTTAAATTTTATCTTGCCTATGGTTTGATGAAATTCTAGTGAACAAGTCCACTAAGGATGCAATTAGAAAATAGTCAAAACATATTAGGAAAGTTCCCACAACTCTCTTAGGCTAATTTTGCCCATCTAGAATTTTTAAATTGTAAGTGAGATTTGAATGAATTTTTCTATATAGTTTTGTAAACAAGTTGAGTTTAAAATTTAGGTTTAAAGCTTCTAGGTATTTATGAATTTCTATGTAGAGATAGTTAGAGATAGTCAAACATTAAGTGGTCAAAAAATGGCATTTTCAAAGTGTTTTATGATATTCACTATGTTTTACTTCAATGATTGTTCACTCAAAAATGTCGGTACTTGTGGCCAATTTTTTATGTGGTTTTTTTAATGAAATGTTTCAATTGTGGTGTGCAAATGGGCCAATGACCAACCAAAAAAGCTTTAAAATGATTGGTTATTAGTAGATGTATGATCGACTATTGGTACATGTGTTGCGATTTTTGGGGGCTCCTTTAGTATTAGTAATTGGACCTAAAATGCATGATATTGATTTACTCTCTCCCATGCCTCATTAGATACTCTTTTGGTTGTCAACTCCTTGTTGAAAAGACACCTTAAATGCCCAAAAAAATCATCCTGCACCCTCCTATAATGATACTTGCTTTGTGTTAGCATGAGCTAAAAATAGTAGTTCCAGATGGGAATTAGAGATCAATCTCCCTTAGCAGAGAGTCTTGAGAATATCCTCATAGCCACAACAATATAGACCAAATATAAATTCATGTAGAATGAAGATGACACCCCCACATGAATTAGTTGTTTACATGTAATCATGCTTATGAGTTCCCCCTAGTAGATGGATTCTCTATTTTCAAAAATTTCATAGATGAACTTAAACATCCAGGTCTCAAAGTAATTAGACTCTTTGAGACCACATATTTTTCTTATAAGAGTTATCAAATCATTGACCTCTAGAGAGAAGTTAGATATGTGGATTATGTAAAAATAATTTAGAATAACTGAGAGGGGGTGTAAATCAGTTATCCTCAGGTCCAGATGTATCAATTATTCTTTTAACCACCTCAAATACTTCAGATCTAATCATTAAGTAGCTCAGTTTCTATTGCAAATAATCAGTAACATAAACTTACATTTTATTGTCCCAATAATAACAAACTCACAGAATCTAAAACATTGACGACAAAACATCACAAATAACATCCAAACAACTATGACACCAAGATTTAATGTGGAAACCCAATTTGGGAAAAACTACCAGTAACATGTCACCATTATTTCACTCTTCTAAAGTGAGCTCTATTAGGAGCCAACCTTGTTAAAGGTTACAATACACATTATTAGGTGTGACCCTATTAAAGGATTTAATACCCTGTTAAGAGTGGCCTTGTTAGAGGACTTAAGAACATTCCATTAGAATGTTACCTTGATTAAAGGAATTACAAATGAGTGTTAGGTCAACATTGATTAAAGGATTTCAAACAAATATAATGCTTAGAAAGTAACAGTAAGTTGATATGATAAATATAACTCACTTTGCAAGTACAGATCACAATATAGCTCATATGTTAATCCATTGACTGACCTCCATTATCATCTATGTATCTGATCTATTTAGCAATCCTTCAAGCGATCACACTTCACCTCTTCACAACACTTCTCAGCCTTCTACTTAAGTTAACTAGTCAATAGCATCAACAAATGACTATCCACCTTTTTAGGTTATCCTTATGCCTCCTTAAATAGGTAGCTTGATCTTTTGTCACTTAGACACCATTATAGATATTAGGGTTTCGATCAGATTCAACACATCATTCATCTTCTTTTCTAGAAACTTCTCTTTAAATAAAGCCTTTGATCACTCACCTAACCCTTTCCTTGAATTAAATGCTCCAGGTCATCTATCCTTATCTTCAACACATTTTCCATACTCCAAAAATTCAACTCTCTCAACTAAGAATTGAGATTCCTTCACAAACTGAAAAATGTTGTCACTCAGCCAAAAGTGTCTTCACACTTCATCATTATTGAATTACTCGGTTGATACTAGTTGTTATGTTCAACACACTTTATGATACTTAGTTGATATTGATGCTCAGTCAACACTATATTTTTCTCATCTTATATTGTCACTTGGTTAACACCAGCATCACTCAACATATACTTCTAGTTCCCTAATCTTCTGCTTTGAAGCTCAATTAAGCCTAAGTATGTGTGTTTTATTGATCATCTATTCTAGGCTGTAATACAACTATCTTCTCCATTTAGTGTTATGACTAAACAACACATTATCTTGCCAAAGTCTACTTGATTAAGTGACCGTTGTAATTCTACATAACTCAACCTTTTCACTGGGTCCTCTTGTTATCTCTCCTTCTTAGATACTTGTCATCAATCATCTTGATATGACACTCTACTTAGGTAGCAATTGTCTCACCAATAAGGTTTGATATCAATGACAACATAACAATTATTCTAATTGTAGCTTCCAACATATTGTTCTTGGCCAACTAGAGAAATTTGATCTCTTATTAACGAGACAGTTGTCATTTGTATGCCTTTAATAATCAGTTTTGTTCTAATTCCATAGTCACACAAATATTTCCCTAGATAGATTCATGCATTTTGAAATTGTAGGGACTTTGAAGATTTGTTCAATAACATTTGGATCCAAGCTAAATAGTACCTTACCATCTGCATCCTCAACTGTCTTTGACTTGAGGCTAAAATGATTTGCACATTCCCAAACAAACTTAGGTTTGAGGAAAGCTATGGGTGTAATGCCCTGCCAGGGAACCAAAGAGGAATTAACCTATGATGTCACTAAGTTTGCTCAACATTTTTTTGAAAGATTAAAACAATCAAGAGATAACATGGTGGAAGTAATAACTCACATACATACATAAGCACTACAATAACAATTACATCTCTCAAGGGTTCCATAACATTGAATCACACACATGAGTTTTAATAATATTAAATATGATAAGTAAACAAATCCCATGCCATAGAATAACCATAGGTACAAAATCACATGAAAGAATATACAAGTAAATAAGATGTCACATGGCATAACAAGAATGCATAATCCTCTATTAAAGTCACATGTTATAAAATGCTAAAAGAATATACATCATGATAAGATACAACATCTCATAAAATCTCAAATAATCAAAGTACAATATACTAGAATATGAGCATATAACATAATCACAAGACTAGAAGAATAGAACAATTGCACAAGGTTCATCCAACATCGACATCTAGTTGTTGGATCTTAATGGTGTAAGAAACACTACCACCCAACCTCATGGAACCTAAATGACCCACTTCCACCATGGTGAGGAGATAACCTCAAGTCCCAAATAGATAACAAAAGTCATAGCAAGAATCTAGGTTAAGGAATCTTGATAAAAATCTATCTCAAAGGTATCAAGTACACAAGTAACATCTAATCTCAAAGGCAACAAAGATGTGTGTACAAAAAGTGTCACACTTCTATAAGCCCTTATTCTTGAGAGAACCCATGGAAGATAGAGTCTCAAGAGACAACTTATAGCTCTCTATCTATGATGTGCAAAGGCTGTGAGATGGTGGCTCTCAGATGAACCAAGCTATGCAACCCTTGTAAGATGCGTCATAGAACAAGAGATTCAAAGATGAGAGCAAGAGTGCTAGCATCCAAGAATCACAATGAATGCAATGTAAATGCAAGATCTAAACTAAATGAAATGCAAGAGCTAAGAAAAAGAACTAAGGTAAAGCATAAAGGACACTAATCTAAAAAGTATGTCGTAATGCAAGTAGAATGAGAGTTAAGCTAAAATACTAAAATGTAGAATGCTCCAAGTCTCCAAAAGCTCCAAAAGCACCTAGAAATCCTACAACATAATGTTAGCATGAGAGTCTAAGATTAGAGAATGAGGAGAGAGCCCTCTTTTTTAAAGAAAAATGGATGGTAGGGATTAAGAGGCAAAAGAGGCATAATCAAGGGAGGAGAATGCATCTTGTGTGATCCATTTGCACAAACATCTCAACCAATCACAATCAACAGTTGATTTTTGAGAGGAAAAGAAATGTGTGGAGGAGATTTAAAGTTATTTTAAAAATAAAAGATTCCTCTCCAATAGAAAGTTGTGCATTCATGTGTAGACAAAAATTCCTTTTCTTTCATTTTTAAAATAGGAATGATGCTTTATGTGTGCACACTTAGGATAAGTGGGAAGTGCCCAAACTTTTGTTTAATTAAAAGAGAGCATGTTATTTCAATTAAATAAAAGATGTAGAACATAGTGGTCAAACCATAGGTTATAATCGAATAAATTATAAAATGAGGATTTGATCAATAATAATCAATTGATAAATTATGCAAAAATGCTAGAAAGGGGGCTCATAGTCTAGATAACCCTTTTTGGGTGATTACATTTTCCCCTCTTTAACTAATGTGTGATCGATATGGAAACACATTACGTCAAAGAATAAAGAAGCCAAGAACGCAACATATAGAGAGATCTGAGTACGAAGAATGAAGTATAGAGGGATAGAAGATCATAAATGCACAATTTGTTAGTGGTAGAAATGAACATCAGGGGAGAGAAAGATAATATCAGAACTTGAGATGAGCACTAATATGTCAAGCAAAGTAAGCAAATAGATCAAGAGCAACTAGCTATACTAGAAAAGTAATTTGCAGCAATGATAGAATATTCATGCGCCCCCCCCCCCCCCCAAGGATCAAAATTGAAATGAGATAGAGGAGATACAAAAATGAACTTGATTTGATCAAATCAAGATTAAAGTCCATGATGGTAGATAAGCGATTAAGACCAAGGTGTGAACACCAAATAGTGAAGATATGCCCCAATTTTACTATGTTTGACCAAGAAAGATAAAGTATTAGAATTAGATCAAAGAAAGAGGACAAGTGAAATGAAATTAAATATAATGACAACGAAGAGTGGAAGAAAGTAGAAATGATAAATAAATAAAGAAGTGATGATTGCCTGAGAAAGATTCAAAGATTAAGCCTCAATGGGCCTGATGGGTGGATATATTGCAACCGACAATTTTGGGTAAAAATCCAATCACAAAATAGGATGCCAAGCCATAGAGTTTGAGACAAAGTCTCCCCTACCTTAAAGGGAAGGCTCCCCCTTCTCACTATTCCTTGGATCAACTCAAGGTAACCAAGAAGTTGAGAGATTTTATAAAATGGGTGTTACCAATATCCTTTCTTTTTATTTTTCAAGAAATAATCCACTTACTCGTGGGGTGAGTAATGGGCAGGGTGAATCTCTAACTACACTTTTATCAAGAGCTAGAAACAGTGATACCGATGAACCTTCACTAACTCAAACACTAGCTGAAAATGTACCGATTTGGCTCTAAGTCTGGTCATACTTCTATACAGTAAAGTTTTACAATTAGGGCACAAAGACTCCTAAAAGTAAGAATAACTTAACTATTTTGTGAATTAAGAAGAAAATATAAGCTATAGACAAAGCTTCTAGCTATACACTTCCACAACTGCTCCTAGTCAAAGCTTTGGCTCCAATTGCTTCTTAACTATTTTCTATTCAATTCACGAGATACAATTACCAAGAACACAAGATAACATGAATCAAAGATAACTTAAATGAATTATAGATAAAGCTTATAATTCATGCAAGTAACAATCTCACTTAATCAAAGTTAAGTCTCAAATGCTCCTTTGTATTCACTTTTGCTCAAAATAGTGCTTACACAAGCAAAGTTTTGCTAGCACAATTTCTCTAGAGCTCTCTTGCATAAAGATAATGATGATTTTAAAATGATGGGGCACTTATTTATGTAGGTACAGAAGTTGAGAAAAGAGTGGAGGAAAAAGTGGGAGCAACTCAACCAACTTTGACCTAGTCTAACTACAAGAGAAAATAAAGGATTACATGCAACTCGCATTACATTTTTTTACATACATGTAACTCGCATTACATGTAATTACACTTTTTCATGTAATGCATCCTTTGAAACTACTAACATGAAATAAAAACAATAAAAACAATCTTAAAGGTTGTTTCTCAGTGCCTTGAATTTGAGAATGATGTCACGCACTGTGGAAGATCAACAATTTCCATGGTCTTTGATATGGCTTCTACTCTCACTGCATTTGCATATGCTAATTGCACAACTTTGGAATTTTCTACTATAGTATCTAACAAATATTTTTTTAAGGATTTATACAAGACAAACTTGTTCATCATGTGCAAACCAAAGTCTTCAGAATCTACATCAACATTGATCTTGATTGTATATTCTAAGTTTACTCTCTTTGTTGCAATAAGATTACCAGATTCATTAGTAACATGACATTCCATCTATTCACAAGTAACACTTGTTTCAATTGCTTTACAATCTCCAAATACCAACTGCAACTTTGTGATCAACTTCCTCAATGTCTCCTCTTTGTAACCAATGATCCCTTGAAATTTGAAGAACATTTCACATGATGGAAGAATGTCACATGAGACCAAGGCATCCAGATTGAATTTCACCATTTCATCCCAATCATCAAGGATTTCCTTCAAGTTATCTACTTCTTGAGTCAAAGAAGAGATTAAGTTTTGCTTCATTTCATTCAACTCTTTGACACGCCTAAGAACTGCAAATGTCTTTATGATGGCTCAAACTCCTTCATAAATGATTTCTTGTATCCAAGACTTGGCAGTTTCAACCAACTTTCTCTCCTTAGATGTTTGAGACATAACAAAAACACTCTGAGAAGATTGTTTTTGAATGACCTCATTTAGATGAGAGACTTCCTGTTTTAGTTGATTTTTCTTTTCCCATAGCTCATGATTGCTCTTTGATACATTAGCCAATGCATCTTGAGCATCTTACAAACAACTCAAATATGATTTCTTTCCAATTTCAACCTTGGTAAACTTGAAATTAGAATGAGTAAGTTTCTCAACAAGTTTATCTACCAAGGGTTCAACAACTTTGACAAATTTTATTTTATCAGAATCAAACAAAATCCTAGAAACAATATTATCTTTCAAAGATTTGGATTTGGTCTTCTTAATAGAAAGATTGTCTGGAGGAACAACCACTTTTCTCCTCTTTATTGTTATTTTGATCAATCATGTAGGTAGGCTGAAACCTTCATCTACAGAAGCAATTATAGTGGAGACCATTGGCATTGATCCTGATTGTATTTCCATTGTAATAGAGCAGGATTCAATTTGCATAGCTGAATGCATAGGAACATGTTAAGAAGACTCTGTCATGAAAGCTCAAACCCTATTAAAGATGTATCAAATTGGGAAACTTGACCACTGGTAAGAGTTGAAAAATCCTCAAACACATTTGCTAAATGTTCATGTTGTTCATTTGTAGGGATGGGAGGAGTAGCAAAGGAAATAGGAAGAGCCATGGTATTAACCTTCGAGACTAAAATGGAAGGAGTGAATATAGTGGAATGAATCCGCATCATCATCAATCTCATGCAGAAAAGACTCTTCATGTATAGAAGATGTACAATCTTGTGCAAGATTTGGAGGAGATATGATCATGATTTCTCCTTCTTCATTTGAATCTCCTTTATCAGATTCTATTTCCAATTCCTCTTCTGGTTCTTCCACTAATCTTGAATTGGTTTAGGAATTTGAGATGAATTAACTCCTTTTTTGCCCTTCAATTTGAACTTGAGGGAACCCTTAGTATCAAAAGATGAGGCTACAACTTTCCCTTTGATTTCCAATTGTGATTTCCTGCTAGGAGGACCAAAACTTCCACAATCCAAGCCCATCTTGGGATTTACTCTTTTAAGGCCTTTATTTTTCAACCATTTATTGGTGTTTATCAAGATGGATTGAAACCTGTCCATGATAGACGTACCTTCCTTTTGTTGCCACTGAATAGGAAAAGGGCACTTCTTATCAAAGCTGACTTGATGAAACTCTAGATCACGGATGTTGCCATCATCTTCAACTTGGAAATCTGAAGGGATTTCCAACATGTTAAGATCAATTATCTACTGTAGGGTTAATCTGAAGTAGTCCATCTTCATGATGTCAAGTTCTGTCCTCATATCAATCCAGATGTCCTCGATGTGATGAACATGAGTGTAAGCTCTTTTCATTTGAGAGTTCATCTCTTAGTAGTCAAAATCAAATTTGGCTTTGAACTTCTTCAAGGTGATCAATTGCAACTTTGCTTCCATTTTCTTTTCTTTAGGCATAGAAATGATTGAATAATTGCCAATAGCTAAAGGTTTAGCTGAGGTAATGTGGAAACCAGGCCTATGCATAACATGTTGATCACTCTACATGTCCATGAGCTTTCTAGCTAGCTCCATCAAAATAATTTGATATGTAGCATACCTAGGTAAGGTATATTGCTCACCTTTGAAATATCCAATTCTCAAGTGTGTGAAAGTAGGAAATTGAATAAAATTACAGCTATATTGGTTCACCTTCTCCCATGCTACATTAGATACTCTTTTGATAGTTAAATGTTTATTGAACAAGCATTGAAAATGCCCAAAGAAGGCATCTTGGATTCTTTTGTAATGGAATTTACTATTTTCCAAAGTGATTTGGTCATAGTAATCCTAAACAGGAACTTGAAGACGATCTCCCTTGGTAGAAAGACTAGAGAAAGATCCCATAGCAACAATAATGTAAACAAGGTAATAATTCATGTAGAAGGGTACCGAAGTATAGCTTGCCTTTGAAATATCTAACTCTCAAGTTTGTGAAAGTAGGAAAGTGAATGAAAATACAGTCGTATTGGTTCACCTTCTCCCATGATGCATCATATACTCTTTTGATAGATAAATATTTATTGAACAAGCACCAAAAATGCCCAAAGAAGGCATCTTGGACTCTTATATAATAGAATTTACTATTTTCCAAAGTGATTTGGTCATAGTAATCCCAAACAAGAAATTGAAGACGATCTCCCTTGGTAGAAAGACCAAAGAAAGATCCCATGATAGCAGCAATGTAAACAAGGTACGAATTCATGTAAAAGGGTACCAAAGTTTCCACATTGCCTATCTGCTGAAAAAGTGCAATGCTGATGAGCTCTCCCCAAAAGATTTGTTCTTTATTTTCCATAATCTGAAACATGAACTTATTCATCCATGGCTCAAAATCAGTAGAATCTTTAAGGCCACAAATTCTACTAAGAAGAATGATGAGATCCTTATATTCTTGCTTAAAGTTAGACCAATGAACAATCTTTGACCATCTGGAGAAGTTGCTTCTCTTATTGTCTAACCAGTAAAGGTTGACATACTTCTGATAATCACCTTTTTGCCCATTCCAACATGCTAAAGATGTTTCTTTGGTCGAATATGCACATTCTACTTTATGTGGAACCTTGAAGATTTGTTCAATGACCTTGGGATCAAGGCTAATAATAACCTTGTCATCAACATCTTTGATAGTCTTTGTCGTTGGAGTAAACCACATTGCACATCCAAGAATAAAGTCAAGTTCTATGGCTGCCATAGGAAATGTAGGCACTATGTGAATGTTGCTTCTCTTACTACACTTAATTTCTTGACTAGCTGGAGCTTCAACTTTCTATAGAAAATCAACCACGTCCACATGACCAATCTTTGTGTCCATCACGTTTTCTAGAATAGATATGACTGATTAAGAAGTTGCATGAGCCAATTCTTTATCATATTGATATTTCATTTTGCCTTTGGATTTTGATGGTGAGGACATTTCTTGTGCTTGTACTACAACACAAAAATCTCAAAACATAAATACATCATTAGATGGAATCACCGTACAAGTTGATTTGTGATCAACAAAGATTTGGAAACAAATTGGAGACTTGGTAGATTCCACAAAATGATCTCAGAGAAATCATATGCATATGTAATGGATGGAAATGAAATGAATAGAATGCGAAATGAAGTGTTATGAAAGTGAAAGTATGGAAGATGGAATGAAATAGAATGAATGAGAATGTGTGATAGTGGAACACATGAGAGTGCATGCAAATGAAGATTGTTGATTTCAAAAGTGACTTAGTGTTTTCAATGCATTATTGCATGAAAAATGAGTACATGTAAGTGCAACATGTAATGGAAGATGGAAAGTGAGATGAGATGCAAATGTGGGTGGAGGATGCACTTCACATGTAAGTGTGGATGGAGGATGAGATAGAAAACATGAAAAGATGTGTAAACATGTATTTGCTCACGAAGGTGCAAATGCATATGGAGGGATGGAAATAGAAAATGAAAGAGGGATAATGAGTTTTATAGTCACTTTTGGTGAAAAGGGGAAGTCAAAGTACATGGGAGATGGAAATGACATCTTTTTGACTTTTCAAAATGTGACTTTTAATCAAAATTAGACCTCTTGGATGCAATTACACATAAGAAATTTTGTGTAATTGTGTCCTGTGAATGGATGTGAAAAGTGAGATGAGTGAAAATGGAAATGAAAAATAAGATTACATGCATGTGTGTATGGCAAATCAGATGGAAAACATGTAATCACATTTGTTGAGTGAGAGATGAGGTGTTGTGACACAAAAATAGAAAGTGGAATGTGATGATGCTTTTGCATGAAATGAAGAAAGAACAAGTTCTTGGGAAAGAACTTGCAATTTATCCAAGTGGAGAAAATTGGCAAGCAAGCACAAAGCACAAAACACAAAAGAAAAAATGTACCTTTGGAAAGTGACTCAAACATGCCAAGATGCAATGCACTTTAACACACAAATTTGAAATTGGGACTTGGGGAAGAACCAAAAATATGAAAAAAGAACAAAAACTTCATTTTTAAAGGAAAAATACACTTTCCATGGCAAAGATTTCAACAAGTGGCAATCATTAAGTAATTACATGCATAAAATCAGCAAGATAAGCATGAATTAAAAGAAAGAAAGAAAGAGTCCACTTACATGTGCCAAAAATGAAAGGAAAAGATGCTCCAATGTTTGAAAAATTCTTCAAAAATGTTTGAATCTTTCAAACTTTCACAAATTTGAATTGGAGAAGCCAATAATCAAGGAGAAGTTGGTAAAATATACCAAAATGTGCCCTAAAAATACTCCAAGATCCAATGCTTGGAAGAACATATGCTTGGGACATTTTTAGCAAAAATTGTGTTTGTCCATGATGCAAGATCAAAATATTTTGGTGTTTAAACACCAAAATATGCATCAATGTGTAATGCAATCCCAAAAAGAAGCCAAATCAATTTTCTTTGGAGCAAAAACATGGAGCAAAAATGGATTTATTTGCTGATTTCTCCAAAAATGTGCTCTAGATGGGAGCTTCCAAAAATGTTTTTTAGCTTGTTGAATCAATTTTGAATGCAAGAAAACTCATTTCCAATCAAAAACACCTCCAATAGAAGAAATCTCATGCAAATCTATTGAGAAAATCTCTACTTATGATCAAAATCGGGTTCTTGGAAGGCAAAAACATGTTTTTGGTCAAAATCAAACTTTTTTGGGTCACTTGCATGTTTTAAAATATGTATCTCATCAAAATTGCACCTTTTGGTTGCTATTGCATATTTTAAAATATGCAAGTAAGCAAAATCATACTCTTTGGGGGAGGATGCATGTTTTAAAATACATCTCACTTTTTAGATGTAAAAGCATAAAGACTTCACTTTTGATGCAGTAGCATAAAAAAGGTTCACTTATTATAGACTTTTTATGTAATGACATCAAAAAGCTCCACCAAAGTGAACTTTATATGTAGTGACATGTAAAATGTCCACTTTTGATGGATTTTACATGTAATTACATATAAAATGTCCACTTTTGAAGACTTTAAGTCATTTAATTCACTTAAAATTATAAAAATGTTACAAAATGGGTCATAAACAATATTTATCTATCATATTAAAAAATATAACATATAAACATCATTTAAAAAGTAACATTTAAATAAGTGTTTGATTTAAAAATAAAAAATTAAACTGAAACTATATAGTTATATAGTTACTTTAAGTGAAAAATTAAAAAGTAACTCAACTTAAAATTATAACATAAAGTGCACTATAGTCACTTTAAGTTAAAATTTTTAAGTTAAAGTAAGTTAAAAACATAACAAAAAGTGAATATAAGTTATATTTATCAAAAAGTGAAAGTCAAATTAAAAATATAACATCATATTTATAATTTGTGTTGTTGCACCAAAAAGGTCCACTTTTGAGGCACTAAAACAGGCATATCCCTTGACTGACAACTCTGATTGAGCTCTAGGTTAGACTGAATTGAAGAGAAAAGCAAAAGCCATGACATGAGCAGAACCAAATGACAAAAAGCCAACAAACAAAAACTCAAAAGAAAAGAACGAATGATGAAGGCTTCAAAAATCAAGTGAAGGCTCGACAAAAAGCAAAACGAAAAAAATTTGACGAAGGCCTTCAATAAAAAGATTTGATATACCAATTGGAATGGATCGATTAATCAATATTAAGCAATTGAATATCAAATTCAAGCATAGAGAAATGTGAAACTAGCTTATAAAAGTTTCGTGTTGTTACCAACATTTTGTGGTGATAAAATGCAGGACAATAGGGCCAACCAACTACGTAGAAGGAGAAATTTTTAAAATAAAATCTTGACCATTAAAATGAACCTAAATTTTGATTTTGATCCCAAAAATGGATCTAGGATGTCAAAATTAGGTAGGGATGCAATTTTCATTCAAATTTGAGGAGTTAAAAAATTAGGTCCAAAAGTGGTCCAAAAGATAAATAGATGTGATAATAAGATTAACCCCCTGTGATGAAAGGATAGCAAAGAAGCGAGTGAGAACCAAGAAGATATGACAAGATATGATTGAGAAGAAGTGAGAGAAGAATGAATGCAGTTGACTCACATGTCCACAAAAGTTAAAGAAGACTCTCTCAACACTCAAATACAAATTAAGCTAGAATGAACTCTAGAATGTAAGCTAGTATGTGAATGTGCAATTGCAAGGGCTATATAAGTAGGTCCTAGTTTTTATCATTGAGCCTTATTAGGGACATCTGAAGATCATAAAATCATCACTAATGTGAACTATGAGGATATGAGTATGATCTAGATATTGGATAGAATGTGGGAATCTAACCTATGCATCAAAGGCATATAGGTCAAGATGACAATGCAATTAGATTCCCTAAGTTTAATATAGCAAGATTGCACCTGTATCAAGGCATGTGTGCTAGGATAACCCTCGAGTGTGGTCTTGTAGAAAACAAACAAGGATGACACATTGTAGATCTCAAATGTTAAGTAGGACAGACATGAATGCTCATAATACTTAAGATCAACAAAGTAAACCCACAAGAAGAAAACAAGAGAAAACATGCCCCATGCCCCCGGTCCTCTAGTCCATAACATACTCAAGAGATTATTAGGGAGGGAAAAATAAACAAAGAAACTATCATAAACGAAAAGCAAAGAAAAATAAAGTCAATCAAGTCTCATCAAGTTTAATGTTCAAGTGCATGTGTGTAAGTCACATGACCATTCCTTTAGGACTTGAATATGCCACTGAGAAATATCACAACACCTAGACTATAGCTAAGGTATTTGATAAGAATTGAGAAACACTCAATGTCAAGGGGAGAGTTGAAAAAAATTATTGAACAAGTTGCCAAGGAAAACACCTACACATAAAGAGACCCTGATAAGCTAAGCAATTTCTGCCCCTTAAATCGAGATGAGAGTTAGTTCCAAGCTAGGCAAGGCAAAGCAAAAAATTAATCAAAAGGAGCACAAAGAAAGATTGATAAATGTAGGTGCAAGGGTCTCAAGTAGAACCTGTTTCCAAGTTTCATCACTTGGCAACATTTACTAGCTCTTAAGCAAGATCACATCATTTTGTCCCAGTGTCTAGCAAGGTGTAGGGAAGGATGAAGTAGCAAGTTGGTGGATAATATGAATAGGCAATGATGCATAAAGAAGGATGAATGTAATTCTAAAGGACCATCTCCTCAAGAGTATGTAAGCTAGGGAAAAGGGTGAAATAGCCATTTGAAGTATATTTTGGGAGTAAGTAATGGAAGCTAATGAGCAAGGTAGCATATAAGATGAGCAGTGGAAGCTAATAAGTGAGATATCATATAGGATAAGTAGTGGAAGCCAATAAGAAAGATAACATATAGGATAAGTAGGAGAAGCCAATAAGCAAGATAACATGAAAACATGTAATCTAAAAGCACAGACATGTCAAGAGGCCTATGTTAACCTTGTTTTTATTTGTGTGATCAAGACCAAGGGGTCAATTGGATAGGACAGTGATGGAGTAGAATGATGAGGATTAAGCTCAAGATGGAGGCCATGGGTGAAATAAGCAAGGTCATGACAAGGAAGTGATAGATAAGATAAACAATGCTCAAGGATAACTCAAGTTTGTCAAGATCAAATGTGGAAAGATGGGATAGATGTATGATGGAAGAATTACACATGACACATATTTACCAGGTTTTCATCATGGTACTTATCCAAGGTGCCACAAGAAGTGGTTTTTTTCCATAGGATGAATTTATTTTTGTTTACTTTTACTACCAAAGTGCCACAAGAAGTAGTTTTCACCAAGGCATGTTTTCTCTTTTTTTTAAATTTTTTTTTTTTTAATTTCAGAAATAGGTCAAGCTTTTTTTAGTTTGGATAGTGCTCCTATTGGTAGGATAAGTCATGATAAGCCAAGACGATAGAAATGTATGATCAAAGATGTTGACAAGGTGTTGGAAAGAAGATGGTAGTAGGAAAAGAATATGGAGGATAAGATTTCATGCCTTAGAAAGCTAGAAGGAGTATGGATAATAGGTAACTGTAAGCCTGAAAAATATTGCATAAGGGTCTGTGAAAAAGTGGTAAAGATCAACATCAACACACACCTTGAAGGGTGATGTAGTGATGGAGGAATCATGGATGAAATAGTTGAGGTGTAGATGTATAAGGTAGTAGAGAGATTTTGGAGGAAGATGGAGTGGAATCCTTTGCTTTGATTTAGCTCTTTGGGTAGTAGGCCTTTGTAATCTCTTGAATATTTTTTCTTTCTTAGCATTCACATGTCGATTAGATGGGACATAGTGATCTTCATTTTTCAATGGTTTTTTGCATTTTATAGCCAATTCTTGAAATGTCAAAGCTACAGGGTGTTGATCCTTGTACTCCTCCACTAACCTCTCCTAACTCAAATGCTTATCTAGGATACTGACATCGTCAAACAACACTTGCACCACAACCCTCTCCTTTGTCAGGGTTTGATCATAGTACACCTATGGCACACAAAATGCATGTCGGCACTCATGCTAATAACAAAAATGAGGTACAACAAGACATCTACACATGCTAATCATACTCACCAAATCTCCATGATAGGGCACTCAAAATATACGATATACATCCTCTAGGGTAATTTTTGCCTCCCCAATAGGCAAATGGAAGGTGTTATACTCACTAAGAAACCTCTCTATGAGAACTATTAGAAGGTCATGGTTTTCCCAGATATGGGACATCTGTAGAAACTACCCAAACCCATAGTTGTCAGTGCTCTCCCCTGCTCAACACTCAAAAATCACACTAATCTCCACCTCACAACCTTGGGGGGCCTAATGATCAAACTAGGAAACACCATCTACACAAAAAAAACCATGTGAACATATGTTAGTACATGTCATATGTATCAAAAAAAGCTCATAAAGGCTCCTATTCTATTGTGCAAGTGTGGAAATTGAGCTAAATAACCAAGAACATGGAAAAAATGATCAAAATTGCACTGTGTGATACTTCTCCCTAAAAGCATGTGATAATTTTGGCTACTTTGTATTGTGTGATACTTTTCAAAGTACTCATGTGATACTTTTTAGTCGTGCGATACTTCGTACCATTTCATGCAACTAATGGGTGTTGCTCACATGATAGAAGTTACTACACCCATGCAATACTTTATTGTATTGTGTGATAGTTCATACAACTATTGTGAAATAATTCTAAAGTATGACATGATATTTGAAGAAAAAACTATGAAACCCTATGATAATGTCTCAAAAACTCAATAAAATGACCTACAAAGTGTAAAAAAAATAAAAAAACTCATCGGGGCAACATAGTTGACAAGCTGGTTATGCAACCAATTGTGCTTGAAATGATGTCTCTTGATTGGAATTCCTCCCTATGTCATCATTACCTCTCTCAAAATCACTAGAAGAAAAATGAATTGAAAATGACACCTGGACCCCTTATATAATCTTCTGACCCAACTTTGACCTAATTTTTGAAGTCCTCAGAATTGCGCAAAAATTGCACCCCTGGCTAAGTTTGATGTCCTCAATCCATTTTTGGGATCAAAATAAAAATATGAGTTCATCTTGATGGTCAAAATTTCTTTTTTAAATTTCTTCCTTACTTTCCACAGTTAGCTACCCCTTTGAGGCCCAATCTTTGAATCTTTGTTGGGGCATCATCATTTCTTCATCATTTCTACACTTCTCACCCACTTCAATTCATTTCATTTTTCTTCCATATCATCTTTCTATTTGATTTTAACTTAGAGTTTTAATGTTTTATCTTTCTTGGTCAACTTCAGTCAAACTGGGGCATTCTATCATTCCTTAGTGGCCACTCTTAAATTTTAATCACTTATCTATCATCATGGATAATTCTTTCTCTTGATTTTATCACATATTTCTTATTTCTACATCCCCTATACCTCATTTTCATTTCAATCCCAAGGGGGTAGGAATAGTCTATCATCACTACAACTTTCTTGCTTGTTGTGGCTATTTATTTCTCAGGAGCATATGCTTGACCTTTCCATTTTCTCTTGATATATCTGCTTTGCTTGAATTTAGTACTCCTCTTAAGTTATGATATCATCTCTCTCTCTCTCTCTCTCTCTCTCTCTCTCTCTCTCTCTCTCTCTCTCTCTCCCCCCCCCCCCCCTAGTATTCAATAATATCACTACAAGGTTGTGCACTCAGGATTTTCTATCTTGCTCTATATTTCATTCTTCAGAATTAGATCTTTCTATCCACTATTGCCTACTTGGCTTCTTCACTCTTTGACATAATGTGTTCCTAGATCAATCATAGGTTAAATAAGGACACATGTAATCACCAAAAAATGGTCATCTAGACCCCTTCTCATGATTTTTGCTAAATTATTAAATCGTTTATCTAGATCAAATCTTTAAAGAACAATTTATTGATTTTATCCTATAGTTTGAGCACTTTATCCTAAAGTTCATATTTAATTAAAAGGAACATGTCCCTCTTTAATTAAATAAAACACCCCTTTCACCACTTATCCTAAGTTACACACATAAAGAAACTTCCCCAATTTAGAAATAAAAGAAAAATCTTTTTGTCTTACATGGAGATGCAAAAGTCAACTTTTTATTATTGGTGGAAATGATCTTTGTACATCGATCATGCAAAAGTCAACTTCTTATCCTTGATTAGAATTTCTTACCTCATGATCTCCATTGTCCATACTTCTTTAAAATGGAGAGCTCTCTCCTCATCTAGAATTTATCTTCTTTGCATTAATGTTATGTTGCAGGTTTTCTTGGAAACTTTGGAGCTTTGAAGAATTTGGATCACTCTTTCATTTGCATCTCATACTTTCTTTCTCATTCTTGCATGATGACATCCTTTGTTTAGATTTTCTTTTATGCTCTAGATTAATTAGCTCACTTAGTCTAAATAGGGGTTTTGTAATATTTCATACTTGTTAGCTTACATATTGCACTCCATTTAGTTCACTTTTCATTTGCATTGCATACCTATTTGAGGATTCTTGGATATAGGCACTCATTGCCTCTACACTTTGAATCTCTCATTCTATGATGTACCTTGAAATGGTTGCATAACTAGGCCCATTTGAGAGCCACTACTACCATTTTTCACCTTTTCACATCATAGATAGAGAGCTATAATCCTCCTGTTGAGATGCCCTATTTCATGGGTAATTTTGAGAATAATGGTTCATAGAAGTGTGTCCACTTTTTTGACATACATTTTTGGTTTCAATCATGGAAACCTAGGAAACCTAATGTGCATAAGGGAAAGTTTCATCACATGAGTCAACTCTAAGGTTACCCTGGCAGTCTCTCTCAAGACCTTAACCCTCTAGTGACTCTATGCAACATCAATATCCTTTCATATGAACAAGAGATATTGATGAAGAAAGGTTGTAACCAAGCACCCTTACTACTCCCATCCTAGTCTTTACTAGCACTCAAGGTATGAGAAAGGTACCAAACTGAGATCTTGTTAATTCATTTTAAATGCCATTAATGATCATATTATCACTTATTAATACTACTTACAATGAGTTACCCAAGTAAGCTCTTTAGGGTTCCGACCCCCATTGTAAGCCACTTCCCAACATACAAATAGATAACACACCCTAAGCTCATATAAATGCCATCTCATCAATAATCAAATAACAACTCAGTTCCATACAAGTGACTGGAAACTTCAAATAGATCACATATCAAATACCCACAAATAGATGGTAACAAGAATCATGACAAATGAGTCTACAAAGAACTAGTCATCATTACAATCATAAATCAAACACTTAAGATGCATCACTTGGACGAATAACTTAACTACATGCCTCTAGTACATATTCCTACTAGGTCAAATTACAGAGTTTCCTATTGTTGGTCATAGGTCGAACATAACATCTCAACATGCATTTAAATCAGTGTAGATATTCTTCCATTTTGTTTTTGATATAATTTCATAAGGTCAATTAGTGATAAGGTTTCAAGTTTTCTTTTTTTGGAGTTTGCCCAATTAATGAAAGTTTGCAAGTTTAGATTGATTAGAACGTAAGTTTCATGTTAATATCATAAATGTGCCTATGTCTCCAAATGACTATGTGTTTAAAAGAGTATGATAATAACCACATGGCAACAAGATAATTGTCCAACAATTTACATCTGATTCCCATGCAATAGCACTTTTCAAGGATTCAATTATAAGAATAAAATGTAGTGATTACATTTAGTGAATATATAATTTCATGACAACAACATCAAATTTGATATCATCAAATTACAAGTGAAATTTAATTCAATTCAATTTAGACATATTTCAAAACTAAAATTAAAATTAAATTTAACTAAATCTTATTTAATATTAATTTTAGAACTATATACTAAAATTCCTAATAAACAAATTATAAAAAATGAATAATAACATAATAATAAGTTAAGCACTTTGATTTTTTAATTTTTTTTGTATTAATTTTTAAATTATTTTTATCCTTTTTTAAAAGAAAAAATATATTAACAGACAATTCTTTTTTAAAAATATTTTTTAAAACTCCTAATGAGGGGTGCCGCTATGGCAGCTCTAGGAGCTTGCACGCACTGACCGACTGCTAAGGCAAGCACTACTACCTTGGGCAACACATGTACTTCCTTGAGCAACACATTGGTGCCTTTGGCAGGTGCAACATGCTCTTGGCAGTTGCAGGTGTTGGGGGTGGGGGGTAATGGCTCATTTCCCAATGCAAATCTAATTTCTTATTATAATTTTTTATAACATTTTTTAAACAACATAAAAATAATAATGAAGTTAAGAATTTACTAGAGTAAGTTATTATTTATTGTGGTAAGTTTTTAATATCATAGATATATTTATTTATAGAATCTGGTCAAATAACTTGATGGGGTAGGCGTTGGGGGGTGGAGGGTAATGGTCCAACTCCCAATGTAAATCAAAAATTTTATTATAATTTTTTTATAACATTTTTTAAATAACATAAAAAAAGCAACAAAGTTAAGAATTTACCATAATAAATTATTATTTACTGTGGCAAGTTATTATATATATATATATATATATATATATATATATATATATATATATATATATATATATATATATATATATATATATATATTACAGAATCTAGAATAATTTCAAGCAATCAAATTTGTTCAATTCAATTCTAGTATTCATTTTCATACCCTAGCTGGGGTTCTGTTTTCTAAATCAAATCTTCTAATGAGGGTTTCCACATTGCAAATCTCACAGATAATCTCCAATTAAAAAAATTCATTCTCCAACAAGGGTTTTAGATTCTTTCTATAGCACACATCATTTTAGGAGATGGTATCTCAGTGGATCCTACAAAGATCAAAGTGATGGTAGATTGGCATGCACCCACTATTGTATCTAAGATTTGTAGATTCATGGGTTTAGCTGATTATTACCAGAGATTTATTCAGAACTTCTCTAGATTTGTATACCCTATAACTTCACTCTTGAGAAAGGGGAAGAAGTTCATTTGGATAGAGAAGTGCGAGGAAGCATTCCAAAAGCTCAATGAGCTTTTGACTAGTGCACCAATTCTAGTAGTACTTGATCCAGCAAATGGTTTTATGGTGTGCATTGATGCTTCCCTAGAAGGGATTGGAGTAGTCCTAATGCAGGACGAACATGTGATTACCTATGAGTCTTGCAAGATCAAGGATCATGAGTTGAGTTATCCCACACATGATCTTAGGTGAGCTGCAGTTGTTCATGCTCTAGTGAGATGGAGACACTTCTTGTTGGGGCATCATTTTGAGCTTCATAGCAACCATCACAATTTGTAGTGTATCTTCATGCAGCCTAATCTGAATGCTAGGTAGAAGTGATGGATGGAGTTTTTATGTGAGTATAACTTCGAGTTAAAGTATATTCAAGGGAAGGAGATTACGGTAGCTAACACCTTTGAGTCGTAGGAGACATGAGACATTAGCATTGACACTTGGTGTAGATTTGAGGAGCTGTATACTTTAGGCACTTCCTATAGATACTTGGTATCAGGAAGTGAGACTTGAGATAAATTCAAGCAAACCTTTAGAGGGAAGAGTTTTAGGCTATGTTCTAGAGTCAAAAGACCTTTTATGTTATACAGGAAGGATTTATGTACCACTATTGGATGAGCTTTGCACATTGATTCTATCTGAGGCCCATCGTGTACCTTACCTGACACATCCAGGTGTTAAGAAGATACATGCAGACTTATGACGATTATACTATTGGATGGGGATGAAGTGTGATATCATTGATTTTGTGGCTAGGTGTCTTGATTGCTAGAGGGTTAAGGCAGAGCACCAACATCTTGTAGGGCTTCTACAACCTAATCTCATTCCTTCATGGAAGTGAGATATTATCTCTAAGGACTTTATTGTGGGATTACCCATGACTTCTCATCGACATTGATGCTACCATGGTCACCATTGCCCGGTTGACTAAGGTAGCACACTTCTCACTAATGAGGTCATCCTACACAATGACTTTAGTAGCCAATGTCTTTATGCATGACATTTTGAGGTTGCTTGGTATTAGCCAAAATATCATTTTACATAGGGATCCTATATTCACATCCACATTTTGGACATCTTTACAATATGATCTTAGAGCACAGTTGAACTTTAGCTTGAAATAGATCACCCTAAGACATATGGTCAGATATAGAGAGCGAATTAGGTTTTGGAGGATATGTTGAGGATGTATGTTATGGACCGACAAACTTATTGGGAGGATTATCTATATCTAGTAGAGTTTGCATATAATAATGGTTATCACAATTTGATTGGGATGACACCTTTTTAGGCCTTATATGGTCATCCTTGTCATACATCATTGAGTTGGTACAATTTAGAGGATCACATCCTATTGGGTCTAGAGGTTCTTTGAAAAATGGAGTAACAAGTAGTGCACATCTGTGAGCATGTGTCTATAGTACATGATAGACAGGCGAAGTATGCAGATACTCACAAGGCAGATAAACAGTTTGTAGCTGGAGACAAGGTATTCTTGAGAGAGTGTTCATGGAAGAGTCCAATCCATTATGGAAAGGGTTCAAAGCTAGCACCTCAATTTGTGGGGCCGTTTGAGATTCTTGAGAGGATAGGTCTAGTTTCCTACTGTCTTGCATTGCTACCCAACTTAGCACATGTACATGATTTTTCCATATTTATGTTCTTAGATAGTATATTCCTGATGTGATACATATTCTTCATTGGAATGGGTTACAAGTAGAGGATGGGCAACTGACTTTGTAGCTAGTGTGCATTCTTCAACAACAGGATTTGACCCTTAGAGGTCAAACCATAGAGCAGGTATGGGTCCAATGGGACCCTATTGATGAGTCATTGGCTACACGAGAGAATGCATCTAGATTACATGATTTATATCCCTACTTGTTTATAGGCTTCCAGGAGTAAGCCTAAGTCTGGGGGGAATATGTTGTGCCTACTACTAGTTTAATTTTATGTTATATTGCCAAATTCTTTTAGGCCAACTTTCATGGTTATGTGATGTGATTTAGTGGTACTTGGTTACCTGATTTGGTTGATACTATTTACATATTTGGATTATATATTTGATGAGATACATTATACTCAAATATTTGATGTGTTCATGGTTATTCTTTTGATGATGATGTTTTTCATACTTCATATAGTGATTTTAGTTGCTTTCATAATGATTATTATATGGATGATCCATACTTGCATGTGTATGGTGTACATGTATGTTTTACTTTATGTTTTATGTTTCTGACATGGTTAGAGGAGGGAGTCATAGTCACCTACTAATTGGGATCTACACGATGTACCTCCTTGCCATTGCCTATTTAGTTTAGATTTATATATATGCACATGTACATGCTCAAATTTTATGCAGGTTGTAGGTGCCAGACATCAACTTCCTTGAATTGTCAGGATGAGCGTGCCCTATTGCAATTTCTCAATGGTAAAGAGGAGAGATTGTTTTCAAGTCCATATCCTAACCCTGTGCCAATTTGTCCTGTGGTAAAGGACAAGTATCTAATTTCTCTACCTTTTCGGGTTCGTCCAGGTGACATGAATCTAATGACTTAAGCCTTGAGTTTAAATTTTTTATGTCTATCTGGTCGCCATGATTCTTTGGAGTATTTGGTCCTTATGGTGTAGGTGTTGTTAATCAACCTTAAGAGTTAATTAAATGAATAATTTAATGGGAAAACTTTAAAAAGGACAATATCGTTATATTATATTTAATTAATTGGAAGATTAATCATATAGAAGGGGGGATTTAAAAGACCTTATTAAAAGTCTAATTTTGGAATTAAATAATTAAATTTATTATTAAAAATTAAAATAAAATAAGCACAAACAAATAAATAAACAAATTTGGTGCAATTATATTGCAATAAAAAAATTAGAAGTTGTATTTAAATGAGGACCTTTAAATATTATTATTTGATTAAATATTAAATATATTTTCTAAGTCTCCTTGCTAAATTAAGCAAAGTGGAATTATAAAAAAAAGTATTATTTTTATTTAAAAGGCACTAAGTGTGCATGAGATAAGTAATTCAAAATTAAATAAAAGAAAATAAAAAAGTGGGAGATCAATTAGAAAATATAGAAACCCTAACTAGGGTTGGAGGCCTTTAATTGGGAATTATAGTTCATTTCTACACACACAGGTTTTGGAGGAGTAGCTAGAGCATTGGCAAGAGGATTTTCTTGTGAGCTTTTAGAGATAGGAAATTTGTGGGCACAAGGCTTCACCGAATTTTTGTTAGCATCAAACCGAGGTAGGAATCTAGACAATCCTTTTACAAATTCCTCTAAGTATCTTCTGTCTTCTCTCAGCCTGTAAAAATGAGCAAATTATTGTGGTATATCTATGGAAAATTTGCGTTGCTTCCAATTTCGTAAATTTGGTAGAAAGAATCTAAGAACCTCGTTGGAAAATGGATTTTTTTTTATTGGAGAATATCTATGAGATTTGCAATCTGGAAACCCTCATTAGAAGATTTGAATTTAGAAAACAAAAGCCTAGCTAGGGTTTGAAAATGAAAACCAAAATTGAATTGAACAAATTTGATTGCTTGAAATTATTTATCCCATCAAGTTATTTGACCAGATTCTGTTGTTTTTTTATGTTTAAAAAATGTTATAAAAAAATTGATCTACATTGGGAGGTGGGCCATTACTCCCCACCCCCAATGCCTATGGCCTGGTCGCACGCAGTTGCCAAGAGGAGGCCATGACTGCCAAAGGTAGCAATGTGTTGCTCAAGGAAGCATGCGTGTTGCCCAAGGCACTAATGTCTACTTTAGTAGTCGATCATTGCGTGCGAGTTCCTAGAGCCGTCGCAATACACCCCTCATTAGGGGTTTATAAAAATATTTAAAAATAAAATAAAATTTCTTTAAATAAAAAAAGGATAAAAATAATAAATAAATAAATACAATAAAATGAAAAAAAGAATATAAGTGTTTAAAATATTATTATTTTACAAATAGTTTTTTTTAAAAATTTGTTTATTAGGAACTTTAGTACATATAGGTCTAAAATTAATATTAAATGAGATTTAGTTAAATTTAAATTTAATTCTAGTTTGAAATATGCTTAATTTGAATTGAATTAAATTTTGCTCATAATATAATGATATCAAATTTGATGTCGTTGTCACAAAATTATATATTCATTAAAGGTAATCAATACATTTCATTTTGATTATTGAATCCTTGAAAAGTGTTATTGCATGGAAATTAGATGTAAATTGTTGGACAATTATCTTGCTACCATGTGGTTATCATTGTACTCTTTTAAACACGTAGTCATTTGGAGACATAGGCACATTTATGATATTAACATGAAACTTATGTTTTGATCAATCTAAACTTGCAAAATTTCATTAACTAGACAAACTCCAAGAAAAGAAAACTCGTAACCTTATCACTAATCGACCTTATGAAATTATATCAGAAACAAAATGGCAGAATCTACACTGATTTAAATGCATGTTGAGGTGTGATGTTTGACCTATGACTAGTTCTAGGAAACATAATAGTTTGACCTAGTAAGAATGTGTACCAAAGGTAGGTAGTTAAGATTTTTTTGCAAGTGATGCATGTTAAGTGTTTGATTTATGATTGAAATGATGACCAATTCTGTGTAGACTCATTTGTCATGATTCTTGTTACCATCTGTTTGAGGGTATTTAATATGTGATTTGTTTGAAGTTTCCAGTCACTTGTATGGAATTGAGTTGTTATGTGATTATTGATGAGATGCATTTATATGAGCTTAGGGTTGGTTATCCATGTGTATGTTGGGAAGTGGCTTGCAATGGGGTTTGGAACCCTAAAGAGGTTTCCTGGGTAACTCATTGTAAGTAGTATTAATAAGTTATAACACGATCATTAATGTGGTTTTAAATGAATTAACAAGATATTAGTTTGGTACCTCGCCCATGCCTTGAGTGCTAGTACATAATAGGATGGGAGTTGAGGGTGCTTGGTTACAACCTTGCTTCATCGATATGCCTTGTCCGTATGAAAGGATATTGATGTTGCATAGAGTCACTAGGGGGTTAGGGTCTTGAGAGAGACTAGTGGGGTAACCTTAGAGTTGACTTATGTAATGACACTTTCCCTTATGCACATTAGGTTTCCTATGTGTCTTTGTTACCTCTAGGATTAGATGTTACTTGTGTACTTGGTACTTTTGAGATATATTGCTAGCAAGATTCCTTGACCTAGATTCTTCTTATGAATTTTGGATTGTTATTTATTTTAGACTTGAGATTATCTCCTCAGCACAGTGGGAGTGAGCCATTTAGGTTCCACAAGGTCGGGTGGTAGTGTTTCTTATACCATTGAGATCTGACAACTAGATGGCAATGTTGGATGCACCTTGTGTAGTTTTTCTATTCTTCTTGTCTTGTGATTATGTTCTATGGTCATATTCTGGTATATTGTACTTTGATTATTTGAGATTTTATAAGATGTTGTATCTTATCATGATGTATATTCTTTTAGCATTTCATACCCTGTGACTTGTACAAAGGATGATTATGCATTTTGGTTATGCCATGTGATAGCTTATGTACTTGTATATTCTTTCATGTGATTTTGTACCTATGGTTATTCTATGGCATGGACTTTGTTTACTTATTAAATTTAATCTTATTAAAACTTATGTGTGTGATTCCACATTATGGAACCCTTAAGAGATGTAATTGTTATTGTATTGCTTATGTATGCATGTGAGTTAAAACTTTTGCTATGTTATCTCTTGATTATTTTAATCTTTCAAAATTTTTTTTTAGCAAACTTAGTGACATTATAAGCTAATTTCTCTTAGGTTCCTTGGTGGGGTGTTACAATAGGGAAGGTGGATACCAGACGAATGTTACTTCTCCTGATACACTGCATATCTTTGTTGGAAGAAGTTTTGAGTCTCTACAAGAAATTGGCTATGTCAACATGACCAATCTCTATATTTGTGATCTGATCATGGGTAGATGAAATTTATAAGCTAGTTTTGTGGGCTAACTCCTTATCATATTGATACTTCATTTTTCCTTTGGCTTTTGGAGGTATGGTCATATCTCATGCTACAAAATGAATATTCCAAAGAGTGAATACGTCTTCTAATAAGATTGGACCATGGATGTTTTAGATTTTGGGTTGCAGTGGTAGATCTATGAGGAATAGGTGTTTTAAGTATGGATAAAATACTTATGGAACACATTGGATTGCTATAACTGATTGGGACAAGATGTACCCTGGGAAAAAAAATGGTTAAAATTGGGTTTAGAATGATGGATTGGATGTATATAAATGCAAGTTGGATGCATATGGCTGTGTGTAAAATGACAATTTTGGTATTTAAAAGTGTGACCTTTTACAAAAATTGGGTTCTCTAAAGATAATTACATGTGGTAAAAATGCATCATTTTTATTTGAGGTAAATATGTAATTGAGTTTGAAAGATGCAATTGCATATGTGGGAAGATGGAGTTAGAATGCATTTGGAGAATGGATTGAGTATGGAAGATGAAACCATTTATATGAAATTGTATTTTTGGGTGAAAACCTTCAAGTTTTCTCAAAAAATAGACTAAAACAAACAACAATATCTATACAAAAACTAAAAAAAAAGAGAAAAACATACCTCTTGCTTTGACTCAAACTTTGACAACTCCAAAACTTCTCTTTGCATGTAATTTCATTTTTGAGATGAAAGAGCTTTGCATTTGCGAAAAAGATAAAGATTTTAAGCTTATTTAATAACTTAATACAAAAAACTAGGGTTTCATTTGAACAAATGCATAGCAATGAGCTGAAGAGTGCACAAAATTAGAACAATAAGAAGAATAATGCAAGAAACTCTGAAACCTCACACTTATTTGGAGATCAATGAGAAAAGTTTGGAAGAAAAAGAAGTTACTTTCCTTCTCCAAAATCAGGTTCTCCAAGTGCATTTACATGTTATAACCAAAGATCTTTGTAAAATTCAAAGTTAGCTTCGAATCATGGTCTCCAAGGGCAAACACATGTGACAATATTTGAGAAAATATGGTTGCAAGTTCCCTTCGTTTAAATGTTTATTGTGAAATCAGGTTTAGAAGGTCCTAATAAATGAACATTGTTTCCTTTGAGTAACAAATCATGGTCTTCGAGACCAAGCACATGAAAGATAAATGTATCTATTAAATTTTTTCCACGTATTTTATGGTCTTGGGATGTAGTAGGATGAAATGCCTCCTTGCATAAAGAAGATTAAAGTCTTAAGATGGAAATATAAGTAGAGAAAAATGAAAGAAAATGCATATAACATATGGTTTTAACCTAAATCACACTCTCAAGATGAAAACACGTGACATTTTGGGCTAAAATCCATTCATTCCTTGTAAATTGGGGTCTTGAGATTCTATTGCACGTTTTAAAATACAACAAGTCAAAACTTTTTCTCTTGAAGAGTGAAAACAAACTCTCTAAATGCAATGACATGTCACATTTTTGGGTGCAAAAGGTAAATTTCAATCTCCAAGTGCATTTGCATGCTTTAAATATGTAAGGAAATGATATTTGTTTGGGCATTTTTGGCCTTCAAGTGGAAGATTGTGGTCTTGGAAGGCACTTGCATGTGCATAAATACAAAATCTCATTCTCCAAATGCATTTTCAATTTTTAAAAATTCAACAAACATGCATGTAGTGCAAAATTGGGGTCTTGAGAGGTGATCACATGTCATGTGTTTACCATTAGGCAAAAATCACATCTCCAGAAGCAAACACATGTTTTAAATATGTAATGCTTTTCCATATCTAAGCCAAAATTGGGTTCTCTAGATGCATTTACATGTATTCTATTTTCAAAATAATACATGTAATGGAGTTGCATCACTTAAGATTTTTATTTAGCGCATGCCTTGTTGATTACTGAGCAAATATCATTTGAAGGGGTCAAATATAATATTTACACTATATAGTTTACATATTATGCGTAAATATATTCAAAAAGTAACATTTCACTTAAATGTTGTAAAATAAAATATTAAAATAAATCTCAAAATTAAATTAGACTATATAGTGCATAAAGTCACTTAAGTGAAAAATAAAAAAGAAACTCAACATCAAATTATAACATAAAATGCACTAGAGTCACTTAAATCACTTAAGTGATAAAGTAACTTAAAAACACAACATAACCCATTTTAATTTATATTTTTCAAAAAGTGAAACTCAACATTAGATCACAACATCAATATTTTAAATATGCAATATAACTTGGAGAACCCACTTTTTAGGCACTAAAACATTGATATCATTTGACTGATAACTTGGATTAAGCCCCATGAGATATAAAATCAAAGGGATAACTAAAAACAAGAAATTGAAGGAAACCAAAATATTAAAACAATGTAAAAAAACACTCAAAAATGCCCAAAAAAACACTTTGAAGGCTTCAAAAATCAAGTATTGGCTAAAAAACTGCAAAAATGAAAAATACCTTATAATAGCCTTCAATAAAAGGATTCATAATATCAATAAAGAATGATTGGTTGATCAATATTTGCTTATAAAATAATGAATTATCTCAAATAAACATGAAACTCTATTGGAAAATTTTTGTACTGTTACCTACATTTTATGGTGACAAAATACAAGACAACAATTGGCTCTGTCCGGGGAATGCCATTCATTTATCCTTGAAAACAAAGACTAGCATAAAATCTAGTTCTCTAAGTTTCTTCATCCACTCCATTGGGTTGTAGAGTCAGGCAACCAACTACAAAAAAACCAAAAAATGTAAAAACTATACCAAGTGTAATGTTAATCGAGTGATGGAGTTGTTCAGTGACGCAAGAACACAATTTGGTAAAGAAGAACAATTTGTGGAAGATTAATCAAAGGATGGCATAGAGTGAAGATTTGGACTAATATAGAATATTATAAGATAAGGAAAAAATTAGTTAGAAAGATCAACGGATGAAATTGACAAGGTAAAATAAAATGGTGAAGATTCAAGACGTGTTTTGAGATCCAAGAAAAGTTCAAGCTCCAAGGTGAAGTTATAGCTGGCATGATTCGTAAAACATCTTACCTAGAGACAAATTCAATGTAATTGAGTTGGTAATTGGTTGTGTAGATGAGAGAAATTCATGGAAACCCTAATGAATATGATTTAGTAGAAAATATGTCTATATAAGGAGTGAGCAAGAAGGTTTAAGGTGTTGGTCAAGTTGTTGAAAGATTTGATAGCTAGAAAGAAAAAAAGGGTATACTAAGCATATATGAAGTGCAAAGGAAAGTATATTGATGGAGTTAGTATGATGACTAGTCAACAAGGAAAATATTTGAGTAGAATGGAGATCTGACCAAGAAAAGGTAGTTGCATATTATCAAATCATTTCATTGTTACTCTCTAACCATTATAGAAGAAAATCCCTTAACCGAGTGAATTTAATATTTTGTTTATAAATCCTTTTGTAAGGTGACATTCCAGAAAATGTTCTAAGTGTTGACCCTATGGAAAGACATATTGTCAATTAGTGCCAAAACACTTAGTCATCAATGGAAGGTTGGTTAGTACTACAATTGAGCTTTCCCATAGGCAACAAGAATTAGTATAGGCCGGGATACCAAGCAGGACGAGTGTTAATTGAGCTCTAGTATGAACCAAGTTAGTAGTGTCAACTGAGCTCTAGTGTAAATCGAGTAGCTGAGCACTCCTAGTTTGAGAATGAGAATCGACTAGGCAAAAGTAGTGTGAATCGAGCCATTAATGTTTTCTGAGTGATCAATCTGAACCGAGCATCCAATGTCAACCAAGTACATAGGGTTTCCTGAGTATCAACATATCACCCAAGTAAGTTATTGGACTTGAGTATGAGCATTGAGCCAACTTGGTAATTTTTTGTGAGACTATTATAGCTGACCTAATGCAAGTTACTATTTTGATCAGTATATATGGAAAAAATCTTGATTCATCCAAATCATCATGGAATTATATTGTTCATTATCATAAGAAAATGTGGATAATGGAAGAGTAGATTGATTATGAGGCTACCGAGTAATACAAAGGAAAAGTAGGGACTCATCTATCATAGTTAGGTGGTCATTATATTATTCAAAGGATCTTCATGAGCAAAAAAAGTTACAAAGCATAGATTAACCTATCGATTCATCCTAATAGGTGTATCAGTCTCAAATCCTCTAACTAGGTAGACCTAATAGTCCTTGAAGAATTTCTCAATCAAGTGCACACTTCATTGTATTGTATAAATCTTTCACAAGGTGGACCTAGTAGTCCTACTTACTCTTAATCAAGTAGATCACCAGGAGTGATCAACTGTAAGTCCTAACAAGCCAACTATATTACTATAGTAGTGAAGCATTGTGGGTGTCATTCCCACCCTAGTTTTACTTTCTCCTTGGAGGGTTTCTAGGTTACTAAATATTGTGTCAAAGTATTATGGTGTTTTTTCTTTTATTGCTTTATATTCCATGCATGCAAGTAGATTAGATAATCTAATAAAGTTGGATTAAGAGAAAGAAGTTTTAAGTAGTTCTTGATTCACCCCCCTCTTAGTCACTCGGTCATCATTACATTTCCAACAATTGGTATCAGAGAAAGGTTCTCATGTTAGAAGTTTAGCAGCTAGAAAGTATAGATTAGAGGCAATGGAAGTGTACAAACTAGAGAAAGCCATTGAGAATGGAAAGCCGAATCCACATGTGGCCATGGAACAAATCAAGAAACTGAAAGATCAATTCTCTCAATTGTTGAAAAGAAAAAAAGAGTTAGCAGTAAAGATGAATGAAAATCTATTCATAGAAGAAAGAATAGAAGATATTTGCAAAGAAAGAAGTTAAGAAGAAGCAGATGCAACTATAGAAGATTTATTTGGAAGGAACCTTATTTTGCAAGAAGTCAAGAAATTGAAAAGAGAACATGAGATTCATTTAGTCAGGATGTGTGAAGTCATGGAACAAAAGAACAAATTTGAAAATGATAAAGAGATGACAAATGAAGATAAAATATTACTCAACACAAGACTAGAAGAAAAGGACAATGAGATCCACCAACTATAACTACATCAAGCATATATGATAAATCAGCTTAATGGTGTAAATCAAGAAGTCATCAGTCTGAGGACATAAAATGATAGACTCAAGAACAATCTTAGAGTAGAAAAAGAAACCAATGAAAGAATGATGAGATCACAAGAAAGGATGAATCAGTTGACTGAGCTATCTCATAAAAGATAGAAAGGAAAAATAGGATTGGGTTATACTGAACAAGGAGAATCATCACAACAAGGAGCTCAAAAGAACAAAAGGTCTATGCAACCACTATGGAAAGATAGGAAACTCATCAAACAAATGCTAGAGTAGTGGAACGTCAAAATTCAATGGAAATTTCTATAGTTTCAATAAGCCTAGACACAGCACAAGTGAATATAAAGATAAACCAAAGTTTGAAGGAAAGTGCTTTACATGTAACAAGCAAGATCATAAATCCTCTGAGTATAGAACAAAGCAATGGAACATTGGACCAAGACTAGAAGCATTTATCAGTTGGGATTACAATACATGGTACATATGTTATCTATGTGAAGAATATGGACAGATTGGAGCAAATTGTGTAAGGACTGACTTCATGAAAAGGAATCCTACCAAAATATGCTATGTATGCAAAGAACTAAGTAATTTGGAAATTTTTTTTCAAGAATTGAGCTACTATAGATACTAATGAAGAAAATAAAGGCAAGATTAAGATTGATGAGATCAATACTCAAAGGAATCAATAATGGGTAAGGAAATCTCTAGAAAGCTCAAGTTAAAACTTGTAATCACCCAAAAATGGTCATCTAGACTATTAGCCCCCTTCTCAGCATTTTGGCTAAATTAATTAATCATTTACCTAGACCAAATTGCTAATAATCAATTAATTTGATTATAACCTATAGTTTTAATATGCTATCCTAAGTTCATTATTTGATTAAAAGAATACATCCTCTTTTAATTAAATAAAAGACCCCATTATTCTAACCCACTTAAAGTGCACACATAAAGTCCTTTTTCTATTTTCTCAATTAAAAGAAAAGGCTTTTGAGACTTTTGTCTTATGTGACAAGTCAACTTATATTCTATTGGTTGACTTGTGTGTGCACATGGATTCCCCCTCATTTTCAAATTTAACCGTTGATCATCCACCATCTTCATCTTGATCTCCACCATCCGTACGACTTTAAAAGAGAGAGCTCTCTCCTTCCCAAAGGATCCATCTTTTGAGTATTGTTATGCTGCAGGTTTTCTAACAATTTTCCTTGGAGCTTTTGGAGAACTTCTCATTTATTGTCTCATTCTTTCATCCACTTCATATTAGTATTAAGATCATATTGCATGTTATTGTAGTTTCTTTGCAAATAGTTAGATCACATGGTTTAATAGTTGGATACTCTCATCCATGCTTAGAATAGCTTGCATTGTGGATTTCATCTTAATATAGCTTCATTCTTTCCTTGCATGATTCAAGAGTTCTTTGACACTAGCATTCTTGCTCTTGTCTAAAGAATCTTCCATTTTGTGGTTTACTAGCAAGGGCTACATTTCTAAAGCTCAGCTAAGAGCTTTTGTATGCTCATTTGTTTTCCCCTTGTACTCCATGACTAGGGAGCTCTAAACTGCCATTCAAGCATTCCAAACTCATGGAATACCTTGGGTAGAATGGTTTAGAGAAGGGCATCTTTTCTAGTGTACAAAACTCTAAAGTTGTTAACACCCAAGTCAATGAGTTGGGTGATACAACCACCTCTGAGTAAGCATACAAGGAGACCACTAGAGCTATGAATAGAATATAAGATCCTACATCAGTTCCAGACAAGCAAGCAAGCAAGTCTAAATCAACATATCAAATGTACTAGGATAAATGGAAGAGTTGTATTTTAACCAAGTCAAATCTCTATTTCAATCAAGTTGTTAGGCTATAACTGAGCAAGGTCAAGTTGTATGACTTAATCAAGAAAAGTTGGGTTGGCAGCTAGTTCTAACTGAGTTTCTCGATAGACAAATACTTTCCAAGTTTAATGTTCAACAATCGAGTTATTTCACCTACCATAACATAGAGCATTTATGAGGCCTTAAAAGTTGAAATTTTTATAAAAGGTGAAATTGAGGGTTTATTATTTCATTGTGTATTCAGAAAGCAAACTGTGGAGAGCAATTTTGAGCCCCCAAGAGATCTAAGAGAGAATTCATTATTGAGCTAAGTTATAGGAAAGTTTATTAATTATCAAGAGTTCTTCATTAACTAAGCATTATGGCAGCTTCATCAAGCACAAAGTTAAGGAAAGGTTCTGAAATTTTGGTTAAGAACACAATTTTTGAAGCACCTAAATTCAAATTGTACCCTGCAATTGCTAAAGAAAAATGATCCCAAAGGAACACACTCAATAATCCCTCCAAAGGTACTTCTAATTCATGATGCAAGGACTTTTTACCACTATTAAATCCAAGAATTAGGTACTTTCGAGCTAGATCAAGCATACAAAATTGCATGAATCGAGCTATTGCAGATACTAATGAAGAAAATAAAGGTAGGACTAAGATTGATGAGATCAAGACTCAAAGGAATCAATAATGGGTAAGGAAATCTCTAGAAAGCTCAATTCAAAACTCTAAGGTTGTTAACACCCAAGTCAATGAGTTGGGTGATACAACCACCTCTGAGTAAGCATACAAGGAGACCACTAGATTTGTGAATAAATATAAGATCCTACAACAGTTCCAGACAAGAAAGTCTAAATAAACATATCATATGCACAAGGAAAAATGGAAGAGTCATGTTTTAACTGAGTCAAATCTCTATTTCAACTGAGTTGTTAGGCTATAATTGAGTAAGGTTAGGTTGTATGACTTAACCAAGCAAAGTCGGGTTGGCAACTAGTTCTAACCAAATTTCTCGATAGGCAAATACTTGTTGAGTTCAATGTTCAACAATTGAGTTATTTCACCTACCATAGCATAGAGCATTTATGAGGCCCTAAAAGTTGAAATTTCTATAAAAGTTGAAATTTAGGGTTCATTCTTTCACTATGTATTTAGAAAACAAACTCTGGAGAGCAATTCTGAGGCCCCAAGTGATCTAAGAGAGAATTCGTTGTTGAGCTAAGTTGTAGGCAATTCTATTAATTATCAAGATTTCTTCATTAGCCAAGCATTGTGGAAGCTTCATTAAGAATGAAGCTAAGGAAGGGTTCTAAAATGTTGGTTAAGAACACAATTTGCGAAGCACCTAAATTCATATTGTACCCTGCAATTTCTAAAGAGAAGGATCTCAAAGGAGCACACTCAGTCATCCCTCTGAAGGTACTAATTCATGATGTAAGGACTTTTTATCACCATTCAATCTAAGAATTAGGTACTTTTGATTTAGATCAGGCATACAATGTGTTGTGTGAGAATGGAGCTTTGAAACCCAAACATAAGAATTTGGAAGTCAAGGGTTTGATACACATTCTACATATGCCAAGGAACTTTCAAATAAAATGGATCAAGTATATTAAGTAGAGTCCATGACATCACCTTTTGGCTTAAGAAACTAGTCAAGATCACCAAGAAGATGATCCACCAAGTCATTGGATATCTAGTGCTAGAAAAGTCTAAGGCAACCAAAACCTTAGCTCGAGGAGAATTAACAAAGAAAACCCTAGTTGAATGGGATGATAGAGGCATGAAGCTGAATAATGTTACTGATATGGAAATCAAATTTGGGATTCATGTCATAGCCCACAAGATCTACAGTTCTAGAAGACCTAACATTATTCCTTGTGAGGTGGTTGACCTAGCATACAAATATGTAAAGAACAAATTATCCTTTGATCTTGCCAAGTTGTAGTCTATTCAGTTGAGTAAGAACATGGAGATCATCTGAGCATCCAAGATCACTCCATGTAAGTTTTTCTCACTCCTTATATGTTTATTTTTCTATGTGCAAGAATTATTTCCATCTAAGGGAAATGTTGTATGGAGAAAGGACAAACCTATGTTATACTAGATCGATGATTTCATTAGTGAAATGGGTGAAAATTTTGATGGCATCATGGATGCATATTTTGAGAACTTCAAGGAGAAGATAAAAAATAGGTTTAGAATCCCCAAGCAATTTGGTTGATGATTATGAGCAAGACATCTATTTCCTATTTGAAACTAACAAAGTTCACATTCAAGCAGTCAGACCTAGGATTCTATGGGTAAGACCATTGGGATATGAAGTTAACATGGATGAAACAAGAGATATCATTGAAGCTCTTATCAATGAACTAGTGGATCCCAATGACACCTATTTGGAACCTTTGAAGAAGCAAAAACCATAATTTCACTTGAGATTTAGATTCCTCAAATTTTGAGAGAGGAAAGAAAAGGATGGAGAACCTTGAGGAGAAATTTGGCAAGAAAGATGCCCCTCTTATGATTATCAAAGGAAAAGGTGATGATATAGAAGAGGAAGAAGAGGAAGGTGATCACGAAGAAGAAGAGGCAAATGAATGTCCAAAGAAGAAAGGTGTGATGACACCAATAAAATCTACCAAGTCATCTACACCTATGATCACTACCACCAAGCTAAGGAGGTCTAGAAGGATATTAAAACTTCATGATGATGAGAAGAAAACACTCCAATCATCTCACTAAAGCAAACCCCACCAAATTTTGAACAGAGGTTGAAATTATTAAGGGAAGGAGGTGGCATGGCTGATTTCAAATTCCTTAGATATGAATCTAGAAGAAAAGAGGAGGAGAAGTAGATTGAGGATGCATTGGTGGAGAAAATGGAAAAATGGAAATATGATCCCAATGAACTCAAAGGGAAAGCTCCTGAAGCCCTACTAAAGGCTATTTCTCACCAATGGTCAAATGTTGTCAAAACTAAGAAGGACATTAGAGAATAGACTCTGAGGAAGATAATGCAAACCTCTTCTAAGAAGGAAATAAAGGAGGCAATGCCAAAGTATGAAAACATATAGACTCCTAGATTCAAAACATTTTAGATTATGTCAAATAAAGTTGAGGATGTTGTATAGTCCACATCCAATATGTGGAATTTTTTTTTGATCTGAATGATAAGAAGAAAGAGGAAGATCTACTAGATATTCATACCATTAAGAAGTCTGATCCAGAAATGATAGCAGTAACAATTATGGTATCTCTCCCAACGTCTCTGAGCCAAGCCCCTATCTCATCAAGCTATGAGCTACAGTCTACCGAGTTGAACATAGTTCAACTAGGTGATGGAGAGAAGAAAGAAAAAGAAAAAGAAACTACACCTTCACCGAGTGCATATAAGGCAAAAGAGGGGAAATAAAATCTTTCATCCACCCAGTAAGAGGCTCTAACTATTCTCAGGGAAAGTCTAACCAATAAATAACCTATCAAGGATGAGGACACAATTGCAAAAGAAGATAAAGAAGACAAGCTTCAACTGAGTAATGAAGAAAAGAGTGATGAAGGCAAAGGGAATGAAATCATACCTTCACTAGCTGTCAAGGTCAAAGGAAAAGAAAAGAATATTGATGATACTGACCTAGATGAAGAGATTATAATTTCAAATTGAGATCTATCCAATCTATCTGCCAAGAAAATAGAGATAATATGTGAAGTTTAGAAGAAAAGAGTCAAGAAACAGAAGTTGAGAGCAGAAAGGGATAGAAGAAAAGTCCTTAAGGACATTAAAGACATATTTTTGGATGCATTGTCTATAGAGGTAAATGAAAAGTCCCCATCATTGAAAAATTAGTTGAAATTGTACATAAGTTCAATAAAGACATAGATGGTCAGGAAAAACTTCTTGAAAAGGTAGAAAGGAAGTTTGAAAGTAAAGTTCTAGAAAATGTAGCACAAAAAATTGTCATTAACCAAGTAGAGTTATCCAATCTTATTGCTACATTGGAGAATGTTATAAATAATGTTGTATCCATATTTGTAAAATTGAGTTAGACAATAAATTTTACCAAGGAAATCAAGGATAAACTAGCTAAGATTGATATGGACTTGAAGGCTAGTGCTAGTCAATTGACAATTAACCCGATTTGCAACTCAACTCATTTTGAAAAAGATAAAATTTTGACAGATCTATAAGCAAAACTATTAAGGGAAGAGGCCAAACTAAGGGCAATCTTGACAGACATTCAGAGTATGATGCTTCCCAACATGGATATTATGTAGATGAGAATTGAACATGCAAAGGCACTAGTCAAAGACACAAACCTTTCAGTGGCAGACCATATGATGGAGTTATCAGTCGAGCTTCAGACATAACTGCACATCTTAAAGGTATTGCAAGATAATTGGGATAAGACTATGTCTTTAATTCTGAAAGTGCATCAAGATTTCCTCACTCATTTTGGCACAATCTTGTAAATTTTTGCATTGTAACAAGAAGAAGGGGGAAATGTATATAGAGGAGGAAACATGCTTATGAGGAAATATGCTTATATAAACCAAAAAAATGTACATAATAGGAAAAGAAGATAAAAAATAATAATTTTGAAAAATAAAAAATAGATAGTTATGACCGAGTTGTAGAGTTTTTAGTTCAAACTAAGTTACAGAACAAAGCACATGAAAAGGGGGAGTTTGATTGAAAGATTTTGATTGAAGATTTTGTGAATGACAAGTGTTTTTGTCACTAATACCAAAGGGGGAGATTGTTAACCCTATGGTAAGACATATTGTCAATTAGTACCAAAACACTTAATCATCAATGGAAGGTCAGTTAGTAGTGCAACTGAGCTTTCCCTCATGTAGAAAGAATCAATATAGCCCGAGCTACCAAGCAGATGAGTGTTAGCCAAGCTTCAATATGAACCAAGTTAGTAGTGTCAATTGAGCTCTAGTGTAAACCAAGTAGCTAAGCACTCCTAGTTTTAGAATGAGAATCAAGTAGGCAAAAGCAATGTGAACTGAGTCATCAAAGTTTTCCAAGTGATCAATGTGAACCAAGCATGTAGTGCCAATTGAGTAGATAGGGTTGCTTGAGTATCAACATATAACCCATGTAAGCTATTGGACTCGAGTATCAGCATTGAGTCGACTTGGTAATTGTTTGTGAAACTATTGTAGCCAACCTAATGCAAGTTACTATTTGGATTGGTATATATGGAAGAAATCTTGGTTCATCCAAATCATCATGGAATTATATTATTCATTATCATAAGAGAATGTGGATAATGGAAGAGTATATTGACTAGGAGGCTACCAAGTAGTACAAAGGAAAAGAAGAGACCCATCTATCACAATTAGGTGCTCATTATATTATTCAAAGGATCTTCATCAACAAAAAGAGTTGTAAAGTAGAGATCAACCTATTAATTCATCCTAACATGAGTATCAGTCTCAAATCCTCTAACCAAGTGGACCTAACGATCCTTGCAAAATCTCTTAATTGAGTGCATACTTCATTGTATTGTATAAAGCCTTTCACAAGGTGGACCTATTAGTCATACTTACTCTTAACTGAGTAGATTACTAGAAGTGATCAATTGTAAGTCCCAAAAGACCACCTTTATTACTACAATGGTGAAGCATTGTGGGTGTCATTCCCACCCCATTTTTACCTTCTCCTTGGAGGGTTTCGGGGTTACCAAATATTGTGTCAAAGTGTTATGGTGTTTTTTCTTTTATTGCTTCATATTCCATACATGCAAGTAGATTAGATAATCTAATAAAGTGGGATTAAGAAAAATAAGTTTTAAGTGGTTCGTGATTCACCCCCCACCCCCTCAGTCACTCAATCATCATTACATTTCCAACACTATGACCTTTAGATACATCACTAACTCGGTCTAGATGATCTTTGGTGGAAATCCCCTAACAAGGTTACATCTAACAAATGTGTATGTCGCCTCTAATAGGGTTGACTCTTAACCAAGCTCATTTAAGAAGACTAAATTATTTTTGGGTGACAAGTCACATGTGGTTTTTACCCAAATTGGGTTTCCACATTAAAGATATTGGTGTTACTCTGTGTGTGAATGTTTTGCATGTTATTTTATGTTTGCATGTGAAACTTTTATCTATAGATGTGGGTACTTGACTAGTTTAATGTATAATGAAAGTATTTGTTGTTAAGTTTAAATTGGTAAAAGTATTGAAAAGTGTTAAAAAAACTTGAGGATAATCAATTCACCCCCTTCTTAGTTACCTAACAATTAGTATCAGAGAATTTTGAAAGACTTAAGCTAAAGATCCAAAGATGTATAAGAGAGAGTTACCCAAGTTGAATAAAGATAACTTCCTTCATGGAAAAGAAAGATGAGATTGTACTTATCTAGAATTGGAGATTATGCATTATACTACCTAAAAAATCAGTACACATTACCACCCCTTGGACCTATGATAGTTGGGAAAAGAAAGAACACATCGCCTTAATGATATATATAGCTTATTTCTTGATATTACTAAATTTGATGATGTCAAATGCTATGCTAGGACAAAGGAAATGTAGGACAAACTTATACTTGTTCATGGAAGTGATCAAAATGTATTAAGGGAAAAGTTTGAGAGTCCTAGAGAAAATTTTGATGAAATGAGAATGCAAGAAAGTGAGAACATTGTGCAATACAATAACATAATCAAGGAAGTGGCTGATGCTATCAAAGGAGTTAGTGGAATCATAAGTGAAGAATTTTTCATAATCAAAGTTCTTAGAACTCTATTACCTATCTATGCTATTAGATTTTCTGCTATCCAAGAATTGAGATCCACACTTAGTAATGTTATTACACTTGATGCTTTGGTTAGTAGGATAACTCCATTGAGCTTTCTAATTTTGATAATTGTTTACCAAAGATATTAATTTCTTTCAAGTTATCTCTAACAATTGGTGGTTCAAGAAGAGAAAATAACTCTTATTATCATCAAGATGAAAGTGACTATGAATCAAAAGAGAAAGAAAAAGAAGAGCTAGAGGAACTACTGGAAAAAAGGCTACTAAGAGGAAAAGGAAAGTATAAAGGTGAATTACGTTTGATTTATTTTAAATGCAACAAGGTTGGTCATATTTCATCTAGATGTCCTGACAGGAAAAAGAATGATAAGAATGACAAAGGGAGAACACATATTGAATGATTAAAGATTACAAGAAAAAAAGAAAGGAGTCCTATTACCTAGTAGAGGAAGATGATATCGAGTATAAAACTATTGATCAATATGATGGTGAGGAAGTTGTTATGTTGCTATGAGAGATGCCTCAAAATAAGATGATAGTTATGAAGATAAAAGAGATCTTGTTTCTCAAGTTAGTAAGAATGATACATGTATTATTGATAGTAGTTGTTCACATCATATGACTAGTGATATTGGAAAGTTTGATGATATTAAAAAATATAATGTAGGGTTTATAAAACTTGTAAATGATGCTTTGTGTTTAGTAAGAGGACAAGATGCCATTATGTTGAATGGGAAGATTAGGCATGACAATGCATACTGGGTTCAAGAACTAAAATACAATTTGTTGAGAGTGGCACAACTGAATAAAACAAGTCATCGACCAAAGTTTCAAAACTAAAAGGTGAAGATCTATGATGATGTTGAAAATCTTATTGGTACTGGAGAACAAACAAGAGGTATCTTATCCTATCTAGATTCTATTGAGAATACATTTTTGATTGCAAGGATTAAAGATGTTTGGTTATGGCATAAAAGGTTTTGTTATGTGAATTTTGATAACATATCAAGGTTAGTAGGAAGAAAAGAGTGAGAGCTTTACCAAGCTTAAGAAAACATGATAAAGTGATGTGTAAGCAATGTCAAATTGGTAAGATGACTAAGTCAAGTTTTCAAAGAAAGTATTACTCATCTAATGATGTACTAGAGTTGGTTTATACTAAATTTTTATGGTCCTATAAAAGTAGAAAGTTATTATGGTGATTGGTATTTCATTTTATTTGTTGATTACTTGAGAATGATGTTTGTGGTGTTCATAAAAGAAAAATATGATTCATTTAAAATGTTCAAATGGTACAAGGAAAGAGTTGAGAAAGAAATAGGAAAGTAATTGAAGTGATTAAGGTCTGATAGAGGAGGTTAATTCATTTCAAATGAGTTTAGTATCTTTTGCAATCAGCATGGAATTAAAATACAACTCTCTGCACCAAGGAATCCACAACATAATGACATAGATGAAAGAAAGAATATATCAATAGTTGACAATGCTAGAACATTTCTAATTGAGAAGGAGGTTAGACATATATTCTGGAGAGAAGTAATTAGCACTGCTATCTATACCCACAACTCAATATAACTAAAGGAATGTATAAATAAAACTCCTTTTGAACTTTGGTATGGGCATACACTGAATGTTAGATACTTTAAAATCTTTGGAAGTAGATGTTATATTATGAAAGATGCTGATTCTAAAAGTAATGAAGGTATATTCCTAGGTTTTAGATTATGGTAAAAGCAGGTTTTGAAGGGACCCCAAAACCCTTTAACAAAAAATAGAAAATAAAGCAATACAACCCAACCAAGAAAAAACCTGCAACAAACTGAAGAACAATATCAAAATTAGGTTTTACAGGGACCTGAAACCACTAGAAAAGTCCAAGAACAAACTTACCTAGGTTTTACAGGGACCTGGAACCACAAACAGTCTAAACTATAAAAAACCAGAAACCAGGACTAGAGACCCCAACCAACAACCAAAACCAGATAGGCACCAAACCAGAGAACCCACCCCAGTGCCATTATTGCAGCTCTAGGATCATTTTAGCTGCTTCCTTACCAATAGCAGTAGTCTCTTGAGTGGAAACAACATCCATTATAGCAACAGCTTTCATAGCACTCTTCCTCGAGCTCTGCCTTGTTCTTTTGCTCGGACCCTCAGCCGAAATGATATCTTCATTCGCCCTTTTGCCCAGGTTAGCAGTGGCTACCCAAATACTCGAGGTGACCTGTTCCATTTTAGTGCTACTCTCCTTGATTAACATTGTGAGGTTCTGCTCATAGTTGTTAAGTTTGTTTGGGATGTCTCCCATCTGTCCTTCCATATGACTAAGTTTAGCATTGATAGTATCTAGGTTATGTTGCAGAATTTCCACCTTTTTCTTCAAACCCATTATTTCATTGTAGATCCAGGAATCAACCTTGAGATTGGTGTCGGCTTTCTCCTTAGCAGAATGCAGGAAGGTAAGCATGGTGTCCCTCTGCATATCGTCACAATCATCTTCAGTAGTCTCGTGTGGGGGGAGCAGATATTGTCATTAATATCCTCCATATCCGTTTGATCCTCCTTTCGACCCTGAGCATAGTCCTCAGGATGAGCAGAGTCCTTCCTTTTTTCTTCCTCTATCCCCTTAACAGGAGAAGCAGTAATAGCCGTATAGTCCTCCTTATTCTTCTCAGCAGGATTCTCGACATTGTTATCTTCCACTTTATTACCCCCACTAGAAATAGCTTGGTTACCCTCATTATTAGATTTATTCTGTTCAAAATTACCTTCACTATTGTTTTCCTCTTTTCTTTTTTCATTATTATCTTTAGTCTCCTGATACCTGTCCAAATTAGAACTTAACTCTCCAGTTTCAGTATCATCCTCATCCTCAGGTTTCCAATTCTCATAGCTTTCCGAATTCTCAGTCTCAGACTCCTCATCCTCAAGAACTTGAGAGGCAGAGGGTTTCAAATTTAGGGTATTTTCTTTCCCTTTAATAGAGTCACCCTTCTTACTCTTAATGGGATCTTTCTTCTTGTCCTTAGAGGGAGTAGAGGCAATGTGCTTGTTTTTACAATATCCCTCAATAAGAAGGATCAGACCTTCATGAAAATGGGTCTGGATTCCTTTTTCTTATGGGCTTCTAAACTATTAAGTAAAGAAAACCGCAAAAAGAAGGGGAAAGAAATTCTATCTTTATATTTGAAATGATTTAAAAAAACAAAATGACATATATGCACTCTTTTATTTCTTCCATCAAGTATGAAATACTCACGGATGCAGCAAAGAACATCCCTCCAAATATCCTTTATCTGGTTTGCATCAAAGAAATCACCATTCTTTTCCAGAAGCTTCTCCTCTTCTTCCATTTTCAGAAACTTTTTGTAGGCAACATTTGAAATACTAGTTTTCTTGGTGAATTTTATGCCCACCGTAGGAAGCCCCGTAATCTCAGCAATAAAATCCTCCATAAGTTTCACAGTCACACCATGGAGAGTGACTTTGTCATTGGACCAATTCTTAAAGAAAGCTGTAGTGATGCGTGGCTTAAAACCATTGAGTCGCTCCATGTAATGAGTCACATTTCCTTTCTACAAAATTTTCCAAACATCCTTGCGAGCCTTCCATGCCTCATAGTTTTTTGGTTCTTGTTTGCACAGTTCGCCCCCCATCAGTAGAGAATAATAAACACATTCAAACCAGAAAAACCAGACAAAAAGAATGAGAGGGTTAGAAAGAAATCTGTTTTTCTTCCCACCAAAAGAAACACCTTTGTTTGGAGAAATGTGTGAACACCACGTCGCATTCATTTGAGTGTACTTCATAGGGGAAGAAAATCTGGCAATAATTTTATCACTCCATGAAATCATTAACTTTCCAATCTTTTCAAATCTTACCCACCTTGGCTTCATAATGAATAATTGCTTTGAGATCAAATTGATTAGTTAGTTCATCGGTCCACCTCACCATTTGCCCCGTTACGACAGCATAGTTGGCAACCCAATTAGTAGCACCGTTGGCCTCCCGAAAGGTATGAGATATGACAACTTTTTCAAATTTTTGAATAAGGTATTTAATCTCCTTGATAGTGGCCTCTATCGACCATGAGTTAGCACTTTTATTATTAAGGATATTAATAATATTTAAAGAGTCACCTTCCAACCATAATTTTGGACATCCCAAATCCACTACAATTTTCATAGTATAAAGGGCCGCCGTAGCTTCAGCAATGTGACTATTAGTTTGACCTATAGGGATAGCTATAGCATCTTTAACTATTCCCATATGATCTCTCAACACACCTCCACAACCCACATTCCCCGGATTTCCCTTAGCAACACCATCAAAGTTTCCTTTTATCCAACCATTCAGAGGGGAACTCCAGATGACATTCAATCTTGGGTTATCAGTTTGAGTCTTAGGGTTTTCAGGAAACATAGGATTATCAATAGGAAAGGTTTGATCAAAAATATTTAGAGATCTAAAATTCTCCTTACAAGCTCTAATAATATTCTGACCAATCACCCATCTAGGAACCTCTCTGTTTGTAAAAATTCTATTATTCCTTTCTTTCCAAATACCCCAGCAGAGATGAGGCAGAGTAATTTTTCATAGAAATTGAACTTCAAAATTCTTGGACGGGCATTTCCAGCTTTTAAAAGAAGAATCCACATTGTTATGATGAACCCAAGTCAAGTTCCAATACCTTAGGATCTCAGTCCAAACCATCTGGGAATAAGAGCAGTTCATAAATAGGTGATCTATATCTTCAAAACCATTCTTACATAGAATACACCTATTCATCAAATTTATACCTCTTTTTTGCAAGTTATTAAGGGTCAAAATTTTATTTTGAAGCAGGACCCAAAAGAAGAAATTAATTTTAGGAATGAGACCCTTAATCCAAGCCTGAGACCACAAAGGATGATTTTCCTTCTCCTTTGAAGCAAAGAGAGAAGAAACCTTGTATTGCCCATTAGGATCAGCATACCAAATAATCTCATCCTCAAAAGAAGGGTGGAGAGAAACAACATTGAGAGATAATTGGATGTGATAGAAACTTTGATCAATGTCCTTCAAGTTAACCCAGGAATCATTCTGCCAATAATGACTAACAAGAGTGCCATATCTCTGCTTGCATAAGTCAACTTGATTCAGATCTTGAAAATCTTCAATCAGGGGATAATCCTTAAGCTAGATATCTTCCCAAAAACTCACCCTAGACCCATTGCCAATTTTCCAAGAGCATCCTTCTCCAAGCATTTTCTTAGTACCCTGCACAGCTCCCCAAATTGAGGAGGGATGAATGACATCAGCAGAGGAGAAGAAATCAGGAAGAGAAGCAGAATTAGAGAGGTACTTGTGTTTCCAAATGGTACTCCATTCTTTCTTCTCATGGAACACACACCATCCTTGTTTAGCTAGAAGAGCTTGATTCATGCTTCTGATTTTTCGGATACCCAGACCACCTTCCCTGACCAGTTTACAAACATGATCCCAGGCAATTAAAGGTATTCTCTTTTTTTCCTCTGAACCAGTCCATAAAAAATCCCTTTGAATTTTATCAATAGCCTCAGCAAATTTAGTGGGGATTTTGAAGAGACTTAAGGCAAAAGTTGGTATACTTTGGAGAGAAGCTCTAAGAAGAATTAATTTACTAGCCTGACTTAAAAGGTTCCCTTTCCAACCTGCCAACTTCTTGCTGAATTTATTAATGAGGTCTTCCCAGAAGGAATCCGAAACCTTCAAGCCTAAAGGAAGACCCAGATAGGAAGAAGGGAGAGAATCAATCGAACATCCAAGGATTTTGGCAATTTTATGTTGTCTAAGAATGGGGGTATTGAGAAAAAAAACAACACTTTTTTTCCAGTTAACTAGTTGACCAGAAGCAGAGGAAAAAAGATTTAAAGCTTGCTTCAAATTTCTGGCTTCCTTGACTTCGGTTTTCCCCATAAAAATGGTATCATCAACAAATTGGCCATGAGAACAAATAAGAGGATGGGAAGAGGGTTGCAAACCCTTGATGACTCCTCTACACACTAGATCCCTAATGTACCTCCCCAAACAATCAGCCATAATAACAAAAAGGATAGGGGAAAGAGGGTCCCCTTGTCTCAATCCCTGAGAGGGATTAAAAAAAAGAGAAGAGCTACCATTAACCAGGACATCAATAGAAGAAGAAGAAATTAACTGATGAATCAGTCTAACAACCTTCTTATCAAAGCCAAAGGCAAGAAAAATATTAGAGAGGAAAGACCAATCGACTCTATCATAAGCCTTAGCAATGTTCGCTTTCATAACGAATCCTTGATTGTTAGAACAAGATAAGGAATGAATATTCTCATGAGCCGAAATAACAGAATTGAGGATTTTTCTACCTGGAGTGAAGCCATTTTGTTGGTCAGCAATGAGCAAAGGGGTCACCAGAAGCAGTCTTGAAGTAAGAACTTTGGATATAATTTTATATAGAGAATTAAAAAGATTGATCGGCCTAAACTGGTCAGGCGAGTTAGCTCTAATTTTCTTAGGGATCAGGCACAGGAAGGTGGAATTAACTTACTTCAGCATTTGTTTTTCCCCAAAGAATTCCTTCACCACATCACAAACATCTTTTCCAACAAGTTTCTAAAATTTTTGAAAGAAAAACATGGGAAAACCATCAGGACCAGGAGCTTTATCTCCTCCTAGAGAACAAACAGCTTTGAAAATTTCATCATTCTTAGGAATTGAGCTTAACAATTTGTTCTGATCCTTACAAACCAGAGTGGGGATCACTCTGAGAAACTTAGCCTGATGTTCCAAATTGATGAAGGGGTCCACTGTCATTAGCCCTGAGAAAAAATTCACCATTTTGTCCATGATGTCCTTATCCTCCTTAATCTTCAAATTTCCCTTCATAAGATGTGAAATGTGAGATTTGGCTCTATGCTTTAGCATGGATAGATGGAAAAATTTGGTATTTTTATCTCCTTCAGTTAGCCATATCAATCTATATCTTTGCCTCTAGTAGATCTCCTATTTAGTTATGATGTCATGGTATTAAGACAATTTATCATTTTCTTCTAAAAGAAGGTCAGGGGAGTATCCTTCCTTTTGAATTTTATCCTGAATATTTTGGATCTCCTCTTTCAAAATAGACTTATCCTCAAATATATTCCCAAAGCAATTTTTGTTCCAAATTTTAACTTTCTTTTTGACATTTTAAAGTTTAGAAGTCACTCTGAAGAGAGCAGTACCATCACTTTTGATATTCCACCATTCTTCCATTTTTCTTTCAAACTGAGGATGATTCATCCACATTTTTTCAAATCTAAAAGGAAAATTCCTCTTCGAACTAACCTTAATAGCAGAGAAGATAAGAGGGAAATAATCATAACCAATTTTCTAGTGAGCTTCCAATTTGTAGATGAAATCTTTAGACCAATCCGGAGAGATAAGAGCACGATCAAGCCTAGCCTGAATACAATCATTACCAATTCTCTTATTACTCCAAGTGAACTGAATGCCATGAAGATCCATATCCAATAGACCCTCTTTGTTAATAAACTCCCTTAGGTCCATTCTTCCTTCAAGTTGGGTAACATTACCTCCCATTTTTTCATGATCATAAAGAGGGACATTAAAGTCTCCCATGATTATCCATCGTCCAGAGTAATCTATACTTTTAAAGTTGGATATAGAATCCCAAACCTTCTTCCTTTGGCTTTTCATGTTGGGCGCATATATATTCACAATATACCAGTCCTCATTTTGATCAGCACTGGTAATTTTAGCAATCATAAAGTATTTATTGGCACTCAAAATTGTCCCAGCAAAGCAATTTTTTTTCCATAGCATCAGGGTTCCCCCTGAAGTACCTTCTGAACTACTAGCATTTAAAGAGTAATTTTTAAAAGCTTTTATTTGCTCTACTTTCTCTTTGTTCATCTTTGCTTCTTGTAGCAAAAGAAAATCAGGTTTCTATTCTCTAACAAAATTCCTAACAACATCTAGTTTATGATAACTGTTCAACCCCCTAATATTCCAGGTAATAATTTTCATTTCCATTTTTTAGGGTTATAATCCAGAATAGTTGCATGACAACCATCAGCAATATTCTGCAAGCTTTCTATCTCCTAGGTTATTCCATAAGGAGAAAAATTTATCAATGTTTGAATGAGGTTACTAACAAAATGGTGGAAATTAAAAATGCAAGGATTGATAAGTTTGCAGATAAGAATGATGAAGAAAAAAAAAGAACCAAAAGACTATCAATGATTAGTATAATACACAAAGATGCACAAGTACCCTACTTGAGTAACAAAAAGCTGCAATTGAGAAAATAGTTGAACCCCTACTGAGTGAAGAAAATACTGAAGAACAAAGAACCAAGCCAATTTTAGAAAATTATGTCAAAATTAATCATTTACAAAATCAAATTATTGGAGACAAGAATTCATGAATCATGACAAGAAGTAAGCTACGAGAAAATACATGTTTGATTTTTGAATTTGAGCCTAGAACAATTAAACATACTCTAGAAAATGAATATTGGATTAATGTAATGAATGAAGAGATTGATCAAATTGAGAAAAAAAAATACATGGTTACTCATACTAAGACTAAAGGATAAGAATGTTATTGGTACAAAGTGGATTTTTAAAAACAATTTCAATGAAAATGGAGATGCGATAAGGAACAAATTAAGGCTAGTATACAAAGGATATGCTCAGAAAGAAGGAATTGATTATGGTGAGACATTTGTTCATGTTTCTAGATTAGAAGGTGCAAGAATTCTACTTGGATATGTTTCTTACAAAAGGATTCAAGGCTTATCAAATGGATGTGAAGTTTGCGTCTCTGAATGGAATTCTGGAAAAGGAAGTTCACATCGAGCAACCAAAAGAATTTGTGGATTAGTATAAAAAATATGGTATGAAAAATGCACAAGGATTTATATAGATTGAAGTTGGAACCCTAAGCATGTTATGGTAGACTATACTCATATATCATGAGAATTAGTTTCATAAGAACTAGAGACAATAGTGATGTGTACTCAAAAAGTGAATTTGGAGATAAGATCTTAATAGCTGAAATATTTGTTGATCATATCATATTTGGAGGACATGAGAAGATGTGTAGATCATTTGCTGATGAAACGAGAAAGGAATATAAAATGTCAATGTTTGGAGAGATAATTTTTTTTATTGGATTGCAAGTTCAACAAGTCAAGGATGAGATATACATAACACAATCCAAATATATCAAGGGAATTTTAATAAAAATTGGTAAGGAAGAATTAGAAACAATTGTACACTAATTATCACATGATGTAAATTATCAAAGAAGAAGACTCTACCAAGGTGAATGAAACATTTAATAGATCAATGATTGGTAAGTTACAATATGTTGTTCATAGACAACCATATACTGCTCACATTGTTGGTATTGAGGCAAGGTTTTCTTCTAACCTCAACTATTGCAAAGAGAATCTTTAGATATTTGAAAGGAATAGAGCACAATGGTTTATGGTAGAAGAAGGATGGGTATTCTGAGTTGAGAGTCTATACTAGTGCTGATTGGGCAAGCAATGTGGAAGATAGAAAAATCATAAGTGGAGGGGATTTCTTCATAGGGGAAAGATTGGTGACTTGAATAAGAAAGAAGAAATGTTGCATTTCATAATCTAATGTTGAGGCAAAATATGTGGCAGCTGTAATCAATTGCTCTCACATTGTATGTATCAAATAATTAATAGAAGGTATGCAAGATAAAGTGTCTGATCTTGTACCAATCTATTTTGAAAATAATACAAGTGCTATAGACATTTCAAATAAACCTATGATGCATGCAAAAATAAAACATATATCATTTAAGTATGATTATGTGAGAGAGCAAGTTCAAGAGAAACAAGTAAAGTTGGAATATGTGAAAGAAAAAGAGTAGATTGCTGATATATTTACAAGGCCATTACCTAAGGATACCTTTGAATATCTAAGAGGTAAACTAAGGGTCATTCCCTTATCTAATGTTCACTAGAGGAAGATGCAAGATTGCATCAATTAATATTTATTAAAATATTTATTTGAGAGTTGATGCAGACATTCTCTTTAGAAGCTGCCTAAAGTTGTGAAAATGATGTGAGGAAATAGAAGTAATTAGTACAATTAAGTTAAAAGGTACAACTACTTGAAAAACAAATTTATAACAAGGTTTGAAGACTTTGGCATTGTTTTCAAAGGGGAAGAGAGTTGGGAGAATAATTGTTTGGAGAGAAAACATGATGATGGAGAAGACATAATGCTAATGAGAAAAAAGAGAGAGATGATGATGACTATGTGTTAGTAAATAGATTTTTCCTTCGAAAAGAAATACAATATATGACTCAAAACACCCAAACAGAAGAACAAAAAGATACTAACAGTTGGATGAGTTATCATTGATTGATGACTATCCTCTGAATTGAGAGGTACAACTCCCTCTTATAAAGATTTACAATGAATTAAATGACTGGTTATGTCTTTTACTTGAAGACACAAAGGTTTTCTAACATCCACCCATCAACATGGATCAAATGTGATTACAAGTTTTAAGAACATGACAAAGAAAGAAAGTATACAAAATAGCCACATGACCATTTACTGAACCTTTCATGTAAAGAAAGAAATGAATAAAGTTAGATGTTTCATTTCTACAAGCTATGAGCAACAAGACTGCATTTGAAATAGGAAAGAAAAGACCATTAAATCCATTTCATCCAGAAAAATAAGTATCCAGACCTCAAGATTTGGGTTATAAATATAATTCCTTTTATTCCAAATATATAACAAAACAACAATACTATTGTTCAATTCTTGCTGTTACAATCAATTTGCAGAAAATTTAAAAACTCTCCCCTATTACCTTTACAAACCAAAATGTCTTCTTTCTTGCAACAACCTCAAGAATTGTTAGCTTGAAAAAGAAGCACCCATAACATTCTAAACTCTTCCCTATATATAGTCTCCTTTGAGAAATCTTATTCAGTTTATTTTGTAACTAAATCTTTGGAACTTCCCCGTTACCCATTTTCAACTTCCTCTATCTTTTTCTTATGATTTATAAACATTATTCCTATAAATATAAGAATAAACACATCTATCAAATTAAGGCCATATGCAATTTGGACAAGTGACATACGTTGGTGATGAGATGCTGCCATGATTTCATAATTGTCATTGACAGTTTTGATAGTTCATGCCAATGTTCATAAATTTTAATCTATAATTTAAATGAAAAAACTATTTGGTGAGGATTTATAGAACTAGGATTTCTAAAACATATCCAAAAATCAGCTCAATCCAATGGATAAATTGAAATATATGCCCCCCGAAACATGACTCATTTTTTTGTTATTATTTTGTGAGTGTCATGGATACATTTGATAATACTCCACTTAGATGCCCATAACTTTGAATCCAAAATAAATCTCAAAATTTATTTTTGGAAAAGATTTATAAATTATCTTTCCCAACACATGTACAAAATTTAGGTTGATCCAAGGTTGGATTGTGAGTTAAAACCCCCACACTGAGACTGATATTTCTATCATTATTTTGTGACTGTCATGGATAATTTTGGCAGTGCTACTGTCAAACATGTGTAACTTTTGATCTATTGAAAATCTAAAAAATGCTTTAGAGAGGGTAAAAATAGGTTTTCTCAATCATATATAAAATTTATCTCAATCCAATGGTGGAGCTAAAAGATATGACCCTCGTATTAAGACCCAATTTTTCTATCAGAAAATCTTCTATTACAAGTTGCTACTCTTAAAATCTAGACAATTTGAACCTGCACATTCGAATTAGTGAACTTGAACTACACTTTGCACTTGTAGTTTTGAACTTTGAACTTGAACAATGTGGTTCAAGGTTCAATTTCAATATGATAACTTGAGGCTGCTAGTCTTGTTTTGATAGGTCTATACTTAGAGAATAATAACTTTTACTTTTGAGAAAAGTTTGGCAATCACTTCGGTGACAAGATGGGAAATTTGTCTCTCAACAACATATAAAAAATGGAGAGAAATATAATATTAAAATTTGGAGATATTACCCTTGCATCAAGATTTTCATTTTGAAAGTCAAACTTTGAACCTTGAACTTCAAAAACCAAGACTGCACCTTTGAACTAAATAACAACACCTTGAATCTGAGCCACTGATTTAGCGTGTTTGAACCTTAGACCTTGATCTTTGAGCTCCAAACCATGCATTTAAAACTTAAAAACTTCAAGCTTTGAAGTTTAAACTAAACTCTCAAACTAAAGAATCTGCATTTCAAACTTCAAACTTTGAACCTTTGAACTTTTAGGTTCAAGTTCAAGTTCAACATGAGCATAGGACACTGCTTCTGCATAGTTAAAAATTTACAAAGGTATCATTAGTAACAAAAATCCAATGAAAGATTCATTTATGGGGTTGATTTTGAAGTTTGAAAATTGAGTGCTGAAAGTATGCTTACAATTGGCTCTAACTGGGGATGTGGGCTATGAGGGACATAAAGGATCCAGTAATATTTGGTAAAGACTAGTGTCATATCCATTGGAAAATATAGTCATAGAGCAAAACAAAGATCAAAGGGACTACTTGTGAAGAGGGGAAGAGAAAGAGAATAGGGAACACCAAACACCCAAACTACCAACACCACAAAAGTAACAAACTAAAACCAAAACCAACAAAGCAAGAAAAACCAACCAACTACACAATTCCAAAAGAAAACTACCCCTAGGCACAACATAAACTTTATGTACAAAGAATAGGGAAAGAAACCCATACATTGAGTAATGCACCTGGCTGCTCATGGAAAGCCATTAACTGGTTGAGAAAAGTATGTGCCGGTACAAAAAAGAGGTTGATAAATGAAATGCATCACTTTAAGTAAGCATCCAATAGTAGTCATGAGTATGGATCTGACCACCATATTCTGGACAAACTTTTGAATCAGTATGTCAAGCCCAAACAACCATTTAGCTCCATAGAATTTTGGCTAGAACACTTTGTCATTACTTTGAATGAGTTGGACCATATCTTCCTAAAAAAAAAAGGACTGTAATATATGAATGACACCAATCAACCCATCTTCATGATCAAACTTTAACACCTCAAACTTAGATTGTGTGTAAGATGTTAGTATAGGAGTAAAATAATTTTCTTTAACACACATTTCAATATTTTCAAGTTCTTTGAATGCAATGTGGTGTAGTAATTCTTCATTAGTTTCTATATAACCAAATTGAAAACATTCATAATTAGAATACAAGAAATCTTCTATTTTAGTGTTGTCACCCCTACACATTTCTTGATCTTGCTAATAAATTAAACTTCTTTGATCAAAGTCACTAGATGAAAATATATCAGAAGTATCAAATCTAAAAAATTCTAATTCTTAAAAAGAAGCATCTGAAAACAAGTCCCCACCTGATTCAACATAAAAAATTCTATGTTGATTAAAAGATATACCTGAGCAAGTCATTATTTCTTCAGGTGATGTAGCATGATCAACCATGTCTTTTAGAGAGTATTCTTGCTTCTCTAGTAATCTAGTACTCAACCTTTCTTCTTGAGATTCATAATCAAAATGGAAGATTTCGTGTTCTCTCTATATAAAATTTCCTAACTTTTTTGCATCTTCTTGCTTAATATCTGACAAGTATCTTTCAATTACTTCTACCTTGTGCAAAGAACTATCACTTGAGTGTATCAATGATGATTGAGGTTTCAATACTTCAATATTCTTACCCTCATTAAGTGTTGCATACATTTCATATTTTTCATTTCCAATAAGATAGGCAAAGTTTAAAGCACTTTCAACATGACACACATTAGCTTCACTTTCAGAAAAAACCATTTCATGTAGGTCATTTGAAGAGCCACATTCATTCTCATCCCAAGAAAAATGGAAGGCCTTATAGTTAGATTGCACATGAGGCTGAAAGTGTTCATTTTTAAATATGGTAGAAAAAGGATAACTTTCAACACTTTTAAATTTAGGAAAAAGAATGATACTAGAAAGAACTTCTTCACTTACACCATCTTCCTTACCAATGTTTGATCTCAATATGGTTGCAACACTTTGATTTGATTGTCATGATGCTGAAAATTTATTTCACAACTTCCTTTTTTTATCAAATTTTCAAAATGAGAGTAGCCTTTTAAATTTGATTTTCCTTTGTTATCAACATCAAGTCTATTTTCAAAGTAAGCATGTTCTAGAATAGGCTGATCAAAATCTTCTATACTTTGAAGAACATCTTTATTCACTCTTTCATGGAAATCAAAAACCTCATATTTCAAGAATTCTTTACCCATATCAATGTTGGAAATGTAGATGGAGTAACTGAGAGGGGGGGGGTGTGAATTAGTTACCACCAAAAACAAATCCACAGATCCCTTTAGATGTCAAACAAGTTACTTACTGCTGTCACTCGGTAAACATTCACAAAAATGCTGTAGCTCTATAGATTTAACTTGTTACTGATCTTTAAGCATTCACAATTACTAACATGCATGCAAAAGTAAATAACATGAACACATGAGACACTAGATTTAACATGGAAATCCAATATGGAAAAAACCACAATTAACTAGCTACCAATTTTCACTCTTCTAAAGTGAGTCCTATTAGGAGCCAACCCTATTAAAGGTTACAAAACACACTGTTAGGTGTGACTTGGTTAGAGGATTTAATCACCCTATTAGGAGTGGCCTTGTTAGAGGTCTTGAGAACAATTAAGTAGAACTGTCCACCTTGTTAGAGGATTTACAAAATGGCTGTTAAACCAACTCTGTTAAGAGATTTAGGAATTACTATTACAATGGTTAGAAAGTAACAATGAAATGACCTAAATAAGATGTAACTGAATTTGCTAATTACAGATCTCTATTCTACACCATTAGATCCTCCTTGATCAAATATAGCTTTGCTGCTCCTTAATGATCTTTGATCATCCTTCAAACTTTATTCTCGTAATAATTAGTCCTCCACCACATTCATATCAGATCAAATTCACCACACTTAAAATTTGCAACTTGAACTCTCATATATACCATTCAAATTATCAAGTTGGCTCAATTATAAGTTACAATCACCTATAATCATTACCATAGTCGGATGGAAATAATACTTAAAATAATTAAGCACTAAATCATAAATTAACAAATTCCTTTACTAGCTGACCCTACTTGGTAAACACTACTTTAGAAACAATTTCCTGAGTTAACCATCTCAACTTGGTTGACACTGCAAATTCTGCGAAATCCTTTGGCTGCTAAGTGAACTCGATAAGAAGTAATTTTCCTTCGCTGGCCATGAGAACTCAGTAAGAACTATTTTCTTCGATAAACATGAGAGCTTGGTAAGAACTATTTTCTTCGATGACCATGAGAGCTTGGTAAGAACTGTTTTCTACCACATTTTCCTTTGATGACTGAGTGAGCTTGATAGACACTGAATTTCCTTTGCTAACCTTGAAAGCTTGGTAACAACTGTATGCACAAGGTAAAGTTTGAGAACACTCAGTAGACACTGTAAACCTTCTTGCAAGCCAAATGAGCTCGGTAAGAGCTAACAGATGACTTGTATGACATTTGTGTAACATCAAATACAACACATAATTGGATAATTGCATCCAACAATCTCCCTCTTTGGAATTGATGGCAACACAACATGTCATAGCATAATGAAATTTGAGAAGAAGACTTTCTCTAGTAGAAGGTTTTCTCCCTCTAGAATTTTACACTTCAAACTTCAGTTATCTACAGGAAAACTCTCCCTCTTTCATAGTAATCTCTCCCTCTTACATAAATTCTCTTTCTTGCAAATTTTAGAAAGATATGACAGTAAACTCTCCCTCTTTGACAACATATGCCAAAGAAAACACAACTCAAATAAATGTCAATGTACCTTAAGTACTAATTCATATGCAATGTCTTCATTACTTTGCTACATCAACTGATGGATCTTCAATTCTATTTCTATTGATGCATCACTAAAACTATTTTTTAGTGAGCTTCAGATAGGGGAATGAACCCTAACTTACCTCTCAAATATAAGAATGCATCCTTAGGTAGTGGCTTAGTGAATATGTCAGCTATTTGTTCCTTTGTATGGACATATTCCAATTTGATCTCCTTATCCTGCACTAATTCTCTGATAAAGTGATACTTTATAGCAATATGCTTGGTTTTGGAATGCATCATTGGATTCTTTGAAATGTTAATTGCACTTGTATTATCACAAAACATGACAGTTGGTTCTTTAATCTCTACCTTCATGCCTTCCGATAACTATTTGAACCAAACAATATTAGAATAGTTTACTACTGCTGCAACATACTCTACTTCTGCTGTGGATTGGAATGTACAATTTTGCTTTTTACTTGTCCAAGAAACCAACCTCTTTCTAAGAAAGAAAGCTCCCCCACTTGTACTTTTTTTGTCATCAACATTTCCTGCCCAATCTACATCAGTAAACACTTTTAAATCCAGATTTCCTCCAAGTTTATACCATAATCCATAATATTCAGTGCCTTTCAAATATCTCATGATCCTTTTGATTGCCATCATGTGATTTTCTCTTGGTTTTTCTAAAAATCTTGCTACAATACTAACTACAAGGGCAATATTAGGTCTTGTATGCACTACATACTGTAACTTCCCAATCATAGATTTGTACAATGCCCGATCCATTTCCTTTGATTCATCATCCTTGGTAAGTTTCAATCCAGTACACATAGGAGTCCCAACTTGTTTGCAGTCTTCCATACCAAACTTTTTCAGTATCTCCTTGTTGTATTTTGATTGAGTGATGTAGATACCATTCTTATTCTGTTGAATTTGAAGACCAACAAAGAATTTGATCTCACCAAATATTGACATTTCAAATTCCTTGTTCATTTGATTTGAAAATTATTTACATTGATCATCATTTCCTATAAACAAAGTATCATCCACAAATATTTCTACCAAAAAAATCTTATTATCTGGTCCTTCCTTGATATAAAAACTATTGTTATCATTAGTCTTTTGAAAACCAATCTGAATAAGATAGTTATGCAATCTCTCATACCATGCTCTAGGGGCTTGTTTCAGACCATGCAATGCTTTATGTAATTTATAGACCATGTCCTTCTTGTCTAGATCAACAAAACCTTCAGGTTGTTCAATGTAAACCTCTTCATCCAGTATACCATTGAGAAATGTTGACTTGACATCCATTTGATAAACTTTGAATCCTTTGTATGCAACATATGCAAGTAAGGTCCTAACACCTTCCAATCTTGCAACATGAGCAAAAGTTTCTCAATAGTCTATTCCTTCTTCTTGAGAGTATCCTTTGCATACTAGTCTAGCTTTTTTTTTTGACACCTTACCATCTTCATTTAACTTATTTCTAAATACCCACTTAGTTCCAATCACATTTTTGTCTTTAGGCCTAGGTACAAGAGTCCATGTTTTATTTTTCTCTATCTACTCTATCTCTTCATTCATAGCCTCAATCCAACTTTCATTTTCTAATGCATCTTTGACATTTCTAGGTTCAAAATCAGCAAGTAAACAAGTACCTTTCAACTTACTTCTTGTCACAGTTCCTTCATATTTATCTCCAATGATCTAATCTAGTGCATGATGCCTCCTAACATACTTAGTTAATACAAGTTCCTTTCCTTTTGAATACTTTTCATTTTCATCCTCTTGCACTTCAGCTTCAAGTTCTGACTATTCTATCTGTTGCTCGGGTCCTTCAGACTCGGTAGACATTGGCTCGATTGCATTAGACTGTGACTCAGGTTCCTGTAATTTGGTTTTAATTTCTTGCAACTTGGTTACTAATGATTTAGGAGTAGAAACATTTTGATTGACAGGTGTACCTAGCACTGTATCAGGTTTAATGAAAACAAATATCCTATAGTCTTCTGGTTCCCTTTTGATTTCTTCTTCAATTTTTTCTGCAAACTCATCAGCTTTCACATGTGCACTTTCTATGAATTTTTGAGTAGACAAATTCAAACATCTATATGCTTTACTCTTGCAAGAATATCCCAAAAATATTCTTTCATCACCCTTCACATCAAATTTACCTTTTCTGGATTCTTTCAAAATGTAACATTTGCTTCCAAATAATTTTAGGTAACTTACATTGGGTTTGTAGCCATACCATAACTCATAGGGGGTTTTGAATGAGTCCTTCTTTAGCTGTACTCAGTTCAAGATATGAATTGCAATGCTGATAGCTTCCTTCTAGTATTTGATAGCAATGCTCTTTTTAGGCATTAGGATTCTTGCACAGTCCATGATAGATTTGTTCCTTCTTTCAGTTATTCCATTTTGGTTAGGAGTTCCAGGTGCTGAGACTTGTCTTTTGATTCCCTTTTCAATGCAAAAGTTATTGAACTCATGTGAAATGAATTCACCACCTTTGTATAACCTCAAGCATTTCAGTCTTTTGCCTGTTTCCTTCTCTACTCTAGTCAAATATCATTTGAACTTCTCAAATGCTACTTGACAATCATCATTCTTGAGTAATCATCAACAAAAAGAATGAAGGATTTTTCACTAGTATAGCTTTCAATTGCAATAGGTCCACACAAATCAGTATGCACAATTTCTAAAACTTCTTCAGACTGATAGTTCTTACTTTTAAAACTAGTCTTTCCCATCTTGCCAACTTGACAATTCTTGCATAGACCAACCTCAACGTTAGGAATGCCTCTTACTTTCCTAAATTTACTTATTTTCACCAAGTTACCAAAGTTCACATGACACAACCTCCTTGTAATACCCCAAAATTGGCTCATTGCCATCTCAACCAATTCTGATCTATTTCTCTTTCTTCTACTTGAGCAATAAAGCATGAACATTCACCAAGTTCAAGATAAAACAGGTTACCTTTTGTTTGAGTGCCTGATCCAATCAGCTTTCCTTTGCCATCCATTAGTCTTTCTTTTCCATGCATGAATTCCACTTTGAATCCATTATTGAGTAGCTATGCCACACTCAAGAGATTATGTTTAAGTCCTTCTACCCAATATGCATTATCACATACAAGTTCTTTGATTAGTGAGATTCTTCCTTTTCCTTTTATGCAACAAGGTTCATTATTACCAAACCTCAAACTGCCACCATCATAGTCTTCAAAATGTTCAAACTTAGTTTTATCACCAGTTATGTAATGAGAACAACCACTATCTATAATTCATGTATCATTTTTTTTCACATGAGAAATAAGTGCCATTTCCTCATCATTATCAGACTCATCCTTTACAACAATGTAAACAATTTCATCTTCTTCTTCATCATCAAAATCATTAGAATTCTTAGCCATGAAACATGTTTTCTTACCTTTGTCCTTGAATGATTTGAAGTCTTTCTTGCTACTGCACTTGTGACCTTTCTTCTCATCCTTGTTATGCTTATTTGGGCATCTAGCTACAATATGTCCAATTTCTTCACAAGAAAAATAGATTAGAGGAACCTTACCTTTGTATTTCCCTTTGCCTCTTGAATGTTTCCTTGCTAGTAGAGCTTCAACCACATCAAGATCATTTCCTGAATTTTGTTCTGATTCTTCTTTACTATCTAATTGAGAATCCTTTATCTTCTTACCTTTCTCCTTGAGTGAAAGCTTTTCTTCAAATGTTGGAACATAATTATCATAGTTATCTAGCTCGAATGCAGTCAATCTTCCAACTATGGCCTCTAAATTTATCTTATGATTTGCTTCACATCTTCTTTCTTGAATTGCAGAAACTTTGATTGTATAAATGGGAAGTAGTGTTCTATGAACTTTACTTATAACTATTTCCTCTTTGATATCTCCTCCAAAATCTTTGATTGCACTAACACTTGCTTTCACTCTTTCAACATATTTTGCAATGTTTTCTTCTTCTCCCATCCTCATCTGATCAAATTGACCTGTTAAACTTTCTCCTTTGGCTCTTCTTACATTATCATCACCTCCATAGATTTCTTTTAGCTTGTTCCACATTTCAAAAGCAGTTTTACAATCCTTGATACCATCAAATTCTTCATAACTTAGGGCAAATGCAATATCTATCATCATGTTGTTGTGAGTCTTCTTTTCAACAATATCATTGACAGATAATAAGCCAGTAGGTTCTACATATGCTTCATCCAGATATTTTAGTCTTGTATCTCCAATGCAAGCCAGATGAAGTCTCATCAGTCCCTACCATGCCGAGAAGTTGTCACTGTTAAGTCTTGAAATTTCCCTCTTGTAAGACATCCTAATCTTTAGCTTAGATCCTTGAAATCTTTTCCTGCAAGGACCAAAAGGTCTGATACCAATTGGGGGTGAATAAGTTACCACCAAAAACAAATCCATAGATCCCTTTAGATGTCAAACAAGTTACTTACTATTGTCACTCGGTAAACATTCACAAAAATGTTGTAACTTAGTAGATTAACTTGTTACTAATCTTTAAGCATTCACAATTATTAACATGCATGCAAAAGTAAATAACATGAACACATAAGACACCGGATTTAACATGGAAACCCAATATGGAAAAAACCACCAAGTAACTAGCTATGAATTTTCACTCTTCTAAAGTAAGTCCTATTAGGAGCCAACACTATTAAAGCTTACAAAACACACTATTAGGTGTGACCTAGTTAGAGGATTTAATCACCCTATTAGGAGTGGCCTTGTTAGAGGTCTTTAGAACAATTCAATAGAATTGTCCACCTTGTTAGAGGATTTACAAAATGGCTATTAAACGAACTCTGTTAAGAGATTTAGGAATTACTATTACAATGGTTAGAAAGTAACAATGAAATGACCTGAATAAGTTGCAACTAAATTTGCTGATTACAGATCTCTATTCTGCACCATTAGATCCTCCTTGATCAAATATAGCTTTGCTATTCCTTAATGATCTCTGATCATCCTTCAAACTTCTCGCAATAATTAGTCCTCCACCACATTCATATCACATCAAATTCACCACACTTAAAATTCACAACTTGACCTCTCATATATACCATTCAGATTATCAAGTCAGCTCAATTACAAGTTACAATCACCTATAATCATTACCATAGTTGGCTGGAAATAATACTTAAAAACAATTAAGCATTAAATCATAAATTAACAAATTCCTTTACTGGTCGACCCTGCTCGATAAACACTACTTCAAAAATAATTTCCTGAGTTAACCATCTCAACTTGGTTAACACTCCAAATTTTGCGAGATCCTTTGGCTGCAGAGTGAACTCGGTAAGAATTGAATGTCCTTCGTTGACCATGAGAGCTCAGTAAGAATTGTTTTCTTCGCTAATCATGATAGCTCAGTAAGAACTATTTTCTTCACTAACCATGAGAGCTCGGTAAGAACTATTTTCTACCACATTTTCCTTTGATGACCGAGTGAGCTCAGTAGACACTGAATTTTTTTTGCTAACCTTGAAAGCTTGGTAACAATTGTTTGCACAAGGTAAAATCTAAGAACACTCGGTAGACACTGTAAACCTTCTTGCAAACCAACTGAGCTCAGTAAGAGCTAATAGATGACTTGTATGACATTTGTGTAACATCAAAGACAACACACAATTGGATAATTGCATCCAAAAATCAACTTCAAAAGCAAATGATTCTTGCATTTTAATCTTCTCAAGATCTTGGGATGCTTTAGGCTATAACAATTCTTCATTGTTCAAGTAATCAAATTGAAAATATTCATAATCAGCCTGCAAGAGATTTTCTATTTTACCATTATCACTGCTACACCTTTCTTGGTCTTTTTGATTTGACATACCTTCTTGAACAATAATAGTGACTGAAATTGCATTAGAGGATCCAAAAGAAAAAAGATTCAAATTATGAAAATGGAGAGGCCATTGGTAAAATCTCATTTAATTTATCACCACAAAGCTTCTCCTCAAGAAGAGGCACACCAAGGAAAGTCATTAGATCTAATGGTTGAGAGATGTGCTCATCATTATTCTCAATGTGCAAATGACCTTTTGACATATTAAAAGAATTATTTCAAACTGATGGGGTTTCTTGAAAATTTTCATCATCATACTCAACATGTAAATGATATGCTCCATCTGCATCATGAAGATTGTCGCCAATCACAGGAGGCATTAGAAAATCATCTTCATTAAAAATTATCAGATTTTGACAAACATGAACAGGGGGTATTGGTTTTATTGTTTTAGGAACAAGCTTTTTCTATGTGGGTTTTATCTTTGGATAGTACTGTTGTTCTTGGAGGCATATTTCAGCCTATGAGGGTTTAGCACATTTCAACCCGCTAATGATCATATCATATCCAACCCAATAGCCTCCCTTTTTACATCTTTCAACCTTTATACTTTTAGATGTAAAAGTAAAAATCTAATTTCAGTTTGCATGGTGGCAATGAAGACACACAATTGGTTATTCTCATTTGGTTGGTTGGCTAGAGGGATCTTATCAACACTTCTATTGAATCTATCAATGAAATCCCTCATGGCTTCCCCTTTTTTCCATCTTGATTTGAAAGAAATTTAATAACTTAGCAACATCAACTATGGGCATAAACCTTTGAAGGAATTTTACCTATAGACCATTCCAACAAGTGATGCAACTATCTAAAAAATTCTAAAAACAATTTGCTGCACTTCCAGTGAGGCTTCCGACAAATAGTCTGACAAAGATGTTCTCTTCCTGCACACCAATAATCCCACAGGCAACTGTGGCTTCTCTATTGTGATCATTTGGGTCTTGATTTGTGTCACTAGAAAACTTTGGAAAGTATTTGCTTGATGTTTTAGGTTGGGCTAAATATTGGGATAAAGAAAATGGCCCAATATGAGCCCCCCATGGCTAGGATGCAACCAACACGATGGCCCACTAGACTTCTTTCACCAAAAAAATTTAGTGTCACCAACTTCCATCCTCAGGGAGGTACCTTCAGATATCCAAATAAAGAAAGCACTGGAACTTCACTTTCTTTCCCCAATGAAGTATCCAAAAATATGTGAGTAAACAAATTTTTCCTTCGAAAAGAAATACAATATATGACTCAAACACCCAAATAGAAGAACAAAAAGATACTAATAGTTGGATGAGTTATCATTGATTGATAATTATCCTCTAAATTGAGAGGTACATATCCCTCTTATAAATATTTACAATGAATTAAATGACTGGTTATGTCTTTTACCTAAAGATACGAAGGTTTTCCACCAATCAACATGGAAAAAATGCAATTACAAGTTTTAAGAACATGACAAAGAAAGAAAGTATACAGAATAGGCACACAACCATTTATTGAACCTTTCATGAAAAGAAGGAAATGAAAGAAGTTAGATGTTTCATTTCTACAAACTATGAGTAGCAAGATTGCATTTGAAATGGGAAATAAAAGACCATACGATCTATTTCATCCATAAGTATCTAGAACTCAAGATTTGACATATAAATAACTCCTTTTATTCCAAAAACATAACAAAACAACAATACTATTGTTCCATCCCTGCTATTACGATCAATTTGCAAAAAATAAAACAACTCTCCCCTATTCACTTTAAAAATAGAAATCTCTTCTTCCCTGCAGTAGCCTCAAGACTTGTAGGCCAGAAAAATAAGCACCCATAACATTCCAAACTCTTCCGTATATATATAGTCTCCTTTGAGAAATCTTATTCAGTTTCTTTTATAACTGAATCTTTGAAACTTCCCCATTACCAATTTTCAACTTCCTCTACCTTTTTCTTATGCTTTATAAACATTATTCTTATAAATATAAGAATAAATACATTTATCAAATTAAGGCCATATGCAATTTGGGTAGGTGGCATAAGTTGGTGGTGAGATGCTGTCATGATTTAATAATTGTCATTGATAGTTTTGATAGTTCATGCCAATGTTCATAACTTTAAATCTATTACTTATCTGACAAAACCATTTGGATAGGATTTAAAAAACTAGGATTTCTAAAACATATCTGAAAATTAGTTCAATCCAAAGGATAGATTGAAATATATGCCCCTCAAAACATGACTCATTTCTCTATTATTATCTTTTGATTGTCATGGATAAATTTGATAGTACTCCACTAAGGTGCCCATAAAGTTTGATCCAGAAAGAATCTTGGAACACTGTTTGAATAGGATTTATAAAATTAGCTTTCCCAACACATATCCAAAACTCAAGTTCATCCAATGGTTGGATTGTGAGATAAAATCCCCACACTGAGACTAATATTTTTGTGATTATTTTATGATTGTCATGGATAATTTTGATAGTGCTGTATCCAAACATGTGTAACTTTTGATCTATTTAGATTATAAAAAAAATGTTTGGAGAGGATTTATAGAACTAGGTGTTAAAAATCGTATCCAAAACTTAGTTCAATCCATTGGTGGAGATAAAAGATATGACCCTTGTACTAAGACCTAATGTTTTTGTTAGAAAATCTGCTATTACAAGTTGCTACTCTTAAAATCTAGACAGTTTGAACCTACAAACTTGAACTTGCACATTCAAATTTGTAAGAATTTGCCTTAGGGAAAAATTCACCCAAGACCAAGGAACTCAAGCACAAGCACAATAGTAGACCAAAAGAGTATGATCAAAATGATGATATAATATTCATTCAATATCTGGATATAAGTACACTAGGAGTGCCTGTATATAAAGGCCTCTAGAATGCTTCTAAAATGCATAGGAATCAACAACATGATAAGTCATACAACTAGACAAATGTCCACCAGATATGGGTTATCCTCCATTAATCACAAGAGTAAGTGCGATGATGTGAGGATAATCCTACAAAGGTGTAGCATACAAAATTATGTTGTAGACACCATGTGCTAAATTAGGAGTGCAAATAACTATGTTGTCTACATGAAAACTTAGTTAATTATGTAAACTCTAGTGTTGTAGACACCATGTGCATAATTAGAGTGCTAACTCCTGTGTTGTCAACATGAAAATTCACAAGAGTATGCATACTTCTAGGTGACTAATTAATAAATAATAAAATAATGCATTAACCTAAGTAAACTGAAGTAAAGTGTAATAAGTAAATAGTTATTTACACCAACAACTCCCTTTAAGTGAAACTTATGGTAATGCACTTAAGCTCACAAAATCTAGGATGAAATGCATGATGGGTCTTGGCTACTAGGCCATGTTAGGTACCCATGTACATAATGAAATGAAATCTCTAATAAAGTGGAGAAAGAAGGAAAACCTCATGGGAATACCCTCCCCCAAAAAGAGAGATGAAAAGACAAGATGCATGGATGGATGGAGTAATCAAGACCCCCCCATTACGACATACATCAAGTATATACAATAGAGAAATGGGAGAAGGACAAAACCCCATATGAGGAAAAAGTCTCCCCCATAAAAGAGAAGAAGGAGACAAAGTAGTCCCCCCACCTAAATGTAGTGTGTTGATCAGTGATAGTTGCTCCAATGTAGAAGTTGATCCAATGCTATTGAATAATGTTCCTCCCCCTTGGATGAAACAATGGAAGAGGTACAAATGAGATGCTTCCCCTATGTGTAGAAAGAAATTCGATGATGAATGGTGTCTCTAAAACTTTCTCAACTATCCTTGTGTCGATGTTGATAGTTGCTCCTTCCAATACTATTGAAAAGAACAAATGAAAATCTAACAAGGATGGATGTAGAACATGTTTCCTCAAATGATAAAGAGACCTCCTGCAACTACTATACATAAGAATCCACAATCACATCAACATGTGAAGACTGATCATGTAGAGAATGGATAGGAGGGTTAGAGTGAGCCCTCACAACAACTGAAGAAGGATCTTCTTCATCAAAGAGAAGATGTATATCATCAATGATGTCTCCCAAATTTTCTATGTGTGACTCCACAAGAAAACTTGAAATATCTGTCAAGAAGTCATCACCTAATGTTGGAGCTAGAAGACAAGGTGTACCCTGCTGTGCTGGACCTATCACTGTGGCAATATGTGCATGTAGAATTTGCTGATGCTGTGACCTCTCCCTATATCTATCAATAGGAACCCATATATCTGAATTTGTTGAAGAACTATTACTGGTGTTATGATCAGTTTCCACAATGCATGAAGTAGTCTCCTCAGTAAAGAGAAGACATATTTCATTGATGATGATTCCCACATCTTCAATGTGAGACTTCAAGAACATACCTCCAATGTTTGGAACAAAGTCATCCCATGAAGCTAAAGTAGGAAGACATAATGTGTCCTGTTGCACTGAATTATAAGCATCTACGGCTAGAACTGGATCACTAGTATCAATAGGAGCATTAGTAGGTGTTATCTCATCTAGATTTGGAGAAACCAGAGCTGAAGCTGCAAAAGATAGAATGTCCTCTAGAATTGGAGGAACTCATGGATCTCCATATGCTTCCCAAAGAGCCATCCAAACATCACAAGAAAAAACTTGCCATAAAAAGAGGAGTAAAAGATTCCTTACTTATACTATTATACATAAAGTGAAGAAGAAGATGAAGATATTCTACCCAATTTGGATTAGGTGGTAGTATCTTCTAGCAGAGATAAGGAATCACTTCTTGATGTTCTCTTAGATGATCAAGCATCAAAGCACTCCATTTCTAATAGTTCCTGGGTGTCAAGTTCAGTCTTAAACTAGACTGACATATGTGACAAGACACTATAAGATCAATAAATGTACCCCCCAAAATGAAAAAATAGCCAATCAATACCCCCTAATATATGATTTGGGCACCCTATAGCTACTTGCCAATTTAGGGCCTATTTCTAAAAGTAGTATTTATGTCCATAGAACCTATAATCTGATTGCAGATCTGGAAAGTAGGCAAAAAATTGCACTTTCAAAAAAAATGGAACTTGATTATGTGTCCATATGAGACTGTACTAAGCATTTGAAGTGGAAAAAATTAGGATTTATGAGTTGCAAAAAACTTCAGGAACAAAGATCTCAAACCACCTACACCAATGTGTAGATCATGACATTCTACCCCCAAAAAAAAAAAATTGCTCACAAAAAGGAGTTCGTATGAAGGAGATATCATTGTTTGAAAATCACCTCTGTTGTTTTTTTTTTAATCATTGTCGTCACACCTCCAAAAAAAAAAGACTCTAGATTTCACCTTAGATGTTTGATTCGGATGAAACAAAATCCAATCTAGGGGTTTTTTGACCTTTTAAATATGATGCCAATATTTGATTAGCACCTGCAAGCTCCAATCTTCACCTAAAAAAATCTCCCCTACTAGCTTGATGGCCAAAAATTTCCCAAAAAAAATACAAATCCAAAAAAAATTGTAAAGATGCAGATGAAAAAATGTAGATTTGAAAATTAAATTCAAAGATCTAAAATGATCATACCAATTCTGCAAATCGGGCCTTTGGGTTGCTGGTTTGCAAATTTTTTTTTGCTTCAAAATTGACTTTGGCCTAAGTTAGGCGAATTTATAACCTGTTTTCACCGTATCAACGTTCCAGACGCAATGGCAAGGTCTGCTTTGGCTCTAGAAACTCTCAATGACTGCGATACTTTAGATCTAGGTCAAGGTGCTGAAGCAAGAATGGTCTCAAATGACTATGTGAATAGAATCTCCCCAAGCTTTGAGAACATGTAAGAATTTTCCTTAGGGAAAAATTCACCCAAGACCAAGGAACTCAAGCAAAAGCACAATAGTAGACCAAAAGAGTATTATTAGAATGATGATATAATATTCATTCAATATCCAAATATAAGTACACTATGAGTGCCTGTATATAAAGGCCTCTAGAATGCTTCTAGAATGCATAGGAATCAACAACATGATAAGTCATACAACCAGACACATACCCACTAGATATGGGTTATCCTCCATTAAACATAGGAGTAAGTGCGATGATGTGAGGATAAGCCTACAAAGGTGTAGCACACAAAATTATGTTGTAGACACCATGTGCTAAATTAGGAGTCCAAATAACTGTGTTGTCTACATGAAAATTGAGTTAATTATGCAAACTCCAGCATTGTAGACATCATGTGCATAATTATAGTGCTAACTCTTATGTTGTCAACATGACAACTCACAAGAGTACACATGCTCCTAGGTGACTACCTAATAAATAATAAAATAATGCGTAAACCTAAGTAAACTTAAGTAAAGTGTAATAAGTAAATGCTTATTTACACCAATAGAATCAATGAACTTGAATTGCACTTTGCACCTGTAGTTTTGAACTTTCAACTTGAACAATGTGGTTCAAGGTTCAAGTTCAATATGATAACTTGAGGCTGCTAGTCTTGTTTTGATAGGTCTATACTTAGAGAATAATAACTTTTACATTTGACAAAATTTTGGCAATCACTTCAATAACAAGATGAGAAATTTGTCTCTCAACAAGATATTAAAAATGGAGAGAAATTGAAGTGCCTCTCATGTTTGTAGTATGTACATTGTTTATTTTGATTCGAGAGATACTTGTTACTCTTATCATTTGTACTTTGAGATGACTTGAGAGTTGGATGTTATACTTTGATTTTAGTATCATACTTGTTATACTGCTATCTTGTTTAGTTTATCATATTTGCATGTTGATGCTATTTTGAGATGATAGTAGGTCTATGATGATATTTGGTTATTTGGTATTTGGACATATCTTTGATTCTGTTATGTGATGGATTTTATGCTATGGATATTTACTTCATTCTTGTTTCATTATGCTTTATGTGAACATAAGTGATGTAAATGGATTATTTTAGTATAATCAAATAAATAGTTAAATTAGTCATTTAATGCATTTATTTATTTGGCTATGATATTATATGCAATTGCACTTGATCGTGTGTTTTAGTATGTAGGAATTATATCCCTAGCAGTGAGTTAGTGATTCAATTGTTCATATTTTACCAATGTCATCCTTGTATGGTTGACACATCCTTAATTAATTATTTAAATTAAACATTTCAGTGATTAGTAAATATGAACTAATTTGCATTATGTAACTAGACCAGTGAGCATGTTTATGCATTTAGAGGTTCGCATTATTGCAAAATTCGTTAAGAAAATTTCTATGATTTTGGGTTTTTAGGCTTTAAATTATATTGAATTTAATTTCTGGTAGCTTTGCCATAGATGAATTCCTATTTCTAAGTATAGCCTATTTTCGTTTGGGTTAATTTAGAGTCTAGCTAGTCTAACTGGCTATTTTCCCTAATCTATTATTAACTCAAAAAGTGAATAAGTATGAAAAGAGGAATTTAATTCCTTACTTTTCACTTTTGCAAAACACAAAATTGAGAGCTTTTTTGAGAATCCTCTTCTAGAGGATCATGTTCTTGTTTTTTGTGAGAGATGTGGGCATGAGATCTTTGTGAGGTCAGTCTTGTTAGATTCAGCTTGGGTAGACCTTGCTTTGCCAAGATTTTTGACAATTTTAACGAGCGATTTATTTTATTATGCTATTTTCAGTTTCTGCCCCTTTTATTGTCAGGTAGAGCTCTCCCATTTTCTTGCTTCGACTCAAATTATATATCTACTTTTGGTAGCCTTTTTTTATGAGGCTGAGAACCAATGTTCCCCTCTATTTTTTTTTGTTGGTTCTACCAGGTTGGTCAGGTATGAACATTTTCCCTATTTTTGGGATGGTGGTTTGGGGTTTCACGCTGCTATGCTGGCAGTTTTTGCATATGGTTTATGAACCCAAATTTTATTGGATTTTCAAGGCTTTTATGCCCAAAGACCAAATGCATTTTAATATCAAAGTTTTCTAGTTTTTGGGGTTTTTACCTCTTTTTTCATGCTACCCTATTTTCCTAGGTTTTCTTGGCATGATGTTGGTCATGAACCTAGATCATCCGTTTGGATGTCAGTTTGACCATTGTTGCACTTTTATGTTACATTGGGATGCATGTCGCATCCTTCCTCTCAAGTCTATATTTGGTTGAGTGTATTTTTACATTGCATTCTCATCTAGTCCTTGTGTTATGATCTTCATGATGGTGGTGTGCCACACACAAGTACACGTGCATACATTTGTCATGTGACTTGTGAGGCTTGATCTTTTGTGGCACTTTTGGGAGTTATGATCATTGGGGTTGGTTGGGAATATGCATGCCTATAGTAACTCATCATTGGGTGAGCATGGTTAGGGTAGGGTAGCATATGAAGGGGGCTTCTTTTCTGCAACCCTAGTGTCTATTTCCTAAGGGTTGGCATGCAAAAGTTTCAATCAAATGATAACTAAATAAAATACTAGGTGGTAATAAAACTTAAGATAATAAAATCTATATGCAAGATACTCTCATTGAGGAGTTGAGCCACATGATCTAAGCTTGGGCTTGTCGATGCCAAGTGGCTCTCCATGATGTCAACCCCTACTTAGTAGGCCATTGAGTGTCTAACCAAGACTTGTAGTTTATGCATTGTCTCTGATCTTTGTTTCAGTCATCATACTATTTAGCGTGAATGTTAGCCATGGATGTTTTCTTTATCTGTGTTTGTGGTTGGATGATTATCTCAATCAACATGGAAAGAGTGGACATACAAGTTTCACGTGGTTGGGAGGCATAGCTACCTTCACCACTATTGGGGACTAGTGTATAGAGATGGTCTATTTTTCCCAGTGCAACCATTGCTGAATGTTTTCACTTGGTACTTTAGGTTCTAGAGTATGCTTTCATTGAGATGCTTTTATATCTTATTTAGATGATGTTAGTTTATTGGTGCATTTCCTTATTACGATGTTTGGCATATGATAGATGATGTTATCTACTTAGTTGGAGTATCTATAGCTTTTGGTTAGCATCTTAGATTTCCTATTCTTATGATGTTATTACACTTTAGTAGTAACGTCCTTATAAGAAAACTTTGACTATCTAGTTGGCAGTTTGGGATGTTACACGTTGGGGATGGCTAGGACCTTCAAGGTCTCATGATGCTATTATGGTTGGGAGGAAGTGTGCACTTAGTTTGTTATTATAGTTATTTCCTTACATTGTGATTTTGCTTTCAGTTATTTCCTTTCAATGCAATGTTAGATGGTTAGATGTTGTTTCCATCTTGTAGTTTTTGTCTGAGTGTCTATGCCTTGACTATGGATCTAGTACCCCCCAGTGTGGAGGTTCTAACTTCTTGTTTTATCCCTTGATTTATCCTTAGAGCTTTTCTTGTTGTTCGTAGGTGAACATGCATCAACATTGGGTGATACGTTATGCCCAAAGGAGAAATATTGTGTGACCCTTGATTGTATCACACACCCTAAGGTAAAAATGTCGTGTGATACTGGAAAATATCGCACACAAATTGGAGAAAAATTGTATGATACTTATAAAGTATCGCATGCCTTCTTGAGAAGTGTCACTTAAACCCTGAATGTATCACACTCCTTCATTAGAAAGGTCATACAATACTGGAAAGTATTGCATAGTGCTGAATTAAAGTATTACCTGGGTTTTGGAAAAAAATGTCTAGATAGATAGGGGGTACTTTTTGGTTTGACCAAAAGTTTTTTAGAGGTGTTTTGGATACCCTTTATAGTGTTCTTGAATACCTTGGAATTGCATTTTGAATTTTGCATATTTTTAGATTTGAAACCATTTGCATCCTTCCATGGTTAGTAGTGGCATTTAGAGATCCATTGGTGTTTGGATGTTTGTTTAGTCTTCTGCTATGGTCTTTGTGATCCTTGTATGTTGTATGTTGCGTGCTTCCATACTTGCAATTTTTTTAAAAAAATCTTGGCTTATATTTATCCTTGTTCCAAGAATCTTCGGGTGGGGCATTACAGAAATCTAATGGTCAAATTTGGAGATATTACCCTTGCATGAAGATTTTCATTTGGAAAGTCGAACCTTGAACCTTTGAACTTCTAGGTTTAAGTTTAAGTTCAACATGATCATAGGACACTACTTCTGCACAATTCAAACTTTACAAAGGTATCATCACTAACAAAAATCCAACCAAAGATTCATTTATGGGGTTGATTTTGAAGTTTAAAAATCGAGTGCTAAAATCATGCTTACACTATGTAAGATGAAAGGGGGAGAATATGAATCTACTGGTATTGGATAGTATATTTAAGAAGTTTTAGAAGTGTTGAAGTGTTGCCATCAATGTAAAAGGGGGAGATTGTTAGAGAAAACTGATGTTGATGAATGAGAAGAACTATTATGGTTACACAAGTGATGGTGATGAGGAAAAAGGTCAAATAAACAAGCTATAAATTGTATGTAGAAGAGTTAAATCCATGTTATCTTGGTATTGATGTCAAGTTGATTAGCAATATCGATTAATGTAATTTGCAAATCATCTGAAGGATGTGATGTTGAATAGAGATGGACGGTAAAGATAGAAGATAAAATGAAGAAGTGATGCTAAGTATGTGAAATCAATTAGGAAAATAATGAATTAGTATTTGCAAAGATAATATTAGTTTTATTTTTTACATGATTTGATGAAGTGTTAAGATGATCCACAAGTAAGTTATTTTGGTTGGTAAGAAAGGAATGAAGTTGTAAAGTGAAAAAGTAAGGAATCAAAGAGTTGCATTGACCTAGAAATGTTGGTTGGTAAAAGAAGGAAAAGGAAGGTTAAGTAAGTCAAATTATTTAGAATATAGTGTCAGCAATCCATAGGTGTTATTGAGAAAGGACGATTACCAAGGAAGCATAGTGTTAACTGAGTGATGGAGGTGTTCACCAAAGAAAGAATACAGTTCTGTAAAGAAAAGCAGTTTATGGAAGATTGATCAAGGGAAAACATAGAGTGAAGATCTACACTAATCTAGAAGATTCTAAGATAAGGAAAAAGCCATTTAGCAAGATCAGTAGATGACATTTACAAGGTAAAATAAAATGGTGAATATTTAAGACATGTTTTGAGATCCAAGAAAAGTTCAAGTTCCAAGGTGAAGTTATAACTGACATGATCCATAAAATGTTTTATCTAGTGACAAATTCAATGTATTTGAGCTGGTAATTGATCATGTGAATGAGTGGAACTCATGGAAACCCTAATGAATCTAATTTAGTGGAAAGCATTTGTTTATATAAGGAGCAAGCGAGAAGGTTTAAGATGTTGGTTAAGTTACTAAGTGATTTGATACCTAGAAAGAACATAAGGGAATATCAAGTAGATCAAAAGTACAAAGTTTAATGGATTGATGGATTTAGTGTAATGACTAGTTAGTAAGGAAAATATTTGAGAAGAATGGAGATTTGAACATGAACAGGTAGTTTCATATTTATCAAATCATTCCATTATTACTCTCTAACCATTGTAGCATAAAATATCTTAACCAAGTTGATTTAATAGCCATGTTTGTAAATCCTTTGTAAGGTGACATTCCAATCAATGGTCTAAGTCCTTTAGATAGACCACTCATTCAAGGGTGATAAGGTCTAGATGATCTTTGGTAACAATCTCTTTATAGGGTCACATCTAGTAAATGTGTATGTAACCTTTAGCGAGGTTGGTTCTTGAGCAAGCTCACTTTAGAAGAGTGAATTATTTTTGGATGACAAGTCCTAGGTGCTTTTTATCCAAATTGGATTTCCACATTAAAAATATTGGTGTTACATGATGTGTGAATTTTTTATATGTTATTTTATGTTTGCATGTGAAAGCTATTATTTATTTTTGTGGGTTAGTTAAATAGTTTAATCTATATACCAAGACTATTTGCTGATAAGTTTAAATTGTTAAAAGTCTTAAAAAGTGTTAAAAGGACATGAGGATGACTGATTCACCCTCCCCTCTTAGTTATCTAATAGGTCATTCACCATAAGTCAGATAATAAGTTGTATTACCATACTACAGATACATAGTACTAACAAATAGAACAGTAGGAAGAGAAGGCGAATTCACATTCCCTACTTGCAAAGGTACATTTTTAGGCATGAGATTACAAAGTCCCATACCATGAACCAGCTTGGTTGGTCTTATCTCCATATCATATTCCTGGATCTTGGTAATCCAATTTTCTCTATTTGTACCATATTCTTATTATGTCAAGATGGTCTTGATAGTAGTATGTAGAGCTAAAGCTATGACATGTAAGTTTAGGATGTAGAACCTGAAATGCTTTGCTACTTTAATCACAACATATGCATGATTCTCCATTTGATTGTATTTCAATTTATGAGCCTTCAAAGAGAAACTCATGAATGAAATGGGTGATTCAATGACTTCATTATTTTTCTCCATTAGAATAGAATACATAGTATTTTGCAAATGTTTTCCTCCCTTCTTTGACTCTAGTGAAAGGCATGTTTTCCTTTCATCATATCAATAATATGGCGAGTCTTTTTGGCAAAATCAGACACAAATCTTCTTAAGAAATTCACCTTTTCAAAGAAAGAGTGAAATATTGTCTTGTTTGATGGAAAATATAAGTTTTGAATTGTTTTCACCCTATGTGGAACAATTTTTATACCCTCCTTGGACATGAGGCATCCCAACAACTTGTCCTCCATCATACCCAAAACCAAATTCTTGGTGTTTAGTGATACACCATGTTGTCTAGATCACTCTAATACTTGTTGGAGATGATAGAAATGATCTTGATATATTTTGGAGAAAATAGTCAAATTCATCTAGATAAACAATGATTATTTCATTGATGAAGCCTTTGAAAGCAAGATCCTTTGCTTGTTGAAATGCTACTCGAACATTGATGAGACTGAAAGAAATTTGACAATATGAAAATTTCCCTATGGGGTAGTAAAAAAAATATTATACTGATCATCTTCTTGAAACTCAATTTTTTTTTAGCCCAAAAACATGTTCAACATAGATAACACCTCTTAATCAGTTACACTTTGTAGAACCCGATCCATGACTATTAGTGGATAGTTATCATTGAGAGATAACTATTTCAAGTTATGAAAATCCACACGTGTAGATTCATCCATTATTTTTTCATAGAGGAACTAAATTAGTTACCTATGATAAATGACGGGTAGGAAATATAATGCCTGCCCACACCATCTTTTGAATTTTGGAAAGAATGATTGCCAAAATCTTTGGATTGTTCTACCTCTTCTTTTAGCATAAAGGAACTACACCAAACTTTAGAGGAATGTTATGTTGAACTTCCTTGGGATATAAATACTTTAGATCTTGATATGAGTAAGCTATAAAATCCTTGTATTCATGAAGAAATTTTATGGATTTCTCCTTACCTTCATCAGTGCACCAGTTACCAATGTTAACCATATTAGGATCCTCTTCAATCCTAATGTTGTGTTTTTCATATTGTCCTAAAGAACTAGTCTTCATCTTCTATTTCTCTTTGACATATCTATCATGCTTATCAAAAAACTTATCTAAGGAAATTAGACCCTTGGGGGTCTTATTTTCTTCTAGTTGATTAACCTCTTGAATGGTATTAGGACCTTCATCAGAGATAATCTCATTCAAATTTTTTTTGCCTCCTCCAAAGTATTGATCATCAAAGATTTCCCTAGATTTAAGGAAATTGATGATCTATGTATCATCATTGAACACTTTCCAATGTTCATAGTTATTCGGGATACTTGGTTGGTAAACCAACTCTATCTGGTATATGTCATTGGTGAAGTCTTCATAAGGAATGAGTAGAGTGACTAAAATGGCAACTGAACCATCCTTATCATTTAGCTCTCTAGGAATCACTGAGACATTGAAAGCATAAAAAATATTAATGAAATCCAAGAGTAAATCATAATAATGTCTAAGTCAGTCATTTTTGGCTTGATATTGACCCTTGACTTGACATACCACCAACTAATAATCTCCTTTGTCATGTAGGTTCTAGATTCCTTTGATCTGTACCATGTTCAATCACAATATCAAGGCCTCATATTTAGTCATGTTTTTGGTATTAGGAAATTGCGACCTTTATGAATAAGGAAAAAAATCCCCTTCAGGTGAAGTCAACATAATGCCCACACCAGATCCTATATAAGTACAACTCCCATTGAATTCCATGGTCCAAAATCTAGTGGAGTTACTTGTATTGGCTTACAAACTCATAAGAATAAATTTTTCTTCAAGGGAATCCATAGAATCCTCTTCAAAAATAATTTCTTCTATAAGAAGGTCCATAGAATCTTCTTTAGGAATAATTATAACTTCAATTGTGATTAGTGGTTGATCTGGAATAACAATCTCCTCTTGATCTATAGTAGCATCAAAAAATCTTTTGGCATCTAAAAGTAAGGAGGAACTTTTAGAGCTACTTGTCTAGTCTTTAGAGAATTTTGAACCTTCATCAACATGTAGGTAGAAATTACCCATTCTAGCTGACTCAAAGAGAATTTGAGCATGAGGATCATACTATCATATACTTTGTTTCCCTTTAACAATGCAACTTATATATAAGACATTTAATAGGTATTCAAGCTTTAGTCATGTCCATATTGAGTTCACCACCCACATCCTTACAAAAATTATGACTAAGTAACATGTTGTAAGAAGCAGGTACATCTACAACCAAGATGGTCATTTTGATCTTTTTATTTGGGAAGGACACAAAGGAATACTGAGCATCTTTGATTTGCACATTTAGGGGTACTTTCTTATTTTTCATGGAACATAAATTAGCCAAGAATTTAGTCTAGGTTAACCCTAAAGCATCTTCCACTTCAATTGACATGATATTATTTGAGGCGCCAGAAGCTATGAAGCAATTACTTAGCTTAAAATCATTTATAAGTAGGGAAAGATAGATAGGCTCAATATTTCCTAGAAGTAAGGATGGAATAGTCACTAAGTTATTTTTTGAGTAATAGAAACAAGGGGTGTGAGGAAAAACTTAGAGTTTTCACTAGGAATGGATGATTTCTTCTTGGAAGGAGGAAAGCTTGTAGTTTGGGAAAGAGGGAGATTTTAGTGAGTAAATCAAAACAATCTTGTTGGGCCCAAAATGATCTAATATAAATTGATGAAATTTCATCCTTCTTTATCCTCAAATAAATGTGCTCAAAACTTGCTAGTGTGATAACCTATAATCTTCAAATACCAATTAAAAAAAGGGCATAAAACTTCAAATGAAAGAAAGAGGCTTCTAAATGCATCTAGATCTAGAGTAGAGCCACTAAAAATTGTTGGGTGTATCTTTTGCAACTGACATTTTATGAAAATTTAGTCACAAAATAGGTAGACTAGTCACCACATGTTAGATAGGGTCTCTCCTACCTCTAAGGGAAGGAATCCCCTTCTCATTATTCCTTGGATCAACTCAAGGTAAGAAAGAAGTAAAGAGATGCATTATAAGGTTTCACTAATATTCTTTCCTCTTTTTTTCAGGAAAGAATCCACTTACTCAAGGAGTGGGTACTGGGCAAAATGGATCTCTTACACTACACTTCTATCTAAAAGCTAGAAATAGTGATTGATACCAAACACCAACTCACAGGCTGATTGAGAGTGTACCAATTTAGATCTTCATCTAGTTTAATCTATTCTATAAGAAAAAAAATGTACCATTAGGGAACATATACTTCTAGAAGTAGATAATTTCTAACTATTTACATGAATTTAAAATAGTAATATAAGATACAATCACAACTTCTAGTCTATATATTACCACAATTTTTCCCAGTCACAGCGTCGACTCCAATTGATTTTTAGATTCACTATGCTCTATTTAAACATACAATAATAACATGAACACAAAGTAATAGAAATAAATCACAATCGCAACTTCCAATTTGTTCTATTGCAATTGTTTCTAGTCAAATCTTAGAATCCAAATGCTTCTTTCTATTCAGCTTTCTTTCAAATTTGCAATACACAATCACAATTATGCTTGCACAAGTTTGGAAGAGCTCTCTTGCATATAATAAAAGATGAGTTTTTACAATGATGGGGTTACTTCTTATATAGAAAAATAAGTGAGAGAAATAAATAGGAAAAACTGGGAGCAACTCAACCACCTTGATCCAATAAAACTAGGAAAGAAGATTTATTGGATTACAAGTACTTAAGTTCTATATAATTGAAGCACATGCAATTGGATTACATGTAATCTATCTTTTGCATCTACAAAGATGAAAAATGCTAGAAACTAAAAAGAAAAAGATGGAATTTTTTTTTTCTATAATATTTTCAACAAAAGCTTTATACTTGGTAATATAATCAAGAAGCATCGAAAGATTTGGAATCTTCATTGTTTATGGAATGGTGTCAAACTTGATTGCATTAAAATGTCCTATTTTTAAAACATGGTAGTTTTCCATACTATAATCTCACAAGTGTTTTTTCATGAACTTATATGTGGTGAACTTGTTCATTATGTGCACTCCAAAATCCTCTAAGTCAAATTAAGCATTAACTCTATCAATGCACTCTAAAGGCATTTTTGCTTTGGTGAAAAAGTTGTCATCATCTATGAGGACCTTGCCATAGATCAACCTTGATCTCTATTTGAACCACCTTAAAAATTTCTTAGGCTCCCTATATATTCGTCAAAAGCCTCTTCATCACCTATGTGTTGTGACCCATAAGTCCTTGATATTATTAGAACATATTTAAGGATGGGATGCCATCATATATGATTAATACATCCAAATCACCACTTGCCATTTAATCTTACATGCCCAAATCTTATTTCAGGGCATTGGTCTCTTGATTGAAAGTTGCAATCATATCATGGAGTCTTTCTTCAATACCTCTGATACATTCAAGGACATTGAACACATCTTTGATTGACTAAACTCCCTCTAAGATAATCTCCTCAAATGAAGTCTTGCTCAACCTTCTGATTCACTTGAGTTGTTTGTGATGTGATGACCACAAGTTGCAAGGAATGTTGGTGAACAATCTCATGAAGACAACAATTATCCTACTTCAACTATTTTCTTCTTCTCCTATAGCTCATTATTTATCTTTAAAAAATTAGAGAGAACATCATTAGAATCTTGTAGACAACCCGACCATGATTGTTTCCCATGTTCAATTTTGTGAACTTGTAATCAGAACCATTAAGATATTTAGTTGGTTTATCTACCAGAGGTTCTACAATCTTAGCATACCTGGTCTTCTCAAAATAAAAAAGGATTCTTGAGACAACCTCTTCCTTCAAAAGTTTAGACTTTCTTTTCTTTGTAGAGAGATCATCTGGGGCAGCTCAATCATTCTCCTCTTGATGGTGGTATTTCCCAACCATGCAAGTAGACTAAAAAATTCATCTTCTCAAAATGGAATAGTGTCTATGATAGACATTGATCCTAATTGTATTTCCATTATCATAGTGTACACTTCATTTTTCATAGCTGAAACCATGTGTGTTATTTGGGATGAATTCGTCATGGCATTTCAAACTCTACAGTTGAGGTATCAAGTTGGGAAACTTATCCTTCTATGAGAGTTTTAAAGTCATCAAACACATTTCCTAAGTTCTCACATTATTTTTTTATGAGGATGGGAGGAGTTGCAAAAGAGATAGGGAGTGTTGACATATTCACTTCTAAAGTGGGAATTATAGGTGTGAATATGGTGGATAATGAATACACATCATTTTCTAAGAAATCCATGAATAGTTCCTCTTAGGTAGAGAAGTCTTGGTTGCTTGGTAGTTGTGGAGGAGATATGATCTTTATCTCTCCCTCTTCCTCTTGTTCATATGATTCTTAAATTTGCAAGGGTGCTTGAGAAGAATGTGAGGGTGGAATCACAAGTTTTCTAACTTTGAGATTAAACTTGAGAGTTTTAGCTAGCTCAAAGGAGGATGAACTATCTTTCCTCTTGATCTCCACTTGAGACTTTCACCCGCCAGGTCTATAATCTACCCAAAACTTCAAATGAAATCTCTTAAGACCTTAACTTTTTAAACAATCATTGGTATTCAAAAAAATAGACCAAAATATATCAAAGATATAAATTTTCTCCTTTTGTTTCCATTTGATAGGAAGAGGAAGAAGCTTTCCTAGTTGATGATTGTGATACTTTGGATCCAACATCATATTATCATCTTCGAAATGAAGCCCTGCTAGAATCTAGGTCATGTTGAGGTCAATGATTTTCCACAAAGTAAGCCTGTAGTAGTCCATTTTAAAAATATCTACCTCATTGTGCAGGTCAATCCACACATCCTCCATGCAATAAACATGGGTGGATGCCCATTTTATCTTTGAATGCATCCATTTTTAATCAAATTTGGATCTAGCCTTGAACTTCTTCAGGGTGATGAGCCAAATTTTAGCTTCTTTGGCTTCATCTCATATATCGAGGTTAGTGTATATTGACCAATTTGGAGAGGTTTGGTGATGTTAATGTTGAATCCTAGCCTGTGCTGGCTAGTTTTGCATGTTTGCACTTCTATGAGATGTCTAACTATTTCCATGAGGATTATCTTATCAATAGGATATCTTGATAGAGTGTATGGTTCTTCAAAATAACAAACTCTTAACTAGGTGAAAGTTGGAAATTGTAAGAAAATGCACCATACTGATTTAATCTCTCCCATGCCTCATCTGATACTCTTTTAGTTGCCAAATCCTTTTTGAAACGATACCTAAAATTCCCAAAGTGTTAGAATGAGCTAATAATAGTAGTTCCAAATGGGAATTAGAGATTGATCTCCCTTGGCATAGTCTCCTGAGAATATCTCCATAGTCACAACAATATAGACCAAGTATGAATTTATGTAGAGTGAAGATGACACCCCCACATGAATCAATTATTCTGACATAATGGTTGAAAACTATTATTCAATTGTATATTTTCTAAGGTCTTTGATGTTACAAAATGTCAAGTCTTTACCAATCATTGTTTGCTGAGCATTCCAAAGTAAACCAAGTTTAGAGATAGTATATGCCAAGCTTCACTCAGGCACCAAAGAAAGTTTGCAGGAAGACAATGTCTACTGGATCCACTTAGGCACCAAAGAGAAGTTGACATAGAACCAGTATTAACCGATCTCACTCAATTACCAAAGGAATTTAGTTCAAGATGTAGTATTAATCGAGTTCATATGGTTAACAAAGGAAGTCTAAGGAAAGTCTTTTCTGAGTTTGTATTGATCGAGATGGGTCAGTTAATGATGGATTTTCTTGAATCAACATATTTAGTTTGATGAATTTATTTGTTAAGTCTAGCCAACTTAAGGGATGAATTTTGAATATTTGTAAGTGTATTCAAGCCAAATTGACTAGGAAAAAGATATAAATGTAATGTCAAATTGTGGGATTGAAAGTGAGAAAAATGGGATTGAAAAGATAAACCAAGGAAGCAAATTGGAAGGATAGCAAAGTATCTTGAGTTGACTGAGCTACAAAGTTTTATTTGATCAAGGAGGATCAAGTATTCAAGCTAGAAAAAAGATTTTAAATCAGCAATACACTTGTATCAACAATCGATTCATATCATTTTTACTCTCTAATAATTGCAACAACGTATCAAATCTCTTAATAGAGTTAGCTTAACAACTATTTGCCAAATCCTTTAACAAGGTGGTATTTCTAGATTGAAGTGTCTAAATCCCTCTAACAAGGAGACTTATAATAGGTTGATTAAATCCTTTAATAGGGTCACACCTAATAGTGTATTTTGTAACCTTTAACATGGCTAGCTCCTAACAAGGCTCACTTCAGAAGAGTGAAAAATAATAACCAGTTGCAATTGGTGGTTTTTCTCAAATTGGGTTTCCATGTTAAATCCTAGTGTCATATGTGTTCATGCTATTTGATTTCTAATTCTAAAACTAATTTAATTAAGTCTAATCACATTAAACATCTAAAGAAGTAATATTTTAGTGCTTACTGAGTTATAGTAATTCTTAGTGTTTGCTGAATAATTCAATGCTTATCAAGTTATAACAATATTTTTAGTTTCAGATGAGTTTGGTTTTGATTTGTACTGACATCTAAGGGATCTAAGATTTATTTTTGTGGTAATTTATTCACCCCTCCCCTCTTAGTTACTCCTCTTATATTTTCAAAAATTGGTATCATAGATTTTGGTGCTTGCACAGAAGGTTTCAAGGACCTAAGCCAAAGATCGAGATATCTTATAGAAGGGAGATCCCTAAGCTAAACAAAGATAACTTCAAGGCATGGAAGGAACTCATTAGATTGAATTTGGAAACCATTGGAGACTCAAGCCTAAAGTACCTTGATGCCAAGTATATGGCACCTACTAGAACTATGACTGTTGAAGAAATTATAGAAAAGAAGAATCATAATATCATGATGATTGATATTGCTTCAACTCTCAAATATGTTGAATTTGATGAAGTCAAAGACTGTGGTACTACTTATGAGATATAGATCAAGATAAAATCCATCTGTGGAGGAGATGATAATGTCAAGACAACTAAATTAGAAAGTTTCAGAGGTCAATTTGATCAAATGAGGATGAGAGAAGATGAGAATATTGCAAAATACAATGAAAGAATAAAAGCCAATGTGTGTAACCAGAGCCTTGGGAGGAAAGATAGAAGATGAAATAGTGGTAAGAAAGGTTCTCAAAATACTTGGTCCTATATATGAAATTAGAGTGTCAAAAATTCAAGAGATGAGATGCAATCCAAAGAATGATTAACATTGGATGCAGTAGTGGGAAGGTTGACAACATTTGAGTTAGATAATTATGATAATTATGTTCCTAACACTAGCAACCTTGAGTCTACATTTCAAGCCAAGCTATCACTTAAGAAGAAAGATGCAAAATCTAAAAGGAAATCTGACAGTGAGGATGAAGATGGTTCTGATGAAGATCTTTAAGTCATTGAAGCATTACTTGCAAGAAGATTTCTTAAGGGAAAAGAGAAGTACAAAGGTAAAATTCCTTTGATATGCTTTTCCTATCAAGAAGTTGGTCACATTGCTACAAGGTGTCCAAACAAAGAAGGAAAGGAAGAAAATAAGAATGAAAAGTACAATGGAAAGAAGGAATTCAAAACCTACAAGGACTACAAAGACAAAGGTAAGAAATCTTGCTACATTCCTAAAGATTTTGAAAGTAGTGAAGAAGAAAATGAAATTGTCTACATTGCTGTTAAGGATGAATCAAATGTTGAGAATGATAAGATGGAACTTATCTCACATATTAGTAAGAATGATACATGGATTATTGATAGTGGTTGTTCTCACCATATGACTGGTGACAAATCTAAATTTGAGAACTTAGTACACTATGATGGTGGAAGTGTTAGATTTGGCAATGATGAACCATGTTATGTGAAAGGTAAAGGTTGTATTGCACTAACCAATGATATCAGATGTGATAGTGCTTATTGGGCTAAAGGACTAAAGAATATTCTACATAGTGTGGCTCAATTGAATAACATTGCATTCAAGGTAGAATTCATGAATGGAAAGGCCAATTTGCTGGATGGAAAAGGATGTCTAGTTGGGACTGGCAAGCAAACAAAATATAATCTATTCTACCTAGATCTTAATGGAAGTTCATGTTTCAATTCTCAAGTAGAAGAAAGTTGGTTATGGCATAAGAGGTTATGTCATGTGAATTTTGATAACCCTATAAACATAAGCAAGAATAAAAGGGTTAGAGGCATTCTAGGCCTAAGAAAACTTGACATGGGCATGTGCAAGAATTGTCAAATTGGTAAGATGGGCAGGACAAGTTTTAAAAGCAAGAACTATCATTCTGAAGAAGTAATGGAGCTGGTCCATAAAGACCTTTGTGGACCTATTGGCACAGAAAGCTACATAGGAGATAAGTACTTAATTTTTTTTGCTGATGATTCTTCTAGAATGATGAATGTTATTTATTTGAAGGAAAAATTAGAAGCTTTTCAAAAGTTCAAATGGTATTTGGCTAAAGTGGAGAAAGAAAAAGGAAAGAAACTAAAATATTTAAGATAAGACAGAGGAGGAGAATTCATTTCTAATGAATTCAATGAATTTTGCAATGAGAGAGGAATCAAAAGGCATGTGTCTATACTAGACACACCTCAGCATAATGGCATTGTTGAAAGAAGGAATAGATCAATTATGGATTGTGTAAGGACCCTTATGATAGAAAAGAATGTTTCTATCAAATACTGGAAGGAAGTAATCAATATTGCAGTTTGTACCTTGAACTAAGTTCAGTTGATGAAGGATTCAAATCAAACACCTTTTGAATTATGGTATGATTATAAACCTAATGTGTGTTAATTCAAAGCATTTGGTAGTAAATGTTATATTCTAAAGGAGTCTAGAAAAGGAAAATTTGATTTCAAAAGTGATGAAGGTATATTTCTGGGATATTACAATAAGTTAAAAGCATATAAATGTCTAAATCTATCTAAACATAAAGTTATAGAAAGTGCACATGCAAAGATTGATGAGTTTGCAGAAAAGAGCGAAGAACAAAGTAGTAAGGAACTTGAAGATTACATAAAATTTGTTTACTATGAGCTTGATACTATTCCTAATATTCAAGCAAGTGGAAATCAACAACCTTCACCACTTGAGTCCCAAAATCTCTAGTTCATCTCAAGTTGCAACAAGTGCAACCCGAAACATCAGAAGCACCCGAGTCATCAAAAGGACTTGAGTTTCAGCAAGAGGAAACTGATTCATAGTTTGATGGACCTGAGTCATAGATAGTGGGACCCTAACATGAAATAGAAGATCATGGTGAACCTAGTGATTTAAGAAAGAAGGAGCCTAGACTTGCTAGATATGTCAAAAGGCAACATGCACTTAAGAAAATAATTGGAAATCAGATAGTTGGTAGAATGACAAGGAAAAAATTAAAAGGTACATATTTTCTTACTAAATTTGAATCTAGATCTGTAAAAGATGCATTGATAATGAAATTTAGATTGAAGCTATGAATGAAGAAATTGATCAGATATAAAGGAATAAGACCTAGACTCTTGTTCCTAGACCTGAGGATAAGAATATAATTGACACAAAATGGGTATTCAAAAATAAGTTCAATGAGAATGGAGAAGTTTCAAGAAACAAGGCAAGGTTAGTTTGCAAGGGCTATGCTCAAGAGGAAGGCATTTACTATGGAGAGACTATTACTCTTGTTGCTAGAATTGAAGGTGTTAGAACACTCCTTGCATATGCAACACACAAAGGATTCAAAGTGTATCAGATGGATGTGAAATTAGCATTCCTGAATGGAATCCTAGAAGAGGAAGTCTAGATTGAGTGACCTAAAGGTTCTTAAACAAGCCCCTAGAGCCTAGTATGAGAGATTAAACAAGTATCTCATAAAGATTGGTTTTCAAATAACCGATGATAACAAAAATCTATACATCAAAGAAGGACCAAATAAGAAGATTGTGTTGACAAAAATCTTTGTGGATGATACATTATTTACTGGAACTGATGATTCATGTAAATCTCTTTCTGAGGAAATGAGTAAGGAATTTGAGATGTCAATGTTTGGAGAGATCAATTTTTTGTTGGCTTATAGATTTAATAGAAGAAGGATGGTATCTATATTAATCAATCAAAATACATCAAGGAGATACTGAAGAAGTTTGGAATGGAGGATTCTAGACTAGTTTGAACACCTATGTCTAGTAGACATAATATTTCCAAAGATGACAATTCAAAAGAAGTAGACTAGAATAAATACATATCAATGATTGGAAAAATTTAGTATGTGGTGCATACAAGACCTAATATAGCATTAGTAGTTAGAATGATGGCAATATTATCTGTTAATCCAAAAGAAAATCATATGATGGTAATGAAAATAATTATGAGGTATCTAAAGGGTACTGAAGATTATGGTTTGTGGTATTTAAGAAAGGAGGCAACTTTGAGTTAAAATCATTCACTAATGTTGAATGGGCAGGTTACATTGATGATAGGAAGAACACTATTGGTGGAGCATGATTTATTGGAAAGAGGCTAGTATCTTGGACAAGATGGAAGAAAAACTGTATCTCTTAGTCAATAATAGAAGCAAAATATGTTGCTACAATAGTCAATTGTTCAAATATTGTTTGGTTCAAACAATTTTTGATAGGTATGAAGGAAGAGATCAAGGATCAAGTTGTTGTTTTTTGTGATAACACCAATGTAGTTAACATTTCCAAGAATCCTATGATACATACCAAAACCAAGTGCATTGCAATTAAGTATCATTTCTTACAAGAATTGGTGCAAGATAAGGAAGTAAGATTGGAATATGTGAATTCAAAAGAATAGATTGTAGACATATTCACTAAGCCATTACCTAAGGATGCATTTTTTTATTATCTAAGAGGTAAGCTAGAGGTCATTCCCCTATTTAAAGCTCACTAATCAGATTTTAGTGATGCAACAACCAAGCATGTTGAAGATCAATCAAGTTGATGTAGTATTCTAAAGGGAAGATTACATATGAATCAATACATTAGGTACATGGAAGTTCACTGAATGCAATCTTTGGCATGAGATGGCAAAGAGGGAGAGTTCTATCATACATCAGAGAATTTTTATAGAAAGAGGAAGAGTTTTCTGTCATATATTAGAGATTTTTATATGTCAGAGATGTCAAAGAGGGAGAATGAACTTGAGTTGATATGAAAGAGGGAGAGTTTGATATTGCAGTCACAACAATCAAAGATTGATGTCAGAGGGAGTTCATACTAGCAGAGGAAGTTCTCATGGATGAGAATTAGAATGAAACTAAGGATATCATCCTTAATTTTGTTTTTCTCTAAAAATTTCATTGTATTATGAGATGTGTTGTTACAATCAATTCCAAAGAGGGAGATTGTTGAAAAAAATTATTCAATTGTATATTGTCTTTGATGCTACAAAAAATGTCAAGTCTTTACCAGTCAGTGTTTTTCAAGTTCATTTGGGAAATCAAGAAAGTTTCTAGTGTCTAGTGAGCATTCTAGAGTAAATCAAGTTTAGAGACAGTATGTGTCGAGCTTCACTCAGGCACCAAAGAAAGTTTGTAGGAAGATAGTGTCTACCGAGTTCACTTGAGCACCAAAGAGAAGTTGGCACATAACTAATGTTAACCAAGCTCACTCAGTTACCAAAGGAATTTAGTTCAGGATGCAATATTAACTAAGTTCACATGGTTAACATAGGAAGTATGAAGAAAGTCTTTTTTGAGTTAGTATTGATTGAGCTGGGTTGGCTAATGAAGGATTTTATTGAATCAACATATTTAGTTTGATGAATTTATTTGATAAGTCTAGCCAACTTATGAGATAAATTTTGAATATTTTAAAGTGTATTCAAGTCAAATTGACTAGGAAAAAGATACAAGTATAAGGTCAAGTTGTGGGATTGAAAGTGAGAAGCATGGGATTGAAAAGATAAACTAAGGAAGCAAATTGGAAGGATAATAGAGTATCTTGAGTTGACCAAGGTGCAAAGTTTTATTTGATCAAGGATGATTAAGTATTCAAGCTAGGATAGAGATTTGAAACCAGCAATATAGTTGCATCAACAATCAGTGCATATCATTGTTACTCTCTAATAATTATAGTACTGTATCAAATCTTTTATTCTAACAAGGTGGTGTTGGCTCCTAATTTAATAGTTTTGGAAATAACCAAGAAACCAGACAAATGCATCTAAGGCTAGCAAATTCCTATGATGGATGCACTTGACTGCAGTCTTGGGCCAACTATAAGGATAAATTCTTCTTCACTTCAGGCTTTGCAAGACCTAGGTGGGTTAACCTTGAGGTTCTGAGATATAGTATCAGTGCATTTAAAACATAAATTTGAACCTATTTACTATAGATGAAAACCCTTATATCTCCTAATAACTCATGAAACAAAACAGATCTACAACAGCTAAATGTAAATCTATGAATCTCATAAGTTGAGTGATGGCATTCTATTATAGTTCTTCAACATAAAATGTAAAGATGATTTGAATTTTATTTTGATTTAAAGATTTGATTTTCTCAGCATAACCTGGGTATACAAAAACAAAGAACATGTATCCTTCAAGCTGACCAATCCCTTATCCATTGAAATTCAACTAAACCTTAACATGCAGATGGATACCTAAAGTATACTGATATATTCAAGCATCTGATCTATCCATTTGACTTGCAAATAGACATCAATCTTCATAACAACTCTCGTACTTATCACAAAATCCTTCTAGTGTAACCTGCAACCCTATCAGTATAAATAAGCATTTACTTGGCTCTTTGTTCCAATAGAAAATCTATTTTGATATACACCCTTAAGGGATTGCAATTGAGTTCAAGCTCTTTGTTCTCAAACACAAAATATTATAGATAACAGAAGAAGGAGATGAGATTCAGAATGAAACTAAGAAGGTTAAACTCTTTGCATTAATTTCCTTGAAACCAGTACATCACCTACATATCAAAACTCAGAAAATACACAAAGAATGATTGTGTAATATGGAATGCCTCAAAAAGAATACAATATGATGTTCAAAACAAGATAACACTGAGAAAATTGGTATCACAACTCTAAAAACCGGAGCCAACCTTGTGGTCTCACAAGTCCTAAAAATTGGAACCTTACAATAAGAAGAAAAGGAAGATATATAGGAGAGAAGATCTTTTTGGGTCTCTCATCTAAATTTGACATGTGTCCCCTTAAAAGAATCTTCAATCTGTAGTTGTTGAAACTGAATTTCCTCATCTACTTGCACTTTGAAAACCATAAAGGATGCCAAAAAATTTGATATATCCCCACTTAAAAAATGCAAATATCTCATGAGGGAATATCAAGAAATCATCACAATTTGCAGCGAGGCTCCAAAAATTTGATCTTTACTTGTCCTATCTACTTTGTCATGAAGATCAACTTGTGTAGTTGCCAGAAAAAACAAATTGCTTCAACTACCTCCAAAACATTCAATTCATCCTTACAATGGCTAAAGGAGTTAAATAAGATGAAAATGTATCCAAATCTAATTGCAATTTCATCTACAACATTAAATTCACACCTCCTCTCTATATAATTCCTACTGCAACTCTCAGGATTGCTGGATGGGATTTCTGTGTCCTAGCTTTGAGCTCTGCACCATATTTAACTCTCAGTAACCGTTACCTCCAAATTGCAATTAGCTTTAGATTTTATCCATAGATCCTCACCACATTGGGTGGTTCTAATTCAAAAAGCAATGAAATTTATACCTTTAAGATTAGGGCCACATGTTGCATTACCGCTTACCCGCATTCCTTAAATTTCTTGCACTTTGAAATTGCGAGTAAGTGGCAACCATTTATCAAGACAAGATCAATGACTATGGAATGAAAATTGGGCTAACCCACTTTCTTCTTAACACACTGGCAGTCAACCCAATAAAATGCTTCCATCTATACCTTTCCTTCATTGTTGGCACTTTTGAACTGGACCCACAGAATTCTGAGGGCACGTGTCGCTGAATTGATATCTCACTATACATATCCTTCGAGCAACTCTTCATGGAAAGATAGTGACGACCGTTGATTTGAGACCAAATCAAAGGTAGAGAAACTGCATAAAGTACCTTGAAGAAGTGGTGGGTCCCATACTCGCTATGTTACATAGATTAAACAACTTGCAACTTTCCATAGCAAGATAGCGAGGACTGTTGATTCTGCATTGATCATGTGGAAGACATTTGATGCATTACTGAAGAGAAATATGGTGGGCCCCTTATCACCATGTCACTGTTCGTAGCCTTCGTGCAACTCACCATAGTGAGATAGCGACGATCGTAGATATATGATTGATCTGACAATCATAATCTCTCATATGTTTCATGAATTAGGGTGTGGGTCTAGATATTGATGACGTGAGAAAACCTTGCTCTGCTGGTATATAAATTCATATTTTAAAAACTTGGCCATATTACCATGCTGCCTATGTCCCACCATGTGTTTTTATTTACTAGCTGGGCGCTATGTCACTAACGACGAGAAGAACAAGTTTCTTGATAGCGATATAGTGACCTCCAGTGCCGTTACTTTTCCTGGTGTATATGTGTATCCCACTAGATGCCATCGTGTGCCAAAATTTTATAACTGATATCTGACAGAGAATTGTCTGGGACCCACTTTCTCCAAAATGTTGCCGTAGGATTACATTCTGTCAAGGCACTATGTCGCTAATGACGAGAAACACAAATTTCTCGATAGCAATATAGCGACCTCTAATGACTATGCATAATTTGGGGCCAGAACATTAATGGTTCTGACATAACAATAAAATCAAATGTCCATTTGATGGCACTGCCTTTCAATTTAGTGGCAGTTACTAGGTCGCTAAGGGTAAAACACTTGCATCTTTTTATAGTGAGATAGCTACCATCGTAGATCTTTTAGGGATCAAGTGGTGAGAAACAAAAAGGAAAAGGGGAGACTTGATGTGTAGAAATTTTGAAAAGGATGGAGAACATTCACATATTTTTAAAAGATTTTTCATGCAATCAGTAGATCCAGTCTGATTTTTTACCTAGGCAAGGGAAAATTGTCATGCAAAAAATTAGACCAACAGGTGGCATTTCTAGATTGAAGTGTCTAAAGACCTTTAACAAGGCCACTCCTAATAGGGTGATTAAATCCTTTAATAGGGTCACACCTAATAGAGTGTTTTATAATCTTTAATAGGGTTGGCTCCTAATAGGGCTCACTTCAAAAGAGTGAAAAATAATAACTAGTTGCAATTGGTGATTTTTCCCAAATTGGGTTTCCATGTTAAATCCTAGTGTCATCTATGTTCATGTCTTTTTTTTTCTATTTATGAAACTAAGTTAATTAAGGCTAATCACATTAAACATCTAAAGAAGTAATATTTTACTGCTTACCAAGTTACAATAATTCTCAGTTCTTGCCGAGTGATTCAATGCTTATTGAGTTACAACAGTATTTTTAGTTTCAACTGAGTTTGGTTTTGATTTGTACTGACATCTAAGGGATTTTGGATTTTTTTTTTGGTAAATAATTCACCCCTCCCCTCCCAGTTACTCCTCTTATATGTCCAAAAATTCATGCTTATGAGTTCCTCCTTGTAGAAGGGTTCTCTATTTTCAAAATCTAATAGATGAATTTAAACATTTAGGTTTGAAAGTGATTGGACTCTTTGAGACCATGATTTCTTATTGTAAGAGTTATCAAATCATTGACCTCTAGAGAGAAGTCAGATTTGTGTATTGTTCTTGGCTAATTAGAGAAATTTGATCTCTTATTAACTAGACAATTGTCATTTGTATGCCTTTGATAATAAATCTTGTTCTAATTCCATAGCTGCATAGATATTTCCTTGGATAGATTTTCTCATTTTGAAGTTGCAAGGACTTTGAAGATTTGTTCAATAACATTTGGATCCAAGCTAAAAAGTACCTTATCATTTTCATACTTAGCTATCTTTGACTTGAGTCTAAAATGATTTGTACATTTCCAGACAAGTTTGGGTTCAAGGGAAACTATAGGGAAAGTGGATACCAGATGAATGTCACTTCTCCTCATACATTGGATATCTTTTTTGGAAGAAGTTTTGTGCCTCTACAAGAAATTGGATATGTCAACATGACCAATCTCTAAGATGGAATAGGGTGGGATGGAGAGTAGAGTAGGGAGAAGCAAAAATTTGAATGGGGCTTTAGGTGAGAACCTAGAGATCATAGGCATCGGGGACCGTCCTACTGGTGCAAAGTAGGAAAAGGGGGGGCAAGATGTTGATGCATCCAAGGACAAGGACCCATAGGCACTGTAGCTGCATCTAGGTGAGAAGATTCTTCCTCCCCCTCTGGCTAGAGGGTCTTTTGGGGCTAGGGGTTGGTGGTCAAATCTTTTCAGGGTCAAACTGATAGGTAAGTCGACCTTTCCTAAAGTTATTGATAAATCTAATAAGGAGAAGGGAACTTTCACTCTCTAAGTCCCTAGAGAAATCATAGATCATAATATCCTTAGTATGGCATCTACTCTGGTGGGAAAATTCATTAGCCCACAGCCCAACATTGACTTAGTGAGGGTCTTCACAAGGAACAAATGGGAGCTGAAGGGGCATGTTGAGGTGACTGTTATGGCCAAAGGGTTCATGTTATCTGAGTTTTCTTGCTCAGAGGACTATGCTAACATTTTGTGTGCAGGAAACTGGTCTCTAGGGAGATCTACTCTAATCTTGCAGAAATGACCTCTAATTTGGATATGAACAATGACTTCCTCTCCTAGGGCTTGGTTTGGATTAGATTGTCAAAACTTCCTCTTGAATATTGGCATGAGGATGTTTTTGATGGTATTGTGTGATCATTTGGATAACTCCTTTCCATTGATCTTGTCACAACATCTAAGAAGAGGCTTACTTATGCAAGGATTTGTTTTGGCATGGCGAAAGGCCAAGACATGCCCCAAGTCATCAAACTTTAGTCCTGTTTGGGAAGTAGATTCCAAAAAATTGACTATGAGAGTGTCCCTTTTGCATGTTTTCACTACAAAAAGGTAGGCCACAAAGCTGACACCTACCCATTATTCAAAGGCAAAGGTAAGGAGGGGAAGGGCCAAACCAAAGCTGACAAGAAAACTGCCAATGCTCCAAAAAAGGAATGGAAGAAGAAAGATACTTCAGATAAGAAAGCAAGGGAGTTAGTGGAGAAAGCTAATACTAATTTAGTAATAGATCCTCAAGTAGAGGTCTTAGCCCCCTAAGAGGTGGGTGCAGACTTAGATAAACATACTAATGAAAAACTTGTTGGCACGATTTGCCTCCCTCACTTGAAGGCAACTGCTGTCATACTAGAAGTGGTTGGTAAGTGGGTGACTCAGGGGCCTTAGAAGATACTAGAGGTGATGAATTCTACTAATCCAGAACTAGAGTTATCCTTTGTCTCAAACTCTCTGGAGGAGCCAATGACTGCCGATCCTCCTCTATCCCAAGAATCCAAGACAAGCTCGATCAAGAGGGTAACCCCTAAGACTGTGAATAGAATCATTGAGCATCTCTCAGCCACCTCACCAGAACATCTTGCCAGATTGGAGGCTTTGTTTGATGATTGCAAGGATGTTGATGATGCTCCTTGGTCTATGGTCAGATATAGAAAGAAGAAGAACAGTCATGATCCTTCTCCTGCATCTCCAACTACAAAAAAGAGCAACGCCAAAGCTAATGTTGTCCTTATCTCCAGTTAGTCAGGTAGAAAAAGCAATAATCAACTAAGAAAGGAGGAAACAAGAAGAAATTTAATGGATGGAACACAACATACCATCCAAGAATCTTGTTCATTAGTTAAAGCATGAAGATCCTATCTTGGAACATTCGTGGTCTTAATGGAAGCCACAAACATGAGATTGTAAGGAATATGAATAGGGACCAAAGGCTTGATGTCTTCTTAGTTTAGGAAACTAAGATGAGAAAGGAAAGTTTGGGGAACATTAAATTTAGCAATACCATGAGTAGTGTTGTTTCTGATTCAAAGGGTGCATTGGGGGGATTGCTGATTTTATACAATAATAAGAATTTTAAATTTGAACTAGAATATAATGAAGGTAACATTCTCTTTTGTAGAGTCTATCATATGCATTCTGATGAAAGCTAGTTTTTGTTGAATCTTTATGCTCCTAACAATAAAAGAGAAAGAAAGAATTATTGGTCTAAAGTTGGAGAGCTAGTGTAGTCTAGTAAATTAAGGAAGGGCATAATAATGGGAGATTTCAATACTCTGCTTGTGGATGAGGAGAAGATGGGAGGCTTGGCACCAGATTGGGAGAGTAAGCAGGACCTCTCAAGCTTTATCAATGGTTTGGCTTTTTTGGATTTGGATCTCTCAGGAGGTATTTTTACTTGGTCTAAAAAGAGAGTTGGTCAGAAGTGTATTTAGGTCAGGATGGATAGAGCCTTAATAGCTCCTGAATGGTTACAATCTTTCTCATGTAAGTTATCTTTGCTTCCTAGAGTTGGCTTTGATCACTCTCCTATTTCCCTTTCAGTTGTTCCTATTGAACCTAGAAGGAACTTCCCTTTTAGGTTTGAAAAAATGTGGACTTCCTACCCAGAGCTGCTAGATAATGTGAAAGTCTAGTGGAGGATCAAGGTGGAAGGTACTACTATGTTTAGAGTTACTAGGAAATTGAGCAATGTGAAGAGAATGATTAAAGTCTAGAACAAGATAGACTTTAGTCACATCTTTCATGATAAGGAGGATCTATTTGATAAACTTTATTCAATTCAAGACAATATCTAGTAGGAAGGTTACAATGAGATTAATAGGGAGGTTGAGTTGACTATCCTTTCAAACTTGCACAATATCATCAATAAGGAGGAAAATTTTTGGAGACGGAGATCAAGGATAAACTGGCTTAAAGATGAAGATCTCAACACGAAGTTTTTTCACCTCTCCACTCTCAAGCGTAGAGCTAATAATAGAATTTTTGGAATCAATAGGGAGTAGGTTTTGCTGACCAAAGAAAATGATATCTCTATTGAGGCAGTGTCTTTTTTCTCTTCTCTTCTGTCTTGGGACCCCTTGTTATCAAGGGTGGATCAGGAGGACATTGTTTCTAGTATCCCTCAGATGATCCAACCCCACTACAATAAAATGCTTTGGGCTATTCCTAATGCACAGGAGGTGAAAGATGCTCTTTTTTCCTTGCCTGTTGATAAATCTCTAGGTCTAGATGGGTTCACTACCTTCTTTTTTCAAATGTATTGGCAAGTTTAGACCTATCAGTTTATGCAACTCCTTTTATAAGATCATCTCAAAGGTGCTTACTTCAAGAATGCTCAAAATTCTCCCTCTGATTATTTCTCCCCAATAATCTAGCTTTGTCCCTGGAAGACAGATTTTAGATTCTATTATGATGGTTCATGAAGTTATTCATTCTTTGGAAGCTAGTAAATGTGAAGGAATGTTGATTAAATTGGATCTCTCTAAAGCTTATGATCAGGTTGACTGGTCTTTTCTTGGGTTAGTCCTTCAGGCCTTTGGTTTTGATCAAAAAGTCTGTAAGATTATCTCTTAGCTTGTTTCTACCTCCTCTCTTTCTTTTTTGGTCAATGGAGCTCCCTTTGATTTCTTAAAAGCTACTAGAGGTCTTAGATAGGGAGACCCCTTCTTGCCTATTATTTTCATTATTTTGGCTGAATGTATTTGTAGGCTTATTGAGTGTGAACAGAAAGATGGAAGTCTGAAGGGGATCAAGCTTTCATCAAAATGTGAACCTTTCTCCCACCAAAAATTTGTGGATGACACAATAATGGGGGGGGAGGCCTCTATTAGGGAGGCTAAGGCTATGAAGGAGATTCTTGAAACAACTCAAGAGGGTCTAGTCAGCTGATCAATTGGGAAAAGAGCTTGATTTTCTTTATTAACACCCCTAAAGTCCAACAGAGAAAAATTGCAAGGATCCTTCACTATGGAGTGGGAAAGCTTCCCTCAACTTATCTTGGTCTCCCTTTGGAATCTTCTCCCCTAGACTCCTTCTAGGATGAGATTTTAGATAGCTTTAGTAGAAAGCTGGTTGGGTGGAAAGGTGCTTTGCTCAGCTAGGCAGGCAAATGTTAGTTGGTCAAATCAACTCTATACAACTTGCTGATATATGCTTTGAGCTTATATGGAATTCCTAGGAGATTTGCAGAAAAGATGGAAAATTTTTAGAAAGAATTTCTATGGACTAGTCTTGAAGGGAGAAAAAGGTATCCTCTAGTTGTCTAGGAGAATGTGTGTCTTCCAAAGAGGTAAGGTAGCCTTGGCATAAGAAAGTTAACCCATCTCAATAAGGCTCTGTTGAAGAAGCAAATATGGTGTATATTCAACAACACTGGTGAATGGAGGGATATCTTAGTTACTAAATATATTAGAAGGCCTTCTCTTCATTTTATTTTAAACAATGAGGATATTCCAAATGGGTTGGTTATTTGGAATGCTATCCTAAAGGCTAGGGACCTGGCAAGGGCCAAGGTCTCTTGGAAACTGGGAAATGGAGAGGATATTCAATTCTGGTTTGATAGTTGCCTTTTCCAAGGTCCCCTTATTAACAATCTTGCTTATGAAGTTTGAGTGAATGAATGTACGTGACAATTTGGGTATAAAGTTAGCAATTATAGGAATGGCCAGGGATGGAGAGATCTTTCCCTCATATCTAAAGATCTAAATCTAATTATGATCATATTAAACTCTATGGTTCTCAGTAATAAGAAAGATGAAATGATTTGGGGGTATAATCCTAATGGAAGTTATTTAGTGGCTTCAAGCTATAACTCTCTTTGGTGTTTGAGGGAGAAACCCCCTTGGACAAATGCCTAGCTTCCTAGCCTCATTCCCAAGATCAACATCTTCTATTGGCTGGCCCTTCAGAATAAAATCCTTACTCAAGATAATCTTAAAAAGAGAGGATATGTAATGCCTAATAGATGTCCTCTTTGTAAAAACCAGCTGGAGACTAGAAACCATCTTTTCCTTCATTGTGTTTACTCTAGGGATGTTTGGAATTTCCTAACCCAGGATTTTGAGATTAGCTGGTGTATGCCGAATAATCTTCTAGATTTTTTTAGTTAATGGAAAAGTCTATTTAATTCTTCTATTTTGCAGGAATTAAGCACCTGGATTTTGCCTCACTTCTGTTGGAGTATCTAGAAGGAAAGGAATAACCAAATTTTTAGGGATAGAGAGGAGTTGGCTCTTGTTCTTGGGAGAAAGATTAATAATAACATTAAGGAAAACTATCAAGTTAAGAAGGGAGGATATTTTGAAGTTGGTGGTAGCAAGATAGATGAGGAAAAATATAGGAAGATTAAAATATAGGAAGCCAGATGGCTTCTTCCCTTGGAGGATGACATAAAGACAATTTTGATGGTGCCTTAAAAGGAAATCCTAGTCCCTCGGGAAGTGGTGGAATAATAAGAAATAATTTTGGAGAGAGAGTCATAGCTTTTTCTCTTCCATTGAGAATTCAAACTAGTAATTTTGTGGAAGCCAAAGCAACGTGCCAAGTGGTTAATCTGGCTTTTGAAATCGAAATAACTAAGCTTTGGTTAGAAGGGAATTCAAATAACATAATTAATTGTATTAATGGAAAATCTCATCCTTCCTGGCTGATTGCCAATCTAATTGAAGAGACATGTGACACCCTTGCTAAATTTGAGATTGTCTACATCACACGTGCTCAGAGAAGAAAATCTTGTTGTGGATTGGTTTGCCAATAAAGGTGTACGATCTAACAAGTTAATTACATGGCAATTAGGAATAGATATTTTGGTTGAAGCCAAGACCCTTATTGACCTGGAAAAAATCCAAGGGTGTACGGTGCATATCTAATGGAAATAATGAACATTAAAGGTATATGGGATATGAGTACGAGTCATAAAGGCTTTTTTGGTTTACGCAAGAAGTTGAGGCTTTCTTTGTCTTTTCAACACATTTTTTGGGTCAAAATTCTCATTATTGGTTGTGTTTAAGTAAGGGGAATTATCTTGGTGTATATCAGAAATACTATGCCAAAACCTTTCCTACGAAGGATTTGTAGAGATTGGAATTTATGAGAATTGTTGGAGCAAATATTGAAGAGATGGTGGCAGAACGTTGTAGAAAGGAGTTGGTGGGGGAGCTGGAGAAATGGAGGAAAAGGGGAAAAGTTTGGAAAATTTTGAAAAAGGGAGGGGTTGCTAGTTACATTGCAAAACTTCATGGTTTTGATCTTGAGGTCACCAACAGTATGGTGAATTTGTGGAAATATGACAAGGTGAAAGTGAATGGTGTCTCCTTTTTGATCACTAAGGATGTTTTCACTATGATCATAGAGATTCCTATGGAGGGTTTCAAGTTTTATAGGGACAAGAAACTCTCTACCAATGCTGTGAAGGATTTTGTGAAAGCACCAAGGAAATGAATGAACTAATTTAAGAGCAAGACATTTTATGTGATGGAATCCATCAAAAAGCTCTGAAGGTATGTATTGTGTGCTATCATTGAATATATAACTCTAGACCCTAGGTTTGATTGAGTAATAACTCACCATTTTTTTCTTCTTAATCATTTCTACCATGATAAGAAAATTTCTTTCCCTTTCTTCTTATTTAATTCCATGAGCAAGGCTATCACTAGCTTTAAGAAGAAACCCATTTTCAACCTAGCTCTACATGAGGGATTGTTGCTTCTAATCCATGAGTACTTCAAAGCTTAGATGATTAGCAATAATCCTTTGCTAGATGCAGACGAGGACAATGGTAGTTCTAGCTGTTCTTTTGACTCTGATGAAATTTAGAGCATAAGCTCAGAGGAGGGGAATTTTTCTTTTGGAAAGGAAATTAAGGGTCATATTAAGAAGTAGTCCTTTGATGTAACCCATAGAAGAAGAGCCCTAGGGACCATGGCCAAACCGCTGGCAAAGAGGATATGGATTATAATGAGGATGAGGAGGACATGGACTTTGAGGATGAAGACAAGGAGATGAAAGAGGAGCCTAAAGAGGACCATGCTGAGAAAAAATGGAAGAGGGATAATGCAGATATAGCGAGGGTTTCAAATTAGGAACCGAATGTTTCGATTCTCCCCCTTTCCCTTGTTCATCCCCACCCTCAATCTCATTCTAAGGAGAAGGAAAAGGATAATGCCGGTGCTAAAGAGGGGGAAGTGCTTATCAAAAATAGGAGAAAAGCTTAGAGGAATTTCAATGTTAGGACTTTGACATTGGGAATTTATAGAGAAGCTATGAACCCTTAGATTCTGGTGGAGAATCAAGAAGAGCCCAGGCTTGAAGAGCTCATTGATCCAGCTATTGTGGCCATCTCTAATAATGCAAGGGAGATAGGAATGAACCTTCTAAACAATGCTCATAACAACATGATTGATAATTTTAGATTAATCAAGTGGCTATACCATGAGTTGGAAGAGGTCAAAGAGAAGGTGTGTTAGTTGGAGGGCAACAACAAGAAGACTAAAAATGCAAACTAGGAGGATTAGAGTGATAGAGCTAGTTTGGTTGAGAGGAGAATAAAGAATCTTGAAAACTACAATCATAATCTAGCTAGTCAGATGATCTCTCTCCTCAATTTGATCAATGACAATTTGCTCTCTTTAACTAGTGTGATCAAATTTAGAGGCCTACTGGTACGTGAGGAAGGAAATGATAGAGAAAGAGCTAGGTTTGAGGATGATATGGCTACAACCATCACCTTTACCAATTTGGATAAGGAAATGGAGAAAGTCCAACAGCAGAAGGCCGAGGAGCACCAGAAGATTTATGAGGCTGCCCAAACCATGCAAGATTTTGAGAAGAAGAATGAAGAGTAGTCCTCTAGTTCTGTCTTTTTTGTTTTTGTTGTTCTACTGGCTTTTCATTTTGGCTTTTGTTTAGTTTCGTTAAAGACTGTCTTTTCTATCCTTTTTGTTGGCCTTTGTTGTTGGCTGAGCCTCGTGCTTATTATTAGCCTTTAGAATCATTTTATCTGGTTGGGCTTTATTGCTTATTATCAGCCTTGGTTTGTAGCTACTTTTGGGTTTTAGGGTCCCTATAAAACCTGTTTATCTTATAAAAAACATGACCAATCTTTATATCTAAGATCTAATCAAGGGTAGATGAAACACGAGGCACTTTTGTGGGCTAACTCCTTAGCATATTGATACTTCATTTTTCCTTTGGCTTTTGGAGGTGTGGATATATCTCATGCCACAACACAAAAGTTCCAAAGAGTAAATACATTGATTGATGAGATTAGATCCATGAATGCTTTAGATTTTGGGTTTTAGTTGTAGATCTATAAAGAATAGGTGTTTAAAGTATGAATAAGATACTTATAGATACATTTGATGGCTAGAAATGAATGGGACAACATGTTTCTTGGAAAGATCCACATGTTTTAAAGTTGCAAGAAATTTGAAGATTTGTTCAATAACATCTGGATCAAAGTTAAAAAGTACCTTACCATGTACATCCTTAATTATCTTTCACTTGAGGCTAAAATGATTCACACGTCTCCAAGAAAACTCAAGTTTGAGGGAAGCCATAGGGAAGGTGGATACTAGATGAATGTTTCTTCTCCTAATGCAATGCATATCTTTGTTGGAAGAAGTTACGAGTCTCTACAAGAAATTGGATATGTCAACACGACCAATCTCTCTATATCAGATTTGATCAAGAGTAGATGAAATGTGTGAGGGAATTGTGTGGGATGACTACCTATCATATTGATACTTCATATTTACTTTGGCTATTGGAGGTGTGGACATATCTCATGCTGTACCATGAAAATTCCAAAGAGTGAATACATCATCTGATAGTATTGGATCCATAAATGCTTTGGGTCTTTGTTTGTAGTGGCCAATCTATGAAGAATAGGTGTTTGAAGTATTGATTAGATACTTGTGGAGCACATTTTATAGTTGGAAATTGATAGGAAAATATGTATCTTGGACATAAAATGGCCAAAATTGGGTTTAGAATGATGGATTGCATGTATGGAAAGTGAGACTTTTGTTTTGAATAGCTAGAAATGCAAGTTGGATGCATATGGATGTGTGTAAAATGATAATTTTGTTATTTAAAAGTGTGACCTTCTACCAAAATTAAGTTCTCTAGAGGTAATTATATGTGGTAAAAATGTATCATTTTTACTTGAGGTAAATATGCAATCAGGTTTGAAAGATGCAAATTGCATATATAGGAAGGTAGAGTTGGAATGTATTTGAAAAATGGATTGGGTATAGAAGAAATTGAAAGCATATCTATATGCTTGCATTCTTGGGTGATAATCTTCAACTTTTCTCCAAAAACAAATGAAAATAAACAAAAATATATATACAAAAACTAAAAACAAAGAGAAGAACACACCTCTTGCTTTGACTCAAGCTTTGACAACTCCAAAAAGTCTCTTCACATGTAATTTCATTTTTTAGATGAACTAGCTTTTCAATTGAAACAAAGATACATATTTCAAGCTTATTTAATAACTTAATTAAAAAAACTAGGGGTGTATTTGAAAAAATGCATAGAAATGAGCCAAAGGATGCAAAAAATTAGAAAAATAAGCAAGAAATGCAAGAAAAATTTAAACCTCACACTTACTTGGAGATCAATGAAAAAAATGTGTAAGAAAAAGAAGTTAGGATAAACTCATCTTCTCCAAAATAGGGTTCTCCAAGTGTGTTTCCATATGATAACCAAATATCTTTGAAAAATTCAAAGTTAGCTTCAAGTCGTTATCTCCAAGGGAAAACACATGTGCAAGTATTAAGAAAATGTGGTTACGAGTTCCCTTCCTTCAAATATTTCTTGTGAAATCAGATTTAGAAGGCCCTAATACATGAACATTTTCTCCTTTTTGTAGAAAATTGTGGTCTTCGAGGCTCAAACACATGAAAGATAAATGATGTTATTGCATGTTTCCATGTAAAATATATAATTGGGATGCAATAGCATGAAACACCTCATTGCATAAAGAAAATTTGGGTCTTAAGATGCAAATGGAAGTGGATAAGAATGAAGTTGAATGATATAATGTGTGGTTTTAACCTAAATCAAACTCTCAAGATGCAAACACGTGACATTTTTTGCTAAAATCCATGCCTTTAATGTAAATTAGGGTGTCCATTTTTAAAACCTAGAAAATATTTTAGCCCTTCCAAAAGGGTATCCATTTCTAAAGATTTTTTGAGGACTTGTTTGGGAAAGATTTGAACCGAAGGCCTAAAACTCAATTAGGAGGGCTAATCCTATTAGGCCTAATTGAACAATTTTGATAGTTTGGATAAGGAAGCTTAGAAACCCATTTGAATGAAGGTCCATGAGGTTGGAATGGTGTGTAAAATTCATAGATAAACACCTCACTCCTCAGGGGAAGACTGAATTCCAAGTTTGATCAGATTTCAAGATTGGCTAGAAAATAAGGAGAATATAATTGGAGAGTTTGAGTACATGATTCAATGGTGTAACTTGGTAGTGAAGTGTGGGAGGATATGAAATCAATGCTCTAATGGATAGGGCACCAAGGTGAACCCAAGGAGGCTTGGTAAAAGCCTAGGAAAGTCCTAGAAAGGATTAGGGCTAAGGAGGGATAGCTATCAAGGTTATATCAGATTGGTATCAGAACCATAAGATTTGGGCTTGTGATTAGATGTTTTCAACTGAATCAGTTGGTGAAGTAAACATGGTGACTAATGTAGAATTAGCCAAAGAGATGGGTGAATAGAAGGAGAAGAACAAAGTTCTTGAGGAAGCTCTAGAAGCAATAAAGACTAAGTTAGAAGAAGTCGTTTAGGCAACTAAGAGGGAACAAGAAGGTGAAACTAGCAGGAGGGGTAAAGAGAAATGGATGAAGAAGATATTATCCTCAAACTTGACCCTCCTATCAATGGAGAGCCATTCCTAAAAGCCATCAAATCCCTAGGTGGTAAATCCATAGAGGGAATTCCTTTGTTCACTGGGAAAATGGACCCTGAGTTGGTGATGGAATGGGTGGAAGCAATGTAGACCAATCATTTTGAATGTGAAAGTGTGAGTGAAGCAAAAAAGGTCAAAGTATCCAAGTCTAGGCTAAGGGGATCAACCCTTACATGGTGGAAATACCTCTAGGAAGAGAGGGAAAATTGGGAAAGAAATCGAATGAAAATTAGAATGATATGGGGACCAAAGTGAATGAACAATATCTACTAGAAGATTATAAGGTACAACTTCATAAGAAGAGGCAAAGTTTGAAACAAAAAGACATGGACATAGCAACCTACACTAAATAATTTCATAATTTTTTCTTGAGAGCAAGAGTATGGGAAGATGGAGCTATCAAGGCAGCTAGGTATCTAGGAGGTTTGAAGTGAAGCATTCAAGAAGAAATTAATTTTTGGAATCGTACAATAGTCCATAAGTGTTTCCAACTTGCTTTAAAAGTGGAAGAGAAGAACAAGAAATTTTTTGACTCTAACTTTAAAGGTAGAGGTAGTGGAAAATATGGAAGAGGACAAAGAAGCTATGGTAGAAGAGGGAATGCTTTTAGGTCTCAAGGGGGTAGTGAATTAACTTAAAAATAATAGGGAGGTTTAGGAAGAGGAGGCTTCAATAGGGGCAGAAGCTCTAACACTAGTTGGAGGGGAAGGACTAATAGTCAAGGGAGAGTTCCTATTTTTTCACCATGAAGTGTTATCACTATAACTAGTTAGGATATCTAGCCTATAGGTGTCCTCAGAAAGGCACAAGCTCCCAAGGGGGCATTAAGAGGGTGAATCATGTGCAACAGGAGAATGAAAACAAAGGTAAGCAATTAGAGGTATATTTGGAATTTGAAAAGGGAGAGAACTTAATGCTAAGAAGAAAAGTGATCATAGAACCAACCAAAGAAGAACCTAGTCAGAGGAGATGACTTTTTAGGATTAGGTGCAAGATTATGGGGAAAGTATGTAGAGTTATCATTGATTCAATCTCTATATACAACATCATCAGTGAGGAGGTAGTGGAGAAGTTGAAATTGGAAAGTATACAACATGCTAACCCATACAAGGTCACTTGGCTCAATAAGAAACATCATGTTCTTGTAGGAGAACAAGCACATGTAGAGTTCTCCATTAGAAAGTATAAGGATAAAGTACTTTGTTATATAATTCCCATGGATGCATGCCACCCTCTACTTGGAAGACCATAGAAATTTGACACCCAATCTATGCATGATGGAACCAAGAATGCTTATTTATTCAAGAAAAATGGAGTGACCTTCAAAATACATTTATTGGTAGAAGAAGGGGAAATGAAGACTTCCAGACCTAGTGTGCTCATGGTTGGTGAAAAGGAGGTTTTAAAGACTATAGAAGAGGGAGATGGTATTGGATTTTCCTTGGTACTGAAGCTAAAAGATGAGGTTGTTGACAAGAAGAAAAAGATACCCCCTAACGTATAAGAATTGCTTGACCAGTATCATGATATTTTTAGTGATGGCCAACTTGCCACCTTACCCTCTAAAAGACTTGTAAGTCACCAAATAAACTTTATCCTAGGAGCTACCATTCCCAATAAAGCTTCCTATAAGATGATACCTCAACAAAATGAGGAAATTGTAAAACAAATCCAAGAGCTTCTAAACCAAGGCTTAATTAGGAAAAGTATCAGCCCATGTGTAGTCTCTACTATCCTAGCACATAAGAAGGGAGGAGCTTGGAAAATTTGCACTAATTCTAGAGCCATAAATAGAATCACCATTAGGAATAGGTTCCAAATTCTAAGGATTGAAGACCTAATGGACTATCTAGGAGAAGCAAGGTACTTCACAAAGATAGACTTGAAGAGTGGTTACCACCAAATCCAGATAAATGAAGGAGATGAATGGAAAACAACTTTCAAAAATATAGAAGGATTGTATGAGTGGCCTGTTATGCCATTTTTTCTATATAATGCTTCATCTACCTTCATGAGGATCATAAATGAGGTCTTGGCAAGATACATTGGTAATTTTGTTGTTGTCTATCTAGATGACATCCTGATTTTTAGAAAAACAAAAGAAGAACATATCGAAAATTTGCAAATTATTTTTATGAAGCTACATGATGAAATGCTAATGATAAACTTGGAGAAGTGTGATTTTATGAAGCAGTAATTAGTTTACCTTGTCTTTGTATTATCTCAAGGTAGCCTCAAGATGGATTAGGGAAAGGTGGATGCCATTCTAAGTTAGCCTACTCCTAAGACTGCCTCTAATGTTAGGAGTTTCCATGGATTGGCTCAATACTACATAAAGTTAATTAGTAATTTTAGTGGCATATGTGCCCTTATGTTGGACACAATAAAAGGTGGAATGAAGACCAAGTTTCTTTGGAGACCCCAAGCAAACCAGGGATTTGAGATACTTGAGGAAAATAGCAAAATTACCTACACTAGTTCTTCCAAGTATTGATAAGTTGTTTCAAGTGGAGTGTAATGCCAGTAATGTGGCTATTGGAGATGTCCTAAGCCAAGACGGGAGGCTAGTAGCATTATGTTAGAATTTCTTTAGAATAGCTGAGAGGGGGGGGGGGGGGGGGTGAATCGGTTATTCAAGGTCCAAATGTCCTATTCAAACTTTTCACTGAGTGTAGTTAACCTATTTAATCATTCACTCATCTAAGCTTTAACTTATCTTGTCAAAAAGTTACTATAAATCAACATGTAAGTATAACACATAAGAAATCAACACATAACACAAAGATTTACGTGGAAACCCAATTTGGGAAAAACCATCGGTAACATGCTACTCAATTTTCACCCTTCTGAAGTGATGCCTTGTGAAAGGCTTGCCCTATTAAAGGCTTACAACACACTATTAAATGTGACCTTGTTGGAGGATTTAACCACCCTATTAGAAGTGGACCTGGTTAAAGGACTTTAGAACATTCACTTGGAATGCCACCTTATTAAAGGATTTACAAATGGCTATTAGGCCAACCTAATTCCATAGGATTTTTAGATATAATAAAATTTCTAGAGAGTATTATAAAATCTTGACCTAACTACAACTTACAACTTATCTTGTAGATCTCAGATCACTTCTCAGCTCATACCCTTGCCTGGCCTTCAATCTCCGCAACTCTTGATAGCTTTCCTTCCTTTCAAGCTTTGTCACCTTGAGTCTCCATACTCAATGTACTAGTGCAATCATCTCTTCATGAGATCTCATAGAAGTAGAACCTCTTTGCTCTTCCTTCTCCTAGATTTCTCCTCCTTGACACCCTTCTAACCACTTTGTAGATTTGGCTCTTTAGCAACAATAGTATCAATAGCTCTTTGCTTCTTGGTCTATGACTTCTTAAATAGAAGTCTTGGAGTAAATTTTCCCACTCAATTCTTCCATTCTTTAATTTCCAATTTGCATGGATTAGGTAGGGTTCATTTCATCTAACCCATATTCTGTTTCCTCTAGAAACTTCTTGAATAATCCTTTAGAATTCGCTCAAAAATGGCTTACATAGGATTTTGTGCCAATCAACTCATCATCCTTATCTTCCAAATCATTCACAAAATTCAATGTAACCACTATGTTAGCTTAGGTTTGGAAATTCTTCATCTTTTGAAATAATGCAGTAGCTCAACACTATTGAAATACTAGTGCTTGACACATACTGTGTTACTCGGCATCAATTGTGTTTTTCCTAATGCTCGGCACCTAAAGATCACTCGGCACCAACTAAGAATTTTTTGATGCTCGACACTTGATCTTTACTTGGCACATGAAGATCAATCGACACACACTAGAAATTTCTATTACTCGACTTCTATTGAGAATTTTCTCGGCTTCAACTAACTTGCTCGACACCTAATAATGATCTTAGTTTAAGCTTTACAATCAACCTTGTTACAACTTCTTCCTCCAATGTTTCTAAGTATGACCAACCTCTATATCTTTGAGTATGCCATCAGTACATTACTCGACCATTGTCTTAACTGATCCTTATACTTCATTACAACATCATAACTCAACCTTTCCCTTAGGTGCTCTTGTTACATCTTGTTGATCAAATCCTCTTCATCAATCAACTAACTGATAGTACTTAGATCTTATAAGTAAATATCACCCCTACAAATAGCAGGTTTGACATCAATGATAAAACAATGATTGAAAACATTCTTTTACAACAATCTCCATCTTTGATCTTTACCAATAATGATCTTTTCAATCAGATTTTCAACACATTACACAGTGAAAAGCTAAATGAAGCAAAGAGGAAGCAATCCTCTTATGATCTAGAACTTTATGCCTTAGTTCAAGCACTAAGGAAGTGTAGGCACAATTTTCTTCCAAAGGAATTTTTCGTGTACTTTAACAATCAAGCCCTCAGTTTCCTAAACTCTCAAGACAAACTCAACAATAAACACATGAAGTGGGTAGAGTACCTGCAAGCCTATACATTCAATATTAACCACAAGAAAGGAGTACAAAAAAAAAGTTACTGATGCCCTAGCCTATATGCTGATGCCAAGAGTTCAAGAACAAATTTCATGGTGAGTACTTTGATTATACCTTGTAAAATGAATTATTATTTAAGGGGAGTCAACTTTGTGTGCCTAAGGGGTCAATGAGAGAAAATATGATACAAGAGAAACATAATGAGGTCATCAGTGGTTATTTTGGAGTTAATAAGGGCCAGGAGTTAGTTAGTAGGTTCTATTTTTGGCCTAAGATGACTAAGGATATAAAATAGTATGTGGAAAGTTGTGTAGTATATTAAAAGGCTAAAGGAACTTCATCCAATGCAAGACTTTATCAACCACTGCCTATCCCTATCATGCCATGGGAGTGTATAAGCATGGACTTTGTAGTTGGTCTACCCAAGAAAAAAAAGGGATATGATAGCATTTATGTGATTGTGGATAGGTTCAACAAAATGGATCATTTTGTGCCTTACAAGACTATACATGATGCTCATCAGATTGCTCATTTATTTTTCAAGGAGGTAGTGAGGATCCATGGTCTACCTATGAGAATTATTTTAGATAGGGACACCAAGTTTATGAGTAACTTATGGAAGACTCTATGGAAATTATTGGGTACTAACCTCTCTTTTGGTTCTATCTTTCATCCCCAAACGAATGGCTAAACAAAGGTGCTCAATTGAAGCCTTGGAAACTTACTGAGATGTCTCACCAAGGAATATGGTTAGACATGAGATCAACTTATTAGACAAGTATAGTATTCCTACAATGATATAGTGGATAGGTCCACTGGTAAGAGCCCTTTTAAGATTGTCTATGGCTTACATCCTAGAGGTATATTTGAGCTAAGAGAATTGAGGCAAGGAATTCAAGGAAGTGGATATGTAGAGGATTTTTCTTAATCCATGAAAGAGGTCAATGACAGTGTGAAGAAAACACTAACTGAAAATGCTGACAAGTTGAAACAGAACGTGGACACATCCAGAAGAGATGTTCAGTTTCACATAGATGATCTTGTGATGGTGCATTTAAACACACACATGTTGTAGAAAGGTATGCCCCACAAGCTACAAATGAGAAGAATAGGTCCTTGTAGGATACTTTGAAAGTATGACACTGATACTTATAAAGTTGATTTACTAGAAGACATCAGAATCTGACCTATGTTCAATATTGTAGACTTGGTGGTCTATAAAGGACCTATCTAATATGTTGATCAGAACCTTCATGAGTTCACCCAAGAGGTAGTTGATCTGAAGCTACTTCCTACTCCACCTATGGTAGTAGAGAAGATCCTTGATTCAAGGGTCTGTAAGAACACCAGATAGAAATACTACTTGGAACATCTAGTCAAATGGGTTTTTCAGAATGATGTTGAGGCTACCTGGGTCAAAGAAATAGTTCAAATAGTTGGGCATTGATCCTACCTTACTCAGTCCAAGGATGGCCCAAATTTTTATTTTTGGGGGAGTATGGTGTAGAAACACCTAAGATTCATTTTTTGTTTTGTCTTATCTAGACTCTAGCCAAGTCTTGTTTTCTTTTTTTGACCTTAGTTGGTCTTTAGAGTTTGAGGACTAGTGTATTTGAATAGTTCAATCCATGGTTGCCCATTTTGGTTTGAAGTGTGCTTGGTTCCTAGGTCTTAGGACTAGGAATTTGGGGTTTTGTACCCAAAATGGTGTGAAAAGTTGGAATTTTTAGTTGTTATGATCTTTAGGATGGTTTTACATATGGTTGTACCAAGAAAAGGTCATAGGTCATCACCTAGGTGAGGACTCCTAAAAATTGTAAAAGTTGTCAACTTGGCTTGGAAGTGCAAAAATGAGGGAAAGTATGCGAAAGGGTGTGGAAGAGGCTAATTCATGTAAAAATGGCCTAATTGGACCATTTCCCCCTTACTTGGAAGATTCCAAGTCTATTTGGTGAGAAATGCTCTATGTAGCAAAAGTTATCATGACAACTTAAAAAAGATGTCATGACAAGTGAAAAAAGTTGCATGACAACTTTTTCCTAAGGACTAAGTGCCGTAAGATAGGACCAAGATAGTTATGATAATTAATTTCATGCCTATGGAAGACCTATAAAAACTTGAGGAAGATGTGTCCCAAGGTGGGTTGTCATTTTTGAATACATTTTGTGCTGAGAGCAACATTTCTACTAAGCATTTTTATCAATCTAACTGTGTATTGAAGACATGTATGCATGGATGGATTGAAGTTGGTAGTTTAGCTCTATATTGTTATTTTTTGGGTTCATATTTTTCTTTTTCATTTAGATAGTCAGTTTCTTTGGGATCTTTACACTAGGTTTTGAAAGTCATTTTGGAAATCATAGTTTGTTTTCTCTGGTTTGACTAGATCTATTGAAATGACTTCCCCATGAGTTCCCACTGTGAGTTCTTCATGGCATTTTGGTAAATGGGAGAGGAGACTATGTAAATAGTATATATAGTTTTTGGGGCTATGAGAAGAAGTGCAAGAATTTTAAAATTGATTCCCTAGGCGAGATTATGTACGTGGCTAGGAAAAATCAATCATTACAATAAGAAAATGGAGGATTGAATGTACTAAATAGTTAAATCCAGTGAGAGGAGGTAAAAGAGGGAAGTATGTAGTATATTTTTTGGAATGGAGAAGCTTTGAAATTTGGTTTTAGAGTCCTTTTGAATTGGACTGAGTTCATGCTTTAGTTTCATCCTAAAACCTTTATTTTTAGGCATGAAAATTGCTTTCCTGTGTACGGACAAGGTGGAGACCTAAAAAATGGAAAATATTTTATCCCTTCCAAAAGGGTATCCATTTCTAAAGTTATTTGAGGACTTTTTTGGGAAATATTTGAATTGAAGGCATAAAACTCAATTAGGAGGGCTACCTATTAGGCCCAATTGAACAATTTTGACAGTTTGGATAAGGAAGCTTAGAAACCCATTTTAATGAAGCTCTAGCAGGTTGGAATGGTGTGTAAAATTCATAGATAAATGACTCAATCCTTAGGGGAAGACTGAATACCAAGTTTGATCAGATTTCAAGATTGGCTAGAGAGAAAGGAGAATGCAATAGGAGAGTTTGAGTACATGATTCAATGGTGTAACTTGATAGTGAAGTGTGGGAGTATAAGAAAGAAATCCTCTAGTGGATAGGGCACCAAGGTAAATCTTAGGAGGCTTGGTACAAGCCTAGGAAAGTCCTAGAAAGGATTAGGACTAAGGAGGGATAACTATCAAGGTTACATCAATTTTCTAGATGTATTTACATGTATTCTATTTTTAAAAAAAGATATGTAACAGAGTCACATCACTTAAAATTTCTATTTAGCACATGTCTAATTGATTATTGAGAAATTATCACTTAAATGAGTCAAATGCAATATTTACACTATATAGTTTATATATTATGTGTAAATATATTAAAAAAGTAACATTTCACTTAAATATTTTAAAATAAAATAACAAAGTAAATCTCAACATTAAATTAGACTATATAGTGCATAAAGTCACTTAAGAGAAAAATCAAAAAGTAACTCAACAAACTCATCTATAAGTTTAAATTAATAGGACTATTTGGATTCAACCTTTTATCAATAAAAATAAAATAAAATAAGCAAATTATAATATAAAGCATATTATTGTCACTTAAATCACTTAATTGATAATCAAAAGTGATAAAGTAACTTAAAAACATAATGTAAAGTCATTAGAAGTTATAGTTAGAAAAAAAGTGCAACTCAACATTAGAATATAACATCAATATTTTAAATATGAAATTCAATTTGGAGAACCCACTTTTTAGACACTAGAACCCTGATAAATTTTGATTCATTAATTTGTTTAATCCCTAAGAGATATTGAATCAAAGGGAAAATTGGAAGCAAGAGATTGAAGGAAATCAAAAGATTAAAACAACCTAAACAAACACTCGAAAATGAAAAAAAGGACTTTGAAGGTTTCAAAAATTAAGCATATGTGAACAAATTGAAAATATGGAAAAAAAAAACTTGATGATGGCCTTTAGTAAAATGATTCAATATATCAATAGGGAACAATTGGTTGATCAATGTGGCCAGTTAAATAATGAATTATCACATAATAATGTGAAACTCTATTGGAAAGATATCATACTATTATAGGACAATAAATACCATCTCAATCATAAGGTATATATATGTTTATGTATATATATAAATATGTATATATGTATATGTATATATGTATATATGTATGTCTGTACACATAGATACATACATATATCTATATACATATATATACATAGATACATACATGTATATATATATATATATATATATATATATATATATACATAAATACATACATGTGTATTATATATACATATATAGATATATGTATGTATCTATATATATGTATGTATATATATGTATCTATATATGTATGTATATATATGTATATGTATCTACATACATATATATATGTATATCTATATATATGCATATATATATACATATACATGCATATGTATATATACATATACATGCATATGTGTATATACATATACATATATATATGTAAATGTATATGTATATACACATATGCATATATATATATAGATATACATATATATATATACATACATATATATATATACATATATATACATACATACATACATACATATATATATATATATATATATATATATATATATATATATATATATATATATATATACATACATATATCTATATATGTATATCTATGTGTATATATATACATATATAGATATATGTATGTATCTATATGTATGTATGTATATATATGTATATATATCTATGTGTATATATATACATATATAGATATATGTATGTATCTATATATATGTATGTATCTATATATATGTATGTATATATATGTATGTATGTACATATATGTATGTACATATATGTATATATGTATATCTATATATATTTATGTATATATACATAAATATATATAGATATACATATATACATATATGTACATACATATATGTACATACATACATATATATACATACATATATATAGATACATACATATATATAGATATATGTATGTATCTATGTGTGTATATATATATAAATACATATATGGATATATGTATGTATTTATATATATGTATGTATCTATATATATGTATGTATATATATGTATGTGTATGCATGTATGTATATATATGTATATATGTATATCTATATATATGTATATATGTATATCTATATATATGTATATACATACATACATATATATGTATGTATGTATATATATATAGATATACATATATACATATATATAGATATACATATATACATATATATACATACATACATATATATGTATATATATATATACATATATATACATATATACATATATACATATATATACATACATGCATACACATACATATATATACATACATATATATAGATACATACATATATCTATATATGTATATATGATACACATGTATCTTGTATATATATACACGGATACATACATACATATATATTCTTAGAATCTAGTTTTTTTATGTTTACAATATGAAAAGAAGGAAGCATTAATTTCTGAATTTGAAAAAGAACCGAGAACTCTCTAAATTAATTAGTTGCACTCTTTTAATAGGAACATGTGAGGTATGCTGATTTCTAAAAATAAATATTCAAAAAAATATGGAGATGAGGAGTAGTCCTGGAGCAGAGTATTTGGAAAGTTACTATTAGGAATCTTTTTCTCCAATGTAACCTTATTTTTTAATTAACAAAAGGATGAATCCATATATATTTTATTAATTCAAATTTACAATTTTACATCTCTGTATGTACAAGTAGCTGTAGTAAAAATTGGACAAAGGAAAACCTTTAAGCTTGTCTAAGACTTAGAAAGTCTAGAATATTACATGTCCTGTCTACAATAGGTAGGCTATACATCATGAAGAAAGGGGTCTTCATTACAAATATTGCATCCCAACTAGTAGGAACACTTATCGAGCCAATTCAACAAATGTTTCTTTCTTTACATCCATATGATTTCTGTAATATAGATTGTTTACAATATAATTACATTGTTCACAGATAAACATTCCTACTTCTAATTTACAACATAGAGTAATATTGTCCATACTACATGTATTTTTTACATAATAATTACACTTCCAAATGGTCACATTTAGGATCAAACTTTCCTTACTTTCTGCAACTACATTGTGCTAAACACTCTTGACTTGACTCGCCATAATCATTCCCAAGTCCTTTTTTCTTTTTCTTCTTAACTATCCTACCAATCGTGCTGCAAGTATTAGGATGATAAATCATACAATCATAAAATTGATTACCTTGTATCCTGCATGGTTAGACAATCTTCTAGCCATAGTGGATATTAATACATATTCATTATGAGTAAATGCATTAAAAAATTAACATTTATTTATCATAGTCAACAAATTAAAGATGGCCATAATTTAGACAAAGTAACATTTTCTATGTAAAAATAGAAGGATACAAATAGAGAATGTTACCAATGTTAATTTAAGTAATAGAAAAGTATTGTATATCCTACTCAGATTTGTTATTAATCTAGGAATTCTTTAATCAATATGCACTTCATAAAATGAGACAAAAAATATAGTAATATTGATATCATATCTACTAAATCAGTATTTTGTACCAAACTTGAGTTATTAAGGTTAGATTTGATCTCCTTTATCAAGTTTTTCAAAGAGGAAAAAAATATAAGCCAAAGAGTATCCAAATTTAAATTTAAACTATATCAATGTACCCTCAAATTATATAATCCAAATGATGTCTAGCTCTATGTAAAAACATGAAATGCTCTTATCTTTTAAAGCATAATTTGACAATAGAAAATTTCTTAAAGAATACAAAAATAGACCTAAAATGAGGCTAACAGAAAGTCTAAATAAACTTAGAAACAGTCCTTCTTATTAAACTTCAAGAATATAAGAGGAAAATGACAAGCCACATACCCTTGAAATAAAAGAGGAAATCAAAACACATTTAGTCTAATAATTAAAAAAATGCCCTCAAGATAAATGTTGCACTTTCCAATATTTACAATATGAATCCACCTCTAGACCAAATTGGAAATATATATGGCCATGTAAATTGAAGCTTCTACACACCAAGGTAGAAGAAGTAGAAGGGGATAATGACCAAGTACTATAATCAAAACAAAAAGCTATTTGTATGTTTGTATATGTGTTTATCAATTATATACTTATAAATATATGTATATATAAATTTATATGTATATGTATTTATGCATACATACATACATACATACATACATATATATATATAATATATAACTACATAGATATATACACACATGTATATATGTGTGTACACACACACACATAAATATGTTTAGATGCAAATTAAATGTATGTTTCAATATGTGTTTATCAGTTATATATTTATAAATGCATGTTTATATAAATTTATATGTATATGTATATGTATGTATGTATGTGTATATATATATATATGCATATGTATTTATGTATATAAATACATACATAAATACATATGTACACACACACACACACACACACACACACACACACACACACACACACACACACACACACACACACACACACACACACACACACACACACATACATATAGAAATATATTGAATACAATAGATTAATTGTGTATTGTCTTTGATGTTACACAAAATGTCATATCATCACCAGTCAGTGTATGCTGAGCTCACTCAAGCATTGAAGACAGTTTTCTATGTCTACCAAGCATTCCAAAGTTTTTCTAGTTCAGAAGACAGTATCTATTGAGTTCACTCGGGCATCAAAGGAAAGTTTGCAAGAGTTGAGTGTTAACCAAGCTCACTCGGTTAATGAAGGAAATGTTGGATGGAACTAGTGTTAACTGAACTCACTCAATTACCAAAGGAACTTTTTGAATATGTAGTGTTGATTGAGTTTACTTGGTTAACATGGGAAAATTGTTTTTGAGTTAGTGTTTACCGAGCAGGGTCAACTAATGAAGGATTTTCTTATTTTGGCATATTAAGTTCAATTGATTTATCTATTAGTTCTAGCCAATTGAGAAGATGAATATTAATTATTCTAAGTTATATTCAAGTCAACTTGCCAATATGAAATATATAAATATAAGGTCAAGTTGAGGATTAGAAAATGTATGATAGTGGAACATAATTGAAGATTTGATAATGTCAAGAGGAAGTGAATTGGAAGGATAAGTAGAATATCCTTGTTGAGATGCAAAAATACATTCGATCAAGAAGGATCAAGTATACAAGTCAAAATTGAGATCTGTAATCGGTAATTCAATTGCATTAGGAATTAGGTGATCTCATTGTTTCTCTCTAACCATTGTAGCAATGATCTAAATCTCTTAATAGAGTTGGCTTAACAACTATTTGTAAATCCTCTAACAAGGTGGCATTTCTATTAAAATGTCTAAAGACCTCTAACAAGGTCACTCCTAATAGGGTGATTAAATCCTCTAATATGGTCACACCTAACAGTGTGTTTTGTAACCTTTAATAGGGTTGGCTCCTAATAAGGCTCACTTCAAAATAGTGAAAATCAGTAACTAGTTGCAATTGGTGGTTTTTCCTAAATTGGGTTTCCATGTTAAATCTTGGTGTCAAGTGTGTTCGTGCTATTTCTTTTATGTGTTTGCAACTAAATTAGAGTAATATTAATCATAGATATTATCTTAAATATTTTCATATTATGCATTTACCAAGCTATTTTAGTGTTTACCAAGTTACAACAAATTTATGTGTGTTTGCTAAGCATAAGAAGAGTTAAGTTTTCACAGAGTTTTTTTGTACTGACATCGAAGGGATCTGGGATTTATTTTAGTGGTAACTAATTCACCCCTCCCCTTTCAGTTACTCCTCTTATATTTCTAAAAATTGGTATCAGAGTGTTTGGTGCTTGCAGAGAAGGTTTTAAGGACCAAAGCTAAAGATCGGGATGTCTTACAAAAGAGAGATTCCCAAGTTGAACTAAGACAACTTTGTAGCATGGCAAGGACTTATGAGGTTACATCTGACAATTATTAGTGATTCAGGCTATAAGTATCTTGACACTGAATATAAGACTCCTACTTGAACATTATCAGTTGAAGATATTTCTGAAAAGAAAAATCATAACATAATGATGATTGACATTGCTTCTGATCTTATTTATGCTGAATTTGATGAAGTCAAAAGTTGTACTATAGCTTATGATATGTAGATTAAATTGAAAGACATCTATGAAGGAGATGATAATGTAAGAAGAGCTAAAGTTCAAAGTCTTAGAGGACAATTTGATTAGATGAAGATGAGAGAAGATGAAAAAATTGCAAAATATGTTGAGAGAATTAAAGCAACTGTGAGTGCAATCAAAGCATCTAGAGGAGACATTGAGGAGAAAATAGTTGTGAGAAAAGTACTCCAAACCATTCTTCCTATCTATGCAATTAGAGTTTATGATATTCAAGAAACGAGATGTGATTCAAATAGTAAAATATCTTTGGACGCTCTAGTTGGAAATTGATAGCTTTTGATTTGGATGATTATGATAACTATGTTCTTAGTCCAAAGGTATTGAGTCTATATTTGAAGCCAAAATCTCACTCAAGAAAAGGAGTAAGAAATCAAAGACCAATCAATCATGAAATAAAGAAGAAGAAGAAAGTTTTGACAATGATCTTGAAGTTGTTGAAGCCCTACTTGCAAGGAAATGTTCCAAAGGAAGAGGAAAGTACAAAGGTAAGATACCTCTAATCTATTTATCTTCTGAAGAAGTTGATCATATTGTTGCAAGGTGCCTATATGCAAGAATACCTAACCTATTCAGAGCACATGTAAACAAAAAAACATTCGTAGCATGTTCATATCAAATATTCAAAACAAAACAAAATACAACTAATCTTATGCTTGAGTTTCAAAACTTAATACAATTGAAATGAAAAGTCCTTGTGCAACCTCAAAGAAGCTCAACAAGGGTACCCATAAGAGGCCTTGTTGGTGTGCTTAAGTGTGAGGGATGTGAGTGTGTTGTCCCCAAACACAACTATGAATCCCAATGATTGAAATGAAATGCTATATTAAATATGAATCTAACTAAGGTGAGCGAGGAATGCTTCAAGAGGAGGCTATGGAAGAAGCCATTCTCAAAACATCCTAAGAAGTGGAGCTAAATGAAAGGAAGCAAGCTAAATTATCAATGCAAGAATGAAAAGAAATCTAGCAACTACCAAAGGTTAGTAACAATGTATACAAATCAATAAAATCACTAGAAAGCTCTAAGTCTAAATTAGCATGATAACAATGCATATGGAGGAGATGAAAAATGCTTGAGACAAGGGCTTTATTTATAGGTTTGAGAGAGGCCTTGGGGAGGTGGCATCTATATGGCATCCACATAGGTGCCATAAGGGAGACACATGGACTAAGGGGACAAGCCATACAAAGGTCAACATAAGCCTTTTGGATGAAAGTGATGGCTCAAGGCTTACTTACACATGTGTGAGAAACCTTGGAAAAAGGAAAGGGGGAGAAATGTGTAAGAGGTTTGAATAAAATAATAAAATGGAAGCTTTATTCAATTTTGAGATGCTCACACTGTGTGAGCAAACACTTAGGAGCAAAAAGGTGTTGAGGATAATAAAGTGGGATTAATTAATGGACATGCTTAGAAGGATGAGTGTGATGGGTGTAGACTAGGTTTTAGGATAGGATTAGGATTCAATTAAATAAGATTTAACTTAATCACAAGATTACAAAATTTAATGAGGTGGAGGGAATTAAATAAATTATAGTTTATTTAAAAGGGGATTTATGGAGCATTGTGCATTAAATGAATTTAATACATTAGAAGGGAAGTATTTAAATTAAATTTAAATACATTAGGGAAATGAACCTATTTAATTAAATAAATAGAAGAATATGGAAAATGTAATTAATTAATAAATATTTAATTATAATGCCAAAGGAAATATTAAATGAATTAATATAGTGTTTGGGATGATTTTAAGTGTCTATGTTTTGCCCCTCTTTGATGTGATGTTAGGATGACTTTTTATCAAAGAAAAGAAAATATAGGTTACCCCTGAGAGGATAGGAGTCCTAGGAATTGCGTCATAGCAACGAGAGGGGAGGAGGGTGTCCCTTCGTGAAAATGGAGCAAAAAAAATAATTTGGGCAATTTTCATGAAAAGGACTTTAGAAGAAAATAAATTGTAGGAAAAAGGAATTAATGAATATTTTGCATGACTTGGGGATAAACAGGGGTCAACATGGTCAAGAAAAAGCTACAGGATCAAAAGGGGACCTTAGAGGGCCTATATAAGCCTCCAAGGGGCACATGGAAGAGTCATTTTCACACCTAGAGAGCATAGAACTAGAGCAAAGGATGGATCTAATTGAGAGACTACAACTTGGAGAGCGCATTTGGGAGCAGTGGAGGTTAGCCGACATGGGTCCACCAGTAAGTCAACCATTCCTACTTGTCAATTTTTTGATTATACATTTAATATTGGCATTTATTATGCATTAAAGGGGGCAAAAATAGGGTTGGGAAGAGATGACAGTTCTCCACATTATCCTTTGTGCAGATGACAAAATAGGGCTAGGGGCACTAAAAAGATGATAGGATCTTTTTTGTCATCTTCAAAGATGATATTGTTCATCTTATCATCTATGCAACCACCAAAAGGGGGGAAAAAAGGTGCGAAGATGGGGTTAGAGACAATGATCTCCATGTCATTGTCTTCACAGATGACAGTCCAATAGTTGTCGATAGGAAAATGACATCTGCACAACCATCGAAGATGCCAATTTGGCATCTCCATAGTTTTTCATCTCCACCAATCCATGTCTATGTAGATTGGTATCTTCACTAATTTGGACAAATCAATAGAATTGGGTGATGGGGATGACTGTGCGGTGAACAAGGTATGATGCCCCATGCTTAGAGAATCAAAAAGAGTAGGAAGTAAATGATATATTGACCATTGCATGTCTATGCTACATATAGCAATGATGATGTTTCAGTTGCGAGAGCACTACCTAGCTATGATGGTGCTAGGAGAGACACTGACAGAGGTAGAGTGGGGTCATGTGAGGTTATGCAAGTTGGAGCATGTCTACAACTGGCCTAATTTAAGGGCGCACTCAATGCAGCTATCTGCACTTATAGAGTGGTGGCATACACTAACCTCTAGCTTCCATCTACTTATCAGAGAGGCCAAATTAAGTCTTCTTGATGTGTGACAGATTCTCTAAGTGCCAAGCCATGGTAGATATCCTAAGTATATACTAGAGGGTACAAATTCCTATCTTTGAGAGTGCTTCAAGCATTGACAATAGAGGCTATCTATCTAGAGATCATGGTTGACATAGAGCGAGACATTAGAGTAGAGGCTACCACAAATTTCCCTCTATCTATCCTCACTAATATGGAGGATGGTGCCAGACCATGTTGGACATGGGTTCCCAATTAGCTGGACACAAGTGTTGAGCACTCTTTTACAAGATGATAGTGCTGTCTTCTAAAGGGGTTAAACTATCTTGGCTGAGTTATATCATGATCTACACATGTGCACCTATAGGACATAGCAAACCATAGGTCTAGAATTGATAGTGCTGATAGTGTGGTCATGGGAGCACATAGGTGTGAAGCACCCTATTACAAGGCAAGAGACTCAATAGCCTAGGGAGCCTTATGCATGTTAGTATAGGCTATTGATCCAGTACACCTTGATCGATTCAGTCAAATTTTGGAGGAGATGTTTGGACAAGATTATCATGTTTGACTAGTTGCCATATGATGGTGGTGAGTGGTGGGAGGCTATAATACCAGTAGGGGGAGAGGATGATAGTAAGGATCAACTCTACCTTCATTATATATCGATAGATTCTATACCCAATGGTATCCTAAGAGTATGGGAGTTTATGGGGACATGGGACCTCTGTAAGATTAGTGAGGATGTCATGGTAGAATGTAGCCAGTGTCATGGGTTCATAGATAGGATTAGGGAGATACATGAATGACACCTGCATACACACTATGGTGGATGGTGCATTAGCCAGTGTGACTCACATTATTAGGAGTGCTACTAGTAGCAAAGCATGCACAAGGTGAGGGAGATGGGGTAGGAGATGGGGGGCATGAGATGGTGGTGCCACCACCAGGGTAGGGAGCACAATAGGGTCCTCAAGGGTGTATAGTCTGTTGGAGGAGAGGACCACTACTAGTGGGGTCACCATTAATCTAAAGGCCATAGGGATAGGTACCATAGGGGCCACCTTAGCTAGATGATGTAGATATAATCAGAGTTGAACGGGATAGCCTTCAAACAGAGGTTGCTTATCTATAGGGGGATATAATAGCAGAGTGAGTGAGGGTAGACAATGCCTAGGAGGCTTTGGTAGCACTACAGGCTAGGATAGATGTAAGAGAGTTTAGTGACTTTACCATGCAGGCCAAGATGGATGAGTTGGATGAGATAGACACTCTTCAGTAGGAGGTGGCCACCCTATGGACAGAGAGGGAGACTCAATAGAGGTGGGTGGATGAGTAGCATGGCTAGCGAGACATCACCTAAAAGATGGTATAGGTTGGGGGGATGGTGATGGTGATGCAGGAGGCCCTAACTGCATGTTGACATGAGGCATGTGCCATGTGAGAGGTAACCTACTATAGGTCATTGTATCATGATGCCATGCTGAGAGATTAGCATTAGTAGGATTTTTAGGAGGCATGTAGCTCATGGACCACAGGGGGCCATCAAAGATCATAGCTATTAGTTGGACAAAGAAGGCCTCCATAAGGAGGGGGTATAGGAGGGGCCAGTCCCTCACAGCTAGCTACATGATCTTTACAATGAGTAGTTTTGACATAGTGATGTAGATGCAACGATTTTTTGATGATGCATTGTGCATAATGTACTACATGATTCATTTGTATATGCACTATATATGGACACTTATTTTTTTGATATGTATGACATGATTTGATGAGCCTATGTGTACATGGATGATGGTCTCTTATCTGTGTGATATTTATGGTGTTGGTACTAACATTATGATGTAGGATGTGTGTGATGTTATGTTTCCTATGATGCATATATGATGACTAATGTGTGGATGATGCAGGTTTTATGGTGATATATGAGATGTATGCATTTTGTTATTTTACATGTATGAATTTACTATATGCTTTGTGATATGTATCATGATGTATATGTATATACTTAATGGATTAATGTAATGAATAATGGTATCTAATAATGAATGAAATGCTTAATGCAATGAATGTACTAATATGACAATGAATGTATCTTAAATGAAAATGTTAGTAAAAGAAAAAAGACACTAATTATGAATGCAAAGATGAAATGATGCAAACTTAAAGTCTAAATATGAAATTGAAAAAATGTAATATGAATGAACCTAATGAATGGACATGTGTCAAAATTCTCACTCGTAGGAATCAAGTAGCTAAGCATAAGAGGGGGGGAATAAATAGAACCTTTGTCTCAAGTAAGGCACAATGAAATCCTATACTATATGAATCCTAACTACATGATACTGATGGATTTAGTTTTTTTCTATGGGAGAGCACACCCTAGTTTGATTTGCAAAAAGGAGTTATGCACCATATGCTATAAAATCATAGATGACAAGATTCCTTTGTGTGGACTAGACTCTCAACACAATAGATACTTTAGGAAGATAGATGTAGTTTTTATAGTCATGATGGAACAAATGACATATATGCATTGGAGAGGTCCAAGTACACCCAAAGTCTTTCTAGGGAGCTTTGGTGGAAAGTGTGCTAACCCATTGCCCTTAGTGAGCAATGCATAACCATAACTCAAAATTGACATACATGTACTAAAGCATCAAAAAAAGATCATACCCCAAATGACACGTGTTGTCAGTTGGAGCCATTTAAGTGATACCAAAATATGGAAGATCAAATCACACCATAAAAGGCTACTACTAACATATAAAATGAAATCAAGCAAAATAGACTAGATGACCAAGTAGTTATTCAGTCCATAGTTCTTGCTAAGAACGTTAAGTCCCAAAAGTGAAGGTTGTAGTGCCATGTGTAGGAAGGATTCATCCTATGAAGGTTTGTTTGTCTGATGTTGTTTTTGCAAATGCTTGTTGGCAAGGGCTATGAAAAGAACAAGTTCTCAAATCATTAAGTCTCAAATGGTGATTTTGTTTAGGTTCTATTGTAGTCACTACTGTCAAAAAAAGCTCAGTGTAATGGGATTAGGACAAAAACTCAATAGGAAAAATGCCTTGTAGACTAGAGGTCTTTTGAAAGATGGAAGTGAATGGATGCCTTACAGACAAGACGTCTTTTATTGGATGCATGAAAAGTGCAAGTCAAGTAGAACTTTTACACAAAGATGAGACGAAGTGGTGGAAAATGAGGTGAAGTGAGATGAGCCTTATAGATAATGGACCTTACAAATTTTTTTTTTCTTAGGAACTTTTTACTCTATTTAGGCTTTTCTTCAGGAATTTTTAGATTTTTCTAATTTTCTAATTTTTTTAGAGTTTTGTGGAACTATGTAAACACTATATAGGAACTGCAGGACTCAAGCATAGAACTATTTGAGATGTTGGACATTTACAGGCTTAGGGAGTGGATCTCCCTCTAAAGTGGCAATTTGATATGCCCCAGAACCATTTTTGGCTATAATGATAAATAGACCAAGCCAATTAGATTCAAATTTTCTTTTCTTTTCATAGTTCTAGAGGTTCTTCATGTTATGTTGGAAAACTAAGCCATCCACCTCAAATTCTTGAGGTCTGATTTTTTTGTGAAATTGGAGTTGAAGGAAATTTTGATACATGCAAAGGTGGTTTAGGGCATTAAGGCATCTCTCATCAAGGAGTTGCAGCTCTTGCAAGCAAGTAACTCAGTATTTTTCTTTTGACATCAGATTCTTGAGAGAGATTATGAGGGAAAGGAGCTCAATTCTGATGGGTAAAACAACCTCAGAACCATAAACAAGGAAAAATAGAGTGGCTCCTATTGGGTGCAGATGGAGGTGCAATAGGTCTAAATGTTGGGAGCAATTTGGAGGTGCTAATCATGACCAACTACATCGACGATTTTCTTTAGGATTTTCAAAATGGTTTTATTGGTGACTTCAACTTGGTCATTGCCTTGTGGGAAGTATTTGGTGGAAAAATACCAGGTGATTCCAAATTTCCTACATAATGTGGCAACTTCCTAATTTTTGAAAGGAGTTCCATTATCAGTCATGATGTCTTGAGGGATACAAAAATGACGAGTAATGTAGTTCAACATGAGCTTTGAAACCTTTTTTTCCAATGGCATAGGTTGAAGGGATAGCCTTGACCCACTTTGTGAAGTACTCAGTGGCAAAAATAATATACTTGTGACCATTTGTAGAATTTGGATATATTTGACCAACAAGATCTAATCCCCAACAGGAAAAGGCCCATGGTGTAATGGTGGGTTGAAGGTCTTGGGCAGGAGCGTGTATCAAATCTCCATGTTGTTGACAAGGAACACATCATTTCACAAAATAATAGGCATCCACTTCCATAGTAGGTCAATAGTAATCAGTTTTGACGAGCATTTTTGCTAACGTAGGGCCACTGGAATGGGCACCACAAATTCCTTGGTGGACCTCTTCCAATGCGATTCTAGCTTCATCTAAACTGAGACATCATAGGAGGGCTCTATTAAAGTGTTATCAGAAAAGTGTATCACCTAGGATACTATATTGGGTAGTGTGACAGATGAAGGTTTTTATTTGGTTTGTAGAAGGGTTATGGGGATTATTTTTTGATGAAGGTAGGAAAAAATGTCAGAGTACCATGCAGACTCATAACCGACAGTCTCATAAACTAGCTTTGATTCAGGTTGCTCATAAGTAGGAAGAAAAAGATTCTCAACAAGAAACTCACACTTAGGATTGTACTCAAGCATGGCGATCATGGAGGCAATGGTGGCCATAACATCTGCTACTTTGTTATTAGTCCTTGGTATCTTCTAAAAGACTATCTTAGTGAAGTGTTGTTTAAGATTTTCAACTATCTGATGATATGACAACTTTTCATCCTTTGTTTGGTATTCACCTGTGACTTTCCTAATGATTAATTAAGAGTCTCCAAAGACAAGTAGGCTCTTAGTATTCCATCTGATTGCTTGACAAAGCCTTATTACTAATCCTTCATACTTAGCTATGTTATTTGTGCAAGGGAATGAAATTTTATAAGACTTAGGAATAAGGTCTCCTTGCAGTGTAACAAACAAAATTCCTGTCCCCAATCCCTTTTATTTGAAGAAACCATCAAAATATAGTTTTCATTGTGTACTCAGGGCAAAAGTCATAATTATGTCATCTAGAAAATCTACTATAATAGGATAGTCTCCTTGAAGAGGAGCTTCAACAATCTAGTTCTACAATTACTTGTAACTTAATGGCCTTGCAATCTTTATAGAAAATGTCAAATTAACTTAAAATCAAGATCCGTTTTGTAGCTTAACCAGTGAGGGAAGCTTTTGATAGAAAATACTTGAGGGAATCTATCTTGGCAATGAGATGTGTAGTGTGATTAAGCATATAATGGCATAGTTTTTGTGTGCAAAAGGCTACCACCAAACAAGCTCGCTCAATAGAAGTGTAGTTCAACTCATAGCCAACTAATGTTCTACTAAGATAGTATATGGCTTGCTCATTACCTTTGTCATCTAGTTGTGCCAAAAGAGCACTTAAGAAAACTAAAGTGGCAGAAATGTAGAGGATCAATGGGCATCCTACAATTGGAGGGACTCGAATTGGTGGATTAGCCAAGTATTTTTTAACTTGCTCAAATGCTTTCTGACATAGGCAATTCCATTGAAACTTAATGTCTTTTTGAAGAAAAAGTTGGAGTGGATGAACCTTATATACTAATTGGGACATAAACTATCTGATGGACTATAACCTCCCTAAAAACTATAGAGTTTTTTCAATATAGTAGGTGGAGACATTTCCATGATGGATTTCACTTTGGTGGGATCTACCTCAATGCCTCTTCTTAACACTATGTAACCCAACAACTTTCTTGATTGGACCCCAAAGACACACTTCTTCAGATTAAGGTGCACTTTGTATTTCTCCAACCTTTCAAAAATGGTGGTAAGCACAACAATGTGAGAATCACATGTCTTAGATTTTCCTATAATGCCATCAACATAGTCCTCCATTATGGCATGTAGAAGATCATGGAAGAATGTAGTCATTGCGCATTGACAGGTGGTGCTAGCATTTTTTAAGACAAAAGGCATGACTTGGTAATAAAAGATTCCCCATGGGGTAGTAAATGTCATTTTATGTTGATCTTCGTCTGGAATTTTGATCTGATTGTAACTGGAGAAACTATCCATTAAAGATAACATTTCATTTCTGGCAGTCAAATCCACTATGATGTCTATGTTAGGAAGTGGAAAATCATCCTTGGGACATGCAAGATTTAAATCTTGAAAATCTGAACAAATGCAGATGCCCCCAGATGCTTTTCCTACAGGAACAATGTTGGAAACCCACTCAAGATAATCAATAGTTCAGATGAATTTTTCCTCTAGCATTTTCTACAATTCTACTTTGACCAAAAGTGCTACCTTAGGATGCATCTTGCACAACTTTTCTTTCAAGGTTTAATCTTTGGATCTACTGCTAAGTGATACACAACCAAATCTTTGTCTAAACTAGGCATGTCTTTGTATGTCCATGCAAAGTTGATTTTTCCTTTCTGTAGGAACTCAATCATCACTTTTTGTTCTTCAGGACGTAGGGTAGCTGCAATGTAGGTGATTTGTGGATTATCTACTATACCCAAGTTAACTAGAATAATGTCCTCATCAATATTGATGACTTTTTTAGTGGTAAAGATTTGAATGGAAAGTCAGTCTCTCCTTCTTCTGGTGCCTCTAAGAGGTTTTCACTTGAAGATGCATCCTTTATTTTGTCTTTTTCTTCATCCAAAAGTGCTCCAAAAAAAGTTTTCACTAGAGGATGTTTCTTTTGTTTTTTTATTTTGACTTTCTTTGGCACTTTTGCAACTAAGAGAGTTGAAATGGATACCAAAGCAGGCTTCCTCATTGTATTGGATGTCATGTTTATAATCTTAGAGATTCTTAAGACCAAATAATGCTATCACTACTTCGTTAGAGTTATAGATATCAAGAGCTGGTGGTGTGTCTTGAAGGTCCCAATCTATCATGTCAGGGTTGGTGAGGGGTAAGTCGGTAGATGAAAGGTCACCTATGGTAATGGCATGGATGTGGTTATCTAGGTCATCTTCAATATATTGAAAGGGGATTTCAAAGAATTCCTCCTCCTCAGTCTTAGAATCAGGTTCAATCGTACAATAGTTGTCAGCAAAGAACACCTTGGATTTGATGGAGCCCAAACCATGTTCTTTAGGATAACTATTAGCCTCAAGAGGTTGTCTGATTCCATCTTCTTTAGGTCCAAGGCCAGTGCCGTGATATCCCATTTTTTCAATGATGGGATGAGCCTTAAAATACCTATCTTTAGGGAATTCCATAGGATCATCTTTTTCATCAAAATATAGCCAATCTAAGATATTTGACTCCATATGTTCATCACTAAGTGAACCCCAACATTCAAATGTTGTCTTATTAATATGCACAATATCCTTATTTGTAGAAGGTAGTATTTGGGAAGGTTTTCCAAAGGATTGGGGGGAGAGTGGTGGTTGTCCAACACACAAGGTATTTTCAAACTTATACCCTCCCATTCCTTGGTCAGCAAAATTAACCTTCTTCACTATAGTATTGACCTTATTATCTTCAACTTTCTCTTTTCCTTTATGGGAATTGGAATGAATATTGGATAACTCTATTATTGTTATGGAAGGTGATTCTATTATGTTGAGAGATCTAGGTATAACCTTAGCAAACTCACTAACTGGACAAAAATTTGTTGGGGCACCTTCCAATCTCTTACAAAAAGAAAAAGGTAAAGGATCACCTGGAATCGTGACCTCTCTTCCTTGGTGGGGAAATTTCAAGCATTGATGATATGTAGATGGTACCACTTTGAGTGTATGTATCCAGGGTCTACCAAGCAAGATGTTATGTGGCAAGTCCAAATCTAGGACATGGTATTCAATATTGATTATAGTCAGCCCAACCTTTAACGGTAGCATGATAACTCCTTTTGATTCAATTCCTCTTTCATCATATGCTTTAATTGTTATCCTTTTATTGATATCTAGGAGGTCTTCTGGAAGCCCCAAGAAATGGATCATCTTCAATGTAAAAAGATTCAAACTAGATCCATTATCTATAAGGACTCATTTTATTTTATGTCACTATATTAGGAATTCAATGTGGAGCAACAAATTGTGGTGTTGATTATGACCTTGGAAATATTTGTCTGTGAGGACAAGGTGTTGTTGTGTAGTAAGATTTCTAATCATGGCAGTGAATTGGGATGCATTAATATTTTTAGGAACACAAAACTCTAAAAGAGCAGTCTCCAAAATTTCATTGTGGATAGGTGAGGTGGTGAGAAGCTCTACAATGGATATCTGTGCAGGAGTCTTCCCTAATTGGGATAATATGTCATAGTGAGAAGTAAGTATTTGTGAAGTGGATGCCATAGTAGGCACATTTGGAGGTAATGGATTAGTGGGATTGGGAGTGGTAGCTTGCAAAGTAATTCTTCCTTGCTAAGTGGTTGCATCACAATCAACTTCTTGTAGGACAAAGGTATTTACATGAGTGTCCACTTCTTCAATGTGGCCACACATGGAGTCAAAACCACATATATTGTTTGTTTTTATCTTACCACATAAGGTGTCAAATCCTAAAATGTGGTTAGTAGAATAGTCATAGTGTAGCACATTAGATGTGGAAGCTTGGTTGACATTGTTCATATTATTGTTTCCATTGCTATTGTCATTGTTGTGGTCAGGGAACGATTTTTGAAATATCTTTAGTTTATCATTTTTAGAGGTAAGGTTCTCCTTCAACCTTGATTTCCCCATCATCAACAAGATTTTGGATGAATATTTTGAGTTTGATACATTTCTTGGTGTCATGTCCCTTGATGTGATGGTAATTGCAATATTTGTTTTCCCTATACCACTTGGATTTTGGTTGATTTTTGTCAAAAGGCTATGTGTTGGGAAACACCATCGAATTGTGATCTATTAGCTTTTGGAATATGGAATCTAAGGATTCATGAAAGTTAGTGAAATTTTGATTTCATTAATAGTCATGGTTGTAATTGTTGTTATTGTGAGGAAAAAATTGTGTTTGATTACAAGATTGCTACTTGTTTTGATTCTGATTTTGATTGTCACAGTTTGAATTGTTGTTGTTGTTGTTTCTACCTTGAATATTTTGTACACTTTTGACATTGATGACACCATAATGGGTAACATATTTGCTTTTGGACCAAAATTTTGGTTTTCTATTGTTGTTTGTGTCATTGTTTGAGGATGAAGAGCTATAATGTTTAATCGAACCCTTATCTAAGAGCCCATTTTCAATGTTCTCGCCCTTCTTGACTAATGTGGATAGGCCTTCAAGACCAGCCATCTTCATTTAGAAAGACATCTCTGGGATCAAATTCTTGATAAATATGTCTACCAGGTGGGAATCTTCAATTTTGTATGGCATGTGATTAGTAGGATGCCTCCACCATTGTAGAAAATTGGCAAAGGTTTCACCATTTTGTTGTTTCGTGTTGCACAAATCAATCAATGAGGCATGCTGTTCAATGTTGTAAGAATATTGTGCTACAAATTTTTGTGTTCAATCATTGAAGGAAGTAATAGAACCCTTGAGTAAGTTCATTAGCCACTCAAGTGTGGGGCCTCCAGGACTTTGTGTGAAGAAACTTTTAAGATAATCTTCACTATAGGCCACTTCTTGATATAAGATAGAAAATTCCTTGAGATGTGTGACGGGACATGTTTCTCTTGTGTATTTATTAAATTTAGGAATCTCAAAATTTGGTGGAAATGGTATTATGTTAATGGATCTATCAAATGGAAAGGGAGAAATTTCCTCAAAAGAGAAATCCTTCACCCCTTTGTTGTTCATTTTATGGACCAAATTTTGAAGTTCATGCAACTGCTGGGCTAGATTTTGGTTTGGTTGCATTTGTGATTTTTGGGAATTGATGAACCCACCTCTAAAGTTGTATGGATTCCTAAATGTGTTATGAGGTGGTGGAGGTGGCAACACACCACTTTGGCCAATGTATTGTTATGAAATCATTGGAATTGGCACATACGTTTTCATCATACTTGTTGGCATTTGTAAAAAAGAGGAATATATTGGTTGTGTCAAGATTGCCACTTGTTGTATGGGTACTTGTCCAATTTTTAAGTTATGGAATTAAAACACTTGATGTAGTTATGGAATTAGTTCTCACCATAGGTTCTTTTTCTTTGCCAGATGTTTGACGTAAGTTTGAAGTTGGCAACACGAGAGAAAACCTATTGTATGGGTACTTGCCCAATGTTTAAGTTATGGAATTAAAGTACTTGATGTAGTTATGGAATTAGTTCTCACCATAGGTTCTTTTTCTTTGCCAGATGTTTGAGGTAAGGTTGAAGTTGGCAACACGGGAGCACCATCCTTGGTAATTTGTCTAAATAAGGTGCTCTCATCAAAACTCATAGGAACATTAACACCATCTTTAACTAGGTTTAGGAAGATCTCCGTCTTGTTTTCCCTAATAAATTTTTCCAAAATTTCCAAATTGTACGGATCCACAAGAAATTTTTGGACATCACTAGGGATATTATTATTGTCAATGGGATCCTCATCTTGGTACAATTCTTCGTCATCATGTGAGTTACTCCATAGAGTGGTGTTTCCAAAAGGATTCTTTGGTTCTTGTGTGGATGTTGAGCTAGGCATACCAAAGTTTGTACTAGGGGGAAATGTGCTCCCTAATGAGGGTAATCATGGAGGAAAAGGTTTCTCCATCTCTTGTTGTCTTATTGATTCCAATAAATGAGACATAGGGTTAAATGTGAGTCTATCAGATTGTGTTTGTACCATACAATTGTGACCAAACCAATAGGTGGAAGATTGTGGAAGAGAAAATGTGGGAGAGAAACTAAACCTTATATGATAAAAGGGACAACAACCTAAATGCAAACAAAAGACCTTGTTGATTTGGAAAACCAAGTATCTTTCTCCTACCAAAGATGGACAAGTGATCTTTGGGAAAGATAGGACATCGAATAGATTACCCACTATTTGGAGATGGACTTGTGATCCCAAATGAGTGAGTGCAACTATGATAAATGTTTGCTTGTGGATAAAGGTCTAGTGTTGTAATCTTAGAAGTTTTAACTAAGATGTTCTTAGGAAAAAAGATTAAGGTTCAAATGATTAACCTTTCTAGAGGAAATTTTGCAAATTGAAGACTAAAAATTTTGAAAATGAATTGATGTGGAAAATGAGGGTGATATGGTCACTATGCGGATAACTCAATCTTCTCTCACTGGAAAAAAAAATCTCGGGTTTACTCCAGGGAAAGTAGACCATTTTCAAAGTTTACCATTGTATAAGATTCTCTCCTAATGGTCCTATTCAACTTCTCCTTTCTTGATGTCTTTGATAGTGTATTGAAATTATTTATGATTGTATGCTAGGTTTTTCTTTTCCTTGTAGGCAAATGGTTTGGATAATTTCAACTTCTTAGGTTTTAATTTGTCAGTTATGGTAGGAACAAAATAACCTAGTTACAAGACCAAGCATGAAAATTCTACAAACAAGTTTGTGAATAAAGACCCAATGAATTTCAAATGCTAGACCAAATATAAGAATTTATGAAAATAACCGTAGGTCAAGAGGACCCACTTACAACCAGTTCACTCACTGAATGTTTAGCTCACCATTTCACTCATTTTTGGACTTGTTTGATGTTTGGCATTGGTTTTAGAATGTTTAAACAATCAAGCATGCTGAACACATCAACAATCCTAATAGGGCTGCCATTAGGATGTACAAAGATTATCTAGAGGGCATCCTTGATACACAAAAGGTATGCGAGGCCCAGATCTATAGATGAAAGAAAATAGTGCCACACAGCTGGGAGGAGACGGTAACCCAAATATCCACGTTCAGTTCACAAAGGTATAAAGTTCTTCGAGCCTTAGCCAAGAGTGACAAAATTTTTCTTCCAAAAGAGGTGTCTTTCGATTCACCTCCCGATATTTATACTTCGCCAAAATGCTATAGTCAAGGTCATCCCAAGGGGTGGTGAAATCCCAAGAAGGCCCTCTAAAAATAAAAACAAGACTCGCTTATTTCTTGTACACTCAAGATCACCAAAAGGCACGAGAGGAAAGAATACATAAGTGACCTTGGGGTTTAAAAGACATTCATTCTTTTCCAACGAAGCTTAGATTTTCTATCTACTTTTGAAGACACTCATGTTTAAGCATGCATTATTATTTCCAACTTGATAGTGTCGTCAACATAATAAAAAATGAGGATTCATCAACAAAAAGTAAATGATCATCTTCAACATAAGCAAATTGTTGAAAATGAACAAATTCCCTTAAGTCATTCAAGATTGTGTGTATTTATTTTAAGCACCAAGTTCAAATGTTTCATAGCAAGCTTCTTTGTTCCTTAGTCATTCAAGATTGTATGAGAGTATTTTAAACCCAAAATCAAAATGTTTCATCACATTCTTCTTTGACCTTAGTCATTTAAGAGTGTATTCACTATCTAACCATTCATTCCAATGAAAACATGTCAATTTCGTTAAGGCACTCAAGATTATATTTGATTACTCTACACATGCACTCCAATGAAAAGCGTGTTCATTCATTAAGACATTCAAGAGTGTGTTTGAACATTATTCATTCCAATGAAATGTGTGTAAATTTTCTTAAATTATTCAAGAGTGTGTGTAATGTTACCTTAATGCATTTAAGAGTGTATTTTGCCTTTTGATATTAGTTGCATCATCCATTCCAAGGACAAATGATTGGTTCATGCAAGTTCATTTACCATTTTAAATCCTACAAGTGATTAAAACTACTACAAATCTTCAAGTGATTAAAATAACTATAAATACCTAAGTGATTAAAATCACTAGAAATGTCCAAGTGATTAAAATCACTAAAAATATTTTAAAGTTTGTCTTTTGCAATAAAAATTAGATTAGAAATCCCTGTATATCAATCAAACAATGAGTTAGGCATTAAAATATAAGTCAATCTATCAAAAATTAGAGAGAAAAAACACCAGGTGCAGACGACAGAACAACTTAGATGACAGAACTCACAGATGACAAAATACAAAGAAGTATAATTTACTTTTTATTGATAGTTTATAGTCACAGATGAAAAATTAATCTTAGAGATACCAAACTCCACAGGTGACAAAACATGTAGACAACAAAGTATAGGAAAGATTGGCTAATCGCATATGATAGAAGACTATAGCAGAGATGATAGATAGTGATGCAAAGATGAGAGTACAGCCTGAATATCAAAGATGATAGTTTGATAAAAGCAACAATTATCTAGTCGCCCACTACGCAAATGACAAAATAGCAAGGCAAACTTCAGAGACAACAAATGAATTTTTGGAGATGTCAAATGTTATCAAAGATAAAAGATCATTGCAAGATTAATTTTTTTTTTAAAAAATAGGCACAAATGAAAATGATAGTACACAGAGATGCTGATCTATGTAGATGAAAAAATGTCTTCATAGACAACACTGCATCCTAGTGGAGATGGCAGTGCACAGGTTTTTACAACAAGCTATAGGTTTTGGATGAAATTTGATGATAAAATAGGGATGTGGGTCCCATTAGGCGTGCCACAATGTATGTAGGAAAACCTAACCTATTAGGAGCACACATAAACAAGAAAACATCAATAGCATGTGCATATCAAAGATTAAAAAAAAAAAAAAAAAAAAACTAATCTTATGCTTGAGTTTTAAAACTTAATAAAACTGAAATGAAAAGTCCACATGCAACATCAAAGTAGCTCAACAAGGGCACTCATAAGAAGCCTTGTTGGTGTGCTTAAGTGTGAGGGATGTGAGTATGCTCTCCCCAAAAACAACTATGAATCCCAATGATTGAAATGAAATGCTATATGAAATATGAATCTAACTAAGCTGATGTGAGGCCTCGCCCCGACCCATCATAGTATAGTTGATACATTATTATTTTGATACTTCATGACTCAATATGTCGAGACATTGTCAGATAGACTAGATATTATTATGTTATTTTATGTCGTGTGATATTTTACTTTGAGGTGTTAATCATGTTATTTAATATTTTATGAACATGCATACTGATGATGTAGTATAGTAAGTGAATGCAAAATTAGGATTATGATTAAACACCTTGATTATGCAATTTATTTTAATGGTTAAAGATTGAGTAGAAATGAGATAAACAATTAATTATATGAAAGATTTATGTTTTGATTTATGACTATCCATACGAGTTTTATATATATATATATATATGTGTGTGTGTGTGTGTGTGTGTGTGATTTTTCTCAAGCTATTGATGTGTGAAGTGAGTGTTTATGATTATTAGTCAAAAAATCTAATGAAGAATTGAAATTGGACCCTATGTACCATTTGTGAAATGTAATGCCCCGCCAAGGGATCCAAAGAATTAACCTAGAATTTCACTAAGATTGGTAGCATTTTTTTTTTAAACATGAAAGTAAATACCACATATAACTTATGCATAATAACGGAAGCAATAGCAATGTCCATCTGAAAGTAAACACAACATACACAATAGATTACATTATTTAAGATCCCTTAACGTTGAATTACATCTAAACAACTAACATTAATGAATCCATCTAGTACAACATCCACATGAAATAATAATGATAAGTCCAATGTTCATACATTACATTTCAAATGCTCAATCATCCACTGTACATGTCACAGGGTATGAAAAAGCTCAAAAGAATATACATATGTGAAATAAGATACATCATCCTATTCTAATCCATGATACATCAAAGTAAAGATAATCACATGATACACATGATACATGATCATAGAAGATATACATCCATCATAAAGGTCAAACATAATAAACTAAGTGCACGGTTCCTCCAAACTGTAAATAGCATCATTAGACCATCGTGGATCCTAGCCATCCCTCCATGCGTAACATTCCAAAATCACCGAAGAGATCATCGGTATTAACATAGTAGGAATGTCACTCCTAACATATACTATATCATATGCAGAAAGTAATCTAACATGCAAATAAAACCATAACATAACATCATCTAACATATGATAATCATAAATGAAAGGTTACATATCCACCATCATGAAGGACGCATTAGCCACGATGTCTCAATGAATCTCAAATGATAAGAGTGAAAAAACACTACCACCCGACCGTGTGGTACCTAAATGGTCCACTCCCATCGTGCTCAGGAGATAATCTCAAGTCCCAAACACGCTATCAAAAACCACATAGCATAAATCTCTGTAAGTCCAGGAATCCTAAAAGTATACTGACTCAAAGGTTCTAGACACAAAATCCGACATCTAATCCCAGAGGCACACAATGACATGTAGGAACCTACTATGCAAGGGGGAAAGTGTCATCGCATTTATCATGTACAAGTTACCTTGGTAGTAAGCTAAACTCCACAGGTCCATACTGATCTCATGCGGCCACTAGTATCCTCTCATACTGACAAGGCATACTATGGAATGCAAGGTCACAACCATGCGTTCTCTCTACTCCCATCCTAGTCTATACAAGCACTCAAGGCATGGGAAAGAACAAAAACACTTATCTTTTTAGGTTCATTTAGTTAGTATTAGGTGTGAATGTTATCACTTAATAATCTAACTTATAATGAGTTACCCTGGCAGCCTCTTAGGGCCTTGGCCCCCATTGCAAGCCACTTCCCGACACTACATGCAGATATCCTACCCTAAGCTCATGGAATCATAAATCTCAAAATCACAAAAGATAATCCATAATAAAAATCATCAAATATGCATAAAAGCATCAAATCTCCATGAGCAAGCATCCATAGAAAATCATGATCACAACAGCTCTCTATTGGCAACTGAAGTATCACTGATAATCAAAAAGTATCCATTGGTTCTCAATAACCAAAATATATCTCAATCATACTGATCGAAGATTCCAAAATGGTTGAGTCAAGAATGTCACAACATGACATCATCAAGAATAAATCTAGATTTTAGTCCCATCATGGTGACTAGAAAATAACCAAGGATAACTGATCAATGACCAAAAATGGTTAAGTCAAGTGTCTCATACATAAGAATCTCAACTATAACAATCAGTAATTACAACCAATACATAGAGCATTCCATCACATAACCATGGTTGGGTTTATAAAGATCGAGATTAAACATATTCATGACATCACAATCACATAACCCCCAAGCCTCTGGTAGACGTCCTATAACTAGTCAACACTAGTCAACCCAAAAACCCAAAACAATAGCATAAAGAATAACCAATGCAAACACATGTTTTGGTTTTGCTAAATTTAAAAACTTGAATTTAAATGTAAAGGTCTTAGTTTACGTTTTCCAATTTAAATATCAAGTGGAGAAATTTCATGTTTTACTTAAACCATGTATTGTATTGATAGATAAAAGTTTCTCCCCAAAAACTGTCAGACTCAATTTTCTAAATGTCTTTTGTATACACATTTTGCTGATAATGACCCCCATCATTTTCAAAATAATAATTGAAATTCTTTTCATATTCCTCTTTCCAAATTAAAAGATTAAATTGATCCTATATTGCTCAACATTATAAAATAATTTGTTATTAAAGAATTACTCTTTAAATTCCAATCATCTATCAATATATTAATTATTTATTATTAAGAATGTATATAAATATATATACTTATATATATATTTATACATATATATAAATACATATACATATATAATTATTAATTTACAAAATGAACTATATAAAAAATCAAGTTAATAAAACATATGATAACCGCACATTACACACGGCGAGTTTAATAACCGCCGGTCACAACAAATATATAAATGACTTGCGGATTGCAAGGTATACTGCGGTCGCAGGTACATTGCAGATCGCAGGTACTCTGTGGTACTGCAATCCACATAGGCATTGCCGTTGGTGGGGGTGGGGAAATAAGTCCCTCCTGCCCATTCCAAAATTTACTTATTATTATTTTTATATTGCATTTTTTTTTTAGAAACGCTTCCCTCCAATGTAAATCACGATGCGTTTAACATTGGCTCACTGCGAAATATATGTCATTCGACTTTTAATTAAATATATATGTATATATACATATGTATGTATATATATATAAAAGTATATATGTATATATATATGTGTGTGTGTGTGTATATATATATATAGTTTAATCAAATATCACAGCATATAGACACACACACACACACACACGCGCGCGCGCGCGCGCGCACACACACACACACACACGTATTCAAATTTAAAAATATAAACATATATATACACAATATATAAATTTCAATTCTCAGAATTTTCCTATAAACTTTTGATCTCAAAATTTACTCAATAGTTTATCTAATGGCTTGGATACAATTTAATCCCTAGCCCCGTGTTCTTTTCTATGCATATAAGATTTTCAAATAAATTTAACTACCCATATTGAGAATGCATACAATAAAAATAAGAAAATTCTTAGAAGACATATGGAAGACACGAAGAAGACAGGGAATGCAAGATGTGGAAATAGCATAAGTAAAATCACAAGAATCTACCTGGATTCTGATGCTAATTCGCTCTTCCTTAGAAAACCCGCAGAGCAAGCTCCTCCCTCCTTCAGAGTTCTCGAGTCCTCCAATGCTCCAATTGCTCTCCAACGGTATGTCTAAGCTTCTAGGAATGCCTGAATATAAAGAGCTCTCAGGAAACATCTAGAATGCTTCTAGAAACAGCTAGAAGGTGTCACCAACTAAGCATGGGTCTTTTCCAACCTTCTAGATGAGTCATAGGGTTGTAGACACCATGTGCTTAATTGATGCACTGACCCCCGTGTTTTTGACATATAAGAAATGAAAAGGTGCGTTAATTCTCATGCAAGCTTATAACTCCAATTTACTTTTTTATATAATTTCTATTTAAATATTTATAACTTTCATTTTAATTTTTTATAACTTTTATTATTATTATTTATTTATTACTTTATTATTATTTTATAATTATTATTAATTTTAATTTCTAATTTTCTTTTATTTAATTCCTTTTTTCTCAATTAATTCTCATTTAATTAATTATAAACAAAATATCAAATATCATGATATTCTATATTAATTTTCTCAAATAATTAATTAATTAAATCTATTTATTAAGACTTAATTAATAGAAAATTCACCATAGACCTCCAAGATAAAATATGAAAACCCATCATAGAGAAATTCACACAAAATCAGTCTAAAGAGTTAAAAATCATGAATTATGTCATCCGACACATTCGGTAGGTAAAATATCCAGATACTTGTCCTACCTCACTAGGACAATTGGCTTAAGGGTTTGGGATTTGGACTTGAGAATTTATCTCCCTTCACTTATCATTGAGATAGTATAATAGGGTATGCTCATCCTGGCAATTCAGGGAAGTCGATATTTGGTACCTGCAACCTATAGAAAAACCATGCATGAACATACAATATATATAATGCTAAGCTAAACAGATAATGACAAGAAGTGGTGCATCGTGTAGATCCCCACTAAGCAGGTGACTACGACTCCCTTCCTTAACCATATCAGAAACACCATACAATATGAAAACACACATGCAAGTATGAGGTAAGTATCCATAATAAAACACATGAGATAATAAACCATCTAACTGATCATCAACAATAACTGAAAGCAATATAACGATCATCATGCACACATGAAATGTAAAGTCTAAATGATCTCATCATAGAACCACTAAATCCATAACATAATGTCTGATAGTCTCAAAACAATACTACTAATCCATCAACATAAAACTAGTCCAACATAGTCTGATAATAATAGCAACAATGTTCAAAAAAGATGTGAACGAGGGCAGGCACTACATCCACCCCCCCTTGGGTTAGGCTTACTCCTGGAAGCCTACAAACAAGTAGGGATATAACTCCTGTAATCTAGCTACATCCTCCCATGTAGCTGAAGAGTCATCAGTAGGGTCCCACTGGACCCTTACTTGCCCGATGGTTTGACCCCTGAGGGTCAACTTTCGCTGCTCCAGAATATGAACCGGCTCCAAAGCTAGCTGCCCGTCCTCTACCTTTCCAATCAAGAACATGTACAATATCAAGAATATACTGCCAAAGCACTGAAACATGGAAAACATCATGAATGCAAGCTAGGCTGGGCAATAAAGCAAGGTGGTAAGCAACCGGGCCAATCCTCTCTAGAATCTCGAATGGTCCCACAAAGCGAGGTGCTAACTTAGAACCCTTTCCATAATGGATTGGACTCTTTCGCGGATGCAGTCTCAAGAAAACCTTACCACCCATAGAAAACTGCTTATCAGTCCTATGAGCATCAGCATACTTCTTCTGTCTATCTTGTGCCGTAGTCAAGTGCTCACGGATACGCACTACCTATTGCTCCATATCACGAAGCATCTCAAGACCCAATAGGATGCGATCCTCGAGGCTGTCCCAACTCAATGGTGTACGACAAGGACATCCATATAATGCCTGAAATAGTGCCATGCCAATAGAACTATGATACCTATTGTTGTAAGCAAACTCCACTAGGTAGAGATAGTCCTCCCAATGTGTCTGCCTATCCATCACATACATCCGTAACATATCCTCCAAAACTTGATTCACCCTCTCTATCTGACCATTAGTCTCTAGATGATATGCCAAACTGAAGTTTAACTGCACTCCAAGCTCATGCTGCAACGATGTCCAGAATGCAGATGTGAATACACGATCCCTGTCAGAAATGATCTTTCTAGGAATACACAATGTCACGCATGAAGACATTAGCTACAGAAGCTGCTGTGTAGGAAGACCTAATTGGTGAGAAATGCGCCACCTTAGTCAACCAATCAACGGTGACCATGATAGCATCATGACATCGAACAGTCATAGGTAATCCTATAATGAAATCTATGGAGATGATATCCCACTTCCAAGAAGGAATGAGATTTGGCTACAAAAGTCCAGTCGGGTGCTGATGTTCTGCTTTAACTCTCTAACACTCAAGACACCTAGCCACAAAATCAGCAATGTCTCACTTCATCCCCGACCAAAAGAACAAACGTCTCAAATCAGCATGCATCTTCTTGACACCTAGATGTGCTGAGTAAGGTGTATGATGGGCTTATGCTAGAATCAAGGTGCGAAGCTCATCCAGTAATGGCACATAAATCCTCCCCAAATGTCTTAAGAGACCATCTGATTCTCGAACGTAACCTGCAAACCTACCTTCCAAAGGTCTTTCTGAATCAATCTCTCTACACACTTCCTGATACCAAGAATCCATAGGAAGTACCTGAAGAATCTGACTCCTCAAGTCCACACTAAGAGTCATCGATGATACCACATGTCTCCTGTGGCTCAAGGCATCCGCCACCACATTCTCCTTACCTTGAATGTACTTAACCTCAAAATCATACTTGCATAGAAACTCCATCCATCACCTCTGGCGAGCATTCAAATTAGGCTGGGTGAAAATGTACTGAAGACTACAATGATTGCTATGTAGCTCAAATCTGTGCCCCAACAAGAAATGTCTCCACCTTGTCAAAGCATGAACTATTGCTGCTAACTCAAGATCATGCGTAGGATAATTTAACTCATGATCTTTGAGCTTGTGTGATTCATACGCAATCACTTGTCCATTCTGCATCAACACTGCCCCAATCCCTTCAAGAGAAGCATCTGTACACACCATGAAATCACCTTTTGGATCTAGTACGGCTAAAATTGATGCACTGGTCAAAAGCCCCTTGAGCTTCTGGAAAGCTTCCTCACATTTCTCTATCCATATGAACTTCTTTCCTTTCCTCTGAAGAGAAGTGATAGGATGTGCTATCCTAGAGAAGTTCTGGACAAATCTGTCATAATAACCAGCTAAACCCATGAAACTACGAATCTTTGACACATTAGTCGGTGTCAGCCAATCTATTATCACCTAAATCTTTACAAGATCCACTGAAATACCATCACCTAAAATGACATGCCCTAAATACTGAATCTTCAATTTGAATAATTTGCACTTAGCTGCATTGGCATAAAGCTGATTGTCTCTCAAACACTACAATACCAACCGTAGGTGTTCCTCATGCTCCTTCTGAGTCTTAGAATATATCAATATGTCATCAAGAAACACAAGTACAAACCTGTCTGGATAACATCAGAACACACCATTCATCAAACTCATGAAAACCGATGGAGCATTAGTCAACCCAAAAGGTACCACTGTGAACTCATAATGCCCATAGCAAGTTTGAAAAGCGGTCTTGTGAATATCTGCTTCCTTGATGTGAAGCTGGTGGTATCCTGACTTAAAGTCAATCTTGGAGAATACTGTAGCTCCCTTGATCTGATCAAATAAGTCATCAATCCTAGGCAAAGGATATCTGTTCTTAATAGTCACCTTATTCAATTGTCTATAATCAATACAAAGGCACAAAGAGTCGTCTTTCTTCTTCACAAAGAGCATTGGAGCTCCCCATGGTGATACACTAAGTCGAATGCTCCCTTTGGCCAGAAGTTTCTCTAGCTAAAGACGTAACTCACCCAATTCCTATATAGTCATATGATAAAGAGCTTTAGAGATAGGCTCTACTCCAGGAATTAGATCAATGCTATGTCAATGTCCCTCTTCGGAGGCATGCCCAAAATCTCACTTGGAAAAACATGAGCGTACTCTTGTAAAATTGAGTGATCTAAAGTCTTCCTCACAAGATCTTCCTCATCAAGATCATTTACCATAACAACAAATATCTGACATCCCTTACAAAAACTTCGCTTCAATTGCATAGCAAAAATCATCCGCAGAGATATAGGCCTTGGTATCCCAACTATCTTCACATCATTCCCTTGGTCATCTTGGCACATAATAATCTTCTTCCCGCAATCTATACTGGCTCTATGAGATCCAAGCTAGTCCATGCCTAAAACCACATCATAGGAACCAAGGGGTATGACTCAAAGATCCACTACAGTATCAAAGCTTCCTAAGCTAAGCCCACACTTATGAACTACAGAATCTGTGGAGACCTTAATGCCTGAGGCTAGTTTCACTTGCCAACCATGATCTTGCTTCACCACATCCAGCTTACACTTAGAAACTATAGATGGTGAAATAAATGAATCTGTAACTCCTAAATCAAACAATACTGAAAGAGATATACCTCGAATAGCACCTGTGGTCTCAACCACTGTTCCCTGATGATCTGCTTGACGGTGATCAATTGCTGCAAAAACTCTATGGGCTCTACCTGCATCGCCCACTGTAGGCTCTGAAATTGTAGGCCTAGGTCCTAAAAACTGAGGTGCTCATTATGGACACTAAGCTACATAATTTCCAATTTGACCACATAAAAAACATTCTGTATTCCTGCCAGATCCTCTACCCATAGGTGGTACATTTGATTGCTGACGACTGTTCCTGCTAGCAAAAGACTAACTACTTTGAGCTGGCTAATTGAGCTGATTTTGTTTATTGCATTGAGCATTGCGGTTGTTCTTGGAATTAGAACCTTTTCCACCACCTTGAGCCTGAGAATTAGATCCCTTCTATTGTTGTGTCTGTTGAGACTATTGCTGATATTGTTTCCCCTTAGAAAAAGAAGACTTCTTGTTACCACCTGAATTGTAATTGCCTTTAGATCCTGAAGTTGCTGGTGCTCCTACAAAACCTCCTTGACCAAGGTTGACACTTTTTTCAACAAGGATAGCTCAACATACCACATCCTTGAGGGTTTTTGGCTCAAATACCTTAACACCTCCAATTATACAGTTGTTCAAACCCCTAATAAAGTGTTGTGTCAACTGAGCTGAATTTTCACTGAATCTTGAAAAAGACATGAGCTCATAAAAATTATGCTCATACTCAGTCACTGACATAGTGTACTATTTGAGATTATGAAATTCATTTTCCCTTTGATGTTTCCATTCCTTTGGTAGGAATCATTCACGAAAAATTTCCAAGAATAGTTCCCATGTAACACTGCTCATATCGATTCCCAGCTTCTTCTCCTCAATTGTCCACCAAGTGGCCCCAAAATTCTCTAAATTTGTGATCGCAAATCTTGCCTTAACATTGCTGTCGAAATCTTGCATGGCAAAAATCCTGTTAAGGGAAATAAGCCACTACTCGGCCACATAACCAGAACCTTTCCCATTGAAAGGCTTGACCTTGGATCTTGAAAGATCCTTCATCTAAGTGGACACAATGGACCTCTGATGATCCTTCTGAGGACTCCTAGACCTGGGTCTATGCTCTTGTTTAGTTTGATGCACTTTGGTTGTTCTTGAACAGGAGGTAGACATTCTAGAATAGTTTGCATAATCTGTCTCAAACAAACCTCTTCAGACTTAGCTTGGTCCTCTCTACGACTCTCTTCCTGCTGCCTACTAGTGTGCTCTTCCCTGCTCTCTACATGAGTTGATCCCTCATGGGCAGACTCATGGACACTGATAGCTCTGCCATGACCACGACGTCTTCCATGGCCTCTACCATGACCTCTAACAGAAGACCTAGTCCCAGATACCATCCTACAATAGTACAAAGTACTATTACAATCACACATTGCAATAGACTAAGTTCAGTTACTATGTTTAGGTTTAAGTAAGATTTTCCAATTTTGAAACAAAGTGTTGAAGTATGAAAAATATACAAGTAACAATTCAAGTTTTATTTTGGTTCACCTAGTTTCAAGTTTGAAAAAAATACACTTAATAGTTCAAAGTTTTAGTTGTTCCAAAATATACCCAAAGCTCCCAATGTAGAAACTAGGCTCTGATACCAAATGTAATGCCCCGCCAAGGGATCCAAAGAATTAACCTAGAATTTCACTAAGATTGGTAGCATTTTTTTTTTAAAAACATGAAAGTAAATACCAAATATAACTTATGCATAATAATGGAAGCAATAGCAATGTCCATCTGAAAGTAAACACAACATACACAACAGATTACATTCTTTAAGATCCCTTAATGTTGAATTACATCTAAACAACTAACATTAATGAATCCATCTAGTAAAACATCCACATGAAATAATAATGATAAGTCCAATGTTCATACATTACATTTCAAATGCTCAATCATCCACTGCACATGTCACAGGGTATGAAAAAGCTCAAAAGAATATACATATGTCAAATAAGATACATCATCCTATTCTAATCCATGATACATCAAAGTAAAGATAATCACATGATACACATGATACATGATCATAGAAGATATACATCCATCATAAAGATCAAACATAATAAACTAAGTGCATGGTTCCTCCCAACCATAAATAGCATCATTAGACCATCGTGGATCCTAGCGATCCCTCCGTGCATAACATTCCAAAATCACCGAAGAGATCATCAGTATTAACATAGTAGGAATGTCACTCCTAACATATACTATATCATATGCAAAAATTAATCTAACATGCAAATAAAAGCATAAGATAACATCATCTAACATATGCTAATAATCAATGAAAGGTTACATATCCACCATCATGAAGGACGCATCAACCATGATGTCTCAATGAATCTCAAATGATAAGAGTGGAAAAATGCTACCACCCGACCACGTGGTACCTAAGTGGTCCACTCCCACCATACTGAGGAGATAATCTCAAGTCCCAAACAGGCTATCAAAAACCACATAGCATAAATCTCTGTATGTCCAAGAATCCTAAAAGTATACTAACTCAAAGGTTCCAGACACAAAATCTAACATCTAATCCCAGAGGCACACAATGACATGTAGGAACCTACTATGCAAGCAGGAAAGTGTCATTGTATTTATCACGTACAAGTTACCCTTGTAGTTAGCTAAACTCTACGGGTCCATACTGATCTCATATGGCCACTAGTATCCTCTCATACTGACAAGGCATACTATGGAATGCAAGGTCACAACCATGCATTCTCTCTACTCCCATCCTAGTCTATACAAGCACTCAAGGCATGGGTGAGAACCAAAAAACTTATCTTTTTAGGTTCATTTAGTTAGTATTAGGTGTGAATGTTATCACTTATTAATTCAACTTACAATGAGTTACCCTGGTAGCCTCTTAGGGCCCCGGCCCCCATTGCAAGCCACTTCCCAACACTACATGCAGATATCCTACCCTAAGCTCATGGAATCATAAATCTCAAAATCACAAAAGATAATCCATAATAAAAATCATCAAATATGCATAAAAGCATCAAATCTCCATGAGTAAGCATCCATAGAAAATCATGATCACAACAGCTCTCTATTGGCAACTGAAGTATCACTGATAATCAAAAAGTATCCATTGGTTCTCAATAACCAAAATATATCTCAATCATACTGATCGAAGACTCCAAAATGGTTGAGTCAAGCATGTCACAACTTTACATCATCAAGAATAAATCCACATTTTAGTCCCATCATGGTGACTAGAAAATAACCGAGGATAATTGATCGATGACCAAAAATGGTTAAGTCAAGTGTCTCATACATAAGAATCTCAACTATAACAATCAGTAATTACAACCAATACATAGAGCATTCCATCACATAACCATGGTTGGGTTTATAAAGATTGAGATTAAACATTATCATGACATCACAATCACATAACCCCCAAACCTCTGGTAGACGTCCTATAACTAGTCAACACTAGTCAACCCAAAAACCCAAAACAATAACATAAAGAATACACAATGCAAACATATGTTTTGGTTTTGCTAAATTTACAAACTTGAATTTAAATGTAAAGGTCTCGGTTTACATTTTCCAATTTAAATATCAAGTGGAAAAATTTCACGTTTTACTTAACCCATGTATTGTATTGACAGATAAAAGTTTCTCCCCAAAAACTGTTAGACTCAATTTTCTAAATGTTCTAAATGTCTTTTGTATACACATTTTGCTGATAATTACCCCCATCATTTTCAAAATAATAATTGAAATTCTTTTTATATTCCTCTTTCCAAATTAAAAGATTAAATTGATCCTATATTGCTCAACATTATAAAATAATTTGTTATTAAAGAATTACTCTTTAAATTCCAATCATCTATCAATATATTAATTATTTATTATTAAGAATGTATATACATATATATACTTATATATATTTATATTTATACATATATATACTTATATATATATATATATATTTATACATATATATAAATACATATACATATATAATTATTAATTTACAAAAAAAACTATATAAAAAATTGAATTAATAAAACATATGATAACCGCACATTACACACGGCGAGTTTAATAACTGCCAGTCAACAACATATATATAAATGACCTGCGAATCAAAGGGTACACTGCAGTCGTAGGTACACTACAGACTGCAGGTACTCTATGGTACCGCAGTTCGCATAGGCATTGCCGTTGGCGAGCGTAGGGAAATAAGTCCCTCCTGCCCATTCCAAAATTTACTTATTATTATTTTTATATTGCATTTTTTTTTAGAAATGCTTCCCTCCAATGTAAATCATGATGCGTTTAACATTCACTCGCTGCAAAATATGTCATTCTACTTTTAATTAAATATATATGTATATATACATATGTATGTGTGTGTGTGTGTATATATATATATATATATATATATATATATATATATATATATATATAAGTATATATGTATATATATGTGTGTGTGTATATATATATATATATATATATATATATATATAGTTTAATCAAATATCACAACATATAGACACACACACACACACACACACACACACACACACACACACACACACATATATGCATATATGTATTCAGATTTAAAAATATAAACATATATATACACAATATATAAATTCCAATTCTCAAAATTTTTCTATAAACTTTTGATCTCAAAATTTACTCAATAGTTTATCTAATGACTTGGCTACAATTTAATCCCTAACCCTGTGTTCTTTTCTACGCATATAAGATTTTCAAATAAATTTAACTACCCATATTGAGAACGCATACAATAAAAATAAGAAAATCTTCAGAAGACATATGGAAGACATGAAGAAGATAGGGAATGCAAGATGCGGAAATAGCATAAGTAAAATCACAAGAATCTACTCGGATTCTAATGCTAATTCACTCTTCCTCAGAAAAACCGCAGAGCAAGCTCCTCCCTCCTTCAGAGTTCTTGAGTCCTCCAATGCTATGTCTAAGCTTCTAGGAATGCTTGAATATAAAGAGCTCTTAGGAAACATCTAGAATGCTTCTAGAAATAGCTAGAAGGTGTCACCAACTAAGCATGGGTCTTTTCCAACCTTCTAGATGAGTCATAGGGTTGTAGACACCATGTGCTTAATTGATGCACTAACCCCCGTGTTGTTGACATATAAGAAATGAAAAGGTGTGTTAATTCCCATGCAAGCTTATAACTCCAATTTACTTTTTTATATAATTTCTATTTAAATATTTATAACTTTCATTTTAATTTTTTATAACTTTTATTATTATTATTTATTTATTACTTTATTATTATTTTATAATTATTATTAATTTTAATTTCTAATTTTCTTTTATTTAATTCCTTTTTCCTCAATTAATTCTCATTTAATTAATTATAAACAAAATATCAAATATCATGATATTCTATATTAATTTTCTCAAATAATTAATTAATTAAATCTATTTATTAAGACTTAATTAATAGAAAATTCACCATAGACCTCCAAGATAAAATATGAAAACCCATCATAGAGCAATTCACACAAAATTAGTCTAAAGAGTTAAAAATCATGAATTATGTCATCGGACACATTCGGTAGGTAAAATATCCAGATACTTGTCCTACCTCACTATGACAATTGGCTTAAGGGTTTGGGATTTGGACTTGAGAATTTATCTCCCTTCTCTTATCATTGAGATAGTATAATAGGGTACGCTCATCTTGGCAATTCAGGGAAGTCGATACCCGGTACCTGCAACCTACAGAAAAACCATGCATGTACATACAATATATGTAATGCTAAGCTAAATAGACAATGGCAGGAAGTGGTGCATCATGTAGATCTTGACTAAGTAGGTGACTACGACTCCCTTCCTTAACCATATCAGAAATGCCATACAATATGAAAACACGCACACCATACACATGCAAGTATGGGATAAATATCCATAATAAAACACATGAGATAATAAACCATCTAACTAATCATCAACAATAACTGAAAGCAATATAATGATCATCATGCATACATGAAATATAAAGTCTAAATGATCTCATCATATAACCACTAAATCCATAACATAATGTCTAATAGTCTCAAAACAATACTACTAATCCATCAACATAAAACTAGTGCAACATAGTCTGATAATAATAGCAACAATGTCCGAAAAAGATGTGAATGAGGGCAAGCACTACATGAAAATTAGGGTTGAGTCTAATGAAAGATGCAAACCTCATTGTTTCGTATCTCTTTTGTATCATAAATTGAATGTGTGTATCATTCTATAATCGTTAAGTGTTAATGTTTTATAATAGTGATCTTATAGTGTCACTTGACACTCATGATTCATGTATGCATTTCAACATGATAATTAGGGTTAGTTGAGTAACTTAAAAATCTAAGTTGGACTAGGTTAGTGACTTAATACTAGTTAGTGGGTAATTAGGATTAATTACCTTAATTAGGGTTTAGTGAAAAATTTGCATTCTTAGGATTTTTAGGAAGTCCAAATATTTCAAGCATTTTAATATGTCATTAAATAGTCCTAGAGGCCAAAAATTATGAAAACTAAGTAACTAGGGGGTATATGTATGAGTTGGGGGCATTTTCCACCCCTATAGCCCCTTTTGTTGACTTTGGTGACCACCCAAATATCTCATTTTTGCTTTAGTGCTAAAATTGGAGTTTCACCATGAGTTTGATAAGTTAAACTCCACCATGAAGTTGACTTAATGAAAGGATTGAGTTAAAAGAGTCTAGAAGCCCTTGGTCAAGTGGGGAGTTATTGCATTTTATAAGTGGTTGAATTAGGAGCCCATTTGGTGGCAGATTTGAAGGTGGAAGGTTGTTCACCCAACCTCTAGATTTAGAGAGCAAAGTTAGGATTGAAGGAAGAAGGAAGGATAAATCTTCTCAAATTTTAGTTTTCCATAACCATTTGCGAAGGTAGGAATCCTTCAATTTCATTTTCTCATGTTGTGTTTCATTTCTTAAGTAGGTTTTTGCATATGTGTGTTCTTGTGTTTGACAAAGATGTTTGGGATGGGATTGTAATGGGTTTTATTTAAATGTTTTCCTTCATATTTTAAATTTGATTTTTGAGGGAAATTGTAAGGGATGTGTTGGCATACTCACCATTAGATAGGGAAAAAGTGGCCATGTATGGGAGGAGGGCTTCAGTTGGACTCTGACAATGCAGAGTCTCTCCCCATGAAGAGGAGAGGAAGAGAGTAGGGTGTTATGGGAGCCTACTCATCAGTAAAAATCATGTTTGAGTTTTGAGAAATTGAAAAGTGAAAGAACAAAAGTTTTTGTGATTATAGCCTTGAAAGGGCATTTTTATGGTGTTGTGACCGACATCTCCTATCTAGAAAAATCCACCTTCTCCCTAGTTTGGTTCGATAAAAAACCTATTGTACAAACCTAGGATGAGAGTAAATGGGTTGATTGTATCATCGTATTAAATGTATTTGTCTCTTGGTTAGTTTTGTTCTCCCTATGATTACCTTGATGAAATTGCAGATTTCATAGTGGCTACCTTGTTATGGAACCAAACATAAACTCAGAGTTGTTATTTAAATTCAAACGTGTTGAGAGATTTCTCCTTGGGATAATGGTCCTATTGTAAAAATGTTATAGTTAAACTTACCTTTGAAATGATTACAATCTTGGGTTTTTTTCCCTGGTTCTTTCCCGAGGGAGTCCTTGAATCAGATGATTGAATAAAATGGAGTACTTTCTGTTCATATGATATTTCTTGTAATTCTATTTATATGCATATGTTTATTAGAAAATGGATGCAATGATGTTTTACCTTTCCTATGGCATTATTATAGTTCAAATTTGTTTTCATTTGATTAATGTTAATTAGATAAAATAATGATATATACGAAGTTATGCAATTTGATACCAAGCTATGTTAAGAAAATTTGATGTTATGATTGGTACTTCATTTGTATTTTCATGATTATTAGCAAGTAAAATAATCCTACATTTTTATATCAACATAAGCATTAAACTCTATATTATAATCCAATTGGAAAGAAAAAAAAATCCCCCTTGCCATGTAAATTTAATTGCATTGAAAATCTAGCACTTAAAAAAAAAATGAAACTTGAAAAAAATTCATCTCCTTAGACTAAATATGCTCTTTGCCCTTTGTATGGGAAAGAAATCAATTTCCCTCCTTGAACAAAGAATATTCTCTAAGATTCCTCTAAATAACCTTATTTTTATTGGATTAACATTATAAATTAAAAAAAAAAAAAAAAAAAACATAAAATAAATATTTTAACTATCCTATCCTATCCTACGAATCCAACCACTACACTTTGTAATTACTATTCCTAGCACCCTAGGAGCAATAATATATGACCTACCACACATTTACTATGTTGACTTTACCCTCCCCTCCCCCCTCCCCCCCCTAGAATGTACCCCTCCATGTATTTAAGGCTGGATACTTTAATGTTATTGGTGGAAGGGGTGGCGACAAGTTTTATTAGATAGGCGCTTAGGAAAGGGGAAGGGGGAGTACGACACTACCCACTCTCACGCCTCCCTAGGTCAATGTGGGTTGAGTGGGGCAGTGTGCCAATGTGGGTAGTTAGGTGTTAGGGGGTTGGGTAGGTAGGGTTAGGGGTAGTTAAGGTTAGTGTTAGTTAAAGTTAGGATTTGTTTTAAATAAGTAAAGTTAGATAGTAATTAGTGTTAGATTTAGTTAGTGGTTGAAATTAGATTTTAGTATATTTTAATTAGACAATATTAAATGTTAGTTTAGTAAGTAATGTTAGATGTTACGGAAATTAGTTAGATATATTATTTATTTTATTATTTAATTAAAGTTTATGTTAGTTGTGAGACATCTTTTGAAGTTAGTAAAGTTAGGATTTGGTTGTTGGATGATAAATTAGTATATTAATTATTTTATTTTAAATTTTAATAATTAGATTAGTTAGTTTATGATAGAGTTTAGTTAAACTTAAGTATTTAAATAATGATTTGATTAGTATGTTTTAAATGTTATTTATTTAGTTGTAGTTGTAATTTATGATTGCTAGTAGATTTAGTGTATTATTGATTTACATTGGGAATATTGAAAAGTAAATAAAAATAATATATTGTTTTAAATTAAATTAAATTTAATAAAAAAATATATTATTTATCATGTAATATTTAATTAGTATTGGTAATGCTTAACTTACGATTGGCGACATTAATCTTATTAATATTAATTAGTGAAATTTAAGATTGACTTTAAAAGGATGAGTTAGTTAGTAAAGATAGTTAGAGGGAGTATTATTTTTGGGGTCTAATATAAATTCAACAAATTTTGAAATCAATTTTATAATGAATGTTCAAATATAATGAGTTAAGCCTACATGTTGGTTATAAGCTGAAATGAAATGTCAAGATATTGTTAGGGGAACTTATACTTGTCTCTCAACATACCTATAGTTTAACTTGTGAAACAAACATATCAAATAATATCAAAACCATATGTGTCATGTAAGTTGTAGTTAACCGGTATTAACATATTAGATTTATTAAACTGAAAAAGAAAAAAATTGTGTGTTTTTGCCCCATGTTTTGGGTGTGACAGGTGAGTGAGGAATGCTTCAAGAGGAGGCTATGGAAGAAGCCATTCTCAAAACATCCTAAGAAGTGGAGGTGAATGCAAGGAAACAAACTAAACTATCAATGCAAGAATGAAATGAAATCTAGCAACTACCAAAGGTTAGTAACAATGCATAAAAATCACTAAAATTACTAGAAAGCTCCGAGTCTAAATTAGCATGATAACAATGCTTATGGAAGAGATGAAAAATGCTTGAGACAAGAGATCTATTTATAGGTTTGAGAGAGGCTTTGGGGAGGTGGCATCTATGTGGCATCTATATAGGTGCCACAAGAGAGACACACAGACTAAGGGGACAAGCCATGCAAAGGTCAACATAAGCCTTTTGGATGAAAGTGATGGCTCAAAGTTTACTCACACATGTGTGAGAAACCTTGGAGAAAGGAAAAGGAGACAAGTGTGTAAGAGGTGTAAATAAAATAATAAAATGAAAGCTTTGTTAGATTTTGAGTTGCTCACACATGTGTGAGAAAACATTTGGGAGATAAAAGGTGTTTAGAAAGGTTTTTAGGATAATTAAATGGGATTAATTAATGGGTAGGCTTAGAAGGATGATAGTGATAGGTGTAGATTAGGTTTTAGGATAGGATTATGATTAAATTAAATAAGATTTAACTTAATCACAGGATTAAAGAATTTAATGAGGTGGAGGGAATTAAATAAATTAGAATTTATTTAAAAGGGGATTTATGTAGCACTATGCATTAAATAAATTTAATACATTAGAGGGGAAATATTTAAATTAAATTTAAATACATTAGAGAAATGATCCTATTTAATTAAATAAGTAGAAAAATATGACAAATATAATTAATTAACTAATAATTAATTATAATGTCAAAGGAAATATTAAATGAATTAATATAGCGTTTGAGACGATTTCAAGCATCTAAAGTACCCAAATAGAGAAGACAAGGATGAAAAGAAAAGCAATAAGTACAAAAGCAAGAAGGAATTCAAAGACTACAAGGACAAAGGTAAGAGATCTCATTTTATAGCTAAAGATTCTGATAACAATGAAGATGAAATGGTATATATTCCTGTAAAAGATGAATATGATGATGAAGGAGATAAAATGACACTTATTTCTCATATTAGCAAAAATGACATATGGATTATTGTTAGTGGCTGCCCATATCATATGACTGGAGAGAAAAAAAAAGTTTGAGCACATGGAATATTATGATGGTGGTAGTATGAGATATGGAAACAATGAACCTTGTTGCATAAAAGGAAAAGGATGTATCTCATTAACCAATGAACTTATATGTGACAATGCTTATTGGGTTGAAGGACTAAAGCACAATCTACTAAGTGTGGCACAATTGAATAAAAATAGATTAAAGGTAGAATTTATGAATGGGAAGGCCAAACTACTAGATGGAAAAGGAAATTTATTTGGATTTAGAAAACAAATAAAAGGTAATTTATTGTATCTAGATCTCAGTGAAAGTTCATGTTTTATTGCTCAAGTAGAAGAAAGTAGGTTGTGGTACAAAAGATTATGTCATGTGAACTTTGATAATATGGTTAAAATAAGCAAAAATAGACAAGTAAGAGGTATTCCTAGCTTGAGGAAACCTGATATGGGTCTATGCAAAAATTGTCAAATTGGTAAGATGAGAAAGACTAGTTTCAAAAGCAAGAACTATCATTTTGAAGAAGTCTTAGAGCTTGTGCGTACAAACTTATGTGGACCTATTAGAATAGAGAGTTATAGTGGAGATAATTTTTTCATTCTTTTTGTTGATGACTATTCTAGAATGATGACTGTAATGTATCTAAAAGAAAAATCTGAAGCTTTTCAAAAATTCAAGTGGTATCTAGCAAGAGTAGAAAAGGAAACTAGAAAGAAGTTGAAATATTTAAGATTAGATAGAGGTGGTGAATTCATTTCCAATGAATTCAATGAGTTTTGAATTGAAAAAGGAATTAAGAGACAAGTATTAGCCCCTGGTACTCCTCAGTAGAATGGTATAGCTGAGAGAAGGAATAGATCCATCATGGATTGTGCAAGAACATTGACGATAAAAAAGAATGTTGCAATCAAATACTGAAAGGAAGAAATCAGTACTATAGTGCATACCTTGAATAAAATACAGTTGAAGAAAGACTCAAATCAAACTCCTTATGAACTATGTTATGGCTACAAACCTAATGTAAGTTACCTGAAAGTATTTGGTAGCAAATGTTATATCTTGAAAGAATCTAGGAAAGGTAAATTTGATATCAAAGGTGATGAAGGAATATTCCTAAGATACTCTTGTAGAAGTAAGGAATATAAATGTTTAAATTTATCTACTCATAAAATTATAGAAAGTGCACATGTGAGAATTGATGAGTTTGTAGAAAAGAGTGAAGAAGAAAGCAACAAAGAGTTGGAGGATTACAAAAGATTTTTTAACTATGAACTTGATACTCTACCAAATCTATCTAAAAGAAAGAAGGCCTCACCTCTCAAGTCCCTAAAATCTCCAACAGCTACCGAGTTGCAGATAGTGCAACCTAAGTCACAGTTTGAAGGACCCGAGTCATAGTTAGAAGCTATCAAGATACTACAAGAGAAAATCAAGTCTGATGGACCTGAGTCACAAACAGTGGGACCCAAGCTTAATACTAAAGTTCATGATGAAATCAGTGAGACAAAATCAAAATCCAAAGTACCTGTGCTAGCAAGATATGTCAAAAGGAATCATGCATCTGACTAGATCATTGGAGACAAATCAGATGGAACAATAACAAGAAACAAATTGAAAGGTACATGTATACTTGCTGAATTTGAACCTAGAAATGTTAAAGATGCTTTGGATAATGAAAGTTGGATTGAAGAACTGAATGAAGAAATAGAACATATAGAGAAGAACAAAACTTGGACTCTTGTTCCTAGACCCAAGGATAAAAATGTAATTGGCACACAATGTATATTTAGAAATAAGTTAAATGAAGATGGAGAAGTTTTCAAAAATAAAGCAAGGTTAGTATGTAAAGCTGATTTGGAAGAAGAAGGTATTGATTACGGTGAAACTTTTGCTCTTGTTGCAAGATTAGAAGGTTTTAGAACTTTACTAGCATATGTAACACACAAAGGATTTAAAGTTTATCAAATGGAAGTAAAATCTGCATTCTTGAATGAAATTCTTGATGAGGAAGTCTACATAAAACAACCTAAAGGTTTTGTAGATCCTAGAAAAAGAGATATGGTTTGAAAATTACACAAAGCATTCTATGGTCTCAAGCAAGCTCGTAGAGCTTGGTATGAAAGACTTCATAACTACTTGGTATAGATTAGTTTTCAAAGAACAAATGATAATAATAGTCTATATATCAAAGAAGGACCAAACAAGAAGATTGTGTTGGCAAAAATATTCATTGATGATACTTTATTCATAGGAAATGATGACTTATGCAAGGCATTTTCAGAAGAAAGGAGTAAATAATTTGAGATGTCTATGTTTAGAGAGATAAAATTCTTTGTTGGATTATAGATCCAATAGAAGAAAGATGGTATCTATATTACTCAATCTAAATATATCAAAGAGATACTAAAGAAATTTGGAATGGAAGACTCAAGACTAGTTGGAACCCCTATATCTACTGGACATAACCTTTCCAAAAATGATGATTCCAAAGAGGTAGATTAGACCTTATATAGATCAATGATTAGAAAATTGTAGTATGTAGTTCATACAAGGCCTAATATTGCATTAGCAGTCAGTATGGTGGCAATATTCTCAACAAATCCCAAAAAAAATCACATGATGACAATCAAAAGAATCATGAGACATCTAAAAAGTACTGAAGAATATGGCTTATGGTACCAAATCAAAAGCAATTTGAATTTAAAATTATTCATAGATATTGATTGGGTAGGAAGCATTGATGACAGAAAGAGCACCAGTAGTGGAGCATTCTTTCTTGATAAAAGACTAGTGTCTTGGACAAGCAAGAAACAAAATTGTAATTCTCAGTCCATAGCTGAGGCAAAATATGTGACAACAATAGTTAATTGTTCTAATATTATTTGGTTCAAACAACTGTTGGTAGGTATGAAGATAGAGATCAAAGATCTAGTGGTTATATACCATGATAACACTAGTGCAATTAATATATCAAGGAATCTAGTGATGCATACCAAAATAAAACACATTTTTATAAAATATCATTTTTTGAAAGAATTGGTACAAGATAAAGCAGTTAGATTGGAATATGTAAATACTAAAGAACAAATTGTAGACATATTCACCAAGCAATTACCTAAGGATGCATTTCTGTATCTAAGAGGTAAGCTAGGGGTCATTCCCCTATCTAAAGCTTACTAAATGAAGCTTAGTGATGTATCAACTAGAGCATGTTGAGGATCAATCAATTGGTGTAGTATTAACAAAGGGCATATTGCAAATGAATCAGTACATAAGATACATTGATATTCACTGAAGATTGTCTTTGGCATGAGATATCAAAGAGGGAGAAGTTTGCTATCATATCTCATAGAAATTTTATAAAGATAAAGAGTAAAAGATGTCAAAAAGGGAGAATGAACTTGGTCTGATATCAAAGACAGAGTTTGCTATCAAAAGAAGTTGTTGTAGATAGAAGTTTTCTGACAAAGGGAGAAACTAAAGGCATATGGAGTTCACATTGATAGAGGGAGTTTTGATGGATGAGAATAAGAATGAAACTAAGGATATGTTCCTTACTCTCTAAAAATTTCATTTCATTATGACATGTTGTGTTGCCATTAATGCCAAAGAGGGGGATTGTTGAATACAATTGATTAATTGTGTATTGTCTTTGATGTTACAAAAATGTCATATCATCACCAGTTAGTGTATGCTAAGCTCACTCAGGCATTAAAGACACTTTTCTATGTCTACTGAGCATTCCAAAGTTTTCCTAATTCAGAAGACAATATATATCGAGTTCACTCGAGCATCAAAGGAAAGTTTGAGAAAGTTGAGTATTAACCGAGCTCACTTAGTTAATGAAGGAAATATTGGATGGAACCAGTATTAATTGAGCTCACTCAGTTACCAAAGGAAATTTTTGAATATGTAGTGTTGATTGAGTTCACTTGGTTAACATAGGAAAATCATTTCTGAGTTAGTGTCTACCAAGCAGGGTTGGGTTTCTTGTTTTGGCATATTGAGTTCAATTGATTTATGTGTTGGTTCTAGCTGACTGAGAAGATGAATACTAATTATTCTAAGTTATCTTCAAGCTAACTTGACAATATGAAAGATATAAATATAAGGTCAAGTTTAGGATTGGAAAATGTACGATAGTGGAACATAATTGAAGATTTGATAATATCAAGAGGAAGTGAATTGCAAGGATAAACATAATATCCTTGTTGAGATGAAAAGATACATTTGATCAAGAAGGATCAAGTATACAAGCCAGAATTGAGATCTATAATCAATAATTCAGTTGCATCAAGAATCATGTCATCTCATTTTTACTCTCTAACCACTGTAGCAATGATCTAAATCTCTTAACAGAGTTTGCTTAACAATTATTTGCAAATCCTCTAACAAGGTGGCATTTCTATTGAAATGTCTAAAGATCTCTAAAAAGACCACTCCTAATAGGGTGATTAAATCTTCTAACAGGGTCACACCTAACAGTGTGTTTTCTAAACTTTAATAGAGTTGGCTCCTAACAGGGCTCACTTTAGAAGAGTGAAAATTAGTAACTATCCGCAATTGGTGGTTTTTCCCAAATTGGGTTTCCATGTTAAATCTTGGTGTCAAGTGTGTTCACGCTATTTCTTTTATGTGTTTGCAACTAAGTTGAAGTAATATTTATCATAGACAATATCTTAAATATTTTCATGTTATGCATTTACCAAGTTATTTCAATGTTTACCGAGTTACAACATTTTCTGTGTATTTGCCAAGCATCATAAGAGTTAGTTTTCACAGAGTTTTTTTGTATTTACATCTAAGGGATCTAGGATTTATTTTAGTGGTAACTGATTCACCCCTCTCCTCTTAGTTACTCCTCCCATATTTCTAACAACATATACATACATACATAAATACAAAAGTACATATATACATATATACATATACACATACATACATATACACACACATATATACGCACACACACACACACACATGTATGTATGTATGTGTACATACACACACATAAATATGTTTAGATGCAAAATAAATGGTATAAATTCCACATGAAAAGAAATTGATAGATTCTTTAAAATGTCATGTTGTGTAAATGCTCATAATCCATAAAATACTCTAAAAATACTTATTGGAGAAGGAAGAATGAATCCTAAATTCACCATGCATACAAACATTATCTTAATATATTTATATTATTATCTAAGTGCACTAAAAAAGAACAAGCCAATAATTCCTAAAATAACATTGATTTTTAGTCCAATTTGGGATAAAAAATGAGCCTTCACGATGACGACAAAGTTGACATTCAAATGCTTCTAGCGTTCAGTGGAAAATTGAACATCATAAGTAATGTGAGACCGTGAGCCACACTTGATACTAAATGTTACACCATATGAGTGTCTATGCCAAAAATGACATAAGAAAAAAATGCAACAATATACCTAAGATTTGATGCCCTATATAGGGTCATTCTTGGCTTCCACTTTTCCTCCTTTATGATGCAAATATTTTCTTTTGGTTTTTCTTCCAATTATGCTTGAAGTTTTGCTTCTTGTTATTCTTCTATTAGAATGTCCTTCATCACTATTATTTTGGCTTCTTGTTCTTTTTGCTTTTTCTTTTGCTTTAGCTTCCATTTTGAGTCTAGTTTTGCTTCTACATCAAAATCCCACTTGGTTTCTAATTTTACATCTATTTTGGCCTCCCATTTTTCTTCTTCTTTGGCTTCCTAATTTTCTTTGGCTTCATATTTTTCTTAGGTTTTTCTTATGCATTAACTTCCCATTATTCTTCTAGTTTTGGTTGTATGTTGCCTTCCAATTTTGCTTCTTTAGCTTTCCATTTTTCTTCTTATTTTTCACTTTTTCTTTTGCTTCCTATTTTTCTTCTAGTTTTGCTTCTACTTTGGATTCCTATTTTGGTTTCCCTTTTGGCTTCCAATTTTTCACCCATTATAATGCCCCTTATTTCTTTTGGTTTTGGTTTATGGCTTGCTTCCAATTTTGCTTCTTGTTTTCACTTTCATTGTGTTAGTAAAAGGATTTATCCTCACCAAAAATACCTTTGCAGATGACCCTTAAATACCCATACTGAGAAGATAAACTGACCTAACTATTGGAAAGACTATCATGAGATTGATAGCTTTCCTTTTTTGTGAGGTACAACTCCCTCTTCAATGATATTCAATGAATTAAAGATTGGTTGTCTTCAACTACAAGACATAAAGGTGACTAACATTCATCCATTGATATAAAAGGAATGCAATTACAAACATGAATAATGAGAGAAAAAAAAACAAATAGCCTACATACCACTTATTTAATCTTTCACATTACAAAGAAAACAAAAGGAATTAAATACATTGTTCTATGAAATGTGGATATGTGAACCAACAAATTTACATGTAAACATATACTTGGAAAAATTACATAGGATGGTATTGAGAAACATGAAAAAAACAACCAATTGATTAATCCCAATTAGAGAAATAAATATAAAGCCCAACAAATCTATGACACAAACTCCTATTTATTTCTAAACATAGCAAAAATGATCATCATATCACTTTGAGACCTGTCATTAAAATCAAGCTGTCGAAAATATAAAATGATTCCCCTTTTGTCCCTCTATTATAATTTCTACTTAGAAAAACTTCTTCTTGTCCTCTAGCCAACTAACCTTTCTAGAAAGGAAAACCCCCTCCTTGTGATATTTAGCAATAAATAAACTTCAAGCCTAGCAGTAAGATTTGTAACTAAATATTGAAATGTTTAATATTTATTTTATTTTTCATGTCATTCTTGATGATTTTTATACTTTTAAAATGTCTTACAATGTTTTTTTTAAGTATTCTTCTGATATTAGAACATTATAATAGAATTAATGTTAAAGTAGTGTAAATTGTTGAGGTGAAATTATAGCCAATCTAATCGATTCACTTGACTCCACATGTTGATTCAGGATCAATATTTCCTATTGAATGAACTTGTGACTTCATCCAAGTACCCAACTTAGGCTTGATAGTCACACAATTAATGGTCCTAATAAAGAATTTTCTTTTCTTAATGGCCAACATCTTTGGAGTCCATGTTAGGTACACAAGGTAGTGAATACTCACTTCTAATTTTTTGATGACAACCAAGAGATTTCCTTGACATTCATCTTCAAAGAAATTTGTACTCAGGCATTCCATCAAAATATTGTCTATCTTCTACCTTGAATTACAATAAATGACAACCCATGTGACAAGTGGGCCAAATGGACAACGACATGCAAGCACGAGCCAACATGCTATTAATAGTTGGTTTAGACTAGTACTAGCAAACAAACCTTTATGTGCAATGGGTATGTCGTAGATGTATGGAAGGTCAATCTCATTTTTAATCTCCCTGTCTCATACTCTCTATATCTCCTTACCAATCTATCTCACCATCTATATCTCTTTCTATCTCTTCTTCTCAATCTCTCTCTTTATGTACCTCCAAAGATGTATTTCTATCTACACCTCTCAATCTCTCTCTATTTATCCATCATTTTTTCTACCATGCTCTAATTCTATAGTCATCTTCATCTATATCTTTCACCCCCCTTTCACATTTCTAAAAGTCTCCCTCTCTCTATGTATCCATCTCTCTCCATCAACCTATTGGAAATTTGGCTAGGTAGATAAGTTTGAGTTGTCATTTATGGAAACATGTATTCAATATTAAGCAAGCAAAGTATGAAGATGAAGTTTTGGTAGATGACTTAGAAAATTGTCCAAGTATCATGAAGTTTATCTGTTAGCATTGCCAACTATTTTGATTGGAGATATTCATAAAGATACTATTGTCACGTGCATAGTTGGAAGATGATATAGTGGACATCATACTACATGACTACAAGAGCATGAGCCATTTGGATTAGTTCAAATAGAGTTATTATGGATTTACTAGTTGTAGTACTGAACAAATAGGAAAATATGGAGTTAAGGAATTGGATATTTTAATTTAAGGAATTATTTTGTTTTGAAAAAAAATTAATTAAATAATTAGGATGATATCCTAGATGTTAACCCTAAGTTTGAAAAGTCAATTTTTTATGTTTGGGACATGTGTGAAAGTATGAAGGTCAACAATATACAAAAATATGGTATAAAGGACAATTTTGGAAATGTGAAGTTATGTGTAAGTGTGTAACTATTGTGAATGTGATGCTATTATTTTGTGGTGTGAACTTTGATGTTAGAAAAGTGAAAGATAGTACATGAAAAGATTGTGTAGCGAGCTAAAAGATCAAACCAAATATTGAAGATATCAACAATTGTAAGAGGGTTTTGTATCTATTCCTTTTGTATATAAAATATCATTATATATTGCATTCTTGGGAAGTGGGCTCATCTTGCATACATTTTTTAATTGTAATAACAAATCCTAATAGGGTTGAGACTTCTAACAAGGTTGAGTTCTCTAAAAAGGAACGATACATTATACAAATGTAATATACTCCTTTCAGGATCAATATCTTTCACAATATACTTTTGATTAGTGGATCATTTTGTGTGTACTATCCCCATCGGGGTTTTCCCTTGTCCAGGGTTTCCCTAGTTAAAAAATAATGGTGTTATGAGTTGCATTATGTTACTGTTATGTTTACTTTTTAGTTTAATCATGTGTGGATGTTTTAAGATTATAAAGGGTAGTCATAGTTGGGCAAAAGTTTGTGAAATATTGATTTATTACCCCTCTCAGTATTACTTATTTCTAACTTTTGGTATTAGAACAAAGTTACTCATAAGAGTCCTAACAAATTGAGTAAGATCTCTATGGATATGGACCAGTTGCAGAAGAACTTGGAAGAACTCTTGAGCAACTTGATGTAGTCATAGAAGAAAGAGATACTGTAAAGTAAAAGTATGAAAATGTGAAGGACTACATTGATAATTTGAAAGACAAGATCAAATATTTAAAATCTAAGAAAGAGCCTAAATGTTTGATCGAGGATAGTGATGAAGTTTCAAGATTTAAGAAAGAGAATGAGATCTTGAAGAATGAGATATAGATTACAAATCTAAAATTGAGCTTGAAGGATGATGACGAGAAGATTACATCATATTTGAGATCCAAGATTAAGGCTTACAAAGGTGACATCTAAACTTGAATATTTGAAGCTACAATATGCATAACTTGAGAAGTATAATGTAATTGTGAAAGGAGAGCTTACATAGTTTAACCAACATCTTCATAAGTTGTATTCAAATAACAAAAATCTTGATGAGAAGATTTTGGCACAGATACCTTCTTATGATAAGATTGGTCTTGGATACTTTGGAGGAGAATCATCAAAGAGATTTGAGGCTATAAAGGAACCATGTCTTGTGATCCACCAACCTAAAGAAAAAATGAAGATATGAACAAGGTTGAGTCAAATCAATCTAAAGATGTAGCTAAACAAGATGAACCACCTAAAGAAGTAAGGAGACAATTTATTGGAAGATGTTATGCATGCAATAAAATTGGTCATAGAAAGAAAGACTATATAGGTAAGTATACTAACCCTATTTTTGTGTATTGTTATAATTGTTATACTTTTGGACATAGAGATAGTGAGTGTAGAAAACTTAGATTTAATAATAATATGCATCCAGGTACTAACCCTACAACTAGTAAACCTATTAGAGGAACCACTGTTAAAAGAAATGGTATAATGTTTTCTAAGAGAAACAAATTTGGACATATTTTTAGAGATTGCAGCTTACAAATCAATCAATCAGGACCTAGATATGGAAACAATTTTATAGCATGTTAGATTTGAAACAATATGGGACACACAAGAAGAGTTTTTAGGATGAACAATGTAATAATTCAAAAAAAATGAGGAACAACATGAGAACCCAAAACTTTAGATTGAATTCAAACAATATTAGAAGGAATGAGAATAATAGTTAGAGAGAAAATATGAAAGAACATGTAGAAAATATGAACAAGACATTTGTTAAGGCTAAGAATCCAAAAATTTCACAAGATAGTGTTGAAAAGAAGTCAATTGAAACACCTGAAAAAATTTAAAGTTAGTGATAGTTTCTAACCAACCCCTATCTATTTGAGCAACTTATTTCATAGTGAACAAAGGAAAATTAGCATTAGAAAATTATTTGAACCCTTAGAGAAAGAATTAAGCTTTGTACAATTAATAGGAACCATATATGGATGTGAGGAAGTTACAGTTAAGTGCACATAAGTTTTTGAGTTAATATGTGAGTGTGTGAAGAGAAACAAGTATATTGGATATTGAGAACATCTTTTTCATCTGAAAGTACTTGCACAATTAATGCATAAGTTAATTTGAAGGATTTAAAGGATGAAATCTAATTTATGTGTACCATTTGATCATGTAAGAAGTTCTTAGATGTACAAGGATAGATACCTAAGGATTTGTATGAAAGGGTAGCGAATAGAAAGAAGAAGGTAGAAGAAGAAGATAAAGCCATAAGAGAAAGAGTCATTCAAAAGCTTTGTGAAATTGTAAATGAGGAAAACTTTGAGAAAATAATGAAGAGTATAGAGCCATTGAGAAGGAACAAGAAAAGATAAATCTTGATCACGGGAGGAAATTATGAAGAAGTATAAAAATTAAAAAAAGGATGCATTTATTAAGGTTATGAAAATTTTTAAGGATATTGAAGTGTAGAAGATTTCAAAAGAAAAAATAATGTTGAATACTTTTGAGCCTAGAAAAGGAGAAGAGAGCATAGTGTTAGGGGGAGTAGTCCCTATTCAAACTAAAATATCTATAGTAGTATAGGACATGAATATCAAAGAGGCAGAAGGTAGATATGTAATAAAAGCACCAACATCTGAGGCAACTCAGATTACAATAAGCACATATACCATGAACATTGACAACACAAACATAACAATAGATGCACCAGAAGACCCTTTTAAGGATTATGGCCCAAGTGTTAAAAATTTGGTAGGTTATACAAGCTTTGAGGATGATGAGAAGGATAAAAGAGAGAAAAAAAGAAATTGAAGAGAAGAAAGAAGAAGAAAATAAGAAGGATAAAAATCTAGTTACCTTAGAAGATGAACTTGAAAAATTTGATAAGATATTACAAGTTGAGTGGAAAGTAATTACACAAGAAAATTCTCATTTTTCACTACAACTCAAACACACAGAGACTAAGGTAGATACTATTTTGAGTTAGCAAGTACATGAAGCAAAGAAACCTATTAATGACAACCAGAATATTGTAGAGACACAACTAGTCACCCCAGTTAGAGATGCAACTAGAGAAGCAAAAAGTTCTTCAAAGTCACCCCTTGAGAATTTGATTGAAAACATGATGAGCTCCACACCACAGACATTAGTGGAAGACCATAAAATAGAGATGCTTAGTAAACTATCTACATTGGATACTAGTAGAATAATTGAAAAGAGAAGAGTGAATAAAGGGACCCAAAAAATTCTTGAGAGAATGACAAAAAAATGGAGAACCTGATAAATATTTAAATTAATGAGGATAATATATAGATAAAAGCCACTATAGTTTTGGAAGAATTTGATAGTAACTTTCAAACTATGATAGAATTAGCTACAATAAAGGGTAAGACATAGCATGATGCAAACTTGTTTAGAAAGGTATGCCAAAATATGAAAGATGAATTAGCTAATTTAGATATTTGTACTATAGAGTTGAGAAGATGTATTCATGAAGGCAAGGAGCTATATGAGAAATATGTGTTAGCACATGAATATATGAAGATCTCAAAACTCAGATTAAGGAAAAAGAGGATGAATTATAGAGTGTAATAAGTGAGATCAAGAATACAAACAGTCAAGTGATTCACTTGGAGAAAAATATCAATACAATTTATGATGAAAGGGAAATTTGGAGAGAAATAGAGAGAAGTTATTGTAGAGGTTCTCCTTGTTAAGAAAATATCTTTGAAAATTAACATACTTTAGTGGTAACTTAAAGACTTTTTAAAGGAAAAAACATCATATGAACACTTTAGCTATACAGACTTGCAAACAATTGAGTTGTCATCCTATGGATTGTGCATGCTTCTTATAATGTCAGATTCAATGAAAGGAGCATGAAGTGATGGACTAACTAGTTTTGCTAACTATATAGTATTGTTAGATAATTCATCACCATGAAGGAATGAAAGATAGATTCAAATTTTGATTTGTAAATAGTTTTTGACTCACCTTTGGCATTGATGTCAAAGAGGGAGTATAGTATAGAAAATTGTATATGTAATATATAAAGGGAGATATAAGATAGGGCATAGTCAAAGCGGAGTAATATGATTATTGTAACCAAGAGATATAAGGATGTAAAGATGGTATAGATAGAAAATGATCCATATTTTGAAATTTTGTAATGGCTATGTGAAGATTCACAAATTTTGAGATTTTGATTTTTGACTTAGCCAATTTTCCCATATGTTGCCATCAATGCCAAAGGGGGCAATTGTTGGAAATTTGGCTAGGTAGATAAGTTTGAGTTGTCATTTATGGCAATATATATTTAGTATTAAGTGAGAAAAGTATTAAAATGAAGTTTTAGCAGGACTTAGAAAATTTGTTTTAGTATCATGAAGTTTATCTGTTAGCATAGACACTATTTTGATTGGCGAGCTTCACAAAGATACTAGTTCTATGTGTATAGTTGGAAGATGATAGAGTGGACATCATACTACATGCATTTGGATTAGTACAAACAAAGTTATTACAAATTTACCAGTTGTAGTACTGAATAGATAGAACAAAACAGTTAAAGAATTGGATATTTTAAGTTAAGGAATTATTTTTTATTGCAAAAAAATTACTTGACTAATTAGGGATGACATCCTAGATGTTTACTCTAAGTGAGAAAAAGTCAATTTTTAATTTTTTGGACACATGTAAAAGTATGATGGTCGATAGTACAGAAAAATATGGTATAAAGGATAGGTTTGGAAATGTGAAGTTGTAAGTATTGTGAATGCGATGCTATTATTTTGTGATGCAAAATTTGATGTTGAGAGCATTGATAGGTAGTACATGTGAAGATTGTGTAGTGAGCTAAAATATCAAATCAGATATTGAAGATATTAGTAGTTGTAAGAGGCTTTTGTATCTATTTCTTTTGTATACAAAATATAATTGTATATTACATGTTTGGATAGTGGGCTCATCTTGCATAGATTTTGTAATTGTAATAACAAATCCTAATAGGGTTGAGGCTTATAAAAAGGCCTAGTCCTCTAAAAAAGGTTGAGACACTCTACAAATGTAATAGATTCCTAACAAGGTTGATATCTTTCACAAGATACTTTTGATTAGTGGATTATTTTGTGGGTACCATCCCCACCGGGGTTTTCCCTTGGCTAGGGCTTCCCTAGTTAATAAATAATGGTGTTATAAGTTGTATTGTATTATTGTTATATTTACTTTTCAGTTTAATCACATGTGGATGTTTTGAGATTATAAAGGGTATTCATAGTTGGGCAAAAGTTTGTGAAATACTGATTCACCCCCCCTCTTAGTATTTCCTATTTCTAACACACCCTCTTTCACATACCTTTAAATATCTACATTTTTGTATTTCTTTGACCATATCTTTGTCTACAAGTATTACTATTTTTTTAATCTCTCAATCCCAAATATATATTCCTAATTTAGATACAATTAATATACAATTATATATCTCTCTCCCTATCTTCTACGTCTTTCTCTTCCTCCCTCTATTTTATATTTCTATCTCTAAATACACACCCCTCTCTACATTAAACCATCTATCCCTCTCATTATTTTCCCATTTCTCTACTCACTTCATACATTTACAATTTATATCCCTTCCCATACTAAATGTGTAGCATATAACACATTTTATTGTGTTTTCCTATTCAAACTACAACTAATTTTTTTCCCCATTCAGACATGTTTTTATTAAATGATCACCCATTGAATTATTTTTGCTTGATTAACAAGTAGTTATGCATGCACAACTTTACATATGTTGTGGGTTGTATCTTTTGTTCATTAGATTAACCATTTAGTTGCATGAGCTATTGAGTAGGTGAGTTTCTCATTATATTAGATTAAATATAATCTGTTTAACTAAATAAATTACACTTAAAATTTAAGTATACAAAATTGGAAACTTAGCTAAGTCTATTCATCTCAAAAAAAGTGCCCTTTAATGACACAATTTGCACCTCATAAGATATATAACCTTTTGTAATAATGTGCATACAAGAATAACACTAAGAAGGTCTACACTACTATCTTCCTCTCACTACCACTTAATCAAGGGAAATCGTGAACATGTACAGTATACCTCTTGTGGCACATTGTGTGGGAATAATTAGTTATATAACTTTTGTATTGATTACTAAAAGTTGTGGGTCATTAGACTATCATTAGTAGGCTCTATCAAGTCCATCTCTATCATGACATACTATAAGAGACAAGATGATTTTGTCTACTACATGGAGTGTATCTCTACAATATTTTATTATTGCTTCCCATTTTTTCTCATACGAAAGTCTCAGTAATTATGGCTTTAAAACACTAGGTGACGGAGAACCTAAATGCAATGCACACATTTTTTTCTATTACTTCATAATGTGTTGAATTATTTTTTATCAGTACCTCCTCATCCTCTTCTCTCTCCTCAATGTACAATATAACTATTACAAATTTTTCAATTGTATATTGTCATTGATGTTACACAAATGTTACACTCTAACCAAGAATTTCTAGTAGTAACCAAGCTCAGAAGACTCCAGTATTAGCCAAGAAAAATTTTAGTGATCAAGTACAAACTCAGTTAGGATGGTTACCAAAGGAGTTCAGTGTAAGTTGAGTTAGGTCAATTACCAAGGAACTCAGTGGTAACTGAGTGACCCAGTTTTACTATTAATCGACCTACAATAGAATAATTTTGTTTATGTAACCTGACTTAGTGGATGTTAATTTGTTTATTTGTAAGGGTAGTCAAGCCAACTTGACTTTGAATTTCATATATATGAAAGGTCAAGTTATGGATTTACTTGTTTATGTATAGAGGGTGAGGGATCTATTGAGGATGGGGAGAAGGGATGGTAGCGGGTGAGTTGTTTGTTGAGTGTTAATGGATGTGGTTTGCAGAGACATGTTATGATGGGGAGAAGGGATAGTGAGTGGATCAGGTGAGTTGGTTGTTGAGCATTAATGGATGATGATAGTGGGTGATGTTCCCTACTATTCTAAGGGGCCAAGGTGGGTGGGATAAGTAGCTGGGGCCCCCAATAAATATAGTTGTTCTCAAGGCCTCGGATCAAGATGTTGTTAACCAAACTGCCCTATTCTATCTCTTCCCACCCCAACAATTAAACTATAATAGTTGTTTTGGCCAACTCTATCCAATTAATCTCGATTGATCTAAGCGCTGTTATAGAGTAGCGCACCCAAATGATGAAGTAGTGGAAGAAGATAAGATGCGAATATATAAGGATATCTGATTAAGAGCATAACATCCAAAGAGATGCAAAGAATATTCTGATCAGGGAGGATCTAGAGGATAAGCCATAACTATGATTTGAATCTATAAATTGGTTGCTTCATTAATTAGGTCAATCATACATCACTCTCTAACAATTGTAGCAGTGAAGAAATCTCTTAATAGAGTTGACTTAAGAATCATTCTTGTAAATCCTCTAACAAGGTGACATTTCTAGATTGAAGTCTCTGAAGACCTCTAACAAAGCCACTCCTTACAGGTTGATTCAAATCATTTAAAAGGGTCACACCTAACAGTGTGTTTTGTAACCTATTTAACAAGGTTGGCTCCTAACAGGGCTCACTTTAGAAGAGTGAAAAGTTGTAACTAGTTTCATTGGTGGTTTTCCCAAATTGGGTTTCCATGTTAAATCTTGGTGTCTCATGTGTTCATGTTATTTTCTTATAGCTTTATCTTTCTACAACTATGTTACTAAAGATTAATACACATTAATATCTTAATATTTCTTTCTTAACTGAGTTTTAATGAATATCTAGTTCTAAATTGAGCTATGCAAGTATTTGAGTTAATAAGAAGTTTGTATTGACATCTAAGGGATTTTGAATTTTTTTAGTGGTAACTGATTCACCCCTCCCCTCTTAGTTACTCTTATATTTCCAACAATAACCACATGTGAAATTTTTATATATTGGTCATCTCTTATCTCTCAATATAACATTTAACTATAACTCCACCAATCCTTCAACCCCTTCAAAGTATCCTCCCTCTTCACTCAAATTATCGATGAATTCCCCTCTCAAATTATCAAAAAAGTTATCTTCCATGTCCCATATCATTGACTGGGTCTCCCTCACCTCTCATATTATTGGAAACTTCCTCTTTGTACCTTAAATTATTGGTGGAAATGAGGAATAAAAAGCTATATTCATTTGACATCATATAGGAGAGTCATATTCATCTTGGCACTAGCTATACCGACATCAAAATGCCAAGCGCATAGGATACATACCCATCTTTCAGCCATATGTAAAAATGCTTGTACATACATACATAAGTTGATTCAAATAGTAATCATGATTCATAATAAATATCTTTTCTTTATTATTGAAATGATTTAAGGTGTTTAAATTATTGATTTTTTAAAATATTTGATAGAGTGCTATATGTGGATTGCTAAGTAAAAAAATACTTCAATTGGATTTTAACAAATTTAAAAGATATTTTTCTTATCAAAGTATGAATTTTTTCCCTCATTTTAAATAAAAAATGTTTCATATGAAATTATAAATAAGTTTAAAAAAAGTACCATGTTAGAAAGGTTATTGAAATATACTTTTAAAAAACTAGTAATTATGAAAATATTTTTAAATTTGTTGGTGCTCCTCTAATAAATATTTAAAAGAAATATATATATTTTTGGTTCATGAGTATTATTTGTATTTGTCATATGCTAAATACTATTGTAATAATTATTTTATTAACAATGTTTAAATTCTTTTATTTAAACAAAAAAAGTTAAGAATTTTTCTTTTTAAAAGTTTTTATTTATTTTTATAATGTATACATTACTAATTTTTAAATCCAAAATATTTTTCTTCGTCACGATTGGTTAATTTGTTTGAGGTCTTATTAGTGGATTTGACAGAAGCACTAACCCCCACGCCATTTTTTAGGACATAATTTTGTTGGTTATTACATTTAAATAAATTTATATTTTAAAAATAAAATATTTTATTATATTGATTAAATTATGATATCTAAATTGATATTATACTTTTATATATAAGTAGTGGTATGAAAAAAAATTTATTTACAAAAGTTTTTAGAAGTTCTAAATAAAATTAGATTTGATACAATTTTAGCGATTTTATAATTTATAATTTATAAAATTTTAATTATCATTTTAATTACATGTATGCATATCTTAGATTATAAGTATATAATTATTCAAACTTTTGTTATGAGAATGTTGTGAGTGAATCATGTCTTAGTAAATTAGTTTTAATAAATGTAACAATTGAAATATTATTTTTGTCAAAAATAACTACATTTTCAAAAATATTGACACAAGCATATATTTAAATATTAAATAAGTTTTTTATTAGAAGATTTTTTTATTTATTTAAATATTTATTCCTCTAATATATTAAATTATTCAACAAAATATCTATTTAATTTATAAGTGTGGCTTTCAACTCTACTAACCATAGTCATGGAATAAATTCTATGTTACAAACCTACGCATTCACATTGAATATGTGTTAGATAACTGAGCGGAGGGTGAATTAGTTATATCCAGTTATCCTATAGGCCTTTTAAACACTTTAAACTTTCATATCAATAACTTGGTAACCACATTTAACATTTCAAATCAAACTTTCTCAGACAGTTATCTTAGTGTTCCTTACTATACTGAGTATCAAAGTAATCACTTAGTTTATACCGAGTTGCATCATTAGACAAATAACATGAAAATAAAATTTTCAGCATATAAGCAATCACACATTTTGACATAGATATTTAACGTGGAAACCCTGTAAAGGGAAAAACCACTTGGGAACTAACACCCAAATATTTCACTCTTCTAAGGTGGGCTCTATTAGAAGCCAACCTTGTTGAAGATTAGATGCACATTTTTAGTGAGAACTGGTTAGAGAGTTTTAACCAATGATCATCTAGACCTTATCATTCATTGAGATTTCTAAAGAGTGGCATCACTGGCCTCCTCTAAAGGACTTACAAACATCACTAATCGATGCAACCATATAGGATTTCAAAGACTTGTTAGGTCCACTCAGTTAAGATATTTTATTTTCTCCAACGGTAAGAAAGTAATAGTTAAGTAATTTGTTAGGTTTTAGCACTACCTTGCTTATTTAGATCTCTACTTAGTTTTGTCTCTTACTAGTTGATTTGTGCACTTCCTCTTTCACTTAGCACTTCCTCTGCTAGATCTTCACAATTATGTTATGCTTGGTTCACCTTCTATCTTCCTTCTTCCACTTCAATTTGCATAATAAACAACAATAAACAAACAAAAATAATCTTGTCAATCTACTTAAATAGTTATATTTTTCCTTCTAGAATCATCCAAATTTTTCCACTTAATCATGATCATAGATCTTAGATTCAATGGATTTAGTCACCTAAAAATTAGTTACACCTTGAAATTTTTGCTCATCTCCATTCTGTTAAATTTCCTTCATCAGATCTTCATTACATTTTTCCAACCTTAGATCTCATAACTAACTTTGACTTTATCCTTTGAACTTCTCGAACATTCTTAATTTTCATCAAATGTTAGCCTCAAATTAAATCCTTTCTTAATTTTTTGTTCTTGTTTAGGCTTCGTGAACACAACAACTTTACTCAAGCAATACACCACTTAGTTAACACTAAAATTACTCGATTATTATTGAACTATTTCTTTGCAAGGTGCTTGGTGACAACTGTAGTAACTCGATTTATACTATATGTCTTTATTCATCATGTAAAATGTCTTGCTTATACATGATCTTCATTAAACATTACATGTAAAATAATCAAACCAACATTATATTGTCACTATCCAACACATTCAAGTACCCATTGAATACCATACTTATCAACTCTTTCATCATTATACTTTCTTCAAAACCTCTTCATCAATCAAATCATCTTGAGCAATCAAATGATATGGTACTCTACTGAATTAGCATAATGTCTAACCAACTAAAGCTCTGAGATCAATGAAAATTTCACAATTGATATGACTCTTTTACATAAAATAATAGCATCATCAGTTGGGGCTAACAAAATGATGCCTCTTTCTATGATATTGCCTACATTTCCTTTTTGTGAATTAAAGTAACAATAATTTATACTAAAATTAGAATGATTGTATCTTCTCCATTATAATGAGTGCCACATAATGACGAGTATAACTCTTGGTGCAATTATATATTATTAGGAATAATAATAATATGCATAAAAAGATACTATAAATTTGTTAAATTATATTAAACGTAATAAATTATAATGTGTTTTACACATATTATTACTATTCCATATACTATTACACTAAGCTTTCAAATTAACATGCTATTATTAATAATTACAACTATATCAAATACTATAACTATAATAATGAATATTATTATTATAATTTATAGTTTTAATTAACTATTAGACAAATACCCACACTTGTTGTATATTGCATGCAAACTTGTTATTTTAATTATAAAATAATAATGTCCCAAATTTGTAACATATTAAGTATTTAATTTATTTTTAAATAAATTTAGTTAACTTTTAAAATTTGTAGATTAAAAATAGAAAACTAAAAATATATAACTTCTGTCTATATAGATTTCAACTTACTTCTCATATTAATTTTTTTACATATTAACAATATCAATATATTAGCTTTAATATATTATATTATTTAATTAATTATAATATTAATTTTTGAATATTAATTATTATATTTTTACTAATTTAAATTTACTTGATTTTAAAGTAAAAATTAATGAATAAGATCTTAAATTATATATATATATATATATATATATATATAATTTAATAAATGAATGATATACACTGTGATCTCCATCACGAGGACACCATATACTTGTACCTATCCACCACCACACACGACAACTAAGGTGGGCTCAAACAACATTAACATTGTTTTGGGCCAGGCAAGAATTTGAACCTTGGTTGCACCAGTAATAGTGCATACATGCCACAAGGTGATCCCTAATTTTAAGTATAATCTGTTTTATATTTTTATTGAATTAAATATATTTAATCTTAATAAGAAAATATTATTTAAAAAATATAATCGAAAAAATGATCAAGGAGAAGTAAATTCAAATTTAACTTAGTATATTAGTGTTCCTTCACTTTTGACCCATTAAAATATAATAAAAATCTCAACTTGTATATTCAACTTTTCTTTGTAATTCAATTTTGATTGATAAAGAATTTAGAAAATTAAATTAAAAAATATATTTAAAACTATCTAACCAAAAATTATTTAAAATTTGAATTGCTATAGTTTTGAGAAAATATCTGATATAATCCATTTTATTTTGTGTCTTAAGTAATATTTTTTATATTTGCATACTAAATTTTATTTATATTTGATGGATGTTCAATGAAATGTCACTTCTAAAAGATAATTTTGTAGCTATGTTTTTTTATGTTTTCACATTTTTTAAACATATGTTATTAAACCATTTTCAAAAATAGACAATGAACATAAATAGATAAAGTAAATGACAATAAGAAAAGAAGGGTGTGCAAAAAGGGATGTAGAGATAAAAAGAAAACATAAAATGGAATAATAGTGTTAGAAAATTTGAAATAAAAAGAATGATATTAGACAAATCTATGACTTATGCAATTAAAATGAAATTAGAAGACATGCTAATTACATGAGATAGAACTGAAAAATGGAATGTTATAGCTAATCAAATTAGAAAATGTAATGATATACTAACAAATTAGTAATAATAGTTTAGTTTATAATATCATAAAGTAACAATATTTTAATTATAATATTATAAAGTAAAAATATTAAATTAATTATGAATAAATTTAAAATGTTAATTAAATTTAATACAATTTTGTTAGAAATAAATTATAATAAACTTAAAATGCTCTACAAATTTATGTTTTATTAAAGTTTTTATTAACATAAAATTTTTATATATAATATATAATAATGGGTATTTGTTGGTATATTTTTTTTTGACAAGTTTCGAACCCTAGATATCCCAAGGGTAGGATGGGTAGTTAAGCATAATAAACTGTGTTGATTGTAGTACTTCAAACCCTTTATCAGTCAAATTATATATTCTTGATACAATCATATAATTATAAGTCAATTTTTAATACATGCAGGGCTGAAATGAATTACATGGTCATCCATGTCTATGCTAAAAATCCAGTTGTTGATCTCCTATTTGAGGTTCTCCTTCTCATATAGGGAAATGCCTATGATGTAAAATTATTAGACAAAGTCTACGACTTCTCTTTGAATTGTGCTCATAACCATGACCATGAGAACTCCTAATAAACATTATTTCTAATAGGTTTACCAATTATAGAAATGCTTAATGCTTCTTTATCTCACATCCATGAGCTTTGAATTCCATTAGGAATTTTATTTCCCTCTATGTTTCCCTCTTCAATTAATGACTCCATGATCTCCATGACATTGTCCTTGAAAAAGTACTTGTCAATCAATGAATGATTATGTAGAATGCTTTCTTTCTAGGCTAGACTTCAATTGAAAAAATCCTCAATGGTTGTTCTGATGATGCTTTTATCTCTAGATTTCAAATTGATTGAGCACTTCTTTGGTTCTAACAATTTCTCAGATGGAACATGATGTCTGCCAAGACCAATTGATAACTAAATACTCCCCAAGATGTGCTGGAAGATATGAAAGAATGCATGAGAGACTAGCATCAATGTGAAACTCTAGCTCAACCTCAGGTATTACCAATACAACTTTCTCTACACGAAAACTATAAACACAGACAAAACTATTAGAATTGCACCTCCCCCATTATAGTTGCATGGACAATTACCACTAGAACTTTCTTGTATGTGTGAATGTGATATACAAGACAATATATTTTGTAAACAAATTCAATTATAGGTTTCTTTTCCTTTCCATGATAAAAAATCCTCAACTCTCCTCGAGCACAAAAAGCTTGACCAACTCCCTTCATAATTATGATCTCAACATCATCCACTTTTTCCAACTTTTCATAGAGCACAACTAATTACTTTACCACTTCTAGAGTTATAAGTCTTACATAACTTATCTCTTCATTCAACATACCATGTTTTTGAGTGTGACCAAAAATGTTCTCTCCACTTATAGGTTCCATGTAAGCCTTCCAAAAAATCAAAATTCCAAAGACTCACCTATCCCAAGATTTATTTGTAGAGATCTTTCTTGCAAGTCTTTCCATTTATACAACACCATCAATAGATGCAACCTCAGGGGTAGCACAAAGAATATCACACACAAGTTATTGGCATTGACTTTGCAAAATCATCAATAAAACAAAACCCAATCTACAATCTCCTATTATGTAAGCAACATTAGAATCAAGGTTCTAGTTCAAATCACCATTCATCATTTTTGGTGAGCTTTATCCATTATGAAGGGTGGCATTTTATTTCATGAGTTTCTTGACCATGATATGTTATTTTAGTAATTGAACCATTATTTCCAATGCTTATTCTAATAGCCCGTGTTCCATCTATTATGCTAGAGTATACATGTGTTTAGAGCTATAAACTATGAGCATTCTATCTTTCCCTTGACATGCACATTTGTTTTACCATCTTTTAGGCATTTTGTCAAGAAGTTCACAACTATCTTCTATGTTCTTCCTAGTTGAGAAAATAACTTAAAATTTTCTACCATAAATGACAACTTTGACCAATTTTGAGGGTTCCCAATTTGAGTGTTGTCGACAGGCTCAACATTGAGTTTTGTAAAATTATTAGTTGTGGAGGATGCTCTAGAAGTTTGGACTGCCAAATTATTTTGGAAAATATGGAAGTATTTCCTTCTTTGATCAAAGCTTGGGGCATTTTTGGGGCTTTCCTATTCAAATTCAATCGTTGTGTTGATAATTTGTTAGATAGTTTATTTTCATGTTTCATATTCAATTCATCCCTTTTAATTCAGCTAGTTAATTTGTATGCCTAACCCACAATTTACATAGTGACCCTCCCATTGTAGGCTTACAATCATGTGCATATGTTAGGTAGAGTTGTCTCTACTCGATTTTGATTCCCATTCTTACTATATATATATAGATATACATACATACATACATATATACATAGATACATACATACATATTATTAACTTTAATAACCATGGAGTTGACCATGTTTAGATCACTATTGTAAGATAACATGACCTCATTTTTATTTTGCTTCCCCCATATTGACATTTTGCCCATATTTTGTTGGTGCCTTCCCCTCTTTACCAAGATAATAAAGCTGAGTTTGAAGTGACCTTAGACTCATAAGTCTCTTTAGAGCTGATACTGAAATAGGCAATATAGTTCAAAGATTTGATGAATGAACATCACTCACATGTCTCAAATCTAAGACACACTACTATTGAGCCACAAAATGTGTATTGTTTCTTTCTACCCAATGTATGACAAGTATAGCTAGTATTCTAGGGCATATACATTTTATTTTAACTTCACATCTTCATGATTTTTTGATGTAAAGCCCTTGGAACACAATTTGAGTCAACACTAATTGGTAGTTGAAGTTCCTTTGTGGGATCCCACCATTGCAAACAATTCCCCTCCTAAGAGGCTTCACTCCCCAAGTTCTTGACTCAAGACTCTAACCAAGGAATCCTACCTTTAAAAAAATCTTCATTCCACATATCTTTGGGACCCAAAAGACCTTATACAACCTTATCTTTTGATCCTTCTTGTAGACCCCCCTAGTAGGCCTAACAACTAGGCCCAATTACACATATACTTGGCACATTTTCAAAATAAGATGAGGACTTTGACTTGGGTTGAACCAATTTGGATTCATCTTATTTGGGACTCTATTAACATTCTTCAATGGTCAAAATTCCATTAAGTCATCAACAATTGATACTTCTTTCATTAAGGCCTTCATTTCCTACTAGCCCTCCTATCTTAGTTTTAGAACCACAACTCATAATTTTTCCAAAATAGGTAATTAGCTAAACATATTTCCATATACCCTTTTCTAGGTTATTTTGAACCCCCAATTCTCAGGTCTTGATTGCTCAAGGGACTAGTAAAATGCTGACTAGTTTCGAGGCCTAGAAGACCTAATTAGGCCTACTTAACAAAGGAAGTACTAAAAAATGCACAAAATTACTTTGCCAATACCGCAAACATGTTGAGAATGTTGAGAATAAAGGAAATATAGGATTTGAACTTTTGGTTCAACCCCAAAGTGTCTCAATCATTGGCTTTCCTAAAAAATTGATGGTTGCCACATAGAGATGTCAACCTTAATTTTCTTCAAACTACCACACACTAACTATCTCCAAGAAAATGAACAAAAACGTCTTGTAGTACATATTCCAATCCCCATTTCATCAAATTTTAGAGTTTTCCACCAGGTAAAACATGAGAAAATGGCATTTGTTTACAAAATTGTAAGTAACCTAGGGTTTAAGACCTTTGTCTACAAAATTGGTTTAATCTTCTTTCTCCTAGGGTATCAAGGGATCAGACTAGTTTCAAATGAAATATAATTTTTTTCCCTATCTTCCTCAGTAGGTCTCAAGACACCATGGATCTATACAAAACAAAAAAAATTCAAATTTACATGAAAATTGTTTATATTTTATTGATTTTGAAAGAAAAAGTACATCTTATTATCTTCTAAAGGGCTATTTGAAGACCTTCCAAAATAGTTTGTACTAATTTTCAAATTTTGTGACCATTGGGAGAACTATTATAATTGATTTATCAATAGTTGCTTAGGAAAATTTGTGCAACTTTAACAAATTTTTCTCCGAATGTATAACTTTTATTGTACACATGATTTATGGTTCCAAATGGACCAAAATGACTAAATAAAACCTAAGGACAGCTAATCAAGACATACCACTCAAATTTTGACCATTTGACCATAGTTGACCAAGTGGTTTATATGGCCACTAACTTGGAAATGAGAGTTACAAATGGATCTCATAGCAACATCTTAGAATGTTAATAACACAAACTACTCAAACATGATTAAGGAGACCTTTAGGCATGTTAGAACCAATAAAGATTTATCATGGTGCTCCTGTACCATACTTCCTATGATGATTAAAATCGAACTTCCCATTTGAGCCTAACTCTGCTACTATGGAGCCATGTTTGATAATATCTTGTTCTATCATTCAAGTTGCATCAATGTTAGGAAATCCTTTCCATTTAATAAAGTATTGTAGATAGGTGTTCTTCCTAGTTTTCTTGAGAACCTTGGAGTCAAGTATCTTGTCCAACTAAACTGGTTGGATGAGGGGTAGGTCTTTGACCTAACCTTCTTGAGTAGTATCTCCATCTTGTGATTCACCTATAACATCTAAGTTTCCCTTAAAATGAGTAAGGTTAGAGATGTTAAAAATAAGACAAATGACAACTATTGGTGGTAAGGTTACTTTATAAGAATTTTCACCAATTTTGTTCAATATGGTGCACGGACTACTCTTCTTCATGTGGATGTTCATCTTGGATATATCAGCCTACTAGTTGAGGCTCAGTGTCATATCATGAGTATTCATGGATTTGTTGCAGAGTTTTGGTGTGCAATTTTAGTATAACAACTTTAGGCTCACCATTGAAAGCCTAAATGTGCTAGATGAGGCCCAATAATTGAGGGATGAGTGCTTGCATGGATCCAAGCCTATAGATCAAAAGCCAAGGATTCTTAAAAGTGGCTATAATATCCATTAGAGCAACGGTTTGAAAGTTATGGCCTTCTAAACTTGGGCTGATAAAAAATTCCAAAATAAATGTGAAAGTGTATTTGGCTGACTATATATATTGTTAAGGTGTATCAGCCCTAGGTATTAAGTTTGAGTGTCTAGAACCTTCCTGGGAGGCATACAATTTCTTATTTAAGAAATGACTGAACATTGTCTAGGAAACCTTTGTGTGATAGTTCATATCTTTGTCTTGTAGATTACTATAAGAAAGGTGCCTGTGTGGGTTAGCTTATTGTAATTTTGAATTATATAATTTTGTATTTGTGATGATAATAAGAAGCCCATATTTTGTTCTTGCTAATTGTTGTTATTTCTTTGTTTCTATTATGTGGTTATGGTATTAAGGGGATCAACCCTCATCAAATTTTTGCATATTTATTTGTAAGGCATCTTAGTAGATTTTTGAATGATCTATTCACCACTTCAATTTGACCATCTACTTGGGGATGGTAGATAGAGCTAAATTGGATTTTTTTCCATAGGGTTCTCAAAAAATGACCTTGGGATTTTGCATCTCTATCTGAAACAATTGACTATGGTAAACCATAAGTATTGACAATTTCATTGAAGAATAGTTGGGAAATGTGGGATACATCATGGGTTGTCTTATAGGGTATGAAATGTGCCATTTTGCTAAATTTGTCCACAACTACAAAGATTTTGTCATACCCTTGTTTTGTTCTAGGAAGTCCCATTACAAAATTCATGGAGATTTCTTCCCAAGGTCTGGATGGAATGGATAAAGTCTAACAAAGGACTTGATTGGTGGATGTACCCATGCCTTTTTGGAAAATAGTGTATAGATCTCAACAAGTTTTTTCACACCATTCTACATTTTGGGCCAAAAATAGTTCCTCCTTACTAACTCTAATGTCTATTCTATCCAAGGTGACCACACATGCCCCCACAATGTTTTTCATTCACTATTTTTTCTCTTATGGAACATTTTGGGATGTATAACTATCCCTCTTTATTTAACAGACCATCTTCTACAAGAAATTATGAAAAATTAGTGTGATATTTATCAAGGAATTTTGTGCTTACCACATAGGCTTCACCAAAGTCTTTTTTTGCTACATATAGATCCTTTAAGGCATCAATCCCTATGTTTTATAGTTATCTATCTTGTATTAATCCAGCCCTTATGCTTAATGCATCAACTACTTTGTTGTCTTGTTTCCCTTTTTATTCTTTAACATGAATGCATAAGCCTACACTTGTTCCATTCCTTTGACGTGTTTGACATTGAGTTGGTCTTGAGAGTTGAGGTAACTTAATGCATGGTTATCTATATACCATAAATAATTTTGGTAGGAGATAATGTCTTCATTTTCTCAGGGCTTGGACCATTGCATATAGCTCTAGATCATAGGTTGAGTATCTTTTCTTTGCATCATTGAGTTTTTCTAAGAAAGATGCCACATGCCTACCATCTTGGCATAGAAAAACCCCAATTTCTACATTTCTTGTATCATCTTCCATAATGAATACCTTATGGAGATTAGGGAGGGAAAGTATGGAGTATTGGGCTACCCTAGTCTTCAAATATTCAAAAACATCATTAGCCTCTTTAGTCCAAACAAATTTTGATTTTATTCCACCTTTAATTGTATAAAGTATAGGTGTGCACACATGATTGAAATTTTTAATACATTTCCTATAAAAAATTTGTAAGACATGAAAGCTTCTTGCATCACCTTGATTTTTAGGGGGTGGCCAATTGATTATAGCTACTACATTTTAAGGGCCCATATTTGAGTCTACCCTTAGAGATTACAAATCTAAATAGTGTGAGCTCCTCCTACATAAAGACACCTTTCTCCATATTGATGAGTAATTTATGTTTATGCAATACTTTGATGAAAAATTCCAAGTGCATGATGTGTTCCTCCTTGTTGCTATTGTAAATTAAGATGTCATCAAGGTAAACAACTATTAACTTAACATTATATTCCTCAAAAATTTCATTCATTAACCTCATAAAGGTTCTTGGAGAGTTAGTTAGGTAAAATTCCATTACAAGCCATTTATATAACCCCTCTATTGTCTTGAATGTCATTTTTCATTCATCTCCTGGCTTTATTATGATATGGTGGTAGCATGATTTCAAGTCAATTTTAGAGAAGTAGAAAGCATTTCCAAGTTGATCAAGAAAATATTCTATCCTTGGGATTAGGAACCTATATTTAATTGTAATTTTATTGATGGTCCTACTAGTAGTACAAAGTATCCATTTTCAATCCTTCTTTGGGGCTAGGATTGATGAGATTGCACAAGGGCTCATGCTCTTTTGAATCAAACCCTTTCTTAGAAATTCATGTACTTGCCTCGATATTTTTGCATTTTGGGAAGGGGTCATCTTGTATGGTGCCTTATTAGTTAGGGAGGCTCCATGCACAATATTTATTTGATGCTTAATATCCCTTAAGGGTGGGAGGGATGAGGGTAGATCATTTGTGACTACAATAGGATATGCATAAAAAAATGAAATTCTCTAAGGATTGTTATCTTTTTATCTACTACTATTTCTTCTCTGTGTCTTAAGTGTTAATCTCAGATTTATTTTGAAAAGTGAGTGCCTATATACTTAATTCATTTACTTACTTCATGTAGAACAAGTAACATATGCCAAGCACAATATATAAGTTAGGGCATGCCAAGTAAATAGTGAGTGTTGAGACACACATGTGCCGAGTCACTCAAGTACCGAGCAAGGAGTGCATGCTAAGTCATTTAGATGCCGAGTGATAGTATTGAAGTCATACTTAGTGCTAAGCACTAGGGACTTCAGATGCCAAGTAACACATTTTTATCATACTTGTTTGTTGATAAGGATGAATCTTAAGTGGGAATCCCTATATATTACATGCATCCAATCAGGTAAAGGGAAGGTTTAAGTAGCAATATGGATGAATCATAGTCATTGATTCACACCTAATCCTAAGTCACCTAGGTCTTCTTAAGGAGGACAAACCCAAAAAAATTTTATGAGGGAATGAATGAATGATTAGAGAGAGAAGGAGAATTTGTATGCACAAATAGGACATTCATGGTGACCAAGGTATTATGATCTAAATTGTATTGTAGGATCAGTTAAAGGAGAATAGAGGGAGGAAACAATGGACAACAAAGAGACACATGATCAAGAAGGATCAAGTACACAATAGGATAGAGGTGATTTGACATCAAGCAAGAGAGGACTAATCACAAGATCATTGCTGAGACATTATAATAGGAAAATTAGTTAAATCTCTTAATAGAGTAGTCCTAATAGGCTGTATTAAAATCCTCTAACAAGGTGCTTACTTAATTATGAGTTGAAGTCCTTTAACTAGGCACACTTCTAACAGGGTGTTGAAATACTTTAATAGGGTGAGACCTAGCAGTCATTTAAAGCCTTTAATAGGGCAGGCATTTCACATGGTAGATCATGTTTCATGGTCAAAAATTGGAACCTTCAATGGATACACTTTATTACTGTAGTAGTGAAGATTTGAGGGTGTCATCCCCACCCAGTTTTACCTTCTAAGTGGAGGGTTTCTAGGTAATCATATCTTGTGTCATATATGTGTGAATGCTTACTTGTTTACATACTTTAGATGTATATGCTTTACATGGTATTTCAATTTACTTATTTAATTATGAGATGGATGTGTGATGAATTTTTTATGGGTTAAAATTTAAATCACTATTAACTCCCCTCCTCTTAGAGTTTACCTTTCCTATTGTAATACAACAATTGGTATTAGAGCCTAGTTCTCTGAAAGTGAAGCATTGCAACTTTGAGGAAAGATCTTGGAAATGGAAGTCTATAAGTTGGGAAAAGCTATTGAGAACTAGGAAATTGAAATACAACTCATTCTACATCAGTTGAATGAAGAAAGAGAAGATCTAAAGAAATCATTAAGAAGAAGGAAAGAAATTGCTATTGAGGAGAATGATACACAGTACCAAGAGATGGTCACTACTAAACTATTTTCTAATGAAAAATCTAATGAATTTGATGTAGCAATTGTAGATCTAATGGAAAATAATATAACCCTAGCCGAAGAGGTCAGAAATCATAAGAGAGACCAAGAATCACAAGCCATATTACTATGTGAGGTGACAAAATAGAAAAATAAAGCTATGAAAGACAAAGTCAGCATTGAAGATGAAAAAAGAGTTTTGATTAGTAGATTGGAAGAGAAAACATAAGAAGTAAATAGGATTGCTCACATGCAATTAGAAACAATAAATCAAGTCATGATTGCTAATCATGAAATAAATAGCAAGGACATTGAGATCACAACACTAAAGTTGTAGAATAAACAATTAAGCAATGATCTAAAAAGGGAAAAGGAGTTTGTTGAAAGTTTCAATAAACCAAATGAAGCCATCAAGTACTTTGAACAATTAATGAGATCTCCTAGATCTAACAATGATACATCTAGACTGGGATACACCAGTACTAAAGAAGGAGAATCATCCAAATGTGCTGAAGAGAGAAGTAACAAAGGTAAGAACTCCAAACCTACTTGTCATAATTGTGGAAAAATAGGGCATACTGCTAATGTGTGCAAGATAAAGAATGTTAAGAAAAAGAAAATGGGTCACTGCCATAAGTGCAACAAACAAGGTCATCAAGCATATGAATGTAGAACTAAGACCATGCACACTCAAAGATTTGAAGGACATTGTAATAACTATCATAAGTATGGACATAGAGCTTTTGAGTGTAGATCCAAACCCAAGTGGTCATTAAATAAGAAAATAAAGGTAAAGAACAATGACAACTCTTATACTTGGGATTATAATATAAGGTATAGTTGTCACTATTGTCAAGAGTATGGAAATATTCTTGAGAACTACATTAGAACACATTTTAGAAGTGATTAGAAAAGGTGGTTGAGTCAAACCACATGTTTTATCTATTTGAAAAATAGTCACATTAGTAGATATTGCCCAACAAGGTAAAGGCAAGACAGATGTTGAAAATGTCAGAGATGAGGTGAAAAAGACATGGAAGAGAAAGGAAGATTGCAACACATCAAGTGTAGATGGGATCACTTCACCCAATGGGTCAGGTGATCACACCTCATCAAATTAAGCAATCAAGAGGTATGCGGGACTAATATTTAAGAGATATACCATGCACCAGTTCCAAGGATTTAGTTTTGAAAAGATTACATATGCATGAATAAAGATGAAAATTGTTGTTAGAAATCAAGGATAAATCTTTAAGTTTTGTTAGTTTTTCATGTTATTTTTGAGCATGAAAAAGTTTCATATGGTTGTTGAGAAAAGTGTTGGTTGAAGGCAAGCTTAAAAAATTGGTTAGTTGAGGCCGAGCTCATAGTGGTTTTCAAGCATATGGAAAGACACATGGATGTCAAGTGAGACAACAATTCTATTGATGTTGAGCTTACAACTGTGTAAGGACTTAGCATTAAATGTAGTGTTTTAAAGGGCTATTTGATCAATTTTTTCTCATTTAACAACATTTGAATTTGAGAAAGAACATGAAGACCTAAAGGTGATTTAGAGAATTTAATTTGAGAATTTACAAGAGATTTGAATGGCTGTTTGACACCATTTCAACAAGATTTATAAGGTATTTACCATGTGTCGAGCTATGCAATTTCAAATTTTGCAAACCATAAATACATGTAATGGCATCTAGTTCTTCTTAAGTGAAAGGTGTAGAGGGAAAAGAGTTTTTGAATGTTTAGTTAATTAGCAATGACAACAATCACAACATTACTTGTAGAAGAAGTGGATAAGGAAGTCAAAGCATTTGGTAATTATGACTTGGCTAAATCAAAGATCACTATGGAGTTGAAGACTACTTTAGTGATGAGAAAGAATAAAAAATTGGTGAAGAAATTGAAAGAAAAATTGGGTGAGGGAGTTGAGGAAGAAGAAGAAGAAGAAGAAGAAGAAGACCCATAGGCTCAAGCACCATTGACACTGACACAAGCTTAGGGAGAAGATCAACAAGAAGAGGAGGTAGAAACTATAGAAGGTGCCGAGGAAGAAGAAGTTAGTGAAGCATCTATTACCACTCATATGAAGAAAAGAAAGGAAAAGACTCAAGCAGTGAGAAAACCAAAGAAGGTTGCAAAACCTAATCAGCCCAAACCTACAACACCTACCAAAAGGGCTAGTACAAGAGCCACTACATAGAAGGCTAAAGAGGTAACCAAGTCTAAAGAGAAGGAAGCTAGAGCATAGAAGAGACTAAGGAGGAAGTATGTTGCCCAAGCTAAAATTGATGAGGAGATGATTGAATCAGATGAGAACAACCAATTCCAAGTGGTTAGTCATAGTCCCTCCTCAGATCTAGACTATTTATGTGAGAATGTTAGAAATAATGTTGATTTATTAGGTTTCTCTCACATTGAGTTTGATAATCTTGGAAAGATTGAGAGGAATCAAGTAGAGGAGGAAATATATGCCATGATGGCTACATTTAAAATGGCTCCTCTAGAAATTGCCAACTCCATACATAAGAGTTTATATGATAGAGTTGAGCAAAAATGGCACTATTGTTTGAGAACTCAAAGACAAATTAGGGAGACATCCCTTGCTCAAGTTATGCCAAAACTTAGTAAGGCTAAAATGTCTAAAGCCATTAAGAAATATGCTATAAGATTTGTACCTAAGTATAGGGCATTTAGCATATTATAGAATAATGTAAAGGATGTTGTGAAGAAGTCTAAACAAATGTGGAAGTTAACATATGGACTGACAACATCAAAGGAAGATGACTAGAAACCTATTGAGTTAGGAGAAGATGAAGAAGATAATAATGAACAAGGCACAGTTGTTGAGGGAGGCACTAAAATGAATATTGATAATTAGGCACCAGATAAGGAAGAACAATAACTAGAAGAGTGTGCAAGTTACACAAATGTTGAGTGCCAACCCTCCATAGGTAATAAGTGATAATACTAAAACTATCAAAGTAAAGGATGTTTCTGATACTTCTTCTCAGAAAATAAATCACCTTACAAAGGAAGATTTTAAAAGGATACTTATCTAGTCTACTCTCTAGGCCAAATTATGTGACAACCTTGTACTGCCGAGTGTAGATGAAATCTAGAAGTCAGAGACTATAACTGCAGAGAAGGAAGTGAAAACACAAGAAACACCTATCATCACTCCTCAAGTCACAAGTGTACAACCTTCACAACCCATAATTTTATATCAAAGGAAGGAGACAATAGGTTTCACTATCAGTACACTCATAATAGACACTTTACTCTAAGGAAATGAACAAGAAACTGAAAGACACAAGGTTGAGATGGTTGGAGAAGACAAGGTGGAAACACTGGTAAATGATGGGACACAATGCCAAACAAGTCAGGTAGATACACCTACACTTCCAACACAAGATCAAGGTGCAACTGAAACCACAGAGGTAAAAAAGGACAAGTCTAAAGAGATAAGGTTGACACCCAAGCCAAAGGAGCTAGTAGCTATTCAAGCATTGGTGACATTACCAGAATCTGGTACTCCTTCCAGTCAAACTCTTCAGAGGCCGAGCACTGATACTACACCATTTTAATTCTTAGTGCCAAGTCCTAGATCATCTAAGGTAGAAGAGGTAATTACTTATGGAGATGTTAGCCTAGATGAAGAGATTATATTGCCAACATTTGATTATGCTGCAATAACAATTGAGCAGATGGGTATGCTACAAGAGGCCCTAGCAAGGAAGAAACATCAAGAATTTCTCAAAAGGGAGCATAAGAAGAAGCAAGCTTTGATTGATATCAAAGATATTTTCTTAGATGCATTTAGTCTACCTACTCCATATGAAACAAAGCCAATCATTGAATAGTTGACCAATATAATGGAAAGAGTAAGTGACAAAGACCTAGATACTAATGTCAAACTATTAGAATGGTCTAAAAAGAAGTTTGAAAACAAGGTAAATGAGAAGATATCCAATGATATTTCACTAACATAGGTTGCATTGGCAACTAAGATAGATTGTGTGAAAAAGGTACTAGAGAATATTTTATCTCCATACACCAAAGTGTGTAATCCCACACTCTTCACACAAGAGATAAGGAACCACATCCTGAGTTTGGAGAGCTAAATATAGTCATCTTATGCAACATTTCCCAAGTCTCCAACTCAAAGTGACAAACACGTTACCACCCTATTGCAATTCCAGAATCATTTAGCATCATTACAAGCAGATGAAGCTAATATAAGGACTAAACTAATCAACATTCAATCAACATTGACTTCTCACATGGAGATTTTACACAAGGAGCTAGGCTATGAAAAAAAACTTATGAAGAAAGACCCCAATATTTCTACATTAGATGGCTTAGTCCACCTTGTTGCTGAGCTGGCCATCCAAATTAAGTCTTTGGAGGTAGCTTGTGATAATTGGGATGCCACTCTTAAAATTATACTTGAGGTCCATAAATCCTTTTGTGAAAAATACACTATTAATGTATAACCCATTGACATTAGTGTCAAAAAGGGGGACTAAGAGAATGGGGGAGTACAAGAAAGTGGGAGAGCAAGCAAGCAAACAAAAAGATATCAATCCAAAGGGTGGGTAAGAACACAAGAAGGAATAAGAGAACAATAAAATGCAAAAATAAGTTCAGATAGAAAATAGAGAAAGAGTATTAGTTGATGCAAATTCACTCACTAGGAGAAAGATTTTGATACAAAGTATAGTATAGAACAGATCAAAGAACTCAAGGGGAGTTATACGATTTTGAGGTATAAGTCATGTTGCAAAATTTTGATATTTTTGAAATTTTGTATAAAAGTTGAATATACATCTATGTTATGCTCTGTTGCCCCACTTTTCATCCTCTACCTGAGTAGTAAAAGTGATTACTTGTGTCTTAGTGATTTCCTTTTTGTCTTTGAGTCTAGGTCTAAGCCCCTTAGGTGGAAAGAGTCTTCATCAAATTTCTCATTTTCCCTTCTCCACATTTCATAGTCAGGTGGTTCTCCTTTTGTGAAGGGATTGTATGGGTAGCTTAGTACCTAATCTGATGGAGATTCATGTTTCTCATACAAAGATCATTTAAAAAGTTATATCTGCTTGCGGTCTATCATTTTTCAATAAGAACAGAAGCTTGCAGAAATCTAGACTTTGTCTTCTCCTCGGTGAGTTTTCAACCCATGAAGAGCACCAAATGATGCATTTGGATCAAAGTAAGAAAATAATAAGATGATGTATGGAAAATTCATGTTCCCTTTATGATTATCTACCTTAGGAAAAATATAGGATTTGTCACAACTCTCATAATCATTCCAGGAAAAAAACTCAAAACCAACTTCTCCTTGGTGGGTTTTCAACCCATGAAGTATGCTTTCTGCAAAAGGCAATTATGAAGGAAAGGAAACAAAATGTGAGTCCCTAATGAATTTTTGCACTCTGTTTAGACATTTCTCAACCCAAAGAAAACAATAGTCTTAAGGTAAAGTAAAACAGCCTGGGCAAAGTAATGGAAATTGTCTTCTCCTCGGCAGGTTTTCAACCCACAAGGACAATTTCTTGAATTTTAAAGAAAATCAAGTTTGTAAGTGGATTGGAGTCACATTTCATGTGCAAAACATCTCAAGATGATAATAGAAATAATCTAACCATTGTGGGGAAGAGTTATTAAGTGGAATTCAACTCAACAAATATTTTCTCATGGAGTACTCTATTGGTAACTTCCCAAAACTTAAAGGAAAATGGGAAAGTAAGTATGGGAAGATAGAAATTTATCATTTGGGCAAGGAAATAGTGAAAAGACATTAAGATATTCATTAGAACTATGCATTTACTATTTCAACATATCTCTCCTTCAATTCATTGATGTGGTGCAAATTCTAAAAATCAACAAATGAATTGTAGCACCTATATAGATGGAAACATGAACAATTACACAAACTACCACTCTTTCTTGAACTATTATTTTGTTAATTTGCATAAATTTTTCAAAAATCTAGTATCTGTTCATTTTTTATTCTTTTCTTTTTTTGGATTCAAAATTCATTTTCAAATAGAATAGCAACTAGATTTGTGGGTTTCGATGGGTTGAATGGAATTAAGTCTTCACTGCAGAATTTCATGGATACTTCTCTTCATTTATATGACATGCAATATTTTTAGAAGAGAGTAAGGTTGGAGCCAATCCATCCCATTATTGAGAAGCTCCAAGGATGCAAGCTATTTGAGGCAACTGGTTTTGTTGTTGCATTCCAGGCACCATAATTAATCTATGAATGCATAAATCATTACAACCTGGACACCAAACAAATTGTATTGCCAGATGACATAGTGTTGATCTCCATCGATAGGAAAACTATGGTAAATTTCCTTTGAGTTTAAAATGGGAAGAATTTTTAGATTTGACATTTAGAGGAGCCATTTCAAGTTCTCTATGAAGAAGACGATTTGGAGAAAGGAAATTATGCAGTCATGGTTCCAAAAACCATAGAGTGCCAAGAATAAGGTTCCTGACTCTATTTGGTACTAATATCAAACTTGAGATTGCCAACATCTTGGTCCTCTTACACAGATTGAAAGGTGAGATAGAAGCTTTAAACATTATTGAACAATAATTTTTTTTAGTGCAAGTCATCTACTCTGACACCCAATATATTGATTGGGCTCATGAGGTAAGTGAGATTTTGTCCAACGCTCTTCGTGCTACAAAATTCTACAACACATTCTATATGTACTCTTTCCTCATTTACATGTTAGCTTCTCTACAATTATGGCTAGGCCTCCCAAGGGTTGAAAATTTTCCTGATGATGTGAAGTCTTATGAGTTCTACCCATGTTTACAATTGGAAAATAGCTATCCAAAGTATATAAGAGTTAATGATGCATTCACCATGAGAATTTATATGGTGCTACAACGATGTCCAGAGAGGAGATTCAGCTTTGAATCCATGGTAACCATTAGCCAATTTGGGAGTTACTTCATTTAATTCTCATCCTTTTCATATTTACATCTTGTATCTTTTCGTGGCTTCCCCTTTGAAGCTCCCAAGGTATCCTAGTGATATGATCATGTTGATCGAGATCATGCGGCAAGAAATCGAAGTGAACGTGCTGAGTGAGAGTTTGAAGAAGAAAGGGTATGAGTTTCCTATGAAGGTGGGAGATTTTAGTTGTGAGTCCTATTTTGATGCAAAGAACATGTTAAAAGTGTTTTAAATGAAGTATAAGTTGGAGATGTATGAAGTCTTAAGACCCATGTTTGATTCGAATGGATATGCAAGGGAGGTGTTGCAGATTATAAGTATAATTAAACACATCACTACCATTGAAGACTACTAGGCTGATTGCAAGGATGAGTTCAAGAATTTTAATCACTTTTTCTAGACTAATAGCAGATCAAGTGAATATTTATAAAGTTAATATTAATGTTGAAGGAATATAAGATGATGGTTAGAAAATTTATAGTAATACCTATCTGACCAAACTGAGAGGTACATTGATATGCTTAGAACATTATGAAGATGCGAGAGAAGAGCTAGATATCATGATGGCTTGAATTATCAAAAGGAGCAAGAAGTGGGTCAAATAGACTACAACTAGAAGGAGTCAAAGTAAAAGCACACTTGCTCAAGCTTCTCCAATAGCTACAACAACTTCCTACTCTCAAGGTGGCACATCAGGTGTAGCCTTGGCTATCAATCAAGGACTAACTCAACCATTAGGTGGAGGTCATCAACCTCTCGACAAAAATGTTCCTTTGGTTAAGATTTGCCAAGAAAACTCTCTACCAGTGATTGGAACCCAACAAAAAAGTTAAGAAGAAGTTGGTGGAGGAACCAAAAGATGGTGTAGTTACTCTGGCCCTCTCACCTCATAGTAGCCCAGTTCTATCTATAAGTGTTCCACTTGTCCTACCAAGTAGCCCTCAAGTGTAGGTAGTCAATTTAGGAGATGGATGAAGTAGTGATAGCAAGTCTACTAAATCAGACAAAGAAATAAAGAAGACTTTAGAGGTGGAGAAAGGCCAAGATGCTTCAAAGCTCATTTCACAAGCCCCAAAGAATCCCTTCTCTTCGACTATAAAGAAATCACTCCAATCAAGAGGAAGATTCTTAGCATAGACTCCCTCAGAATGGCCTTCAAGGTGATAGGAATTGATTCATGGTTGGAGGATACTCTAGATAGGAATAGAAAGAGGAAAGATGAAGGTGCCCCCAACAAGGATACCTTATCTCTTGCTGTCCACTCTAGATCAACATTGAGTAAGGTTAAGAAGCCAAAGACCTTGTCCATCCTCAGAAAATACCCTAAATCTAAAAAATGGAGATAAAAAATCCTACCAAAGAGGGAAGAATCGAGGATATGTCTACTGACGATTTTACTTTGCATTCGGTAGACCTCGAGAAGCTAGACATGATACCAAGTTTGGCTTATGGAACTCAACAAATGAACTAATTGAAGGACAACTAAAAAGCCTTAAATTGTCAAAGGTTAGGATGAAGGCAAAAATACTAGAACTAAATGACTTCATTAGGAAATTAGTCACCCCATTGGTGAGCATCTTTGGAATGCCTATTACTAGTGATCCTACTACTCCAGATGTTGAAGCACTCATCTCTCAGCTCCAAGAAGACAAACACTTTGGGAAAATTGGTAGAGAGTGGAGTGGGAAGCTCAAGTTGGAGGGAATCTCCATTATAGAACAAATTGGAAATTCTATATTGAGGCTAGAAACAAAGAAAGATAACATTTCAGTAAATAGAGCCACCTTGGCTATGAAAAAAACTAAGAGTTAGGATTGTGTCTCTTTGTTGAAGATGATTATCCACATGAAGAGTAAGGAGGCTATCAAAGAAAAGATCTTTCCCAAAGGAGATGAGCCTTTATTCAAGTGGCTTTAGAGCATGCAGTTCAAATTTGAAATGATCATGGCAGGAGAGGAAGGGCTTCAGGAAATTGAAGCTAAAGTGAAGAAGGATTAGTATAGAGATTATGAACTCTTGAGAGGTTTGCATACATGCTCACAAACTAGTGGGTAAGGAAACCTTGGGAATCATTGGAGTAACTATCATGTAGACAAATTTCTCCAATTTTATAGATAGTGTGATAGAGATAGCTTTTGGTCACTAGAACAGAGTTTTTGAACTCTAAAAACTTGGCGGATGTGTTCATGTGGTCATGGAAGAAATACAAGACAGTTTGAGTGTTGTCAAAGATTTTTCTAGAGAGAATTCTAAATGGCTTTAAAGCTATACTAATGTACATGTTCATAGGCATGAAGAATTAAATCCAATTATTGTTTTCGCTAAGGCTTATAGGTTAAAAGCAGAAAAGGGAAAGAAGGTGAAGTGATTCATATTCTACCTCTTTCATATTTTGATGTAATCATTATAATGGACAAACTAGCTCCTTGCCATTTGTCATTTTTTTAAGGAGATGAACTAATTAAACTTCCTTCATAATGGTCATCTTGTAATCCTATATGTGTTGGAATGAAAGATTAACAAAGGGTCGACTAATTTTTGGTGTGAAATACTTGATGTTGCAGAGCCAATTGAATGATATTTTGTGTCAATTATTTTTTATTTGATTCTATTAAATGTTAATTGTATGTTTTCTCTTTTATTCAAGTTAAAACAAGGAATGAAAAGAGTTTCATTCCCCTATTTTGAGGCAACAAACTAAATATGATAAGTATTTCCATCATAGGTTCAAGAGAAATCCTTTAGGTGTTTTCTTTCAAGTTAATCTTTCTCTCTCTGTAATTAGTTTCTTTATGAATCATTTTAGTATTAGTTAGTATGCACTATTGAATTTTTAAGCCTTATGAGATCATAAGATGTGTAAGTTCATAAACTTAATTAATCTTCTCAAACCATTTCTTGCCTAAGTTAGATACTATTTAGGCCTGGCTCGATTTACCTCTCCTATTCTTGAGTTAAGAACATACCCTACTTTAGATTTAGGAACAAATATAATTCATCACAAATATACAATAGGGAGTTGTACCTAATAATTCAGAGGAAGGTTAGTTTTTTGTAAAGAAAATTTACAACTGTTGTAACTAGATACTATTCACAAATTTGGGCATATAAGAGTTAAATAAAAAGAACAATTTTTTTACCAACATGCTCATAAGAATAAGATTGTTAATGTATGATCAAGTGTTTTTGACACTCATGTCAAAGGGGAGATTGTTAATCTCAGCTTGGTTTTGACAAGTGAGTGTCTATACACTTGTCATTTACTTAGTTCATGTCGAGAAAGTAACATATGTCGAGCATAACATATAAGTTAGGGCATGTCAAGTAAATAGTGAGTGTTGAGACACTCATGTGCCTAGCAGATAGTATGTGTCAAGTGATTTAGGATCCAAGCAAGCAGTGTATGTCAAGTCATTCATATGTTGAGTGAGAATATTGAAGTCATAGTTAGTGTCGAGCACTAGGGACTTTAGATTTCGAGTAACATAATTTTGTCATAGTTGTTTTTATTGGCACAAACTACTATTTAAACCATTTTTGAGCCAACATAAGGATTAATTTATGATATTTTGTTGATAAGGATGAAACTTAAGTGAGAATCCCTATGTATTACATGCATCTAATTAGGTGAAGAGAAGGTTTAAGTGGCAATATGGATGAATCACAACCGTTGATTCATACCTAACCCCAAGTCACCTAGGTCTTCTTAAGGAGGAAAAACCCTAAACTTTTTAATGAGTGAATGAATGAATGATCAGAGAGAAAAGGAGAGTTTGTATGCACAAACATGACATTCATCGTGACCAAGGTATTATGATCTGAATTGTATTACAAAATTAGTTAAAGGAGAATAGAGGGAGGAAATAGTGGACATCAGAGAGACATCTAATCAAGAAGGATTGAGTATACAATAGGATAGAGGTGATATGACATCAAGCAATAGAGTGCTAATTATAGAATCATTACTGAGACATTCTAATAGGTGAATTAGTTAAATCTCTTAACAAAGTAGTCCTAACAGGCTGTATTGAGATCCTCTAACAAGGTGCTTACTTAATTATGAGTTGAAGTCCTTTAACTAGGCACACTTCTAACAAGGTGAGACCTAACAGTCTTAATTGTAAGCCTTTAACAGGGTAGACCTTTCATAGGGTAGATCATGTTACATAGTCAAACATTGTAATCTTCACTAGATACACTTTATAACTATAGTAGTGAAGATTTGTGGGTGTCATCCCCACCCTAGTTTTACCTTCTCATTGGAGGGTTTCTAGGTAATTATATCTTGTGTCATATATGTGTGAATGTTTACTTGTTTACATACTTTAGATGTATATGCTTTACATGGTATTTTAGTTTACTTATTGAATTATGAGATGGATGTGTGGTGAATGTTTTATGGGTTAAAGTTTAAAGAACTGTTCAAACTCCCCTTAGAGTTTACCTTTCCTATTGTAATTTTGACATTAAGACCAATGCATAGCCCCCTTCCTCAGATTCTTCTAGTGTTTAAATCATTTTTTTCTCCCCAATGATTATTACCAAATTCTCCTTCTCTAGTTCAGGGCAAGGCAGAGGTTTGATTGTATAGGTGACACCATCCTTAACTAGGGTATACTTTTTTCCCCTTATACTATGTGTTGCATCAACATAATATTTCCATGACCTAATCCATTTATGCTATATCACAAAGAAATTTATCGTTTTAGTCACCAATGGAAAACTCTACACATGATTGTTCCTTAACTAAAGTTTGTTGCCCCTTTGTAAGAAATGATATATAAAATGGACAAGGAATAGGAAACCTTTGCAATTCTACTTGCTGCACCATTTGATTAGCCACTAGATTCTCTATATAACTTGAATCAATAAGAAATTTACATACCTTTCCATGAATTTTGCAATTTTTTCTGAATAAGCTCTTCCTCTATGGTGTGGTGTTTGCAACAAGGCTTGTCTCATCATCAAGCACACTCCTTCCTCAAGATCAAGGTCCTTTGATGTAGAGTTGACACTTTGTGCATCTTCATTGACTAATTGGGCTCTCCTTTCTCCTTCCTTTCTAGATCCCATCTTTTTAGGGAATCTACTTGCATGATGTCCTAACTAATTGTAATTGAAACACTTTAGGTTTCCATTTTTTCTTCCTTCGTATCTTCCCCTTCTAAAGGTCTACATCCTCTACAATTTTCTCTTGAACTTGATTCTCCTTGCTTCTTATCTTCTTGGTTATGTTAAAAAGTCTTAGAGGATTTCCATCTTCCCCATGAGTTCCCTCTTCCTCTTAAATTCTAGTTGTTGCCTATTCCTTTGCCATTCTGCTCATGCCTTTTCTTAAACTTTTACTAAACCTCAATTTCCACTTGGTAGTATTTATTTATTATAATAGGGGCATCTAAGTTGAGTTCTTCTTGGATTTATATCTTCAATCTCTTGATGTATCTTTCCAACTATTCCTCCTTAGTCTTTGCTGTTGTTTCCTTCATGCAAAATTGCTAAAACACCTATGTGTAGGTGTAATGATCCATGTCTTTTTGTTTGAGATTTTACTTCCTCTTATGGAGTTGAACACCATAGTCCTCTAGGGCATAGGCCTCCTTAACCAATGCCACTATTGTAATCCATAATGAGATCATATTATTCTTGTTCTTCACCCTCTGAAACTCTAAAAAGTCATGGTTGCTGCCTTTAACTTGGACTTTGTTATTTTTTCCTTCTAATTTTTTGGAATATCTTCACCTTCAAAGAAAATTGAAAATTATTCTATCTAGTCCATTACCAGATGAGGGTCCATATTCCCATTATAGATAAGAAGATCCAACTTATCATGCATGGTTCTCCTTTCCATGGACTTAAGAGCCTTCAAGAGGGGTCTTTGGTCTACAAGAAATTGCTCTTCTTATTTCTTAGTGGCCTCTTCATGATCCCCATATTTATCAATTCCATATGTCTCTCTTTCTCTCCTATCAATAATGCTCTTTAGTTTGTCTATCTCCTCCCTCAAGAAGTTATTCACTACCTACACTAGCCTACTCTTTGCCATTTATTCTCTAACCAATATAGCCAATTTTGCATTGGTCATTCATGGAAAGGCTTCTCCTTCTACCTCAAACATCTTATGAGTATTTTCTCGCTAGGATACTATCCTTGTTGATCTCTAAGCCTATGTTGCTGATTAGTGACCAAACACTTAGTCATTTGCAAGTCATTTACTAGGCAAGATTAGAAGGTCATCACCGTGACTCGATTATCTAGTAGAGTTTGAGACAGTAACACTTAGACTAAGCATAGCAATGATTGTCGAGCATTCAGTAGAGACTAAGAAGATATGCAAACTAAGGAATATAGGATGAGTTGAGAAATAATATACATGATTGAGCATTAAAGCACTCAAGTATCGAGAAATGAAAATTTGATATATGAGTTTGTAATGGCACAAACACATATGTGAATCATTTTGGATGAAATTTCTACGAGATTTAATATCTATAGAGCTAGATCATATTTTGATTACATGTCATTAACACAAGATAATGATCCCTAGGCATACAATTCCACTAATCAGAAAAGGGATATAAATGACAAAAGATGATAAAGTTTGAACTATTTATAAAGATCTAGAAGCTTCACATGGAGTCTATTTAAGGAGGATTCTAACCTATAATTGTGATGGAGAGAGAGGAAAATGAAAGGATGAAACACAAAAAGAATACACGTATGTGAAGGAGTTAAGGAGATAGATCAAGAAAAGCAATGAAGGACTGAATAGATTTATCAGATTAGGAGAATTTGATCAGAGATAGAGGAAAGAGGAGACCCAAGATTATCTTGCAAAGCATACCGAGGGTCAGATAGTGAATCAATTATTATGTTACTGAGATAGGGTAAATCACTTAACAGAGTGGTCCTAATAGGCCTATGTAAATCTCCTAATAGAGTCCTTACTTTGTAGTAAGTTTCAAGTCCTCTAACAAGGAAAGACCTAACAGTCTTTCGAGTCTTTAACAGGACAAACCTTTTACTAGATAGATCATATCTTATGGTCAAACATTGTAACCTTAATAGGTTAACTTTATTGTTGCAACAATGAAGATTTGTGGGTATCATCCCCATCTCAATTTTACCTTCATCTTGAAGTGTTTTTGGGTAACCAAATTAGTGTGTTATGTGTTAAACTGTTATGGATGTGATGAACTTATTTTTTTTTAGCATTACAATTTTAATGATGAATTAGGTATGATTAATGCAATTGATTTTGAAGTCAAAAGTTTAAGATCCCAATTCACCCCCCTCTCAGTATCTTATTTCTCATATTATTCCAACAATTGGTATCAGAGCTTAGTTCTCTTGTTAGGAAGTTTAATAGTTTGAGAGGATAAGATCATGGAGATGGAAGTATATAATATGGGAAAGATAATTGAGAATTAGATAATTGAAATCACTATCAAGTTGTAACAATTAGAGACAATTAAAGAAGAGTTGAGAAAATCCCTCAAAAGGAGAAGAGAGATGACTATACAACTTAATGACACTTAATGCATAGAAGTTGATACAAAAGTATTTTTGGACAATGGAAGGAATGGTATTAGAGGTTGATCTAAACATTTCAGGGGCATGTGATGATATTTACCTAGTTATTACCCCAGAATCACTCACTCTTGATTTCTTTTCCTCGGGTAGTCATTTTTTAATTATTATTTTTATAACCTTGTTGTGCTTTATATTGGAAAGCGTACTATCACCCTAGGAATGCCCTAGTTGTCAACTCTTGAATGAACCTTGGTTTCTATCTTTGATCTTGGGGGAGTGGTTCTTTTTGGTTCCACATGGTTGGGTGGTTAATTTTATTGAAGTAATATATGTGGCCTCATGGATGATCCGTGTTCATGTTCCCTTCTAGATTGGTCTTTGAAGACTTTATACTCAAGTATATTATTTTATGTACTAATGTTTATGAATTCATTTAAATATAATCTCCTATAAGATGTCATATGTACATGGCATAATGGTGTATATTGACGTAAATTAGTTTCAAAGCAGTGTAAAAGGGAAAAGGTAGTAGTACTATAAAGGAAAGGGAAAAGTGAACATTTGATATTGTTTTAGAGTATTTAAAAGATGTTGTTTCAATAATGGTATTTATTTAAGTATCTCTTAATGTTTATGGATAAAGGTAAAATGAAATTAGAAATAGTTATTCTATGATGTATCTAAGTGAATGATATAAAGTAAAGAAAATGTCATCTTTAACTTAATGTTCAAAGGAAATATTATGATTGATAACTTGAGGAAATTAACATTTTAACCAATGGGTAGTTATGATGTGATGGATTGAGATACTAACTTGATTGTATTAAGGAGTGAATGGTTTATGTTTACTTAATTCATTTAAGATGAATATAGAGTAATAAGATCTAATGAATAAATTAATAAACAATTATCTACCTAATATTAAGCATAGACTAGTAGAGATTATGAGCTCATTGATTAGTTTGAAGTAATGGATTAACAACTAATTAACTCACATTTGATTAAGACATGAACATTAAAATTATCATAGACCAATAAAGATAAAAAAACAATGTATATATTTATATATGTAAACATGTTTGATGATGTTGCGTTAGTATTGATGTTAGGGAACCCGTGAGGACCTAGGTTGGTTAGTAATATCACATTTAAGTTTCATAAACAAGTATTTTTTTAATGTTTTAGAAATGATGTATATCTCATCGATAATAAATAAATAAAAATTACTTTCTCTTTTAGTAGTTAGATGCCTTGTTCTCTTGGGTTCTCTAGTCAACCATTACAATGTATTACAACATATAGGTCCCATCTCTCAAGGAGAAATGGGAGACCATAATATTAAGCATAAGAAGATGTGTGAGCTTAGAGATAGGTCTACATGAGATCCAAGAATCCACATTAGGATCCATGAAAGAAAGTACACACAAAATAAATTTGCATAAGAAAATACCCACATGCTACACGAGGTGCCAACAAAGAACACATAATGAGAGAAAATGTCCACAATGAAACATTAAGAATCACAATCAAAGAGATAAGATACATGATAGGCCCACTCAAAAAATCTACTCTTGTAGATGAAACAAGCCAAGAAAAAAAAGATTGTGTCATCAATAGGATGGAAACATAAAACAAAGAAAATTATTTTTGGTTGATGCAAGATTTCCAATAAACCCTAGATGCTCCTACATCAAATTTGAATTATTGATTTAATGATGATTGTTGACTCATGAATGAATAACAAAAAACATAGGTCCAACTAGAAAGGTATCTAGATTCCAAGGCCACTGCTACAATTGTCAAATGTATGGACATAAGGCTTATGAGTGTATACTTAAGAAGAAATCACACTGGTCACCTAGACAATAAACTCATGCAACCAAGGAAGGAAATTCCTATGACTACGATTATAACACATGGTATAGTTGTCACTATTCTAGAGAATATGGACACATTCTAGAGAATTGTTTCAAGATACATTTTAGATGGAATTATAAGAAATGGATAAATGGTGAGATAGTATGATTAAGTTGTCTTAAAGTGGGACACATAAGTAAGAACTCCAAAACTAAAACACCTACATGAGCACCAATAAATAAAATTGACAAACTAGAAAAGAAATGGATAGAGGTAGTAAGAGATGGAAGCAATAGAGTAGAAGACACTATGATCACCCGATTTGATGGATCTGGTGATCACACCACATATCACTAAAAGGAAGAGGTATGTAGGAACTGTATACTCAAAAACTAAATTTTACATTAGTTCTTAGCATTAAAGTGATGAAAATATATATCTACATAATTGGAGATGCAATGAGAAATGTTAGAAATGAATATTTATTAAGTATTGAACATCAGTGGTATAGTCTATTTTGATCGAGTCTTGCAGTATAGGCTGAGTGATCAAGAAGAATTATATATTGACTGAGTAAGTTAGTTATGACCAAGGACATAACTTTTATTGAACTAAAGTTAAGGCCAAGCCTAGCTATCATACACTATCTAAGTATGAGGAGATTTATTGTAGACCTAAATTGAAAGATGGAAGGTATATATAGAATTTGAATGATTGTTTTTCTTACCTAATGATCAAGGAGCTCACATAAAGATTCAAAAAGTGATCTTAGCAACTAGATAAAGGAAACATGACAAGTTTGTGAAGAGAAGTAAGTATCACTCTTATTCCCAAGTAAGATATTTTGTGAAAATATTTTAATGAAAACCCTAGTTTATAATGGTGTCTAGAAGTGAAATGTCAAAAGATAACAATGCACAAATCATAAGGAATGATCACCGACCTCCCCAAAATTTTAGAAACATAGTTAATATTAAAACCCTTTTTGATAATATTGAAGTGTTTTCATCTATTCCACCTAGATCCTTGACTGTGCAAGACATCAGATCATGTTATCAATGGAGAAATTGGAGATTTTGAAATCAGGACAACTTATGACAAGTTATGTGTAGATGAAATTCTAAAAGATGAATTAAAAATAATTGTAGATAAAGAGATAGCTCATGCACTAGATTTTCCTAAAGTTTTAAAGAATGAATGGATAAAAATTATTTTAAGCCAAGTTTACAACATGAAACTATGGTTGGAAGGTAGGCTAGTCAAGATCAACAAGGTAATCATTCGAAGATAAATTGGGTATCCTACATTAGATTGACCCAATAAGGAGTGGCATATAGAATGAAATTGAAAACCTAACCAAGGAAAAGTGGAATGGTCGTGGAATCTCAATAGACAATATACAACAATGAGGATCCACTAATGGAGTTTGTTGTTCATGTGATCGCACACAAGTTTTATCAATCTAGCAGATTGAATAGCATGCCATGAATTATAATTGATTTGGGATACAAAATTGTGAAGAAATATCATGCATATGATCTTTTCGAGCTATAGTTACAACAACTTACAAAGAACCTGGAAGTAGTAAGAAAAGATAAGAATACATCGTGTAAGTTTGGTTCCCTGTTAGTTTGCATATTTTTCTACATACAAATCTATTTTCCTACTATTGGAAAGGTAAAATGGGACAAAAATAGGACTATTGTAGATCAACTGTATGACCTAATAAAGATATTGGGAGAAAGTTTTGAAACAGTCATTGATAACTATTTCAAAGACTTCAAAACTAAAATGAAGAATAGTATGAGGATTCCAAAATTAGTTGCAGATAAATATTATGATGAAATATGTTCCATTATGGACACAAATTTTGTGTATGCACAAGTAGTAATACTGAGGTTAGCATGGTTGAGGCCTATGCCCTATAAGGTAAATATTAATGACATATCATCAACAATCACTACACTATTGGAGTGGACATAGATGCTAGTGCCAAGTAGTTTGGAACATATGAAATAGTTATTGCCAAGCGAATTGCTAAAGATGGCACATCTAAGATAGGTAAGAAAAGAAAAGTAAAAATTTCTAAGGCAAGTAAAATGAAACAAGGAGAAGGGTTAGGTCAACCCCTTAGTGGCTGAGGAAGGAAAAGGCAAAGAGCTTGCAGTTGTAAAGAAGAAGGCCACAAAATAAAGGAAGAGTGTAATAATTGCACCTAAGATAAAGACAGAGCTTCAAAAAGATATACAAGAAATGGTAACACCATCAAGGATAAAGGGAAAGGTTATCATTACAAGAAGGAGGTCAGTACAACCTACTACCAAAAATACTACTAGGAAACCCATCAAATAAGAGAAAGTAGGAAAATGAGAAAGTTAAAACAAAGAGGAAGCTGATAATTGTACAATAGGAGGAGGAGGAGGAAGAAGGGACAAACTTTGAAGCCAACAAACTACAAGTTATAAAGAGACTCCCTCCAACTATTGTAGATTAGGTATGTGAAAAAATAATAGAATAATAAATTATTTTGGCTCTTAAAGACATATAATATGATTCTTTGACAAATAAAGATCAAGTTAAACATGAAGAATCTTTAATTGATATGTTGATCAAGTTTACACACACACACACCCATGGAATTAGTAACTAGAATTCCTATAGGATTGCATAGAAGAGTGGATGTCAAAGCATTGACCACAAAGAATAAAATAAGAGAAACAACATTGGCACATGTCATGCTAAATTTAGGAAAGACACATATGTCTATAGCCCTTAAAGATTCTATTAAGAATCTTATGCCAAGGGATAGGACATACAAAGTTTTAAAGAATAAAGTTCCTAAAGTTGAGGAATCTAGTATTAAATTTTGGAAAGAGGTATTTGGAGTACTTACTCCAACTATAGAGGTGAGGGAAGGTTAAGATGCTAAAAAAATTAAAGATGAAGATGAGAAGGAAGTAGCCAAGCTAGAAATAGATATGGAAGAACTTATGTGTGGAATTAAATTTAAGGATACTATCACAATTGAAGATAATACTGACATCCCTCCACCTAATCCAAATGTTCTCACTGAAGAGAGAATATAAGAATTGATGAATGAATCGAGAAAACTATATACAAACCCAATTTTGTTACAAATAATTGAATATCCAAAGCTTGAAGTTAAGAAGACTGATTATGCTATAGTCACACCTACAAGTGTTAAGCAACTTGGTAAGCCATTGATTGTATATTTTCCACTAATGACTTGTACTTGTATGTAAATTTTGAAAAAGGAAGTTAATTTTGAGAAAATTTCAAGCACAAAGTTGGTAGATGAATAAATTAAATAGAAAGAGAAAGAAGCTACTCAAGCTCTCATTCTAAAGCAATGTGAAAAGGTTGCAAAACCTACACTAGTGACACCTATCAACAAGTGATATCTACACTTGTGCTGCAACCAAAGGAGAGATCAAGTAAGAGATTGACACACCCTCAAGATCTCAGGCTATGACTCATGTAGAAGAGGATAATGATGTGTTAGTAGACCTTAATGAGGTAATTGCATTACCTACATATAATTTGAATAGTGTTAGGATTAACCTTAGATAGAAATAATAGTTACATGCAAATATAACCAATACCAGAAAAATAGTAGATCACAAAAAAGAGAACACAAGACACCAAGATATAACATGGTTCACCCAATCCTTGGACTACATCCACCAACAAAATGTCCAATATTATCATGATCTAGTGATTACAACTTGATTACAATTTGTAATCCCTTATAGCTCAATATTGCCACAAGAACCAATTTTTGCATCACACCTAATGAAAAATCCCTAACCTTAAGCCTTTTTATACAAGATTTTTGTTCCTTACAAAATTAGGGCTAGAATAATAGAAAAATAGTAGACAAAACCTTTTACAATATATTGTGACAAGGAGCACACTTGGGGCATCACCCCTTGACCCCATCTTGGGGGCGTTACCCCAAACTCTTAGAGAAATAATCTAGAAGAAAACTACATCGAATAAACTCTTGAGTCTGATTAGGCTCCACATCACAACTATCTCTAATTTGGAGATTGATCAAACTCCACTTACTGATCATAGAACTGCTAAACTTGTAGCTCCCATTGGAATATCAAACCACCCTGGATGTTGATGTTCTTTTATTCTATTCACTCGAGAAGACCAACTGAAGCTAAAGAGGAGTCCATCTTCTCCCTTGTCACTATCTTTGTAAACATATATGCCAGATTGTCATTTGTATTTATCTTCTCTAGCTTTAACTATCCATCATCCAAAATTGACCGAATGAAATGGTACCACAACTGTATGTGTTTTGTCTTTGAATGTAGAGCTGAATTCTTTGCAAGATGAATAACAATCTGACTATCTATAAACAAATAAATATCCTTCTAAGGGTTTCCCAATTCTCCCAAGAAGAATTGAAGCCATATAATCTCCTTAGATACCTTTGTAGCAGAAACATACTCTGCCTCTATAGTGGATAAAACATTAACCTTCTGTAACCTAGAAACCCAGCTCATGACTACCCCACCAATAGTAAATACATAACCTGTAGTACTCTACTTGGTATCAATATCCCCTACCAAATTTGAGTCAACATAATCCTATAAATCAGTAATAGAGCCCCCAAAGTGTAAACACTTACTAGATGTTCCTCTCAAATATTTGAGAATCCATTTAACTGAATTCTAATGCTCAATTCCTGGATGACTCATATACCTACTAACAACTCCCACTACATGTGCAATATCTGGCCTTGTGCATACCATAGCATACAAAAAGCTTCCTATAGCTGAAGCATAAGGTACCTTGGACATCTTATCCTCCTCTTCTAGTGTCTTAGGACACATCTCCTTAGTCAACTTCAAATGACTAGGTAAAGGTGTGCTAATAGTTTTAGCATTCTACATAGAGAAACATTGCAACACCTTCTCAATATAATCAACTTGAGATAATGTCAATTTCTTATTCTTCCTATCTTTGAAAATCTTCATACCAAGGATTTGTTTTGCTGCCCCCAAATCCTTCATAGAAAATGCATGTGCTAACTGGCATTTCAGCCCCTTAATATGATCCATGTTAGACCCAACTACAAGCATATCATCAACATATAAATATAAAATAATGTAGTTGTCATCATCAAACCTCTTGAAATAAACACAATTTTCTAAATGACATCTTCTATATCCATTCTCATGCATAAACTAATCAAATTTTAGATACCATTGTCGAGGTGCTTGCTTCAAGCCATATAAACTTTTCTTCAATCTACACACTAAGTTCTCCTTACCCTTGACCTCAAATCCCTATGGTTGTGAAATATATATCTCTTCATCCAAATCACCATGAAGGAAGGCTATTCTAACATCAAGATGCTCCAAATGCAAATCTTCAATAGCCACAATACTTAAAATAGCACAAATAGAGGTCATCTTAACAATAGGAGAGAACATCTCATCAAAATTAGTTCCTTTTTTCTATGCAAATCCTTTTACAACTAACCTTGCTTTAAATATTTTCTTACCTCCATCCTCTTCTTTTAACCTATAAATCCATTTATTCTATAAATCCTTTTTACCACAAGCAACTTGCATAAATCCCATGTCTTATTTTTCAGCAAAGAGTCCATTTCTTCTTTCATTGCAGACTTCCACTGAATCTTTGTATCCACCTACATAGCTTCATTATAACATTTAGGCTCACCAACATCAGTAAGTAAAATAGAATACAAAGAAGGAGAAAATATTTCTAGATATCTATTGGGCCTTGTTGACCATCTAACATTAATTAATGTGTGTCGATAATTTATTGTTGCGGTTGTTACAGATCATGAGGAATTGCTAGAACATCAGCTTTTGGAGTATCATCCAACACTATATAATCATCTTCTTTCTTCTCATGTTGTTGCAATAGATCTTTGTACATCACTTTCTCATTGAATATGACATCCTTGCTTCTTACAATTTTACAATTTTCAAAATCCCAAAGCCTATAACCAAATTCATTAATGCCATATCCAATAAATACACATTTCTTTGACTTATCTTCCAAGTTGGTTCTATTTTGAGAATCTATATGAGCAAATGCTTCACAACCAAAAGTTCTGAGAAAAGAATAACTCACCTTCTTACCAGTCCATGCTTCCTTTGGAATACCAAAACCCAAAGGAGTAGAGGGACCTTTATTAATCAAATATACAATAGTATTTATAGCCTCTACCCACATGCTTAAGGGAAACCCAACATGCAACCTCATGCTTCTTGCATGCTCCATTATATTCCTATTCATGCGTTTAGCCACTCCATTTTCTTGTGGAATCCTTGGAATAGTTTTTTGTCTATGAATACCATTACCAGAGCAATAATATTCAAATTCATGACTGTAATACTCACCACCATTATCAGATCTAAGACATTTTAATTTCTTTCTAGTCTCATTTTCAACTAAGCATTTCCATTTCTTAAAAGTTTGAAATACATCATATTTCTCTCTAAGGAAATAAATCCATACTTTTCTAGTTGTATCATCAATAATGTAACATAATAGTGAGAGCCACCAAGGGAAGATACCTGAGCTAGTCCTCATACATTTGTATGCACAAGTTCTAACTTTTCACTTTTATTTTCCTTCCCTATCTTCATAAAACTCACTCTCTTTTTTTTTTTCCATACACACAAGTTTTATAGAAATACATATTAACACATTTTAAACCTAGTAAAAATTTCTTTAAATGAAGTACTTTTATACCTTTCTCACTCATGTGCCCAAGCTTGTTGTGCCACACCATTGTATCATAATCTACAATAGCTATTTGTTCTCCCTACTCAATTACAACAACTGTTCTTGAAAAATCATTTTTCTCTAAAACAATCAAAGAAGAAGGAACAATATAACCTGTACAAAGATATAAGGTGTCTACTTTCACACATTTTTCTACTACAAGGGAACCTTTTGAAACCTTCTAATTTTTATCATTAAAAGTAACTACACAACCCTCATCACTGCGTTGAGATGCTAAAATTAAATTTCTACTCAATCTTGAAACATGTCTTACCTCATGTAGTAGCCAATGATTCCCATTCTGTAACTTAATCTTAAATTTTCCCTTTCCAATAATTTGACAAGGTTCATTATCCCCCAAATAAACAAGCCCAAAATCCCCTTGTACATAATCAATAAAATAACCTCTCTGAGGTGTAGCATGAAATGAAGCACCAGAATCTAAAACCCATGAATCATCAACACTTTATAAAGATAGAAGCAAAGCATCCTCTTCAGATTTTTTACTTACCACATTTGCCTCCTTGTTCCCTTCTATTTTATCTCCTTCATTGTTCTTTTGAGTCTAGAAATCTTTCTTCTTATATCCTATTTTTCCACAATACCAGTAATCTCTCGGTCCTTAGGATTGAGACCTCTTCCCCTTTGACTTTCTTCTTCATTTCTCACAATTTCCAGAATTACTTCCTCTCAGTCATTCTGCCTCTACTTTGTGCATTCAAAACACTTCCTGATGTAGATCTTCCTAAGGTTTTTCTACAAGTTTCCTTACTCAGAATAACACTGATCACATCATCATATTTTAGGGCCCATTTGGCAGCAGGCATAGGAATTGGGAATAGGCATCTGTTATTTCGAATTCACTATTCATGCATTTAGTATTGCAGATTCACTATTCTTGGTCCATTTGGTTCACCTAGAATTCGATAGGGAATATGTCTATCCTCCATTTGGTTGTGCAAACCTAGAATTGGAATAGGATTATTTATTAAGTTATTTTTTTGTTTTAATTTAATATTTATTCCCTTTTTCATTTACATGAGTTGGTTAATTTTTTAAATTATTTTATAGAATGTAAATTATTTTGTTTTAGATTTTATGAAGTTTAGTTAAAGAATCATGAATAGTTAGACGCAATAAAATAATCACGAAACTAGTACAATTTCTTCATCGTTTAGTCATAAAACTAGTTATATACATAATTTTGAGCCCACAAAAATAATGTAGTTTCCTTGATAAAAAATAAGTTCAAAACAACAAAATAGTATAAATCATACATTCTACAATTGTCCAACTTTTACGCACTCCTTCCCAGTGCGAGTGAAACAACGCATAAACATGTTTTCAATCTCACTAATCTTGCACAATTTGCAATTATTTGTTTTAATTTAATATTTAATCCCTTTTTCATTTTATTGAGTTGGTTAAATTTTTTTAATTATTTTATAAAATGTAAATTATTTTATTTTACATTTTATGGAGTTTAGTTAAAGAATCATGAACAATTAGACACAATAAAATAATCATGAAACAAGTTCAATTTTTTCATCATTTAGTCATGAAACTAGTAATATACATAGTTTTGAGCCCACAAAAATAATGTAGTTTCCTCGATCAAAAATAAGTTCAAAACGACAAAATAGTATAAATCATACATTCCACAATAGTTTGTCTAACTTCTACACACTTCTTCCCAATATATTAGTGTGAGTGAAACAATTATAATGCACAACATGCATCGCAAAAACATGTTTTCACTCTCTCTAATCTTGCACAACTTGCAATCATTACTTTCATGTGTTCTAGATTTGGCCATGGATGTTGTTGGGACATCATCGACCCACTGAAAGAAGTTGCAACCACCACCACCCTGCAATACCAATTCTATATTAGTAGTTGCCACAATTTATTTCTTCCATAAAATATAAACATACATTGAAAAATTAGTAACAACCTTTTGACTATTTGGACAGCACAAAAATCTACGTTATGGATTATTTGTTGTGTGTGAAGTCTTCATTGCTACAGGGCCAGTGTGACACTCACACATTGGCAAATTTAGGTCCATCAATGCTATAGAAATAATGAACATACCAAACACAAAAAACCCATTCAATTAGACATTCATTAAAAAAACAAAAGCATTGGCAAATTTGGGTCCATCAATGACCATATTAAACACAAAAACCCCATTCAATAGACATTCATTACAATAACAAAAACATCAAAGTGCAACATTACTTAATTCATATAGTGTACGTACATAAAAGTAAAAAATATATTTTTAATAAGATTTTATCATAATCGAATATATATCTTGAGTACATTTATAACCCTCATGCAAGTAGACTAATGGATGAATACTAACATTATTTAAAATTGGACTAACATCTTTGTCAATTCAAATTGCATATAGAAATTCATCTCCAATGAATAAGAGGACACAAACCTATGAAAAAAAGAATTTTAAATCTAAAAAATCTCACTACTAATCAACCTCTAACTAATTTGAACCTTCAAATGTGATATAGATTTATAATCAAAACCGATCAATTGAAAGATGAAAAATAATATTGATTATGGGTGTTTCTTAACAAGCTATAAATAGAAAAATCAGTGCATTTATCCAACAAAACTGAACTTAACCAAACAAAACTTCAGTTCAGCCCCATAAAGAGATTGTCGTGCAACAATTACAATATATTAATAGGACGAGTAAAATAAGTGGTAGAGTAAATAGTCAAGAATATCAAATGAAGATGAATAGTGGCCAAGAACAATGGGAAAAAGACTGGTGTAATACAACACACAACAACATGTGAAAAAGAATTTGGACTTGCAAAAAAACATGAGCTAGGAAGATCCTTGACTCAAAAGCATCAAATAATACTACAACTGCTCCTTCAAAAATCATGAAAATTTGAAAATAAGTAAAATTTTATAAGCTTTTGCAGTTAAATGAAATATTTGTTTCTTTAGAAAAGTGTGCAATTTTAGGGACATGTGGCTACTAGCACATACTTGCCTGTAAATCAACCACTGATCTAGGTCTCCCTTATTTTTGCTTTCAATAGCTTTAACTGTAGAGTGGACAAGAAAGCAAATTCCTATAGAATAGCTATACCATGAAATAAAGATGAGAGCTCCCTAACAAATAATGTCATTCAAATGCCTCCAAAAGCAAATTGAACACAACAAAAAATGACAATAGTCTAGTTAACTTTCTATTCAAAACATCAAAAATCTATTTGGTAGTTTATTAAGAACTGCTGATTTGGACATCAAATAATATATTCAACAAATTTTAAACTTAAATAATAACTTTCAAAAATTGAATAGCTGAATTCATGGAGTAAGTAAAATCATTTTACTTTAATGTGATATGGAACATAAGCCAAAGAGGAACCTTAGAAACCTACAAAAAGAAAACAAATCAGTCCTTAAAATTAAGTCAATTCCAATGTAAATGATACATGATGGATGTTATCATTGTATAGAAGCTACAAGATTACCATGTATGCCTGATGTGTAGTAAACAATTGAAGATATTTTAATTTACATACAATAAAATACCAAACAATTGAAGAAAAAGCATTAAGGGGATATTAATGCAAGAAAAAAGTAAAGAATGAATTTGTGATTGACCTTGGCTATAGATTTCACACTCATATGGATCAACCATGCATTGAACAATGTTTGGAATAATCATAATTGAATAAATCTTTTTAAAGAGTTTGACAAAGCAGTAACAATATCAAAAAGGCTACAATATCAAAAATAAATTACAATATATCATATCTGGAACAACAGTTCAATAAAAATGTTTGACACCGTAACAACTGAAATAGTTAATAATAATACATGACAGTTAGCATAAATGTTGGTTTCTAGAAAAACATTATAGACTCGTTAAGAACTTCAATCTAACAAGGTTTAACATGACTCTCTAGCATAATCCAACACCTTTATATTCCTCCGAACTTATATCAAACATAATCTTCCCTTGCCTCTGAATCCATTTCTAACAACCAAATAGCTCTTGTAGGTTCATTCATAAAAGTGTCACATGCCACATTCATAGTGTCACGCCCAAGTCCAGGGATAGCTTTTAGGGTAGCTAACACATTTGCAACATCATTCTTAGTATCCTCTTTATCAACCTGGATAGTGTGAGGCTTACTTATTCCCTCCTGTATCATCCAGATGCTTTTAGATATTGCATCCAAAGAAGTGGCCATGCTTGCCTTCTTCCTCTTTTTCCTCCTTGACGATGGTATGGAAGGATTGTTTCTAGTGGCTGTAGTGGATTGATTTGACTGAAGGAAATCTTCATCTAAATCAATAGCAATATTCATAGGGGTATGGAAACCCTCATCATCATCTAGGTCAGCAGCTTCAACAAAAAGATTACCACCTTCAGTATCTTGTGGTGTTGCCACTGTATTTCCTTCTGCCATGTCATTCCCCACTATGACTGCTAGATCATTAAAATAGTTGAATGGCTTCCTTTTATACAATTTTGTAGTCTTGAACTCCTTTCTCTACAAATTAGCATATTTAAATTATTAGATATATATCTAACATTAGAATTAAAAAATATCTTGAACAATATGTTACCTTCAACAACTCATCCCATACACTTTCCTTAGCATCCATGCATTGCATTGTCTCATTCCAAGCAAACCTGCTTGTATTGTGCAATTCTTTCATTACTCTATACCCCACTTTCCATGTTTTTAACTTATTTTTGAAGTTTTCTTTTCCAAGGTTTAACTTCAACTCTTTATTAAATTTTTTCTCTATGGCAGTCCACGCTTCTTTGTGAAAACCACCTTCACCTTTCCTTCCTAGTTGAACTTGCTCTAGGAGCAAATCCAAGAGTTTCCTTTCCATCTCCCTAGTCCATATCACTTTTGGAATTTTAGAAGTACCAACAACAGGGGTAGATATAGGGGTAGCAATGGGTGTATAAACAGGGTGCATACGAACCTCCTCATGTATGCTTGTCATTAGATTTGTGAATGAGATTTTTATGTCTAATATAAGCGATTGATATAATGCTGCAAAACTTACAATAAATAATGAGTAAATACAAACAGCAATATATGTGAAAACATAAACAACAATATGAATTTAGCAATCTCGTAATACAAACAACAATCTAAATTTGGTATATGTGTAAATACAAACAACAATCTAACATAACAAGATAGTTATGGTAAACTAGATAACAGTAACTAATTGAATATCACAAAATTACTGATAAGAAAATTTTAATATATTGAAAAAAAAACTTCAAGTTTAAACATTTCCTCTACAATTTACTAATGCTTTTTATTGAATATGCATTTTCCATTGTTTCGAACATTATTAGCATTGGGTATGAGACCATCAATCAATGGTTTATTGGCTATTAGCTCAGCCATTATATTCTATTATAGTAAATATTTTGTTGTTGGTACATGTCACAATACATGTCAATGCATGGGTTATAGAAGTAGCCAAGCATCCAAGTCACAAGAAATCAATTTGTAAAAAAATAATGCCTCGCAAGCCTCAAAGAACAAAGCAACTAACTAGAACATATGTCATGAATCACACTTTCTTGTGTGCAGCCACTATTCTTTCCCAACACTTGATATATTTCTTAAAAATGTTTTACATTATGTTCCATAAAAAATGGTTAGATTGATGACAAGTTCAAAATTCAATGACGTGGAAATCTAATGACAAGTTCAGAGTTCAAAGACGTGGAAGATTTCAAAGACATGGTATTTCCACATGCCTATGACATTTAGTTTGAAACCTTCAGATGGAAAATTGTGAGTACTCTTATAAAATTTCACTGGTCATCCCAAATAAGATATGGATCACTTGTGAAAAGATATAATCAATAGCATAACTAGGTAATAACAAACATTGAAGACATGGTACAATCAAGTTAAAGTTATTGTGTCTTATGTAAAATAAGCCCAATTACAGTATCTACCTAAACATTGTTATTATCATAGACTGGGTCTCTTTTGGTACCCACTTTGATTCCAAGGTAAATCAAAGTATAAACAATCCTATAAATTCAGACATAATATAACAAGGTACAATCATCTATCCTACTATCATAATGGCTGAGTTGAACTTTGGAGATACATGAAGCTCTTTAACAATATTATTAGGCTGAGAAAATTACCACTTTGGTGAAGGCTGCAAATGTTCAAATTGAACCCTATTGGAGTTTATTTGCAAACAACAATATATGAGACCATCAGAAAACAACAATATATTGGAGTTTATTTGCAAACAAAAATATATGAGACCATCAGCAAACAACAATATATTGGAGTTTATTTGCAAATAGAAATATATGAGACCATTAGAAAACAACAATATATTGGATTTTATTTGCAAACAACAATATATGAGACCATTAGCAAACAACAATATATTGGAGTTTATTTGCAAACAACAATATATGAGACCATCAGCAAACAACAATATATTGGAGTTTATTAGCAAACAACAATATATTGGAGTTTATTTGCAAACAACAATATTTGCAAACAACAATATATGATACCATTAGAAAACAACAATATATTGGAGTTTATTTGCAAAAAACAATATTTGCAATCTTATATATATAGAGAGAGATAACAACAGTTGATATCTTATATATATATATATATATATATATAAAGAGAGAGAGAGAGAGAGAGAGAGAGAGAGAGAGAGAGAGAGAGAGAGAGAACAATAAGAATTTGAAGACATCAAATATAAACAAATAGATAATACTAGACTGAAACAAGACTTACATAGTTGAATGAAATTAACATTAATATTCCATTTAGAGCTTGATGGAAGTGATGACATAAATATATTTGATAAATACAATACAATACAATGTAACATCATATTTGAGTCAAATTTAAGTCATATTCAGAGTATTCTAGCAATTCAAATTTGAAGTGTTTATGCAAGTAAAAATATCAACTAATGGCAAGATCTATAGTCCTCCCACATCCTTTGTGCTATTTCACCTCGAAACTTTCCCCAATCATCTCTATCACGTTGAGTCATTCCATAAGTCTCAAGATTTGGCACATTTATCCCATCACGATCATCATCCTCTTCAATATCCACATCAGGTGGAACACCGTCCTCTATGGTAATGTAATTGTGTAGTATGCAACATGCTAACACAATGTTTGTTTGGGTTATGATACTAAAGGATGTCGCATGCCTTAGGATAGGAAAATGTTGCTTCAAAATACCAAATGTATGCTCAATCAAATTCCTAAGTGAGGAGTGTCAGTGGTTATATAACTCATGTGCATTATTGATTGGATTTGCTCTGACAAACTCTTTGAGGTGGTACTGCGTACACCAATTAGGGGCAAGAAATCTAGGAACATTTGGATAGCCAGCATCAACTAAATAGAATTTTCCTATATAAAAAGAAAAAGAAGTTAATAGATTGGAAATAACATACAAACTACAATTTACAATAGTGAGTATATAATCATTAAAAATAGATTTTAATATACTAGGGGGGACTAGTAGTGGATTTGCTCTTGATAGAGCTGAAGCAAGAACATGACTATCTACAGCTGACCCTTCCCAACCAGCAAGAACATATTGAAACTTGTAGTCAAATGAACATACACCCATTACATTTTGTGATAGGTTGCCCTTTCTATCATGGTATTTTGCTTGGTTGTCCACATCAATGGTAACTGGTATATGGGTTCCATCAGTAGCTCCAATACAATCCTAGCATAGGAATTATTATTGTCAAATATATAACAATATGCTAAAGAGTCAAACAACAAAATTGATTTCAGTTTAGGAGATTTACCTTAAAGTATAGATCAAAATGATCCTTCCCAAATATTTCTAAAGGAGTAGTTGAAGAAGGGGGAAAAAAGTAATTACTATGGAGTGATATGATAGCCTTCAAGACCTTGTGGAAGTAGTGAATCACTGTCTCTCCCGAGTGACCAAAGTTATGGCCAATCTTACGATTCCTTAGATTGTGGTCGAGGGTATGAAGGAACATGACTAGTTGTTCTTCCATTTTCATGTTTATCATATCTTTTATGCTCCCTTTCTCCCTTAGAATATTATCGAGTTTGAAGAAAGCTTTTCTACACATGCATATTTGGTCATGGCAATCTATCTCATTGGAATGTATAATTCGTTTATAGAAAAGACAAGAAGCTCTTCTTCGTTTATGCCTGTGTATTCTAGCCTCTTTTAAAGATGCTACTATGAATACTGCTTGGGTGGCAAGTAGAACAAAAAGTATGCACAAGAGGGTGATCTTCCTATCAATGTTTCCCTAAACTTCTATATCATTAGTAGGATCCATTGAATAACCTGTAACAACAATTTGAATTTAGCAATCTGAATTTAGCTAAGCAATTTTGTGAGAACTCAATGTGCATATTGGTAGAATTTTTTAGAAGCATAAGTAATTCCTTACTAGCATACTCAAATACTAATGATACTTATCAAAATACAACATGATGCATGAAGCTTATAACTCCATTAATATATAGTTATAACTCCATGAATGCAATAATCAAAATGTCAGTATCTGATACAACATATAGTTATTTTCAGAAATATATATAAAGACCCAGATGATGCAAAAGGCATTGAAGTCTTCAAGTTGATCTACAGCAACCCCAAATGTGAACCAATGATTGACATGAACTGTTGGTATGAATCACAAGCCAAAAAGAACCAGATTTCAGCCCCTAAAAGTGCATACAACCTATATGAATGACATGCAGCCCTACTAGAAATTGCCTATCTGAGACAATTATAAGCCTAAGTGGCTGCTATTATGTTGGCCTCTTAACGATCAAAAATCCTTGGGGACATCGCCTTCACCTCTTCCATTTAAAAGTCTTGGATTTTCTACTGACACAATGCTTCTTACAAGCTTATAAAATGAATTACAATTAAGTTAACCATTCCAACCCTCACAGTTTAAAATTATCACTATTGTTACCAAAATCAATTAAACATCCTTTATCATAGCCCTAAACCATAAGCATCAATAGTGTATACACAAAGAATACAATACCATACATATCATATTGTAGCTTATTGACATATCTTCTATGCATATGTAATCATACCCTAATATATTAACATATAATTTTCTATGAATGTAACCCTTCCACCTCTTGGTACAAGTGTTAATTGTTGAACTTAAAAAAATCAAACAACCAAACTGTCATAAAATTTTGATAGATAGGAATGACTATCATATACTAATATGACAAGTACTCAAACAGCTCCAGATAGATCCAATTCAGAGGCATCCCCTCTCGATCCAAACTAAAACAACCAATTAAAAAAACAAGATTTGTCCATGACTGGTATCCCCAAAAAGCGGAAGACACTACACCAATTTCTTCTAAATACATGTAACTAGTGAGACAATGAATTCTAAGACTGCAATGAAGTGTCGAATATCCAAGAAATATTTCATAAGATTTTGATAATATAACTCATTATAGATACTCTGTCCGACTAAAGATTATTGAAGGTGAAACTTAGAGAAACTGTTAGTAACCAGATGGTGTGAATTAAAAGAAGGAAAAAAGAAAATAAAACCATTATTCTACACTCAAGTCTTTTCCATCACTTCCACAAATCATCAATCTCCTTAAGTTGGACATATGACAATCTACCTACACCTACGGTATATTAATTTTGGCTCTTTCTGGCAATTATTGTCAGGAGGCACATCTAAATTGTCCAATTCCTTGGAGATCAAATCATGTCCACACTCACCCATTGAACACATCAAAACAGTCTGGTCTTCTCTTCACTTTTTTCTACTTTTCAGCCATAAAGAAAGTAATAATGCACATCAAAACCACAAGAGTCTGACAACTACTAAGTAGTCAGTAAAGTGTAGATAGTTGAACAACACACAAACTCAAATTTCACAAATTGTTTAAATTAAATCTGAATGTCAATTCTCCTCTTCTTGCTTTCAAGGTAAGTTCATTCCTCATATTTTTATCTTGTACTTACTTTTATATATCAAATTTAATATCATATCTTGTTAGTTATCATTTACTTTATCATTGCATAAGTTCCTTACATACATTTTACATTTTATAATTGCATTTCTATTGTTAAAGGAACCCATCCCAAATAATCCCATCCTTTGATCTAGATCTTGCATAATTAGCATCTCTCTATCCTTTTGGATTATGTTAATCTAATTTGGTTTGAGGGTGAACCTTCAAGGAGATGTATATGTGTATATGTACATATGTATGTATGCATGCATGCATCCATATATGTATCATTGGTGAAAGATGTTGATTTTCTTGTAATTGTATTAGTAGAATACTCATTCATATTACAAATCATAATCATAATAATTATTGTTAAACAAAAAAACAAATAATTAAATATTATATAATATGTAAAAAAAATAATAAATTATGCAATGATTTAATGACTTGAAACATAAGTCAATTAGATCAATTAGGATACAATTAGTATAGTTATAAGATGTCCAATTTCCATTGTCCATAATACAAAACATTATAGTTTTTAAGGTTTTGTTGTGCAGATTATTTTTTGCATCTATGGTTGAGTGATAAGGAAACAGAAAAAGGTTACTAGAAAATCGAGACAGAGTAATATAGGAAAGGAAAAATAAATGGTGCACCAAACAAGACACAACAATTATTTTTAAAAAAAATTAAGAATGGGGAACAATGAGATCACATTTAAGACTTCGAAACAAAAAGTAAAATGAAAAATAAAAAAAATATAATAGTTCATAAGAACAACATATAATGAAAATAAAAAATAATTAATATTGCAAATATAAATAATGCTATTAAGTTATAGATAAAAGGTTACCAATTTTATTACAATCATATTTTAATTAATAAAAATTGCTACTTAAACTTAAACATTCTAATTTTAATCCTAAAATTCATTCTTTTAATCTATAATCTAGTACTAAATTTTAAATATAATTTTTTTATAACATCATTATGTCAACACTAAACTCTTGCTCTTATCTTATTTTGCCATATTCAACTTTATACTATGCTTAAACTTATGCATGACATTTAATTTATTAATTTACATCTTCAGAGAGGTTGTACAATAATTATAACTCTTAAAGTGAAGGCGACCTTTATTCACCATCCTTGGAAAGTGATAGATTTTTTTAATAAAACATTCGATTGGATTAGTTTGGTTCAAATGCTAGGTTAGACATTCTAACTGCAAGGTACCTAATTTGGATGCATTATGTGTCGAATTGAAAATATAAATCTGTTGTATTGTAAGGATGCCAAAATTGTTAGGAATTATTTTATGAGTGGGGAGAATCATGAATTGGAGGGATGTTAGGGCCCATTTAAAAGTTTGTAATTTCTGTGTGCTACAAAGCTCAAGGTATACATGGGTAGTTGTCACTAATGAAAAAGAGTTTTTTTTTTCAAATTATCACATTCCCAATTTCACATTGCAGCTGATTTGGGTAGAAAAAAGCCAGGGGAAAACTTAATTGATTTTTTTCCATGAATGCATGGATTTCAAGATTGGAAAATTAGAAAATTGTGTGCGCATTAGGGGGATGAAGCATCTATTAGGTTAGAATTTTACATAAACTAAACCTAATTGATTCTGTAAACTAAACTTTGAGAAATACTCTGTCTGAGAGGGAGAAATTTAGGCAACAACAACAAATAGGTAAAGGCAAGGATGTGCATTGGACATCTACAAACACATGTCACCATTCATGGCACCGATGAAGCTTTTCATTTAATTGTTATCATTCAAAATTTTGAAAATATCTTCTTTGATTCAAAGGAATTGGAGAAAATCCCAAATAACTGTGTGTGATTACCTTGAAATCGTGTGAATTCTCAGACATCATCCCCCACTAATTTTGTTACTTTCCATTTATTATTTTTAAAAAAAAATGTCATTTGATAACTTTCTGAGCTGGATTGAAGAGTGAAAATCTTGTGGAAATGGATTGTCTATGGTTAGTTAGACATTTGTAATAGCTAGATTTTTAAAAATCAAAGTTACGTACTAGCTAAAAAATTAAAATATTTATTTACGTCTAATGTAGACTGTGATCTTGGACCATTAATCCTAGAAAAGAAACCCAAAAATGTAGTTGTTGTAGCCCACCGGCCATCCAATCAACAGTTTGATAGCTACCAAGCAACAATTTCGTTCAAAATAGATAAACCCAAAAAAAATGTTCTAAGTTTAGGTCCCCTGCCTTCTGGTAAAACCCAACAAAAATTCCCCAATGTTTTATCAACGGTGCTTAGCATACAACACAATATAAACTAAAATGTTTTAAGTTTAGGTCCCCTACCTTTCGGTAAAATGCAACAAAAAATCCCCAATGTTTTATCAACGGTGCTTAGCATACAACACAATGTAAACTATGTACACAAATTCATAGAAGCATCTTGTACAAACCCCACAAATTTTCACGGTATGGAAATCAAAAAGATATCAAATCTTATGACTGCAAGAACATACCGCTAGATTTAGTAGGAAGAAAGGAATGCAATGGAGACTACACACAATGCATCTCAAAATGTAACTCCGATGCAATCTGCTAAACACGGTGGAGATTGGGGTTCTTACACAATGGCAAAAACTGGGGTTAAGAACGCAGAAATCTTCAACAATGGCAAAAACTCACTCCTTCACTCGAAATAAAGCCCAAATAAAAATGAGTGCCAGTTTCCCAAAAAATGAGCGCCATACTTTTTACTTTTTATGGACCCAAAATATTATGTTTTGTAGAAAAATAAATAGGGAATAGGAATGGACATTTGCTATTCCACCTATTTGGGTGGAATGACAAATGCCTATTTTTTGGACAAAAGTGGCATATGTATTCTTATTCTGAAATCCCATTGGACGCACCCAAACGAGGAATTGAAACTTTTTAGAATTTACCAACACCTATTCCAATCCAATTTTGAGCACAAAATGGGCCCTTAGAGTATTAGATTCAAAAATAGAATTACTCACAGCAAATACCAAGCCATTCTAGCTTTTAGGCAAAGAACACAAAATCAAGAGAGACCTAATTTCTTCATCAAAATTAATACCCATAGTAGATAACTAACTAGTAACAATATTAAAATCATTTAAATGATCCATAAAAAATCCACCTTTTGCCCTTTTTATATTAAATAAACGGTTCATGAGAAATACCTTATTTGAAGTGGAGGGCTTTTCATACAATTTCGCTAGGGTTTCCATCAACTCTTCTGTCATCTTTTCTTTTGTAATATTAAATGCCACCAATGGTGTTAGGCAAAATCAAATGCTTCTAAGTGCCTTTTTGTCTAAAAGATCCCAGTCCTCATTTGTCATAGTTCCTTGGTTTTTAGTTTTTCCTACCAATGACTTCCATAAATCCTTCTGATAGAGATAGTCTTCAATTTGCATCTTCCATAACTAAAAGTTCTGCCCATTGAACTTATCAACCCTCAACTTACCCTCATTTTCCATTGATCCTAATCAACTATTAGACTCCCTCTCAACTGTGAGGCCTCTTGTAGAGGATCACTAAAAAAAATGACAATGGTCTAGCTAAAAAAATGATGACTGTCTGGCTTTGATGCTACTTGATAGGATTAACCTTAGACAAAAATAACAGTTACATGCAAATATAACCAATATCAAAAAATAGTAGATCTCATAAAAGAGAACACAAGATACCAAGATTTAACATGATTCGCCCAATCCCTAAGCTATGTCCACCAATAGCATGTCCAATATTATTATGATCCAGTGATTACAACTTGATTACAATCCATAATCTAGAAGAAAACTGCATCCAATAGACCTTTGAGTTTGATTAGGCTCCATATCACAACAAATAGTCTTACCTTAGAGAAAATGCCTGAACTAAAAATCTTGTTGAGTTGAAAGGCCAAACAAGAACAACTAAAGGGAGAACAGAAGAGAAGATAGGTATTGCATATTGTCAAATAAATTTTTATAGGTGATTTTGGTATTATAGATGCAAATCATCAACATACAAATTTGGATCAACTAGTATCTATAGTAGATAGAGTTTAGAAAAATGACATAGCAACAAATAAGATGTTGTTACAATGGTTTGAAAGGATAATGGATCATAAAGTATTGTAGAAAGACTCACATGAACTTATACAACACCAAGCTGAGCTTTCTACAACTATTACACAATTAGAAATAGTCTTGAAAATAATAAATTCTTTATATTTGAAATTGTGTATATATATTTATTTATAACTGATACTAAATGATATTTAGATTTATTACATGCAAGCATGAAGAATAATGTGCACTCATTGAGTAAGAACGCAAGTTCAAGTTTATTTTAATTCAGTAAACTTACATTCAGTTAGACAAGGTTAGTTGAGATCACCACTAAAGATGTAGAAATATGAAATAAGTTGTCACTAATTCAACTTAAATTATTTCCATACATAGATATCATATAGAAGGTTATTTCTATTGCTAAATAAGTTTTGAAGAGAAACACCAATTTTGCACATATTGCAAGATTCATTGACCTAGCTTCTGAGCTAGAGATTTAGTTTCAAAATTTGGAAAAGGTACGAGAAAGATGGAACATAGGCTATGCCAATATTGTGGCAAGTCATCAATTTTTTGACAAGTTCCAACTCACCCCAACACCCCAACTATCATCAGTGATAAACAAATGGGGATAATTGATAAGAAGAAAGAAGTAATAAGAAAGGGGGAGATAGAGTACGAGTTAGAGTTATGAAGAAGAAAGCATCAATAACATAATCACATTTTGGTCTCAAGGAAGAATAGTTTTCAATTTTTTTTATTGATTTCATGACAAATTATTTTTTCCACTAATGTCAAAGGGGAAAGATTGTTGATCTCTAAGCCTATGTTTCTGATTAGTGACCAAACACCTAGTCATTTGGAAGTCATTTATTAGGCAAGATTCCAAGGTCATCACTGCAACTAATTTATCTAGTAAAGGCTGAACAAGTAACAATTAGATTGAGCAAAAAAATGATTGCCAAGCATTTAGTAGAGATTGAGAAGATATGCAAACTGAGGAATATAGGATGAGCCGAGCAACAACATATATAACCTAGCGTTAGAGCACTCAAGTGCTGAGCAATGAAATTATGATATATGATTTTGTAATGGCATAAACACATATGTGAATCATTTTGGCCTACATTTTTTTGAGATTTAATATCTGTAGATCCATATCATATTTTGATTATGTGTCATTAGTAGAAGGTAATGATCCCTAGACATACAATTCCACCAGTTAGAAAAAAGAATATAAATAACAAATGATGATGAAGTTTAAACTATTGATCAAGATCTAGAAGCTTCACATGAAGTCTATTTAAGGAGGATTCTAACCCTAAAATCAGTAATGGAGAGAGAGGAAAATTAAAGGATGAAATGCATAAAGAATACACACATGTGAAGGAGTTAAAGAGATAGATCCAACAAAGAAAGAAATCAGAGTAGTGAAGGATTGAACACATTTACTAGATTAGGAGAATCATATTAGAGATAAAGGAAAGAGAAGACCCAAGATTAGCTTGTAGAACATACCGAGGGTTAGGTACTAAATAAATTATTTTGTTATTGAGATAGGATAAATCTCTTAATAGAGTGGTCCTAACAGGCCTATGTAAATCTTATAACAAAGTCCTTACTTAATTGTGTCAAGCACTCTATCAAGGAAAGACCTAATAGTCTTTCAATTATTTAACATGACATACCTTTCAATAGGTAGACCAAGTGTTTTTTCCACTAATGTAAAAGGGGGAGATTATTGATCTCTAAGCCTATGTTGTTGATTAGTGACCAAATACTTACTCATTTACAAGTCATTTACTAGGCAAGATTCCAAGGTCACCACTGTGACCGAGTTATCTAGTAAAGGTCAAGCAAGTAACACTTAGACCAAGTAGATCAATGATTGTTGAGAATTTAGTAGAGACTAAGTAGATATGCAGATTGAGGAATATAGGATGAGCTGAGCAACAACATTCATGACCAAGCATCAGAACACTCTAGTGCTAAGCAATAAAATTTTGATATATGATTTTGTAATGGCACAAACACATATGTGAATAATTTTTACCTACATTTTTATGAGATTTAATATCTATAGAGCCAGATCAAATTTTGATTATGCATCATTAGCAGAAGGTAATGATCCCTAGACATACAATTCCATCAATTAGGAAAAGGGATATAAATGAAAAAAGATGATGAAGTTTAAACCGTTGATCAAGATCTAGAAGCTTTACATGAAGTCTATTTAAGGAGGATTCTAACCCTAGAATCGATGATGGAGAGAAAGGAAAATGAAATGATGAAATGCATAAAGAATATACGCATGTGAAGGAGTTAAATAGAAAAATACAACAAACAGAGAAATTAGAGTAGTGAAGGAGTTAAATAGACAAATACAACAAAGAGAGAAATTAGAGTAGTGAAGGATTGAATAGATTTATTAGAATAGAATAATCATATTAGAGATAGAGGAAAGAGGAGACCCAAGATCAACTTGTAGAGCATACTGAGGGTTAGGTACTAAAATAGTCATTTTGTAATTGAGACAAGGTAAATCTCTTAACAGAGTGATCCTAACAGGCCTATGTAAATCTCATAATAGAGTACTTACTTAATTGTAAGTGTCAAGCCCTCTAACAAGGCAAGACCTAATAGTCTTTCAAGTCTTTAACATGATAGACCTTTCACCAGGTAGAGACCATATCTTATGGTCAAAAATTGTAACCTTAACAAGTTAACTTTAGTATTGCAATAGTGAAGATTTTGTCAGTTTCATCCCCACCCTAGTTTAACCCTCATGTTGAAGTGTTTCTAGATAACCAAATCAATGTGTTATGTGTTGAACTATTATGGATGTGATGAACTTATTTTGTTTTATTATTACAGTTTTAATGATGAATTAAGTATGATTTAATGAAATTGATTTTGAAGTCAAACATTTAAGATCCTTATTCATCCCCCTTCTTAGTATCCTATTTCCCATATATATTCCAACATTTGGTATCATAACTTAGTTTTCTTGTCAGGAAGTTTAACAACTTGAGAGGATAAGATCATGGAGATTAGGGATAACTTTAAGAAACCCCACTTTAGAAAAAAAGTATAAAATTTTGGCAAATCAAACATTAGTTTAGGGGAAAGAAATTAATTTCTATTGGCAAAATTTTATTTTTAAGTAGAATTTTTTAAAATTTTATTGTTGATTGTTTTTCAATCATATGAAAATTATATAAAATGCCGGCGAACCTTTCATTATTGATGAAACTAATTGAAAAAAGTACACATACCTAGAAACATTGATTTTATTATTATTATTATTATATGGAACCTAATTAATTATCAAACTTTAAGGTTAAATTTAGCCCACTTTTATCATTATAGTTTCCCTCCAAATTATTGAATGGTGGTTTGGGGGAAGCACCCCTATTATTTTTAATTGTTAGGTGATCCTAAATCAATTGCCTAAATCCTATTTCAAGCCAAACTTTTAAAAGGATGCCAAGTTTTGAAGAAAGTTCCCAAAGTAAAGACATGTGTCCCTAATCAAATCTATTTTGCAGCAAAGTGAGAAAGGATTTTTTTTTTTTGAAAATTCTTTAGAATAGAGACACATCTAAAATCTACATACTTAATATGTAGTGTAACTTCATTTTTTACCAAATATTGGTGAATGGGACCATCAATTAAGAAAAGCCTTGAAAATTATAGACAAAAATATTTAATTTACTAGGTAGAAAAATTAGTTTCCATTGGTGAAGTCATTATTAAAATATAAATAATTTTGTATTATCATTAGTGATTAGCCTAAGCATAGAACCCAATTTTGGTAAAGTGCAAGCAACATCGCCACCCCAAAAGTGCAAAAATATTAGTCAAATCTAGGGTCCTTGATGAGTGAGATTAGTCAATTGGCAAATATTGGCCACTAAAGTTATCCTTGATGGAGATGGAAGTATACAAGATGAGAAAGATCATTGAGAATCAGATAATTGAAATCTAGATCAGATTGCAACACTTAGAGATAATTGTAGAAGAGTTGAGAAAATCCCTCAAAAGGAGAAGAGAAATGGCTATACACCTTAATGCCACTCAATACATAGAAGTTGATACAAAAGAATTGTTAGACAATGGAAGGACTAGTAACAAAGATGAAGCAATAAAAAAACTACTAGAAAAGAACAGTGCCATAGTGAAGGAAGCAAAAGATATGAAGACAAAATAAGAAATTCAATTTGTCACACTACATGAAGCCATTGAACAAAAGAAGAAAGCAATAGAAGATAAGCTCATAGCTAAAGAAGACAAAATGTAGATAGATAGAAGACTCAAAGAAAAATCATTTCAAGTCTAGAATCTTACAAATACTCATCTTGACATGATAAATCAATCAGTGATTGCAAATCAGGAAGCAAACATAAAATATTTGGAGATCACAAATCTAAAGTTACAAAATAAGCAATTGAAAAATGAGTTAAGGAATGAAAAGGAACTCATGGAAAGAATGAACAAACCAAATGAAGCAATCAAACGTTTTGAAGACATGATGAAGTCACCAAGAGAAAAAGAAACATCAGGACTTGGAAATAAGCAATTTTCAACTACTAAAGAAGGAGAATCATCCAAAAGTGGTGAAATCAAAAGGAAAACCTACATGTCATTAATATGAAAAGTTTGGACATTCAATTTTTTTTGAAGAAGACAAAATGTTAAGAAAACTCCCAAACCTAAGAAAAGTGGTAATTTTTCTAAATGCAAGAAAGTAGGACATCAAGCTTATGAATACAAAACATAAAACACAAATTCAATTAGAAAGGTATCTAAATTTCAAGGTCAGTGCCACAATTTTCAAAATTATGGACATAAGGATTATGAGTGTAGACTTACGATAAAATCACATTGGTCACTTGGAAAGTAAACTCATACAACAAATAAAGACAATTCCTATGATTGTGAATATAAAACATGGTATAATTGTCACTATTGTGGAGAATATGGACACCTTCCAAAGAATTATTTCAAGACACATTTTAGAGGAAATTACAAGAAATGGCTAAATGGTGAGATAGTATGTTTTAGTTGTTGGAAATCTAATTGAAAAGCTCATTGTTGTTGAAGATCAAAGAGGGAGATTGTTGTAAAAGATTGTTTTCAATCATTATTTTACCATTGATGTTAAACCTGCTATATGTAGGGATGATATTTGCTTACAAGATTCATGCACTATCACTTAGTTGATTGATGAAGAGGATTTGATCAACAATATGTAACAAGAGCACCTAAGGGAAAGGTTGAGTTATGATATTGTAATGAAGTGCAACAATAAGTTATGAAAATGGTCAAGTGATGTATTGATGACAAACTCAAAGATATAGAGGTTGGTCACACTTAGATAAATTGGAGGAAGAAGTTGTAACAAGGTTGACTACAAAATTTTGATGATCAGAAGGTGCCAAGCAAGTCAGTTGAAGCCAAGTAACAAAATTCTTAGCTAATGCCGAGTAAAGATCAAGTGTCAAGCATCAGAAAATTTTTAGTATGTGTCGAGTAATCTTCAGGTGTTGAGCATCAGTAAAAAAATGGTTAATGGTGAGTAACACAGTATGTGTTGAGCACGAGTATTTCAATAGTGTCGACCTGCTGCATTATTTCAAATATGAAGATTCGCCAAATCTGAGCTGACATAGTGTTTGCATTGAATTTTGTGAACAAGATTGGAAGATAAGGATGATGAGTTGTTGACACAGAATCTTATCTGAACCTTTTTTTTGGGCAAATTCCAATGAATTATTCAAGAAGTTTCTAGAGGAAACATAATATGAAATAGATACAATGTATCCTACCTAATCCGTGCAAATTGAAATTGAAAAATGAAAGAGTCGAGTAGGAAAAGGAACTCCAAGACTTCTATTTAAGAAGTCATAGACCAAGAAGTAGAGTGCTATTGATCCTGTTGCTATAGAAGTGCCAAAAATCTGTGAAGTGATTGAAAGGGTGTCAAGAAGGAGACATCTAGGAGAAGGAAGAACAAAGAGGCTCTGCTTATAAGAGTGGTCATGAAGAGATGATTGCACTAGTACATTGAGTATGGAGACTCAAAAAGATAAAGCTTGAAAGAAAAGGCAAGCAGTTAAGAGTTCCAGAGATAGAAGGCTAGGCAAGGATATGAGTTGAGAAGCGATCTGAAATCTACAAGATAAGTTGTATGTTGAAGTTAGGTCAAGATTTTATAATACTCTCTAGCAATTGTATTAGATCTAAAAATCCTATGGACTTATGTTGGCCTAATAGCCATTTGTAAATCTTTTAATAGGGTGGCATTCCAAGTGAATGTTCTAAAGTCTTTTTACCAAGCCCACTTCTAACAAGGTGGTTAAATCCTCTAATGAGGTCACATTTAACAGTGTGTGTTGTAAGCCTTTAATAGGATAGGCCTTTCATAGGGCATCACTTTAGAAGGGTGAGAATTTAGTAGCATGTTACTAGTGGTTTTTCCCAAATTGGGTTTCCATGTAAATCACTATGTCATGTGTTCATATCTTGGTGTCGTACTTGCATGTTAATTTATAGTAACTTGCTAATTTGACAAGATAAATTTTGGAAGAGTGAATGCTTGGATTAGTTCAATCTATTAAGAGAAAAGTTTTAATAGGACATCTCAACCTTGAATAACTGATTAACACCCCCCCCCCCCCATCAGTTATTCTAAAGCAATTCTAACATTAGTTGTCTTAAAGTAAGAACTGCAAAACTAGGACACCTACACCAACACTAATAAATGAAATTGACAAACTAGAAAAGAAATGGATAGAGGTAGTAAGAGATGAAGCTATAGAGTAGAAGACACTATGATCAACCAATCTGATGGATCTGGTGATCACACCTCATCTCACTAAAAGGAAGAGGTATGTAAGAAATGTATACTTAAAAGCTATAATTTACATCAGTTCCTAGCATTAAAGTGATGAAAAGATATATCTGCATAATTGGAGATACAATGAAAAATGTTAGAAATGAATATATCAGTAAGAACTGCAAAACTAGGACACCTACACCAACACTAAGAAATGAAATTGACAAACTAGAAAAGAAATGGATAGAGGTAGTAAGAGATGAAGCTATAGAGTAGAAGACACTATGATCAACCAATCTGATGGATTTGGCAGTCACACCTCATCTCACTAAAAGGGAGAGGTATGTAAGAAATGTATACTTAAAAGCTATATTTTACATCAGTTCCTAGCATTAAAGTGATGAAAAGATATATTTGCATAATTGAAGATACAATGAAAAATGTTAGAAATGAATATTTAGTAAGTACCAGGCTTTAGTGGTATAGTCTATATAGACTGAGTCTTGTAGTATAGATTGAGTGATAAAGAATGATTATATACTAAGTTGGCTATGACGAAGTGCATAGCTTTGATCAACCTAAAGTTAAGGCCAAGCCCAACTAACATAGACTATCTAAGTATGAGGATATTTATTGTAGACTTAAATTGAAACTGTTGGAATATTCAAATATGGAAAGAATACTTATGAGAGGGGGGGGGGGGGGGGGGGGTGAATCAAAAGTATCACACTTTAACCAATAAAACTTTTAACTGAAAGTACATTGCATACATGTAAACACATCAAATAAACATGAAACTAATACATGCATCAACAACACATAACACTGGAATTTGGTGACCCAGAAACCCTCCAAAAATAAGAAGGTAAAACTAGGGTGGGGATGATACCCACAAAATTACTGCAGCAATATTGTTCAACCACTTTTGATGGTCTGCCTTGTTAAAGGCTTTACATTGTGTCAATAGTGGCTTGGTTAAAGGATTTACAAACACTTTACATGAAGTGTCACCCTGTTAAAGGATTTAATCACCTTTTGATAAGGATCTACAAATAGCTATTAAGCCAACCTATCTACATAGGGTTTCCTTTCTAATACAATTGTAAGAGAGTATTAGGTATTGTAAACTTGATAGTTTGTAATCCTTGATTGCTGAATGTAGGCACTTGTTTTGGCTCTCTCTCTAATTTTGATCCTCTGAGATCTGATTTTTGTTCGTCTCCTTTGCTTTGTTCTGATCAACTAAATATCAAATTCATGCTCTTACCCTCTATGTCTCCTTTCACTGAATTCCACTATGTTTTCCCTTTAACACTTTTCTCTCCCTCTTTCATCCATCCTTATTATAGTGAGACTTTTGTCTTCTTTAAAAAGACTTCAAAGACTTTGGGTTAGATATGGATCTACGATCCACATTGAATCTCAATTTCCTACTCAATACTTGCCTTTTGTTGATTAGTTGCATGCCTTTCCAATTTTCCAATTGGATACATGTAGATTGCATAGGAAATGTGAAAGATTCGTTCTTATCTCTAAATCTTTTGAGATTTTCCTTTTGTCGGCTACAAAAATGGTTTACATCATAGTTTGTACAATTACAAACTCTTATGCTGATATTCTAAGTTACTCGGCTCATGAAGCATTATTGATGCTCGGCACATGCTATTTCCTGGTTAGCTTGGCCCCTAAACAAAATTGTATCACTCGACACTTGATATCACTCGGCACTTGATATTACTCGGCACTTGATATCACTCGACACTTGATAAAACTAGATTGCTTAGCACATGACTGTGACTTGGCTCCTACTCTTTGCTTCGGCATGTATAGTGAAAAATGGTTAAGTGTATTTGACACTCAGCTGTCAAAATTATTCTTTAAACCAACAATCTCCCCCTTTGACATGAGTGGCAAAAAAAAACTTAACTAAGATCTTGTGGTCTTCACATTATTTCATGCATCCTCTTATTTGCTTAAATTTTTTTTTTAAGAACAAATAGCAATATACCTTATGACTCCCTATGAGTTGATTATGCTTTGTGCACTTAGTGACTTCTATCCTGTTTCTACATTTTGACCAATATGTTATATCAAAAAATTTCAAAATTCTCCCCCTTTCATCATACTTATCATTTCATTCTATATCTCCTACTTCATTCCGTATCTCCTCCATACTTAATCTTTACTTAACTCCCTCATACTTAATCTCCTCCTTTTTTGACACTTATGTCAAGGGTTTGATAGGGAAATGCCATACCTGGCCAAAAATGGACTGTTTAGTTCAAGGAGTACCTTCAGAGCTGCATCCCAATTTGCTAGTCTAATATCCAATGACTTATATTGGATGGCAATCTCTACTGCTAGGTGTACAAGTCCATCGGATGTAGAAAGATTGGGGTCTTTCTTGAGGACTGTTTTTGCATTCATCTACTCCTTATGAAGTACTTCCAAATGAGGAGTTATTGAGGATTGAATTTGCATCAATTTGGCTTTGGTGGTTGCCTCCTCTGCTGTTAAAACAACTAACTCTCTTTGTGTGTGAAGTGATTGGGAAAAATGCTTCTCACTCTGAGTTGGATTTGTGGGGAGTTGCATGCTAGAAATCTTCAGATTTCTCTCCAAGCTCAGTATTTTTTGGCTAGTGTCCTGTGTGAATGTGGAAAAATCACACAACTTGTTGTACAAGGAAAATACGTTTCCAAGTATAGTTTTGACTATTTCAATTTTCTTAGCCAACTCCACTTGTGATTGTGCTATATCACCAGATATTTTCTTATTTACCTTGCTTTGGAACTTTCTCTCTGACCATTCTAGTAATTTAGCATTTGTATCCTAGTCTTCACTAGTCACCTGGTCAACTATATCAGATAGTTGCTCTATGATTGGCCTTGAATCATCTAGAGACTTTAAGCTGAAAGCTCCTATGAATATGTCTTTGATTTCATTCATGGTATGTTTGTGATTGTGTTCTCTTCTTAGTGCTTCTTGTCTCCTTCTTCTATCCAATGCACTCTAAATTTCATTGATCTCCTCTTCAGTGAGAGTGATGGATTCATAATGTGGAATCTTTATTTCTTCATCAAGCTCAGGAACTCCATAGTGAAGTTTCCTGACTGCCTTTGATGAGTTTGAGTCTGGTGTCCTGATTTGTAATCATAACCTATTAGTGCTTGGTTGCTGAAGAGTCTGTGTTGGAGTACCAGATTTGGGTAATGCAACCAATGTTTGTATTGCAGACTCCTCCTTCTTACTTGTCTCATCTTTTTCTTCAGCTTGTTTATCCTTTTGGTGATCAATAGGTGGGGTTGAACTTACTAGCTATTCAGATGTTTCTTTGACTTCCCCTGTTGCTATACTCGGCATCTGAAGTGTATCAGTGACTACACTTGGTTGAGGTGGTGGACGAAGGAATAGAATACCAGTAGGTTGTATGGTTGAAGGTGGTTCTTGTGGCACACAAAATAAAATTTAAAACCTAACCAAGATGAAGTGGAATGGTTAGGGAATGTCAATAGAAAACATTATGGATCCACTAATTGAATTCATTGTTTATATGCTTACACACAAGTTTTATCAATCTAGTAGACTAAATAGTGTCTCATGCATTTCAGTTGATTTGGGATACAAAATTGTGAAGCAAGATCATGCATACAATCTTGGCGAGCTCCAATTACAATAACTTATAGAGAACCTGGAAGTAGTAAGAAAAGCTAAGAACACATCATGTAAGTTTGGTTCCCTATTAGTTTGTATAGTTTTCTATGTAACAAACTATTTTCCTACTATTAGAAAGGTAACATGGGATATAAACATGACTTCTATAGATCAGCCGAATGACCTAATAAAGAGATTGAGAGATAATTTTGAAGCAATCATGGACAACTATTTTGAAGAATTCAAAACTAAAATGAAGAACAAGATGAGGATTCCAAAATCAATTGTAGATAAATATTATGATGAAATATATTTAATTACGGACATAGAATTTGTGTATGCACAAGTAGTAATACCTAGGGTAGGATGGTTGATGCCTATGCCCTATGAGGTAAATGTTGATGACATATCAACAATAATCACTGCACTATTGGTAAAAGACATAGATGCTAGTGCCGAGCAGTTTGACACATGTGGATTTTTTTTTTTCCAAGCTAATTGTTGAAGCTAGCACGACTAAGAAAGGTAAGAAAAGAAAAATAAAAGTTTTCGAGGTGAGTAAAATGGAACAAGGAGAAGGGTTCGGTCAACCCTTAGAGGCCAAGGAAGGAAAAGGCAAAGAGCTTGCAGTTGTAAATAAGGCTACAAAACAAATGAAGGTTGTGATAATTGCACCTAAGGAAAAAGAAGACCTTCAAAATGATATGCAAGAAATGGTAACACCATCAAGACCAAAGGGAAAGAATATAATTACAAGAAGGAGGTTAGCACCACTATTATTGAACTACTACTAGGAAGCCCATCAACCTCTATCTAAAAAAATGGTTAAATATCCCTTCTCTTAGGGTCTCAAGGGATCTTACTAAATTAAAATAAAAGATAGTTTGTTACCCTATTTTTCTCAGTAGGTCTCAATCCAACATGAATCCGTACAGAATAAAACAATGTCAAATTTATAGGAAAACTGCATATATTTTATTGATTTTGAAAGAAAAAGTACATCTTATTACCTTCCACCTACATGTAAGGGATATATGAAGACCTTCCCCAATAGTTGAAACTAATTTTAAATGTTGTGATCATTGGGGGAACTATTAGAATTGATTTATTAAAGTTGCACTTTTTGTCCAAAAGTTGCTTAACAACATTTGTGCAACATTGATAATTTTTCCTCCTAATGAGAAAATTTTATTGTATGCATGATTTATGGTTTGAAATGGACTAAAATAACTAAATAAAACCTAAGATAAAAACATACTACTCAAATTTTCATTCTTTGACCACAATTGACCAAGTGGTTTCTATGCCTACCAACTTGGTAATAGATCTTACAAATGGATCTCATAGAACCATCTTAAAATACTAAGAACAAAAAATATTCAAAGATGATTAAGGAGTTCTTTAGTCATGTCAAAATCTATGAATATTTATCATGGTGCTCCTACACCAATTTTCAACTTTGAGTTACTTTCGACAATGTAATGTTCCCCAATATGGAAAAAACCTTTCATGTGTCATCTTTTAGGCCAACTTTTTAGAATGACTGAATTTGAGTATTTCTATCTAAAATTCATTTTTTTTAAAACATATGATCTAGATAAATTCATTCTAGCTAAGTTATATATGGTTTCACACTTTTCCAATTGGAAGTGTCTATTAAATGCATGTTTTATACTAGTTTGTATCCAATTACTAAAGAAATAAAATTATTTCCAAAAGCTGGCATTTCAATAATTCTTACTATTTTTTATGATATTTTTTTAATAACATATAAAAACTATTTTATAAAACTCAAAGTCAAGAATATTATCCTATAGAGTTTATATTGTTCTAATTAAATATAGTATATTGTAATTAAAAAATTCCACAACCATGTATTTTAACACTTGAAAAGATGTTAGTTTTGAGAAAGAAAAAAATATTAGATCATATCAAAAATATCTAAAAATTACATGACATTCTAGAGGTGAGAGTCCTCTTTTAGAATTTATAATTTTTCTCATGGTTAGAATAGATTTGTTTTGAAAAATGTGGTGGGAGATGAAAACTATAGATTTTAGCTGAGTTAAAATTTCAATCCTTATAAAAGAGAAAATATAGGTCTAAAGTCAATTTTTATTTTTGATTGTTCTAAATATATATGTTATCTATAACATAGTCTGAGATCAAAGGGAAATATGTTTATTTCCATATAGTTTTGTGGTGGGAACTAGATCCCTAATTTTCAGCATTTTTCAACACCTAAAAAATAATCTATAAAAATTAGGAAAATATATCACTTCTTATTCCAAATAATTATTAAAAATTATAATTCTAAAATTCATCCGTTTCTACACATTTCATTAGTTTACTTCATTTTCAAATTCAAAATAATAATATCAATTTTATGTCATTGAAAGTGAACAATTATACTTTTGTTAGCCTTTTCCTTTACAAAAGGGTGACACAAGTTTGTGCTTTTACCCAAGTACTTTTAAATTATCTTGACTATTATTCCAAATAATATAATTTACTTCTAATAGGTGTCCATAATTCTTAAATTTGAGTTTATTATTATTATTATAAATTATGTTGGACACTCCACCTTTGAATCTTTTAAATTGTTATAAATTTGAACCCAAGTCATTGAATATTTGATCCTAAGTTATTGGGTTGCTTGTAACTTGGGCTTAAATCTATATTTTTGAACACACTAAACCTAAATAATTGAATTGGTGAATATGCACTAGAACTATGTGCATTTTGGAATTTAAACTTTGAATCTACACTTCTACATCATTAAACATGTTCCTTGATCCAAGTTTATATTTTGGGGTTCTTGTGTCAAATTTGAATCTTGAACCTTGAATTGGGCAGTTGGAGATTCAAGTTTGATAACTTTCTGCAACAGTGCTCCTTTAAAAAATATAAAATTTACAAAGAATTATTAATAAAATTAATATAAGTTATGAGAAAAATTAAAGGAATTTCTCTAGGTGGCTTGAATTTTAAAAGTTCAAAATCCAATAGTTGTAGGCAAGCCAACAACTAGTTCTAAGTGCAGACATGGACTAAGAAGGATGTGGAGAATCCAATTTATCTCTGGTTAAAAGCTAGTGTCTAGTCATTGGGAATAGAGTCAAGGTGGAATAGAAAATAATGAGCTTCTTGTAGAAAGGGTGGAGAGGAGTAGGGAAACTAATAAGCCAAAACACCTAAGTTAAACAATATTGCCAAAATAAGTAGCTAAAAATAAAACTATTAAAACTAGTTTATATACGACCAAAATTATAGGGTAAAGGCCTATTTTCAAATATGTACATGTGAGAAGATCTCACCATAAGAGATAGAGGAAAGAAGGACTTACATCAAAGTGTCCATTGGCTAAGAAAACTAGGAGCCTTTTCTAAACAATGGCTGATGTTTGACTGAAATAGCCCATATGAAATGTCATTTTACAATCTCATTGATAGTAAAAATTAGAAGAACCATGTGTAGGGATTTGGTAAGTTAACAATCATTCCCAAAAATCCACTTTTCATCATAAAGTTTTGCATCTTCCAAAGTTTCCTACATGGTATTCTCACACAAATTTCTACTTCTAGCTAAAAAAAAAAACTTAGGAACTTCCTCAAAATATCCTACATAATCTTCACAATCATTACTACTAGAATCATCATTCTTCATGAATTTTTAGCATTATGACTAATCTTAGAAAAGAGCCACATTTCATCCAATATAGGGTTAACTCACATAGGGATATTTCCTCTATTTCTATCAAGAATAAAATCACCATAAAAAATAAAATGTATTCCTTCTACCCTTTTTCCTATTGTATCATAAATTTTTTGAGTTCCATTATCATAATCTATACTAGCATGATAAAAAACAAGAGATTAAGATGAAGATTCTTCAATCAATACCATAACTTCATCTTGATTTACATCAATGCCAAAATTGTTCATTGAGGAGTCCCCTTGCTTGTTGGGTAGCAAGAATCTCTCAATGGTTTCTACCTCACACAAGGAAATACCATCCAAGCATACCAAAGATGATTGGGGCTACAATACTTTAACAATATCATCATAATTAAGTTCTAAACCAACCTTAGGTTTTTATTTTCCTATTAAATTTATAGAATCTAAAAATCTTTTAGCCAGGCACAAGTAAGTCTCACCTTCAACATAGGAGATTTTATGTAAGGATATTTGGGAAGATGAGCTCTTATCGTCAAAGTAAAAGGATTCTACAATAATCTAATACGAAGAACCACATTCATCCTTATCCTAATTAAAATCAAAGACCTCATATTCTAGTTCTAGTTTGTAAAGTGTATGAGAATGTGAAGTGTTCAAGGAATTCTAAAAAAGAGAAAAGTGTTTGGTAAATGCGAGTGAGTGATCCAACAGATTATTGGATTCAAAGTTTGCAATATGGTATCGAGATCAGAATGAGAAGAGGTCCAATTGATATAAGGAAAAAGAAAGAGGAAGAAGTACAATTCAATTCTATTATTCTGCAAAGAATAATACAAAGATCATTTGGATAGTGGGTTCATTGGTCTTGTCCTTGAAGCTATTTGGATAGTGGGTCCATCTACCTTCTACAACTCCTAACAAGGTTGACACAACTCTTAACAAAGTTGGAATCTCCTAAAAGGGATTCAAAGTCTCCTAACATAGAATGATATGTATTGAATGTTTTTATAGATTCTTAATAGGGTCCATCCTCTAACAAGGAATATTGATATTAATACATCATCTTGTGGGTACCATACCCACTAGGGTTTTCCCTATGACCAAGGGTTTCCCTAGATAACATATCCAGTGTTATTGTGCATGAGTATCTTGTTGTGGTTTTTTGATTATATTTCTCAGATGGTTAAAATTTAATAAGGTTGATAATTGTGATAATAGTTGGATAACTAATTCACCCCCCCTTCTCAGCTATATTGGTGGACTATATATTCTAACAGGTAAAACTAGGGTGGGTATGATACCCATAAATCTTCACTACTACAATAATAAAGTTAACTTGTTAAGGTGACAATGTTTGACCAAATCCAATGATCTATCCTATGAGGGATCTTCCCTATTAAAATCTTTTGAGACTATTATATTTGACCTTGTTAGAGGATTTCACACTTACAACAAAGTAAGGACTTTGTTAGGAGATTTACAAAGATCTATTAAGACCAATCTGTTAAGAGATTTACCTTGTCTCAATCTGTTAGAATTGATTTAATACCCAATCCTTAATTTTATTTGATAAGATAATATTGGATCTCCTCCTTCCAATTTGATTTGATAATTCTTTTCTATCCTTCACTTCTTGACTAGGTTGCTTTCTCTGTTATGAGAATAACATAACACTTTGCATATTCTACAATATTCACACATTCACACATGAACCATATGAATAGTCTATTCACTCCTTCGTATCATACTCTTCATCATATCACCAAAATATATTAAAATAGGTCGGGCTTTTCCCTATTTAAATATTCCATAGAGAGTTTTCTAGATGCTTCCATGTTTTGCCTCTTCATTTGCTTTGTTCATCTCTGAACATAGAAATCTATGATCCATGTCATAAAATGTATAAAACTCTTTGTAACAAACTCTAAAAGTATTAAATATCACATCCATGTCTACTTGAAATGGTTTACCTCAAAGTTTGCATCATTCAAGACTTAGATATATATTCTATGTTGTTTGAAACATACTATTTTATGTTGTTGTTACTCAGTCTCAACTATGCTTGGTACCTTATGTATAACTCAACTTCAACATACTTTAACTACTTAGTTAACATTACACTCAGCTTACATTGAAAATACCCGGTGACCACATACTTTCTCAGCTCATATAGAGCTTGGTATATACAAGCTTAAATACATGACTCAACCTATTTAGAGTAGCTCGGTTGCAGCGATAATTGTCTGACTCTGCCTAGTAAATGACTAAGTGTTTGACACTTATAGACAACAACAGTTAGAGAGATCAACAATCTCTCCCTTTGACATTAGTGGAAAAAACACTTTGTCATGATTACATCATTACAATTCTAATTTGATTACTCCCACTAAGCCTATGACTTAGTTCAAAAATAGAACTTCAAAACCTTAATTTATGCCAAATAAACAAATAATGAAAAATATATGCACATGACTCTAAATGGTCTAATTGCTTCAGTATCATACCCTGATTGTCTTATGAATGCTGAACTCTAATTAAATTCCCCTTGTTTTTTCCATCTCTTTTCATCTTTATTTTCTCCATTTAAGTTATCTAATCAATGTAATCATCATTACATTCCCCGTTGTTTTTTTCCACTTATGGTTGTTGTTGGGATTGAATGGGCGCAATCAAACCATATTTGTCAATAAAAGGTTTTTGAATTAGACTATTTTCCATTGAATTTTTTTATGATCTTCATTGATAAGATCTTAGGCTGATTTTATTTACCTTTGCATAACCTCTGAATGAGGTATCAACTTTGTTTGAATAAAGATCAACTGTGATCTCACGCTACTATTAGCTACTTGTAGCTTGGCCAATTTTCCTTGAGCATCCAATAAATTATTGTAGGTGTGGGTACTACATTTAGCTGGCTACAAAATGGTGTCTCTTATTGTATTTATGTTAGTCTAAATATGCTAGATGTTTTCCTGAAGATTGCTTGTGAATCTTGGCACATCACACAAAATACTATACAAATCTTGTACTCTTTGAAGTAGTTTAGTTGAATCTTGTACACATTCTTGTAGTTGCACTTTCTACTCATCAATTGTTGTAGAAACTTTATCTACAACCTTATTCTCAAATTTCTTTGCAAACCAATCCATTAAATTTTCATTAGATTCTATATCACCAAAAATTATTTGTCTAACAATACTTACAAGATGGGAAATGATTGGGGCTTCACCATCAAAATTTTGAGTATCAAATGCTTCAACAAAAATATCTTTAACATCATGTAAGACTTTCCTTTGTTGATGTTCTTGCCTCAGTTCTTCTTACCTCTTCTTTTCTAAAAATTCTTGCAGCAAAATCATTTTCTCAAGAGTGAGATTTGCCAAACTCAATTGTGGCATCTCAATAACTTCAATATCTAGAGAGAGGTCCTTTAATTCTTTCTATTCTCAAGGGGTTGAAGTGCTATTGCTCGATACTACTTTAGGAGATAGTGAAGGGGTATCACCACTTGGTTGTCTCTGTACATCAGTGCTTTAGACAACAATAGTAGCACTCGAATCTATTTTATTTTCCTCCTTCTTTACCTCAATGTGAGATTCTAACACTTGTGGTCCTTCTTGACCTTTTTTTGAAATGTCTACACTATTATCTTTATCAGGTTCTTCTACCTCTTGCTCTTACTTGTCTTCATCTGAGGGCCTTTCTAGAGTGTTAGGGGTGTCAACATGAACTAGTGAGATGCTTCCTTGTAGACTGGGCACACTTGAACTCATCTCATCACTTTCATTATCTAGAATAGTAACTATCTCAATGTCTTTTACTTTTTTTGTGACACCAAAACTACTCTTCCAGAGTAACTCATTCTACTGAATTACAACATCACTTTTATTTTGAAATATCAATTAAAATCTATACTTAGGAACACATGTTCCTATATTTCCTCAAAAAAATTTCCTTATGAGCTTGTGAAAGATTAGGCATAACATTGACTAATGTGCTTGTCCTTATCTTTTTGTCTTCTACTTCTTCTTGCTGCCACCTTCTTTCAAGTTTATCATAAAAATCTATAGGTATCTTCTTTTCTATTTCATTTGGAGATAACTTATGATTTGGAATCATCTCTATCATAATCTCCTCAACTCTTTTCTATTGGTACTATTAAATGTGTCATGTTTCACAAATCTAAAACTAAGTAATCCTGAAGATCTTCTAAGGTCAACACATACCTCATCAATAGATTTTGTTCACCTTTTGGGTGATCTTTTGACCAATCTCCTTCTCTTTGGTTTTGATCCACTAGGCTTAGTAGTCTCTACTACTCTTTGTTTTACAGTCTTCTTGGTAGTAGTTGTTTCCCTGGTCCTTGGTTTAGTAAGTTGTAGAGGAGAGAAGGGTGTCACCATTGGCTTGTTTGTAGTTCTTTTAGACTTCTTTCTAGGTGGTGTGACAACCCATAGGGCTTTACCCTTAACTTCTTCTTCTTCCTCTTCCTCATCACCACTAGCCTTTTCATCTTCTCCAAAACCTTGAGTTAACTTCAAATTTTCCTTGATCTTGCCTTGGCTGCCTAGCTTTGCCTCTAGGTCATCAATAATTTTCTTCCTTTTTCTTTCTTTTCTTTAGAATCTATTTTTATATTTTTAGTAATTATATACTTAGCTTCTTAATACTTTCAAAATTGTTCAGCATCGGCAACAATGTCTTGTTTCAATAATGCAACAATGTTTGCATTCATAGTCTCACTATCAATTTCATAGTCAAATATTGGAAGCCATGCCTTCCTTGGCTTAAATGCCTACATATGTGTGTTATCTATGTCTACCAAGAAACATAATCATTATAATGTTTCATTACCAATTCCTTTGGTATCCTCATCCTCAATCTCATTCTCTATCTAAATTCTTTAAAATATGTATCCACAACATTCTCAAAATTCTCTCCTAATTGAGTTATATACACATTGATTTGTCTTGTGATAGGTTTTCCTTGTTCCCAAAAAATTTTTCTAGTACCAGGAAAATATTTCTGAATGTATAAGAAAATACATATGACAAGTGAACCATACTTATACATTGAATTCTTTGCCTTTCTGATAGCTGCCAGGTTTTTTGCTAGTTATAGCTTCTTCAACTTTACAAGATCATATTCATGATCTTTCATGACTATATCCCATGCTTGATCCACTACCATACATGACACACTATTTAATCTACTAGATTGATAAAATTTGTGAGCAATCACTTGTTGGAAATACAAATGGGAAATGTATACTTCTGGGGGGGGGGGGGGGGTGAATCAAAAGTACTAATCTCTAATCAATAAATTTTTTACCTATAAAACAATGCATGCATTAAAATATTGAAATAAAATGTAAAGTAAATGCATCCATATAAACATTTGACACTAGATATGATTACCTAGAAAACCTCCAATGAGAAGGTAAAATTGGGATGGGGATGATACCCACAATTCTTCACTACTACAGCAATAAAGTTCTCCTATTAAGGTTACATAGTTTGACCATTCTCATGATCTACCTTGTGAAAAGTCTGCCTTGTTAAAGGCTTACAAAGGATTGTTATATCCCACCCTATTAAAGGATTTTAATGCCCTATTGAAAGTGTGCCTAGCTAAAGGACTTTAGAACACTCACTTGGAATGTCACCATGTTAAAGGATTTCACTATGACTTGTTAAGTCAACCTTAGTACAAAGGATTTCATCCTACTAATACAGTTGTTAGAAAGTATAGTATAATGTTTGATTTGACTACTTAAAATCTGGTATTGCTGATTTTAGATCTCAATTCAGTCCATCTTGATCCTTTCTGATCTGATATGAAATTGTTGTATCCTCAATTCTCTATTCTACTAACTGATTCTACAATTCTATCCTTCTTCTAAGTCACCTTGAAATTGATTAACTCACCCCTTCATTTACTTCAAATATTTTCTAGCATCACCTCCTCACATACATTCATTCATACTCTTCTCTCATTCTAAATTATGGGGCTTCATCTCCATTTAAAAAGACTTTGTTGTCTTAGGGTTAGGTATGAATCTATGATTAAGATTCATTCATTTTTCCTCCTCAATTCGTTCCATTTTTCTAATTGGTTGCATGTTGATCCCATAGGGAATCCAAATAGATTCAATCTTATCTTCAAAGCTTTGAGAAATATCTATAAGTTGGCTCAAAAATGGTTTACATATTTGTTTGTGCCATCACAAAAAACTAGGTCCATTTTGTGTTACTCAACACTTGTTAATGCTGATGCTTGACACATACTATAATTTTGTCTTGCTCAGCACCTAAACTTGCTTGGCATCTACTATTCACTTAGTGCTTGAACTTGCTCGACATCTACTATTCACTTAGCACTTGAGCTTGCTTGACACATGAGTGACTAGGCACTCATTGCAAGTCGACATCTATACATATTATACTCAACATGTGTTACTAGCTCGATATAAACTTAGTAAATTTATTAAGTGTGTTGACACTCAATTGTCAAAACCAATCTAAGATCAACAATCTCCCCCTTTGACACGAGTGGCAAAAACACATAACTATACATGATGAATCTAATCTCCCTTGAGTATAACATACATCCAGTTTGGCATATATACAAAAACTTTAAAATTGTTCAAAATTTTGTAATGAACTATATGCCTCAAAATTTTGTAACTCCTCCTGAGTTAATGTGTCTTTTTTGTATCCAAAATCTATCAGAGTAGATTTTCCTCTTGCTGTTACTCTTTGTCTTCAATCATTCTAATATTCTATATTTGATATGCCCTGTTTCTACTTTTCTGCTATTTACTTCCCCTTTTTTGTTTTCTTTTCTCTCTATTTACTTTATCTCCTCTTTCACATGTCTCCCCCTTGCATATTTGTCTCCTTACGTTTATCTCCCCCTTTTTGACACTCATGTCAAAGGGTCTATACACTAAGTGTGTATTTATTAGGAAATTCTTATTGACTTCTATTACAATCTTTAGAGTAGCATCCTTGTTGTCTATTGCAACATCTAAGTATTTGATTTGGATAGTTGTCTCTATTGCAAGGTGAACTAGGTCATCCAAAGTTGAAAGATTGGGATCTTTCTTTAACACTACCTCTACATAGGCTAGTTCTTTCTGGAGTATCTCCATGTGGGGGGTAAGGGAGGCTTGAATGTGGACTAGCTTGGCTCTTGTGTTAGCCTCTTCTGCTATTAATACAACTAGTTCCTTTTGTCTATGATGCATTGAATGAAAGTGCTTCCAACTTTGAGCTGGGTTTTGTGGAAATTGCATGGCAGATATTTTCAAGTTTCTTTCTAGACTCAGAATTCTCTAACTCATTTCTTGTGTGAAGAGTGTGGAGTCACACAATTTTGTGTACAATGAGAATATATTCTCAAGTACCTTCTTCACTTTTTCAATCTTTGTAGCTAGTTCCACTTGTGATAGTGCTATTCCACTAGATATCTTCTCATTAACTTTACCTTGGAATTTTTTTTTAGACCATTCCATGAGTTTTACATTGGTTTCCTAGTCTTCATTTGTCACATGTTCAACAATTTATGACAATTGTTCCAATATAGGCTTGGTTTCATCAAGTGTTGCAAGCTGAATGCATCTAAAAAGATGTCTTTGATCTTATGAAGTGCTTGCCTTTTCTTATACTCCTTTCTAAGTATCTCTTGATTCTTCTTCCTTTCCAATGCCTCTTGCATGATATTTATCTATTTTAAGTTCAGCATAGTCATATTTTGGTATAACTATTTTCTCATCTAGTGTTGGGTCTCCATAGTAAAGTACCCTTGCAACCTTTGTTGAGCTCGATCCTAGTGCAAAAATCTGAAGTGGCATTGCATCATTGCTTGGCTTCTAAAACACTTTGGTTGGAGTGCCAGTTGTTGGTAAATTAACCAATGTTTGTATGGATTCTTACTCCTTTTCTTTGGGTATGTCCTTCTCTTCTTTTGATCTTCCTTGATCAATTATGATCAATTATGGTGCACCTTATGTTTTTGTAGTAGGTATAGAGACATATGTCTATCATACCTATTCCTTTGTGGGCTCCTCTACAATCTTAGTCCATTGTTCAATCATAACAACTTTGACTATGGTATTAACCTTTGTTGATGTATCCTCTAATGTTTACACTGGTATTTGACCACTAGTAGCTATAGGGACAACAAAAGTTGGTTCTTGTGTATTCACCTCATCCCTAATTATGTCAGCTAATACTCTTTATAGCTCATCCACACTGAGCAACACTAGATTATCACATAATTTAGCCTGTAGTGTGGATTGGTCAAGGATCTCCTTTAGATCCTCTACTGTTAATGGATTGATGTTCTAAGTTGAGCTATCAGGAACATCTTTCACTTTTATTATGTCTATAGGTGTTTTTGTGTCATGTGAAGGGCTTAATGGTGGCAATTGTGTGTCTTTCAGATTTTGTTCTGATTGCTGCTCCACAAATTTGATCATTTCATCCTTTTGTTGTGTCTCCTCCACTATGTTATCTTCATTTTATTTTTCAGTTTCTCCTTCCTTATTATCATCCTTATCTTCTCCATTATTCCTCCCCTCATAGGGATCCTCTTCTCCTTCCTTGAAAATAGTCAAGCCATACATCAACTTCCAGATTTGAGTGGATTTCTTTACAACATCTTCAATCTTGTTTTGAAGAATATTGAATGCCCGTACTTGGGTGCATATTTTCTAGCATGTTTCTTATTTGCCTTTGTGATTTGTCCTTTTGACAATTCTGGCATCACTTGTGCCAATGTAGATTCTCTTATTTCCTTCTTCATATTTAGGAAATAGTGCCATTTATTCTCAACAATTAAATACAAATATTTGGGTATTGCATTATCAAATTCAATAGGTGTGTTCTTGAATTTTTCCATCATGGCATACATTGATTCTTCTAACTTATTTTGATATTCTCTACTCAATTTATTAAATTCAATATTTTTCAAACTAGTAAAGTATGCATTATTCCTAACATTATCACAAATGTTTTCAATATTAGACTTGGGAGCATAACTTACCACTTTGAACTAGCTTGTGTCTTTTGACTCGGTCCTTTCATCATTAGATTTAGGTTGTGCAACATATTTTCTCCTTAGTTTCTTCTGCATAGGACCTTATTGTTTAGTAGCCTTCTTCTTTTCCTTTACTTTCTCCTTTGCCTTTTGAGTGGTGGCCCTTATGCTAGCTCTTGTAGCTGGAGTAGTAGGCTTTTCATGGCTTAGTTTTGTAATTTTCTTTCCCTTTGGCTGAGCTGCAAGCTATTTCTTAGCCTTTCTCTTCTTTGGTTCTTGTTTGGCTAGTGCTTCCTTGGCTTGTTCCTCCTTGACACCTTCTTCTTCTTCATCTTCACCCATGCCTTGGGTTAGGGCAAGAGGTTCTTGGCCTTGCTCTTATTCTTCTTCTTCTTCATCTTCAACATTGCCTTTAGCTCCTTCACCAAACTTGGCTTTAAGCTTCTTTACCATTTTATCCTTTTTCTTCAAAGTTGAGGTAGTTTTCAACTCTATCTCAACTTTTGATTTGAAAACATCATAATTACCAACTATTTTTTTTGACTTATCAACTTCTTCCACAAGTAGTGCAGTGATGGAAGCTGATGCTTCATCTATGTTGATTTCATAACCCAAAGGCCTTAGCCATCTCACTCTAGGTACTATAGCCTAGATGAAGGTGTAGTCAATTTATACCAAGAAAAAAATATCATTGTAGTGTTTCTCCACCAGGGAAACATGAATTCTTAGCCTCTGTTTCATTGACTGCCTGAAGTCTTCAAAGTAACTAGTCATCACTGACTCAAAATTGTCTCCCATTTGTTCAATGTAGTCATTTATCTGTACAGCCATAGGCCTATTGGTCTTCCACCCTACTCTACCAAAAGATGGAAATTCATTTTGAACATAAAAGAATATGCATATCAATATGGAACCAAACTTACATTGAGCACTTTTAGATGTCCTTATTGCTCCAAAGTTCTCTATTATTTGTTGCAACTGTAGTTCTACAAGATCATAATTATGATCTTTCTTCATAATATTGTAGCCTACATCTATTTCTATACAAGGAACACTATTCAATTACCTTGATTGATAGAATTTGTGAGATATAACCATCACTCCAAATTCAAGACGTGGATCTTTGATAGTATCAATAGTCATCCCTCATTTGTTCCATTTTGCCCTTGAATTTTTCTCAATTACTTCTTTTGAGTCACTCCTTAGGGTCTTGGGCCAATCTAGGCTTGGGTATCATGTAACTATATGTACAATTCTCTTTGAAATTTTGATGGGTCCACCTTCTAGCCATAGGCATCCATCATGGATTTTGCTGAAGACAATTTTGATCCACTCAGTTTTGAAAATAGTTGGAAAATCTAGGGTGGAGATTAAGCCCTTTCTCTCAACAATCTTGAACTCTTCCTTTAGCACTCTATTTTCACATAATTTATCATATGCTTGACGTATCTCCATGTCTCCAATTCCTCCAATCTTGCAATTATAACATTTCCTCACATCTTGTACCATTAGGACCTTGGGTGCAATAATTGATAACACACCTCCTAGATCATTTGTGTATGCAACCTCTGGTATGACCTTAAAATCTGGTTGCTTGACCTTTTTCTCACTAATTAAACTTAAAATGGTTCCTTATCCTTTGGATTCTTAAAACTAGAGGCCATTTTGCAAACTAGGGTTTTACAAATATGTAAGTTGCATAGCTTGACATGTGAAGAATACCTTTAGATTGATGAAATGATACTTAATCATTATTGGAGTCCATGAAAATACTTCAATCCTACTTGTTCTTTCTTTAAAATCACTTCTTCACTCTACTTTCTCTTCCTCTATGTTTGTAATGGCAAGAAATGAGTGAAAATTGGCCTTATACCCTTCAAAATGTCGCATTTAATGCATGGTCCATATACAACTGTAAACTCGGCTCTAATGCAATTTTTGTTTTACTTGGCATCCATTGGTTTTCTAATCACTTAGATGCTATAAGAATTACCCTTACTCAACTCTAATAGGAATTTCCTTCACTCAGTAGCTATTACTGACTTGGAATCAATTGGCTTTGGCTGATAGCTCGACACACTCTTAAATTTAGTTAGCAATTGAAGAAGACTTTTCACACTTGATAGTAAGATGACAACTTAAAGATTATCCTTGGTTTTTCCTTGTTGACTTGCATCTTTATTCATGATAATTTCTCCTTTTTAGCACTAACTTTTCTTGGAACTGATGTATGATGAAGCATTTAAGTATTAGTCCCACATAACTCTTTTTACTTAATTTGTTGAGATATGATCACTTGACCTATCATGTGAAGTGATCCCTTCATTTGATGTGTTGCATCCATCTTTCTTTGTTCATCTCTCCTTTGATGTTCTCAACATCTACCTTTCCTTTTCCATTTTTAAACTTTGGGTTAGGTGTCTTTGTCCTTGTTGGGCAATGGTTGTTGATATGACTAGTCTTCAAAAAACTAAAGCATGTAGTTTGACTTAATCATATGTTGTAGCTACCACTGAAATGTGTTCTTTACAATTCTCAGGGAAGTGTCCATACTCTTGACAATAATGATAGCTATGTCTTGTATTATAATCCTAGTTATAGGAATTATCATAGCTTCTTCCCTTTGTTGACTTTTTTGATGACCATGTGGACTTGGATCTGCATTCAAAGGCTCTATGTCCAAACTTTTGACAATTGTAGCTACGTCCTTCAAATTTTGGTGCATGCATGGTTCTAGTTCTACATTCATGTGCCTGATGTCCTTATTTCTTGCACTTGTGACAATGAATCATTTTCCTTGGCTTGGCATTCTGACTAGCATTCTTGCTTCTACAAACATTAGCTATATGTCGTTTCTTTCCATAATGATGACAAGTAGGTTTAGAATTATTACCTTTATGGTTTCTTTCTTCAGTAGCTTTCAATGTTTCTTCTTGTTTAGTGCTTGTGTAGCCCAATCCTAATGTGTCTTCACTAGATCTAGGGGATTTCAACAGTTGCTCAAAGTACTTGATGGCTTCATTTGGCTCGTTGAAACGTTCAAAAAAATCCTTTTCTCTTTTTAAGTCATTCTACAAGTTCAATGTAGTTATCTCAATGTCGTTGACATTCAACTCATGATGGGCATTCATCATTTGGCTTAGGGTGTCCAATTACATGTTTGAGATCCTAGATAGCTTTATTGATTTCTCTTCCAATTTGTTTGCCAAATTTTTTTTCTCTTCTTCAATCATGGCCTTGTCTTCTATAGATTTCTTCTTTTGCTCGGTCACCTCACACAACAATATTGCTTGTGATTCTTGTTCCAACTTGAGATTTTTGATCTCCTCAACTTGTGCTATTCTTGTCCATGAGATTTGCAATTGCTGCATCAAATTAATAGGAGTTACCATCTGCAAATAAATTTGTGGTGTCAATCTCTTTGTATTGTGTGTCATTTTCAGCCATAGCAATCTTTTTACTTCTCTTTGGTGAACTTCTCAAGGCATCTGGCTTCATTTAGTCATTGTAGTAAGAGATGTATCTCAATCTCTTGATTCTCAATGGTCTTTCCCAACTTGTAAACCTCCATCTCAAGATCTTTTCTCCAAGCTATAAGGGTTCTCTTGATGAGAACTTAGCTCTGATACCAATTTTTGTAAATACAAATGGGAAATGTATACTTCTAAGAAGGTGGGGGGGGGGGGGGGGGGGGGGGGGTGGGGAATCAGAAGTACTAATCTCTAATCAATAAAACTTTTACCTTTAAAACAATGCATGCATTAACATATTGAAATAACATGTAAAGTAAATGCATCTACATAAATACTTGACACTAGATATGATTACCCATAAACCTTCCAATGAGAAGTTAAAATTGGGGTTGGGATGACACCCACAATTCTTCAATATTGCAGCAATAAAGTTCACCTATTAAGGTTACATAGTTTGACCATTCTCATGATCTACCCTGCAAAAGGCCTGCCATGTTAAAGGCTTACAAAGGAATATTAGATCCCACCTTGTTAAAAGTGTGCCTGGCTAAAGGACTTTAGAACACTCACTTGGAGTGTCACCTTGTTAAAGGATTTCACTATGACTTGTTAAGTCAACTGTAGTACAAAGGATTTCATCCTACTGATACAATTGTTAAAAAGTACAATAGAATGTTTGATTTGACTACTTACAATCTAGTATTTCCAATTTTAGATCTCAATTCAGTCCATCTTGATCCTTTCTAATCTGATATGAAATTGTTGTACCCTTGATGCTCTGTTCTGCTAATTGATTTTGCAATTCTATCCTTCTTCTAAGTCACCTTGAAACTGATCAATTCACCCCTTCATTTCCTTCAAATCTTTTCTAGCATCACCTCCTCATATACATTCATTCATACTCTTCTCTCATTCTAAATTATGGGGCTTCATCTCTTTTTAAAATGACTTTGGTGGCTTAGGGTTAGGTACAAACCTATGATTGAGATTCATTCATTTTTCCCACTCAATTCCTTCCATTTTTCTAATTAGTTACATTTTGATCACATAGGGAATCCAAATAGATTCGATCTTATCTTCAAAGCTTTGAGATCTATCCATAAGTCGGCTCAAAAATTGTTTACATAGTTGTTTGTGCCATCACAAACAACTAGGTCCATTCTATGTTACTTGGCATTGGTTAATATTGATGCTCAACAAATACTATAATTTTGTCTTTCTTGACACTTGAACTTTCTCAGCATCTACTATTCACTTGACACTTGAACTTTCTCAGCATCTACTATTCACTTGACACTTGAACTTTCTTGACATCTACTATTCACTTAGCACTTGAACTTTCTTGGCACATGAGTGAATAGGCACTAATTACAACTCAGAATCTATACATATTATACTTGACATATGTTACTAGCTCAACATGAACTTAGTACATTTCTTAAGTGTGTTGACACTCAATTGTCAAAAAAAATCTCATTAAAATTTTGATCAATGGATTAGAAATTCTTGTGATGGATAACCCTTGTCCATTCCACTCGACAGGTGTGTTTTCTTTAACTTCTTCATGACTTAAAATTTACATGGTCTTCTTCTTATCAAGTGTGTGATAAATAGTCACCTTTTGAATCATCTTCTTAGTTATTTCAAATGGTTCATTACGTAGACCAAACCTCATATCATGAATTATTCTTAGCACAATCTTGAGCCATTCAATCTTGAAATTACTTTGGAACTCTAGGGCATGAGTTAATCCTTTCTTCTCGATGATTTTGAATTTGTCCTTCAAAACTCCTTCATCACACAATTTCTCATATGTTTCTCAAATTTCATAATCTCCCACTTCTCCAATCTTACACATGTAGCAACTCCACACATCGTGTATCATGATTACCTTGGGTGGTATCAATGACAATAAACCCATTGAGTCACCTCTCATTGCAATTTCAAGATTAGCATGACATTTAGGTGGAGAACAAGCATCACTCTTCACTAATTGAATCTTACTAATCTCTATTCCTTGACTCTTTCCTACAGATAATGAAGCTTCCATTTTCTCTTTTTTATGGTTCATAAACTTTCTTTCCTCTGAATCACTCGACACAACTTAGATCTTCACTCGATCAATCTTCTTGTCTCATAATTTCTCTTGAATTACCTTAAGATCTCTTTTATCTTAAATTTCTACTGTCTCTCAAATTATATATGCAAGGTATGAAATAATGAATTCAAATTTTGATAAATACTTCCTTTTCTTGATTTGTGGTCTCCGTTAATGTTATATACTCAGGTAGATGGAAGCCAACTATCTTGGTCGGCATTGGTGCCTTCGAACTAGGTCTTCACTATACATATTAGTCTCTTCCATCTAGCTCAACCTCTACACCATTTTAGGTTGTGAAGTACTTGTTCCATATTGTACTACTCGGTCAATATAGATAATTTTACTAATATTCAACAGTATCTGAATACATGATTCTTTTGCACTGATCCTTTCATAAATATGTTCTTATGCATCTTTACTTATGCAAATATAAGCTTTAGCATATTTTGTGTTAGGAACTAATGTGAGATGTATCATTAGATATATAGTTCCAAACATACCTTTCTCACTTAGTTTGAGATAATGTGATCACCTTCTCCATTGGATTGCGTGACCTTAACTCTAGTCATTCCACTACTTCCATCTTCTATCTTTTTCTTCCATGTTTGATTCATCTCCTTCCTTATTTGATCTATGCCCATTTTTCCTTTACCCTTGGTGTTATGAATTACTATTGGTACTTGAGTTTTGTAATATTTTCTTGAATTTCCATGTAATGGCTAGCCAAGGGACCCAAAATAATTAGCCTAAATTTTTACTAAGTTTGCCAAACAATTTTTTTTTTTTAAATTATGAAAGATAAACCATTCATATCAAACACATAGTAGTGGAAGCAATAACATACATACAAATAAAAGTATACATAACAAGTTACATTCCTTAAGGATCCCAAGATGTTGAGTCACATTTAATCTAATTAATAATAAGTCTAACAACTATCACATCCACGTGAAAGAATAATTAAAGGTCCATAGTCCATAATATACATTTTTTTTGAATGCCTCTTGGAAATTAAATGTGGAATGCTCAATCATCCACTATACATGTCACAAGGTATGAAAAGCTTAAAAGAATATACATATGTAAAAATAAAGATACATCATCCTCATCAAATCCATGATACAAGTACGATAAAGTAAATGAAACCAATAACATACATGATACATCCATCCATCAATAAAGATATAACAACCATCATAAAAGATAACCATCTATCATAAAACACAACTAACTAAGTGTGCAGTTCCTCCCAACCGTCAATAGCATCATTAGACCATTGTGGGCCCTAGCCATCCCTCCATGTGTAACATCCCAAGTCACTAAAGAGATCATTGGTATTATCATAGTAGGAATGCCACTCCTAAAACATTCTATAACATATGCATAAAGAAATCTAACATGCAAGAATAAAGCATAAGATGATCCTACAAGTAGATAACATCATCTATCACATGCTAATCAACAATATAAATAAACATACTAGTAAATAACATCCATCATAAGATATAACATCTATCATAATGATCCAAGAACATAATAAAGGTAAATTTTAACAAAGAATGCTCTAGCCACGGTGTCTACAGATGGATCTCAAACGGTAAGAGTGAAAAAGCACTACCACCCGATCGCGTGGAACCTAAATGGCCCACTCCCACTATGCTGAGGAGATAATCTCAAGTCCCAAATAGGATATAAAATCACATAATGAAAGATAAAAAATCACATAACATAAGTTTTCTCTAAGTCCAAGAATCCTAAAAGTATGCTAACTCAAAGGTTCCAACACATAGATCGACATCTAGACCTAAAGGCACACAAAGAAATGTAAGAATCTACTATGTAAGTGAGAAAGTGTCATCTCACAAATCATGCTAGAGTTACCTTGTTAGTCTCTCACTAGACCCTGGCCCCCTAGTGATCCCTATGCAGCCACTAGTATCCTCTCGTATTGACGAGATATACTATAGAATGCAAGGTCGCAACCAAGCATTCTCTCTACTCCCATCCTAGTTTGTACTAGCACTCGAGGCATGGGAGAGAACATAAAATTATCTTATTAGGTTCATTTTAATCCCCATTTAGTGTAAATTTTTTCACTTATTAAACAAATTACAATGAGTTACCTTGGCAACCACTTAGGGCCTTGACCCCCATTGCAAGCCACTTCTTCACACTACATGTAGATAACCTACCCTAGGCTCATGAAATCACAAATCACAAAATCACTTCAGTCCTATATAAATAACTAGAAAGCATCAAAATATAATCCATAATGTTCACATCAGTTCTCCACGAGCAACTAGAAACAGTCAAATGATAGATCACAATATCCATCGATTCTCAACGAGCAACCAAAATAAATCACAATGTTTATTGGTTCTCAATGTGCAACCAAAAGTATCTCAAAAAAATAATTATCGATGACTCCAAAATGGTCAAGTCAAACATGTCACAACATGACATCATCAAGATCAAAACAAACACTTTAGTCCCATCAAGGTGATTAGAAAGTAACACAAGTATCACTGATCGATGACTCAAAAATGGTTAAGTCAAGTATCTCAAATAGATACACCTCAGCTTCACACAAGAAGACTAGAAAGCAATAACAATCAGTAAATACAAACATCTCATAGAGCATACCATCACATTACCATGGTTGGGTTTTAGAAAGATCGAGATCAACATCAACATTACATCGCAAACACATAACCCTCAAGCCTCTGGTAACAACCTAAGATTGGTCAAAGCTAGGACAAACCCCAAAACCCCAAAACACAAATAGCATAGAGAAACAAGATACAAGCACATATTTTGATTTGCTTTTGCAATCACATGGTTAACCCAAGTATGAGGTTTCAGTTTTTGTTTTAGGTATATTTCAAGTGTATAAGATTCTTCGTTTAATCTCCAAGTCAACCCATTTATCCCCTTGATTAAAACATAGAATTATCCCTCCATTATTTTTAAATAATTTTATAAAACAATTAGAAGATAATTATTTACTTATTTAATTCATTGAACTAGTTCCCATTGACTTTTAATAAAATCATTCGCATTGTTTTACTAAAAATCAATGTTACTAATAATTAAACGAAACTCCCTTAATTCCAAGAGCATCTCCCATTATTCAAATCATAAGAATAATACTTATCAACTTTCAAATAATTAGTTTGCAATTTCCTTAAAACACTTCAAGGACAAACATTTATTTAAATTAATCTTCATTGATTTTAAGTAAAATCAATCTCATTAATAATTCAATTATTTAATTCCGCTAAACACTTATTAATATCTCTTTTCTTTTAATTTGCCCTCATTTAAAAATCCATTTACTAAAATTGACTAATTATTTATTAGACTCCTACTATTAACTAATCTTAATTAAATTAAATTAAATTAGATTAGTTTATAAATCATATTAAACTAATGCATAATAATAAGATTCTATTTTAATTCGAACCCAAACCCGGATCAATTTCCAAATCTTGATTCTACTAAGGGAAGATTGCAATAATATTTTTAATTCCTATAACTAGATGAAACAATATGCATGCCCGAATTCCAAATTATAAAATTGAAGATTCATTCATAGATAATTATTCAGACACACATAATAGACATGATGAAGACAGAAAAAGAAAGAGCGTAATAAAATATGCGAAATAATCATGAGTGCCTACCTGGACACTGATGCTAATTCACTATGCCTCAGAAAATTGTAGAGAAGCTCCTCCTCTTAGAACCTTCTTCTTTCCAAAAATTCTTTCCTTCTCCAACATTTGCAATTCCTCCAAGAACCGAACCCCCCCAAGTGACTAGGAGTGCTTGTAGAAGCATATGAGGATGTCCATACACACTAGGAGAGCATGTATATAAAGGCCTCTAAGATGCATCTAGAATGTGTCTAGAAAGAACTAGGAGATAAGCATGACAACTAAGAACATATCTTCCATGATAAGAAGATAAACATGATGAGGTGTCTAGAATGTTGTAGACACCATGTGCTCAAATAATGTGCTAACTCCTAAGTGTAGATAGCACATGCATAATTAGAGTGCAAAATCCTATGTTGTCAACACGACAACTCACAAGAGTTTGCATACTCCTATGTGAATAAGTATTAAAATAATGCACATTACTTTATTTAATATTCACTTTGCTCTTTTTAATTTAATTTATTAATTTCAAATTTCATGCACTTATCATGTGGTCATGAAATTTTAATAAATTAATTTCTTTTCAACTTTTAAGTTTATTTTTGAAACTTAATTGATAAAATATGCATTAACTTAAATAATAATATTATTTAGCATTTATTTAAAAATAAGCTCTAAATATATTATTATTAAATTAAATGAATATCATCATGTTCCAAATTTAAATTTATAACATTTATCTTCAAATTTAATTATTTTATTTAATTATTTTTCCAATTAATAAAATAAAATAAAATATTAAAATATCGTATTAATTTTCCATTTAATTAAATTATTAATTAAATAGTTTAATTAGACTTAATTAATAGAAAATACACCAAAGACTCATAAAGTAAAATACAAAAACCCATCATAGCAAAACACATACAAAATCAAACCACAAGCGTTAATATCATGAATTACATCATCCAACACATTCGAAAGGTACTCAACTTAGATACTTGTCCTAATTTTTCAATTAGGACAAATGGCTTAAAGGGTTGGGATTTGGACTTGAGAATTTATCTCCCCTCTCTTACCATTGAGATAATGCAATAAGGTACGCTCATCTTGGCAATTCAGGGAACTCAATACCTGATACTTGCAACCTGCATAAAATCCATGCATGTACAAGCACAATATATACTAAGCTAAATAGGCAATGGCAGGAAGTGGTGCATTGTGTAGATCCCGACTAGCAGGTGATTATAACTCCCTTCCTTAACCACATCAGAAATGTTATACAGAAAGAAAACAAACACGCACACCATACACATGCAAGTATGGGGTAAGTATATATAAGAAAACACATATGATAATAAATCATCTAACTAATCATCATCAATAACTGCAAACACTATAATAATCATCATACATACATGAATTATAAAGTACCAAGTAATCTCATCATATAATAAATTGAATCTAAAACAATATATGATAATCTCAAAATAATGTTACTAATAATCATCTATATAAAACTATCCCTAAAATAGTTCGACAATGATAGCAAAAATGCAAACTACGGGCAGGTCCTATAGTCCAAACTTGTGACATTTGGAACATGCATTGTTAGGTGCATGGTTCTGCCTTTGATTAGTCTAGAAGGGTTTTGTCTGTGATCTACATTCATATGCTCTATGTCCATACTTTTGATAGTTGTAGCAATAGCCTTCAAATCTAGGTGTAGTAGATACATTCTTCATTCTTGACCTACACTCATGGATACCCTTTCTTTTTGTATTAAAAACTATAACTAGTAAACTTAGGTTTAGGAATTTGTATACCTTTTTTGCTTCACCAGATATTTTCAGTATGACCAAGTTTTCCACATTGATAACATGTTGGTTTTTCCTTTGACTTTTCATTTCTTAGTTCTCCATTTCTAGATGATTCTCCTTCCTCAGTCAATGAATGTCTCGATCTAGTAGTGCTACTAGATGATCTCATAAGTTCTTCAAAGTATTTCATTGTTTCACTTGTCTTAATGAATCATTCCACTTTTTCCTTTTCAAATTTTAGTTCATTCTTTAGTAGATCCTTTTGTGATGTTAGATGTGCTGTTTCCACATCCTTTTGGTTCAACTCTTGATTTGCAAGCATCAGTTGATTCATCATCTCAAGTTGAGTGTTTGTGAGATTTTATACATAATATATCCTTTCTTCAAGTCTAGTTTCCATTGTCCTTTTTTCTTCCTCAATGACAACCTTGTCTTCCTTAGCTTTCTTCTTTTTCTCAATTATTTCACATAACCTTACTAATTGAATCACATGTTCCCCTTTTAGTCCTCTGACTTCTTCATTCAGGAGTCTATTCTTATCCAGTAAATTTGTAGTTGTTGTGTCATTTAAATTTATTGGTTCAAACAATCCTTCAGTTTGAACTTCTTCATAAGAAAACTGCTTGTCTTGAATAGAAAATTCATTTCTCCTTTTTAGGGATTACTTCTAATCTTGTCTTCTTGTTTCAAGTTTTTGTAGTAGGAGCTTGATGTCAATCACTTTCTTGTCAATAATTTTGTCCAATCTGTAAGCTTCCATCTCCAAGATCTTTACTCCAAGTTGTTAGACTTCTTTAAGAGAACATTGCTCTAATACCAATTGTTTGAAGTTTTAATTGGACACTAAGATACTTGGGGTGGGGGGGTTGAATTAGGATATGTAACACATTAACCATTTTAACAATTCTAAAATGCATTCACCACATTTACCATCTCATATCCAATTTATTATACATGTACAAATTATATAATCAAACTATAATATCATATAGATCTAATCTATAAATAATATGCATGAAAAGTAATCACATGACGCAAAGATTTTGGTTACCCAAAAACACTTTAGAATGAAGGTAAAACTAGGGTGGAGATGACACCCAAAAATATTTACTACTACAGTAATAAAGTTAACCTATTAGGGTTACAATGTTTGACCATATCTAATGATCTATCCTGTGAGAATATGCCCTATTAAAATCTTTTGAGACTGTTAGATCTCACCTTGTTAGAGCATTTCACAATTAAAACAAAGTAAGGACTTTATTATGAGATTTACAAAGATCTGTTAAGACCACTTTGTTAAAAGATTTACTCTATCTTCATTTGTTAGAATTGATTCAATACTCGATCCTCAATTTTCTTTGATAAGATGATATTGGATCTCCTCTTTCCAATCTGATCCTTTATCTGATTTGATAATTCTTTTCTATCCTTTACTGCTTGACTAGGTCACTTGCTTTGTTCTAAGAATAATAGAACACTTTGCCTCTTCTGCAATGTTCACACATTCACACATGAATCATATGAAGAGTCTATTCACTCCTTCATATCATAATCTTCATTATATCATCAAACTATATTGAAATAGGTCAAGTTATACCCTATTTAAAGACTCCATAAAGAGTTTTCTAGATGCTTCCATGTTTTGGCTCTTAATTTGGTTTTTTCACCATAAAACATAGGGATCTGTGATCCACATCATAAAATGTGTTTCTCTTTGTAAAAAAATCTACAATTATTAAATATTAAATCCATGTTGGCTTGCAATGGTTTACCTCAAAGTTTGTATCATTCTTGACTCAAATGTAAATTCTATGTTGCTTGGCACTCAGTCTCTACTATGCTCAGTAACTTCTATATAACTTGGCTTCAACATAATTGAACTGATTGATTGACATTACATTTGGCTTACATTGAAAATACTTGGTGACCACATACTTGCTCAGATCCTATAGAGCTTAGTATATACAAGCTTAAATATATGACTCAACCTATATAGAGTAGCTCAATCACAATGATGACCATTTCACTCTACCTAGTAAATGACTAATTTGTTGACACTAAAAGAAAACAATAGTTAGAGAGATTAACATTTACTACTATAAATCTAGTAGAATAATTCAAAACCCTCATTGGCAAAAATTGATTGTTCTTGGTTTGAAAATATCCCTGAAAAAAAGATATTGAAACCCCAATAGAAAGGCTGAATTTTGGAAAACAATTCCTTACTATGGTTTTAGGAAAAATAAAAATTATATATATATATATATATATATATATATATATATATATATATATATATATATATATATATATATATATATATATATATATATATATATATATATATATATATATATATATATATATATATATATATATATATATATATATATATATATATATATATATATATATATATATGATTTACACAAAAACTTGGTTGTGTGAAATTGGCCTTCCTATCATATCTTTAAAATTAGAACATGTGAAAAAATATACATATAAATATGAATTACCATAGTACAAAATTATTTATATTTTTGTACCAGCATTTTTACTAGCTTGATGCATTAGAATTAGTGGAGTTATCTTTTAATATAAAAAAAAATTAATTTTTTTAATTTATTTTTGTTGGGGTGGGGGGGTGTTCCCCACCCCCCATTTCTCCCCCGCCCCCCACACCCCCCCCCCCCCCCCCTTCCATGACATTGTTGTGCACTGCATGCAACAATAAACATAGTTGCCTAGGTAATGTGTGTGACTATTGGCAACACATGCGATTGCCTATGCAACCTCCCTAATGTGGGGTTGTAAAAATAGATTTAAGTTGTTCTGCTTGAAAAGAATAGATATAAATTTATATGTATTTATAATTATGATATTTATTAAAAATGTTTCAAACATATTTTTACATATATTTATATTTGATATTAATTAATTCAGTATAGTTTAAATTAAATTTTAAATATAGTTTAATAATTTTTGAACTTAATTAATAACTAATTAAATCTAACAAATTTTAAATATAATTAGTATTTAATTTTTATTATATATAGATTTAGAAGATTATCAAAAGGAATTGGTTTGTAATGGTGGAATAAAATAATTTCTTGTGTGTGTATTATAATAATTGAGAGTAAAAATTATATTCTCCTTTCTTATTACATCTTTCATTTGGTAAATGTGGATTTTAAACTATGGAAATGAAACTTATTTTAATGATCAACTAAACTTGGAAATCTATCAACTGGAAAACTTTGACAAGCAAAAAACTCCAATATTACTCTAATTGAACCTTAGGAAATCATAACGAAAAATAACATGATTGAAAATCTGCATGTGTTTCAAATGCTCTTGCATGATGTTGTGTTTTATTTGATAATGGATTGGTTGGGGAGCCCTGTAGTTGGCCCAATAGGTATGTTACTAAAGACAGGGAGTTGAGTTTTATTTTCTAGTGATTCATGTCAAATTGATTCTTGTATGTTTTTGTGATGAGGTCCAATTTATTTTGTAAGATCACGTGTTGTGATTCTTTTGATGCAACCTATTGAGGTTTTTTTATTATATATGATCTATTTATGACTCCAGTTTCTTGTATAGAAAAAAAAAGTGACTCCAATTGCTTTATTAGACACAACTCTATGATCTTAGTGTAGGTTATCTATGTGTATGTTGGGTAGTTACTTGCAATGGGGGCCAGAGCCCTAAACATGATACCTGGGTAACTCATTGTAAATAGTCTTAATAAGTGGTAATATTATCATTAATGGGGTTAAATTGAATTAAAAAGATGTCAGTTTGATACCTTGTCCATACCTTGAGTGCTAGTATAAGCTAAGATGTGAGTAGAGAGGGTGCTTGGTTGCAACCATGCTTCATTGGTATGCCTTGTCTATATGAAATGATATTAATGCCACATAGAGTCACTAGGGGGATGGGGTTCTAAGAGAACGCTAGGGTAGCCTTATATTTGGCTCATGTGATGGTACTTTCCCATATGCATATTATATTTACTATGTGTCTTGCTACCTTTTGATAGGCCAACGCTAGGGAAAATAATAATAAAAAATTAACAATTTTATGATGAAGTTCGGCTGGTCTATATGTGTCAATTTGAGAGCGTAAGCTAGCGAAAGGTGTCCGAGAAATATGCTATCAAGGAATGATAGTTATGAGATGAGGATTTATGAATGCAGCTAAAACACTCAAAATTAAATCTACAAGAAATCAAAATGATTGCAGTGACAAGAACTGTCACTTCTTGACACTACAAAGATTAGAAACAAAACTATCATCCTGAAATAAAAAATAATAATGAAAATAATCTATAGATAAAATAGTAATGAAATCATTTCTATATTATATTCTAATTACTGAATTACTGATCTAAAAGTCACTAATTGATACAAACACAAAAATATGTTGTGATAATAATCTAAGTAAGAAATATGAATTCATACAAAATAGAATAACACATCATGTTTCACCATGGAGTGGACCCTTACCCCTGGCTTGCACAATGAATAGAAAAAACACTATTTCTACACTATTCTAATTATGTAGAGCATTCTTTTATTCATGAAATATAATGGCAATGTCCTCCTTTATAGTATTCTACATTTTTACAAGATTGTACACCCACTACATTATATTGCAAGTTGCTTATATAGACGCAACTTTAGAAAATGCAATAACTACGGTGATAGGTAATCCATAAAAAGAATAGTAGAAATCTGATATATGTAGATAATAGGTATTTTGTTATTACTGTACCAATGGACTATTATTGTCTTTATATTGATTATGTTGTAGTCTTGTTTTGGCCCATAACCAATAAGTAATAAGAAACAATTTAGTTGTAACAAAATGCTTATAACCATAGGTTTTTCAACATATATCCATGTAATTCTCCCTACTGCCATCTTCACATATTCACATAGGTTTTTCATTCAATTTTTGTCCCATTTATGGTGAATGATATTTACAACAAATATATCTATTTCAAAGTGGATGGACCATTGTATTGGTAAAAGAGCTACAAGAAGATGCATAAAGAGTGACAGGAAGAATCATTAGCATGTTAGATAAATACAATTTCATCTATTTATTCACATATTCTATCTAATAACTAGATTAAATATTACTCATAAATATTAGATCATATGCAACATAGAAAGATAAAATAGAATATTAAAATGAGTATTAAAATGAGCATGAGGGCTTATATGAAAGCTAAAAGATGACATAATTTGGGACATAAATTGCTCTCATCATTCCCCTCAACTTAGCTTATTGCATGTCCTTGTGCAATCATTATGATCATGAGGTCTTTAGTTTTAACTAAAAGCACTTTAGGTTTATGGATTTTGGCTTTGTCTCCACCTTGAACCACGATAACTCATTAACACAAATCCCTTTCTTTACTTTACATGACAAGCTTTGTTTTTTTTTTCTTCAGTAGGGATATCACTTTAAGCTTTCATAAGTTATTTCACTTTTCTCTTTTCGCTTTCTTTTTCATTTTTTATAGCATCATGGTTCAAAAGGTTGCATATAGGAAAATTTTATCTCAATTTGCACAAGAGAAGTTAAAATGGGAGAAATAGATGAGATGAAAGACAAAACAAAGGTTATTATATGATGGATTTAGTAAGGGTGATGGATGGAAGATAATAGGATGACATTCCTCCCCCCAACTTAAAGGTTGTCTGTCCATAGGAAACAAGGAGAAGATAGGAAGGGGTGTTGCATAGTGATCAACATAATAAGCAATATAAATAAAGTTAAGAGATAAAATAATGAAAAACAAAATTGATTGTTTTACCAACATGCATGTGCAAAGAGACCAAGGCTAGAACATAGAGTAACTCAGCAACTATCACCACTAAAAGTGAGGAATCAACAACAATGAATGAAGAAAGGCATCTAGAACTGCACTACAACACCATAAAAGACCAGCATCTGACTAAAATCAGCAAAGAGAAGACCGCTGGAAGCAACCATAAAACATGGAACAAAGAGGGCAATCTATGGGGCCACCATCATCAAATGAAGCACTGGAGATCATATAGTAGGTACCAAAATCCACTGAAACACTGCAACAGATCATGCAACATGTACTAGGGGTGATCAAGGATTTGAGGATCACACTAAAGATGAGTAGAGCTACAGGAGTGAGCGATAGGAGGTGCCAAAAAGGAAAGAACCATTGAAACCAATGAGTGTTCTTGAAAAGAATGATTAAAATAAAAAACTAGGAACACAAATTTTTGCATTTTTCAATTTTTGCTTTTTTTTTTTCAATTTTTTTCATTTTTTCACATTTTGATAATGAAAAGTGATCGTTGGTAAGCCAATTTTCAATTACTCACTACTTAATGGCATTGTAAAAATAGTTTTCACCATTAAGCATTTATTTTGCAGGTAACATCCACTAGAAACTAGTTTTCAGATATTAACTAGCCAACAACGCCTGAAGATTTTCATTGTTGGATTTTTTATTGCTTTTTTTTCCTTTTTTTTTTCTTTTTCTTTTTCTTTTTTTTTTTTCATTTTTTTTCATTTTTTGATTTTTTCAAATTTTCAACAACTACATAGAATGACCAAAGAAATGAAATTGTGGCATGGATGATGAAAAATGATACCATCCAAAGCTTGATTTTGACCATGACCACATAGAAGGCACTATTGAGACTTGATTGCTTAAGGAACTTGAAATGATCACCAAGAATAACCTCATAAGGACTGGAGCCACAAACCATTGCACTAGAAACATTTTTAATCTATGTATCTCAGACCATTGAATCTGAAAACTGACTAGAGAGCTTTAGAACATGCTAAAACACTGGGTAAGAGTATTAGTCACAAGGATGATGATTCTCATATTTCTCTATGCTGATAGAATAAGATGATATCTCCTGAAGATATGAATCCTATTCTTGTGAGGCTTTATGAAATATAAAGTTGCGAGTAACACACCTTCATTACCAAATACATGAGTATGAAGTGAAAACCAATAGTAGTCACCAATGTGTCCATAAGATTATATAGAGAAGGATACACATCTCAAGGAAGACATGTAGTAGCTGACACTATATTCAAAGTATCATTAGATGTGTTGTTCAATAATCATGAATCTCATAGACCATTATGCATATTTTCCTCCATGTGGAAAAGAAAATTCCATCTCAAGGTGGTGAACACCTTATGCCAAAATCTTCTTCTAATCTCCAATAGTAAAGTACAAGCAAAAAAAAAATGTACTAAATAGATAGCAATCCCACACAATGTGAACAAAGCCAACCTAGTGTGTTATTCAATGCTTGTGTAGAGAAGCATCATTAATTGGTATTGGTTCTAAGATTATCATACCACAACAAGAGACCTATAACCATATTCTCAAAACCAAGCATATCAAGCATAGTAAATAAATATCATCCATTCAATAACTCTATCATTAAGTATGTTATTTAGTTTTACAAATGATAGATAGAGTTACTACTATGAATAGATACTTGATAGAATGGATAAATACAAATAAACTCTTGTGTTCATATAACAACAATGCTAATTAACACTAGAACACATACCTTGAATTGTGGAGATGCCACATGTGGAGGTTTATTAAAAGGACCAATGAAACAACTAATGAAGCTTAATTTGAAATCATCCAAGAACCACAAGATTGGAGGGATTCCCTCCAACTTAACTTCATGCTACAAGGTCATGAAATCATTTGGACAACCAAAGAAGTTAGGTAACTCAAAGGGAGTAACACATCATTAGAATTTTTGTGATCCTTTATAAATGATAGATAAATCAAATAGTTCAATAATGGATGTACTCCCAAATTAACTCTAGGTCATGAAAGCATAGGGAATTTGAATTATCCAAGGAATCAAGAAATGGATTTAGTACTTTTTATCAATGAATGATCATCATAAGATACAAGAACCAAGAATGAAGAATATATGGATATTACTACCTTGATCCTTGTTTAAAAAAATCATCCATAGTTTATTTGGTCATCTTATGACAATGGAAAGAATCAACAATGAGGAATAATAATCATCCAGTTTTAACATTTTGGTCATTAATGCATAAAATCCCTTATGATAATGCTTAATCAATAATTGGTCCCAGATCAATAAGTATGTTAGGAATGCTCATTTTAACCATAGGCCTCCAAATATTAATATGTATAAGTACAAGAGTAATAAAATATAGATATTGGAGGATTTGGTAGCATGTTTGTGGAGTATGGAATGCAAATGGCTTAAAATTTCTTAGTGAATGATTGATATTAACACACATACTCATGAGTCCATTAATTAAAATTGATGCAATTTGAAGTATGGGATCATTTGTAGGTATTTGGAATTCACTAAGTAGAAAAGAAGAACAAAGTGGATTATAATTAAATAAATAATATTGTTCTTCTAACTTTTGTAAACCAAAATCACATTCCTTAAGTGCATTAATATATTCCAATGTTGATTTACCAAATTCAAGCACATCATTATATGGTAAATGGATCCATGAATTTTTATTAACCACCTTATTATGACGTGCCGTATGAGGCAATATAGTTTCCCTTGGTGGAAATTGTGGAATGTAATGTGAATGGAATAATGGCAAGAATTGTTGAGAATATAAAGTGGATGAGATTAAGGAGGATGGGTGGAATAAAGGTGGTAAGGATGGACATGGTGGAATATAAGAGGGATATATGGGTTGTTGTGAGCATGCATGATTACATTCATTGTGCATGCTAGGTGGAGAAGTACATTTTGAAGAAATATGTTGGATTTGTAATGAATTAGAGTGACAATTATGTTACTAACAAAATGCATACCTTGATCTTCTTGATTTTGAGTTTGAAATTGTTTATTAGTTAAAATAAAAACTTGTCCATTTTCACCCTTATCATGATGAGACTTACAAACAACTTGTACTTCATTCACCATGTGTGCTTGGTTATTCAAGCATATGATTTGGTCATCTTTCCTATAGCAATTAGAACAACAAGTGGTTAGGTTTTCATCATCAAAATCACATTCTTCTAAGAATTATTCAATGATATTTTCTTGGTCAGATATAAAGATACCATTTGTACATACATGTGATGATGGAAGATCAATTTCTTTTAAGATGCATTCATTAGGTAGAGAGGGTATTAAAATCTCACCTTTGGTTAGCGTGATATCCCCACCAATTTCTTCATTTGTTTCTAAATTTGAAAGTAGGGGTCAGGGGGTGGCAGCCACTAATGGGGTTGCAGGGTCCTGGGGTAGCACCCAAGGTGCACTCTCCAAGCACATTTTGCCTCTTGTATTCCCTTCAAATTTTGCATTTTTGAAACAATTTTTAATCAAAATTGATATACTTGAACATTGAAAAGGCATCATTTTAAACATTTTTCTTCAAAATTTTCTTGTCTTTACCAATAACTCACAAAAACTTATGATAATGTAAAATTTAATTAAATTCTAAAGCAACTAATGAATCTAATTTCTAAGGCCTACTTGCAAACTCTAAAGCAATACATCTATATGATTTAACCAACACAAATTAAGATTAATTACTTAAGCAAGGCTAGTGGTTACAAAAGCTTTCATCCTAACGCATTGTTCCTAACTCAAATCATCAAGCTCACATGCCTTTGACACCTTTCCTCAAGAATGGTGCCAAAATGATGGGCCAAAGTTGGGGCAAATAAATAAATAAAATTAACAATTTTATGACGAAGTTTGGTTAGTCTATACGTGTCAGTGTGAGAGCCTAAGCTCGTGAAAGGTGTCTGAGAAATATGCTATCAAGGGATGATAGTTGTGAGATGAAAATTTATGAATGCAGCTAAAACACTAAAAACTAAATCTACAGGAAATCAAAATGATTGCAGCAACAGGAACTGTCACTTCTTGATGCTACAAAGATTAGAAACAACACTATCTTCCTAAAACAAAAATAATAATGACAATAATATATAGATAAAATAGTAATGAAATCATTTCTATATTATATTCTACTTACTGAATTACTAATCTAAAACTCACTAATTGATACAAAAAAATATATATATTGTGATGATAATCTATGCAAGAAATATGAATTCATACAAAATAGAATAACACACCATGTTTCACTATGGAGCGGGCGCTTACCCCTAGCTTGCACGATGGACCAAAAATCATTGTTTCTACATTGTTCTAATTATGCAGAGCATTCTTTTATTCATGAAATATAATGACAACATCCTCCTTTATAGTATTCTACATTTTTACAAGACTGTACACCCCTTACATTATATTGCCTATTGCTTATATAGACGCAGCTTTAGAAAGGCAATAACTATAGTGATAGGTAATCCATACAAAGAATAGAAAAAATACGATATATGCAAATAATAGGTATTTGCTATTATTGTATCAATGGACTATTATTATCTTTATATTGATTATGTTGCAGTCTTATTTTGGCCCATAACCAAAAAGTAATAAGAAGCAATTCAGTTGTAACAAAATGCTTAGAACCATAGGTTTTTTAACATATATCCACATAATTCTCCCTACTTCCATCTTCACATATTCACATAGGTTTTTCATTCCATTTTGTCCCATTTTTGGTGAATGATATCTTCAACAAATATATCTATTTCAAAGTGGATGGAGCTTTGTATTGGTAAAAGAGCTACAAGAAGATGCATAGAGGGTGATAGGAAGAACCATCAACATGTTAGATAAGTACAATTTCATCTATTTATTCACATATTCTATCTAATAAGTAGATTAAATATTACTCATAAATATTAGATCATATGCAACATAGAAAGATAAAATAGAATATTAAAATGGGTATTGAAATGAGCATGAGGGCTTATATGAAAGCTAAAAGATAACATAATTTGGGACATAAATTGCTCTCATCACCTCTACAATTAGATATTACCTTGTGTACTTAGTAGCTTTGAGATATAATGCTTTTACGATCTTGAGACTTAGATTCTCATTGTGAATTTTGCATTTCTATCCATTTTGGACTTGATATTATCTCCTTAGAACAATAGGAGTAGGTCCACTTAGGTTCTATGATATCAAGTGGTAGTGATTCTTTTTCCATTAAGATGCAAAATTTGGACACTGATGCTAGATGTACCTTTGTTGTAGATGTTCTATTCTTCATACTTGATGATCTATGTTGTGTTTTCACGCTCTAATAATTTGTACTTCCGTTAGTGAGATCCTAAGAGATGATGTATTGTATCATGATATATATTCTTTTAGTATTTCATACCCTATGACATGTGCATTAGATGAGCATGGATGCTATGTACTTATATATTCTTTTGTGAGATTTCCACATGTAGTTATTCCTATGACATGAACTTAATGAATTATTAAATTTAAACTTAATAAAACTTATATATTTGATTCAACATTATGGAACCCTTGAGAAATCTAATTTTTATTTCTTTTCTTATGTATGTATGTGACATGTAATTGAGTTATTGTTGTTGCGTTATTATCTCTTGTATGTTTGAATCTTGCAAAAAAAATGTTTAGCAAACTTAGCATCATTATAGGTTAATTTCTCTTGGGTTCCCTAGCGGGGTATTACACACTTCCTATTTTCTAGCTTCCACTGTTACACCTTTCTTTTTCCCAGCACTTACACTTTCCATCCCTTTTCTTACACCTTCCCTTTTATTTTCAACTTCTTCTACTAAATATTCTTACATGTTTCTATTCACATCTCTTAAAATTTTCCACAATGTTCCATTTAATGGCACATTTCCTAATTTAAATCTCTTAAAGATGGAAATTTTCTAATTTGTGCAATTTAACTATGACATCTTTCCAATTGTACATCTTTCCTTCCAATTTTTCATTTTTTCTCTCAAACCCTATAAATTGAGCCTCTTTGCACTTTTTTGGCTAACCACATTCTTCTAGTATTTTCTCCATTTTGTCATTTTTAAATCATCGTATCATTATCATCTTGCTATCATTTTTAAGGTGCATCTTGGCAAGATCAATAGCTATATCAACTTCAACATTATGGAGATGAAAGAAGAGCATAGGAGCTCAACTTGAAGGGGTATTCATTATTTAATTCCTCTTTTTTTCAAGTTGCTTTTATGTTAGGATAAAATTGTTTGCATATTATTTTATGAGATTTGTGCTTCTCTGATTTATGCATTTTCACTCTTTTTCTAGTCCTACATTTGGTGAACTTGGGTGAATATAAATCTATGTAATTTCTTTTAATGTGGAATTTTCATATTACCAATGATCACTTTGCATCTTGTGGAAATCATGGGATAAAGATCATATCATAAAACTACTAATGTATTTAATGAGGACATTTCTTGAAGACATTGTGTGTTTTCTTTAAAACCAACATGTCTTAGATTTCTTAGATTAGCAAATACTTCATTTGGTGCTTTAAATGAACTATTTCTATTCTTCTTTGAGTGTCTAGATTTTCTAAATCCCAAATGGTTATACAAATGTATCTTCTCCCCTCACCTTTGTCCAGCTTGGGTGTAAGAGAAGTCTCTATAATTATTTTAGAGAACCCTACATTGGACCAAGGTATCCAATATTAGGTGCACCAAGGGAGGACTTTAAAGTAGTAATAGGTTGAATCTAGGTCTCTGCCCTAATTTCTATATGAAGGATCGATTCTGGGTAATGCTCAATTAATGATATGGTTGGGTGATTGCTCTTCTCTAGTACTCTTAGAGGTGTGTAAAATCCTAGTACTTAGGGATGGAAGACCTCTTGCAAGAGCTTATCTTATACCTTCTGAAAGAAGTGTGCCAAACTAAAAATTATTTTTTAGTGGCCAAAATCCTCCTATCCAATGTCTCGAGGGGTCACCCATACCCGTGAAGACATCCCATGAACTCACAATCATTAGTAGAGGAAATAATCCTTTGGGTATTGATTAACCTTGGGAAGTGAATCTTGGTATGCTTGAGAAGTGAGTGCATTGTAAGGAGAAACCTATGCTATCAAGGTTCTAGGTTGTCCACTTTAGATAAGAATGACTAAACTTCAATTCAAGTTGGAATTTAGTGGATATAGTCCTTTCAACCTAGGTTGTGGTGTGTTTGTTCTCTTTTAATAACAACCATTATGAGTGGTGTGTCTTGCATGAGTATTTTAACTAATCACAATAATTTCCAATTTGATAAACTTGCACAAAATTTAATCATCAAAACATTTCCAAAATAATACACTTGTCAAACACTTGTTCAAAACCTTTGACTTTTTTTTTACAAACATGCAATTGTCATACTTGTCCCAAAACATTGTAAAACATGGAAACTCAAATGTGTTGTCTTAGGATTTCATGGCATGACTCTTAGGACTCATTTTTTCATATCCATCTTGCATTTTGCATTATCATACCCTTATCATAGTCTTTTCATAATTTCTATTTTGCATTTCAGACCCCTTTTGCATATCATAATCCTGATTTTGATCCCTATATTACCCTCATTTTGCACTTATGGTTTTTCATTTTTTGTGTCCTAATCCTCATTTTTTTCCTTGCATAGCCCTCATTATCCTCATTTTTATCCTCATAGTCCTCATAATTTCAGTTTACATATAGGTCCTTGCACAACCCTCCTGTTGATCCTATCCTAGACATCATTTTCAACCTAAAACCTTTATGTTTTTTTGAAAATCCAAACAAAATATAAGTCTTAGCATATTCTCTTATTTGGATCAATAAAGGAACTTGGCCTTGGTCTATTTTTCATTTTTCCTTTTATCATTTTATTTCATCTATGTTAAGATGGATTTGATTTGGTCCTTTTTATCAAATTTGTCCTTTTGATTTTTTTCTTTTTCTTTTTTCTTGGACAAGATCCAATATTCATCTTTGTAAGGTTAGACTCATAGTTTGCTGAAAATATTTAATGGGAAACAAGATACTAATTTGGCGGGGGGATGGGGAGGGGAGGGGGGTGAATCAAGATCTATAATACATTTTACTAATTAAACAATTCACACCTAATCTATCTCATATCTTAAATTCAAAACATAAACATGTAATGCTAAAATGAAATCTATCCAAGCATAACATCCATGAAAATCATCAACCTATTAGAATTGATTTATTACCTAACCCTTTAGTTTGCGATGAAATCTGATTATGGATCTCCTTTCTCCAAAAATATGATCTCCTCATCTGATATATTTGTTATGTCCTTCATTTCTTTGGTTGCATTGCTTAAACTCCTTCACTATGTACTTAGCTTGTTCACTCCTTCACTTCTCTTTTCTTTGCATACACGCTTCTATATATGACTCACACACACTTATTGAAACTGATCCTAGGTCCTACCCTTCTTAAATAGATACTCCTTGAAGGTTTTGGATTAGCATCAATGATCCATACTTCAACCTTTACTGTTTTCCATTCTAATTTTGTGATTAGTTAATTTGGTTGCCTAGGGATTAATACCATCTAACAAAATGCATAATTTTTTCCTTAATTATCTCTTTGATCCTTAAATTCATGTAGAGGTTAGCTAGAATTATTTACATATGTGTTTTTTCAATTAGAAACTCATATGAAAATACAAATTTACTTTGTATTCGAATATTCTGATGCTTGGTCATACCTAATATTCATGTTGTCACTCGACCTCCACATGTTTTGTTCACTCAAAAATAATTGACTATCTGATTACTCAATCTCAACTGAATTACTTAGCTTCTTATGCTTTTTCATCTCAACTAGGGTGCTCAAAAACCTTTGACTTGCTTGACATGTGTTGATAAATAAATAAGTCCTTTCATAGCTTGGCCTTCTTTGGATAGCTCAGCCGTAGTGATGAACATCTAATACTACTTTGGAAATGACTAAGTGTTAGACACTAATAGGAAACTTAGGCTTAGAGATCAACAATCTCCCCCTTTTAAATTAGTGGCAAAAATACTTTGTCATGACATAATTTTCCATGAAAAATTAGTACTCCCCCTAAAAGAGTAATTTGGTCTGCAAAAATGAAATCTCTTCTATACAATATTTTCAAGTCAGAGATCTCTTTGAATGTTCTGATGTTATTTCATCTAATTTTTGTCTCCTCATGTCACTATCTCTAGCTAGTAACACGACTAACCTTTGTTGACCAAATTTTAACTTATTATATGAAGGTGAGATTGAAATTTCATCCTTTCCCAATGAATGCAAACATGCCTTCATATTTGTCTAAATTATATTAATTGATTTTTGATTCTCCAATGTGAAGAACTTAACATCAAAAAGCTTCATATATAAAGAATGAATAGTCTTCAAATATTCTTCCATATTTTTTACTAAATTAGAAAGCTCTACTTGTATTTGTAGAAGTTCCCTAGAGACTTTCTGTTAGAAATAATAGTCCACCAATATAACGGGAGGGGGGGGGAATCAGTTATATGACAATTTAAAACATTTAAACTCTTAAAGAATCTTGACCATTCAACCAAAGTAAAAAACAACCATAAAGTGATGTACACAAATAATTACACTAGATATGTTGACTAGGAAACATTTGATCAGAGGGGAAACCATGGTGGAAATGATGCCCACAAAATGATGTACTAATAGGAATATTCATTGTTATAGGATGGACCCTGTTAGGAGCCTATTACAACATTTAGTACAAAGAGTCCCAGTTAGGAGGCTTTGAATCTTTGTTAGGAGATTTCAACCCTATTAGGAGTTGTAGAAGGCAATTGAACCCATTGTCTAACAAGCTTCAGGATCAAATCAATGAACACACTGTCCAATTGACATCTATACTATTCCTTTCATAATAATATATGTGTAACAAGCTTTCACTTCTTCCTCTATCTAGTACGTTAGAATCCTTCACCTTTAGATCATGCAATTAGATTTGGAACAGTAAGCTTAGTAACAATAACCCTTAAGGGCACTTACATGCATAGGTAGGTCACTTTTCTTTTGTATTGCTTTGCTGCTCAATAATTTGTAAGTCTTATCTGAGCCCCTATCTATAAAACACATAAAACATATTTCCTTTATACCATGCTCAATAATAAATCCTTGAGTTAGCTTTCAATACGTTAATTAAATTAAATACACATTTAATTAATATTGTTAGCTCATAGTTATACACAAACTTTCACACGTGCAACTTCCATGCGCACCCTCTAACATCATCAGTGGTTAGTATACTATCTCCAGTTAACTATGCAACTCTTCACTACAATTGTAAGGAACTATAGAAATCATACAATAGGAACTACTTTCCTAATACTCCATTTCCATATGGTTCTCTATGAATCAATCATATCTCTATACATTGTCAATTCAAGTTTTGCGCACTTACCCTTGTCACAAATACATAATGTAGTATGCACTGGTAATTGTACATCATCAAATAGGTAATATAATGTCCTCAATACAAAAATCATAGTTTGCTACTCTGTCAGTCTTTTACAAACTTATTACTATGTTTTCATAAATGGAAAAAAAAAGTCATGAATACATCATATCAATGTTTTGCAATGCTCCCCCATAGCATAAGAATTCATGCTAACAATCTCCCCCTTTGGCATTGATGGAAACATAGATGAAAATGTCTAAGTTCCAAAAATACCATCATGTTCTACTTTCTTCTCAATTGAACTACATAGATTTTTTTTTCATGTCACTTTCTCCCCCATTGACATCAATGACAAAGATAATACACAAATGGTTTAGTTTCTTGAACATACAATGCTTTATCAGCATGACCACAATCTGGTATGTTGCTTTACAACTTTTATATATAAATCAATAAATAACTCAAGTGTCTAAAGACATTGTTACATACCAATTACCAATTATGAAGAGTTCCTTGTTGAGTCTATTCATCATAGATACTCCCCCATTGAGGAAGCATCAATATTCAGTCCAGTCTAACAATGGTGCTATGTACCCTAGACTGATGCACTTTTGCATCTTCTATTCAAAAGTTGGTAGGGGCATGACCCCAAGCCTACCTCTTAGTTACTCAAATGTGTCCTTTGCTAAGGCCTTTGTGAAAATGTCTGCAATCTATTCCTTAGTATTAATATATTCTAGTCTGATTTCTTTCTCTAAAACTTTCTCTCTCAACATCTGATACTTTATAGAGATGTGCTTAGTCTTAGAATGCAAAACAAGATTCTTAGACATGCTTACTATACTTGTGTTGTCATAGTAAATAATAATAGGTTCTTTGAATGTAATTCCAATGTCCTTCATCATCTACTTCATCCATGTAACTTAGTTACAATTGTTTGCTACTACAACATATTCTGCCTCTGCAATACTTTGTGAAGTTTGATCTTGTTTCTTACTGAGCTGAGAAACTAGTCTTCCACCAAGAAAGAATGCTCCTCCACTGGTTCTTTTTCTATCATCCATATCTCTAGCCCAATCAACATCAGTATAAGTGCAAAGAGTGAAATCATTACTTCTGTCATACTAAATGCCATAATCAAATATCCCTTTCAGATATATGAATATCCTTCTTACAACTACATACTGATATTCTTTAGGATCATCCTAAAATTTTACCACAATTCCAACCACATTAGCTATATCTAGTCTACTATGAGTTAGATACTATAGTCCTCCAATTATATATCTATATAATTATTTTTTTCAATAGTAGGTATCTCATCCTTGCTTGCTAACTTGTGACCAGTTATCATAGGAGTTGCAATAGGTTTACAATTTTCTAGTTCAAATCTTTTCAGCAAATCTTTAGAATACTTGGTTTTAGAAATAAAGATACCTTCTTTGTTTTAAACAATTTGCAATCTTAAGAAAAATTTCATTTCTCCTATCATGCTCATCTAAAATTTATTCTTTATATCTTCTAAGAATTTGTTACTGGCTTAATAATTTCCTCCAAAAATGATATCGTCAACAAATACAATGATTATCAGCAAACCATTTTCTATTTCTTTAAAGTACAAGTTGCTATCTATTGTTCCTTTAGCAAATTCAAGTTTTGCTAGGTATTTATCCAACCTTGCGTACCATGTTCTAGGTGCTTGCTTTAATCCATACAAGGCTTTCTTTAATCTACAAACTATATCCTTCTCTTTTGCCAAAGGAAAACCTTCTGGTTGCTCAATATAAACTTCTTCTTCAAGTTCTCAATTCAAGAATGTTGACTTAACATACATCGGACATACCTTGAAATTTTTATTTTTTGCATATGCCAAAAACATTTTGACCGCTTCCATTCTTTCTATAGGTGCATATGTTTCCTCAGTCAATTCCTTCTTGCTAAGAGTAGCTTTTTCATACTAATCTTGCTTTGTTTCTTATTACTTCACCTTGTTCATTCATTTTATTCCTGAATACCCATTGTGTACCAATCACATTTTTGTCCTTGGGTCTAGGAACTAATTCCCTTGTGTCATTTTTTATTATCTGTTGAAGTTCTTCCTCCATTTCTTTTATCCAATGATCATCCTTGATTGCTTCATTTGTTCTTTTTGGTTCTACTTGAGATATTAGGCATAGTTCTTCATTGATTCTGCATCTTGTCATTACTCCTTTTTCTTTACTTCCTATTATTTGATTAGTAGGATGATTCCTTATCACATTCTTATTTGGGGTAGGAGTTGCTTCTTCAACTCTTATTTCAGGTATTGTGCTATGTTCTTCTCCTACTTCTTTAGTTTGCACATTATTCTAAGTGTCATTGTTAGTCTTGAGAAATAATTCATTACATCTGTTGGCCATCCTAGAATAATTATCTTCATCAGAGTTATAATCCATCATCTTCTCTTTAGTGCCAAAATTTTCATCTATTCTACATTTGCACACTCTACTATAGTTTTTGTTCTATAGTTGAAACATCTGTAAGCTTTACTTTTCAATGAATAGCCAAGAAACATACCTTCATCGCTGCTTGGATAAAACTTACCAATATCATCATCTCTTTTGATGTAGCATTTTCTTCCAAATATTTTGAAATATTTTACTAATGGTGAGTAACCAAACCATAACTCATAAGGTGTTTTCTCCATACCTTTTCTAATCTATATTTTGTTTAGTGTGTACACTGCTATATTGACTACTTCTCTCCGAAAAGTCTTTGGTACATCATTCTTGAATAACAGTGCTCTTGCTACTTCAACAATTGATCTATTTCTTTTTTCAGCAATCCCATTCTACTTAAGTGAATGAGGTGAAGATAGTTGTCTCCTAATTCCATGTTCTTCATAGTAGATATTGAAATCTTTAGAAGTGAATTCTCCTCCTCTATTAGATCTTAAGCTCTTCATTTTAACTCCAAATTCATTCTCTACTTTGCTCTTGAATATCCTGAATTTCTCAAATGCCTTTGATTTTTCTTTAAGAAAAGCTACCCACATCATTTTGGTAAAATCATCAACAAAAATCATAAAAATACCTCTCTCCATAGAATCCTCTTATTCTTGCAGGACCACTCAAATATGTATGAACCAATTTTATCTTTTGTGTAGTACAAAATTGCTTGCTAGGAAATGAAACTTTCTTCTACTTAGCCAAGATACATTCCTTACAAATAATGTCATCAGGCTTAGTGATCTTAGGTAAATCTCTCACAACAAGTGTATTACTAGATTTCACAATGTTCTAAAAGTTTATGTGACCAAATCTTCTGTGCCATAACCAACTATTGTCAACTTTAGCACTAAACATGTTATTTTAGTGGTGTTTAACTAAAATACATTACCTATAGATCTTGTGCTAGTACCAAGCAATATTCCTTTCTTGTCCTTGATGATGCATGTGTCATTACCAAACTATAATTGGTAACCATTGTCAATAAGTTGTCCAACACTTAACAATTTATGTTTTAGTCCATCAATAAAATAAACATCATCAATATTTGTTCTACCATCAAGAGTGACAGATCTAATTCCTATAATGTGACAGGCTACATTGTTCCCTACTCTGATGATTCCTCCATCTTGGCTTCTAAATTTGACAAATTTTCTCATATAACTAGTCATGTGATGTGAAAAACCACTATCAATGATCCAATCTTTCCTTTCAACTTGTGAAATCAGCATCCTTTCTTCTTTGATCTATTTGTCAAGATCATCTTCACTTTTGTTTTGATAAAATTCTTCTTCTTCTTCTTCTTCATTAGCATATAAACCATTTCTATGTCTTCTAGTTTTGGGTCTTCCTGTATACTTTCTTTCTCTTTTAGGACACTTAGATGCATAATGACCATATCCATTACATTTCCAACATTTAAAGATATTCTTACCATTTTTTTCTCTTTCCACAAGAAGAGCCACTCCTTCCTCGATCTTTTCCTCAATAGACTTGCTACTACTAGCAATGTCTCCTTGCACTTTTGTGTTCCTTGCTAGAACATGTTTAATATTTAATGCACTAAATGATGTCTCAACTTTTTCTAATTCTCTAGATTATTTCAAATAAAATTCTTCATCTTCCAATCTACCAAGCAATGTTTCTTTCTCTATGTTATTGTCTTGCAATGTGGTGTCAAAATTTTTAAGATCTTCCATATTACTTCATCATCATATTTCTTTCCACCAAAAGATGTGATTCCTACAACAATCTTAGATATTCTACTAATATAGCTTCTTATAGATTCATCTTCCATCATTCTAGCATCTTAGAATGTGAAATATAGATTTTGTAATCTAACTCTGTTTGCATGTGTATCACCCTCATAATTAGCTTCTAAGGTTTTCCAAAATTCATGAGATGTTTTGAGTTGTTTTACCTAGGCTATACTCACTTTTAGGTAGAGCTGACAATATTGCTTCTCTTGGCCTTATGTTGCACATAAATACTTCTCTTTGTTCCTCAGTACAACTTTCAAGGTTATCTTCTTTCACAATATTTTTCGATGCCTTGGTTACAAGCCAATATCATGGACCCATGCACAAAAGATGAGTCTTCATTTTATCCTTCCAACTGTAGTAATTTGTGCCATCAAATATCATACTTTCTTTTCTGAATATGTTTTCCATGGTTCTCCCAAAGTTGTTAAATTTTTTATTCAAGGACCTAATGCTTTGATACCAATTGTTAGAAACAATAGTCCACCAATATAACTGAGAGGGAGGGGGAATTAGTTCAATGACAATTTAAAACTTAAACAATCTTTACCATTCAACCAAAGTAAAAAATAATCATAAAGAGATGCACATAAATGTACACTCGATTTGTGTCACACTCTAAACCCTTCTATCCAAACGATTCCATGAGTTTGGAATGCTTGGATGCCGGCTTAGAGCTCCCTATCCACGGAGTGCAAGAGAGTATATTTCAAGAATAAGAAGGCTCTCAGATGAGCCTTAGAGATACTCTTCTTGCTAGTAAACCATGCAATGGGAGGTTCCAAAGACAAGATGCAAGAATGAAAATGTCCCAAGGAGTTCCTCAAGGATGCAATGCAAATGAAGATTAAGCTAGAATGAGAATGTCAAATGCAGCTATGCTAGAATATGAATGAGAGTGTTACAATCCAAATACTAAGCTATGTGAGAGATTATTGCAAAATAGAAGCTAAACTAACATGCAACATGAATCTAAGCTAAAATGCCATGGATGAGAGAATGTAGACAAGGAAGAGAAGTTCTCCACAAAGCTCCAAAGAAAACCTGTTAGAAAACCTGCAGCATAACAATGTTCAAAAGATGGATCCATTGAGGGGGAAAGCTCTCTCCCTTTTAAAGATGTATGGACGGTAGAGATCAAGATGAAGATGGTGGATGATCAACGGTGGAATTTGAAAAGAGGAGTGATCCATGTGCACACACAAATCAACCAATAGAATAGAAGTTGACTTGTCATATAAGACAAAAGTCACAAAGCCTTTTTTTTTAATTGCAAAATAGAAAAAAGACTTTATGTGTGCACTTTAAGTGGGTTAGAAGAATGGGGTCTTTTATTTAATTAAAAGGGGACATGTTCTTTTAATCAAATAATGAACTTAAGATAGCATAGTCAAACTATAGGTTATAATCAAATAAATTGATTATTAGCAATTTGGCTTAGGTAAGTGATTAAATTAATTTAGCCAAAATGTTGAAAAGGGGGCTAATAGTCTAGATGACCATTTTTAGGTGATTACATTTGCCCCTCTTTGACTAATGCGTGATCGATCTGGGAACACATTATGTCAAAGAAAATCGAAGCCAAGTAGGCGATGATAGATATAGATGTCTAATTCTGAAGAGTGAAATGCAGAAATAGATAGCAAGTCCTAAATGCACAGCCTGATAGCAGTAGTACTGAACACTAGGAAGAGATGATGTTAGAATTCAAGAAGAATACTAACACTTAGAAAAGCAGATAGAGTGAGAGCAAGTGAGAAGATCAAACAAATGCTCCTAAGCAGTGATAGAGTATTTTTGCCCCCTCGGGATTGAAATTGAAATGAGGTAAGGGGATGCAAAAACTGGCTAGAAATGAGAAAATTAGAATATAGCAATGTCCAAGATGACAGACAGATGATTAGAACCCAAGAATGACTATATAAAAAAATTGATAAAATGCCCCAGTTTGACTAGAGTTGACCTTGAAGGATATAGCATAAAAATAAGGTCGAAATGAGTAGAAAGGTGATTTTAGACATGAAATAGTGAATTTATGTAGATATGAAGTATAGAAATGATGAAGACATGAAGAAATGAAGATGTCCGAGTGATGATTCAGAGATTAGACCTCAAAAGGTCAACTAACTGCTCAGAAGAAAGTAGAATTTTAAAAGACAATTTTGACCATCAAGATTAACTCAAATTTGGATTTTGATCCTGAAAATGAATCTAGGATGTCAAAATTATTTAAGAGGTCAAAAATTTATATAATGTGATGATAAGATAGAAAAGAGATGAAGTGAAAGATTAAGAAGGTGAAAAGACATGAACAATAAGAAAGTAAAGAAATATATGAAAGGAGTTAGCTGATATGTCCACAAAAAGATGAAGAAAGAGAGCTCTCCCCATATGCAAGAATGCAAGACTAAGCTAGAAAATGAACCTAAAATGCAAGCTAATATGCAAAGTGGTTTACCAGCAAGAAGTGCATAACATTTAGACTCTTAATTTCATCATTGAGCATATTTATTAGGGACATCATGAGATCATACAACCATCACTAGTATAACTATGAGGATATGAATATGATCGATATTAGATAGGTATGTGGAAATCCAATCTAAGCATTAGAGACATGTAAGTCAAGATAACTACACGATTAGATTCCCTAAGTTTAATTTAGCAAGATTACACCTGTATCAAGGCATAAGTGCCAGGATAAACCCTGAGTGCAGTCTTGCAAAACAGCCAAGGATGATACATTTGTAAGTCAACGTGTTGAATAGGACTAGCATAAATGCTTACAACACTATAGACAAACAAAGTATACCCACAAGCAGAAATCAAGAAGACATGCCCCATGCCCCCAGTCTTCTAGTTAATGACATCCTTGAAAGACTATTAGGGAGGGAACACATGGCAAAGAAATCATCATAGACAACACACAAAGTATATAAATGTCAGCATAGCTCAGTCATTTAAGTGTTAAAGTGCGTGTGTGTAAGTCACTTGGCCATTTCTTCAAGACTTGATTCTGATAGTGAGAAATATTGTGACATTAGAGACTGTAGGTAAACTATCTAAAAAGTGTTGAGAAACACTTGATGTCAAAGTGGGAGAAAGTGTTGAGAAACGCTATTTTGTGAGTTTTCAAAGAAACCCTAATGCACAAGAATACCTCAATAGGCTAAGTAGCTATGCCCCCAAGATGAGGACAAGAAACAATTCCAAGCTAGGAAATGTGTAGCAAAATAGATGATTGAGACTGATAGACAGAGGTGCAAGGGTCTCAAGTAGCACCTGTTTCCAGGTTTTCACCACTTGACAAATTTTTTCAATTTTTTTGTATTTTTGTATTTTTGATTTTTTTGGTGATACATCAAAGTGCCTATTGCTAGGTTTTCACTAAGAAGATCTTTTTTTCAGGATCATATGTGATTTTTTGGATTTTTTAGAATAATTTAGATATCACTAGTTCTCAAGCAAGATCACATCATTTTCTCCCAATGTCTAGCAAGGTATAGGACATGATGGAAAAACAAGTCGATGGATAAGAAAAGATGCATAAGAAAGGAATGTGAAGCAAGTGAAAGTGATCCTCAAGAATTGACTCCTTAACAGTACCCAAGCTAGGGAAAGAAGTGAAATAGTCATATGAAGCATGTTTTGGATAAGCAATGGAAGTAATGAGAAAGATAGCATGTAGGATAAGCAATGAAGCCAACAAGTGAGATAGCATGAAGTGTGTAGTCCAAAAGAGTAGCCATGTCAAGAGACCTATGAGAACCATGTTTAATTTATTATGATCAAGACCAAGGGGTCAACTAGATAGTATAGCAATGGGATAGAGCAATAAGAATAAAGCTCAAGATAGAGGCTATGACTGAATGGGAGAGCACAATAGAAAATCTGGTGGATAAGATAGCCAATATGCAAAGATAGCTCAACATTGTCAAGATCAAAGAGAGAAGAAGGGATAGATGGATGATGGAAGAATTACGCATGATGTCTATTTGCCAGGTTTTCATCATGGTACTTATCCAAGGTGCCACAAGAAGTAGTTTTCACCATAGGATGGATTTATTTCTCTTTACTTTTGCTACCAAGGTGCCACAAAAAGTGGTTTTCACCAAGGCACATTTTCATTTTTTTCTTTTTTATTTGCCTTTTTTCATTTTTCTTTTTTTGAATTTTTAGAAAGAGCTCAAGCTTTTTGAATGTTGATAGTGCTCCTATAGGAAAGATAAGCCATGATAAGCCAAGACCATAGAAAGGTATGCTCAAAGATGTTGATAGGGTGATGAAAGGGAAATGGTAGTAGGAAGAATATATGGAGGATAAGAGTTCATGTATAGAAAGGAGGTGTAAGCTTTAGAGGATTTCATGTGGGTAGCTAAAATATTGGACAAGATCAACATTGACACACACCTTGAAGGGTATTGGAACGATGGAGGAATAATGGATGAAATAGCTTGAGTTTTAGATGCATGGGGTCGTAGAAGAGATTTGGAAAAAAGTGGAGTGGAAGGCTTTGGAATATTTTTAGGAAGATTTTTGGAAGAAGATGGAATGGAAGCCTTTGGAAGCTCAAATTTCAACTTTGAAGTATTTTCAATATTCAAGTCTTTCAAAAGAGACTTGGAAATCCATATAGCTTTAGATTTTCCTTTGGATACTTCAAAACACATTTCTTCAATAATGGGTTTAGGAACCCATATTTGCTTTGATTTAGCTCTCTTAATAGTGGACCTTTGCAATCTCTTTTGGTCTTTCTCCTTCTTAGCATTCACGTGTCAATTAGATGGGACATAGTGATCTTTCTTTTTCAATGGATTCTTATGTTTATTCTCACTTCCAAAGGAATTGGGATTTGTGGATGAATAAGGCTGATATGACTGGTTTAGATGGATAGATGGGTGAAAAGTCATCAAGGATGAGTGTCTTTGTTGATCTTGAGGTATTATAGGAGAGCTAGGGAATGAGCTAGGAGTGAATGTAGGAGATGGAGAAACATAAGGCCCCAATATGGATGGAAGGTTTGAATGCTTTAGCTTAGATGGATAAGGACCAAGGATAGATTTAGAAGATGCAAAGGGATAGTGGGAAGGGATATCAACATCTTTAGAATGAGCAACATGGTCAAAGCCATCAATAGACTCATAAGTACCTTTGATAGGAACAAAATTTTTAATAGAAGCACTTGAAGCTTGAGTAAAATTTTGAAGTGGATATGGAGAAGTAGAACATGAGGGGATGCTTTGATCTTGACAAGTAGCTTTGGATAGCATATGAAGAGAACTTTTCTCATAATTTTCAGTAAGCTCAAGGGAGATAATGGAAGTGGTATCTTCATCATACTTGGGGGGTGGACAAGATATAAGATATGGAGGGGAAAAATATTGAAAGAGATGGAAGGGTGCTTGATCTTGATCTTTCTTGAAATTTATAGCTTTTTCTTTTTGAGAGTCCTCTTGACATGGAGCCACTTCCAAGGACAAGGGAGAATGAAGAGTGAATGGAGTAGTGCTTGGATTAGGCATAGTAGTGCATGAAGGTTGAGGATGTTTAGGATTAGTAGCATGGAAAAGGTTTGCAGCCAAGTGAAGGTTAGCTTGAGTTTCTTTTAGAGGTAGCCCTTGAGGATACACGTAGTCAATGTGGAAAGCATTAGGTTCTTTATTTAATGGAGGCATGTTGGAAAGATTTGAAGTGTTGGGAGATGCACAAGTGTTCGAAGAAGTGGAAGATGTAATGGAGCCACTACTAGACATAGGTTCATCAACATAATCTTGCTCAAGAGAAGTATCCTCAACACATGAGACACTAGAGGTTCCAATAATTCCATTATCAATAAGATCTTCGATTTTATGTTTTAGCTCAATGCAATCTGAAGTACTATGCTCATTATGTAGATGATAAGCACAATAGATATCCAAGAATGGGTTTCCATATGAGCTAGACTTAGGTAACATGATGATCTTATTGCCAAGAAGTTTTTGCAAAGTGTCATCATAAGAATCTTCCAAGGGAGCAAAAGTTCTATCAAAATTATGTCTAGAGTCCTTTTGTTGTTTCTCAAGTGAATAGCATGCGTTCATTTCTTCATCATTATCTTCGTCAAAGACAGGTCCATCATGAAATTTTGGCATAGCCTCAAGTGCTTGTTCTCTACAAAGGTCTTTAGATCTAGAAGATGAAGACATTTGATGTCTTGAAGTAGAGCATGTAGACCTAGAAGAAGAGGATGACCTCAAAGAAGGTGATTCACATTCATGTAAAGACCTTAAGGAAGATTCATGTAATGATGCAATCTTCTCCTCTAACCTTTTCTCAAGTTTAGACTTCATTTCTATCATGCGCTTAGAGAGATGAAGGTAAGAAAGATCATTTGTCTCTTCTAGCTCTTTGTATTTCACATATAGATCTTGAAACTCTTTAGTGACATGGAGGATATCATGATCATCTAGATTTGGTTGAAGTTTGGTAGCACAAGGTTTAGATCCCATAGTTTTAAATGCAAAGCCAAGCATAAAAGAGCCTAGAAGATAACTTGATGTTGAAACTATAGGAGGTAGAGTGTTCACTTGTCAAGATAGTAGAGAGATATTAAAGCGACTTGTCAAACAATATGTCCAAGAAACTTACGACATGAATGACTCAAGTCAATAGCTAGGCAAGATGCCCAAATAGCCAAATAGATAGAGCAAGCAGGGTGACAAGTGAACAACTTTCCCAACCCAAGAGTGTAGTCAAGAAATCAAAGTAACCATTTTAGTAAAAGGATAACTAGCAAGCATGCATAGACCATGAAGATAGAAAGACCAAGAGAACCAAGACCAAAGAGTCACTTTAAGCATGTTCAAGAACTAGAGACATAGCGAATCAAAGTCAAATTATGAGACTCCCCTTAGCAAGCAACACAAGAAAAATATTAAGACTTGATGCTTTGACTTGGTTGACAAAGTTTGACAATAGTTGATAGCATAGCAAGTTTGATGTTCAAAAGCAATTTCTTTCCAAGCAAGACAGTGATACATGGAGTATTCTTCAAACAATCAAGCAAGGGACAAAGAAACCTTGCATGATACAAGCATATGTGAGGTCTTAAAAGAATTCCCTAGAATTATCGTCATGTATATGTTCAAAAGATTTTCACAAGTATACCACATTCGAGAACACATCAAGCAATATCTACTTAGAAGTCATGGTTCATTACTCAACAACTTGGCCCACGCTTGATGCTCCTTTGCCTCACACCAAGTGGTTGCCCACAAGAGATATTGGCTTTGTCATGGAAATGCCATAAGCATAATCAAGGGAACACATATGGTGAGTGTAAATCTTGGGGTGATCCGGGTAGTCCACTAGGATCAATCCTTGCACCAAGAAGTTGAGCGGCTAAAAAGGGTAGTTACTAACTTAAGGTGTTTAGATAGGGCTTCCATTCATAGTGTTCCTCTTGCTCCCAATTACGGGACACCTCACCTTGCGATGAGTAACCGATCTCGCGATCACAAGAGTACCTTAAGCATTCTTACCTAGTGATCTCCCTATGGTCGAAATCCCATAAGCGATCACACTAGGTGAAGATAAATAATATGTCTACCAAGGTTTTGTGTCCTTGATAGCTTTGAGTTTATAGTGGGTTGGAAGAGCCAGGTAATCGGCTTGTCCCCACTTGGGTCGTTCCTCTCAGGTTGTCCGAGAGCAGGCCCTCTAAAGGATTCTAACTACACAAAGTGGATCAAATTTTGGAAGTCAAGATTTCTGGTTCACCACAAGGGTGAAGAGCATACTCTCCTATTCCAATCATTTTCTCCCAAACACGCCAAAAAGATTCAGTTACCCCTTGCTTTTGAAACCAAATGGCAAGTCAAGATTTCTGATTCACCACAAGGGTGAAGAGCATACTCTCCTATTACCAAAAGACTCCAATCACAAGTTTTATGTGCCTATGAAAAATGAACAATTATTATTTTCCACACATGAAAACAAAAAAGCAAGAAATTTTGGGTTTTTATGCTTTGGGCAGCCCTGCAAACAATCGTTAGTAGCCCTTGTGCATTTGAAGCTTTGACATGCGTTCTTTTTATGCAATGTTTCAATTTTTTTCACAAGGATGGCAACCTGAAATCACAACTTGTTAGCAACAAAAGTTAGTGTGAAATAACATAAAAATTTGCAATAAAAAGTGGTAAGTTTCTTCAAAAATCTTATTTATCTTCCAACCAAGTACATGCAAAGAAAGTGCAAGTTAATCACAAATGCTTTCATTTTTACTCTTTGGTTTTGACCTAGTCAACAAGATTGGACTTTTTTGCTATGATTTCGTATCCAAAAATGAAAATGAAAAGAAGAGACACCTGTTAAAAATTAGAGAGCTTTCCAAAAATGCAAGAAAATTTAAAAAATCTCTTCATTTGCTCCCTAGAGATTGATTTTTTTAAAATAGGCCAAATTTATCAAATCAAGTTTTTGATCCTTAATACGATCTCAAAATTCAAAACACAAAGAAAAAACCCCCATTAGAATTCAAAAAGCTTTCTGAAAATGTAAGTTTTTCCAAAAAATGCACTGATTTGCGATCAAAAACGGATTTTTATGAAAAATAAAGAAAAAATCATAACTTCCGAAAATCACGTCAAAATGCTCTGAAAATCGGGCTGAGACATTTTGAGCATATACCCAACCTAAAAAAAAAAATTCAGAACCAAAATCTAAGCGGTTTAAAAGATATGATCAAATACTTCTCTTTGTTCCTTAGTACAACTTTCAAGGTTATCTTCTTTCACAATATTTTTCGATGCCTTGGTTACAAGCCAATATCATGGACCCATGCACAAAAGATGAGTCTTCATTTTATCCTTCCAACTGTAGTAATTTGTGCCATCAAATATCGTACTTTCTTTTCTGAATATGTTTTCCATGGTTCTCCCAAAGTTGTTAAATTTTTTATTCAAGGACCTAATGCTTTGATACCAATTGTTAGAAACAATAGTCCACCAATATAACTGAGAGGGAGGGGGAATTAGTTCAATGACAATTTAAAACTTAAACAATCTTTACCATTCAACCAAAGTAAAAAATAATCATAAAGAGATGCACATAAATGTACACTCGATTTGTGTCACACTCTAAACCCTTCTATCCAAACGATTCCATGAGTTTGGAATGCTTGGATGCCGGCTTAGAGCTCCCTATCCACGGAGTGCAAGAGAGTATATTTCAAGAATAAGAAGGCTCTCAGATGAGCCTTAGAGATACTCTTCTTGCTAGTAAACCATGCAATGGGAGGTTCCAAAGACAAGATGCAAGAATGCAAATGTCCCAAGGAGTTCCTCAAGGATGCAATGCAAATGAAGATTAAGCTAGAATGAGAATGTCAAATGCAGCTATGCTAGAATATGAATGAGAGTGTTACAATCCAAATACTAAGCTATGTGAGAGATTATTGCAAAATAGAAGCTAAACTAACATGCAACATGAATCTAAGCTAAAATGCCATGGATGAGAGAATGTAGACAAGGAAGAGAAGTTCTCCACAAAGCTCCAAAGAAAACCTGTTAGAAAACCTGCAGCATAACAATGTTCAAAAGATGGATCCATTGAGGGGGAAAGCTCTCTCCCTTTTAAAGATTTATGGACGGTAGAGATCAAGATGAAGATGGTGGATGATCAACGGTGGAATTTGAAAAGAGGAGTGATCCATGTGCACACACAAATCAACCAATAGAATAGAAGTTGACTTGTCATATAAGACAAAAGTCACAAAGCCTTTTCTTTTAATTGCAAAATAGAAAAAAGACTTTATGTGTGCACTTTAAGTGGGTTAGAAGAATGGGGTCTTTTATTTAATTAAAAGGGGACATGTTCTTTTAATCAAATAATGAACTTAAGATAGCATAGTCAAACTATAGGTTATAATCAAATAAATTGATTATTAGCAATTTGGCTTAGGTAAGTGATTAAATTAATTTAGCCAAAATGTTGAAAAGGGGGCTAATAGTCTAGATGACCATTTTTAGGTGATTACAATAAACAATTACACTAGATATGTTGACTAGGGAAACCCTTGATCAGAGGGAAAACCCTAGTGGGAATGATACCCACAAAATGATGTACTAATATGAATATTCCTTATTAGAGGATGGACATTGTTAGGAGTCTATTACAATATTTAGTACAAAGAGTCCCTATTAGGAGACTTTGAATCCTTGTTAGGAGATTCTAACCCTATTAAGAGTTGTGGAAGGCAATAGAACCCATTGTCCAACTAGCTTAAGGACCAGATCAATGAGCCCACTATCCAATTGACCTTGGTACTATTCATTTCAAAATAATAGATGTGTAACAAGCTTTCACTTCTTCCTCTATCTAGTACAATGGACTCCTTCACCTTCAAATCACGTAATTAGATTTGGAACTCTAAACTCAGTAAAAATAACCCTTAATTTCACTTATACATAGGTAGGTCACTCTTCTGTTGTATCACTTTTTTGCTTAGTAATTCACAAGTCTTCTCTACTCCCTTATCTATAAAACACAAAAAACATCTTTCCTTTATACCATGCTCAATAATAAATCCTTGAGTTGGCTTTCCACATGTTAATTAAATGAAATGCACATTTAATTAATGCTGTTAGATCATAATTATACACAAAATTTCACATGTCTGACTTCCATACATGCGCACTCTCTGATATCATCAATAGTTAGTATAATATCTCCAATTAACTGCAAAACCCTTCACTATAATTGTAATGAATTGTAGAAATCATACAATATGAACTACTTTCCTAATACTCTATTTCCATATGGTTCTCTATGAATCAATCATGTCTTCTATACATTATTGATTCAAGTTATGTGCACTTACCCTTGTCACAAATACATACTGTAGTATGCACTGGTAACTGTGCATCATCAAATAGGTAATTTAATGTTCTGAATACAAAAATCATAGTCTGCTACTCTGTCAGTCTTTTACAAACTTATTACTAGGTTGTCTTAACCAACAAACATAGTCATGAATACATCATATCAATATTCTGCAATGCTCCCCCATAGCATTAGCATTCACGCTAACACTTTCTCCAAAACCTTGTTCTCAAATTTCCTCTCAAACCATTGCATCAATTTATCGTTGGTCTCAATATCATTTGTTTGAACATTATCAATTATATATACTAACAGATCTCAAATTGGATGTTGGCTATTAACATCAGTGATTTCAAATGCATCAACAAATGTCTTAATATTTTTATCGAATATCTGCTTCTTTTTATGGTTTATTCTTAGTTGTTCTTTCTTTCCCTTATGGCTTAGAAAATTTTTCAACTCATACATTTGTTCCAATGTTATACTATTTAAATCATACATGGGTAAATTGATTACCTCATCTAGACTTATTGATTCTTTTGGAATTGCTTTTGATTGTGCCACTATCTAAGATCGAGGGGTTGTATCACTTGGTAGTAATAGATGCAATTGTTTACCCTTTTCAATTGATCTAGATGTTGAAATAGGGGCTTAAAATTTTGACTGCAAAACTAATTTCATTCATTTATACCTAATTCATCATATGGATCTACCATTAAAACTAAAATGCTGAAACATAAATGAAATACATCACATACATAAAAAGTTCAACACATAACAAAATTATTTGGTTACCCAAAAACACTTCAAGATGAAGGTAAAACTGGGATGGGGATGAAACCCAAAAATTTGCACTTTTTCAATAATAAAGTTAACCTGTTAGGGTTACAATGTTTGACCATAAAATATGATCTTCCTTGTGACGGGTCTACCCTGTTAAAATGTTAAGAGACTATTAGGTCTCACCTTATTAAAGGATTTTAAACTCACAATGAAGTAAGGACTTTGTTAAGAGGTTTACATAGTCTTAGGAGGTTTATATAGGCCTATTAGAACCACTCTATTAAGAGATTTACCCTATCTCAATTACAAATTAACTTATTCAGTACTTGACCCTTGATTTGCTCTACAAATTGATCTTGGGTCTCCTCTTTGCTATAATTCTGATCTAATCTCCTTATTTGATAACTCTATTCAATCTTTCCTGCTCTAATTTCTCTTTGTCTGCTTGATATGCCCTTGAACTTCACCTTCACTCCTTTACATGTGCATAAACTCTTACACATTTCATCACACTAATTCTAGGTTTAGAATCCTCCTTAAATAGACTTCCTATGAAGGTTCTAGATCTTGATTGATGGCTTACACTTATCATCTCTTGTCGTTTACATCTCTTTTTATGATTGGTTGAATCACATGCCTAGGGATCACTACCTTCTACAATGATGCATGATCAACTTCTTAGTGGGCTCTACAAATATTAAATGTTATAGAAAAATTGGCCAAAATGGTTTACATATGAGTTTGTTCCTTTACAAACTCTCATATCAAAACTGAACTAGTTGGCACTAGAATGCTTTGATGCTCAGTCATGTACAAGTATTTATGTTGTTACTCAGCTTCTATATATCTATTTTCTTAGCACTTGATAACCTATCAATATGCTCAATCTTCATTTTATTTCTCAGTTCTTACTATATTGCTCAACTCTTATATATGCTCTGTTTCTATAGAATACTTGACAATAACTATCCTAATCAGTATAAGTATTGTATGCTTGGCTTTTACTAGATAACTCAGTCACAGTGATGACCTTGTAATCTTGCCTAGTAAAAGACTAGGTGTTTTGGCACTAATTGAAAACATAGGATTAGAGATCAACAATCTCCCCTTTTTAAATTAGTGGAAAAAACACTTGGTCTACCTATTGAAAGACTATTAGTATCTATCACATAATTTTACACAAAGAAATAATGGTCTTCAAAATTTTTTCCAATTGTGTAATAGATGGAGAAATCTCAGTGTGTCTCTATACAAGTTCTTGTAAGAATTTTTTTAATACTTTACACTCCATTCTCCTTTTAGACCATTGTAACAATTTTTCATTTGTTTCAATATCATCTGTCAGTACTCTACAAACTACATATACTAGCTAGTCCAAAATTAGATGATGATTATTTACATCTATATTTCCAAATGCATCTATAAAAATATCCTTGAAAGTATGTAGTACCTATATTTTCTTCTTCTCTCTTTTCAACTTTTCTTGTTTCGCCTTACAATTCAAATCATATGTAGGTAATGTAATTACCTCATCAAGGTTCACTGACTCATCTTTATCCTCATATAAGTCACATTTTGAGATCTTGAGGGTGTATCATAGAGTAGTGATAGTTGTAATTGTTTCCCCATTTCACCTGATCTCAACTTTGGTTGTTGTATTGGTATAGAAATCATCTATTGCATAGGTGTTGCATGTTTTGGTTATGCAGCCTTTGCACTTGACAATTGAATAAGAGCTTGAGTAGCCTCATTCTCTTTCTATGTCACTTAAACTTCTGTCGATTATGTGCATGTATCTTTATCAAAAATTTCATCCTTTTGCAAGATTGGCATACAAGTCATTGGTGTATATACAATTAATGCCTTACCAACTTTCTTGGCACTTGTAACCTCTATAATTGATGTTATAGTAACATCATTAGTCTTCTTGACTTAAGGCTTTGGATATTCAACTATCTATAAAAAAATTGGGTTAGTACAGACTTTTCTTGAGTCCCTAATTAAACCTTGAGTTTCTTCTTTATTCAATAGAGTAGGGTTAGGTGGAAGGGTTTTAGTGTTATCTTCAATTTTTATAGTGTATTTCTAGTCATACTAATTGACAAGTTGTTGAATCTCCTCTGTCAGCTTGGCCACTTCTTGCTTATATTCATCTTCAAATTCAATAGAATCTTAGCCTTCCCTCACCTCTACAGATGGAGTACAAACTCCAAATACTTCTTTCCATACTCTAATGCTATCTTGCTCAACTTCATGAGCTTTATTCTTCAAAAATTTGTATGTCTTGTCCCTCAACATAAACTTCTTAACAAAATCTTTAAGGGCTATAGATATGTGTGTCTTCCCTAAATTAGGCATAATGTGTACCAATCTTGTCTCTCTTATTTTCTTTTTAGTGGAAAATGACCATTTCCATTTGGCATCCACTCTTTTATATAGTCTTACAAGAAATCCAATTCCTAATTCTAGGGGTATGTGCCTAAACTTCATCATCATATCAATCATTGTGCATTCAAGCTTAACTTGGTCATCATTGCTTGAAGAATCATACTAAATGTCTTTGAATCCCATTATGCTTCCTGATTCTATGATTTTTCACATGCCTAATCTAAAATAATTGGAGGGAGTATGTTCACTACTTTTATTTTTTTAGTCTCATCATACTCTCTCTTTTCTTCATCTTCCTTCTCTTGTGCAACGATCAGTTTCCTCTTTGATTTAGATTGATCTTCTACCTACTTCCTAATTAATATCTCAACATGAGGTTGTGATGACCTCTTTCTGGTGATGATCACCTTGCCCTTTTGCCTCTAAGGTGTCACCATTTCTTTTGCATCCCTCTTCAGGTCTACCTACACCTTAGGTTAATTATAACCACCTTTTTATGTCTAGTGTCCCTTGGCTTTACAATTGCAAACTCTTTTCCTTTTCCTTCTTCGACCTTTGAGAGTTGTTAGGATGCTTCTCCATGTTCCTTCCTACTAGCTTCAACAATTTTCATTTTCCTTTTCTTTCTTGCATTAGGTGTGCCAATGTTATAGTTAACTCAAAAATAATCATCTCGTATGTACGAAATTGCTTGACACTAGCATCAATTTCTTATGCTAAGAGTGTAGTAACTACTATAGTTACATCATCTACATTTACCTCATAGGGCATTGGCCTTAACCATGCTACCCTTGATAATACTGCCCATGCATATACAAAATTTGTGTATACAATGAAATATATTTCATCATCGTATCTATCTACAATTGATTTTGGAGTCCTCATTCTGTTCTTAATTTTAAATTTGAACTCTTCTAAGTAGTTGTCCATTATTGCCTCAAAATTCTCTCCCAACCTATCTACTGGGTCAATAAGCTATTCCATAGTATTCCTATTCCTATCCCATCCAATCCTTCTAATGGTAGGAAAATAATTATGTACGTAGAAAAATATACAAACTAATAGGGAACCAAACCTACAAGATGTGTTCTTCACTTTTTCTACTACTTCTAGGTCCATTGTGAGTTGCTGCAATTGCATCTTGACAAGATCGTATGAGTGATCTTTCTTCACAATTTTGTAGCTCAAGTCTACTACTACATAAGGAACACTATTCAATCTTCTTGATTAATAGAACCCATGCACAATTACATGATTAATAAACTCAATTAAGGGATCTTCAATACCATCTATTGACATTCTACAACCACTCCACTTTTTCTTGGTTAAGTTTTCAATCTCATTCTTGGTTTTGCTCCTTATTCTCTTAGGTCGATCCAATGTAGGGTACCTAGTTACCCTTCGAATGATTTCCTTGTTGATCTTGATTAGTCCACCTTCCAATCAAATTTTCATCTCATGAAATTGACCAAGCACAATCATGACCCATTTGACCTTGAAAACTTTCAAAAATCCTAGGGCACGGGTAATCCCTTTGTTATCAATGATCTTGAATTCATTTTTCAGAATTCCATCAATTCATAGCTTGTCATAAGTTTCACTTGGTTCAAAATCTCAAATTTTTTCTAGTCTTACATTGGTAGCATAATTTGATGTCTTGAACAGTCAAGACTCTAGTTGGAATTGATGAAAAAGCTCCAATGTTATCGACAAGGGTTTCAATGTTAACCATATCTCTAAAAATGGGTGGAGGTCTCTGATCATTCCTAATAATTTGTGCACTACTATCCTTAATCATTTCATTTTTAGATGCCATTGTAAACTAGGGGTTTGAGCAAAAAAATTAAAAAATATCTTCGCTGAATTTTTTCTTGGCACTAAGAATGATACTTACTTCACTTCACAAATTTGTTGATAATCTACTGAGATTCTCTACTTTAGTCATTGAAATCACTTCAATCACCTTCAAATATTCTCGTGAGATCTCTAATTAATTGGTGAGAAAAAATAAATGTTCAAGTTTGATAAATACCTTCAATATTGCATTTTAGGTATGTAATTAATGTCTTTGTACTTAGTATATGATAGCTATCTCAGTCTCCATTTCACCTCGGTCAAGGCTATTCACTTGGTCAATATATTTTCTTTCTTGATCACTTGATCTATATTGCATGACTTGGTCAATATAGACTATACCACTGATGCTTGGTACTTCATTCTCTTATATTTCTAATAGTTTTAATGCATCTTTATTCATGCAAATATGACTTTTCATCACTTCAATTCTTAGGAACTAATGCAAAATATAACATTGAGTATACAATTCCTACATACCTTATTTATTTAGTGAGATGTGGTGTGATCACTAGATCCATCAGATTGGGTGATCACAATTTCCTTTGCTTTATTTCTTCCAACTCTTATTGTCTCTATCCAAGTTTTCTTCCCTTTTGGTTTATCATTTGCATTGCTTAGTGCTAGTGCTAGCATTTTGGTTTTGCAATTTCTACTTATGTATCCAACTCTGAGAAAATTGAAACATATTATTTCTCCATTTTGACCATTTCTTATAATTTCCTCTAAAATATGTTTTGATGCAATTCTCTAGAATGTATCCATACTCTCTACAATAGTGATAGCTATACCTTGTATTGTAATCCCAATTGTAGGAATTGACTTTCATTTCTATATGAGTTTAGTTTTTAGGTAACCAATTTGAACTATTCTTAAGTCTACACTCATGGTCCCTATGTCCATACCTTTGAAAATTGTAGCAATGACCTTGGAATCTAGATACCTTTCTAGTTGAATTAGTGTTCTTTGATCTAGATTCATGTTCCTGATGTCCAACTTTCTTACAATTAAAACAATTACCACTTGGTTTAGGTTTAGGAATTTGATGAAATTTTTTTCTTATGCAAATATTGGCTGTGTCCAATTTTCTCACAATGATAACATGTAGGTTTTCCTTTTAATTTTGCATTCCTTTGTTCTCCATTTTTTTTATGATTCTACTTCTTAAGTAGATGATGATTCCTTGTTGTATCCAATTCCAAAGGTGTCTTTTTCTCTAGGTGACTTCATCATGTCTTCAAAGTGTTTGATTACTTCATTTGGTTTGTTCAACCTCTCCATGAGTTCATTTTCATGTCTTAGCTCACTTTTTAATTGCTTGTTCTACAACCTTAGATTTGTGATCTCAAAATCTTTTCTATTTGCTTCCTGATTTGCAATCACTGATTGATTTATCATTTGCAGCTGATTTTTTGTAAGCTTCTACAATTCAAATGATCTATCTTCAAGTCTACTAGCCATCCTTCCTTTTATCTTCTTCATCCATGAACTTATGTTCCATTTCATTCTTCTTATGTTCCTTCACTAGGGCACTATTCTTCTCTAGCAATTCTTTCATTTCTTTATTATTATTACCATTCTGTAGTGTTCAACATTCCTTCTATATCAACTTCTATGTATTGAGTATCATTTAGCTGAATAGCCATCTCTCTTCTTCTCTTTAGGAAATTCCTTAACTCCTCTTTTTTTGCTTCTAGTTGTTGCAACACAATCAATATTTCAATCATCTATTTCTTAATGATCTTTCCCATCTTATACAATTGTATCTCTATTATATTTTCCTCTCAAGTTGTTATGCTTCTTGACAAGAGAACTATGCTATGATACCACTTGTTGGAATACACATATGGGAAACAAGATACTAAGAGGGGGGTGGGGTGAATTAGTACGTTAAACTTTTGACTTCAAAACCAATTTCATTCATTCATACCTAATTCATCTCATAGATCTACCATTAAAATTGAAACATAAATGAAATACATCACATCCATAAAAATTTCAACACATAACACAATGATTTGGTTACCCAAAAACAATTCAAGATGAAAGTAAAATGAGGGTGGGGATGAAACCCACAAATCTCCACTGTTGCAACAATAAAGTTAACCTATTAGGGTTACAAGGTTTGACCATAAAATATGATCTACCCTATGAGGGGTATTCCTTGTTAAAATTTTAAGAGACTATTAGATCTCACCTTGTTAAAGGATTTTACACTCACAATTAATTAAGGACTATGTAAGGAGGTTTACATACACCTCTTAGGATCACTATGTTAAGAGATTTACCCTATCTCAATTACAAAATAACTAATAAAGTACCTGACCCTTAGTTTTCTCTGCAAGCCAATATTTAGTCTACTTTTTGCTATACCTCTCATCTGATCTCCTTATTTGATAGCTTTTTTTAGTCCTTCAGTGCTTTGATTGCTCTCTTTGCTAGATATGCCCTTGAACTTCACCTTCACTCCTATACATGCACATACACTTTTACACATTTCAACACACTAATTATAGGGCTGAGATCATCCTTAAATAGACATCTCGTGAAGGTTCTAGATCTTGATTGATGACTTACATATCATCATATTTTTCAATTTATATCCATTTTTCCAATTGGTTGAATCACACACTTAGGGATCATTACCTTCTATAATGACACGTGATCAATAGCTTAGTTAGCTCTACAAATATTAAATGTTATAGAAAATTCAACCAAAATGGTTTACATATGAGTTGGTTCCATTACAAATGCTCATATCAAAATTGAACTACTCAACACTTGAATTCCCTGATGCTTGGTCTCTATAGAATAATCAACTATCAGTATCCTACTTAGTATAAGCATTGTATGCTTGACCTTTACTAGATAACTCAGTCATAGTAATGACCTTGTAATTTTTCCTAGTAAATGACTAAGTGTTTGGACACTAATCGACAACATAGGATTAGAGATGAACATGGGATGCATGTTTATACAACTGTTGAGTAGATATAACTTGATGTTGAGGTGTAATAGTTATAATTTCATTTGTCTTAGTACTTAGCAGTTGTATAAGAGATTTGGTAGGCTCTTGTACTTTGAGTTTCTCTCCTTCCTCTTTCATTTCTCTCTCTTTTTTTTCTTCAACATTTTCAACAATTTGTCCCATTGGGATACAAGTAACTTGTGGAAACACAATTATAGCCTTGCCGTATTGTTGGACACTTGTATCAACAATAACTGATGTAACATCAACACTATCGATTTTGGCACTTTCAATCTTGGGTAATCCTTTATTTGTAGTAATATTAGATGGGTTCCTAGTAGAGATGTATCAAATTCAACATTTTTTAGGTTTTCTTCTATTAATATATTATGATCCTTTTGTGATGAATTAGGAATGTCCTCAATAGTGACAACATCTTGTTGTTCACACCCTTCTATGAATTGCATGATTTCTTCAATAAGTTTTACAACTTTTGTTGTAACATACTCTTTGTCTTTGACTTCTCCATATCTTTCCTCTTCCTCCTCATCTCCCTTATTAGCCAATGGATTAAGAAACTCAAATGATTCCTTCCATATATTTATGCTCTCCTTCTCAACTTCATGAGCTTTATTCATCAAAACTTTGTAAACCCTCTCCTTGGGCATAAGTTTCTTCACAAAATATTTTAGGGCAATAGACATATGTGTCTTCCCTAAATTTGGCATTGTTTCTGCTAAAGTAGTCTCCCTGATATGTCTTTTGGTAGATAATGCCCACTTCCACTCAGCATCAAACTTATTATACAAATTTTTTGGAATGCCTTTTCCTAACTCTATAGGTGTGGATTTAAATTGTACCATCATTTATATCAAATATTTTTCATTTTTTTCTTGATCTTCTTTATTTAAAGAATCAAAATTAATATCTTTAAATCCTGTCAAACTTGATAATTCAGAAATCTCTTGACATAGCCAATCTACAATTGATGGAGGTGGTCTTGACATAATTTGAAATTTGATCATATCATCAGACTCAATTTCTTCATCATCTTCTTCCTCCTCTACTACAACTAATCTTTTGTTTGGCCTATTAGGAATGTTCTGCTTAGCTGAATTTACTTCTTTCTTCTTTGCTAGACTTACTTTTGGTTTGGCAACTAGGGGCTAGGTTGTCTTTGATCTTGTTATTATTTTTCCTTTTGGTTCTTGGTGTGTGACAACCTTTTTCACAACCTTCTTAAGATCTCCTTTTACCGTTGGATCAATAATTATCACTTTCTTCTATTTGATTTCCTTGGTCTCGGCATTAATTAGCTCTTTGCCTTTCAATTCCTTTGCTTCAATTGTATGTTCTGATCCTTCCCCTTCATCATATTTTCCCTTAACACCTTTGATTGTCTTTGTTATTTTCTTATCTTTCTTGGGCTCACTTGTCACTGAATTTATTTGATCTTTTATTACATAATATGTACCCAATGGTACAATACTCACATTGATATCTTCTAAGAAAAGTTTAGTTGTTGCTGCTATGACTTCATCAACATTAACTTCATAAGTTATGGGCCTTAACCATGCAAGTCTAGGTAGTACAACTTTGACATAAATAAAATCTATGTCTATCATTAAACATACATAATCAAAATATTTATTTACAATGGAATTTGGAATCCTTATATGATTTCTCATTTTATTCTTAAATTCCTTAAAATAGTTATCCATGATTGCCTCAAACTTTTCTCCTATCTGAATTATCAAGTCATTTAATTGCTCCACAATTGGCCTACTTCTACCCCAACCTATTGTACTGATGGTAGGAAATGAATTTTGTACATTTAAAAAAATACAAACTAACATAGATCCAAAAGTACACAATGTGTTCTTTTCTTTTCTTATAGCTCTAAGATTCTCTCTCAATTGTTGTAGTTGTAGCTTAGAAAGATCATAACTATGATCCTTTTTAACAATTTTGTATCCTAGGTCCATTACAATCCATAACATACAATTCATTTGGCTCGATTGATAAAACTTATGTGCAATAAATCTTACTACAAATTTGATAACAAGCTCTTCAGTCTGATCAATTAACATGCTTCAACCACTCTAATTAGCTTTTGTCAATTTCTCAACTTCATTTCTTATTGCTCATCTTATTGACTTCGGTCTCTCTATTGTAGGATATCCAATGACTTTGTGTATGATGGCCTTGTTGATCTTGATTGGCCCATTTTCTAACCATACCTTCATGTCATGAATACAATTTAGTATGATCTTTATCCATTATTCTTTGAGAACTTTCAAATAACCTAGGACACAATAGAAAGGGGGAATTATATTATCTGAGAAAATAAGCTGGTACAAATAGTGCAGAGAAAATAAACTCAAAACATGCCCTGCGGGCTTACAATAACATAAATCTGGAGAATATTTCTCCTTTTAGCACCTCCTCTCAAGCTCCAATCCGAACTGCCTTTTACAATGCCAGAAATCTCCTTAAATAGACCCCAGAGGGTTAAGGACTAGGAGTACATTCTAGAAAGTGCTAGTAGGCGTCCACCGACAAAATAGAAGGTTCCGAAAGCTGCGTTAGACGTCGGTGCAATTCTAGAAGAATCCCGAAACGGTAGCCGAACTTCCGGGAGGCATAACTTTTGAACCGTAACTCCGATTGACGAACCGTTTACATTTTCGGAAAGCTCTCGAAGCGCTCTATAGCCCTATGGACAAGCTTTGCTCGTCCCCCATTTTTTGGACCTTTTCGAGGTCATTTAATGCCCCAAATCTGACTCTGAAGCATTCTTAGGGGGTCTCCAAAACCCGAAAAACTGCAATAACTTTCAAACCGTGGGGCCTTTTGACCTGATTCTTTTTTTGGAATGCTCTAAATCTTGATTACATTCATCTGGCCAAGTCACACCTTCTAGGTCACCAAAATGATGGTCAAATTGCATGCTCCTATTTTTTCGGGATTTTTAAATGAACTGATAGTTGAACTATGAGAGTTGGAACCTTTATTTGAGCCAAATGGGTGTCCAAAAATGTAAAGACATAAAATAGAAACTAAGTCTAAGTACATTTTTTTGGGTGACACAGGATTGCCCTTATACCTCTGGATGCTCCTGCATCAGAGACACCCAGGGTAGATTGAAAAGTGACCCTGTCACTTTATGGATGGTAGAGGAAATCCCAAATGGGAAACCTCAGCTGCTGAAATCCAAGTTGAGTCTTCGATTGGTCGTCCTTTCCATTTGACCAAATACTCTTCATACTGCCTGTTTCTGGTACTCCTACCCACACGATGATCTAGAATGTCTTCTATCTCCTCCTTCTTAGAAGCAGGAATTGGACATGGCTCTAAAACCAGCTCCTCATCTGTACCATCATCATGATACTCTATTAAATCTGCAATGTTGAAAATGGGAGAAATGTGAATACCATCTGGCAGCTCCACCTCATATGCATTTCCTGAGTTATGTTTCTTCAAAATTTTGCAGGGGCCAAATTTCTTCATTTTCAGCTTGTTGTAAGTACCAACTGGAAATCTTTCTTTTTGTAAGTGCACCATGACTAGATCCCCTACTTGGAACTCCTTATGTCTTCTCCTTGCATCAGCCCTAGCTTTATACTCTTGATTCATCTTGATAATGTGTGCCTGAACCTCCTCATGTAGACTCTTGATGTGTTCAGCAAATTCCTCAGCTTCAGCACTTGTTCTCTCCCCTTGTTCTATCTTCCTCAATTCTGGTGCAGTCCTTGGGCTATTCCCATATACAATTTGAAATGGTGATTTTCCAGTACTCCTATTTACAGAGTTATTATAAGCAAACTCTGCCTCTGGTAGAATCAAATCCCATCCCTTGGGCTTATCTCCAACTAAACATCTCAGCAAATTGCCCAAACTTCTATTTACCACTTCTGTTTGGCCATCAGTCTGTGGGTGATGCGTGGTACTGAATTTCAAGTCTGTTCTCAACTTCTTCCACAATGTCCTCCAGAAATACCCCACAAATTTAGTATCTCGGTCAGAAACTATACTCCTTGGAAGACCATGTAGTCTCACCACCTCTTTGAAAAACAAGTCTGCAATATGGACAGCATCATGAGTTTTGTGGCATGGAATGAAATGTGCCATTTTGGAGAACCTATCAACCACCACGAATACTGAGTCATTACCCCTTTGGGTCCTTGGCAATCCAAGAACAAAATCCATACTTATGTCCTCCCATGGCCTTGATGGAACAGGAAATGGCTGATATAGGCCAGTATTTTGACTAAACCCCTTGGCAACTTGACAAACCTGGCAACTCTGTACAAACTTCTTCACATCCTGTGTAATTTGAGGCCAAAAATAATGTTCTCTAAGAATGGCAATGGTCTTATCCCGACCAAAATGTCCTGCCATCCCTCCACTGTGTTTCTCCTTAATCAGATTTTCCCTCATGGAACTCCTTGGAATGCACAATTGACTCCCTTTGAACAACATGCCATCCTGAATCAAATAGTCTAACCACTTGGTTCTATCTACAGCAACAGGTTCTTTACAAGCTTTCCATGCTTCAGCAAAATCAGGATCCTCAGGGTACAAATTCTTGAGTTCATCAAACCCAACTACTTCAACCTGCATTGTTGTAAGCAACAATTGTCTCCTACTTAATGCATCTGCAACCCTGTTAGATTTTCCACTTCTATGCTTCAACACAAATGTATAACTCTGCAAGAATTCTACCCACTTCATATGTCTCTGATTCAACTTACCTTGGCTATTTAGGTACTGTAATGCCTGATGATCAGTATACAAAACAAATTCCTTTGGCAATAAATAATGCCTCCATTTCTTTAAGGCCTGAACTATCACATAGAACTCTTGATCATAAACAGAATACTTCTTCTTTGCATCATTCAATTTTTCACTAAAATATGCAATAGGCTTACCTTCTTGGCTTAATACAGCCCCAATAGCGCTACCACTAGCATCACAGTCCACCTGGAATACTTTTCTGAAATCTGGAAGTGCCAACACAGGCTGTTCAGTCACCTTCTTCTTCAACAATTCAAAACTTCTCGCAGCTGCTGCAGTCCATTTGAACTCTTTTCTATCCCCTCTTATTGTATCAGTTAGGGGTGCACATATGCCACTGAAATTCTTAATAAACTTCCTGTAAAAACTAACCAGACCATGAAATGATCTTACCTCAGTAGCAGACCTTGGAGTAGGCCATTCCAAGATGGCTTTTACCTTCTCTGGATCCATTTTGAGACCTTCAGGTGATATAACAAATCCCAAATAGACTAACTCCCTTTTTGCAAAGACATACTTCTTTAGATTAATTAACAGTTTCTCTTCCCTTAGCCTTTCAAAGACACTACGAATATGCAGTAAATGTTCTTCCAAAGTCTTGCTGAAAATTAAAATATCATCCAAATAGACAATAACAAATTTTCCCAAGAACTTCTTAAGTACCTCATTCATGAGCCGCATGAAGGTGCTTGGGGCGTTCGTCAATCCAAAGGGCATGACTAACCACTCATAAAGACCCTCCTTGGTCTTGAAGGCTGTTTTCCACTCATCTCCTTCTCGAATCCGTATTTGATGATAGCCACTCTTCAGATCTATCTTTGTGAAGTACTGAGCTCCGCTCAAGCAGTCCATAAGATCATCCATCCTTGGTAAAGGAAACCGGTACTTGATGGTTATCCTATTTATAGCTCGAGAATCTGTACACATCCTCCACTCTCCATCCTTCTTTGGTGCAAGTACTGCAGGTACTGCACATGGACTCAGGCTCTCTCGAATCAAGCCCTTCCTCAACAGCTCCTGAACCTGTCTATTTAGCTCCTCTGTTTCAGTAGGAGTCATCCTGTGAGCAGCCTTGTTAGGCAAACTAGCTCCTGGAATCAGATCTATCTGATGACTGATTTGCCTTACTGGTGGCAATCCATCTGGAACATTATCAGAGATAATATCTCCAAATTCTCCTAGTAAATCTGAAACTTCAAATGGTATTTCACTACTACCTTCTTTATCTTTCCTAGGAATCAAAGCATAGCACATGCGCTGATGTTTCATGCCATCTAAAAACTTCCTCCCATCAACAAGACAAATCCTAGCACTGCTACATACCTTTTCACCTTCCTTTTTCATGGGCTTCAATTTGTGGCGAACTCCATCCTTTGTCAGAGAGTATGTGTTTGCATGTCCATCATGTATTGCATGTCTATCAAACTGCCATGGTCTACCCAACAATAGATGGCAAACATCCATCGAAATAACATCACAGAGAACTTCATCATGGTAACTCCCAATTTTGAATTTTACTAAACATTGTTCACTTACCAGGACCTTATGATCATCTTTTACCCAAGAAATCCGATAGGGCTGGGGATGTTTCTCTCTCTTGAGCTTCAGCTTAGAGACCATCTCTTCTGATACCAGGTTATCAGTGCTACCACCATCAATGATCACATCACAACATTTATCCTCACACTTGCATCTGGTACGGAATAGACTCCTCCGTTGCCCTGGTTCATTCTCCCCACTTAGTAGGACTCTTTCATTTACCAAGGCCTCTCCTCTTTCTGCATCCTCTGAATGTGATGATTGTGCATCCTCATCCACATGAGCAACCCTAGCTTGGCCCTCAGCTCTCCTATCTGTCCTTCCTTGTCGTTGAGGGCATTCAAAGGCACGATGACCTTCTTCATTGCAATGGAAACAGGTACCACGGAAGCCTCCTCTTCCTTGCCCACGTCCTCTACCTCTTCCTCTTTGATTTCCAAAATCTTGATCACGGGAGCGGTTGAAACCCTCATTCCTCTGGTTCCTGCTAGTACCCTCATCTTCATTTTTCTTTTGAGTTTCATTGCGGCCTCCAGATGATCTACCGCTTCCCCTTCCTCCTTGACCGCGCCCTCTTTGTCTTCCTTCAAACCTTTTACTCAGCTTCTCTTCAACTCGTAGGGCAAACTGGTATGCTTCTTCAACGCTGGTCATTCTTACCAGACTTAATTCCTCCTGGATGCTAGGTCGTAACCCACTAATATAACGAGCAACCTTCTCCTTATTTGCTTCTGCATGCCCCGCTCTAATCAGGAGTCGGTAAAACTCCTCTGTATATTCTTGGACGGATCTTCCTGCTTGCTTTAACCCATGCATTTTCTTAAACAGATCAAGCTCGTAGTCCACAAGAATGAACTGCTTCTTCAATTTGTCCACCATGCGATCCCATCTTGTGATCTTCTCCTTTCCTCTTCTAAGTCTTTCTAGTTGAACCTCTTGCCACCAGATTTTGGCATGGCCTTTTAGTTTGGCTTTGAGCTGTGTCATTGTTTTCTTGACCCCCATTGTGTCCACTCTGCCCATTAGTTCTGTTATGGTTCCTATCATTTCCATTGTTTATGTTATCTACCAGCTGTCCAAGGAAAAGGCCAAACTAAAAGGCCATGCCAAAATCTGGTGGCAAGAGGTTCAACTAGAAAGACTTAGAAGAGGAAAGGAGAAGATCACAAGATGGGATCGCATGGTGGACAAATTGAAGAAGCAGTTCATTCCTGTGGACTACGAGCTTGATCTGTTTAAGAAAATGCATGGGTTAAAGCAAGCAGGAAGATCCGTCCAAGAATATACAGAGGAGTTTTACCGACTCCTGATTAGAGCGGGGCATGCAGAAGCAAATAAGGAGAAGGTTGCTCGTTATATTAGTGGGTTACGACCTAGCATCCAGGAGGAATTAAGTTTGGTAAGAATGACCAGCGTTGAAGAAGCATACCAGTTTGCCCTACGAGTTGAAGAGAAGATGAGTAAAAGGTTTGAAGGAAGACAAAGAGGGCGCGGTCAAGGAGGAAGGGGAAGCGGTAGATCATCTGGAGGCCGCAATGAAACTCAAAAGAAAAATGAAGATGAGGGTACTAGCAGGAACCAGAGGAATGAGGGTTTCAACCGCTCCCGTGATCAAGATTTTGGAAATCAAAGAGGAAGAGGTAGAGGACGTGGGCAAGGAAGAGGAGGCTTCCGTGGTACCTGTTTCCATTGCAATGAAGAAGGTCATCGTGCCTTTGAATGCCCTCAACGACAAGGAAGGACAGATAGGAGAGCTGAGGGCCAAGCTAGGGTTGCTCATGTGGATGAGGATGCACAATCATCACATTCAGAGGATGCAGAAAGAGGAGAGGCCTTGGTAAATGAAAGAGTCCTACTAAGTGGGGAGAATGAACCAGGGCAATGGAGGAGTCTATTCCGTACCAGATGCAAGTGTGAGGATAAATGTTGTGATGTGATCATTGATGGTGGTAGCACTGATAACCTGGTATCAGAAGAGATGGTCTCTAAGCTGAAGCTCAAGAGAGAGAAACATCCCCAGCCCTATCGGATTTCTTGGGTAAAAGATGATCATAAGGTCCTGGTAAGTGAACAATGTTTAGTAAAATTCAAAATTGGGAGTTACCATGATGAAGTTCTCTGTGATGTTATTTCGATGGATGTTTGCCATCTATTGTTGGGTAGACCATGGCAGTTTGATAGACATGCAATACATGATGGACATGCAAACACATACTCTCTGACAAAGGATGGAGTTCGCCACAAATTGAAGCCCATGAAAAAGGAAGGTGAAAAGGTATGTAGCAGTGCTAGGATTTGTCTTGTTGATGGGAGGAAGTTTTTAGATGGCATGAAACATCAGCGCATGTGCTATGCTTTGATTCCTAGGAAAGATAAAGAAGGTAGTAGTGAAATACCATTTGAAGTTTCAGATTTACTAGGAGAATTTGGAGATATTATCTCTGATAATGTTCCAGATGGATTGCCACCAGTAAGGCAAATCAGTCATCAGATAGATCTGATTCCAGGAGCTAGTTTGCCTAACAAGGCTGCTCACAGGATGACTCCTACTGAAACAGAGGAGCTAAATAGACAGGTTCAGGAGCTGTTGAGGAAGGGCTTGATTCGAGAGAGCCTGAGTCCATGTGCAGTACCTGCAGTACTTGCACCAAATAAGGATGGAGAGTGGAGGATGTGTACAGATTCTCGAGCTATAAATAGGATAACCATCAAGTACCGATTTCCTTTACCAAGGATGGATGATCTTATGGACTGCTTGAGCGGAGCTCAGTACTTCACAAAGATAGATCTGAAGAGTGGCTATCATCAAATACGGATTCGAGAAGGAGATGAGTGGAAAACAGCCTTCAAGACCAAGGAGGGTCTTTATGAGTGGTTAGTCATGCCCTTTGGATTGACGAACGCCCCAAGCACCTTCATGCGGCTCATGAATGAGGTACTTAAGAAGTTCTTGGGAAAATTTGTTATTGTCTATTTGGATGATATTTTAATTTTCAGCAAGACTTTGGAAGAACATTTACTGCATATTCGTAGTGTCTTTGAAAGGCTAAGGGAAGAGAAACTGTTAATTAATCTAAAGAAGTGTGTCTTTGCAAAAAGGGAGTTAGTCTATTTGGGATTTGTTATATCACCTGAAGGTCTCAAAATGGATCCAGAGAAGGTAAAAGCCATCTTGGAATGGCCTACTCCAAGGTCTGCTACTGAGGTAAGATCATTTCATGGTCTGGTTAGTTTTTACAGGAAGTTTATTAAGAATTTCAGTGGCATATGTGCACCCCTAACTGATACAATAAGAGGGGATAGAAAAGAGTTCAAATGGACTGCAACAGCTGCGAGAAGTTTTGAATTGTTGAAGAAGAAGGTGACTGAACAGCCTGTGTTGGCACTTCCAGATTTCAGAAAAGTATTCCAGGTGGACTGTGATGCTAGTGGTAGCGCTATTGGGGCTGTATTAAGCCAAGAAGGTAAGCCTATTGCATATTTTAGTGAAAAATTGAATGATGCAAAGAAGAAGTATTCTGTTTATGATCAAGAGTTCTATGTGATAGTTCAGGCCTTAAAGAAATGGAGGCATTATTTATTGCCAAAGGAATTTGTTTTGTATACTGATCATCAGGCATTACAGTACCTAAATAGCCAAGGTAAGTTGAATCAGAGACATATGAAGTGGGTAGAATTCTTGCAGAGTTATACATTTGTGTTGAAGCATAGAAGTGGAAAATCTAACAGGGTTGCAGATGCATTAAGTAGGAGACAATTGTTGCTTACAACAATGCAGGTTGAAGTAGTTGGGTTTGATGAACTCAAGAATTTGTACCCTGAGGATCCTGATTTTGCTGAAGCATGGAAAGCTTGTAAAGAACCTGTTGCTGTAGATAGAACCAAGTGGTTAGACTATTTGATTCAGGATGGCATGTTGTTCAAAGGGAGTCAATTGTGCATTCCAAGGAGTTCCATGAGGGAAAATCTGATTAAGGAGAAACACAGTGGAGGGATGGCAGGACATTTTGGTCGGGATAAGACCATTGCCATTCTTAGAGAACATTATTTTTGGCCTCAAATTACACAGGATGTGAAGAAGTTTGTACAGAGTTGCCAGGTTTGTCAAGTTGCCAAGGGGTTTAGTCAAAATACTGGCCTATATCAGCCATTTCCTGTTCCATCAAGGCCATGGGAGGACATAAGTATGGATTTTGTTCTTGGATTGCCAAGGACCCAAAGGGGTAATGACTCAGTATTCGTGGTGGTTGATAGGTTCTCCAAAATGGCACATTTCATTCCATGCCACAAAACTCATGATGTTGTCCATATTGCAGACTTGTTTTTCAAAGAGGTGGTGAGACTACATGGTCTTCCAAGGAGTATAGTTTCTGACCGAGATACTAAATTTGTGGGGTATTTCTGGAGGACATTGTGGAAGAAGTTGAGAACAGACTTGAAATTCAGTACCACGCATCACCCACAGACTGATGGCCAAACAGAAGTGGTAAATAGAAGTTTGGGCAATTTGCTGAGATGTTTAGTTGGAGATAAGCCCAAGGGATGGGATTTGATTCTACCACAGGCAGAGTTTGCTTATAATAACTCTGTAAATAGGAGTACTGGAAAATCACCATTTCAAATTGTATATGGGAATAGCCCAAGGACTGCACCAGAATTGAGGAAGATAGAACAAGGGGAGAGAACAAGTGCTGAAGCTGAGGAATTTGCTGAACACATCAAGCGTCTACATGAGGAGGTTCAGGCACACATTATCAAGATGAATCAAGAGTATAAAGCTAGGGCTGATGCAAGGAGAAGACATAAGGAGTTCCAAGTAGGGGATCTAGTCATGGTGCACTTACGAAAAGAAAGATTTCCAGTTGGTACTTACAACAAGCTGAAAATGAAGAAATTTGGCCCCTGCAAAATTTTGAAGAAACATAACTCAGGAAATGCATATGAGGTGGAGCTGCCAGATGGTATTCACATTTCTCCCATTTTCAACATTGCAGATTTAATAGAGTATCATGATGATGGTGCAGATGAGGAGCTGGTTTTAGAGCCATGTCCAATTCCTGCTTCTAAGAAGGAGGAGATAGAAGACATTCTAGATCATCGTGTGGGTAGGAGTACCAGAAACAGGCAGTATGAAGAGTATTTGGTCAAATGGAAAGGACGACCAATCGAAGACTCAACTTGGATTTCAGCAGCTGAGGTTTCCCATTTGGGATTTCCTCTACCATCCATAAAGTGACAGGGTCACTTTTCAATCTACCCTGGGTGTCTCTGATGCAGGAGCATCCAGAGGTATAAGGGCAATCCTGTGTCACCCAAAAAAATGTACTTAGACTTAGTTTCTATTTTATGTCTTTACATTTTTGGACACCCATTTGGCTCAAATAAAGGTTCCAACTCTCATAGTTCAACTATCAGTTCATTTAAAAATCCCGAAAAAATAGGAGCATGCAATTTGACCATCATTTTGGTGACCTAGAAGGTGTGACTTGGCCAGATGAATGTAATCAAGATTTAGAGCATTCCAAAAAAAGAATCAGGTCAAAAGGCCCCACGGTTTGAAAGTTATTGCAGTTTTTCGGGTTTTGGAGACCCCCTAAGAATGCTTCAGAGTCAGATTTGGGGCATTAAATGACCTCGAAAAGGTCCAAAAAATGGGGGACGAGCAAAGCTTGTCCATAGGGCTATAGAGCGCTTCGAGAGCTTTCCGAAAATGTAAACGGTTCGTCAATCGGAGTTACGGTTCAAAAGTTATGCCTCCCGGAAGTTCGGCTACCGTTTCGGGATTCTTCTAGAATTGCACCGACGTCTAACGCAGCTTCCGGAACCTTCTATTTTGTCGGTGGACGCCTACTAGCACTTTCTAGAATGTACTCCTAGTCCTTAACCCTCCGGGGTCTATTTAAGGAGATTTTTGGCATTGTAAAAGGCAGTTCGGATTGGAGCTTGAGAGGAGGTGCTAAAAGGAGAAATATTCTCGAGATTTATGTTATTGTAAGCCCGCAGGGCATGTTTTGAGTTTATTTTCTCTGCACTATTTGTACCAGCTTATTTTCTAAGATAATATAATTCCCCCTTTCTATTGTGTCTCTTCTGGTTGTTGGGTTGTGTCTCCATCAGTGGTATCAGAGCAGGAGTTCCTGAGTGTGCGGACAGATCACCGAACGTGAGGCAGTTTGCACCAGGACCTTGAGTTGGTGAAGTTTGTGAAAAAGTTCTTGATTGTGTAAACAGAGCGCCGACTGTGAGGTAGTTTGCACGAGGTTCTTGTTTTGGACGAGATTTTTCTTCTAAAGACTTGATTATGGAGAAGAGAAAGAAGAAGATGACTTTTGTGATTGGATGGATTTTGAGGATTCCTCGACTTGAGAAATTTAGAGCAAGAAATCAACAATCATTGCTAGTTGATTTGCAGAAGCAAGTGAATGAATTAGAAGCCGAGTTGCGGAAACAAAGAGCATGTCACCAGAAAAGAGATGTTGATAATTCCTTGGATGTAAAAAAGAAAGATGATCCAGTGGAAGAGCAAGTGGATGAAGAGGAAATCATTTGCGAATCTAAAGTTGAAGAAGATGAAAGAGAAGAGGAAGAGCATGAAGATGGAAAAATTTATGAACCTGAAATAGAGCAAGATGATTTGAAGATTGCAACAATGGAGGAAGAATATAGTGCCTTCATTGGAGATCAAGCAAGCGGAGTAGTTACATGCATGAAAGAGGTAAGAAAAGATGAATATGTTAAAGAGGTAAATTTTTATGCATTATATGATGCTGAATTTGAGATGAGTTTAAAAGATATTGATGATGGTTTGCATGAGGATCTTGTTAGTGATGTGTGGTATGCAAAGGAAGTGATTAATTCAACAAGATTGGATGAGGATGAGAGTTATACTTGGATAGAGTTCATTGCGAAGGAGTGTTTTCAGCAGCAAACACTTGTTCCAGCTAGGTGTTGGAAAAGAAGAAAAAAGGAAATATATCAGCATCGGATACTTGTTCCAGCTATGTGTTGGAGGAAGAGGAAAAAAAAATCCGTCAACAGTGGCTACTTCATTTTGTGAATCCATATTCACAAAATTTTTCCTACCATGGGAGTCGGATGCAGGAGCATCATGCATCAGCAAAAAAAAAAAGGTGGAAGATTTGCATGTTGGTTTTCTTGTCCTGTTGAGGTGGAAGCTTGTGGTGAAGGTGAAGATGGTTGTATATCTTTCTTTTGACATCAAAGTGTGGGACACACTTTTCTATCTACCAGGGGAGTCTGATGCAGGAGCATCTTACATGAGAAAATTAAATTATTAGAAAAAAAAAAAAAAAAAAAAGAGAGGAAAAAAAAAAAAAAGGAAAAAAAAAAAAAAAAAAAAAAAAAAAAAAAATTCTAGAGGAGAGAGAAAGTGACGAAAATTAGAGGAGAAATAATAAAAAAAATAAAAAGGAGAAAAAAAAGGAAAAGGAGATTTCTATTTTCGAGGCGCATAGGTGGCGTAAAAAGAAAAATAATAAAAATAGTTGTCATTCCATTAATCAAGGTGTATAGGTGGCAATTTAGAAGTTTGTGGAAAGATCCTTAAATCATGTTGGGTGCTTAGTTGTATTTGGGTGGGAATTTAATATTTATTTAAAGGTAGTTGTATTTACCTTTTATCCCACATTGGTTGTGTTTGTAATGTCTTGGGTTAGAAGTGCCTATTTAAGAAAGGCCTATTATCATTTGTAATCAAGTTCAAGAAGTTCGAGAAACGGAAGCTCTTCTAAAGGAAGTTCAAGAAATGGAAGCTCTTCTAATGGAAGTTCGAGAAATAGAAGTTCTTGCGTTGGAAGCTCTTTGTATGTAATCTCTTGTAGTGAATTTCAAGTATTAATGGATGATGCTTTATGAAGCATTTTTTTTTTGTGATCTCTCTTGTCTCCATATTATTGCATTTTTGGTTGTGAGTTGGTACGGGTGGTGTGGCCCGTCATCAAATTCTCACAAGATTCTCTTATCTCAAAATCTCCAACCTCACCAATTTTGCACATGTAACATATTTGAACATCCTAAATAGTCAAAACCTTTCATGGAATTGATGACAGGGCACCAATTTCATCTATGCTGCTTCAAAGTTTGAATGCTCCTTGAAGTTAGGTGGGGGACACTAGTCATTCATTATAATTTGTGTGTTTATCTCCTTCAACATTTCACTTCCAATTGTAAATGATGTCATTTTGAACTAGGGCTTTTGAAAATAGACTTTTCTTTGATAACCTCTAAAAGAAACTGGCTCAAAAATAAAGGTTTCACTTATTGATTTTAGTCAAATCAATAATGAAAAATAGTGATTCACTCCTTTTATTGCTAAATTCACCTTGATCACCTTTGAATCACTTGTGCACTTGAATTCCCTTGGCAAATTGAAAATGAATGCTGAAATTTGATAAATACCCTTTGTTTTTCCAATAAGGTTTGTAATAAATGCACTTGTACTTTGGTAGGTGCACAATAATTGTCTCGGCCTTCACACCTCTTTTCAAATATTCAATCACCATTACCTTGCCTGGCCAATGCATCAGATTGGTTGTTGTAAGAGCTCAGTCTATATTGCAATGTTTGGTTAGTACAAAATATATTACTGATGATTGGTACTTGGTAGTAAACATATTTTATTGCCCAATACTTCTTTTAGATTTGTCCTGAATGGATCTTGATTCATGATGATATGGAGTTTTAACCATTTATTTGTTAGGAACTGATGTATAATATTTCATTAAGTGTACAATCTATACATACCTTCCTTTTCTTAGTTATATGAGGTGTAATCACTTGATCCATTGGATTTGATGATCTCAACTTTGCTTTCCCCATTGGTTCCATCTTCTACTATCTCTTTCCATGTTTTCTTTACCTTAAATTTTCCTCTCTTTATTGTTTCCATTATTTGGTGTTGGTACTTGGTCCTAAAATTTCTACTAACATGTACAATTTTAAGATAAATAAAATAGACTAGGTCTCCATTCAACCATTTCTTATAGTTACCTTTGAAATGTTTCTTTATGAAATTCTTTGGAATGTGCCCATACTTTCCACAATAATGAAAATTATACCATGTGTTGTAATCCCAATTGTAAGAGTTTCCTTCCTTAGGTCCATGTGTTTTTTTTTTAGATGTCCAATTGGATTTTTCATTGGATATGCATTCATGAGCTCTGTGTCCATATTTATGATAGTTATAACAATTTTCTTCAAATCTGGGTATAGTGTATGCATCACTTTCTTTGATCTACACTCATGTGCTTAATTTCCTAGCTTCTTGGAATTTAAGAAGTAACTAATAAACTTACGTTTAGGGTTTTTCATACCTTTTTTACTCTTGCATATATCAACAGTGTGTCCAAGGTTACCATAATGATGACAATTAGGCTTTCCTTTGGATTGCATTTCTTTTCTCTCCATTCTTTGATGAATCTCCTACCTCAGTAGATGACAAGTTCTTGTCATGTCCTAGACCAAAAGTATCCCTGCATGACCTTGGTGATCTCATAAATTTTTTAAATTATTTGATAGCTTCACTTGGTTTGTTCATTCTTTCCAATATTTATTTCTCAAATCTCAACTCATTTCTTAGCTAATCACTTTTTAATCTCAGATTTTTCATCTCTGTGTCCTTTTTGTTTAGTTCCTAATTTGCAATTAGCAACTAGTTCATTATGTCCAACTGATTGTTTGTGAGATTTTGTACCTCAAATGATCTTTCTTCAAGTCTAGCATCCATTTATCTTTTTTCTTCCTCATTCATGGCTTTCCATCTTCTACTTTCTTCTTTTGTTTAGTCACCTCACATAATCTCACTGATTAAATATCTTGGTCTCTCTTGAGTTCTTTGACTTCTTTATTTAGAATGTTGTTCTTCTCTAGTAGCTTTGTTATTACTGCATCACTATCATCAAAATTTCCACTATTAAGAAGTTGTTGTGTATCAACTTCTTTGTATTTTGTGCCATTTTTTTCAATGACCATTTCTTTCATTTTCTTCAAGGATTTCCCCAACTCTTCTTTTTCTCCTTCAAGTTGTTGCAATATGATCAAAGATTTAATCATCTAGTTCTCAATGATTTTTTCCCATATTATATTCCTTCATTTTCAAGATTTGCTCCTCTCAAGCTGTTAGAATGTTTCAAGAGAACATGTATATGATACTAATTTTTGGAAATCATTAATGGTAAATATGATACTAAGAGTGGGGTGAATTAGGATTTATAATACTTTTTACTGATAAAACAATTCACACCTAATCTATCTCATATCTCAAATTTTAAACATAAACATGGAATTTCTGAAATGAAATCTATCTAAGCATGACATCTATGAAAATCATCAACACATAACACAATGATTTTGGTTACCAAGAAACACTCAGTATGAAGTAAAACTAAGGTGGGCTTGAAACCAACAAATCTTCACTACAAAAGGTTAAGTTCAAATTAGCTCAACCAATAATTTAGTTTTCACTTTGAGAAAACAACCTTAAAATCTTAAAAAAATGGTCATCATGGCAGTAGGAGCAGGAGCGCAAGTTCAAAATTCAAATCTAGAGACAGGCGGGAATTCACAGGGAGGCAAACCTTGATCACTAGGCATGTAGGAGGGGATCCAGGTAGGCATTGGGGACGAGTCAGGAGATGGGGACCCACATGAAGACATACCAACGAATCTCCCAAAGCGTTGGGCCTCACTCTTTTGAATCAAGCCATCAGGTAAATCCTCTTTCCCTCCGGTTAAGGTTGTGTCAGGTTTGGAAAAGGGATCTTGCACGATTGCTATTCCAGATGAGATTGTTGATCATAGCATTGCCTCCATGTCCTCAACGCTCATTGAAAAGTTTATTGGCCCAAGACCAAACATTGATGTGGTCCAGGCCTACACTCTGAAAAAATGGAGCTTGAAAGGTTAGGTCAGTGTCACAGCAATGGCTAAAGGTTTTCTCTCTTTTGAGTTCACCTATCAAGAGGACATGGCTGACATTCTGTGTGAAAGTCCCTGGAGCTTTGGTAGGGCCACCCTCATGCTTCAGAGATGGTTGTCCCAATTGGACTTAAAAAAATCTTTCCTCCAACAAGCTTTGGTATGGGTCAGACTCTAGGAGCTACCTTAGGAGTTCTGGAATGAGGATGTCTTCAAGGGAGTGGCCAGCTCTTTCGGAGACCTTCTCTCCATTGACCCAATCACTGCTTCGAAGAGTAGGCTAACTTATGCAAGGATCTGCATTGGAGTGAGGGAAGGGAGGATTTTCCTAAAGTGGTTTGATTTCAATCCAAACTTGGCACCCATATCCAGCAGCTGGACTTTGAAAGTGTTCCTTTTGGGTGCTTTCACTGTCTAAAAACCGGTCACAAGGCATTTTAATGCCTAAAATCTAAGTTGACTAGAAAGAAGAATCCCCCTTCTTCTTCTCAACTGAGGATGAAGAAAGTTTGGAAAAAGAAGACCTCTGCAATAGGCTAGAAGGACCTATCTTTGGAGACCCAGCATACAGTAGAATCCCCAAAGAGGACAAACCTAGAACTTTAGGGAAAGACAAGTAAAGAAGGAGAACTACTCAAGTCTGGACCCAGTTCCTCTCTACCTTTAACCGAACCCCAGCTATTAGGGGATGATCAGGTCAAGGAAAGGACCCTCAAGCCTAGAGAAGAGGAAGTTAAGGATGTCTTGCAGAAAGATCTTCAGGAGGCTGGTTTGGACCATCTCCCCACTAAGGAACAAACGGTTCTAGGCTCCACGAAAGAAATCAAGGAAAGAGAAAATAAGGAAATTATCATCTTCTAGAACCCAGAGGAAAACTTGGTCTCCACCAGAGATGTAGCGACCAGAATAGGGAATAAGGAGGACTGGGTGAAAGATCAAGATCAAAGGGTTGATCTTCACAGCACCCCAAGGAATGCTAATAAGGCTTCTAGATTCCTGAAGTTCCAAAAGAAGGGAGAGATACTTAGGAAGAACCAAATTGAAGATCTTTCCAAGGCTTCTTCGGCGGCAACCAGGAGCAGTTGCAAACCAGATGTGGGCTCTACAACCAAAGCAAGTAGGAAATTAGAAAGAGATTCCATAGAAGAGGAGACCAGAAGGTGGTTGGCGAATGGCTGCCAAAGCACCCTGAGGGAGTTTTCCAAGAGTAAAAAATGAAGATCATCTCATGGAATATTAGGGGCCTAAACGGTGCCCATAAACAAGAAATCATTAGGAATTTAATTAGAGACCAGAGACCAGATATTTTGATGATCCAAGAAACTAAAATGAAAAAGGATTCTTTGAGAAACATAGAGTTCAGTAACATGATGAGTGGTGAGGCTTTGGACTTTGACGGAGCCTCTGGGGGCCTACTAACTTTATACAAGTCAAATCTTTTTAGGGTGGAATCAATTTCCAGTGCAGGAAACTTTCTATTTTGTAAAGTGTTCAATATTCATTCCAATGAATTTTGGTTCTTGCTCAACATTTATGCCCCCAGTAACAAGAGAGAAAGAAAATCCTGCTGGTATAGAACTGAAAGGTTGGTTCAGAATACTAACCTAGAAAAAGGCATCATTATGGGAGACTTCAATACCCCTCTTTTGGATAAGGAAAAGAAGGGTGGTCTGCCTCAGGAATGGGATAGCAAGAATGATCTTTCTAACTTCATCAATGATTTGGCTTTTCTGGATCTGGACCTTATGGGTGGTGACTTTACTTGGTCCAATAAATGCTTAGGCAAGGAGTGTATTCAGGTTAGACTAGATAGAGAACTATTTCTCCTGATTGGTTGTAGTCCTCTTCTTGCAAATTAGCTCTTTTGCCTAGAATTGGGTCTGACCACTCCCCCATCTCCCTCTCAATTATTCCTTTTGACCCCTATAGACCTCCTCCCTTTCGTTTCAAGAAAATGTGGACCTCCCACCCTGACCTTCTTGAGAGAATTAAGGGCTAGTGGAGTATAGATGTGGAAGGCACTATTATGTTCAGGGTAGCTAGAAAACTCAGTAATGTTAAAAGGATGATAAAAGCTTGGAATAAGTCAAATTTTGGTCATTTATTCTCTATGAAAGAGGATCTTTCTTCTAATCTCGGTTCCATCCAAGACTCCATTCAGGAAAATGGGTATGATGGCTCGAGAAGAGATGAAGAACTGTCCATCCTGTCGATTTACATGACATCATTAGTAAGGAGGAAAAGTTCTGGAGGCAAAGATCTAGAATCAATTGGCTCAAGGAAGGAGACCAGAACACAAAGTTCTTCCATTTATCCACTCTTAAGCATAGAGCTAACAATAGGATTTTTGGCCTGAAGAAAGATCAAGGTGTGCTGACTAAGGAAGATGATATTTCACTGGAAGCTATCTCTTTCTTTTCCTCCCTTCTTTCTTGGGATCCTTTTCTCTCTAAGGTGGACCAGGAAGACATTGTCTCTTATATCCCTCAGATCCTCCAACCGCACCATAATAATCTGATCTGGGCCATTCCTTCTGATTCTGAAGTGAAAGAAGCTCTTTTTTTTCTTCCAACAAAAAAATTGCCTGGACCTAATGGTTTTCCTACCTTGTTTTTCCAAATGTATTGGCTTGTCATTATGAAGGATGTTGTTAAGGAGGTTCAGGAGTTCTTTGGAGCCAGAAGCATTTTGAAGGAAATCAACTCCACATTCTTAGTTCTAATTCCCAAAGTGCTAGGGGCTGAAACTCTGGATAAGTTCAGACTCATCAGCTTATGCAACTCATTTTATAAGATCATCTCAAAGGTGCTCACTTTGACGCTACTTAACCTTCTCCCCCAAATTATCTCCCAACAACAATCAGGTTTTGTCCTGGGTAGACAGATTTTAGATTCGATTATCATGGTGCATGAAGTGATTCACTCTATGGAAGCTAGTAAGAGAGAAGGGATGTTACTCAAACTTGACATGTCTAAAGCTTATGATCAGGTCAATTGGTCCTTTTTGGAGTTGGTGTTGAAGGCTTTTGGCTTTGATGTTAAATCTTGCAAGCTAATTTCCCAACTGGTCACCACCCCCTTGCTAGCTATCTTAGTGAATGGATCCCCCTTTGATTTCTTCAAACCTTCTAGAGGCCTTCTTCAGGGGGATCCTCTATCACTGATTCTCTTCATCATCTTGGTGGAATGTATTAGCAGACTCATGGAGAAGAAAAAGAAAGAAGGAAGGATCAAAGGCTTTAAACCTTCTTCCAAACACACTCCCTTCACACATCAGCAATTCATTGATGATACCATTATGGGAGGAGAGGCTTCAGTTAGGGAGGCCAAGGCTTTGAAAGACACTTTGAACACTTATTCCAGAGGGTCCGGGTAGCTCATCAATAGGGACAAAAGCTTTGTTTTCTTTATCAACACTCCGAAGGGAAGATAAGATAGAATCTCCAAAATCTTGGGATGTCAGGTGGGGAAGCTTCCTTCTACCTACCTGGGTCTCCCCTTGGGCATGTCCCCCTCTAAATCCTTCTAGAAAGACATCTTGGATAGGTTCAGTAAGAAGTTGGCTGGCTAGAAAGGAGCCTCTCTCAGTCAAGCTGGTAAATGTCAACTAGTTAAATCCATCCTTCAAAACCTGCCAATATATGCCCTGAACCTTTTTACCATGCCCAGTAAATACATTGAGAGGATGGAGAAAATCCAAAGGGATTTTTTATGGATGGGAACTGAAAGGATTAAAAGGTACCCCCTTGTTGCTTGGGACAAAGTTTGTCTCCCTAAAAAAAATGGTGGTTTGGGAATCAGGAAACTCACTCATATCAACAAGGCCCTCCTAGCAAAGAAAATCTAGTGCATCTTTAGTAGTACAGGGGAATGGAGAGACATTGTAGTGAACAAGTATATAAAAAGGCCCTCTTTTCAGTTCACTCTTTTCAGTGAGGATATCCCCAAGGGCTTAGTTGTTTGGAACGGCTTCTTAAAAGCTAGGAATTTGGCTAATTCTAAGGTCTCCTGGAAGTTTGGAAATGGGAAGAACATTCTTTTTTGGATGGACTATTGGCTTCCTTAGGGCCCCCTCATTAATAACCCTAGCTATGCTGTTTGGGCTAATGATTCCATCAACCTTTTTGGGCACAAAGTTAGCAACTACAGGACTGAATAGGGATGGAAGGACCTCTTTATTATCTCTGAGGACCTTAAACCAATTACGATCATGCTTAATTCCTTATCCCTTAGTACCAACAAGGATGAACTAGTTTGGAGGGATAATGCCAATGGGTTCTATTTGGCTGCCTCTGGGTACTCTGGTTTATGGAGCACAGATGAGTTCCCCCCTTGGTCAAGGGCCTAGCTCCTAGGCCTAATGCCAAAAGTCAACATTTTTTTTTGGTTGGCACTTCAAGACAAAAATATCACCCAGGAAAATCTCATTAAAAGAGGTCATATCATGCCCAGAAGATGTGTTTTATGCAAAGATGAGTTAGAGACTAACAATCACTTGTTCGTTCATTGCTCTTACTCTAGGACAGTCTGGGACTTCCTCACCCAGGACCTTAACCACAGCTGGTGATTTCCTTCCAACCTCGAGACTTTTTCTTCCAATGGCATGGTATGTTCAATGGGTCTGCCTTGAAGGAAATCAGTTCCTAGCTCTTGCCCCATTTTTGTTGGAGCATATGGAAGGAGAGAAACAACTAGATTTTTAGAGACAAAGAGGAGCCAGCTTTGGTTGTTGGAAGGAAGATCTTCAGTAACATAAAGGAAAAAAATTTTGTGAGGAAGGGGGGAGCTTTTGAGATAGGAGGCAGGAATAAGGAGAAGGTTAAAGACAAAATGAGAAAAAGATAGGAAGCCAAGTGGCTCCTCCCCCCTTAAGGCTGGCACAAAGCCAACTTTGATGGAGCCTCCAAGGGCAATCCCGAATCCTTGGTTAGTGGAGGTGTGGTTAGAAATGAAAATGGAGATAGTATTGCAACTTTTGCTCTCCTGTTGGGTTTCCAAACAAATCATTTTGCGGAAGCCAATGTTGCATGCAATGTTGTTAAACTGGCTTTTGAAATTGGGGTCACCAATTTATGGCTGGAAGGGCACTCAAATAACATTATTAAGTGCATCAATGGAAATTCATTTCCATCTTGGACTATTGCAAATCTTATCAATGAAACTAGAGCTCGACCCTTGCCAAATTCAAAAAATTCCACATCGCCCATACTTTCTAGGAAGCAAACCTGATTGTCGACAGGTTGGCAAATATAGGGGTCAGCACAAACCAAAAATTGACTTGGCTTCCTAGAACTACTTTGCCGGCGGATGTCAAGTGTCAAATTGACTTGGATAAAATCCAAGGAAGTACGGAGGATATCAAGTTGTAATTATGAATATTAAAGGGTTAATATATATGGGTACTTTTCATAATAGAAGAGTGGGAATTCGTAAATGCAGATATCCTTCATTGATTATTTGTCACACTTTGTGGGTTGTTTATTGCATTCATTTTAGGGGCAACAACAGAGTTAATTTTCTCTGCTCTTTGCTTAATCTCGGTGATCTATTCTAGTCTTACAGTGAAGAGCTTATGAGTAAAATGGGTGTGCAATGTGTGGAGATGGTGGGTGAGAGATGCAGAAAGGAGCTGGTGGGGGACTTTGAGAAATGGAGAAGTAGGCCAAAAGTTTGGGAAATGTTGGATGAGGGTGGGGTAACCAAGTATCTCATGAAGCTACATGGTTTTGATCAGGAGGTGACCAACAGTATGGTGGGATCCTGGAAATATGGTAGGGTTAAGGTGATTCACATCAATTTCTGGATTACGAAGGAGGTGATAGTGGATGTCACCGAGATCCCTATTGAGGGTTTCAAATTCTTCAGGGATAAGAAGCTCTCAGCCAATGCGATTAAGGATTTTGTGGAGAGTGAGAAGGAATTGAAGGCATTGAAAAAAATTGACACCTACTATGTTCCTGGCTCCATGAAGAAGTGGTGGAGGTATGTTCTGAAAGCTGTTATTGAGTATATCACTCTGGACCCAAGGTTTGATAGAGCCCATACCCGCCACTTTGTTATTTTAAATCATTTCTGGAAGAAAGCTAGGATTTCTTTCCCTTTTTATCTATTAACCTCTACGAGTAACGCAATGGATAGCTTCAAAAAGAAGCCCATTGCTAACTCGGCTCTGCATGAGGGACTGCTACTACTTATCCATGAGCACTTCAAAGCTCAGACTATTAGCAATGCCCCCCCTCAGATAGAGATAGTGGAGTCTAGTAGTTCTAGTTACTCCTCTGAATCGGATGATATTCATAGCCTTAATTCTGAAAAAGGCAGGATTTCCTCTTTAGGGAAAGCAGCGACTTATCATGTCAAAAAATCCCCCCCCACCATTACACCAAGCAGAAAAATCCCTAGGGATCTAGGGAAGAAGTAGGCTCAAAAGGCTGAGGAGGGAAGTAGCAAAGAAGAGGAGGATCCAGAGTCTGAGGAGGTCATGAAGGAGATATAGGAGAAGACAAAGGAGGACACTGGAAGGAAGAAGTGCAAGAGGGAGAGTCTAGAGGATTTGCACTCTCAATATGAGGAGGCATCTGTGCTGCCTCTTTCTCCTATCCATCTCCACCCTGAGGAGCAGAAAGAGGAGAAAGATGGGTATGCGGAAGGGGAAGTGCAGACCAATAACAGGACGAAAGCGTGGATCAACTTCAATGTAAAAATAGCCAAAATGGGAATCTTTAGGGAGGCCATGAATCTCCAAATCCTCATGGATAATCAAGAAGAGGAACAGCTAGAAGAATTAATTGATTCGGCGATTGTGGCTATTTCGGACAGAGCTAGGGAGATAGGGATGAACCTTTTAAATAATGCTTGCAACAGCATGATTGATAATTTTAGATCAATCAAATGGCTTTTCCACAAGCTTGAGGAGGTTAAAGACTAGGTGAAACACATTGAGGCAACAAGGAAAGGAATGGATGCCAACAAGAAGATGGATGTGGCTAATAGTCTCACTCTAGCAGAACAGAGGATACACAATCTAGAAAACTACAATTACAACCTTGTGAACCAGATGTTTTCCTTATTAAGTTCCATTAATAAAACATCATCTCTCTCATAGGCTGGATCAAAGATAGATAAATGCATGATGATGACGATGGAAATGATAGGGATGAGGCCAAAAAGGAGGACGACCCTAAAAAGGACAACTCTACTCCTGCTCAGGACAAAGTGAATCAAAGGGTGCAATAGATGGAAGTGGAGGAGAATCAATAGGCCTTAGAGGCTACTTAGGTGATGCATGATCTAGAGCAAAAGAATGAGGAATAACTCTTTCTTGTTCTTTTGTTTATCATTGTCTTTTGGCTTTTTTTTCTGGCTTTTGGCCGTGGCTTTGTTTGTTTCCTTTTTTTGGTCTTTTCTCAGTACTCTTTCCTTTGGCTGGGCTTAATGCTTATTATCAACTTTTGAACTTTTACTTTCTTGGTTGGGCTATCACACATATTATCAACCTTCTTATGTACTAACTTTTAGGTTTCAGGTTCCTTGTAAAACCTATTTATCTAATGAAAAATAAATCTTCACTACAACAACAATAGAGTCAACCTACTAGGGTTACAATTTTGATCATATTAGATTATCTACCATGTGAGGAGTATATTATATTAAAAGCTATTAATACTGTTAGGTCTTACCTCGTGAAAGGATTTTACACTTACAATTAAGTAAGGACTCTGGTAGGAGATTTGAAATAGGTTTGTTAGAATCACTCTTTTAAGAGATTTTTCCTATCTCAATTTATTAGAATTGATTAAGTATGCGACCCTTCAATTTTCTATGAAAGCTAATTATGGATCTTCTCTCTCCAAAATTTTGATCTCCTTATCTAAAATATTTTTTATGTCCTTCATTTCTCCGGTTGTATTGTCTGAATTCCTTTTCTCTTTACTTAGCTTGTTCACTCCTTCACTTCTCTTTTCTTCGCATACGTGCTTTTATATATGACTCAAAAAAAAATTTGGACATTGATCCTAGGTCCAACCCTTCTTAAATAGATACTCCTCAAAGGTTGTAGATTATGACCAATGATCCATACTTATCCTTTTGTCATTTTCCATTCTTATTTTTTGATTGGTTAATCTTCTTGCCTAGGGATTAATACCATCTAAAAAAATGCGTAACTTTCTCCTTAATTATCTCTTCGATCCTTAAATTTTGTGTAGAGGTCAACTAGAATGATTTACATAAATTTTGTGCAATTAAAAATTCATATGTCAATACTATTTTTCTCGGCATTTGAATGTTCTAACACTCGGTCATACCTAACATTCATGCTATCACTCGGCCTCCACATATTGTTCACTTGGAAATAACTGACTATTTAATTTCTTGGTCTCAATTGAATTACTTAGCTTCTTATTCTTTCTTAGACTCAAGTAGAGTGCTTGAAAACCTTTGACTTGCTCGACATGTGTTGATAAATAAACAAGCCCTTTCATAGCATGGCCTTCTCTTGATGGCTCAATTGCAGTGATGACAATCCAACACTTCCTTGGAAATGGCTAAGTCTTAGACATTAATAGGCAACTTAACTTAGAGATCAACAACATAGCCCTAAATATCCTCATTTTGATCCTCATAGTCCTCATAATCTTCAATTTACATATGGATCCTTGCATAGCCCTCATGTTGATCCTATCCTAGCCATCTTTTTTAACCTAGAACCTTTATGTTTTGTTGAAAATCCAAAAAAAATATAAGTCTTAGAGTATTCTCTTATTTGGATGAATAAAGGATCTTGGCCTTCGTTTAGTTTTCATTTGTCCTTCTATCATTTTCATTGACTCAAATTTTATCTATTTCAAGATAGATTTGACTTGATCCTTTTTTATTAACTTTGTCATTTTGATTCATTCCTCTCTTTTTTGGTCAAGATCCAATATTCATCCTTGTAAGGCCAGACTCATAGCCTTGTATTTTCTAAAGACATTTCCCAAAATTCAAACCTCATTTTGCATATCCCTAGTCATCATAATCTTCATTTTAAACTTAGGTTGCATAATTGATGAGGCCAATCTAAGGCTTATTTAGTTTATATTTTTATATGCTTGAGAATTATATGAGTTTTTGATGAACTTATTTAGACTACTTATAATTATACTATTATGTGTGTGCACTTTGATTGCATTGATATGCTATATATATATAATGGAATGATGTATCTTTTTGTCTTGCATTAAATGGGTAGTTCTTCTTTTAGCCATGTGATAAGAGAAAATATGATATAAGGAAACTTATTATGAATTTTATCTTGGATATGTGTTGTGAGTTTTTGACTATTTTGAATTCATAATGATTCCATGACCTTTCAATGATCACTTGTTACAAGCTGAGACAAGGTGGTTGTAAATCATTATGGAGTGAATCTAGAAGACATGAACTCATGAATTCATATCCAAATGAACCACAACCTATTCTTATATTAAATATTGTTGTGTTGTCAATCTTGTCATATCCTTGGCATTGGAGGATCTTGGATTTTAGGAGTTCTTTTTTATATTAGTTTTATAAATAAGCTAGAAGTTTATATTTTAGAGTTAGAGGAATTAGTAAGAAACTCTCCTATAATCCAATAGTAGAGATAAATACAATTCTATTATTCCAATATGTACTTGTGAGATGTCCATGAATGGAATGATATTTATAGTTCATAATCTCTTATTTTTGGTTTATTAATTCTTTTGTGGGGACCCACATGAGAGGTGAATGTACTTTATAGTTAGGTAGAAACTAGTCTTTCATTCCATAGAATAGAAGCATACGTTTTAGAGCTATGTTGCTCTTGCAACCATATGGTAACAAAACTATTGGTTGTTTCCTACAGCATAAGTAAATAGTTTAGTTTCATGTTTGTAACTTCATTTTTGAGTGCCAGGTTAGGTGGCCATTTCATTTCCTACCTTAGTTTCTATTTCATCATTTTTTTCTAAGGTCACAATGATATGTCAGATGAATTAAATCATATACTTTTTGGGCATCATTTTAAGTTTACATTCCTAGTTGATAATTTAATGAGTTGAGTATGTCATTCTAGTACATTACTTGGCACTAATTGTATGTAGAACCAATGTAAAAAGGGTGTCTAATCCTTAGATACATAGTTATCATACTGACCAACCATTTTTGGCACTATTCTCAGGGATGGTGTCAATTTAATTCATATTTGAAGTCATTTCTTTAGTTTAGTTCTTTCATTTTTATGTATAGAAGAAGAGATCACCTTGAGAGATTCCTCCCCTAGACAACTATATTTGAACTAGAAGATATCCTTAATATCGAACCTAAGGAACCCTAAGTTGAGAATGAAGAAGAAGAAGTATTCTTTGAAAATCTATTCACTGATGTGAAGGACCAATTACCACCAATTATTGCACCCAAGTATCTAGAAAATCCATTAGCCCTTATTTTTATCTACTCCAACAAGTTTTTCCACCTCCACGGATGGCTCAACCTACATTTCCTTTTCCTATCCTTGATTTGTATGATAATGATAATTTGAAAAATATACCTACCTCTACACTTTCCAAGTTTTATGGCCTTATCAAAAAAGATCCTAAAACCTTCCTTTTTGAATTTGACATACTCTATAGGAGCTATGATTATACAATCAATGCCCACAAGGTGAAATTATTTCCATCTACTCTAAAGGAGGCTTCTCTAAGATGGTTCATGGGATTAGGTGCCACTGTTGTAAGAAATTGGGATGCAATGAAAAATATTTTTATTTTTAAATATAAGGAGTATTGTAGGGATCATGATATGAAGGGAGATGACATCTTCAAGATGTCATAGAAAGAAGATGAGACCTTGGAGAACTATGTCTCAAGGTTTATGTGTAACTTGTAACATAATACCCAACACAATTTGAATGAGGAATCTCAAAAACTTCTTTTTCTAAAAGTTGTAAATTATGCAAATGTAGAAGCTTTAGACCTTATGCTAGGATAAAACATTAATCAGAGCAATTGGAATGACATACAGAGTGTATGCTTGAACTACTCAAGAGCTACTTTGAAGAAGGATAGAGGACTCAAGGCCATTCCTAGTAACCCTAATGGCTCAAGACTATCTAAGGTGGAGTTGTCCAATCTTTTGTCTGATCTCAAACAAGAAATCATAAATAATGTTGCTACTCAACTTGACAACATGCAACCAAGAAGCAAGAATAAAGAAGCTATCATTATGCTAACTGAATATTGTCCACACTGTAGAGAGAGGAAGAGGAACTACAAATTTTCACACTATTCCATGCTTGGAGCCACAATCAATGTCTACCAAATTTAAGACCATTGATGAAAATAGAGAGGTACTCTATGTTTCTCAAAAAAGACCATGGGCCCAAAGACCAAGTTTTCCACAAGATCCTCTTAAAATTTATAGTAATGATAGTTAATGGAAAAATTATTAGAATAGTGGTCCTTAAGGATTTTGTAATAATAATAATTGGAAATAGCCTCAAAAAGGTTGGCAACAACCTTAGGGAGGCTGGCAACAACCTCAAAAGGGTTGGCAACAACCTCAACAAGGTTGGCAGCAACCTCAGCAGGGTTGTCAACAACCTCAACAATGGTATCACCAATCCAATCAATAGGCCTTAATGCTACCACCTCAGTAGTAGGCTATAATGTCTTCCCCTACAACTAGTAATAACCAAGCTAAGCTAACCCAACTACTAGCTTAGACTAATCCTAATCCTAACAATAGAAAGCCACCATCTCAACAGAAAAGCTATGCTATCTCTTTGAATGACATCCATTTAAGGCCAGGAACCACTCTTGCTTCACTTCGAGGTCCTATAATCATAGAGTTTGAAGATATCTTTGCTGAAAAAAAAAGGATTTTCTTGCACAAAAAAATTCTCCTCTAGCAAAAGATCCACCATTTCCTTAAAGGCTTGTAGATTCAATTGTGCCTATGCAAAACTAAGTTGTGACAAATTTACTTAACTAGCTGAAGCATATAACTATTAAGATAGCATTACTAGATGTTATATATAAAAGCAGTTCTTGTTAACAATAAGGCCATTAAATAAGCTTGCATAACACAACCAAGGAGAAAACATAAATATCCTAAAACTATTCATGTCCTAGGACAATTGTTAGACCTTATGTTAGAAAAGTTGACAATACCTAAATATTTTGATCCAAGTAGTCCTGTGATTACTATTAGTATTCATGGAATTCAAGTACAAAACACCTTAGTTGATTTAGGTGCATCTATCAATGTAATTATTAGTAAACAGATTTTTCCTTCCAAAATTAAATGCAAATAATGACTCAAAATGCTTGAATAGAAGAACAATTGGCACTATCAATTGGAAATACTATCATGAGATTGATAGATTTCCTTTGAATTGAGAGGTACAACTCCCTCTTAGAAAGATATTCAAACAATTTAAATACCTGGTTATGTCTTCTACCAAAAGACATAAAGGCTTTCTAGCATTTACCCATCACTATGGGAGAAATGCGATTATAAGATTTATAAACTGGATAATGAGGAAAGAAAAATGAACAAATAACCACATGACCATCTATCTAGTCTTTCATATCATAGAGGAAGTGCAAAGAAACCTTATTTCATTCTATTGACTATGAATGATAATGCAAAATTGCACCTAGAACATGAAAGAAATGACTATATAACCATTTTCAATCCAAGAAAATCATATTTAGACTTTAGAATCTGATATATGAAACTCTCTTTTATTTCATATGCATACCAAAATAATAACAATATCATTTTATCCTTGTCATTATAGTCAAGTTGTAGAAAAAATAAAAATAAAACTTCCATTCCTCCTTTGTGTTACAATCACTACACATAAAAATGTATTATCTCCTTCCTATAGCTATAGAACTACTAGTGAAGAGAAGAACCCCCATTACATCTAAAACTTGCAATAAATAACATCTTTGGATTGTGTTTCGGTTTCTATAACCATTTCTTGAAAATTATTTTAATCATCATCGTGAATAATCTTCTTCTTATCACTTTAGAATATTTAATATTTGAGCCATTTTAAAGTTTCATAAATTATAAAAAATTTAATTATAAAATTTAAAATGAATCACATGTGCATTCTTGGACAAGTGGCAAATGCTGGTAACAAATTGTTGTCATGATCTTATGACTATCATTGCTAATTTATATAATTCTTTACTTAAATAGTCATAAATTTTGATCCATGATGAATTTTTCAAAACGGCTTAGAGATAATTTATATAATAAGGTTTCCTTAAACATATCCAAAATTTGGCTCAATCCAATTGTCAGGTTAAAATTTGTGGAGCTTGGAACATGGCTATTTTTTTTTACTACATCACATTTGTATTTGTTGGTATGTTGATAGACCCGCATACAATATTCCATTATAACTTTTTCCCTTGGCCAAATTTTGAATATTTCTCTACTGAAGATTTAGAAAACTTTATTTTCTACAACATATCAAAAATTGAGTAAAATCCAATGGTGGGATAAAAATTTATGCTCCATGCAACATGATTGTTGGTTTCTTTTTGCTGATAGAAATCTGTGGTTACAAGCTGTATTAAAACTATAATAGCATATGCACCAATACCTACACATAAATCACATGTTGAAGCTTCCTTGTTGTACATCTCATTATCCACCACCACCTTTTGGCCTTGGATCTTGGACTTTCATGCAACATATAACATCAGATCTACTTTGCATTTTATGCATAGCAAAGTGATCTTTCGAACTGTGAACTCGAACTTAAACTTTGTGGTTCAAGGTTCAAGTTCAACTCTATCATATGTGAATATATAGATAAAATGACTAGAGGTTGACCATCAACTTCTAACATTTCTTGCTTGTGGCAAAGCTTGAACCTCAAAGATTTGAATTTCATCTTGCATGCCAAAACCTAGAACTTCGATAACTTGTTGGCCCGAGTTTGAACTTTGAACTTGAAGCTGAACTTGAACTAACCCGAAGGTTCACCTTAAACTTCAACTTTCCCATATGCGAATATAAAGGCTGACAACAAGGAGAATTACTGGCCTACTTTTAACATTTTGTGCTAGTGATAGAACTTGAACTAACTCGAAGGTTCAACTTCAACTTCAACCTAGGCACTCCAAAGACTTAAACAATTGGCTTTAAGGGTGAAGAAAAAAATAAGTGTAATAGTAATGAAAAAGGAAGTTTTATCTCACTTGCACATTATTGGCCTTAGAGAAACACCATGAATTTTTTAGCTCACTGATAGTTCTACTATTAAGCTAGATGGAATGATAGAGGATATTATAGTTTCATTAAATTCTTGGGAATATTCTATATAATTTTTTGTTCTTTACCCAAAAGTCAATATGGGTGGGCGTCCTCTCATCCTAGGGAGACCTTGGTTAGCTACTACCAATTCTTATATAGCTTGTAGGTCTTGTAAGATGACAATATATAATGGGATGCATACCAAAAATTTGATCTTGTATTACCTTATTCAACCCCTTTTGCAAGATGATCAAGTAGTATAGAATGATCTAGTAGATAAAGAACCAATAGTTAATTCACTTCACCAAATTATGATGATAATTAAAGATAGATTTTTAACCTCTCAAGAAGATGATAAATTTATCTCATCAATTGTCACCAATGATTATGGGGTCAATTCTTAGGTGTGTTCACAACACGACTATATCTTGGAAACTATTCTACCACCTCCAAGTGCACATCAATATTCATCATCCTCCCATTTCCTTCACTCATTACTTCCACATGAAATTTATTCAAATAAAATTTCTCAAATATCTATGATGGAAAAAGTAAATAAGGTTTCAGTGAGTCTAGGAAAAGAATTGAACATTAGTAATGCTCTATCAACTACACATCAGGAAATAAAACTAAAGTTGTTCTAAGAGAATAAAAATTTCTTGGGATTACACATACATGAAAGGCCTAGATCCTAATATTTTCACCCATAGGATCTATATTAGCCCCAAATATAAGCCTGTTAGATAACCTTAGAGAAGGTTTAATCTCATCCTAAGAGATTTGGTCAAGACCAAATTGTAGAAATTGTTAAATGTTGGTTCTATCTACCCAATCTTTGATAGTAAGTGGGTTTTGCCCCCTCGTCATTATGCCAAAAAAAGGTGAGAAATGGATAATTTGTGTAGATTATTAGGAACTAAACTTAGCTACCAAAAAATATAAATTTTCTTTTCCATTTATTGACCAAGTCCTTGATAATTTAGCTGGCAAAAATTATTTCCCTTTCTTAGATGGTTTTAGTGGCCATAATCAGATCTAAATCACTCCAGAGGACCAAGAGAAAACAAATTTCACATACCCATGGGGAACCTTTGCATACTTAGTCTTACCTTTTGGCCTATGTAATGCTCCAACTACATTCCAAAGAACTATAATCACTATTTTTTCTGACATATCTATTGAATACATGTAAATATATATGGATGATATAATTGCTTATGAGAGCAATTTTGAAGAAGCCAAAACGGATTTGGAAATATTTCTCAAGAGATCCCAAGAGTATAATATTTCTATTAACAGTGAAAAGTGTTTTATGATGATGGAGGAAGGTGTTGTCTTGGGTCATTTCATTTCATCACGAGGTATCTAGGTGGATCCAACAAAGATTGAAGTGATTAGTACTTTGCCTACCCCTAACAAGTAGAAAGATGTTAAAAGTTTCTTGGTACATGCAAGGTATTATAGAAGTTTTATCAAATATTTTAGGCAAATTGCAACACCTCTCTACAACTTATTAAAAAAGGACTGACTTTTCTTGGGACTCTAACTGTAACAAGTCTTTCCTTAATGCAGGTGCATCATGAGACTAAAAATATTTTAAAGATTCTAGATTATACATGGTTGATTTAATTGTAACATGGATTAGTAAGCCATTTTTGTGTCTTATGGTCATAATCTATTAAGTCATAGTAGTTAAAATGTTTGTAGACATAATATATAATAGGTTTATATAATCGTGAAGCTGACAACTTTGTTGTCAACTCAATGATTTATTATTAAGTTAGTAATCATCTAAATTAGTTTGAAGTTGCTTGGCATAATGGAAGTTACAAATTAGTTGTGTGAGTTAGGTTCTTACGTTCTTGTATAGTCATTTATCTACATTCTACAATCCAATGAGGAAGGTGTGAAGAAGAGAGTGAAGTGATGAAAGAATGGGATAGACAATGTAACGAGAAAGAAGATGAATGAAATGAAATTTCATATTAATATGTGATTGTCTCTATGATTGTCAGATTTTCCTAAACATTTCATTTGTATTTTGAATTTCATTTTGGTTTGATGTGCTCATTCAAGACTACCATTTATTATTCACATTACCTCCATGATTTCTAAGGTGGTTGAACTAACAAGAGGAGAATTTATTAATGCTCATGTCTATTTATAAGGTTTTGAATGAAGTTATCTTCATTCCACACAACTATCATGGTAAACTTGTGATGCAAATATGAGCAAGATTAGTTATTACTACATGGTGTAAGGTAGTAGACCCGTGTCAATATCATGATGAACAGATGGTACCATGAGCACATAGGTTACCAAGAGGAACAATTAGAATTCTAAAAGAGATCCTTTGTTTTATATTCTGCATTGAGGAAATGATGAAAGGTGGTAGTGGTTATGTAAAATGCATGCTTGTGTCAAACCTGTAAGATGAAATTTTTGATAGTCCCATAAGGCATGAAGGACAATGAGTACAAAGTGGTTGTTGGTGAGTTTATTTAGTAAAAAATAAAGGATAGTTATATTATAGGGTTTAGTTGTGGTTGATATTCTCATGATTGAGATATCATGAGATTATAAATCTCCATCGATATCCATACAATTGACTGTCACGATAAACCCAAGTTGAAGAAATTAGTTACAGGATAATTCCAAAATCAAGGATGAAAAATGTCTTCCCAATCAAGAATAAATCAATCTTTGTATTGATAGACTCAGATGATATCAGTGATCCATGGTTTGATTAACCTAATTATTCTATTGGTATATGTTTGTGGTATTTAGTTAGGCTTATTCCCACTTCGATTACCAAGCTCTACATCATATTGGTATAAGACCCTTGTTAATTCTGATTTAGGAGCCTACATAGAACAAAATATCTAAAGTTGAAGAAGGGGACAGGAAGATCCCTTTGAGGGTAACTAACATGGAGTTGGCCAAGATAGTAAAGGAGAAAATGGCAGAAAGTAGAGTAGTCAAGGCTAAGAATAGAACCATGAGAAGATAGTTGGACAAGTTTAAAGGGAAAATAAGGAGAGGAGAGAATGAAGAGTCAAATGTAGAAGAAGTAGAGGAAGAAGATCCACCTAGACTAGTAGACATGCTAGAAGATAAAAGGGCTATGCTTATAGCTCTAGAGAGGGTAGAAAACAAGGACAAGGGAGACCTACCTATGTTCCATGGTAAGTTGGAACCAAAGGAGTGCATGGACTGGTTGGAGGCCCTTGAAAATCACTTTGAATGTGATGATATACCTAGAAACTAGAAGGTTAGGATTACAAAGTCCAAGTTAAAGGGACCACCCCTTAGTTGGTGGAACTTCCAAAAGGGTATTAGAATCCCTAATTCTCTTTCCAAGTCCTTTGGAGAAATATCAAGTTACTTGGGAAGTATTGAGTTAGATCGAGTTAGGAGGCCTAATTGGGCATTACACCTAAAGCAGCAATTTTCTAGTTTTCATAATTTGGTGATTGGTGAAAGAAATTTATTAAAGGAGCTTAGTAAGGGAATTAAGTGTATATTTTAGACATGTAGTGGAAACTTTCCAAGACCTTGTAATCACATTTTTGAGATCATAAATTTCTCAATGAATTAAGCAATATTACATCTTTGTGAGTGAAACCACCTTTTACTATCAAGTCTCTGCATCAAGTGGTATCAAAGACAATAGGATTGCGAAAGGATGGATCAACTAGATAGATATCTTTTTGTTTCAAGATTCAAGGAGGTGCCACTATGCATACCACAAAGTGTATTCACCATGAAGATTGGAACTAGCACGTTGTGGGGAGCGCCATCAATTTAGTCATTCTTATGTTCACAACGTTGCCTCTCTGCAATTAGAAAACTCAGAAGAAGCTCATAGAAATTTAATGGGACTTGAATTTTTGTGTCCTTGGGAGTATGATGCAGGTGCATTATGACACTGATAATATTTTGAATATTCTATATTATACATGGTTAATTTATATTTTAACATGGCTTAGTAAGCCATTTTTGTGTATTATTGTTGTAATTGCTTAAGTCATAGTAGTTTAAATACATAATAGGTTTATATAATCATGAAGTTGACAATTTTGTTATCAAATCTATGATTCATTATTAGGTTAGTAATCATCTAAATTAGTTTGGAGTTTCTTGGCATAATAGAAATTACAAATTGGTTGTGTGAGTTAGTTTTGGAAGTTCTCAAGTTCTTGGACAATCATTTAGCTATATTATACAATCGAATGAGGAAGGTGTGAAGAAGAGAGTGAAGCCATGAAAGAAGATGAATGAAATGACATTTCATATTGATATGCGATTGTCTCTGTGACTATTATTTTTTCCCAAATATTTCATTTGTGTTTCAAATTTCATTTCATTTTGGTGTGCTCATTTGGTACTACCATTTATTATTCACATTACCTCCATGATTGCTAAGGTGGTCAAACTAAGAAGAGTAGAATTTATTAATGCTCATATGTTTTTGTAAGGTGGTGAATGAAGTTATCTTCATTCCACACAACTATCACGGTAACCTATGATGCAAATATGAGCAAGATTAGTTATCACTACTCAGTGCAAGCTGGTAGACTCATGTCAATATCATGATGAATGAATGGAACCGTGAGCACTAAGGTTATCAAGAGGAATGATTCAAATTCTAAAAGAGATCCTTTATTTTATATTCTGCATTGAGGAAATGATGAAAGGTGGTGGTGGTGATGTTAAATGCATGCTTGTGTCTGTAGACACCTAAATTTGTCAAAAACCCATTTCCTGACCAATTAGATAAATATTTATTATTTATTTAATTACCTTATCATTTAATTAAATAAATTTATATTTATTTAATTATATTCCGCTTGCATCCTAACTCATTCCCTCTAATTAAGTACTTTGTTTACTTAATTAATCCTTGCCTAAATCCCACTGGGAATTAAATATCACATTTAATCCTAATAGAGCACATGGCTCCTACATTTAACCCTCACCTAACCTCACTAGCCTACCTAACCCATCATGCTAAACCTACCCACTTCCTTAATCATGCTTTCTTTGCATAATCATCCTAGCTAATCAACTCTTAATCCTAATTGTGTTCTCACACATGTGTGACGAATCTTCACACATGTGTGAGAGATGTTCACACTTTCCTTATCCCTCATGTCTTGCATGTCTCTTGCACACTTTTCCTCTTGCATGAGAGTCAAGGTGTCTCACACATGTGTGAGAAGCCATGCCTTCTCACACCCCTTGCACACTTATCCTCTTGCATGAGATTGAAGGTGTCTCACACATGTGTGAGAAGCCATGCCTTCTCACACCTCTTGCACACTTGTCCTCTTGCATGAGAATCAAGTTGTCTCACACCTCATTGATCATGTCACCATCAAAGGTTGCTCACACATGTGTAAGCATATTGCCCCCTTTGAATGGTCAAAACCCTAATCCATGTGGAGTCTACTTGTCCTCCACCTCATTGACACCTCATCGATCCTGAGAGATCCTAGCCCTCCATCTTGCATTTAATCTCAAATGTTCATTGCATTCATTTTCCTATAAATGGAGAGCCCTCCCCTCATTTTCACAAGCACTATCTATCTCATTCTTATGCTGTTGGATTTGTGAGCAACCACATCCCATGAGTGATGAAATCATCTCCACTTGATGGTTTCATGAGGTTTGCATAGTGATATTTTGAATGCTTTTATGCTCTTTTTTATTTCATGTTGCTTATTTACATGTCTTCTTTCATATTTTGAGGTTTTGCATGATAATGTAAGAATGTGCATTAGTTGCTTAGTGTTATTTCCTTAGTTACATTTCTTTGCAACACATTTTGGCATGTCTGGTGGGACCCACGTCCCTATTTTCATTTCAAAAATTCTCAAACAACTCTGGTTTAATAGCAAAATATCGCATTGTCATCTCTGCAGGCTGCAGCATTGTCTGCATTTGTCGTCTACGCAGATCAGCGTCTCCGTAGACCAGCGTCTGTGCATATCAGCATCTCCACATGTCATCTCCGTATACTAGCATCTTTGCATGTCGTCTCTATGTACTAGCATCTCTGCATGTCGTCTCTATATACTAGCGTCTCCACGTGTCGTCTCCATATACTAGCATCTTCAAATGTCATCTTCGCTTACTAGCGTCTCCGTCGATTACCCGCTTAAACCATTATGTCATCTTTGATGGTCCATATCATCGTCTGCATTTTGGCAGTGCATCTCTAACAGTCTATATTTTCGTTTGTGTTGTGGCGCACTAAACTATCGTCTGTGTGTAGTAGACTTTCATCTACATTTTTTGGCGACCTATTTTATCGTCTACGATTTTCTTGTGACATTTCTATTTTGTCATCTGCAATTTTTCGACGACCTTTATATTCTGTTGTCTACACTATCTTTTTGTCTACGTGTTTTGTCGTCTGTGCATTCTGTCATCTCTGCATTTTGACGTCTGCGTGTTTTAGCGTCTAGGCATTCTGTCGTCTGCGATTTTTTTTTCTTTAAGTATAATTCAAATTTTGACTTTTGGTGGTTCCATGGAATTTAGGGCATTCTAAGAATATTCATGTATAGAAAAAATTACAAAAAAAGTTAAAATAAAATTTTCTCATAGTTAGCCTTCATTTTTTAGATTTTGTTGAGCTAATTAACTTGTTTATTGCAGCATTGTAGATAGAAGAATTTTAAACACCTAACCATATTTTCTTACAGGTTTTTCTTAATGTTTATTACTCTTGAGAATTAAGTTTGAAAGACTTAAAACAAACAATAGTGATTTTCATCACTAAAGGAGTTTGTAGTGATTTGTATCACTTTAAACTTAGGGGTTAATGAACTTGTATGTTTAATCACTTTCATTTGAATGTATGATGCAGGTTAATAAGTATACCCTAAACACACTCTTGAATACCTAAAGGAAAACTTTTGTGAATGCTCACACTTTTGATTGGAATGCATGTTTAGGGTAGTAAACATTTAGACTTGGTGCTTAAAAAGAACTCACACCATCTTGAATGCTTTAAAGGTCAATGGACATGTATGCCTAGGCTAGACAACATTTGGAATTGGTGCTTAAAATGAAGTCACACACTCTTGAATGCCCTAAAGTAAATTGATTTTATTCTTAGCATCTTTCATTTTCAACATTTCATTTATGCACACTCGCTTTACTTTCTTGTTGACGAATACACACTTTCATTTACGTTGGCGATATTTCAAATTGGAAAGAACATTGTATGTTTTAATCACGTGTGTCTTCATGTAAATAGAAAACTTAAAGTTTCATTGGGAAAAGAACACATGTCTTTTGAACCCCAAGGCCACTTATGTATTCTCTCCCCTCGCGCCTTTGGGTGATCTTGGGTGCACAAGAAATAAGTGGTTTTGTTTTTCTTTTTTTAGGAGGCCTGTTTGGAGATTTCATCACCCCTTGGGGTGACCTCAACTCCAGTGTTCTGACGGAGTATAAAAATCAGGAGGTGAATCGAAAGACTCCTCTCTTGAAAGCATAATATTGTCACTCTTGGCTAAGCCCCAAAGAACTTTACCTTTGGCAAGTGAAGGAGGAGATTTGGGTTACCATCTCCCCCCGATTGTGTGGTAGTATTTTCTTTCATCTATAGATTTGGGTCTCACGTACCTTGCGTATATCGATGATGCCCTTTAGTTGATCCTTGTACATCCTAGTTGAAACCTTATAGAATTTTTGGTGTGTTTGACGTTCTTGAGTGTTTGAAACACACTTGCCTTGTACATGTTTGAATCCTCACACATGTGTGAGTGATGTTTGCACTTTCTTTATCCCTCATGTCTTGCATGTCTCTTGCATGAGAGTCAAGGTGTCTCACACATGTGTGAGAAGCCATGCCTTCTCACACCTCTTGCACACTTGTCCTTTTGCATGAGAATCAAGTTGTCTCACACATGTGTGAGAAGCCATGCTTCTCACACCTCATTGATCATGTCGCCATCAAAGGTTGCTCACACATGTGTGAGCATATTTCCTCCTTCGAATGGTCAAAACCCTAACCTATGTGGAGTCTACTTGTCCTCCACCTCAATGACACCTCATCGATCCTGAGAGATCCTAGCCCTCCATCTTGCATTTAATCTCAACCATTCGTTGCATCCATTTTCCTATAAATAGAGAGCCCTCCCCTCATTTTCACAAGCACTATCTACCTCATTGTTATGTTGCTGGATTTGTGAGCAACCACATCCCATGAGTGATGAAATCATCTCCACTTGATGGTTTCATGAGGTTTGCATAGTGATATTTTGAATGCTTTTATGCTCTTTTTTGTTTCATTTTTCTTATTTACATGTCTTCTTTCATATTTTGAGGTTTTGCATGATAATGTAGGAATGTGCATTAGTTGCTTAGTGTTATTTCTCTAGTTACATTTTTATGCAACACAGTGTCAAACCTGTAAGATGGAATTTTTGATAGGTGCAAAGGAAAATGAGTACAAAGTAGCTGTTGATGAGTTTTTTTAGTAACAAATGAAGGATAGTTATATCATAGGGTTTAGTTGTGGTGGATATTCTCATGATTAAGATATCACAAGATTATAAATCTCTCTCAACATCCATACAATTGACTGTCACAATGAACCCAAGTTGAAGAGATCAGTTGTAGGATGATTCCAAAATCAATGATGATAAATGTCTTCCTAATCAAAATAAACCAAGCTTTGTATTGATAAAGTCAAATGATATGAGTGGTCCATGGTTTGAATCAACATAATTATTCTATTAGTATCAGTTTGTGGTATTTAGTTGGCCTTATTCCCACTTGGGTTACCAAGCTCTACATCATTCCTAAAACTTAAAGAGGTTCATACAACAAAACTAGTTTTGAGAGGACCTCATTGCAAATTTACATTTCACGTTCACATTGATGCATCTGATTATGCCATAGGGGCAATGCTGGGACAAAATGAAGGAGTGATGGAACATGCCATTTATTTTATTAGTAAAAATTTACAAGGAGCTGAATTTAATTATAGAATAACTAAAAAGAAGATGCTTGTAGTCATTTATACACTAAATAAGTTTAGAAATTATATTACTAGTTATGAGATATTTTTCCATACTAACCATTCACCTATTAAATACTTGATGAATAACCCTACCATATCAGACAGGCTAGCTAGATGGTTACTTCTTATGAAATAATTTGATATCACCATTGTGGAAAAACTAGACAAAGGTAATGTAGTAGCTGACTTCCTATCTCATTTACATGTCCCTGAGGATCTTGTAGTCATCGATGATAGTTTTCTAGATGACCATATTTTCTTATTATCAACACAAAATCCATGGTATGTTGATATTGCAAATTATCTAACCATAGGGATGATACCTATTCATTTTTCTCTCAAGTAGAAGAAATTATTAGCAAAGAAAAGCTTGAATTTTTCCAAGATAGTTGGACTTATGTTCTACAATGGGCTTGACCAGGTAATATGTAAATGTGTCAGAAAGGATGAAACATATGACATTCTTCAGGCATGTCATGATGAACCTTGTGGAGGCCACTTTTTAGACAAAATAATAGCTTTCAAAATATTAACTACAACATACTACTAGCCAAAACATCACAAAGATTCTGCTCAGTACACAAGGAAATGTGATAAATGCCAACACATGGTAAGACCTACAAAATCAAATGAGATGCCTCTATAGCCATAGATTGTTTTAACAACCTTTGAAAAATGGGGGATTAACTTTGTTAGACCTATTGAACCAACTTCATGAGGCAAATCTTACATTCTGATTTGTATTGATTATGTTACCAAGTGGGCCAAAGGCAAGCTAATGAAGCACCCTAGGGATAATTATGTTGCCAAATTTTTATATGAATGCATCTTCACTTGATTTGGTGTTCCAAGAGAATTGGTATTTGACCAAGGTCCTTGATTCACCTCACATCTTATCACTTCTCTGATGGAGGAATATAAAAATTTGGCAGGAAAAATCATCCCCCTATCATCCCCAAGCCAATGGCTAGGTAGAGGTCACTAATAGAGAGCTTGAAGAAATTATTACTAAAATAATGTCATTTCATAAGAAGGATTAGGTTGCAAAATACCCTAAGGCACTATGGGCTTACAGAACCACATGGAAAACTACAACTAGATTCACCCCTTTTCAACTTGTCTATGTTAAACCAGCAATGATGCATGTGGAATTTGAGCACAAGATCTTACAGACAACATTGGAACTAAATTTGGAACTTACTCCTGCCCAACAGAAGCATATCTTAGTACTCAATGGATTAGCTAAATGGAGGAAATTTTCTTTACATAATACAAAAATAGTTCAAGAACAAAGGAAACAATGGCATGCCAAGTTCATCAAGGAGAAGTAGTTTGTAATTGGTGATAGTGACCTTCTTTATGATTCTAGATATCAACATATACTTGGAAAATTTCAAACAAGATGATTGGGGCCTTATGAAATTGTTTCTATCTTTCCAAATGGTGCATTCTAATTATCCACCATTGATCCTATGCATTTCAAATTACTTGTCAATGGACAAAGGGTTAAGCTTTATCATAAGACTCAAAGAAAAAAAAAGTTCATGTAGTAGTTTTACTCCCATTATGTTGAAGAGTCTCCTATAGCATTTGGACTTGAGCTTTTTTCTCACAATAGTTCTTCTCTTTAAGCGTTCACACTATTTCATAATAAATACTTTCTTTCTAATAGTACATTCTTCATAATAAATTCTATTTCCACCTCATCATCTCATCTCATCATATCCACCTAATTGTTCTTCATTGTCGGATGACAACATTTTGTTGTCATCACCACTTTGCTAGGTTCGTACATACTATCCATGATATATATTTCATCATTTATTTACTTTATTGGCAACACTCTAGTCACATTGATTGTGGGACCAATTTCTCAATTAAGTTGGGGGAAACATATATTATTTTCATTTTATGTGATTATATTTTTATACACTATTTATTTTTCCAAAATTTCAAAAATCTTGCCACATATCTAGTTTTTCCTATGATGTGATAGTTCTTAAAAAATTATTTATTTCACATATATTTTGCTAAGGTGGCTAGTACATTAAGTCTAAGGAGATCATTATGGAAAATAAACTCGAGATATGTTGAATATTCACAATTATTGTTCAAACCAACATCTTCACTTCTCTATCTTTTTCATTTTCTCCTATGATCATTGCTTTCCACCTCCATGTTTTAATTTTCTCTGCTGCAAATCCTTTTTTTGATCTTATATTCCATTTTTTGTTGTGAATTTCTATGTCTATGTTTTGGATACTTTGAGAAAATTGGAGTATGTTTGGTTCATCATGAACCTATCACACATAATTTTTTATTGGAGGATCAAGCATGAAGATCACTATTTCAAGATAAAGAATGACTTGATATGTCTAGAAAATCACTGGCTAGAATGATGAAGTGGCTACTCAATTTTTAAGCATATTAAGGGATAATGAATCTATGGTAAAAGGATTAAGGATGCCATTCAAAAAGGGAATTTTAGCCAAAGTTATGGGATTTCTGCAAGGAGAGGAATTTTTAGAAAGATTTGACTCTACAACAACCAATGCTCAATTTATGTTGAATTTAGACCCACCTTGGATGTCAAAAAGAAACAAGTTATGAATAGATTATCATTTCCAGAACCCTCTAGAAATTGATCCATATATGTCATATGATACTTTACCTATAAAGGATGGAAAACATTTCTACATTTTGTTCATTTTAAGTTTCCAAACTATTTATCCATGATAATTGCTTGGTAAATGTTCCTACTAACCAAAATTTCAGCCCGCCAAATATTTGAATTTAAATTTCTAAGCCCACCCAATAGTCACTTCCCACTTTTAAATATTTAAATGCCAATGAAAACATGAAAATAAACAAAAATAAAACCTTATTGTATTTCCTATTTTCTTAAGTTTATTTTTCTAGCCCCACAACTTCCTCGAACCATCAAATCTCCCATAGATCTAAGGTAATCACTTTCCTACATTTTGGAATAGCCTAGTGTTTAATGAATGCGAGAAAGTGATCTTTTGTCAAGCATCTAGGGTGGGGCTTTGCTTCTTCAGTGGGTCATATTTCAACTATGCCAACATGTTGGTGTTCATTGGCATTTTGATTGGTCGTCGCTTTCCCACATTTTGTATTTTGTCAAAGTTTCTGACAATGTAGGGAAATGACTTTTTGACATGTGGACTGGTGGGTCCTTTCTTCTGTGTGGGTAGCTACATCTAAAAGGTAGTGCCAAAAAGGATGCTAGGTCATGTTGAGGTGGATTTCATTCTAGTTTCTCCATGTTGATTTGCCATAAAAAGTGATGTGTTGGATGTTGAGTAGTCTGTGGGCCCAAAAATGTTAATGGGGTAAGCGCAGTAATAACAAAACTTTTCCACAATCGTCGATCTTTTGTAGTTCGATGATCAGTGCTTTCCCACATTATGGAATTACAAGGACTTTAAACAATGTAGGGAAGCACTTGAAGGACACATGTCCTTGCAGGCTCAAATGGTAACATCACAGTTAAGTTGAAGTTTCTTAGGAAGTCACAGTTAGGTTTTTAAAGGATTATGCACTTATGATAGGTAAAATGGTCAAACCATGAGGACTTTGTAGGGAGGTGGAAAGATAAAAAAACTATTGGCCCTTGTGGCTCACCTTGGTTGTAGGACTTTGTTTGACTACAAACCTTGCTGATTTGTTGAGCTGACCAAAAAATAAATTGGTTTTCCTACACAATCTGATCTTCTTGATCATTTCAAACCATTCCTGAATGAATGTCATGCCTAGTAAACAAATAAAACACTCCACCATCCCTGGTTTTATCCATCTAATTTTTTAGAAGGATTAAATGGCACCATTTATATCTTCTCAGGGCTTTGTCTTGTGCAAAATATTGGATTTTCTCACATCTGAATCTGTGCCAAGATCATATTTTCCACAAATTTGTATGATAATTCTCCAAAATATTAAATGGTAGTGGGTGAGTTTAGTTTAGGGAAGAAAATATCTCAGTTATGCCTTAGCTATAAAGGCATTTTTTGTAGATTTTGTTAAGGTCAAATCCTTCTTTGTTTTCTCTAGCATGCTACTATAAATCCCCTTTGCCTTTCAACTATATCGCATTCTACCTTATCTTCTTCATCCATTGATGTATTGTGCAAGACCTATTTTCCTCTCATTAGTGTATTGTGGATATCAACAATTTTCCTGAATATATCTCTTTGACCTATGAATGATATATAAGTGAGTCTCATCTTCCTTGTGTCATTTGTATGTATTTTTTGATCTGCATGTGATTGTTAGATTAAAACAAGTCTGAATCTGTATATCTTTGATGTCATAATGGTTAAAATGTGCATGTAAGGGCAAAGATTGGTTTGAAAACTATATTTTGGTGTATCACACCTTAGTTTAGAGTAGGTAGATTTTCTTTCATGTATTCCTTCTCCGATTTCTTCTCCAAGTGTAGTTAGGTGCACCCTGATAGTAAAGGAAGTTGACCTTCTCTGAAGACTCAACCTCATAGTTCAAGTCCCATAGCTTGGAGGTTGTTTCCATGTTTCACAAGGTTTTCCTTAGGTAAAAACTTTGGACAAGGGTACAAACTTTTCTGACAACAGTTTTTGACACGCCTAGTGGGACTCAAAAGATTCAACTACATAAGCCTGTTGGCTAGCCAGTTGAGCTTGATTCATTGAGAAATTGGGTATTTTTCTCAATTTCATCAGCCTTAGGAGGCATTCAATCAAACACCATGGAAACTCTAGTACACTTCTACTGGTTCCATAAAGACATAGTGTTGGTATGTAAAGATCATCCTGGATCTTTGTGATTTTTAGTTTTTCTATGAAATTGTAGTTTTTTATGAAGCTCCAATAATGAATCCATTTCATAGAGATGGTTACTATTCCTCCCCATATCATGAGAAGATTATCCCTCAGCCCTCTTGTTCCCTATGCTAGCCACAGCCTAGTTATGACCAGCAAAATTATCTAGATCACTAGAGGGAGGAAAGATCAAGCTCATTTGCAGATTCCTCCTTAGTTTCATCCCCCCCTGCAATACCAAATGACCATCCCACTTAATTTCCCACAAAACCTTATAGCATTCCCGAGGCCATGATGGAGGAGCTCTATAGCCACATAGACAATCTTTCCTTTTCCTATTCCAACCTAGGAAGAACTTTTGAAAAGGTCTACAACCATTATGATCCTCCATATGGTGGGAACCTTGCTTACTTTATGCTCCTCATGAGGTCTTGGGTTGATGAAATGCATAGAGGTAGGAAGACATGGTTTCATGACTCTTATACTTGTGAGGAGGTGAGTAAAACTACAATATTTTTTAGAAAGGGCTAGGGAGGTTCTCTCCCATTTTCAGTGGGAAGATGAGCAGAAGCAAATAAGGATCAACAACAAAAGAGAAGAACAAATGAGGGAGTTGGAGGAGGTAAAGCTCAGGTTTTCTCAATCACAAAAGGATGAAGTGCAGTAGCCTTCAAGGAGAAATTTTACTAGTTTCATACAAAATAGCCCTCCCTAACACCCTATTTCAAGTTTCCTTGAACCTTAATCTGCAATTCATCCGTCTCTACATGCCAAGGAAGTAGATCCCTTCCCTTCTCCCAAATATGTCATTCCAAGCTTCAAGAATTCTCCTCCTAAATAAAAATGTCTTGTCGTATCCCCTCCACCCCATGTAAAAGAAAGTTGGGTTAGTCATGAACCCCCCAGACCTATCACTATTTCCTTATTTAAAGATGGACCAGTTGTATGGAATCCTTATGGTCCAAATATGGAGTTTTGGGAAAGCGAATCCAAACCCACAAAGCTACTAGGGGAGGAGTTGTAGCCTGCTAAGGAGAGCAAGGAGGTAACTATTGAGAAGAAGGAAGATAATCCAATCCTCTTATCTAAAGAGCTTCCCTCCTTTTTTGAGAAGAAGAAGAAGACAACAAGGTTGTTCCTCCTCTTGAGGAATTGGTCATGGCTTTTGAGCCTTTAGAAGATAATAAGGAGTTGTTGTTGGAAAAGGAAGAAGATCATTCACTGTAGCTAAAATTCCTCCATGATGTGGAGGATGGAAAAGAGGGCCTCAAGGATAGCTCTATCCTAAATTTTGAATATGCTAACCTACATGAAGTTTCTCCTCAACCTATGCATGTCTTTGCAACTACAATAGATGCAATCAATGATGAGGATGATCTTATGGATGAGTTTAATGCTATCTACTCTTCCATGGATTTTGAGTTCATCTCCTATATAAGAGGAGCATGTTCCACTACAAAAATAAATGGAAAATCACACCATTTGAGTAGCTCCAAAGGAGGTGGTTCACAAGCATCATGATCAAGATGTGGAGATTATTTCTTCACAAGAAGAGGAGGTGTCACTTCCAAACCAGCAAGATACTACCATTACAGAGCATAATCAAGTGGTCAAGGGTGATTCCTTTAGCCCTACACCATTAAGAGGATGCCCTATAAGGCATCTAACATTTCCACAAATTACAAAGTTGCCCCTGGTTATGCTTACACCTGGGCATGAAGATCAAGATCATAGAGAGGAGCAAATTTTGTTTGCTCCACAAGGTAATTCCCCAATGCTAGAAAGCTTCATTATTTTCAACATTGGGAGGAAGGTATTTCATATAGTAGTGTGTTTTTCATACTCGTTGTTATTTTTAGCTGCCCTCTTGTATGAAAGAAGAAATCAACTGGTGAGGAAAGCTAGCTACTTCAACAAACCAATCAATGGGTTTGTTTAACCTTGCATATATGTAAATCATGTACATAGTAGAGTAGTTTCCTTTTTGCTTTCCTTCTTTTCAAGAAGCGCCAAGCATGGGTTTTCTCTCTTTGAGATAGCCAATTTTTTAAGATTTGAAGTTGTAGAGTTCTTGTTTTGCAATCAGAGGTAGGATTTTTAGTTTTTTTCTGTCACAGAGGTAGGGTTAGGGTTTCATAATATACATGACCCAAATTTTTTATGACTCTGTAGCCCAATTGATGCTTCAAGCCACTAGTCTTATGCATAGTAGGCTTACATCCCCTTTGAGTTGCCACAATTGTTAACCAAAATTGCCACCTACCAAATATTTGAATTTAAATGTCTTAACCCACCCAACAATCACTTCCCACTTTTAAATATTTATATGCCAATAGAAATATGAAAATAAATGAAAATAATTCCTTATTGTATTTCCTATTTTCCTAAGTTTATTTTTCTGGCCCCACAACTTCCTCCAATAGTCAAATCTCCCATAGATCTAGGGTAGTCGCTTTCCTGCATTTTGGAATAGCCTAGTGTTTAACAAATGCAGGAAGCAACCTTTTTCCACACACAAGGTGGGGCCTTGCTTCTTTAGTGGTTCATCTTTTGACTATGCTGAGATGTTGGTGTTCATTGGTATTTTGATTGGCTATTGCTTTCCCACATTCTATATTTTGTCAGAGTTTTTAACAATGCGGGGAAACAACTTTTTGACATATGGACTGGTGGATCCATTCTTCTGTGTGGGCCACCACAGTTAAAAGGTAGTGCCAGAAAGGATGTCAAGCCATGCTGAGGTGGATTTCATTCCATTTTCTTCATGTTTATTCACCAAAAAGGGTGTTGTGTTTTCATGTTGTATGCTAAGTAGTTCATGGGCCCAAAAATATTAATGGGGCAAGCGTAGTAATAATGAAGATTTTCCATGATCGTCAATCTTTCATAGACAATTGATCAACACTTTCCCACATTATGGAATTGCAAGGACTTTAAGCAATGTGGGGAAGCACTTGAAGGAAACGTGTCCTTATGGGCCCGGATGGTAACAACAATAGTAACTTCATAGTTAAGTCGCAGTTTCTTGGGTAGCATGGTTAGGGTTTTAAAGGATGGCACAGTTATGATGGGTAAAATGGTCAAACCACAAGGACTTTGTAGCATAGAAAAAAGATAAAATACTATTGGGCCATGTGGCTCACCTTGGTTGTAGGACTTTGTTTGACTACTGATAGTGCTGATTTGTCCAGTTGACCAATTTTTAATTTTTTAAATCAATTTTTTAGCACAATCTTATCTTCTTGATCATTTACAACCACTCCTGAATGAATTCCATGCTTGGTAAATAAAGGAAAGACTCCACCACCCCTATTTTTATCCATCTACTTGGTCACAAGGATTAAATGACATCATTTCTATATTCTTAGAGCTTTATCTTTTGTCAAATATTGGATGTTCTCACATCTAAATCTATGCCAAGATTAGATTTTCCCTAAGTCCGTATGATTTTTTTTTGCAATCTTAAATGGTAGTGGGTGAGTCTAGTTTAGGCAAGAAAATATCTTAGTGATGCCTAAGTTATAAAGGAATTTTTTGTAAATTTTGTCAAGGTTGTATCCTTCTCTATTTTCTCTAGCATTGCTCTAGCATGCTACTATAAATCGCCTTTGCCTTTGAACTATATGACATTCTACCTTATATACTTTAGCCATTGATGTATTTTGAAAGACCCATTTTCCTCTCATTAGTGTATTGTGGATATCTATAATCTGCATGAGTATATCTCTTTGACCTATGAATGTTATATAAGTAAATCTCATCTTCCTTGTGTCATTTATTTGGATTTTTTGATCTGCATGTGATTGTTAGATTAAAACAAGTCTGGATCTATAAATCTTTGATGTTATAATGGTTCAAGTGTGCATGTAAGGGTGGAGATTGGTTTGAACACTCTATTTTGGTGTATCACCCCTTAGGTTAGAGTAGGTAGATTTTCTTTCATACATTCTTTCTCCCTTTTCTTCTCCAAGTGTAGTTGGGTGCACCCTGATAGTAAAGTAAGTCGGCCTTCTCGAGAGACTCAGCCTCATAGTTCAAGTCCCATAACTTGGAGGTTGTTTCCATGTTTCACAAGGTTTTCCTTAGGTAAAAACTTTTGACAAGGATGCAAACTTTTGTGGCAATAGTTCCCAATTTCTTGTTCCATATTTTAAAGAAAAGGGCTTCACTAGTGCACGGAGGTAAGATTAATTTTGTCTCTCATAATTTTTGATTGAGCTAATAGTGGAAAATGCACTAAGGGAACAAATAGGCATGTCATGGGAAGAATTTCTTTAGGAAAATTTTAAAACCAAACCCTAAGTCCTTTAGGGAAGAATGTGGGAAAATAGGTTGGTAATGAACATGGGGTTAAAAAGATAATTAAGGAGATGGAATCAACATATTCCTTTAGAAAATATAGAATCTCTAGGCTTAAAGACCAATACAGTTCCCTTGGAGCCTCTACATCTAGGTCATACTAGGCTAAAAGCAAGAAGAAAATAAATTTTTTGAAGCAAAGACTACACCCTCTTCTATGAAAACTAAGACCTCTTTGAGGAAGAAGTAGGAAGTAAGAGAAATTTCCTCTAGGTCTTGTCAAAAGATACATGAAGATGTTCCTATAGCCTCGCCCATTTCTAGAAAATAGAAAAAGTATGAGAAAGAAAAAGACACACTAGCAAGGAGAAGCCCTAGACAAAAAACCAAAAAAAAAATTGCCTGCAAATGAGCCACAACCTAGGTCCACAATTCATCTTGAATCTTTTGAACCATTGGAACAAGAAACAAATGAGCCTAATAGTCAACAATTTTTTTAAAATTTGTCACCTAAGGTTGAAACAAATCAACCCCCTGAAGTTGAAAGATATGAAGAACATGTGATAATTGAAGAGGATTCTAGTTATGATGAGAAAAATTTTATGTTTGAAAATGACAATGTGTTAGAGGAAGAACTCATTATGGAAGAAGACGTTCTAGAGTCACATCTTATAGCATCAGGCAAAAAATTTCATGAAACATATTTTAGGGTTGACATGAGTTTTGTAAATGAAGTAGCAGAATAAATACTAAAACAAGGTCTAGATGCACTGGGCTCAGCTACTCGTCAGTTTGATAGACATGAGGAAGAAAAGGTAGAGGAAACACACCCTGAAGGGGTTAAAATTCTGGTTAAACATGAGATTTTTGTTCCAAGAACAACAAAAGGAAACCTTAGTATGAATACTAAGTCAAGTGCCTCCCCTCATTATTCTCTATTATCTTTTAGTTGTCTATTCAAATGACCTTGGAATGAGAACAATGGAAATAGGAATAGAAATGGTTGATCCAAGTTATTGATAGTTAGTACTAGGATCTCTTGGAGAAGGAGGAAGAAATAGAGAAATTACAAACCAAGCTTACTAAGGTAACCTCAATGGTACCTGAACTTATGAGTTGTCATTCTCCATCTCCTGTCTATGCATTAATCTTGAGAGAACAATTCCTAAATTATCAAATGACTTGTGTAATAAGGAATAAATCTTCATCCTTGGTTGAAACTCTTGAGTTTTCACAAGCTTTTCATAGTTATCCTCCAAAAATAAAATAAAAATTGAGTGTATTTTTCTTTCATAATCTTGTGGTACTTGACAATAGAGAATGGAATCCCTTATTATATGTTGGGGATATTCAATTGAGAGCCCTAATGTCATGGATCCAAAATGAAATCAATAGAGAAGTACATGCTAGATCTTATAGAGAATTAGAGGATGAAATTCTCATGTACTTAAATTTTGAGGTTAAGGATCATAAGACTTTTTATTTTGATTGGTTAAAGATTGCCCCATTTGACATAGGAAGCAATGCAATATACCCTCTCATAAATTTTGTACTTGATGGGTATGCAAAGATAGCTAAAATAGAACTACCTATCACTATGAAGCCTATATAGTGGAGGTGGACTAGCATGATCGAGGATCTCAAAAATAAGGAGCCACATTAACCACTTAACTTCATTTTGGCTAACAAATGAGCTCCTCGGTACATATGTTAGGCAGGGTTTGAAAATGTTCTTGGACTCCTCTTACCTTCCAACCACCTATGCTTATTTCTCCTTTGTTGGCTAATGTTGAGAATCTAAATGATTATGATATGGCAGTAGAGGTGAGAAGATGGGAAAAGCCTAGGGATAGAAAGGGCTTTTACTAGAGCTTTGAAGAAGGAGGTAAAAGATAAAAGAGAGCTGTAGATTATAGAATGTCATCCAGAGTAAAGAATTTCATATTTGTTGGAGGACCAGCAAAAAAAAAGTTGAGGGGAATGATGAGGCCAATCTAAGGCTTATTTATTTCATATTTTTATATGCTTTTATGGTTAAAGACTTGAGAACTTTATGAGTTTTTGATGAACTTATTTAGACTATTTGTAATTATTCTATTATATGTGTGCACATTGATTTGATTAATATGATATGATATATATATATATATATATATATATATATATAGAATGTAATGATGTATCTTTCTATCTTACATTAATTGAGTAGTTCTTCCTATAGCCATGTCATAAGAGCAAAGCTGATATGAGGAAACTTATTATGAATTTTATCTTGGATATGTATTGCAATTTTTACATATTCACACTAACCTTTTGTAGGAAAATGGAAAGTCGGCAATGGAAGACGAAGTCAACATTAAAGATAAAGTGTTGATAAGGAGGTGGTTGACTATCTTGAATTCATAATGATTCCATCACCTTTTAGTTATTAGTTGTTATGGGTTGAGTCAAGGAAGTTGTAAATCATTATGGAGTGGATCTAGAAGCCATGAAATCCTAAATTCATGTGAAGATGAAGTGCAACCTATTCATGTATTAAATAATGTTGTGTGTTGTCAATCTTGTCATATATCTGGCATTGGAGGATCCTAGATTTTAGGAGTTCTATTTTATGTCAATGTTATAAATAAGCTAGAAGTTTAGATTTTAGAGTTAGTGGAATTAGTAGGAAACTCTCTTATAATCTAGTAGTAGAGATAAATACAATTATATTATTCTAATATGTACTTGTGAGATGCTCATGAATGAAATAATATCTATAGTTCTTAATTGTTGAGTTCTTGTTTATTCATTCTTCTATGGGGGACTACATGGGAGGTTAATGTAATTTTCAGTTAAGTAGAAATTATCCTTTCATTCCATAGAATAGAAGCATAATTTTTAGAGATCTATTGCTCTTGCAACCATATGGTAACATAATTGTCAGTTGTTTCCATCAACATTAGTAAATAGTTTAGTTTCATGTTTGTAACTTCATTTCTGAGTGCTAGGTTAAGTTTCCATTTCATTTCCTAGGTTAGTTTCTATTTTAGCATTTTGTTGTAAGGTTAAAATGACATGTCAGATGAATTAGAGCATATACTTTGCAGTCATCATTTCAAGTTTATGTCCCTAGTCGATAATTTGATGAGTTCAGTATGTCATTCTTGTACATTATTTGTCATTGATTGTATGCAGAACCAATGTAAAAAGGGTGTCCAATCCTTAGATACAAAATCATCATACTGACCAACCAATAACCTTGTCCTCATTTTGCATAATCCTAGTTTGCATAGCCTTAGTTGCATAAGCCTTTGTGTTTATATTATTTATTTACCCCAAAAATCAAAAAAATATAGCTTCATTTTGTATTATCACTTTCAAACATTTGCATATCATATCTCAAATATTTTCATATCAAATCCAAAAACATTTTCCAAACATCAAAATCCTCCAAAGTCTAAGGATTACTATCCAAACACCAGCTTTGTACATATCCACCAATATTTCAAATCCAACGTTGTTTTCTGTAGTCAAGATTTTTCACAATCTTATATTTCACTTAAAAACCTTTCATTTCCCAAAATTCATTAATCCCTTTAAAGCTTACATGTTGGAAATATATGTGATGGGCTAAGTTACTGAGAGAGGAGGGGTGAATTAGTAACCAATAAAATTTTAATCCCCTATTAGCAATTAATCCTTCATGTGTATTTTGATCTAGTTGCATGCATGAGAAACTAAAAACATAAAAGCATTCATAACACTTTGACACACAATTTGGTGACCCTAAAACCTTCCAAGTAGAAAGTAAAACTAGGGTGGGGATGATACCCACAAGCTTTAGTACTGTAGTATAAATTTGGCCTGTTAAGGCTTACAATGATCACTTTTGATGATTTGCCTTGTTAGGAGCAATAAGGACCGCTAGGTCCACCTTGCAAAAGGATTTACAAACATCAATGAAGTATGCACTTGGTAAAGAGATTTACAAAAGACTGTTAAGTCTACCTTGTGAAAGGATTTAACTGATCCACTTGTTAGGATGAAATAGTAGTTGATATCTAATTTGCAACTTTCTTTGTTGAATGAGATTCCTTGAGTGTAATGATCACCTTGTTGTGATAGATAAATCTTTGCTACTCCTTATACTATTGTAGCCTTTTTAATTCAATCTTCTGCTCTTCAATGCTTGTTACATTACTTCTTACTTTGCATTAGATGTGATACAAATACATTACATATATACCAATCCAAATTATAAATTACAAAGTTGGCCACAATACAAGTTTACACAAAAATACACAAAGTTAGCCAAAGTGTAGAAACTCAATTTTTGAAAATTAGCCCAGTGAGGTTTTGATACTCAACATCCACTATCAATGCTTAGCATCATCAGGCACTTGGTAGATGTAGAAGCTCAATCTATATTGATCACTTCCAAGTAGTTTTGAACTTAGTTTAGACTGGTGACTCGGTGAATATTTTAAAACTTGACATATAAATTGAGTCACTTGATTCACACTGCATAGTTCAGTCAATGTTATCACTATGAGCTCGATATAAATTGAGTCACTTGGCTAACACTAAGTGGCTTAGTTAACACTAGACTCACATCACATCAACTATGATCTCTATAAGTGTTGCACAACTTGGTTTGCACTAACAAACTTATCATACAGTGAGATGCTTGATTTACATTGTTGATCATCATCATAGTAGCAATTGCTTGGTGAAAATTGAATATCATCTCTTGGACTCAATAGTAACTATACAACTTGGTATAGTTTGAAATGCTTGGTTAACACTACTAACTATACAATATGCTTGATAGATACTTACAATTTGAATAATTTTATGTCACTAATAACAAACATGACTATAATGTCAACAATCTCTGCCTTTAGTATTAGTGACAAAAACACTTATCAGTCAAAATTGTATTCAAAGGTTCAAGAACTCCTTTTTATCCTTTACCTTGTGTCTCTAACTTAGTAGAGTATACTATATTTGGATTTTTCAAAATTGCTTTTGTAAGAGATGCATCTCTAAATATATGTACATGCATTATATGACAATGCTTCTATTAGAATGGGGTTTTCATTGCACCAAAAGACCAATTTATCAATGCCCGATACAACCACTCAACTTATAGTACATAGGAAGCAGTTAAGGGGAGTGTTGAAAAAATTTCTAGCAATCTCCCCCTTAGTGTTACCTGAGGGTCTGAGGATTCAAACCTGTGACAAAGCTCTGATACCACTTGTTAGAATGGGGTTGCCATTACACTAAAAGAATGATCTATCAATACCTGATACAACCACTCAACTTATAGTTCACAAGAAGAAGTTAAGGCCTTTTCTGTCCCAAGGGGAGCACTAACATAGCTCCCCCATACAATATACTTTACATATTTTCACATCTAATATATACATTTTCTCCCCCTTTATGTTTACTCCTTATATTATATATTCTCCTCTATATACATCTTCCTTTATACAATATACTTCTTCTCTACAATCTTCTCCCCCTTTTTGACATTAATGCCAAAGATGTAAGCTATAAGCTATACAGTAATGCTAAAATGTGACAAGAAATCTGAATGTACCTTCAAAATTAGCACCATTGTCTTGTCCCAATTCTCTTGCAACACCTTGCATGTGTGCAATGCAATCTGCACTTCTATTGATGGTTCCATCATGTGGTCTACAATTGACAAGTTTTCATGGATGAGCATCTTAGCATGTGCAATGTGTTTCAGCAATGCATCCATATATGAGAGAATCATGCTCTAAATGTCTATCAATGTAGCTCTTATTCTGGTTTCTTCTCTTAGCAATTCTACCTGCATATCAGTTAGGAATCTAATCTTTGTGTAGTGGGTAGAGCTATATATAACTTCGGTCAAGTTGCAACTATTGTGCACTTTCCTTTAGATCCTCATCAATCTTTGATAGTTTATCTCTTATTTCCTTGGTAAAAATTGATGTATCATAGAGTTTACCAAATATTGAAGTCACATTGTTGCAAGAGGTCTCCAATGAGCCTAGAATGGTATATAAATCTACTTGCTAAATAGAAATCTACTGAGCTACTTGTTCCAAAACTTTATTCTCAAACTTCTTCTTAGGTCTCTACAAAAATTTCTCCTATCCATTCAAATCATCATTGAATTTATGGACTACCTCTACTAACTGATTCAAAATTGGTTGAGAAGTGTCAACCTTTGTGTTTAGTGCCTCATCTAGGATATTCTTTACATCTTCTATTATCTAAAATTCCTTATTTCTTTCTTCTCTAAGCCTTTGTTGCTTAGATTTCTTCTAAAGAAATTCTCAAAAAATGTGCATTTGATTAGGATTGAGATTTGAGATGTCCCGATTTCAAATAACAACCTCCTCATCAAGATCAATATCTTCTTCTTTCTCTTTAAATTTACTAAAAAAATGTATACTGAATTGAGACTTGGTCTCAACTATCCTTTCACTTATTATTTGTATGCTATGAATCCAAATAATTGTAGAAATGGTAGGACTAGCTGAAAAGGTAGATATTGCACTTATTGCCAAAATAACAATTGATGAAAGACCTAGAGTAACCAAAAATAATGTAGGAGGAAGTGTTGTTTCTTAGTAGATGAAGTGCTTACCACTTCTATTAATGAAATACTAAGCTGAACAGGTGCAAAGATTGATTGAGTGCATGTATTTACAGTGTTTGGCACAATCAATCCTGCATGCAATAGCTTTCTCTAGGCTTGACATTTTTAATGCTTTTCTCAAAGAATGAGGAAGTGAGGCTATGACTACCACTACAATTTTTCCTAGGTTGATCTCCTCAGTGTCTTGAACCCCTAGTAAATATTCCTCTATAGCTTCCTGTCCCTATTCCTCTTCTTGGTCATCTATGTTATCATATTGTGTAACTTCATCATCATCAATTTCCTCATCATTTTCAACATCATCTTCATCCTTTTCACTTACACTAACTACAAAATCACTCAGTTTTTGAAGAAGATAAATCTTCTTCCATGTGTTTGGAGCATTCTTCACTACATGTTCAATGTCTTTTAACAGTACAAGACAAGTGTTGAATCTTAAGGTAAGTTTTTCTTCATTCTTCTTCAAAGATTCTATTACCTCCTTGTCATTCAAACTTGGCATGAGTTTTCTTGGGTTCTATTCATATATTTCTTTTTCAATTTTCATGGCATTATCCATCTTATATTCATCTTCTCCATTAGAACATTCAAAATCTATTGTGCAAGCTAGTATGGAGAATACTTCCATTTACCCATTTCAGATATTATCAAGTCCTCTATTTTTTTTTGCTCCTCTATAATCCTAGTCTCATACTTTAATGCTTTAGAATTTGTTATGGTAGATCCTAACTCTAATTCCTTCATCCTTTCCTCAAAAGTAGGTGAAGGCTTCTTAAATATTACATCTCCTCCTTCTTTATCAAGTTTCTTCTTGGATGACATTCTTGTGAACATAGCAGTAGATGTCTTGGCAAGCTTGGTTATGATAACCTTACCTTTCTTCTTCACAGGCTCTTCATCCTCTAACTTCTCTTCATCTTCTACATCATCATCTTCAATGTCATCTCCTTTTTCCTTCAATCAATAGAAGAGTGGAGCTAGTTTTCAATTTGGCAATTCTCTTCTTCCCTTTGTTGACTGCCTAAGGGAGTTTGATTCCAATTCAATTCTTGCCTTAGCTTCATCATAGGTGCCAAAGTATGCAACATTTGGGTCAACAGGTTCATGAACTAGTCCTTCAATAATTTCCTTGGTTTCATCAATGTTAACCTCATATCCAAGAGGCTTAACCCAAACAATTCTTGGTCTAATTACTTGAATATATACTTTGTCACTATCAACCATAAAAAAAAATCTTTGTAACCATAAAAAAGTTTCTTAGGTATCCTAAATCTATTATTCATCTTTTCCTTGAAAGCATCAAAGTAATTTTCCATAATACTCACATAGTTTTCTCCCATTTCGGCTATATATTCATTAATCTAATAAAGAATAGATACATCCTTCCTCCATACTATTGTACCTTTAGATGGGAAAAACTTTTGCACATAGAAAAATAGACAAGTCAAAAGTAAATTGAACTTACAAGGATTGTTCTTGGAAGTTCTTATACTCTCCATATTCTTGTTGAACTAGTTCAACACCAACTCAGTAAGGTCAAGTGATATGTTATTTTTGACCACTCTGTATGCAAGATCCACTGCTTTGCATGACACATTGTTGAGTCTACTTGAACTATATAACTTGTGTGTGATGATATGTACCCAAACTTAAATTCCATGTTAGTCACATAGCTAATCTTCATTCCCCTTCCATCCCACTTGGCAAGGGTTTTCTTCTCAACTTTGACCCGACTTAGGGTTTTGGTCATTTTCTCTTTTGCCAACATAGGAAGACCAGTGATCCTATGGATCATCTTATTGGTTATCAAGATAGGTTGTTCTAACTACAACTAACCATTATGCACATGACTAAGAATGAATCTTATCCATTTGATTTGAAAATCTTGTGGCATATGCAGAATATGAGTTAAACCTTTTGTTTCAAAATTTGATGTTCTAGTTTCAACACACCATTCACACATAACTCTTTCAAAGATTCATCCATTTCCAAAGTTCCAATGTCTTAAATAGAAAACATAAAATGTGAATGAATGTCATTGATCAACAATACTTTTGGTGAAATTTGTTATTGAGCTCCACTCTGATCTAGGGTTTCCACAATGGCAGGACTTAGCTTAAAATCTACTGCCTTGCACTCCACACCTTGAAAGAACATGTCTGAGGCTTTTTTATCTTTACTGCTAGTGGATGCCATCTTTTCTTGATAGGGTTTGAGAGAATACAAAAATCTTCAATAACTTTCTCAAATCGCTTGAATTCTCTAAAATTTTCTTTGCATAGATAGCTCTCAAAAATTCACAATGAGAAATGACTTTGATTTCACCCTTTTCATCAAAATTTTCCATAAATGCCATGGTATGATTGTTCACTCAAATGATAGACTGTCATCCACTTTTCTTACATTGAATACTTGATAGAGTCCTCCACAACTTAGTAACCACACAACAAAAATAGTAGCTCCCAATCTTTCTCGGTAGGGTCTCACAACCTGACCTCGCTTGTTAAGGTCTACAACCCAACCATGCTCAATAAAGATTGGAATCTTTTGAATACTCAGTGATCCCTTTGCATCTTGAATGTTGATTTGGATCTTTCATTCTACTAACTAGAACTGATGTGAGATATCTTCTTTAGAATCCTAGTTCCAGATCTCCTTAAGAGATCAAGTAGAAATGTTTAAGTCGCTCAATTCTTGAGTGACATGTTCATCATTGCTTAAACTTACATTCTCAAAAGATTTTGGAAGCCATTTTTGTCTCATCTAATTTATGATGTTGTCAGCTTTTCCTTCTTTTCATCTTCAACTTTTCTAGTATTCATACAGTTCTTAGCAAGATGACCAAGTTCTATACAAATAAAACATCTTTTAGTAGTATCCCTTATCCTCATGTGGTGCTTTACACAATTCATTCCAATGTGTCCAAATTCTCCATAGTAATGACATTTGCACCAAGTGTTATAGTCCCAACCAAATATATCTTTTACAATCAATTTTGTTGGGATCAATATCTTGGTTTTGCATTCTAAAGATTTGTGCCAATACTTCTTACATTTGCGATATTTGCCTTCAAATCTAGGTTTTTCCTTGTATTCATTGGCCCTATGACAATGTTGATTGCAATTGTAGCATTTTCCATTTAATTTTCCTTTCCCATTACTCCAACATTTTTTTTATGTATGACCTATCTTACCACAGTAAATGCAAGTAGGTTTTTGATTCTTTTGAGCTCCTTGCTTGGATGATTCACCTTCTTCTATGTAACCAATTCCTATTTTTCCCTTTTTCCTGTAATGGTTTTTCTCATTCAATTGATTCATGTTTACTTGAGATTTCATTGTCCTTTCATTAGTTTTATTTTCAATGTATAGATCATTCTACAATCTTTCATTCTCTAATCTTAGATTCATGATTTCTTCATTTGCATTTGTGAGTTGATCAATGAAGTTTGTCTCCTAAAGGGAGATGTTGAATTTCATTGTTCTTTCCTTTTATCTCTTCTTTTATCTTATATTTCTCTTTCATGACTTCACATAATCTTACTGACTAAATTTCTTACTCTCTTCTTAGTTTTTTTACTTCTTCTTGAAGTGAGCTATTTTTTTCCAATAGTTCCTTGATTGCATCATTAGCTTCATCTGAATTTCTTAAGGGGATGTCTTCAATTCTTTCTTCAATGTAGAGTTGGTCATTCATCCGGACTGCAAGATGTTTTCTTATTTTTAGAGATTGAGAGAGTTTCTCCTTTGCTTTCTTGAGTTGTTCAATAGCCAATTCCAAATCTAGCTTCTCATAAGTCTAAATACCTCCATAGCCTCTAATCTTTTCTCAAGTTGTTAAACTTTTCTCTGAGTACCACAAAGATCTGATACCAATTGTTGGAAACATATGTGATAGGATAAGGTTCTAAGAGGGAATAGGTGAATTAGTAACCAATAAAACTTTAATACTTTATTAGCAATTAATCCTTCATGTGTATTCTGATCTCATTGCATGCTTGAGAAACAAAAAACATAAAAGAATTCATAAGACTTTGACACACAATTTGGTGACCTAGAAACCTTCCAAATAGAAAGTAAAACTAGGGTGGGCATGATACCCACAAGCTTTAGTATTGCAGTATAAAATTGGCATGTTAAGGCTTACAATGATCACTTTTGATAATCTACCCTATTAGGGGCAATAAGGACTATTAGGTCCACCTTGCAAAAGAATTTAAAAAGATACAATGAAGTATGCACTTGATAAAGAGATTTACAAAATACTATTAAGTCTACCTTGTGAAAGGATTTAACTAATCCACCTATTACGATGAAACAATAGCCAATCTCTCATCTAAAACTTGGTTTGGTTAATGAGATTCCTTGAGTGTAATGATCACCTTGTTTTGATAGATAAATCTTTGTCACTCCTTATACTATTGTATCCTTTGTAATTCTCTCTTCTTCTCTTCTCTTCTTGTTACATTACTTCTTACTTCACATTGGATGTGATACAAATACATTACATATATACCAATCCAAATTATAAATTACAAAGTCAACCACAATAAAAGTTTACACAAAAATACACAAAGTTTGCCAAAGTGTAGAAACTCATGTTCTGAAGACTAGCTCAATGAGGTTCTGATACTCGGCATCCATTGTCAATGCTCAACATCATTATGCACTTGGTAGACATAGAAGCTTGGTCCATATTGATCACTTCCAAGTAGTCTTGAACTTAGTCTACACTAGTTACTTGATGAATATTGTGAAACTAAGCATATAAAATGAGTCACTTGATTCACACTACATAGCTCAGTCAATGCTATCACTATGAGCTCGGTATAAACTGAGTCACTTGGTTGATACTAAGTAGCTCAATTAACACTAGAATCACATCACATCAACTACAAACTCAATAAGCAATACACAAATTAGTTTGTGCTGATAAACTTGGCATACACTAAGATCCTCGATTTACACTATTGATCATCACCATTGTAGTAATTTCTCAGTGTAAATTGAATATTGTCTCTTGGACTCAGTAGAAATTTTAGAACTCAGTAGAGTCTAAATTGCTTGATTAACATTGTTAACTTTACGATATACTTGGTAGATACTTATAATCTAAATAAGTGTATGTTAGTAATAAAAAACATGACTGTAATGTCAACAACATAAACCCTTGGTCTCATAATCCAAAGTCCAAAATTTCTCAAAACACCTTCAACACACATATCCTTAATCTAATTTTCATAATCCAAAATCCAAATTTTCAAAACACCTTGCTTGCATATGTCCTTATTGTCGGTATCTCTAACTATTTTTGTGTATTAATGTCAACCACTTAGTCATTTACAAGGTAGAGTCAGACTATCATCACTGTAATTGAGCTACTCTACATAGGCCAAGTCATGTACATAAGATAATATGTACCAAACAATTCTATAGAAGTGGAGTAAGTGTATGCTTACATAATAATTTTTTATATGTACTGAGCTCATTAGTGATTGAGTGAGTTTATATCAACAACTGAGTAAATTCCAAGTATATAAGTACCGAGTGATGTAGTATTTACTGACCAAAATATATGTCAAGCATCAGAACCAGTAAAGAATGAGCAATGTAGAGTTTACATAAAAGTCAAGAATGGAATAGAGCTTTAGGAAAAATTATTATCAAACTGACCTGGAAGGTTTATTTAAGTTTTGAAGAGGTTTTTACAGAACATTTAATACTTGAAGAGGTTGTTACAAAACATTTACATGATGTGGATCACAAATGCCTATGTGTATGTTCAATGATCAAGATGAAGAGGAAAAACCTAGAACTATCAAGAAAATTCTTTATGGAAATCTTTAAATAGTGATGATGTTAACCTAGATCATATACATGAAAAGAAGGGAAGAGAAGAGAAGAGTATAGGTGCAAACATGGAGCATTATACTATGAAGGGTTGAGAAGATCATGAGTCATTCAAGGGTTTTATTATCATCTAACAGAGTAAGTGACCTATTCATAAGAAATGAATGTGAAAAGGAAAGACAAGTGATATCAGATTAGAGGAGAGGATCAGATAGTAAGGATGAGACTCAAAATCATCTTACAAAGAAAATTGAGAGTCAACTACTAAATCATTTTTAACAAAATTGAATCAAGGTAAATCTCTTAACATAGTGGTCTTAACAGATCTCTATAAATCTCCTAACAGAGTCCTTACATAGTTGTAAGTGTCAAATCCTTTAACAAGGTGAAACCTAATAGTTTCTCAGTTCTTTAATAGGACAAACTCCTCATAGAGTAGATCATATTTTATGGTTAAACATTGTAACCTTAAATGGTTAACTTTATTACTACCATAGTGAATATTTGTGGGCGTCATTCCCAACCGAGTTTTACCTTCACCTTGGAGTGTTTCTGGGTAACAAATAGTATGTTATGTATTATTACTTGCATGTGATTAAATTGATTTACATGTTACAAGAAAGTTTACATTTATAGTTTTACATGCACAAGTTATTGATAGATGTGGATGAATCTATGAAAAGTGAAAAGTGTTATAGATTCTAATTCACCCACCACCCCCCCCCCCCACTCCCCCTCCCCCCATTATCTAGTTTACTCCTCCATAAATCAACAATTGGTATCAAAGCACTGGTTCTCTAAAAGAAGCTTAAAGGCTTGGAGATTAGATCTTGGAAGATGGAGGCTTTCAAAATGGACAAAACTATACATAATCAAGTGATTAAAATCCATTTCACACTGTAGAAGCTTGAGAAGGCAAGCCAAGATCTAAAGGATTCCCTAAAAAGGATAAAGGAGATTGCCATTGAGATAAAGAGATACTCTTATGAAGAAGCTATGACTAGAGAACTATTTGAACCAATCAGTCCTAATGTAAAAACATCTACTAAACTTCTTGAAAGGAAAAAACTCTTCAATGAAGAGATAAGGGCACAGAAAAGAGAACATGAAATCCAATCAGTGAGACTATGTAACGTGACTGAACATAGTTGAAGAAGACAAGATTATGGTAGAAGAAGAAAAAAGGGTAATGGCTACTAGACTTGAAGAAGGGATATCAGAAGTGTAAAGCCTCACAAATACACAAATGGATTAAATGAATCAATTGATGACTGCAAATTACAAACTGAATCACAAGGATGTGGATATTGCAAACCTAAAATCTCACAATGATATACTGAAGAATGAACTAAAGAATGAGAAGGAATCTATAGAGAAATTCAACAAACCAAAGGAAGAAATGAAATATTTTGTCTTGAACTTATGAATTCATCAAGTTGTTCTAATAGGTCAGGACATTCATAGACTGAGAAAGGAGAATCATCTAGGAATCAAGAAAGGAGAAATGGAAAGCCAAAAAAAAAATTAGCATGCTATCACTGTGGCAAAATAGGTCATACTACAAATATTTTTTGAAGAAAACATTGTATGCAAAATTCTAAACCTAATTTTTTTGGTTACTACTTTTACTACAAGAAAAAAAGACATCAAATACATAAGTGTAAGTCAAGACTAAGGAATACACCTACTACACCTAGATTTGAAGGATGTTGCTACAACTGTAAAAATATAAGCATAGAGAATTTAAATGTATATCAAAGACAAAACCCTACTGGTCAAATCAAATGAAGAATAATTATGCATCTAACAATACACGTTCTAAATGTCATAAGTTTGGACACAAAAGCAAGAATTGCATAACCCAAGTACATTCAAAAAATAAGAAAAAGAACAAATACAAAGGCAAAGTGGACATTGAGCAAGTGAGGGATGAAATGAACCAGAAATGGAAAAATAAAATTGAAGATGGAAATAGTGGAGCTAATGGAGCTAAGGTCACCCAATCAAATGGAGAAGGTGATCATGTCATCTCTAACTGAGCAAAAGAGATATCTATGGAATTGTATACCTAACTAATATATCATAAATCAGTTCCTTACATAAATTTGTGCGAGAATTTCATATCTTTATATATAATATGTATAAGAATAAAATCTGTAAAAAAAATTTGTATATTAGTAAATTTTCTATGTTGACCAAGCATTACGTCATAGACCAATCATTCCAAAAGGGATCGAAGGTTATGGAAGAGACCAGGCTATTGTGTAGATGACTTTCACTCAAAGAAGTATGCAACATTAATGGTGAACCTAATCAATCAAAAGAGAGGTATACAAAAAAAATTCACTTCATACCTAGCATCCAATGTTTTGAAGATCTCAGAGAGATTAAGCAATTTCATACAAAAAATAGAGATTTCAAGGAGCTGATCAAGAAGATTGAACAAGTAAAGAAAGTGAATGAGTGTCAATTATCCAGAGAAGGAAGAAAATCAAACCTTAGTTACAATCATGGTAGATTCATCAACAAATAGAATTAGTCAAAAAGTTTAGAAATTTCAATTGGTGAAGAGTGGCACATGTGCTCCACCTAAATTTAGTGTTATTCCAAAGATTTTTATAAAAGGAGACTCAATAGGTGTGTTATCTTTAATATCATCTAAATTCATTATGATTCATGATGTCTAAAGCTATTATATTTGCAAAACTGGAGAAGTGGGAGATTATGAGATTAGGGGCTTATCAGAAACTATGTAATGAAGGAACTTTGAAGAATGAGTTTCAAATTGTTAAGAGGAAATAGTTAATTTGAGCCCTAGAATTTTGAAGAAATTTTAAAATTGAATGGATCAAAGTTTTCTTGAGTAGAGTTCATGATATGAAGTACTAGTTGAAGAATGGACCAGTGGAGATCATGAAGAAAATCATACATAGGGTTACAAGTTATCTAGCACTAGATAAGAAACAAACCATGTGATGCTTAAGTCGAGGAGAAATTGAGGTGAATATAGGAGCTAAGTGAATGGACATGGTCTGTCCATTACAATCATTTCTAATCAACTCATAAAATTTTCAATTCAATTTATTTCTCACAAAATGTAGTTTGCATGCACCCCTCATACTTGGGTGCATTCACACACAAGTAGACATCATGCCAATCATTTCAAGGTAGAAACTCCTACATGAAAACAAAACTTATATCAAACCATGTCCAAAAAAATTATATTTAACCCAAGACAAAACATCCATGTGCAACAACAAGGTTTCAACCCAAACACTATGAACATCTCACAATGACTTTTTGATTCAACGCAAGGTTTTGACCCAATATGACATACACCTCACATGGTGTTACCTTATTGATAAAACAAAGTGGATACCCTCAACATCCTTTAATCATTCACATAAATTGCACACATGCCTTATCAAAAAATTCTAAGCCAAATTGGACAAAGAGGTAAAAAAAGGTGGAAAAACAAATAGAAAATGTTGAAACAATCTCTAGAGACATGGCTAAAATTTGTAAACCCCCAATGGAAAGTTTTTCTAAAGTTGTAGATACCCAAAAATGGACTTAATTGAAAGTTTAGATTTATTGCACTAATTACTAATTATTCTTCTATTGATTAAGGGTTCTATATCATTAATTAATCATCATATATCCTCTATAATTAAATCTTTGCTTCATTTAATCATTCCCTAATTTAATCAAACAATTAAGTTTATTTAATTATTTAACATTTAATTAATTGATCATTATCAGTCAATTAAATTCAATTCCCCATAATTTAAATAATATTAATTGATTATTTAAATTAACTAATTTATTCCTCTTTATCAAATTAAATTCTAAATTTAATTTTATTTCATATCAATTTCAATTTGATCAATTAATATTTAATTTCATTTACGTTCAAATAATTTTGTCTTTCTAATTTAATTTAATTTTTAATTCAATTAAATCTTCTTATAAAATATAATAATCAATTTTATGAGGAATTATGATTTCTGAAAATTAAAAAATCCTCCTAAACTAAAATATTATTTTTTCTGAAAATCCAAAATTAGAAAATATTTCAAAGTTTCCATTTTCAAATTTTGGGAACTTTATCTCTCCAAAAATGGAAAATATCTTAGATTTTATCCTCTATCATTTTTACTTTAAAATTGGAAACTTTCCAATTATTCTTGCGGTCTCTTTCATCCTTGTTTGTTGATCATGATTTTCCCAAATTGATCTCAATTGTTTACAAATTTCCAGAAAATCTATATAAACAACCCTCCTATCTCACAATTTTATCATTCACTTTCACATCAAACCTCTTTTAGTTATATATCATCTTGCTATCATTTGAAACCATATATTTTTATCATATTTTTCGAAGCTGAGAGTCTAAGTGCTACCAAAATCATAGTTGTGTGCATACTTCATACAATCAAAGAGAAGCAACAAAAGCTTGAAGTATTTGATTGGTTTGCATGTTTTATTGTGTGTTTCCAATTATTTATTATTTCTTATTTTGTTGTTCATAGGCTCATGTTTGGTAGGTTATTTACTTTTATTATTAGATCATTCAGATCTACTAACCCTCATTTCTTGAGTGTGCATATTTAAGCCTATACACTTTGTTGAACCTGACATGAACCTATAGATTTAGTAGGACCAAATTATAAAGTTTTTAAAGATTTGGACTTAGCTCTCAAAATACTCAACGTTCTAGTTTGCATTATCTTTTGCAAGTTTTTACAAACATAAGGGGACTACAAAAATAAAATTCATAATTTTTTGGGTTTTTTTTTTTTTTAATGCTTTTTCATTCAAAGATTAATTCTGGGCACAAACTAGAGAATATTTCTGAATTTCTTACATTTTTGGAAAGGTATTAATATTATAGAGGGGATATATTCTATATGATTTTATTTTTGATGACAAATAATAGTTAAAATAAATAGATCTTTGAAAAATGGTATGTTTTGATAAATCAAATCTATAGGCCACAAATAAGCATATTTTTCAAAAATTCTTACATTTTTGGAAAGCTAATTGATTCTCAAAATGGGTTTCTTCTTTTCACTTTTTATTTTTGGATCAGTAATATATCAAAAACTTGTATCTTTATGACTATGTTGAAAATCATTAAAAAATCACATTAAATATGGAGTAAAATTCTCAATCTATGTGCTTATCCTTTTTTAAGTTCATTCGTGATTATGTCATATTTATATCCTTCACTTTTTTAGTCTTATTTTCAACTAATATTTTTGGAAGCTACTATAGATGCTAAAGACCTAGAACAATCACCCAAGTACATACAAAAAAATAAAACAATCTAAAAAATGCACCTAGGCTTGCTAGCTTTGAATTAGGTAGGTCTCAAAACTTTTCTATGTGTAATTTATTTGTGGAATTTTCAATTTCATGATCTAATCAATCACTTTTCCTTGTAAGGAATGAACAAAAATTAAAATTAAAGCCTTTTGTTTTGCAGAAGATAAGGCTTGGAAAGAACAACCATGTTTGTTGTGTTTGGAGGCTAAAAGTAGTAGGGATATTCTCTCATCCTTTTGGATGATTAGACTTCTAGACCTACTCTTAGTTTCATTCCTTTTTTTTAGGTGGCATAAAATCTTAGGGGCAATACCTCCTAAGACTTTTCTTAACAAGGTTGATGAGAGGGAAAGCCAAGAGTGGGAACAACTACTTTAACCGTAGTAATCTGACAAATAGATGTAGTAGCCTTCATCTAGTATTCCTCATAGATTGTGTAAAATCTCCCTAGCATTGGTGGGAAGCTCTCAAAAAAGAGGTAAAAGAAGGCTCTTTGAATGGAAATCCTAACTAGATCCTTCTTTATCAAAAACCACATTGGTGTCCATGTCCAAACCAAATTGAACTTAGGTAGTTTTTATAGAATCTACTCTTGCAAAAGACTTGTCAAAAAAATCTAAAACAAACATTCAATGTTTATCCCTCAGGACTATTGATTGCAGTGAGAGGTATGCTTGTTTTCTTTGTTGTTAAATTCAAAATTTTATGTTGTGAGTGTCATCAAATGACTTTCAAATCATATATCAAGGTTCACTATAAAGGATCGCAAGTCCTTAGAACCTAGAAATCACAATCAAAACATCAACAAGTCTAAAACATATAGAAACAAATTTCTCTATTAGACCTCAATTCAAAAGACACTTTAACACTGGAATCACTACAACAACAATTTGAATCACACTTCAAACACTTCAAATCAATATCAAGATGTCTCTTCCATACCCTTTTTGTTAGAGACCACTCATCAGATCTCAAATAAGTAACAACCTAAATGACATGTACTTCAATTCATTTCCCACTTATGATGAGGAACACAATATTAACTATTATAATGACATAGCCCATTTTTTCTATTCAAAAAGTTTCTTTGAGATGATACAACAACAATGGAAAATTGGTATCATCATACAACAAATGCAAGAACTATGAGCTCAGATAGATGATTTTAAAAGTCAAAGAAAACCAAACTCTTCCACCATGAAGGATATATACCCCTACCCTATCAATCAATCAATCAACATGCCTCTAATCAAATCACATGTCAATGCACATCTATGTACTTCATCAAATCCATTGTCAAGGATTTTTGAAACATTCAAAATTAAAAATATGTCATCCTTTGGAAATCCTTCAAGCATGGTTGAGCATAAAACTATGGTCCCACATATTCAATCAACAATTTCTTAACAACATGACCATATCATTGTGAAATCATCAACAAGGTCACAAAACCAATGAAAATTCCATTCTAGTCCTTTCAATAATTTTCATTAGAAACTAGTTGATAACCATTGACTTATTGTTCAAGAGAATCACAATCATCTACCCACATCTAGAAATGGAAAGTATACCTCCTATAATTAAATTTTCCTTCAAGAAGTTCCCTATCCATTACTAGTCCTTCATCTCCTAAAGTTTCACAAGAGCAATCTATTCAATTTCTAGCCAATGGTATATCTAGTAATGAGACTTTCCCAGGGCTATCATGATGGATTTCCAAGTTAATCCCTTTCATGATGTAATTCCCTTCTACAAGTCAACTTTCCTAGATCAAATGCCACTATATGTTGCATTCCCAGACAAACCCATGTCAGAGATTCCCATTCAAATTCTATCTCTCTCATGTAAAATCATTGAACCTTTTTAAAAGTCCACCTCTTATGTCCCAATTCATACCCCATGTCAAAAGGATGATGTAAAGAATAAAGATACAAATCCTTAAAAAAATCATTATCAAGATCCCAATAATCACTAGAATGATCCAATTTTTTACCAAGAACCCATATTTTTGGAATCCCATGAAGATTCTGCTATCCTTTTCCATCCTATCCAAGATGACACTCTTCCAATTCAAGAACAAAGTGTTATTCCCAATATTATGTATCTTCCACTTCTTGTTCCTAAGAAAGCTCGTGGAATCCTATCCATTCTTCCAAGTGATTACATTAGTAGTCAAGAGAAAACCACCCTCAAATGGAGTCCAATGACCACCTTCCAAGTCAAGATCAAATCATACATCAAATCAATCCAATTAATAATCAGTAAGGTTGTTGAAAAAGTCCTTTATGCCAGTCCATTATTGATTTATCTTTCATGATTATGTTCCTATGCTCCTTAAGGATAACACTAAGTGGTGAGAGAGGCTATGCCGGTTCATCATCTTATTTTCTTTGTTTGATGTTTGTGGAGTGTTTTAGTAGAGTTTTGGGGAAAGGATGATGTAGGATTAATGTGATAAGAATTGTCACACATATTGTAGCCACACACACACATGATCTGAGACAACATAAAATGATATTGAAATACTCTTTCTTTTTTTCTTCTTAATCAAAGATAGTAGTGATATCTATATGGTCAATATCTGGGTGCACTTATATCTCTTTCTTTTTAATAAAGCATGTTGATGAAAACTTGTGAAAAAATTCTAGCAACTACTCAATACTTCATCTAACTTGATATCAATCAAATTAGTCAATCCATCAATTTGTCAAGATTTTCATATCTTTCTATCAATCAGTCAATCAATCAATTATCACATCTCTTATATAGGACATATCTTTCTTGAAACTAGACTTTGTCACTTGTCTTATACATGGTGTATATTTCCTAAAACCAAACACTATCTCTAGTCCTATACAATATGGGTCCTCCTAGAATCCAAACATGATTCTTATCAAGTAATCTCTATAAATAAAAAAATCATCATCATCTAACTAAGTCCTCACTTCTTACTAACTATTCTTCTCTTTGATCATTTCATTTAACATTTCTCATCTTTTATCAAGAGATCATTCATGCCTTTCTTGTAGAAATAATCTCTCGAGGGGGCATACAATCCACTTGCTATGACTATGGAATGCTAGGGTAGAACCTAATTTGAAATTATGTAATACAATGCTCATATTTGCATTACATAAAAGATGGTCAAATGTAGATACCTAGAAATGGACTTACTACTAGTTTTCCAAGTTGCTAAAAATGTAATAAGCATTGCCATTATGTTTGGTATGTGTTTTCCAAATTACAATGTCCTTGTACTTATATGAGGAATAAATCAAGACAAGAGACATGTCCCTTAATAAGACATGTCTATTCAACAATATGATTAATATAATTAAAAACTTAATATTATATATATATATATATATATATATATATATATAATTTGTCTTTGATCTCACTAGCTTATCCTACTAAAGCTACCAAAACATCAACACTCCCTCTTAGCTAGGGAGGATAAAAACAAGACATAAAATACACCATTGGTAATATAAGGCATCAAAATTATTAAGATATCTTTTATCATAAGATATCCACCATTTTGATATTAAATTTGAAGTCATGAGTCTTGGTCTCCTAGAATATTGGCATTCAATATTCACCAAGTACCCAAAAGGTTTTGATATTATATCTGATATCAAGAGTATTGGTCTCCCAGAATACATGATATTCACTAGTTACTAAAACTAAAATGTTTGATATCACATCTGATATCAAGAGTATTGGGTTCCCATAATATTAATGATACATATCAAGTACTCAAAATAAGGTTTGATATCACATCTGATATCAATAGTATTGGCCTCCTAGATTATCAAAGATATTCACCAAGTACTCAAAATAAGGTTTGTTATCACACCTGATATCAAGCATATTGGCCTCCTAGAATATCAAAGATATTCACCAAGTACTCTTTGAGTAATGGCCTTCTAGAATTTTGAGATGCAAGAAATTCACCATATACTCATTGTTTGATCTCATAATACAAGTTATTGTAAGATTGTCACCTTACAACTATTGACAATAAGGTCAATTTGTCTATTAGTGACTTAACACTTAGTTAAATAACCAGTTACATTGCTATCAATCTCTACAGTTGCTATCAAGCCTATGATTCAATCTATAATGTTAATCAAGTAATTAGAATATAGTGTCTACCGACCACCTGAGTCAATTTTTGCAGTGTTTTATGAGCTACACAATGTTTATCGAGCTTCATAAATAATGTATAGTACAAATTTAGTGTAGCAGGGGCTACTAAGATATTTAGTAGAAGAAAAGAAGATCATAGTGGTAACTAAGATCTGTAGTGTTAACCAAGCTCTATAGTGTCTACCGAGCTCAGAGTATTAACAATGTGAATCTAGTGTTGATTGAGTCATCCAATGTCAATTGAGTGATTTAGTAACTACCAAGTTTCTTAGTGTTCACCAAGTCACATAGTGTTGACTAAGTTTAAGCTACTTGGAAGTGATTAGTATGGACCAAGCTTCAAGCTCAACTGAGTGCCAAAGATTATCAAGAGTTGAAAATGTTTGCCATATATCAAAACATTGTCGAGTTTTTCTTCAAAACCAAAGTTACAATAGTTGGGCCAACTTTGTGAATTATGATGGAATTGGTATTGTAGCTGACTCTAGTAAGTTTTGATTTGGATTGGTATATATGTAATGCATTATATCATATCCAAGTATGAATATGAAGAGACATATGATGAGAAGGAGTGCAAATTAAAGAAATCTACAAGCAGTATAAGGGACAGCAAAGATTATATATCACAATCAGGTGATCATTTTAATATAAGGAATCTCAACCAGCAAATCAGAAGTTGTCGATCAAATATTAGCCATTGGTTCATTCTAATAGGTGTATTAGTTAAATCCTTTAACAAGGTAGACTTAGTAGTCTTTTTCTAAATCTCTTAATTGAGTGCATACTTCATTATATGTATGTAAATCCTTTAACAAGGTGGACCTCACAGTCCTTATTGCTCCTAACAAGGCAGATCACCAAAAGTGATCAATTGTAAGCCTTAATAGGTACTTTATACTATAGTACTCAAGCTTGTGCGTATTATCTCTACCCTAGTTTTACTTTCTAATTGGTAGGTTTCTGGGTCACCATATTTTGCGTCAAAGTGTTATGAATATTTTTAAATGCTTTCATTCTTTCATGCATGCAATTAGATCAAAATAATATAGGAAGGATTAATTGGTGAAGTAAGATAAAGTTTTATTGGTTACCTATTCAAGCCTACCCTCTTAGTAAACTTCCCTACCTTATATTTCCAACAATTGGTATCAGAGAACCTTTGGTTCTCACATGAGAAGTTTAACAACTCGAGAAAAGGTTAGAGGCAATGGAGGTATACAAGTTAGATAAGGCTATTGACAATGAAAAATTGGATCTAGAATTGGCTATTGGACAACTCAAGAAATCAAAGGAACAACTCTCTCAATCATTGAAAAGAAGGAAATATCTTGAAGTACAAATGAACCACAATCTCTATACTGAAGAAAGAATTGAAGACATATTGAAAGAAATTCTAATGAAGCCGATGAAGCAATCAAAGACCTATTGGAAAAGAATTATAATCTTCAAGAGGAAGTCAAAAGCTGAAAAGAGAGCAAGAAATCCAATCAATCAAACTATGTGAAGTCATGGAAGAAAAAGACAAAGCTAAAGAAGATATAGAAGAAAAGATCAATGAAATTCAACAACTATCCCTTTAGCAAGTAGACTTTATTGATCAACTCATCAATGTCAATAAAGAGCTTATGAATCTAAGATTAGAGAATGAAAGACTGTAGAAAAATCTTAGCATTGAAAAGAAAACCTATGAAAGAATGATGAAATCTTAGGAAAGCATGAATCAATGGAATGAAAAAAGTCAATATAGACACAAAGGGAAACATGGAATAGGATATACGTAAGAAGGTGAATCATCTCAGTAAGGAGCTCAATAGAATAATAAACCTACTTGTAATCATTGTGGTAAGATAGTTCATACATCAAACAATTTTTTAAGTAATGGAAAAGAAAGACTCAGTGGAAAATGTTATAGTTGCAATAAGCATGGTCATAGAGCAAGTGAATGTAAAGAGAAACTTAAGTTTGAAGGTAAATGTCACAATTGCAAGAAACAAGGTCACAAATCTTCAGAGTGCAAAACCAAGAAGTGAAATCCAACAAAACAAATTGTGAAATCAATTTTTTGATGGGATTATAGTACATGGTGTAGATGTCACTATTGTGGTGAATTTGGGCATATAGGAAAAATTACATGAAACATCATATGAGGAAAAGAGATGCTACAAAAAGATGTTTTATATGTACAAAACTTGGACACCTTGCCAAGAATTGTATGAACATAGGTAGAATTGAGGATGAAAAGAAAGAAAAAGCTGACAATATTAGAAAACAAATGAGGCAGAAATGGGTACCAAAATCTCTAGAGAATGCAAGCCCAGGTCATGAAGTGGATGATACCCAAGTCAATGAGTTGGATGACTCAAACATTTCAACTTTGTTCCCTATGGAGATCACTAAAACTGTGATTCAGAAGAGGTCATCTAACATTAGTTCCAACCAAAAAGTAGAATGATCCAATCAGCATTCAAGATACAAAGGGATCACCAAGCATGATGAGAAGCAGGAAACCTTATAGAACAAGGTTGGGTTGTAAGACCTTACCAAGAATGGTTAGGTTGCATATTACTTTTGGATGAAAATACCAAGTGATGATGACTCTATCAAGCTATAGATGTCTCCAAATCATTAAAGGCTGAATCGAGTGGAGGAGAGCTTGTTAATGAGCAATATGAAGTATAAAGCATTAATTATGATCAAAAAGAGGAAATTAGTTAAAAGGAAGAAATCGAATGCATTATTTCACTGTGAATTTCTAGAGCTATTTGTGAAAAGAAAATTTAGAGCCCCTAAGTGATTTGAGTATTTTTTGTTGAAGAATTCTCAAGTTTTTCAGAAACCCTACCAAGCATGGCATCTTCAAAAAATAAAGAAAAGAAAGGTTCAGAAATGTTAGTTCATGGAGTTGACTACAAGGCACCTAATTTCAAGTTGAGCTTAGCAATTGCAGAGGCACTTGACCCAGTTGGTGCACAGTCTCAAATTCCACCCAAGATGCTACTTGTGCATGATATATGTTCATTTTACCACTATTCTATTTAGGAACTAAAAACCCTAGAAATGAATGAAGCATTCAAGGAATTGTGCATGGATGGTACATTGAAGCTTGGGCATCTACATTTGGAAACCAAGGGTTTGACACACATTTTACATATGCCAAGGGATTTTCAAGTCAAATGCATCAAACTTATCCTAAGTTGTATTCACAATGGGAAATTGTGGTTTGGTCAAATAGTTTAGATTACAAAGAAAGTGATTCATAGAATCACTAGGTTACCAATGTTAAACAAAGCTAAGACAACGAAAACCCAAGCTTGGGTAGAACTAACCAAGCAAACTATTGTTGAATGGGTTGAAAGAGGTATGAAGATTAATGGAGTAATAGGAATGGAGCTGAAGTTTATCATACATGTAATTGTACACAAAATATAAGCTCTAGTCAGTTAAATAATGTGTCATGTATTGTTGTCGATCTTGCATACAAGGTTGTGAAGAATAACCTATCCTTTGACCTTTCCAAGTTGCTATTGAACCAATTCAACAAGAACATGGAGAGCATTAGAGGGTCAAAGAATAACCCATGTAAGTTCAAATCTCTTTTGACATGTTTATTCTGATTTGTTCAAAAGATTGTCCCTTCCAAAGGTACAGTGTATGGAGGAAGGATGTTCCTATTCTGTATCAGATCAATGAGTATATAGCAAAAATTTGTGATATTTTTTATAGGATCATGGATAATTATTTTGAATCATTCAAAGAGAAGATGGAAAATAGATTTAAGATCCCTAAGAATCTTGTAGAAGATTACAAGGATGATATATGTTTCATGGTGAACTATGATAGAGTATACATTTAGACATTTAGACCTAGAGTGGCATGGGTTAAGCCTCTAGAGTATGAGGTTAACATTGATGACACTAAAGATATCATAGATTCTCTATTGAATTAGCCTGTTGATCCCAAAGTCACCTATTTTGGAACATATGATGAGGCAAAGGAAAGATTTGAGCTTGAGATCAAGCTACCTCAAGCAGTGAATAAAGGAAGGAAAAAAGTAAAAAAGCTACTAAAAAGAATAAAGCAAGTAAGTTCTCTGATGCTTACCAAGGGAAAAGGTGATGATGTAGAAGATGATGATGAAGAGGATGAAATAGAGGAAGAAAAATCTAAGGAAAAAGAGCCTCTCTAGAAGAAAGGTAAGCTTATTATAACCAGACCTACCAAGTCATCTCCTACTATATTCACAAGAAGGGTATCCAAGTCCAGGAAGAAGTTGAAGTTAGGTGAAGATGAAGCTAAGAAAGTTATCTTCAAGAGATTTGCACCTACACTTAAAGAAAGATTGAAGAAGATAGAAGAAGGAATTGGCATGACATGTTTCAAATTTCTCAAATATGAGACAAGGAATGAGGAAGAAAAAAGGAAGATTGAGGATGTTGTTATGGCTAAGCTAGGTAAATGAAAGTATTCACCAAATGAGCTTGTACAAAAAATTCCCAATGAACTTATGCATGCAATGAAGCCTAGATGCGAAAATGCATAGAAGATTGCCAAGGACATCTTTGAATAGACTTTGAAGGAACTCCTTGAAGTAAAATGACAAGAAATTAACTCTCAAGTTAAACACATGCATGATATAACTTAAGGACATTGAATATGTGGTGGAGGCAGCTACAACTACATGGAAGAACATCTATTAGTTGCATCAACCCAGTGACTTCGTGGTACATGTTGATGACAAGGATGATGAAGATGAGGACAAGGATGTAGAAATAGGAGATGATGAGCTAGATGATGTCAATCTGGATGATGAGGAGGAAGACCAAGAAGCTATTGCAAGAAGCTTTCCAAAGACATGAAGCATTGAGGAAACTGATGCAGAGAAAATTATATTAGTAGTCATGGCCTCATTTTCTCACTCTCTAAGAAAAGCCTTAGTACAACTAAGCTCAAAAAAAGCTTCTACCAAGTTGGTTATTGACACCACTACTATACCAAGAACCCAACCATGTTTTGGATCTATTCATCTAAGTGTTACATTGACTAAAGTGCCCAAAACTTCATCTGCTAAGTAGCAAGGTCCTCCATCATTAGGCTTGACTGAGAAATAAGAAAGTATTTATGTTGTTAGTGTCATTTCTATAATTGTTTCTAGTCCATCAATTTCTATAATTGTTTCTATCCCAAGTATATCCATAGCTAGTAAAATGGAAATTGAGAACTAGTCTCAACTGAGTATTGAAGTCCTAGACAAGGGAAAGAAAATTATTTCTACCATTCTAAAGGAAAAGTATAAAGAAGAAGCTAAAGAAATTGATCTGGATGAGGATATAGTTATTCCAAATTGGGATATCTCTACCCTCACTCTTGATCAAATCAATACCATGGGAAAATTACTAAAGAAGAGAACTAAGCAATAGAAGCTTAGAGAAGAAAAGAAGAAATAAAATCAAGTTCTTCAAGACATAAAGAGCATATTTATTGATGCTCTGAGTATTGAGGTTGATGGAAAACAACCCATTTTAGATCAATTAGTAGAAATTGTCCACAAATTCAATGAATACTTGAATGGATAGGAGAAACTACTTCAAAGAGATAAAATAAAATTTGAGAACAAAGTGTTGGAACAAGTTGCACAAAGAATTGTCATGGATCAAGTAGAGTTAGCTACTATTCTTGTTTCACTAGAAACCTCTATAAATAATGTTGTTTCATTATTTGTTAAACTAAGTGATACATCTATCTTTACAAAGGAGATAAAGGAGAAATTTTCCAAGATAGATGAAGACATGAAGGCAAGTCCACATCAGTTGTCATTTGATCCAAGTTATAGTTCTACACATTATACAAATTGAATATCTGACAAATCTATAGGTAGAATTATTGAAGGAAGAAGCTAGGATCAAGGCCACACTTGCAAAAATCTATGGCATGATTCTTCCAAACATGGATGCATTTCAAAAACACATTGCACATGCAAAGACTCTCATCCATGACAACAACTTCTCCATAGCTGATCATATGATGGAATTATAAATAGAAATTCAGATTGCACTACATACAATTAAGGTACTACAAGAAAATTTGTATTATCATATAAATATTATACACCTTTGGCATATGTGTAAAAAATAGGGAGAAGTATATATATTGTAAAGAGGGAGAAGATATTGAGAAGAAGTATACTATACTCCAAATTTATATATATAGGAGAGATATATGAATGGCGGAGTAGTATAGTATTATGAAGATAATAGCAGAAATCAGCAAAAAATATCTTTACAAAAGCAATTTTAAAAAATTGGGAAAACATAGTATGTTACCAAGCTATAGCTTCAGGAAGTCAAATTGAGTTGAAGACACAGAATGATGGTTAAGTAAGTTTTTGATATATAATTTTGAAGTTCAATTTTTTTTTTTGATAACTATTTTTTTCACTAATGCCAAAGGGGGAGATTTTTAACATTAAGTTCAATTTGTCTATTAGTGACTCAACACTTAGTCAAATGGTTACATTGCTACCAAGCTCTAGAGTTGCTACCAAGCTTATCATTCAATTTGTATTGTTAACCAAGTGATTCAGTTGTTTTCAAGCCAAGTAGTCAGAGTACATTCTCTATCGAGCACCTAAGCCAGTTTGCAATGTTTGTCAAGCTACATAGTATTTGTTGAGCTTCATAAACAATGTACAGTGAAAGTTGAGTGTAGTAGAGGCTACTGAGTTATTCAGTAGAAGTAAAGAATATCATAGTATTAACCAAGCTCTACAGTGTTAACCAAGCTCTACAGTGTCTACTAAGCTCACAGTGTTAACAATGTGAATCTAGTGTTGATTGAGTCATGTAGTGGCAACTAAGTGATTTAGCAGTTACTGAGTTTCTCAGTGTTCACTGAGTCATATAGTTCTGACCAAGTTTAAGCTACTTGGAAGTGATTAGTATGGACAAAGCTTCAACCTCAACTGAGTTCCAAATATTGCTGAGTGTTCATAGTGTTTCTTGTATATCAGAATATCATTGAGTTTGTCTTTAGAATCTGAGTTATAGAAGTTGGGTTGACTTTGTGAATTATGATGAAATTGGTATTGTAGTTGACTCCAGTAAGTATTGATTTGGCTTGGTATATATGTAATGCATTATATCATATCCAAGTATGAATGTGAAGAGACATATGATGAGAAGGACTGTGAATTAAGGAAGGCTACAAGTAGTACAAGGGACAACAGAGATTTATTTATCACATTCATGTGATTATTTTTATACAAGGAATCTCAATTAGCAAATCAAAAGTTGTAAATAAGAGATCAGCCATTGGTTCATCCTAACAAGTGTATCAGTTAAATCCTTTAACAGGGTAGATTTAACATTATTTTTCCAAATCTCTTAACCAAGTGCATACTTCATTATATGTTTGTAAATCTTTAACAAGGTGGACCTCACTATCGTTATTGCTCCTAACAGGGAAAATACCAGAAGTGGTCAATTGTAAGCCTTAATAGGTTAACTTTATAATACAGTACTAAAGCTTGTGGGTATCATCTCCACCCCAGATTAACTTTCTAATTGGAAGGTTTCTGGGTCACCATTTTTTGTGTCAAAGTGTTATGAATGTTTTCAAATGTTGTCATTCTTTCATGCATGGAATTAGATCAGAATGATATATGAAGGATTAATTGGTGAAGTATGATAAAGTTTTATTGGTTCCCAATTCATACCTCCCCTCTTACTGACCTTGCCTACCTTATATTTCCAAAAACAACAACTTCTCCAAATACAAGTGATGATCATTTGGAAGTGGTCACTTCCTCATGATATACATAGGGGTTAGGCCCATTAAAATCACATGGTCATGATGTATAAATCAAGGTCCTCTTGACTATGGCAATTTTTTGATCACTGGAGAATCCATCTCATCATGGTTTACTCCCTCTTAATCAATAACACCAGGATCACTCAAGGTTAATAACATCCTCAATATTCTCCCTCTCCTTCAAGGTTGCCTCTAATAACAGGTCAAGCTCCCTCTAAATCTCAATCTTCCTTTTCCTACAATAACATTCTTAGAGGAAAAGATGAAAGAGTATAACTCTTATAATATAAATAAGAATGATATAGATAAATGTCTGATTGAAATATAATATATTCACATAATGAATCTATATATTTTTTGTAAACATGATCAAATTAAATATAATCCTAGATCAAATAATAATGTCAATTAGACTATTAGTAATTTAACTCATGCTTATCACTAACAACAACATTATGATTGTGATGATCCATATTATAATTCTCAATTGTGTGTGTGTGTGTATACAATAATCTACAATCATAAAAAATAATTTCACATTTATAAAATGAGAACTTTTAATACTTTAATTATATATAATATAGAAGAACATATTTATAAAGTATTAATTTCATATTATAAATATATATATAACACGTTATATTTGCAAACTTGGCATACCTCCTAATTCCCATGTAAGTTTCATCCTACTTATGTTGATGGACTCATGTCTTCACTTAATGGCTTTTCCAAACATTAGGGTTCCTCCTTACATGTTATTTTTTGAGGGCCATGGTTATTTAATTCAAAACCTTTTTCTTATTTGAGTCTTGGTTTTTAAGTCTTCCTTATACTCCACGTATGCATTTCTTGGATGACTCATGAGTCATTTATTTTTGGTTAAGTATAAGTTGGCTATTGATTTTTGTATTTGGTGTTGAGTATGCTCTACAACTCTATCATTTATGTAGCACCTTTCATGTCTATCATGTTTCTTCTTCTAGCAACATCATCTTATTTATCACTATTTATTGACACTTCTCGTTATGTTTAGATAATAGTGACTACAACCCCAAGAATTATCTTTCAACTCTCCAAATAACATTTTCCCATCACCCATGTTAGAGAAAACAAGCATATTGTCTAAATGAAAAGGGCAAGATAGGAGTGTTGGTTAAAGGCATTGAGACTCATTTGAATAACAAGGAGGAGGAGGAGGCCTGCTCCAAGGCCTCAAGCCAAGGAAGTAATGCTTCCCTTTCTCATGAATCCCACCAGTCTTCTGATTGCAACTAGGGATCCATAGGGTAATGTAAAGAAAAAGTCCATCCTCCATGCCTATCAAGTACTCGTTCCTTGAATTCATTTATCTATTTCCACACTTAATCCATTTATATTTGTGACATCCCCCTTTACTACATTTAACAATAAATTCAAAAGCATCTTTTGTTCATTATATCAAATTAAATTTCATAGCTTCTTGTTTTAAATCTTTAGATGTATCTTTCCATTTTTACTTTCAATCGTTGCTTTTCTTTATTTCCTTACATTCACAATTTGGCTTCGATATCATGTTAGTTTTCCATATCACTACAAATGTAATAAGCACTGCCATTATGTTTGGTATGTGATTTCCAAATTACAATGTCCTTGTATTTATATGAGGAATAAACCAAGAGAAGAGACATGTCCCTTAATAGGACATGTCTATTCAATAATATGACTAATATAATTGAAAATTTTGGTAGCTTTAGTAGGATAAACCTGTGAGATCAAAGTGTAATCCCTCTATAATCAAATCTTTGCATCATTTAATCATTCCCTAATTTAAACTAAATAATTAAGTTTATTTAATTATTTAACCTTCAATTAATTCATCATTATTAGTTAATCAAATTTAATTTACCATAATTTAAATAATAATTATTGATTATGTAAATTAACTAATTTATTCCTCTATTAAATTAAGTCCTAAATTTAATTTGATTTCATCTTAATTTCAATTTCGATCAATTTCTATTTAATTTCAACTATTTTCATCTTTATAATTTAATTTAATTTTAATTAAAATTAAATCTTCTTATAGAATATGAAAAATCAATTTTATGAGGAATTATGATTTCTAAAATTAGAAAATCCTCATAAACTAAAAAATCATTTTTTTGAAAACCCAAAATCAGATAATATTTAAAAGTTTTCATTTTCAATTTTTGGAAACTTTATCTCTCCAAAAATTGAAAATATGTTAGATTTTATCCTCTGTCTTTTTTACGCAGGAGCATCTAGAGGTATAAGGGCAATCCTATGTCAACCAAAAAATGTGCTCAGACTTAGTTTTTGTTTCATGTGTTTTCATTTCTAGATACCCATTTGGGTCAAACAAAGGTTCCTACTCTCACAATTCCACTATTAGTGTTCTAGGTTAGAGTTTTTAATCACCTTGGGATATGTGTAAATCCCAGAAAAAATAGGAGTATGTAATTGAGCCATAATTTTGATAAATTAGAGGGTTTAAATTGGCCAGATGAATGTAATTATAATTTAGAGCATTCCAAAAAAAGAATCAGGTCAAAAGGCCCCATAGTTTGAAAGTTATCGTAGTTTTTCAGTTTTTGGAGACCTCCTAAGAATGCTTCAAAGTTAGGTTAGGAGAATTAAATGACCTTGAACAGGTCCAAAAAATGGGGGAGGTGAAAAGATCATCCATAAGCCTATAGAGTGCTTCGAGAGCTTTTCGAAAATGTAAACGGTTCGTCAATCGGAGCTACGGTTCAAAAGTTATGCCTCCTGAAAGTTTGGTTACCGTTTCTAGATTCTTCTAATTTTGTGCCGACTTCTAATGCGACTTCTGGAGCCTTTTATTTGGTCAGTGGATGCCAACTAGCACTTTCTAGAATGTATTCCTAATCCTTAACCCTTCGGGGTCTATTTAAGAACATTTTTGGCATTGTAAAAGGCAGTTCGGAGTGGAGTTTGAGAGGAGGTACTGGGAGAAGAATTTATCTCAAGATTTATGCTATTGTAAGCCCATAGGGCATGTTTTGAAGTCAATTTTCTCTGTACTGAATGTATTAGCATATTTACACAGTTAATAAAATTTTCCCTTTCCTGTTGTGTCCATTCTGTGCTTGGGTTGTGTCCCCATCACTTTTTTGGTTTAAAATTGAAAATTTTCCAATTTTTCCTCCAACCTCTTTCATCCTTGTCCATTGATCATGATTTTCCCAAATCGATCTTAACCATTTGTGGATTTCTAGAAAATCTATATAAACAACCCTCCTATCTCACAATTTCATCAAATTCACTTTCGCATCAAACCTCTATCAGTTTTCTATCATCTTGCTATCATTTGAAATCATATTTTTTAGAGTTTGTAGTCTAAGTGCTTTCAAAATCATAACTAAGTGCATAGTTCATAATATCAAAGAGAAGAAACAAAAGCTTGAAGTATTTGGTTGGTTTGCATGTTTTATTGTGTGTTTCCAATTATTTAGTACTTATTTTTGTTTTTTATAGGCTCTTGTTTGGTAGTTTATTTAATTTCATTATTAGATCATTCGGTACTACTAACTTGCATTTCTTGAGTGTGCAAATTTAAGCCTATAGAAAAGTTAAAACATACAAGATCTCATAGAAAGATAAAAAATACCAAAACTTATTGCACAACTCAATATGATACATGAAAAATTTAATCACATTCAAAACCCAACTTCAAAACATGATCAATGCAATCCCATTTCAAAACACACTTCATCTTTTCCAAATGACATGTGCAATACAGTATCTTCACCTAATGATTCATGGAGTGATCCAATGGGGGCCACCCACTAATTTTGAACCAATTTTCATTCCATTTGAATCAAGTAAACATCAAACAACACAATAACCTCCAATACAAACAATTCAACCACAAACAACTTTGCCTTCAAAAAATTGCAAGGTAATCAATAACACTTATGTCTAGAAATCCAATAACTTTTTCCCAAACAAACACCAACTCAAGCATGTCAACATTTGCACATCAAAAAAAACATGGTCAATGAAATTCCTTTTGAGTAACATCTTCAACCAAATAAATCTAAACAACATGTACATATCAATGCCACATTAATAATGGGGTCAAAGAAGAAACAAAAATCCAATTCATTTTCTTTGAAGAAAATATTTCAAAAATTATTTAAAGAAGATGAGGATAACAATTCATCTATGTCTAGAAATGGCTAATCCCAAAACACTCACATGGATGAAATACATATTTCTAATGAAGAAATGAACCTCCAAGAAACATTCATGTCTTTCACAAGCCCATCATCTCCCAAATACTCATATGAGAATTTTCCTTCATCACCCTCAAGTTGCACTTCCATAGATGAAATCCCTCAAGGGCTATCCTTAGAAGAATTTCCAACTAGTTTCATTCTTGACACAAGTCCATTTCATGTTTCCCAAATTTCAAATCCAATAACATTATGTCCTTACATTATAAGAAATTATATTTTAGATAGTCCAACTCAAAGTCCAAATATATCATATCAAAACTTTAATTTCTTTTCAAACTTTCATACCCCATGTTAAGAGGATGATTTAAATAACATGGAAATGAGTCTTGAAATACATCAAGATCAATATTCCAATGATGACCATTCCAATCCACTATTTTACCAATAACCCACTTATCTTGAGCTTCATAATAGCCCCATTATCCAAGATAATCCATTTCCCCTTGACCTTTCACTTCCAAAAAAATATCAAGATTACTAATGGGCTGAAGGAATGACATAAATATATTTGGCATTTATGTTTTTTTATGAGATATTGCATGTTTAAGCTGGAAGAATTTTTACTATAATATTATGTATAAACTTATAACTTCCTTTATTTTCTATATGTTTCATGACACTAAATGATTTCTTGGATATACTTCTATGGTTAGAACTTATACAAAATAATGGGATTATATGTGTATGATTTATAGATGTGCATACTCTTTCCTTTCTTAATTTTAATGGGTAGGTTCCTATAACTATGCATTGAGAGAAAGGATTGATATATGCAAAAAATGTCTATCATGAATTAATGGAGTAAATTTGTGCAGTGAACTATTGCATGTCTACTAATTTGTTGCAGGCATAAATCAAAGGAAGGAGTGTAGACAAAGGCATCAAAAGTACAATTTTGTAGTTACCTAAGATTTATGAGTTGTTGAAGATTAGGTCAGCGTAGCTTCCAACTACTATGAAAATCTCAAAGTCATTATGACGTGTTTGTTGAAGACTCATTCCACTGAGATGTGTACCATGATGTAATAATGCATTGCATTGATAAGTTCTCATTGTTGAAGTTAGCTCTTAGGAAGTTAGTTTTTGTGGTTTCTTTAAATAAGTTGTTGAATCAAACCCTGAAGAGATTTCAATAGAGTTTTTAATTCCAATAGCATTTCTTTTAGATAAAAATTATCATTTTCAGTTTGTACTATTCTATGAGTTGATATCAATACTAGTTGTTACTATTGTGTTTTAGTATTTGAATTTTATATCTATAGCTATTCACTTATACAAGGGGGTCCACTTGGTGAAGTGAGACTAGTTAGTAGAATTAATTTTTCTTGCAATGGGATTAAGTAAGATCTAAGTTGTTCCTGCAGCCATTGGTCATAGAAGAAATAGTTGTTCCTGCAGAAAAGGAAAATAGTGTAGATTCCTATTTGTATTTCATTTCTATCATTTAGCTAAAGGTTTCTTATATTCACAAATAGATTAAATTTTTTTGTTCTTAATTCCATAGAATAGAAAATGACAGTTAAGGAGGTTTAAAGAATATACTTTGCAGACGTGATTTCAAGTTTATGTCCTTTGTTGATTAAGTAAATGGGTCTAATGAATAGTTTTGATGCTATGTTTAATGTACAATCCATATGAATGAACCTTAGTTTCTAGCTCAATCATTTATCAAGCATTTTTGGTGTCATTTCCAGGGATGGTGTTAATTTACACCTTTTTTGAGGGTCATTTTTAGTAGTTTGTATGCATAAACAATTGTTTAAGTTTCATTCCAAGTTCAAATTAGTATTAATTTATTTGCATGCATAGGAGAAGAGATCATCTTGGGAGATTTCTTCTTCAAAATAATCCATTCCAAATAGAAGAACTTGTATATCCTGAGCAAGAAGACCAACACCCTAAAGAAGAAAAACCCCTTCAAGAAAATCCAACTACTATGGAAGAGCCACCATTTGAAAATCCTTTCATAGCCTATCATATAAAGCTCCCTTCATCATCATCTGGTTAATCATTACATTTGAATAATATTTTTTCTACCCCTGTATATCAAGATAATCCTTTAGTCATTGTCATTTATCAGCAAGGACATCCACCATCACTACCAAGAATGGCTCAGCCTACTTTTTTATTTCCCATACCTATCCTCTAGGATAACAACAATCTTAAAAACATTCCTACTTCAGCACTTCCCAAGTTCTATAGCTTAATTACTAAAGACCTAGAAACCTTTCTCTTTGAATATGACATTCTTTGTAGAGGTTATAACTACACAACTGATGCTCATTGGCTGAAATATTTTCCCTCTACTCTGAAAGAGGCAACCCTACGATGGTTCATGGGTTTAGGAGCTAAGATTGTAGTTGACTAGGATGGAATGAAGAACTTTTTTCTTTCCAAATATAAAGATTATTATAGAGGATGTGTGGGAGGAGATGATATCTTCAGAAAACAATAGAAAGAAGATGAAACTCTTGAAGATTATGTTTCAAGATTCCTTTATAATTTAGAAAGGAATACTGAACATTAGCTAAATGAGTCATCTTAGAAGCACCTTTTCTTAAGGGGTGTACAGGAGACTTGTGTACAAGCCCTAGACCTCATGGCTAGAGGAAATATCACACAAACGATATGGAAGGATATTAAGAGATACTACAAGAATAATTTAAGGGCCAATATAAAAAATAGGAATAGGAATTCATTATAATTCCTTGAATACTAGTGGAGATGGTGTATCAAAAATGGATCTTTCAAATTTTTTATCTAATTTTAACCAAGACATTATCAATAATATTTCAACCCAATTGGATGCAATGCAAGCCAAAAGAAAACATGAAGAAGTTGATCCTATGTTAGTTGAGTTATGCTCTCACTATCGAGAGAAGAAAAGGAATTGCAAGTGTAATATGGTTGCTAATTTGGAGACTCAATCATAGCAGATGTAAGTGGAGTTCAAAGAAATTGATGACAATAGAGAGATATTATATGTGACTCAAAGGAGACCCTAAGCTCAAAGACAAGGTATTCCTCAATACCCTCTCCAAATTTTTGGGAATTTTAATAATCAATGGAAAAATCCTAATTTTTCAAACCCAAAACATTAGAATCCTTCTCGGCCTCCTCAGTCTCAACCTATGTGGAATAACCAATCTTGGTAGTAGACTCCACCTGACCAATGCAGAAAACCAAACTGGCAAGCCCCTCTACAACATAAAACCTTGACAATAACCTAATCAAAATTGGCAGGAACAATCCAATCAGTGGCAAGCCCCATAGAATAATTGGCAACAATCATATCAGTGGTGGCCTAATTAGCAATGTAATGCCTTGCAACAACCTCAGCAAAAAGATTTAATGCCACCTCCTCCTATAACCAATAATAATTCACCCAAACAAACTCAGTTACCTTCTCAACCAACACCAAATCTGAATAATGTGATTGCTCAAAAGTAAGTATACTCTTCAACTGATACTCAATAACAAACCTATTCAATAAATGCCATGCACCTTAGGTATGGAACCACTCTTCCAAATCCTAAAGGACTAGTAATAAAAGAGGTTAATTATAAGGAAGTCTTGAATGAGGAATCCCTTCTCATTCCATCATAGCCTTCTATAGCTAAGTCACCACCATTTCCACAAAGACTTGTTCAAACACCAAGTCCTAAAAATGTTGTTGTAGGAGAATTTCTCACTCAATTGAAGTAAATGATAGTCAAAATAGCATTGCTATATGCCCTTAAGGAAATCCCATCATATACCAAAGCTATTAAAGAATCATATTTAATACAACTTGGTAGTAAGAAAAAAGACCCCAAAATTGTCCATGTCATGGGATAGCTATCTGACCTTATACTAACCAAAAAAATAGTCCCAAGATATTCTGATCTAGGGAGTCCATTTGTGATAGCCTATATCAATGGAGTATAGGTTCATAATTTTTTGATAGACTTAGGTGCATCTATTAATGTTATGGCTAGGGAGGTACTTCTTCACCTTCATATCATTGGTATTCGGGAAACCCCTACCATAATTCATCTTGTTGATAGTTCCACAATTAAATCTTATCGTATGATAGAAGATGTCATAGTTACTTTGGATTCTTGGGAGTATTCAATGGATTTTGTCATTTTATCACCTAAAGAAACTTTAGGAGGTTATCCTATTATCCTAGGATGACCTTGGTTAGCTACAACAGATGCTTGTATTGCTTGTCAATCAGGAAAAATGACCATATCTAATGGATCGTCTATTAAGAAGTTGGTTTTATACTCTCCCACTAAACCACTCTTGCAAGATGACCAAATCATCTGGCCTAATTTAGGAGATGACGAGTCAAAGGTAAACTCATTAAGTTATCTCATGATAATTGAAAGAAATCCATTTATGATTCCTTAGAATGATGATGATATTCTCATAGCCATCGTATTCAATGAATATGGTGAAGATACCACTCTATGTGTTAACTAGAATTATTCAATACAGATAATTCTTCCTCCTAAGGATACACCCAATTTTCCTACAGCTACTGGTTACCTTGTTACCTCATGAAACTAAATCTTCTAACTTCAAAGAGTTAGCTATGGTTGATAAAGTCACTAGAGTTAAAGTTAGTCCAAGAAATGAGCTTAATCTCAATAAGAGTATTACTCCTAACAATTTGAAAAGTATAGTTAAGATGCTACAAGAAAATCATAAAGCATTTGAATGGTATTACACAGACATGAAAATATTAGACCTAAAACTCTACATTCATAGCATTTACATTACACCTAAATGTAAGCCTATTAGACAGCTCAAAAAAAGAGTCAATCTTGCATTATGTGATATTGTAAAAATTGAATTGCAAAAACTTCTAATTGTTGGATTCATCTATCCTATTTCTAATAGTCAGTGGGTCTCACCTTTGGTAATTTTCCCTAAAAAGGGGGGGAAATGGTGAGTATGTGTGGATTACAGAGAACTTAATAAAGAAACAAAAAAGGATCATTTTCTATTACCTTTCATTGATCAAGTTCTTGACAACTTGGCTAGGAAAAAGCATTTTTCTTTCTTGGATTTATTTAGTGGGTACAACCATATACAAATAGCACCCAAAGATCAGGGCAAGACAAATTTCACCTATCCCTAGAGAACATTTTCTAATTCAATGTTACCCTTTGGATTGTGTAATGCTCCTACTACCTTTCAATGAGCAACAATAAGTATTTTCTTTAATATGTCTGTCGAATGTATGGAAATCTATATGGATGATTTCACTGTTTATGGCTCTACCTTCAATGAAGCTAAACACAATTTTGATAGAGTGATAAAATGATGTCAAGAACATAACCTTTCATTAAATAGTGAAATTTTTTATATGACTATGGAGGAATGAGTTGTATTAGGTCACTATAGTTCTTCAAATGGTAATCATGTTGATCCTCAGAATTAGATAGAAGTAATCAACACTCTACCCACACCAGCAAAGCAAAAGGATGTTAGAATCTTCCTAAGTTATGCTAGTTACTACAACAAATTCATTAAATACTTTAGTCAAATAGTAGCTTCATTGTATGATCTATTAAAGAAATATTATGAATTATTTTGGAATTTGGAATGTGACAAATGCTTTCAACACCTTAAAGATGTATTGACTAAACCAATTTTACTTAGAGGTTCTAATTGGAACATTTTGTTTCATATTCCTATCGATACTTCAGATTATGTTATAGCAGCTATCTTAGGCCAAAAAGAAGGGATTGTTGAACATGATATTTATTACATCAATAAAAATCTACAAGGAGCAAAACTCAACTACACTATCACAAAAAAGAAAATGTTAGTTGTGATTTATGTTCTCAATAATTTTAGGCATTATATCACTGGATATGAAATCTTTGTACACACTGACCATGCTACAATTAAGTACCTCATCAATAAGCTAGCTATTTTAGGAAGACTAGCATGATGGTTATTGCTTATGCAAGAATATAATATCAAAGCAATAGAAAAACTAGGAAAGGCTAATGTTGTGGTAGATTTCCTTTCAAGATTGTAGGTCCTTGATGATATTGTAGTTATTGATGTTAGTTTTCCAAATGAACACTTGTTCTCTCTAATAGCACATAATCCCTAGTATGTTGATATTGTCAATTATCTTACTTCAAGGAGAACTCCAACTCATTTCTTTCCTAAGGATAAAACACTCGTAGCTGAAAAAAGTTCCATCTTTTCTTGGATAGTTGGTTGTATGTTTTATACTAGACCTAATCAAGTTATGCATAGATCCCTCAAGGAAGATGAAACTTATGATATCCTACAAGCTTTCCATGATGAACCATGTGGAGGATATTTTGTAGCTAAAAGAACAACATTCAAGATCCTAACAATTGGATACTATTGGCCAACTCTACAAAAGGATGCAAAAAAATACACAAAGAAGTGTGATAGATGCCAACATATGGGATGACCAACAAAATCAAATCAAATACCATTGTAGCCATAAGTAGTTCTTATACCATTTGATGAATGGGGAATAGATTTTGTTGGAACAATTAATTCTCCATCAAAAGGTAAGTTTCATATTATGGTTTGCACTGATTACATTACGAAATGGGTAGAGGCAAAAACCTATGAAACATGCAAGGGATAGAAATATTGCAGAATTATTATATGAAGTCATCTTTATATGATTGAGAGTCCCTAGAGAATTGGTGACTGATTAAGGATTCCATTAATTTACCTCCAATCTCATTTCTACAATCATGACTCAATACACCATTCAACATGGTAAATCTCCTGCTAACCATCCACAAGCTAATGGGAAGGTTGAGATAACCAATAGGGAATTGGAAGCCATTTTGACAAAAACTATTCAAATACACAAGAAATATTGTGCAACCATGATTCCAAAGGCATTTTTGGCATGTACAAAAACATGGAAGATGACAATAAGATTTGGTCCTTTTGAACTAGTCTATGGTAAACTAACCATGATGCCCATTGAGGTTGAACATAAAACACTCTGCATTGCCTTAGACCTTAATATAGATCTCCATGATGCTCAACAAGAATGCATCCTGCACCATATAGAATTGATTCAAATACAATGAAAGAAATGACATGATAAATTTATTAAAGAGAAACAATTTAGTGTGGGTGACTGGGCACTCCTCTATGATTCAAGGTATCAATGCAATCCTAGAAATTATAAACTAGATGGTTAGGACAATATGAAATTGAAGTAGTATATGATAATGGGGTACTAAAGTTGGCTACAATTGATCCTATTCGATTCAAACTTCTCATTAATGGTCATTGGCTCAAAATTTACAATACACCACATTCTAGAGAGGACTTCCTCCAGTAGTTTGCTTTTGCAAATTCTCCTGTAGTAATTGAACCTAATTTTTCCACTCAGCATTCATCATTAATTTTACTCCGATCAAAGTTCATAATAAATCATCGCTTTCTCCAAAATAATTTTATCTCACCTTCTTTCTTTCTCACCCATCCATCTCACTTTTCTACTTCTACAAGCAAGTATGCAACAATGCAATTTTTTAAAGCATCACACAAGTTTGTACCATGCATTTTATATTTCCACCTTATTTATTTCCTTAAATTCATGAATTTAAATTTATATGCCTTACATTCTTTTATCACATTGCATGGTGGGACCCATGCTATATTTTTAAGCTGGGGGGATTGTGTGTGTACATTTTTTAGTTTGCATATAAATCTCAAAATTATTTGATAAGAATTATATTTTACTTTGAGTAAATATGTGAATATATGCCATATTATTCCCTTTACATTTATCAAGTCGATATGACACTTGCCTTTTATTTGTAAAGTACACACATAACTTGCATTTATGGGAGTTTTAGAGAAAAGGTAAAATTTAAATGATGACTTAACATTATTAAATGACATGTTATTTTCCCAAAAGATTTAAAACCTTTTGTTCTTCATTGTCTCTGAATGCATATACTTTGCAGATCTTGAAATTGTCTCTTTATCCTACATTTGTTTTATGAAGTATCTGGAAGTTCTCATTTTGGAATTTGACTGGCATTACCATGGGGGGTGGTTTGATATGACATGAACCCATAGTTCATGACATCATTATCCAATATAATGTTTGTCGTCAATTGGTTTGCTCTAGTCTAGTGCCCGCCCCTAAGTTACATTTTTTGCTATCATTGTCAAACTCTTTTAGGCCAGTTTTATGTGTGATGATTAGTAGTATTTTTTTTTTTAGATTATCAGATATTGTTTTACATTTAGTTTATTATATAGTGAGATTATTTGGTAATCTATATTTCATGTATGTATGATGATTATTCAGTGTTTTCAGTTATTGATGATGATTAGTTAGATGGTTTATTATCAATGTCCTTTCTTATGAATACTTACCCCATACTGCATGTGTATGGTGTGCGTGTTTGTTTTCTTTATGTATTGTGTTTCTGATGTGGTTAAGGAAGGGAGTCGTAGTCACCAGCTAGTCGGGATCTACACGATGCACCACTTCCTATCATTGCTTGTTTAGTTTAGAATATTGTATCTGTACATGCATGGATTTTATGCAGGTTGCATGTACTGGGTATTGACTTCCTTGAATTGCCAGGATGAGCGTACCCTATCGCATTATCTCAATGGTAAGAGAGGGGAGATAAATCTTAAGTCCAAATCCTAAACCCTTTAGCCATTTGTCCTAATTGATAATTAGGAGAAGTATCTGAGTGGAGTACTCTCTAAATGTGTCTAATGACGTTAATTCGTGATTAATAACCTTTTAGTTTGATTTTGTATGTCTTCTTCTATGATGGGTTTTGGTACGTTGTTTATGAGTCCTTGGTGTATTTTTTATTAATTAAGTCTAATTAAAAGATTAAATAATGATTTAATTTAATGGAAAATTATTATGACATTTTAATATTTAATTATATTTAATTAATTGAGAAATTAATTAAATAAAAAGAATTAAATTTGGAGATAAAAGTTTAAGGATAAATTTAGAACGTGATAATATTTATTTAATTTAATAATAATATATTTAGAGTTCATTTTTAAATAAATGCTAAATATTATTTTTATTTAAGTTAATAAATATTTTATCAATTAAGTTTCTAAAATAAATTAAAAGTGGAAAAGATACTAAATTATTAAAAGGATTCTAGATCACATGATGCATGCATGAGATTAAATAAAAGAAATTAACTAAAAAGATAAAATAAGTGAAAATAATAATGTTATTTTAATTTCATAAAGTGCACATGGGATTAAAAAGTAATAAATTAATTAAAAATAGAGGTCAAGTGGAAACTTAAATAAAGTTATTTAATAATTCAATTAACGTGCACGAAAAGATAAAGCAAAGACTAATAAAAGTTAATTTTAGAGTTAACTCAGTTGAGCAAAGAGTCCTCTTAGGTGAACGCACAATTAGTGCCCCAATTTTAGGGAAAGAACTCTTTATCATAACTTGGGGGTTCATTTTTCAAGGGACCACAAATTTTGGAGACAGAAATTTTGGGAGATGAATTTTGGAAGTGAATTTCTAAAAGAGAATTCTAGAAAAGATTTACAGAGAAAAGTTATTGAAGGGGAGCAAATTCGCTCATAATTTTTTAGGGATTTCGTATTAGCATCAGGATCAGGTAGGGTCTTCTGTATTGATCGTTGATTATTTATGCAATTTTCCTATTTTCTATCTTCTTTGTGTCTATGGATTGTAGACCTGAATTCTCTATGATTAATGTTTAAACATTTCAATATTGGAATTTATCATATGCTTGTCAATTAACTTCTGTATACATAGGATTTAGACAGGAAGGGTTGAATCTAAGACTGAAACTTTAAATTTGGATGATTGAATTTAAATGGAAAAATCTTGTTTAAAAAAAAAAATCCATATTGCATTTATTGATAGTGCTGGAAATTCAAATTTTATATATATATATATATATATATATATATATATATAAAACATTATTGGGAAAAATGTTTTAGATAATATACATATAATAAATGTTAAAATAATAATAATAATAATTTATAAACATTATTGAAAAACGTTATAATTGTTATTGAAAAACATTTTCAAAAAATATTTTTAAAAATTATTATTAATGGGGAGGGGCGGCTTAAACCACCCCCTATCCCCTTGTCATATGCCTCTATGCACAGTAGGTGATTGCTGACGTAATCGTACCTGTTGATGCAGGACGCCCCTACATCGCAGTTATGGTCGTAGGACAGTGATTAAAATCACTTGTTTATATTATTTTTTAAAAACTAATACATGCCATTCCAAAACAAATAAATTTGGTGGTGATTTAAATTTTTAATATATAAATTGCATTTAATTTTTATAAGTTTTAATTAAATTTAATTTATGTTATTAGTATTTTTACTATTATATTTTTATAATATTTTACAATTTGATAAATCAATAATAAATATTATATATAGAAATAAAACCTTAATCAATTTAATTAAGTATGTTTCAAATAATATTTTATTAAGAATAGATGATTATATTGAGGATTAAAATATTGATTTTAATAAAATCATAGTTATTTTATCTAAAATCATTAATGGTTAGTTTTTATAACTTAATAAAATAAAGATTATTCCAGATTAATTTAGGAAATTTGACTTTTAATCTGAGAGTAACTTTATATATTTATGATTAATTATCGGGTTAAATTATAAGGGTAATACTGAGAATCTTATACACTTAAAATGATCATTGAAATGCAAATTGAAACCTTATATTCAACTTAACCATGTGATTTAAAACAAGCCAAAACATGTATTTGCATCTTGTTTCTTATGATGTCTATGTTTGGGGTTTCGGGTTGATCTAGCTTTGACCAGTTTAGGATGTTACCAGAGGCTTGGGGGTTATGTGATTGTGATATTATGATGATTTGTTCTTGATCTTTCTAAACCCAACCATGGAAATGTGTTGATATGTTCTATGATGGATTTTTTTACTATTTATTATTGTTTTCCAGTTTCCTTGAGTGGAGCTGAGGTGTATGTTATGAGATACCTAACTTAACCATTTTTTAGTCATCGATCAGTTATATATATGATTTTCCTTCCAATCACTTTGAGAGGACTGAGATGCTTTGGATGGTTTGCTCTTGATGATGTCATGTTGTGACATGTTTGACTTGACCATTTTGGACTCTTCGATCAGTATTGTGATTTATTTTGGGATATTTTCTGGTTGCTCATTGAGAACCATTAGATACTTCGATTGATCATTGATGCCTTCAGTTGCTGATAGAGAATTGTTTTGATTATTATGATTATCATTTGATGCTTATCAATTTCTTGTGAAGAACTGATGTGATTATTGTGGATTATATTTATGGTGCTTTCAGTCGCTTGTAGAGGACTAAGGTGATTTTATTATGATTTTTGATTTGTGATTTCATGAGACTAGGGTAGGTTATCTATGTGTAGTGTTGGGAAGTGGCTTGCAATGGGGGTCAGGGCCCTAAGAGGATGCCTAGAGAAACCCATTGTAAGTTGTTTTAATAAGTGAAAATATCTCACCTAAATACTGACTTAAATGACCCTAATAAGATAACTATATGTTCTCTCCCATGTCTTAAGTGCTAGTATAGACTAGGATGGGGTAGCGAGAATGCTTGGTTGCAACCTTGCATTTTGTAGTATGCCTCATCAGTACGAGAGGATACTAGTGGCTACAAGATCACAAGGGACCCGAGATTACTAAGGGATTGCTTGGGTAACTTCCAACATGACTTTTGCGATGACACTTTCATGCTTACATAGTAGGTTTCCTATGTGTCTTTATGGTACCTTTGGGTCTAGATGTCTATCTATGTTGGAATTGAGTTAGTGTACTCAAGGATTTCCTATACTTAGAGAGTACTTGCATTTTGTGTTTTCATATCCTATTTGGGACTTGAGACTATCTCCTCAGCGTGGTGGGAGTGGACTATTTAGGTTCCACACGATCAGGTGGTAGTGCTTTTTTACTCTTACCATTGAGATCCGTTCGTAGTCACCATGGTTGGAGCATTCATTGTTGGCATTTACCTTCATTCTGCTCATGGATCATTATGATGGATGGTTATATTTTATGATGGATGTTATATCTTTTTGATGTATGGATGTATCATGTATGGTGGATGATTTCATTTATTTTATTGTATTTCATTTGCATCATGGATCCGAAGAGGATGATGTATCTCTATTTTTACATATGTATATTCTTTTAAGCCTTTCATACCCTGTGACATGTATAGTGGATGATTGAGCATTCCGAATTAATTTGCCAAGAGGCATTTGGAACAAATGTATATTATGGACATTGGACTTTATAATTATTCTTTCATAAGGATGTGACATTGGATGGACTTAGTTTTAGATTAGATTTAAATGTGACTCAATGTCTTGGGATCCTTAAGGAATGTAACCTATTATGTATGTTTGTTATTGATTACATGTTATTGTGTCCGCTACTATGTGTTTGATGTACATGTTATACTTTCTTGTTTGAAAAAAAATGTTTAGAAAACTTAGTAAAACTTTAGGTTAATTCTTTTGGATCCCTTGGCAAGACATTAGATCTAGTACTTTCAGTAGCTCAGTGCTTGGGATAATCAAGTTTCTTTACAAGTTATGAATTCAATGAGTAATTAAGTAATCTCATAATTCTTAGGGTTTCCATTGGAAGGGAAATTTTTTGAAGAATATATGGACCCATGAATGGCGAGGGCCCAACTCACCTTGTACACGGATAGACCATTGGAAGTGTATATAAAGCAAGGAATAAGGAGGATTTCTATACAAGAACCCTATGATCAATCTGCCCTTTATATCATGAAGTACATTATATGTGAATGAAGGTATCAGTGATTGCATATTGTTCATTTCAAACTCCTTAGTTATTTAAGACATGACAATAGACCAACTTTCCACATTTCTTGTTCAGTTTGCTAAAGAAACAAGTTGTATATGTGTAGGAAATGAAGCCTGACGTAGTCTCCCAGCATTGTTTGATTAAATTTATAATAGAGCAGGCATTAAGAAAAATTCATACCATCTCTTAGGAAGATTTTTTGTTGATGGATGAATTCTTTCCAACACTTAGTGGACATAGGGGTTCAAGAGTAGCAAGAAGGGTTGCTATGACAATTGACACTATAAAAATTATAGAGTATAATGTGTCTAATGAACTCTCACCTAGAAGGGAAAAAAAGAAAAATAGTAGAGAAATTACCATCCATCTCTAAAAAGGAAAGAGGGAAAAAAATATATATTCAAGAAAACCCCACTTCACCTCAATTCAAGGATAGTGTGCAAACTAGGTCTTCTACACATAGGGTTGAGTGTGACCCTATCCAAGAACAAGAAGAACCTAACCCAAGTCAAACACAAGAGTTAGGGGGTGATCATGATAATGTTTTCCCTCCCTCACCTTGTGTTGAGAAAGAGAGAGTTTATAAGGAGACTCCTACAACTCATGTTGAAGGAGGACCTTCAAAGAAATGGAATAAAGTGTCTAAAAACCCTATTGAAACACCTGTGAGGAGGAGTGAGAGGATTTCTAGGAATTATGTTCCTACATAAATGCCTGTAGATCATATTGTTCAAACCAATACCCCTAAAAATGATGAAGCAATTCTTGAATGTGAACAATTAGAGGAGTTAAGGAAAGATTTAGGAAGTCTACCTCAGAATCATAGCCATTGCCAAGAGGATTTTGTTTACGTACGAGATGATAGCAATGATGGTGATTTAGGGCATGGTAATTTTTTCGTCCAAAAGACAGGGAATATATACCAAATTGTATGTGAATCAGAGAATGATGATGTTTCTATGTCTAGAGATGAACCTAAAAAACCTATAATTAATGATCCTCATGACCTAGATGAAAATTTTCCTACAGTCAATATAAATATTGTTGAGAAAGTTCTTAAGGAAATGGTTAGTGAAGGATTAGAGGCTTTAGTTTAGGCTGAAAAATAAATGGAAGAAGGCTCTTCTTCACAACAACTGCCTCTTGAAAACCTTGAAAGAAGAATTGTGGTATGAAAGGGAAAATCTACTGCTAACACTCATGTTGAAGGAACTAATGGTAATAATGATTCTGAATGGGTAGATGTTAACAATAAATGCTCTATGCCCCCACCTGACCTCTCTACACCATTAGCAACAAGAATGAGTTTATACTAGCAATTTATACAGAGAATGCTATGTGGTTAGAGAAAAATTAGGGGATGTAGTGAGTTATTAATAATCAACAAAGGGAGTTGTTGAATCAGGAAGACAAGATTATGGTTTTAGAGGAAAAATTCACTTAGTTGACTAATTTGATTCCTAAACTTCTCCAATTCAAACCACTAGGTCAAGTCTACACTTTGTTCCTAAGGGAGTAGATTTTGAACTATCAAATGACTCATATTGTTCAAGGTCTTAATTATTCCCTCAATACTCATGAATTTTATCATGCCTTCTAGCAATCTCTTGTAGCCATTAAGAATTTGTTGTGTGAACTATATGTGCACAATTTAGTTATTTCTAATGAAAAGGAATGGAATCATTTAACGTATGTGGGGATATCCAATAGAGAGAATTTATGTCATGGATTCATAATGAAATCACAAGAGAAAATCAGGATAAACCGTATAGAGAAGCAGGAGAATCAAAACCACTATATTTAAGGCTTGAGGTAAAGGATCTACAGACATATTATTATGACTTTTTGAAAGTTACAAATTATGAGAAAAGGGAGAAACACATAAAATCTCTAAGAGAAGATTCTTATTTATAATTTAGTAAAATGAAAGCCAATGAGTTACAAGATGCCATGCCCTGAAATTCAGGAGGCAAAACACAACCAACGATGTTTGTTAAATTATTATTATTATTTTAAATATGAGTCTATACTTGTAATAGACATTCTACTGAGTGGGAGTTGTATGGATAATAATTTATATATTCTCTCAAGGGTGTTGAAAGTTTATTAATTTGACCACTATATTTGGAGATGATAAGGTTATTAAATGTAATGAAATTGTTTCATTCGAAATACAAATTTCAAGTGTTCTATGAGAGGTCACTTGGTTGTTTATTATTGCTTGCAAAACCAAATTATAAAGATGCTATGGTTATAAACCTTCTACCTTCTACACTCCAATTAGGACACTTTGTATGTGCAAGTGAAATTCAATATTTATATCAATGTAGTTGCAAAGGTTCTAAGGTTTGCGAACATGGAGATGTTTTATAATTGTCCCAAGTGCTATGACTACAAGATGTTCTACTACATACCTATCTTTCCCATTTATCTTCCATTTCCATTTATTTGCATAAATAGATATATCCCCTACAATTCATACACCTTACCCTTCTTTGGACCTTGATTACTTTGATGTTTTACTAATTAGGTATTCTAATTATCTATTTGATTATTATTTATTTATCTATTTGATTCTAGTTTTAAAATTAATTATTGATTATCTATTTATTTTTTTTATTTCAATTAATAATTTATTGATCCATTTAATTAAAGTCCTATCAATTCCTCACTTATAAAATTTCAATCCTAATCAATCCATTTCACAACATACTTTATTAATTAAATTAACCCTTAATTATACTTCCATTTATTAATTTCAAAATTTCTATATCCTAGCTTATCTCTATCTAACCATGACTAAAAATAATAAGCAAAACAATTAAGTAATATAAACATATTTAAAGTTAAATTACCTATCTACCTATCTTACCTATGCTACCCTCACAAATCTTAATCTAAATTAAATATACATTACACTCCCCAAAAATAGATCTCCTAAACTATTCTAACTTAACATCTTTTAACTTATTTAATATAAAATTGTAATTTTTTTTGCCCCCATTAACAAAATTTCCTAACTACCCCTTTTCCTAACTCTCTACCTACCTACCCCTACCCCCTATCTCCTAGCTGCCCCTTTTTCCCTTTTTCTTCCCATGTGGGAAGGAGGGGTAAGGATCTCTTGCTTCCTAAGGTGCCTCCCTATTTTTAAATGCCCCCCCTTTAAGAGGTGAGGTCGCCAGGGTGAAAAAGGGGGGTGGTTTGTCCTTTACTCCCTACCCCCCTCCCCACTTGCATAGTTTTTTTTTTTTTTTTAATTACTCACATGACATAATTAATAGCCAGGTCATCTCCTTGGGTGGGAAGTTAATTAATTTTTATTTTTATTTTTAAATTTAATTTATTATTAATGACTGGCTGACAAGGGTACTTTTATACAATCATATAGCAATATATTTATTTTTGCTTACTTCATGGGTAGCCATCATTAATATGATAGTTGATTTATCTATTTTTATATTGCTAAAATAGGCTTGTTTTATTTTGATATTATTTTTCTATTCACTGTGATTTTGGAAAGTGGTTTTGTTTGAATTGTCATACATTTTCCAGCAAGTAAATATGCACCTACATGCTTCTTTTGACGTTAAATTGTTTTCCTAGTTTCTTCATGCATTCTCTATAATTGTTTATAATTGAGTTGATGAAATTGAACATTGTATAATGCATTACAGTACCTATTCAATATGGCAATCTAACGTATTACACATAACACTAACATAATGCTAACAAAATCTAATTAAAAATTACTCTTGTAATCACCTAAAAATGGTCATCTAGACTATTAGCCCCTTTCAACATTTTGGCTAAATTAATTTAATCATTTACCTAGACCAAATTGCTAATAATCAATTTATTTGATTATAACCTATAGTTTGATAATGCTATCCTAAGTTCATTATTTGATTAAAAAAACATGTCCCCTTTTAATTAAATAAAACACCCCATTCTTCTAACCCACTTAAAGTGCACACATAAAGTCCTTTTTCTATTTTACAATTAAAAGAAAAGGCTTGTGAGACTTTTTTCTTATATGACAAGTCAACTTATATTCTATTTGTTGACTTGTGTGTGCACATGGATCACACCTATTTTTTAATTCCACTGTTGATCATCCACCATCTTCATCTTGATCTCTACCGTCTGTACGACTTTAAAAGGCAGAGAGCTTTCCCCCTCAAAGGATTCAATCCATCATTTCAATATTGTTATGCTGTAGGTTTTCTAACAGGTTTCTTTGGAGCTTTGTGGAGAACTTCTATTTCTTGTCTACATTCTCTCATACCATAGCATTTTAGCTTAGATTCATGTTGCATGTTAGTTTAGCTTCTATTTTGCAATAATCTATCTCACATAGCTTAATATTTGGATTGTAACACTCTCATCCATGCTTAGAATAGCTGCACTTTTCATATTCATTCTAGTTTAATCTTTAGTTGCATTGCATTCTTGAGGAACTCCTTGGGACATTTGCATTCTTGCATCTTGTCTTTGGAACCTCTCATTGCATGGTTTACTAGCAAGAAGAGTATCTTTAAGGCTCATCTGAGAGCCTTCTTATTCTTGAAATATACTCTCTTGCACTCCATGGATAGGGAGCTCTAAGCTGGCATCCAAGCATTTCAAACTCATGGAATCGTTTGGATAGAAGGGTTTAGAGTGAGACACTTTCGAGTGTACATTTTTTGCGCCCACCATGGGGCTTGAATCAAGTTCTAGCTCCATTTGCTTTCATTTCTTATCTCTGGTTTTTTTATAGCAACATATTGGATCTAATCAAGTGCTTTTGTATAATTATCACTTTGGTTTTAAGGCCAACCCATAAGTAGATTGGTTTGAAGGCCAAAAATCTAGTTGGTTTAAAGATTTGATCATATCTTTTAGTCCGCTTGGAATTTGGTTTTGAAATTTTTTTACAGGTTGGGTATATGTTCAAAATGTCTTAGTCCAATTTTCAAAGCATTTTTATGTGATTTTCGAGAGTTATATTTTTTCTTTTTTTTTTTCATAAAAAGTCGTTTCTGATCGCAAATCAGCGCATTTTTTGGAAAAACTTACATTTTTAGAAATCTTATTGAGTTCTAAGAGGGTTATTATCTTTGTGTTTTGACTTTTGAGGTCATATTAGGGATCAAAAACTCGATTTGATAAATCTGGCCTGTTTTGACAAAATCGATCTCTAGGGCACAAATGAAGAGATTTTTTTGAATTTCTTGCATTTTTGAAAAACTCTCTAATTTTTAGAAGGGGTATTTTCTTTTCATTTATATTTTTGGATATGAAATAATAGCAAAAAAGTCTAATCTTGTTGACTAGGTCAAAAGCAAAGAGTAAAAATGAGAGCATTTGTGATTAGTTTGCTCTTTCTTTGCATACACTTGATTGGAAGATAACTTGGATATTTGAGGAAACTAACCACTTTTTATTGTATTATTTTATGTTATTTCACACTAACTTTTGGTGCTAACAAGTTTTGATTGCAAGTTTCCATCCTTGTGAAAAAAAATTGAAACATTGTACAAAAAGAATGCATGTCAAAGCTTCAAATGCACAAGGGCTACTAATGATTGTTTGCAGGGTTTCCCAACACATAAAAACCCAATTTTTCTTGTTCTTTACTTTTACATGAGTGACATATACTATTTTTTTTATTATTAGGCACATTAAAACTTATAATTGGGATCTTTTAGTGATAGGAGAGTATGCTCTTCACCCTTGTGGTAAATCAGAAATCTTGACTTACCATTTGGTTTCAAGAGTAAGAGGCAACTGAATCTTCCTGGAATGTTTGGGAGAAAATGATTGGAATAGGAGAGTATGCTCTTCACCCTTGTGGTGAATCAAAAATCTTAACTTTCGAAAGTTTATCCACTCTTTGTGTAGTTAGAATCCTTTAGACCGCTTGCTCTCAGACAACCTAAGAGGAACGACCCAAGTGGGGACAAGTAAATTACCTAGCTCTTCCAACCCACTATAAACTCAAGGCTATCAAGGACACAAAACTTTGGTAGACGTAGTGTTTGTCTTTGCCTAGTGTGATCGCTTATGGGATTTCGACCATAGGGAGATCACTAGGAAAGAATGCTTAAGGTACTCTTGTGATCGCGAGATCAGTTACTCATCACAAGGTGAGGTGTCCCGTAATTAGGAGCAAGAGGAACACTATGAATGGAAGCCCTATCTAAACACCCTAAGTTAGTAACTACCTTTTTTTAGCTGCTCAACTTCTTGGTGCAAGGATCGATCCTAGTGGACTACCCGAATCACCCCAAGATTTTACAATCACCATATGTGTTCCCTTGGTTGTGCTTATGGCACTTTCATGACAAAGCCAATATCTCTTGTGGGAAACCACTTGGTGTGAGGCAAAGGAGCATCAAACGTGGGCCAAGTTGTTGAGTAATGAACCATGACTTTTAGGTAGATATTGCTTGATGTGTTCTCGAATGTGCTAGACCTATGAAATTTTTTTGAACATACACATGACGATAGTTCTACGGATTTCTTTTAAGACGTCACATATTCTTGTATCATGAAAGGTTGCTTTGTGCCTTGTTTGATTGTTTGAAGACTACTTCATGTGTCACTATCTTTCTTGGAAAGAAATTGTTTTTGAACATAAAACTTGCTATGCTATTAACTATTGTCAAACTTTGTCAACCAAGTCAAAACATCAAATGCAAACATTTTCTTGTGTTGCTTGCTAAGGGGAATTTCATCATTTGATTTTTATTTTCTATGTCTCTAGTTCTTGAACATGCTTAAAGTAACTCTTTGGGCTTGGTACTCTTGGTCTTTCTATCTTCATGGTCTATGTCCACTTGCTAGTTATATTTTTGCTGAAATGGTTGCCTTGATTTCTTGACTACACTCTTGGGTTGGAGAGTTGTTCACTTGTCACCTTGCTTGCTCTATCTATTTTGCTATTTGGGCATCTTGCCTAGCTATTAACTTGAGTCATTCATTTCATAAGTTTCTTGTACATATTGTTTGACAAGTCACTTTAATCTCTTTCTACTATCTTGGCAAGTGAACACTCTACCTCTCTAGTTTGGACATCAAGTTATCTTGTGTCACCCTATTAGATTCCTCTAGTCTCCTTCATAATTGATTATCTATCTACAACTATGGAATTCAAAGCTTGTGCTACCAAATATCAACCAAATCTAGATGATCATGATATCCTCCATGTCACTAAAGAGTTTCAAGATCTATATGCACAATACAAAGAACTAGAAGAGACAAATGATCTTTGTTACCTTCATCTCTCTAAGCGCATGAAAAAAATGAAGTCTAAACTTGAGAAAAGGTTAGAGGAGAAGATTGCATAATTACATGAATCTTCCTTAAGGTCTTTACATGCATGTAAGTCACCTTATTTGAGGTCATCCTCTTCTTCTAGGTCTATATGCTCTACTTCAAGACATCAAATGTCTTCATCTTCTAGATCTAAAGACCTCTTTAGAGAACAAGCAAGTGATACCTACTTTGAGCCTATTCCAAAATTTCATGATGGACCTATCTTTGACCAAGATAATGATGAAGACATGAATGCATTCTATTCACTTGAGAAACAACAAGAAGATTCTAGACATACTTCTAATAGAACTTTTGCTCCCTTGGAAGATTCTTATGATGACACTTTGCAAAAACTTCTTAGCAATAAGATCATCATGTTACCTAAGTCTAGATCATATGGAAACCCATTCTTGGATATCTATTGTGCTTATCATCAACATAATGAGCATAGTACTTCAGATTGCATTGAGCTAAAACATAAAATCCAAGATCTTATGGATAATGGAATTATTGGAACCTCTAGTGACTCATGTGTTGAGGATTCTTTTCTTGAGAAAGATCATATTAATGAACCTATGTCTAGTAGTAGCTCCATTACATCTTCCACTTCTTCCAACACTCATGCATCTCCCAACACTTCAAATCTTTCCAACATGCCTCTATCAAATAAAGAACCTAATGCTTTCCACATTGACTACATGTATCCTCAAGGGCTACCTCTAAAAGAAACTCAAGCTAACCTTCACTTGGTTGCAAACCTTTTCCATGCTACTAATCCTAAACATCCTCAACGTTCATGCACTACTATGCCTAATCCAAGCACTACTCCATTCACTCTTCATTCTCCCTTGTCCTTAGAAGTGGCTCCATTTCAAGAGGACTCTGAAAAAGAAAAAGCTATAAATGTCAAGAAAGATCAAGATCAAGCACCCGTTCATCTCTTTCAAGATTTTTCCATTCCATGCCCTATATCTTGTCCACCTCCTAAGTATGATGAAGATATCACTTCCATTATCTCCCTTGAGCTTACTGAAAATTATGAGAAAATTTCTCTTCATATGCTATCCAAAGCTACTTGTCAAGATCAAAGCATCCCCTCATGTTCTACTTCTCCACATCCACTTCAAAATTGTGCTCAAGCTTCAAGTGCTTCTATTAAAAATGTTGTTCCTATCAAAGGTACTTATGATTCTATTGATGGCTTTGACCATGTTGCTCATTCTAAAGATGTTGATATCCCTTTCCACTATCCCTTTGCATCTTCTAAATCTATCCTTGGTCCTTATCCATCTAAGCTAAAGCATTCAAACATTCCATCCATTTTGGGGCCTTATGTTCCTCCATCTCCTACATTCACTCCTAGCTCATTCCCTAGCTCTCCCATCATACCTCAAGATCAAAAAAGACACTCATCCTTGATGACTTTTTACCCATCTATACATCTAAACCAGTCATATCATCCTTATTCATCCACAAATCCCAAGTCCTTTGGAAGTGAGAATAAACATAAGAATCCATTGAAAAAGAAAGATCACTATGTCCCATCTAATCGACATGTGAATGCTAAGAAGGAGAAAGCACAAAAGAGACTACAAAGGTCTACTATTAAAAAAGCTAAATCAAAGAAAATATGGGTTCCTAAACCCATTATTGAAGAAATGTGTTTTGAAGTATCCAAAGGAAAATCTAAAGCTATATGGATTCCCAAGTCTCTTTTAAAAGACTTGAATATTGAAAATACTTCAAAGTTGACATTCAAGCTTCCAAAGGCTTCCATTCCATCTTCTTCCAAAAATCTTTCTAAAAATATTCCAAAGCCTTCCACTCCACTTTTTTCCAAATCTCTTCTACCACCTCATACATCTAAATCTCAAGCTATTTCATCCATGATTCCTCCATTTTTCCAATACCCTTAAAGGTGTGTGTCAACGTTGATCTTGTCCAATATTTCAGCTACCCTCATTAAATCCTCTAAAGCTTACACTTACTTTCTATACATGAACTCTTATCCTCAATATATTCTTCCTACTACCATTTCTCTTTCATCACCCTATCAACATCTTTGAGCATACCTTTCTATGGTCTTGGCTTATCATGACTTATCTTTCCTATAGAAGCACTATCTACATTCAAAAAGCTTGAGCTCTTTCTAAAAATGAAAAAAATGAAAAAAAAAAAAAAAAATGAAAAAAATGAAAATGTGCCTTAGTGAAAACCACTTCTTGTGGCACCTTGGTAGCAAAATTAAAGAGAAATAAATTTATCCTATGGTGAAAACTACTTCTTGTAGCACCATGGATAAGTACCATGATGAAAATCTAGCAAACAAGTGTCATGCGTAATTCTTTCATCATCCATCTATCCCTTCTTCTCTCTTTGATCTTGACAATGTTGAGCTATCTTTGCATATTGGTTATCTTATCCACCAGATTTTCTATTGTGCTCTCCCATTCACTCATAGCCTCTATCTTGAGCTTTATTCTTATTGCTCTATCCCATTGCTATACTATCTAGTTGACCCCTTGGTCTTGATCATAATAAATGAAACATGGTTCTCATAGGTCTCTTGACATGGCTACTCTTTTGGACTACACACTTCATGCTATCTCACTTGTTGGCTTCATTTCTTATCCTACATGCTATCTTTCTCATTACTTCCATTGCTTATCCAAAATATGCTTCATATGACTATTTCAACTCTTTCCCTAGCTTGGGTACTCTTGAGGAGTCAGTCCTTGAGGATCACTTTCACTTGCTTCACATTCCTATCTTATGCATCTTTGCTTATCCATCGGCTTATTTCTCCATCATGTCCTATACCTTGCTAGACATTGGGAGAAAATGATGTGATCTTGCTTGAGAACTATTGATCTCTAAATTATTCTAAAAAATCCAAAAAATTAGAAAATGTCCTGAAAAAATGATCATCTTAGTGAAAACCTAGCAATAGGCACTTTGATGTATCACCAAAAAAATCAAAAATACAAAAATACAAAAAAAAAAATTTGAAAAAAGTCCTAAAAAAATCTGTCAAGTGGTGAAAACCTGGAAACAAGCACTACTTGAAACCCTTGCACCTATGTCTATCAATCTCAATCACCTACTTTGCTACACATTTCCTAGCTTGGAATTTTTTCTTGTTCTTGTCTTGGGGGCACAAATGCTTAGCCTATTGAGGTATTTTTATGCATTAAGGTTTCTTTGACAACACACAAAATAATGTTTCTCAACACTTCCCCCACCTTGACATCAAGTGTTTTTCAACACTTTTTAGATAGTTTACCTATAGTCTTCGATGTCGCGATATTTCTCACTATCAGAATCAATTCTGAAGAAATTGCCAAGTGACTTACACACACACACTTTAACACTTAAAAAACTGAGCTATGCTCATCTTTATCTACTTTGTGTGATGTCTATGATGATTTCTTTACTATATGTTCCATCCCTAATAGTCTTTCAAGGATGTCATTGACTAGAAGACTGGGGACATGGGGCATGTTTTCTTGATTTCTGCTTGTGGGTATACTTCGTTTGTCTATAGTATTATAAACATTTATGCTTGACTTATTCAACATTTTGACTTACAAATGTATCATCCTTGACTGTTTTGCAAGACTGCACTCAGGGTTTATCCTGGCACTTATGCCTTGATACAGGTGTAATCTTGCTAAATTAAACTTAGGGAATCTAATCGCGTAGTTATCTTGAATTACATGTCTTTGATGCTTAGATTGGATTTCCACATACCTATCTGATCTCGATCATATTCATACCCTCATAGTTATACTAATGATGGTTGTATGATCTCATGATGTCCCTAATAAATGCTCAATGATGAAATTAAGAGTCCAAATGTTATGTGCTTCTTGCTGGTAAACCACTTTGCATATTAGCTTGCATTTAAGTTTCATTTTTCTAGCTTAATCTTGTATTCTTACATATGGGGAGAGCTCTCTCTTCATCTTTTTGTGGACATATCATCTAACTCCTTTCATGTATTTCTTTACTTTCTTCTTGTTCATGTCTTTTCACCTTCTTAATCTTTCACTTCATCTCTTTTCTCTCTTATCATCACATTATACAAAGTTTTGACCTCTTAAATAATTTCAACGTCCTAGATTCATTTTTGAGATTGAAATCCAAATTCAAGTTCATCTTGATGGTCAAAATTGTCTTTTAAAATTCTACTATCTTCTGAGCAGTTAGCTGACCTTTTGAGGTCTAATCTCTGAATCATCATTGGGGCATCTTCATTTCTTCATTTCTTCATCATTTCCATACTTAATATCTACTTCAATTCACTGTTTCATGTCTAAAATCACCTTTCTACTCGTTTTGACCTAATTTTTATGCTATATCCTTCAAGGTCAACTCTAGTCAAACTGGGGCATTTTATCAATTTTTTAATAGTCATTCTTGGGTTCTAATCATCTATCTATCATCTTAGACATTGCTATATTCTAATTTTCTCATGTCTACCCAATTTTTGCATCCCCTTACCTCATTTCAATTTCGATCTTGAGGGGGCAGAAATACTCTATCACTGATTGCTACAACTATCTATTTCTTAAGAGCATTTGTTTGATCTTCTCACTTGTTCTCAATCTATCTACTTTGCTAAGTGTTAGCATTCTTCTTGAATTATGACATCATCTTTTCCTAGTGTTCAGTACTACCACTATCAGGCTATACATTTAGGACATGCTATCTTTTTCTACATTTTGTTCTTCAAAATCAGATATCTATATCTATCACCACATACTTAGCTTTCTATTTTCTTTGACATAATGTGTTCCCAAATCGATCACACATTAGTCAAAGAGGGGCAAATGTAATCACCTAAAAATGGTCATCTAGACTATTAGCCCCCTTTTCAACATTTTGGCTAAATTAATTTAATCATTTACCTAGACCAAATTGCTAATAATCAATTTATTTGATTATAACCTATAGTTTGATTATGCTATCCTAAGTTCATTATTTGATTAAAAGAACATATCCCCTTTTAATTAAATAAAACACCCCATTCTTCTAACCCACTTAAAGTGCACACATAAAGTCCTTTTTCTATTTTACAATTAAAAGAAAAGGCTTGTGAGACTTTTGTCTTATATGACAAGTCAACTTATATTCTATTGGTTGACTTGTGTGTGCACATGGATCACACCTATTTTTGAATTCCACCGTTGATCATCCACCATCTTCGTCTTGATCTCTACAATCCGTATGACTTTAAAAGGGAGAGAGCTTTCCCCCTCAAAGGATCCAATCCATCATTTGAATATTGTTATGATGTAGATTTTCTAATAGGTTTCTTTGGAGCTTTGTGGAGAACTTCTATTTCTTGTCTACATTCTCTCATACCATAGCATTTTAGCTTAGATTCATGTTGCATGTTAGTTTAGCTTCTATTTTGCAATAATCTATCTCACATAGCTTAATATTTGGATTGTAACACTCTCATCCATGCTTAGAATAGTTGCACTTTGCATTATCATCTTAGCTTAGTTTCCATACTTGCATTGCATTCTTGAGGGATTCCTTGAAGATATTTGCACTCTTCCTCTTGTCTCAAAGAACCTCCCGTTGCATGGTTTACTAGCAAGAAGTACATTTCTAAGGCTTGGCTGAGAGCCTTCATGCTGAAATACTAACTCCTTGCACTCCGTGGATAGGGAGCTCTAAGCTGACATCTAAGCATTCCAACTCATGGAATCATTTGGATAGAATGGTTTAGAGTGTGACACAAATCAAGTGTACAACTCTAATGTAAACAGAAATGAAATCTTATTTTTTTCCTGGTAATTCTATAAACATCACGTATTCAATTTACATTATTGACATCCAATTCTTGGCTATAACTAAATATGAATTCATTAACTATTGAATACATATTCTACAACTATGTATGAATCAAGTTTGATCACATAATACATCTAGTTATTTATAGGAAAATGGAGTATGATAGAATAACAAGAGATAGTTTTATTTTTATCTTACTAATGCCTACAATGATGCTTAACATTTCACTTCAATACATTCATATCCAAGATTATGAACCAACAACATCAATGCAATGAGGTTCTTCTTCATGATCCTCTCAAACCTTCCATCTAACACACTTATAAAGCATGAACAAAGGGTGATGAAATGACCATATCAAGATATACACAATGAAAGTACCTCTTTCAATACATGGATTATTCAAAATCTCTCTCTATGGATAAATAAATGAAAATAATAACAACACTCTTACAAAGACGAATGGAATCACATATCAAGATGGAGTTTAATTCTCCATTTTCTTCACAATACAATAGTGTTTTCTTCTCCTATACAATGGAAAGACTACATGAACTCCAAGTTTCCAAGATCATCAAGTAAAACCTACAAAATATAGACAAAAATGGAGAACCATGGAGGCTTAGCTCCCATCCTAGGCCTCAAGGAGGCCACCCACTGAGCTTGGGGAAATAAGGCACAAATGGTTGTACACCTTTACATTCACATATCATGCAAACTATAACAAAACAACTCAACACTACACAATACAACACAATCCACCCCAAGGCTTGCACATAAATTCTACAATAGAATCAAGATATAGGGTGAAGGTGGGCTCTCTCGATGAGGAGAAATTCAAATCCATGAATGACATATATTCATATATTCTCATAAGTAACATGCCCTTCCAAGGCTTAACAATGTCTTCCCTCCTCATACACCTCCTTATACCTTCCAAGCATGCAAGTAATCATGTAGTCCACGCTCCATTGAAAACACATCAAAATCATCTCCACACATGGGAAATTTTCTCAACTACATGGGTGAGCCCAACTAACCCCTTCACTCAAGCATCTCTTCTCTCCGAAGGGTGAGTGATGCTTCACACCCATTTTACACAAACAACCAACATGAGCAAAACAAGATTCAAGGAACAAATCACCTAAAACTTCTCACATTCAACACACATACAACAAGATTCCTCACAAACCAAATCTACACCATATCAAAACCTACAATGCAATAAAGAAACACCATATCAAATCTACAATGCAAAGACAAACACCATGGATCATGGATACCAACCTCACTCCAAGCAATGGCAAATGAATTTTTTTGTAGAACTCCTTATCCTCTTTCTCCAAACCCTAAATTTTTCTAAAGCTAGAGAGTGGCTAAGTGGGTTTCTAATTTGGCCATGCCTCTGTATAAGACTCCCATTTTCGGATTCAATATAAAATGAATTCTTTTTTAGGTCTTCTAGGCACCCTAGTGGTCACTATTAGCCCCCTAAATTAAAGTATTATCATGGGTAGGGTTTTTTAAATCACAAATTCACCTTAGAGCTACTTTTTGGCCCTCACAATGCTAGGTAAAGTCCAATTTTCAAATTTTCTATGGTGGTAACCTTTGTTTCCCCTATTAAGTCAAGGCAATGATTCTATTAGAGTAAATAATTAATTAATTATTAATTATTTATTCTATTTACTTAAGCTTACATAGGTTAATGCATTTATTTAATATTTAGTATTTATTGCATGTAGTGGTTAGTTGTTGACAACACGGGAGTTTTTTTCCCTTCTAGCATGTTTCACCTTTTGTGGATGTGTGTTGAGTTGTCATCCTTATCTTCTACCACCTTCTAGCTTGTTCTACAAGCTTCCATGAGCTCTTTATAAGCGGGCTCTCTCATTGTATCATATCAAATCACTTATTGTATATTGTAAATACATTTTCATTATGTTTTAATATCTTGTGGTCTCTCATGTCTGTTTAGGGTTTTACCCTTGCTCGATGCTCTTCCTCTCCTTGGCTTCTCTTTGACAGGTTCTCGCATGCAGGTGATCTTGGGTGTCTTCAGAGTTGGCTTTCATCAACTCCAACATATTTTAATTCTTAATTAAGGAATTTAACTTGAGATAAGGTGGCTACATGATCCATCTTCAAAGAACATGTCATTTTCACATAAGGAGTACAAGTGTCAAGTGACACATAGAAAATTCTCTATACAGCATACATGACCTGTTCTGAATCTACTCACGAAATACATACTACAAACATACATCTCATGCTTAAAAAATAAACACATCACAATGAGGTTTATGAATCTTCTAAAGATTCACCTTGGTAGTGTCATATTAACATGTGTTTATACCTTGTTTCCATGGTCCCTTTCCTGCACACTAAACTCGAGCATCAGTAGTCTAATGAAAAGTCACATATAAAAGACATATGAAAATAAAGGTATATAATAATTTCATTATTCTACCATTCACATATAACACATTCTATAATTAACTTCCTACTCTCCATCATTTACATATAAACCATTTAATCATTAACCCTCAAAAACTTGCATATTACTAGCTTCCCTAACAAGATCAAATTAAGCATTTGAATCACATCATAATTCCATTTGTTATCATAATAGTAAATACTAAATAAATATCCATTAATTCATCGACTATGCCAATTAAGTCCTAATACATATCATAATGAAAGATCACAAGGTAAATATCATTGGATAAGTAAAAAAATTTATTGTCCATCAAGTATCAAAACATATGTCAAGATATCCAGTCCTAAATAAAAAAATGGAAATACAGTATCTATGCTACGATGGGTTTGGGTAAAGCCTCACACAAGAAGCAAAGAGATCATTCATTCAAAGATGAATAATACTGCCATGTGACTTTCAAGTTAAGGAGCTATTCTTTCCCATGAATTTCATTATAGAAAGCAAGCATGCACCATTATATGTTATGTTGGGATAGACTAGAGATGGTTTTTGGATTCTAGTTAGGTTCATGCTACCTCTATTAATGCATCCACTATTAGGAATCAATGAGGATGTCAAAGCACATGACATTTTTGTTGAGGTACGGGCTTGGAAAAAGCTTAAAGATTCTAAGGGTTATTATTGGAGTTTGAAGAACAGGGGAATTAGATCCAATTTTACAAAAGATTTTAGGTTAAAGGCTAGGATCAGGAATTGCATTGTGTCTAGAGGACAAGACCACTTCTAGGCTGGGGGGGATGATGGGCTAAAGGAATGGCATAAGTCTATGGGTTTTTATGGTTTTTTATGAGATATTTCATATTTTTAAGTTGGAAGACTTTTTACTATAATGTTCTATATAAACCTATAACTATAAGCTTAAAGAATAAATTTGACAACTGAGTGTCAATACACTTAACCAAGATCAAGAACAAGTGTTGAGTGATAACAAGTGTTGAGTGATAACAAGTGCCGAGTGACAACAGGTGTCGAGTAATAACAAGTGTCGAGTGACAATAGTTGCTGAGTGATAACAAGTGCCGAGTGACAACAGGTGCCGAGTGATAATAAGTGTCGAGTGCAACATGTGCTGAGTGATACAGTTCTTGTTCAAGTGCCGAGCTATCTAGGAAACAGTATGTGTCGAGTATCAAAAATACTTCAGGAGCCAACTAACTCAGTAGAACAGCATAAAAGTTTGGAATTGCACAAATTATGATGCGAACAGTTTTTGCAGCCGACAGAAGGTAAATCTCGAAGGATTGAATGATAAGATCAAATCTTTTAATTTTTCTATGCAATTTGCATGTGGCCAATAAGAAACAAGCAAAAGGCATGCAACCAATCAGCAAAAGATAAGTATTAAGCGGGAAATTGAGATTCAATATGAATCGTAGATCCAAAACAAACCCTAAGTCTTTGAAATCTTTATAAGGAAGACAAAATTTCACTGTAATAGAGAGAGATGTAATATATTGGAGGACATACAAGGGTGCATAAGAAAAATCTATTTTTAGAAGCAAGAGTTATCAGATCACAAAGGATCAAGATTAGGAGAAGGCAGAAAAGGAGCCTGTATTCAACAATCAAGGATTGTAATCTATCAGGTTTATTGCATCTAATACTCTCTAGCAATTGTATTAGAATGAAAATCCTATGGTGATAGGTTAGCTTTAGAGCTATTTTGTAAAAACCTTTTGATTAGGTGATTAAAATCCTTTAACCGGGTGACACTTCATGTTAAGTGTTTGCAAATCCTCTAACCAGGTCACTATTAACACAGTGTAAAGCCTTTAACAGGGCATCAGAAGTGGTTGAACAATATTGCTGCAGTAAATTCTTGTGTTATGAGTTATTGATGCATGTGTTTTGTTACATGTTTATTTGATATGCATGCAATTTACTTTCAGTTAAAATTTTATTGGCTAAAGTTTGATACTTATGATTCACCCCCCCGTCTCATAAGTACTCTGTCCATATTTGAATATTCCAACAATTGGTATCAGAGCCTGCCAGGTTCTCACAAGAAATAGCCTAACAGCTTGGAGGGAAAAGATCTAAAGATGGAAGCTTTCAAACTTGGAAAGATCATTGAAAATCAGGTGATAGATGTCCAACTTGCTCTACATAGTTTGGAGGAATTCATAAACAAATTGACAAACTCATTAAAAAAGAGGAAGGATCTAGCCATAGCTGAAAATGATATACACTACAAGGAGATTGACACCACCAACATATTTCATAGTGGAGACACTAAAGAGTTTGATGCAGCAATAGCAGAATTGATGGAGAAAAATAAAATTCAAGTAGAAGAAATAAGAACTCTCAAGATGGAACATGAATCACAGGCTATAATGATATGTGAAATTATTGAACAAAAGAAAAGAGCAGTTGATGATAAGGTCATGATGGAAAATGACAAAAGGAATCTTGCAAACAGACTTGAAGAAAAATGTACTAAACTAACAAGGATCTCAAACATGCAGATGGATACACTTGCGCAAATGATGAACCTTCATCATGAACTCAATGTAAAGGATATTGAGATCTCTACCTTGAAGATGCAAAATGAACAAATGCAGAATGAATTGAACAGGGAAAAAGAGGTAGCAGAGAATCTCAACAAATCAAGTGAAGCAATCAAATATTTTGAACAGTTGCTAAAATCACCAAAATCTACCCATGATACATCAGGACCAGCAAAGACATCAAACCATGAATTTTGGGATTACAACACCAGGAACAGCTGTCACTATTGTCAAGAATATGGACATATCCCACAGAATTGCATAAGAACACATTTTAGAGGGAACTACAAAAGATGGTTGAGTCAAACCACATGTTTCAGTTGCTTAAAAACTGGTCATGTCAGCAAGAATTGCCCAACAAGGTCAAAGGCATCAAGTTCTGAGTTCCGCAATGGAAAGGCAAAGATAGATGTTGGACATATCAGAAGTGAAATGAATAATCCATGGAGGAAGAAAGATGATTCTAGCACATCAAATACAAAGATCACTTCACCTAATAGGTCAAGTGATCACACTTCATCAAATTAAGTAAAGAATAAGTGTGAGGGATTGATAAACCAAGTTACATCATAAATCAGTCCCAAGATGTATAAGAACTGCAAAAATGAAATCAGCATAAATAAAGATGCTAATTCAAAATTGAGAACTTTTTGAAAATATGTTAAAATTGTCTTCAGGAGCCGAGTTTCTAACAACAACTAAGATAGTTGATGTCGAGCTATGAAATATCAATAGGAGCCGAGTAAAGTAAAACATAATGGGAGCTGAGTTATGACAAAACCTTTCAAGAGCCGAGTAGACAGTTGGCAGCATACTAAGCATTTATTACTCTATTTTGAAGGGTACATAAATCCTATTTCTGATCATTTTCCCACCATTCGAACAAGAAGCAAAGCCGAAAAAGGAGCGAAGAAGATCAAGAACAGCTCAGAAGCCATTTGTAAAAGATTTCAACAGCGATTCAAGACAAATTTCATCGATTTAAGGTATTTTACTTAAGTGTCAAGCTACGTAGGACTTATAAACTTGTTTGAATTATAAACCCTAGTTTGGCAAACAATGGCATCTAGGTCAGGAACCACCAAGGGTTTAGAGAGTCATGAAGTTCAGTTGGTCAGTAACGAAGTAAAACAACCTAAATTTAAGCCAATTCCAGAAGTAGCATACAAGAATGATCCTACAAGAGCATTATCAGTTATTTCGAATAAGGTTGTTATGGTACAAGATGTTCGCAGATGTTACAATTGCAAAATTGGTGCCATAGGAGACTTAGAAATTCATAATGCATATAATAAACTATGTGAAAACAAAGTACTGAAAAATGAGTTTTCAATAGTAGAAAGAAAAGGATTGACCAAAACCCTAGCATTTTCGACTGTTTTCAAAACAGAATGGGTACGGATAATTTTGAGCCGAATACATGATGGAGCTTTTTGGTTAGAGTCAGGGCCAGTAAAATTTACCAAGAAAATTGTTCATAGGGTTACTGGTATTCCAACCCTAGATCGGCCAAAGACACTGCAAAGTGATAAAAGGGAAATAATAGAGAAAAATACAGGTGCCAAATGGAACAATAGAGGAATGACTATCGACACAGTCACAGATCCCCTACTATATTTTGCTGTGAGAATCATTTCACACAAATTCTATCAATCAAGCAGGTTGAACAGTGTACCTTGTATAGCAGTTGATGTTGCATACAAGATAATCAAAAGAGATCACACTTATGATCTGGCAGAGCTCATGTTTCAATAGATTAATGAAAATTTGGGAACTGTAAGGAAAAGCAAGGGAGCTCAATGCAAATATGGATCAGTTTTGATGTGTATGTTCTTCTATCTGATGAAAGAATTTCCTTCTATGGGGAAAGTAAAATGGAATCCGGATAAGACAATTGTTGAACAAATTAATGGATACATTGAACAAATGGGTGAAAATTTTGATGCCCAAATGATAGGTTATTTTGAGGACTTCAAAAATTCCATGAAACAAAGAATGAGAATTCCAATCTCATTGACTGAGAAATATGAAAAAGACTTTTTTTTTCTTGTAGATATAGATTATACTTACATACAAGCAGTTATACCTAGAATAAGATGGCTTAGGCCACTAGGTTATGAACTTGATGTCGATCAAGCCTCTGCAGCAATAACAGCTCTACTTGCAGAAGAAGCTGATAAAAATGCACAAATTTTTGGAACCTATGATGTTTTCAAATCAAAGGTAATAACAGATTTGAAGACTGCTTTAGCAGTAAATAAGAAAGAGAAAATGGTGAGACAAATCAAAAGAAAGTTTGGCGTGGAAGAAGAAGAAGGAACAAAAGAAGAAGAAGGAGAAGACATTGAAGAAGGAGATAAACTTCAAAGTCAGACTCAAGGGTTAGGAGAAGACAAAGAGGAAAGTGCCGAGGTAGAAGAAGCCAAGGAAGCACTAGTTAAGAGAAAGACCACAACTCCCTCTACTCCTAAATCCAAAGGAAGGAAAGTGGCTGCCCCTGCATCAAAGAGACCTACCACAAGGGCTACAGCACAAAAAGCCCAAGAAGAGGCAAAAGAAAGGAAGAAAGACTCAAAGAAGACTTCTGCTAAGACAAAGAAAAGGAAGTTTATTCCCCAACCTGAAACAAATGAGGAGAAAACAGAGTCAGAGGACAACAGTCAATTTCAAGTGGTAAGACACAAACCTCAGATTGCTGTCGATAAATTATGTTCAAAAATTAGAAATAATGATTTAAAAGGTCTAAAGAACCTGAATTTTTCTAAGCTCACCAAAGAAGAGCAAAATAAACAAGAGGAATCTGTGTATGCTATGATGGCTGAGTATAAGCACACACCTCTAGAATTAGATGAATCTATGCCGAGAGAATTGTATAAAATTGTAGAGGATAAATGGCATTTTTGTTTACAAATGGAAAAAGAAATAAGGGATTCTACATTAGCAAGATTGTTGCCTGATCTGACTAAAGATCAAATAATAAATTCCATAAAAAGGCATAATAACAGATTCACTCCCAAGTATAGGGTATTTAGCATACTGCAGAATAAAATTGAAGAGGTAGTTACTAAATCCACAAGATTGTAGAAAATAGTTTATAAGAAAACTGAAGATGTATATAATGAAGAATATAAGGCAGAGGAAATTTCCAAGACAAAAGAAAAGAAGGTGACAGAAACCAAAGAAAAAGAGAAGAAACTAGTGGAGGAAAGAAAAGAAGAAAAGGAAGAAGAGGCACACTATGAGGAGAAAGAGGAAGATAAAGATATAGTTGAGCCACAAGATCAAAGTATACAAGATATACAGACATCTCCTCCTAGTCCTCCTCATGCCACCATCACACCTACATATATCATAAAAATAAAGGATGTTACAAATACTTCAAATCTAAACATCAATCCATTAACTACAGAGGATTTGGAAATCGTTGACCAATCATCACTTGTAGAAAAATTAAGTTCAAATCTTGTATTGGTCAGTGTTGATGAATTACAGAATCCAAAAGTCAAGGTAAAAGCACAAGTGCCACCTTTGACCACACAAACTACTGGTATTCTATTCCTTCCACCACCACCTCCACCAAGTATAATCATTGATACACTCCAAGTGCCGAGTACAGCAGCAGGGGAAATAAAAGAAACATCTGAACAATCAACAAGTTCAACCCCACCTAGCATTCATAAAAGGGATATTCAAGCTGAAGAAAAAGAGACACAGAAAAAGGAGGAGACTGCAATACAAACATTGGTTGCATTACCAAAATTTGGTACTCCTACACAAACTCTTCAGCAGCCGAGCACAGATGGATTACAGTTGCAAATTAGGACACTGGGCTCGAGCTCATCAAAGGTAGTCAGGAGACTTCACTATGGAGTTCCTGAGCTTGATGAAGAAATAAAGATCCCATATTATGAATCTAGCACTCTTACTGAAGAAAAGATTAATGAAATTCAGAGTGCATTAGACAAAAGAAGGAGACAAGAAGCACTAAGAAAGGAATACAAGCATAAGCTTACATTAAATGAAATTAAAGACATATTCATAGAAGCTTTTTGCTTACAATCTCCAGATGAGTCAAGACCAATCATGGAACAACTATCTAATATAGTTGACCAGGTGACTAATGAAGACCAGGAAAAAAATGCTAGATTGCTTGAATGGTCAGAAAAGAAGTTCCAAGGTAAAGTAAATAGTAAAATATCCAGTGATATAGCACTGTCACAAGAAGAACTGGAAAAGAAAGTTATAACAGTTAAAATTGTACTAGGAAACAAGTTGTGTGATTTTTCCACATTCACACAAGACACTAGCCAAAAAATACTGAGATTGGAAAACAATCTAAAAACTTCTAGCATGCAACTCCCCACAGATCCAGCTCAAAGTGAGAAGCATTTTGTCCAATCGCTTCACACACAAAGAGAGCTAGATGTTTTAGCAGCAGAGGATGCAACCACAAAAGCCAAATTGATACAAATTCAATCATCAATTACTCCTCATTTGGAGTTACTTCACAAGGAGTAGATAAATGCAGAGACAGTCCTCAAGAAAGATCCCAACCTTTCTTCATCTGATGGACTTGTACACCTAGCAGCAGAGATTTCCATCCAACATAAGACATTGGATGTTGCATTAGCAAATTGGGATGTAGCTCTGAAGGTACTCCTTGAAGTAAACAGCTCATTTTTGGCCAAGTATGGCATTTCACTATAAAGTCCATTGACATAAGTGTCAAAAAGGGGGAGAATAAGTAATAAAAGTTGAGTACAGGAATGAAATGATAAGTATAATAATAGGGGGAGATAGCAGAGATAGAAATTTTTGTGAAATTTTGGGGGAGATAGCAAATTTTGGGAGCAAAGTTTGAATAAAGGATAAATTACTGAGTCCCCACTCATGTCAAAGGGGGAGATTGTTAGCTTAAAGAATAAATTTGACAACTGAGTGTCAATACACTTAACCAAGATCGAGAACAAGTGCCGAGTGATAACAGGTGCCGAGTGATAACAAGTGCCAAGTGACAATAGGTGCCGAGTGATAACAAGTACCGAGTGACAATAGGTGCCAAGTGATAACAAGTGCCGATTGACAACAGGTGCCGAGTGATAACAAGTGCCAAGTGACAACAGGTGCCAAGTGATAATAAGTGCCGAGCACAACATGTGTTTAGTTATACAGTTCTTGTTCAAGTGCTGAGCTATCCAGGAAACAGTATGTGCTGAGTATCAAAAATACTTCAGGAGCCGAGTAACTCAATAGAACAGCATAATAGTTTGGAATTGCACAAATTATGATGCAAATAGTTTTTGCAGCCAACAGAAGGTAAATCTTGAAGGATTGAATGATAAGATCGAATCTTTTAATTTTCCTATGCAATTTGCATGCGGCCAATAAGAAACATGCAAAAGGCATGCAACCAATCAGCAAAAGATAAGTATTGAGCGAGAAATTGAGATTCAATATGAATCGTAGATCCAAAACAAACCCTAAGTCTTTGAAGTCTTTATAAGAAAGACAAAATTTCACTGTAATAAAGAGAGAGATGTAATATATTGGAGGACATACAAGGGTGCATAAGCAAAATCTATTTTCAGAAGCAAGAGTTATCAGATCACAAAGGATCAAGATCAGGAGAAGGCAGAAAAGGAGTCTGTATTCAACAATCAAGGATTGTAATCTATCAAGTTTATTGCATCTAATACTCTCTAGCAATTGTATTAGAATGAAAATCCTATGGTGATAGGTTAGCTTTACAACTATTTTGTAAGAACCTTTTGATTAGGTGATTAAAATCCTTTAACCGGGTGACACTTCATGTTACGTGTTTGCAAATCCTCTAACTAGGTCACTATTAACATAGTGTAAAGCCTTTAACAGGGCAGGCCTTTAACAGGGAAAACCATCAAAAGTGGTTGAACAATATTGCTGCAGTAAATTTTTGTGGGTATCATCCCCACCCCAGTTTTACCTTCTTATTCCTAGAGGGTTTCTGGGTTACCAAAATTCCTGTGTTATGAGTTATTGATGCATATGTTTTGTTACATGTTTATTTGATATGCATGCAATTTACTTTAAGTTAAAATTTTATTGGCTAAAGTTTGATACTTATGATTCACCACCCCCCCCCCCTCTCTCATAAGTACTCTTTCCATATTTGAATATTCCAACAATAACTACCTTACTTTTCTACAAGTTTCATGACATTATATGATTTCCTAGACATACTTCTATGGTTAGAACTTATATAGAAAAATTGGGATTGTATATGTATGATTTATAGATGTGTATACCTTTTTCCTTTCTTACTTTTAATAGGTAGGTTCCTACAACTATGCATTGAGAGAAAGGATTGATATATAAATGGAGTAAATTTGTGTTGTGGATTATTGCATGTCTACTAATTTGTTGCAAGAATAAGTCAAAGAAAGGAGTGCATACAAAGGCATTAATAGTATAGTCATGTGTTTACCTAATATTTATGAGTTGTTGGAGATCAAGTTAGCCTAACTTCTAACTGCTACACAAATCTAGAAGCCATTATGTCATGTGTTTCTTAAAGACTCATTCTATTTTAGATTAAGGTTAAAATAGGTTTTGAAGGGACCTAAAACCCTTTAACAAAATCAAAAGATCAGCATCAAGTATCAATAGGTTTTACAAGGACCTAAAACCTAAAGTTTATCAAAAAAACTAGGTTTTACATGGACCTAAAATTGCAAGTTTAAACCAAAAACACCCATATTTTACAAGGACCTAGAACCTAAAGTTTAAACAAAAGATGGACAAAATAAAATTAAGAAAAACCAACAAAACCACATAGACCAGCAACCAGTACACCAACAACCATGATCAACACCTACAATATTTCTTTAATGATCTTCTCCACCTCCTTGCCTACTTCTGCAGTACTTTGGATAATATCAACCATGGAAAAACCAGGAACCTCAAGTGTTTCAGTAATCTTTTTCCTCATACTTTGCCTCATTCTCTTACTTGGCCCTCTTGGACTCATCAGCCCAACTCTATTTGGAGACATAATCTCCTCATTTCTTTTCTTGCCCAAACTAGCCCTTGCAACACACAAGCTAGAGATAGCCTACTCCATTCTTTGCCCTCTACCCTTTATTAATTGATAGAGTTCCAACTCACACTCATTAAGTTTTTCATCAATGTTACCAACTTGTCTTTCTAGATGGGCTCTCATAGCACATTCATGGTCCAGTTCTTTATGAATAACCACAACCTTTTTCTTGAGCACCATGATCTCATTGGAAAGCCATGACTCATTCTATTGAGATGTGTACCATGATGTAATAAGCATTGCATTGTTAAGTTCTCATTGTCGAAGCTAGATCTTAGGAAGTTAATTTTTTTAGTTTCTTTCAATAAGTTCTTGAATGAGACCCTAAAGAGAGTTCAGTAGAGTTTGCAATTGCAATAACATTTCTTTCAAATAAAAACTATCATTTTCAGCTTATACTATTCTATGATTTAATATGAATACAAGTTGTTACTATTGTGTTTTAGTATTTCAAGTTTATATATGTAGTTTTTCACTTATCCAAAAGGGCCCACTTGATGAAGTGAACCTAGTTAGTAGAATTATATTTTCTTGCAATAGGATTAAGTAAGATCTTTGTTGTTCCTACAACCATTAGTAATAGAACCAATATATGTTCTTGCAACAAAGGAAAATAGTGTATAGTCTTGTTTGAATTCCATTTATGTCATTTAGTTGAAGGTTTCTTACATTCAAATATAGATTAAGTGTTTATGTACTTAATTCCATAGGATAGAAAATGAAAGTTAAGTAGGTTTAAAGCATATACTTTGTAGACATCATTTGAAGTTTATGTCCCTGGTCAATTAAGTAAATCGCTCTAATGGATAGTTTTGGATGCTATGTTGGATGTACAATCTATATGCAAAAAATTTAGTTTCTAGTTCAATCATTTTACCAAGAAATAACCCTCCCATATTTCCTACTGATTCAAATCCAATTCAAGATCAAATTTTCCTTTCACCCCTAGCTCCTTTGAGAGATCCCATCATTCCTTTATATCTCCCACATAGTCTCATTATCCCTTAAAATCCTCCAAAAGATCCTATCCTATTAGATGATCCTATCAATGCTCCCATTTCATTACATGATCTTATTATTCATTATGACCCCCCTCATGGTTTAAATACATGTGTCTAAGATGTTCATGAACCCCTTCCAATTCAAATGGGTTACCCTACTTCTATGTTCATGAACCCCTTCCAATTCAATGTGATCATCAATTTGGCCATATTCTACATCATCACCTTGATCTATATTTTCATCATGATCCTTAAATAGGGCTATTCCTTGTATTTGTTTTATCATTTGCCCAATTATTTTAATTAATTTTCTCAATTGGTATAAATATCCCATGTTTTATTCCAATGTCTTTAATCATTTGTTTCATCTCATCTTATTAATTTATCCTTCTTTTATTAATTACTCCCAATTAATTAATATTTTATTCTATGTCTCATAAATTTTGAGATCCTTTTAATTTGCTATTTCTAATTTCTAATTTTTGAAGGAATTGTGAGATTTCAAATATAAATATTCACCTCTTACACATTCCCACTAATTGTGTTTTCGTTGCTTATTTTCTAGCTTCCACTCTTACATCATCTATTTTCCCAACTCTTACACTTTCTATTCCTTTTCTTACACCTTCTCTTTTTTTTCCATTGCTTCTACCAAATGTTTTTACATATTTCTATTTACATCTCTTACAATTTGTCATATTGTGCTATTTTATGACACATTCTCTAATTTAAATTTGTTAATCATGTTAATTTTCTAATTTGTGCAATTTAAGTATGACATATTTCCAATTGCACATCTTTCCTTCCAATTTTTCATTTTAGCTCTCAAATTATATAAATGTATTTCTCTATAGATTACATCATTTCATGGTAAATTATTATCTTTGGCTATGAAATATTTTGTTACATGCAGGATCGTGTGTCTATGCCTAGCAAATATCCTTTTATATCTTAGATTTTAATTATTCTCATTTAATAATCATCCATAGTTTACGTCATATGTGATATCTTTTCTAACATCTTATGTTTTTTGGAATTGAACATCCTATGATGTTTATTTCTTCAATTCTCTAAGGTGTTGAGTTATCCTATGATACTTCTTATTGGATATAAGCGGTTTTGTTTTATGCATGGCTTGATTATGGTTATTGCTTACAATTAATTTTTTTTATCTTACAATATTTTATTATATCTCTCTCTTTATATAAGTACCCACATTCCTTTGTACATTGGCTTTTGTTTACTATGTGACATTTTTTTCCTATAGGAATTGTATCTTGATCATGAGACTCTCTTATACAACTAGAGGTACATGTTTGCGATCATCACCTCTTCTTTATTTTTAACACTATGTTCATTATAGGCATTTTACCTTACTATGTGTTCTAAATTTTGTCATCCTTCATCCAAGTATCCTTATTGTTAGGATTAACCATAAACAAAAATAAGAGTTACTTACATATATAACCAATATCATAAAATAATATATTGCATAGAAGAGAACACAAGACACGAGGATTTAACATGGTTTGCCCAATCCTTGGGCTACATCCACCAACAACAAGTCCAACATTATTATTATCCAATGATTACAATCTACAAACTCTTACAGTTCAATACCACTACAAGAAGATACAATCTCATCATACATTATGAAATCCCTAACCCTAAGCTATTTTATAAAAGATTTTATCACTTACAAAATTAGTTATAGAATAAGTCACCCAACAAAAAAAATAGTAGCCAATGCCATTTACAATAGTGAGCCATTTTTGGCTTTAGGTGCATTGCCCCTCGACCCTAACCTGTACTACAACAGGGAGCACACCTGGGGCACTGCCAAGACCCCACAAGGGGTGTTTCCCTCAAATCCCTATAGAAATAGTCAAGGGAGAAACCATGCCAAATAAACCTTTCAGTCTGATTACGCTCCATATCACAACAATCTCCCACTTGGAGACTGATCAAACTCCACAATAATAACCTCCCACTAGAATGTCAAATGACCCTAGACTTAGTTGTTCTTTTATTCTGTTTAGTCTAAAAGACCAATCAAGGCTAAAGATGAGTTCAAATTCTCCCTTGTTACTTCCTTGGTAAACATATCTATTGGATTATCATTTGTATGTATCTTCTCTAGCTTTAACTATCCATCATCCAAAACTAAAAAATGAAATGGTAATGCAATTGTATGTGTTTTTTCTCTGAATGTATAGAAGAATTCTTCGCAAGATGAATGACACTCTTAGTATTTGTGAAAAAATAATTATCCCTCTATGGGTGTCCTAAATCTTCCATGAAGAACTAAAGCCATATCATCTCCTTGGCTTCCTATTTAGAAGCAACATACTCTACCTCTATAATGGATAAAGCATTCACCTTCTATAACCAATAAACTCATCTCATTGTTGCCCCACCAATAGTAAATACGTAAACTATAGTACTCTATTTGGTATCAATATCCCCTACCAAATCTAAGTCAACATATCCCTATAAATTAGTAGTATATCCTCCAAAATATAAACAATTATTGGATGTTCCTCTCAAATATCTAAGAATCAATTTGACTGCATTCCAATGCTCAATCCCTGGATGACTCATATACCTTCTAACAACTCCCACCATATTTGAAATATCTAGCCTAGTACAAACCATGGCATACATTAAGCTCCCTATAGATGAAGCATAAGGTACCTTGGACATTTTAGCTTTCTCTTCTAGTGTATTTGGACACATCTCCTTAGTCAATTTCAAATGACTACATAAAGGTGTGTTGACAGCTTAGCATTCTCCATAGAGAAACATTGCAACACCTTCACAATATAATCAGCCTGAGATAATGTCAAGTTTTTATTTTTCCTATCTCTGCAAATCTTCATACCAAGGATTCTTGGTTGGTCCCAAATCCTTCATAGAAAATGAATGTACTAACTATTGTTTTAACCCCTTAATCTAATCCATGTTAGACCCAACTGCAAACATATCATCAACATATAAATATTAAATAATGTAGTCATCATCATCTAACCTCTTAAAATAAACATAATGATTAGAATGACACCTAATGTATATATGCCCATGCATAAAATTTTCAAATTTCAAATACCATTGTCAAGGTGCTTGCTTCAAGCCATATAAACTTTTATGCAATCTGCACACTAAGTTCTCCATACATTTGACCTCAAATCCTTGTGGTTGTGGAATATATATCTCTTCATCCAAATCACCATGAAGAAAATTTGTTTTAACATCAAGTTGCTCCAAATAAAAATCTTCATTGGCCACAATACTTAAAACAGTATGAATAAAAGTCATTTTGACAACATGAGGAAATATCTCATCAAAATCAATTCCCTTTTTCTGTGCAAATCCTTTTACAACTTAACAAGCTTTAAATATTTTCCTACCCCTATCCTCTTCTTTCAACCTATAAACCCATTCATTCTGTAAAGGCCTTTTCCCTGTAGGAAACTTGCATAAATCTCAAGTCTAATTTTTTGGCAAAGAATCAATTTCATCTTTCATTCTAGACTCCTATTGAATTTTCGTATCCACCTACATAGGTTCACTGGCATTTGTTAATAAAATAGAATACAAAGAGGGAAAAAAATATTTATGTAGGTCTACTTAGCCTTTTTGACCATCTAACATTCATAGGAGTGTATGGTATTTGTTATTGGTTGTTACAGGGCATGAGGGACTACTAGAACATCTTCCTTTTTGAGTATCATCTAGCACTACATAATCATTTTCTTACTTCTCATGTTGCTGCAACAAATATTTGTACAATGCTTTCTCATTGAATATGGCATCCCTTCTTCTTACAATTTTATGATTTTCAAATTCCCTAAGCCTATTGTACACTTAATTTATGCACTTCTCCAAACCCTTCTATCCAAGCTATCCCATAGATTAGAATACTCAAATGGTATCTTACAGATCCCTATCCATGGAGTGGGAAGGTTCATGTTTGTACATATGAGGAGCTCTCATATGAGCCTTAGAGACACAACCCTTGTTAGTAAACCATACGATGGGAGATTCCTTTGACAAGAGCAAGAGTGCAAATTTCCAAAAGAGCTCTTAAACATGCAATACAAGAATGAACTATGATAAGGCTAGGAAATTGGTGGCCACACTAATGTAATAATCAAAAGAAGTTTGTCAACATGCAAGGCTATGAGGCCTTCTGCATTTCAGCCATATACAATGAATCATGAAGTTAGAATCCAAATTTACATCATATCCTACTTCTTACTATATCATATCAGCCTCTTCTCTTCTAGCTGGAACCAAGCTTCTTATATAGCCAGCTAAGCCACAAGTTGGCTAGTCAAGAATTTAATTACATTATAGGTCCAACCTGGGAAGAGTAAACCAAAAATGATGCTAAATGAAACATAAGGCATTGAAAACTTGAATGAGGATCCATGTGTGTCCAAGGATTTGGCTCCTAACTTTGCAACGCATCATGTTAACTTAAGAAATCATGCTCAAAGAAACAACATGCCATGTTAGAAGGAAACACGCCAAAATAGAGACTGCAAAGAATAGTTCACAACTTGAGAAATATAAATGATCAAAGCTCACACTCTTTGGAGGAGGATAGAGAATCATCAACATGTTAACCATGCATAACACCAAACCAAAAAAAAAATGACTACTTCACAGACAATAGACTAGTACAGAAAATAAGAAATGTTTTTGGTTGATGCAAGATTTCTCAAAGGCTCAAGATGTTCCCACACTAGACACCTAGGGTTAATAAAGAGCTAATGTCCACATTAGGTAATGCTCATACTTTGACCTAAATCATAAAGATCCAACTTAACTTGTGTAATCCATGAACTATCTTCAACTAGTTTGTCTTTCCACTAAACGAAGTATTCCATGTAGTATTTTCCTCTAGTACTCTTGCTTACCCTGCTATACATAATATTTTCAATGTCTTCTTTTTTCTTTCTAGGATAATCTAGGTTACTATCATTCTCATCTTTTATTCAAAGTACTCAAACATATATGTAATGTTGCATATAGGTGATATATCCATATCTTTTGGTAATTCCACTTCATATGTATTTCCACTAGCAAACTTCTTCAAAACCTTACAAGGTCCAAACTTTTTCATTATCAGCTTACTATAGGTACCAGCTGGAAATATATTCTTCTTCAAATTAATCATAACCTTGTCACCAACTTCAAATTATTTGTGTCTCTTCCTTTTATCAGCTCTTTGTTTATACTTCTGATTACTATCTTCCAAATTTCTTTTAACTTCCTCATACAAAGTCTTCATGAGAATGGTAAAGTTCTCAACTCTCACACTCCTTCTCATCTCGGTAGAAAATTCTCTCAAATTTTTGGTTCCTTTAGGATGAAATCCAATAACAATCTCAAACTCTGTCCTCTTAGTACTTCTATTCACAAAATTATTGTATGCAAACTTTGCTTGTGTCAAAACTAAATCCTAATTAGCAGGCTTATCTCCAACTAAACATCTTAATAAGTTACCCAAACTTATGTTCACTACTTTAGTTTTTCCATTTTTCTAAGGGTGAAATGTAGAACTAAACTTCAACTCTATATTCATCTTTTTCCAAAGTGTTCTCCAGAAATAACCAGTAAACTTAGTGTCTCTGTTCTAAACAATAGTCTTAGGCAAACCATGTAACCTTACTACTTCCTTGAAAAATAATTCAGCTACATGCAATGCATCAAAGATCTTCTTACAAGGTATAAAATGTATCATCTTTGAAAATTAGTCAACCACTACAAAAATAGAATCATTACCTCTCTGAGTTCCTTTTTCTACTTGAAAAATTCTGCAACTTCTCACCATTCACTGCACATCCCTATAAATTTGTGGCCAAAAATATCTCTTACAAATTAATTCAATAGTCTTATCAATCCCAAAATGTCCAACAAGTCCACCACTAGGTTTCTCTTTAATTATGTTCTCTCTAATTGATCCTCTAGGTATGCATAACTAAATTCCTTTGATCAACATATCATCTTGAATGAAATAATCAGCCTACTTATAACTCACTTTCTATTCCTTAAAAAATTTCCAAGGTTCTCCAAAATCCATATTAGTCTCATACAAACATTTCAAATCATCAAAGCCAATTACCTCAACTCTTGTCTCTGTCAGCAAATTTCTTCTTTGGCTTAATGCACCGGCAACATTGTTTGACTGTACTCTTAAGTTTGAATGAAAAGGAAAAATTATGCAAGAAATCAACCCATTTCATATGTTTCTAGTTCAACTTATTCTAATTTCCCAAATACTACAAAGATTTATGGTCAGCATACAATACAAAATCCTTAGGCATAAGATAATGTCTCCATTCCTTCAAAGCTTGAACAATAGCATAGAATTCTTTATCATAGATTGAATTTTTTCTGTTACCATCATTCAACTTCTCACTAAAGAAAGATACAAGTCTTCCTTCCTGACTCAAAATAGCTCCAATTGCACTTCCACTAGCATCACATTCAACTTGAGAAATTTTACTAAAATCGGGCAAAGTAAGTGTAAGAAATTTCACAATATTTTGTTTTAAAGTTTCAAAACTCCTATATGCTCCATGTGTCCATTTGAAATCCCTTTTATCTCTTCTCATGGTCTTAGTCATAGCATTACAAATAGAACTTAAATTCTTGATAAACTTCCTATAAAAACTTCCGAATCCAAGAAATGATCTTACCTCCAATATTCTTAGGTGTAAGCCAATCAAGAATTACTCTCACCTTCTCAAGGTCCATCTTCAAACCATTAGCTGAAATCACAAAACCAAGGTACACTATCTCCTCCTTCATAAATGAACATTTCTTCATGTTATTCAGAAAATTTTCCTCTTTCAATCTCTGCAATACTTGTCTGATACATTCAAGGTGCTCTTTCTTACTTTTATCGAATATCATAATGTCATCAAGGTATACATCACAAACTTACCCAAGAAACTTTTTCAAAACTTCATTCATCAGCCTCATAAAAGTACTAAGTACATTAGTTAGATCAAAGGGCATAACCAACCATTCATAAAAACCTTCATTAGTCTTAAAAGAATTTTTCCATTCATCTCCTTCTCTGATTTTAATTTGCTGATATCCACTTTTCAAATCAATCTTTGAAAAAATTTTGCTCCACTCAAACTATCCATTATGTCATCCATCCTAGGGAAAGGAAATTTGTATTTCACTATTATCTTATTTATGGCTATAGAACCAGTGCACATTCTTCATTCTCCATTCTTCTTAGGTGTCAATATCATCTACTCTAAGAGGAGAAAACATCATTTAAGGGATCTTGAAGCAGTATTGCATAGGTGCAAGAAACATGGCATATCCTTAAACCCTAAGAAGTCAATTTTATTTGTAGAAGAAGGTAAACTCCTAGGACACATTACTTTTGAAAGGGAGATATGGATTGACTCTAATAGGATCAAAGCAATCTAACAGCTCTCTCTCCCTACAAATAGAAGTGATCTAAAATCCTTCTTTGGCCAAATAAATTTCCTAAGAAACTTACTACCTGAGTTCTCATAGAAGGTGACACACATGTTAAGTATGATGAGCAAGAAACATCCATTTAAGTGGCTCGATGAAGGGAGGAAGGCTTTTGAAGAGATCAAAACTATTATTTTCCATGCTCCAATGTTGGTTAGTCCCAATTTTAGGAAGGATTTTATCATATATTGCTATGCCTTAGAATACACCCTGTTTGGCATTCTAACTTGTTTTGGTTTCACAACGCATGTCCCCATTTTCACACAAGAAATGAGGAACCACTAGTCTTAAAATTCTTGTACCAAGCTCCTAGTTTGAAGCCCTGGTCATTTTTGACCCTCCTCTAGGTTTGGGTCAAACCCCAATCTTTGAATGGGGAGGTTTAGGCACTCAAGTAGACCAAAAAAAAAAGAAATTTAGTAGGGAAAATTGTTCATCTTAAAAAATGTGTGCACATGCACACCCTCTAGAGGTATGCACTTGTGCACTCCTAGAGGAGCACACTTGCACACCCCTAGAGGTGCAGACATGTGCACCCTTTGTGAAGGTGTGCATCTCCATAGGGACCTATAGAAGGCCCCAACCCCCCTCCTTTTACATCACTTTTCTCCCACTATCTTCATTGAGATACACCTTTGCACCCTCACTCCCTCTACTAGTGCGCTTATTTGATCCTCCTACAATTACAACAAGGTCAGCACTATAGAGGTGTACACATGTGCACCCCTCTGAGGTGTGTAGGTGCACACCTCTACACATCCCAAAAACCTAAGAAATAAAAATAAAGAAGTAAAAAAATCATAAAAGCCTAAGTCTTAGGAGACTTCTATGAAGATGCACAAATACGCACCTCCATGAGGTGCACTTGTGCGCACCTCTACATAAACTAAAGGAATACCTAAGGCACTCAAAGAGTTGTGCACATGTGTATCCCTTAGAGGTGTGCATGTGCACACCTCTACGCATAAATTCAAAGACTAAGGAAAAATGGGTTTCCCCATTGCACAGGTATTGCACATATGCACACCTTGCCTATGTGCATGCATGCCCAAGTGTGTAACTAAATAATAAATCCACTTTAGGGATAAATCTATGCACTAGCACACTTGTAAGAGTTTGGTAGGTGCACTTAGATGTAGAACAAGCCTTTTGAGGAGGGGAGAACTACTATTGACCTATTTTGTTTGGTTTTTTTCCTTCATTTTGATGATAGTCTAAGTCCTATAGAAGTTCATTTTTGCATTCTGACTAATGTTTTCCTCTTTCATACAAATCAAATGGAATCTTCATCATCTTCCATGCTGGAGAACTTGGCACCAAAACCTATTACTTTCAAGTACCAAGGAGCCCCAAAGAAGTCACGATTCTAAGATGGACATGTAAAAATGTGAGACATAAAGATGAGACACATTGAATGGAATATCTTCCTTACAATCTAAAATAAACTAAGGGAAAGGTCTACTATGGTATCTACATTGATCCAATCGAGGCTAGTAAATGCAGCATCTCACCCCACATTAGTTCAATCTTCAGAACTAATAATGACACTAGCAAAGCACTATGTCACTAAAGAAAAGGTCATGAAGAGCGTAACTAGAGAGATAGTTTTGGATCTCTAACCTCGAAACATTGAGAAAGTGTTTTACTTACCAAGGATAGATCAATAGTTATACATTTCATATGATGGAGCAAAATGATGGTATAAAGATAATGAGAAAGAGGCAAAAGAACTAGTATACTCTGTATTTATTATTGACAGGACACCTATGGGCCATAGAGTAGGCAAGGTGGATATGACTAGAGGATACATGAAAGATGACATCAGCTATGTGATTGTCCTCCTAAGTAGAGTTATGGGTCTTCCTGTAGTGAGTTACCTTCAGACATGGATGGTTCATTTCATTGAAACCATTAGGACCATGAAGATTCCCATTGATTGGGCCACCATTCTAAGCGATAACTTAGATGAGTAGTTAGTCACCATCAAAGCAGACCCTCGCTTCTACATGACATCATACATGTTGTACTTGCTAGAGGCCATAATCATGGATTATCTAGGCACTTACAAAAAGGGAAGCATGCAAGATATGAATGCTTCGCCCTATGTGGTGTATCGAAAACTAGAGAAAAAGAAGCTCCCACTATAGAGTGTGGAATATAGAGTGGTTAATGATGGGTTCATCTTTTCCATCATCCAATTTATTGAATGGGGTTGTGCAAAAAAAATGTCAATAGGGGTAGTAGCTCGAATCATAGAAATCAGAGCCTACTACATTCAATGTAAGAGCTTCACTTATCTTTGGGTAGCTGCTACACTTTTGTGCCCCAAGAAGCTCCCAAGATACCCCTTAGATAGGTTGATACTCCTAGAAATAGCTTTCCAACTCACTTCTGCTAATGGTAAAGTGATGAAACAACATAAGAAGACATGGGTCTAGCCCATTATAATTGGTGCATTTAAGGTGAAGTAGAAACAAGATATTGAAACCTTCAAATTTGAATGGGATTTGTATCCCTTCAAAGAATACAACTCCCCTTGCCCATTCTTTGACAACATTGGGATGGTGAAGCATCTAGAAGGAAAATAGTTTGTACATATTGATGCCCTAGAAGATCACTAGATGAATATAATAGATGACTGTGATGTTTTTATAAGGGACTATTGCAGGATGAGTTTATACCTAGCATAAAATACACTAAATATGAAGATTCCTCTTAAGCTCATAGAGAACGATGCCAAAGAATTTATGGATCCTTTATATAATAGAGATAAAATATAGGATAGGCCTATCATGAATGCTAAGATAGGGAGAGATGAAAATGATGACATAAATCATCAAGCCAAACATATGGTTGAGCTTACAAGGGAATGGATCCAAGAACCATTTTGAATGGATCTAGTTCCTCGGGTCATACCCCTACAAGCCACAACTAGGCCTATCAAAGGTAAAGGTACAAAGATCACAATACCAAACTACGTCGTTCAATCCCTAGTGAGGCCAAAAATGGTACATCAATACAAGCAAGAGGTTGAGTACTTTGAGGCTAATAAGGGAAAGAAGGGGAAGAGGGTACCCCCTAGGGAAAAGAGACAAGTGCTTGAGGCCCAAATAGTACCAGCTCAACAGGAGAAAGTTGAACCTCAAGGTGAGCCAGCACAAGAACCTCTAGAGAAAACAAAATAACAAAGAGCTCCACCGCTAACAACTAAAAAGGAAGAAGCCTCCCCCTTTGATCCGATGGATATTTTTAGTGAAAATTGAAGTGTCTCATTTCTCTCCAGAATCTACACCATCAAAAAGATCTTGACATCCTGATTCCAACAAAACTTGAATGGACAAAAATGGAGTTTGGATGCAGAAGTTATGCTCGGTCAAACTTTTGGTCAACAAGCATACCAGAGGGCTAGATAAGAGGCAAAATCAGACCAACTTAAAAGTGGTCAACAATGGATTTCAAATCAAAGATCTCATCAAGAGCTTTCCAACGGCATTCATTTTGTCAAAAACAAAGCTCGTATGAAGAAGTTATGGCTGTTTGAATTTTGGAAGCAAAATGTATAGTGATGACATCAGCATGATGTTAGCATGCATAGTCATCATATTGATCCAATCAAATGATGACACATGTCAAAGATGTTTGCAAATAAAATAGTGCCACATGGCACCTCAAGCTCCTTCATGCGAATTTGGTTGTTTCAAAATTGGTTGAAGAGGTTTGAACCTTGAACCACCCATTTCCTACTTTTCCTCTTTGCCTTAGCAAGCATTTAACAAACATTCTATTTAAAGTTATTCAGGCCGCCAATTGTGCTTTAAGAGGCCACTGACAAGGGTTGAACCTGTGACCAACGATCGGGTAAAACAATTTGTGGTCGTTGCACCACGAAAGTTCTTTATAGTATGGGTGGCTTATTTTATATTTAACTTTAAACAAACTACCACCCACCTATTAAAGTGGGTATATTTGTTGTTTTGTTATGATTTTAACCCCTAAATAATGATGTAATACCAAAGTTGAAAAATGGCAAAGGGGATAATCTGAGTGCCATTTTGTTTTAAGGCCTATTATTATAATTTTTGGTTATAGCCCATTTTGGGAAAATTTTATGTATAAAAAGAGTGGGGTAAGTCATTTTGAAAAACATGAAATGGAGAGAGGTCTTGATAGGCTTTTAGTTGATCCAGGTGGTGAAGTTTTGAAGGATTAGGGATATTTTTCTAGGAGATTTTTTTTTGAAGCCATTTTTGTACTTTGGAGAATTGTTATGTTGTCGAAGTGCTAGAAGAAATCATCTTAGTGCATAATTGTAATTGATTTCTAGAGAATTAATTGAATCAGTCGTATCTATTGGAGCCAACCTAGAGACGTAGTCATGTTTGTGGTGAACTCTGAAATCAAACTTTGTTTGCACCTTCTATCTTCTCTCTCACAATTTTGCTTATTTCATCTTAAGTTCTTTTGAGTTTTGATGCATAATTTCATTTATGTATAAATGTATTAAGACTTCTGCTAATTTGATTTTACTTAAACATTCAATATTGTAATTAGTCTAGATCTATTTATAAATCAAGTGGTATTAGAGCCCAGTTGACTATTATTGCAGTTGTTTTATTGAATGCTAACAAGATCCAGGATTCAAAAGGGTGAAGGCAAGCTTGAAGAATTTAATCCTGAGGTCAGGAAGCGAAGAACATTTTTGAAGATGTCTATTTCTAGAATGGAGGTTCCTAATGAGATCAGTGAGTAGGAATTTCAAAGATTATTCCTCAAGATGAAGGCTAAGGTGGACATACTTTTTCAAGAAAGACAAGGATGGAAGGAACGTAAAGGAGGTTCGTCGAAGCAAGAAGATCATGATGACAAGAAAGGGAAACATCATGGAGATGGTGATAAGAAACCAGATCCACCCTCTTCTTCTTCTCCATCCTGTTCTCCTTCTTCTCCATCTTCTCCTCATTCTACTTCTTTTAACCCTTTCAAGAGTGGGTATAAGCCTAAGATCAAACTAGATGTAAAATTTGACTTACCAAAATATTGTGGTGAACTTAATGCTGAAAAATTGAATGATCAGATTCAACAAGTAGAAGTCTACTGTAGAGTCCAGAACCTATTAGATGATGTTGATAGGATTCAATTAGCTACTCTTTAGTTAGGAGGTACAGCTTTAACCTAGTGGGAGAGTAAGACTAAGGCAGAAGTTTCACGGCATGGTAGAGTCACTTTAACTTGGGAAGAGTTTGTTAATGCTCTTAAGAAGCATTTTTATCCCCTAGGACATATGCAATAGTTAATGATGGATTGGAAAATTTTTAGGCAAGGGAAAGGTCAAACTATCCAAGAGCACACCCATGAAATTAGGAAAAGGGCTATTGCTTTGAATGTTCCTTTGTACACCCAAGATACTTTGTTGAAGTACATAGGAGGTCTTCATTCCTACTTTAGACATTTTATTTTGGTATTGAACCCTTATAATTTGATGAAGTGTCAGTTCAAGCTACACACTTAGAGTCAAGGGGTAAAGGATCTTTTATTGATAAGTTTGATAATGATGTAAAGAAATCTTCTAAGAATGCAGAGATAGAGAAAGGAAAGAAAATAGCTACAGTAAAGAAAGATGAGAAAATTTATTGCACTCATTGTGACAAGAAGGGTCATGATGAAGAACATTGTTGGAAGTTGCATCCTGAATTGAAGCCTAAGTGGGCTCAGAAATGTGATCAGAAATAGAAAGGTAAGGAGAAAGCCACAATTGTTGTTATGGATCTTGGTTCAGATTCAAAAGACTAGACTAAGATAATAGCTATGGGTTTGAAAGGTAAAGCTCTTATTTCTAGTGTTTCTATTCATATTTGTGCTTCTTCATCTAAAGTTAATGATTTCTCAAAAGATAAGAAAAGGAATGAGCTATTCCATTTAACGGTTGTTGCTAAGAACACTAAAATTGATGTACTCATAGAGAGTGGTTCTCAAGTGAACTTGATTTCTAAAATTATTGTAAGAAACTTGGGATTGAAAATTAAATTACGTAAGAAACCTTATCCACTAGGCTAGATTTGTGAAAATGATAAGTTGCAAGTAACAAGACAATGCACCTTAAGATTCGCAATCACTAGTAAATTTTTGGATGAAGTACAGTTTGATGTGGTTCCACTGGATATATGTGGGATAGTGCTTGATAGCCCTTATCTTTATGATAGAAAATCAATTTTCTATAGGGAAAAGAATCATTATCACTTATTTAAAGATGACATTCAGAATATTGTACATTCTCATAGGATTAAGACTGGTCATTCTTTTGCAAACACAGGGCAGTTAAAAAGGGTAATTAATGCAAGTAAAGAGTTAACTCTTATGTCTGTCAATACAGGTGGTTCTACACTTGAACTTGGAGTAGCTAACCAGGGTCAAATATTGCAGGATGCACCCACAGTATAGCATGAGGGAATGATAATTGAAATCATTGTTGTTTCCTTGGGTAAAAATGTTCCTATTGTGAAGGATCGATATGTTGTTGATTTGTTCTCTTTCATTTCTGCATTATTGTTCAGCTTGATGCTAGTCAATGTTTGTTGGTTAGTGGCTACAACAACTGATGTGGATGCTTATGGAAGTGATAGAATAATGTTTATGATCAACAATGTTATTGTAGTCTTCATTGTGCTTGTGAGCTAGGTAGTTAAAGGTACAGATGATATAGGACATGTGGGGAGGCCAAGTCCTCACTTTATGTCAAAGTAAATGTCACTTTTGGAGGTCCAAAAGATCTTCAATGGGGAGGCCTAATCCGATGGATATTTTCAGTGAAAATTGAAGTGTCTCATTTCTCTCCAGAATCTGTACCATCAAAAAGATCTCAACATACTGATTCCAACACAACTTGAATGGACAAAAATGGAGTTCAGATGCAGAAGTTATGCTCGGTCAAACTTTTGGTCAACGAGCATACTAGAGAGCTACATAAGAGGCAAAATTAGACCATCTCAAAACTAGTCAACAATGGATTTCAAATCAAAGATCTCGTCAAGAGCTTTCCAACGACATTCATTTTGTCAAAAATGGAGCTCGTATGAAGAAGTTATGGCCGTTTGAATTTTGGAGGCAAAATGTATAGTGATGACATCAGCATGATGTCAGCATGCACAATCATCATATTGATCCAATCAAATGATGACACATGTCAAAGATGTTTGCAAATAAAATAGTGCCCATGGCACCTCAAGCTCCTTCATGCGAATTTGGTTGTTTCAAAATTGGTTGAAGAGGTTTGAACCTTGAACCACCCATTTCCTACTTTTCCTATTTGCCACTAGACCATGCAGAGCGCTTAGCAAGTATTTAACAAACATTCTATTTAAAGTTATTCAAGCTACCAATTGTGCTTTAAGAGGCTATTAGTGAGGGTTGAACCTATGACCAACGGTCGGGTAAAATAGTTTGTGGTTGTTGCACCACGAAAGTTCTTTAAAGTATGGGTGGCTTATTTTATATTTAACTTTAAACTAACTACCACCCACCTATTAAAATGGGTATATTTGTTATTTTGTTATAATTTTAACCCCTAAATAATGATGTAATGCCAAAGTTGAAAAATAGCAAAGGGGATAATCCGAGTGCCATTTTGTTTTAAGGCCTATTATTATAATTTTTGGTTATAGCCCATTTTGCGCAAATTTTGTGTATAAAAAGAGTGGGGTGAGTCATTTTGAAAAACATGAAATGGAGAGAGGTCTTGATAGGCTTTCAGTTGATCCAGGTGATGAAGTTTTGAAGGATTAGGGAGATTTTTCTGGGAGATTTTTTTTGAAGCCATTTTTGTACTTTGGAGAATTGTTATGTTGTCAAAGTGCTAGAAGAAATGCTCTTGGTGCATAATTGTAATTGATTTCTAGATAATTAATTAGATCGGTCATACTCTATTGGAGCCAACCCAAAGACATAGTCACGTTTGTGGCAAACTCTGAAATCAAACTTTGTTTGCACTTTCTATCTTCTATCTCATAATTCTGCTTATTTCACCTTAAGTGCTTTTGAGTTTTGATGCATAATTTCATTTATGTATAAATGTATTAAGACTTCCGCTAAGTTGATTTTACTTAAGCATTCAATACTTTAATTAGTCTAGATCCATTTATAGATCACCCTTAGCTCCAAAGAAAGCAAGGACCAAAATAATTGTGGTGGGTACACAGAGGAGGAGATTGAATAAAAAGAATACTCCATCCCCACAAGTTCCAGAAACCATCCTAGAAGCCAAGGATGAACAAGAAGGGGAAGAAATAGAGTTTTTCCCCTTGAGCCAAAGAACTCACTCAACCAAATATGCAAAGGAAGAGAGGAGAATAAGTTATACACAAACATCTCCATCAACTCCAAGTGAGCCTATCCAAGTATCAAGTTGAAAAGATGAATAGCAAAAGTGGATATTAGAGATGGAGAGTGAAGCAACTGATTTCTTTGACCTCTCAGACTTTGATGTTATGCCACTGGGCACTAATATGGTGGGAGAGAAGATATGAAATACTCCCATGAGCAACCCTTTAAGAGAGGATTGGAATCAATTGCCTCCTCTACCTTAAGGACCTCTAGGAATTCTACCATCATCATCATAGGCTATGGTTTTTTTGGACAAAGGGTTAGTAGCTCGACCTCCTCTAGAAAAATTAGTTGAACTAGAAATTCAAGCAATAGAGGAGGGTAAATACCAAAAGCTTCATGTCAATGAAGTATGTGAAGAGGGACAAATACAAGAAACTCAAAAAAAATCCCCAGATACAAAGGCTAGGTCCTTAGCCCAATAGAGTGCAAAGACTCTTTCAAAAGATCTTTCTCAATATGAGAAGGCTCCAAAAAGAAGAAATAAGTGAAAGGAACCTAATGCACAACCAACCTCTTCAACCAAGTATATGTCACCCATGGGCACCACGCCAGCATAGTTGAAGAGTGAGGTTATGTTTTGATAGAAGAGGAACTTGGAGCTGACATCAGAGGAAGGAATGAAGTAATTGATTAAATTAGTAAAGAGGTCTGAGCCACTTAAGGGTGATGCAAGAACATTGGCCTTCATAATGAAGACCAAGACAAGGACTTTCTCACACATATTGGCATTCCTACTCATGTAGACACTAAAGAACTGATTCTAAAATATTACCAAATAAAGGAGGTCATGTTGGGAAGGCCCACGAGGGATATAGCTAAAGTGATGATCACCACAGGTATGAAGGAGGTGTTTCAACACATGGATCAGCATGAGGCTAAATTGATAACATTGCACAAGCAAAATGAGCTAGTCATAGGCTACCTAAATGAAGTTATGGGCCTTATTGACCTACAAAATCCAAAGATTTCTCTTACAATGGCACTAGGAAGAAAAGGAGCAAGAACACAATTGGATCCATTTTTGAGGCATTTCAACAATGTTGTGATAACTTTGAGGAGAAAGGAGTGTACATAATACAGGGTAACTTTAACTTGTTATACCACATCTAGTCAAGTGTCAAAAAGCTGGTTTCTATAGTGAACCAATATTTTGGGCTAATGGATGAAGTACATACCTTGGCTAAGGACCTTCAAGCATTAAAATCAATAAAGGGTCAGAGGTATTGGATGTCAATGGAGGTATATGCTTCTGAGGAGCTAGATAATTTTGATGATTGGATTGAAAAGATATTGGTAAGTAATAAAGTAATGGGGGAATTTCTCAAAGAGATACAGTGGATTCAGGACAAAGCTCAAGAGAAAGTTTTGGAAGTGGGGAGGTATTATAATACTGCATGCCTTGAGATTTTTTAAGATGATTCCAAGACCAAGACTTTTGTGGTGCAATCAGTAGTCCAACATTCCAAAGGAACATTTAAAGAAGCTTCATCAAAAGATGATATTAGACAAGCTTTCAAAACCAAAGCTTAGGGATTTTGCAGAGACAAGAATAGAAATCAGTAACTACTAGCAAGTAGTGAAGAATAAGTATGAGGCTTTAGATTTACTTGAAGCTACTCAAATAACATAGATTAATCCAGACATCATTTTGGTCTAAAGGGGAAGAAAAGCCAATTGCTAGAAATTTAATTTTGACACTTAGAAGATTTTTTTTGATTGTTGGAACCTATCACCAAGGTGTGTAGGTGCACTTTTCATAGAGGTGCACTGACAGTCTTGAAGAAGAATCAGTGTGCCAATAATTAACTACTAGTTCCTAATTTAGAGCATTCCATGCATCAAAAACATATTTTGATGGTAATTCAACTCCAAGAAATGCCTAGAGAAGCCTAAGATCCCATTTTAGAGCTTCTAGAGACTTCCAAACCATCTTAGAACTTCTTTCTTCTTATCTTCTTATTCTTTTGTTGTTTTAAGTCATGTATAAGCTCATGCACCTATTAATTGATATGAAAAAGGGTGGAGACCTAATTAGCACCATTTAGAGAGTTGGTTTGTATTTAATTAGCTTTATTTTATTAGTTTTTAGCATAATGTTTGCATTAGAAGATCTCTCACTCCTCACACAAAAATAGGAGAGGGTTTCTTTTAAATACATGGATGTAATATGTATTCCATGCCTTTATTTTGATGCAATAATATATGCTATTCGTTCTCTCATTTTGAGTGTAGTAAATATTGTTGGAGTGTGTTATTTTTTTGAATGCATGTTCATGAATAATAATGGAGCCAATGGTTTTATTGTACTTTTATGGTTGTGTGATCTTTTAGTTCTAGTTTTTTCCTTGTGTTAACAAATTTTGTTGTAGAGAAAAATTAGAGAAAGGATTATCTTTTTTCTTGCATAGCATCTTGTCTCACATTAGCACACTCTCTATGGCCTTTCAATTTGATGAAACATGAAACATCTTTTGGTTATTATTAAGTTCCCATCAATGATTGCATCAATGGAGTTGAGGAAGTGTTGCTCCTAATTTAATTGGTTTCCTACCCGATCCTTTTGATAATTTAATTTGCCAATGTGTTGTTACTATTGGCTTATGTCCATTAGGAATTTCCCTTTCAGTTATTTTCTTTAATCTCTTGTTTCTCTATCTTTGTTATTTTCTTTTAAAACACTTGGTTAAAATAGAAATTCATATAGTTGCATCAATAGATTAGATTCATCATAAAGTAGAAGATACAAAATACTTCTTTTGTGGTTACATTTCAAATGGAAAAAGATTATCCAAGATTGGTTTGAACCAACAAAGGCCTCCTTGTCAACATACACATTTATCTTTAATTGAGCGAACCAAGTAGGTTACAAAACCACCCAGAACCTTGGAGTTGGTCCTTGATCAATTTTTTAAGAGAGGGATTTGAAAGGATCCCTATCGTTCAACATCATGCAAAATGAAAGCTCAACATGACTCAAAGAAATGACCAATATGAGAAAGATCATATTTCTTTCATGAGTATACCTCTAAAGAAACATGAACTGAATTACTCTCAAGTTGAAAAACATGCATTTTTTGTAGTTAAAGCATTAAAGAAATTTAGGTATTAGATTTTACATTCACATTCAACTATATATGTACCAAAGACTGCAATTAAAAGTGTCTTGATGCAACAAGAAATCAAAGTAAATAAAAGAGAAGTATGAATGGCTAGGATAAGAGTATAACCTCACTATTAATCCCACTAACTTAGTCAAAGGGCGGGGATTATGCAGGTTAATAGCAAAAAATAAGGAACTAGTGCAAGAAGATACACACATTGTTCCTACAGTCTTACTACTGTAGCTTGACTGATCCTTGGTTCTCAAATGTGGTATACTACCTAACCTATGGTGAATTCCCTAAAGAATTGAGCTAAAAAGAGAAGTGTCACCTTAGGTTAAAGGTGACCAAGTATGTGATTTCAAAAGGTGCATTGTACAAAAGGGGGATTGATGGAACCTTCCTAAGGTGTGTGGATAGTGAGAAACAAGAGAAATTACTGAAACTATATCATTATGATGTATGTGGTGGACACTTCTCTTATACGGTAACTACTTTCAAGATCCTCAAGAACTATTTCTATTGGCCAAGGATGATCAAAGATGCATAGTTGTAAATCAAAAATTGTGATAAGTGTAAACTTTTCACTAGTTGTCCTCAACTTGTGGCATTACCTCTAAATCTTGTGGTGATAGATGAGCCTTTTCGCTAGTGGAGCATAGATTATATAAGGCCATTGAACCCATCTTCTAGTGGTGTTCATGTTTATATCTTGACTACTACTGATTACTTTACTAAATGGGTGCAGGCAATTCCCACAAAGAAAGAAAACTCTCAATTGTTGTGCGATTTCCTGATGAATAATATTTTTTTCATATTTGGGATCCTTTAGAAAATAGTTACAAACAATGCCACATATTTCTCCATTGAAGAAATTTCAATTTTCTTATATGACCATGGTATATCTCTAGCTCATTATTTAGATTACTTTCCTCAGGGTAATGGACAAGTAGAATCTAGCAACAAAAATTTGGTCACAATAGCGAAGAAGTTAGTGAGTGACAATTCTTGAAATTGGCATAAGAGATTATATGAGACATTATGGGCTGACAGGATCACACCAAAAAGGGTTATTGGAATGGTACCTTTTGAGATGGTCTATGGAGTGGGAGTGCAAGTGTCCCTACAACTAGAATTGTCTGTTGAAAAGTAACAATCACTAATCGAATATCCATTTTTTTGCCACTCTTTAGATAAAAGAGTAATGTATGTAACTAAACTTGAAGAATAAAGAGATAAGTTGGTGGATCACATCACTAAATGTCAGATGAAAGTTAAACATATTTTTTACATGAAAGTCAGGGCTTGTAATTTCATGAAAGGTGACAAAGTTTTGTTTTGGGATAGGAGAAGATAACCAAGGGAGCTCGTGGAAAGTTTGATTCTTTATGGAAAGGTCCTTTTGTTATCTTAGAGGTCATTGGTTCAAATGCATTTCGTTTGAGTTATCCAGATGGAACTCATTTGTCCTTCACTTACAATGAGCAGGACTTGAAATTTCTCAAGTTGTAATTCATTTTATGTGTCCTTCCCTCTTGTACATAACCTTTTGTTTTCTTCTCTTTTTATGTGTTGCTTTTTTTTTGTTTCTTTCCCTTTCAGTTAGTTTATGTTCCTAGTGATCTGAGTTCTCTTCATCCTCCACACACGTAGACCCCAATCAGAGCCCATGTTAGCCCTAGTTTTTTAGTCACCATGTTTGATCCTCTATTTTTCTTTTCACTTGCCAAAGTCCTCATTTTTAACTATGCATCATTCCCCTCAAGATGTTGTTTTGACTTAGGTGCATAAAGTCAAACCTTTTTACAAAATGCTTGTGAATAAGTCTCTTGAACCACTTTGAACTTCTTTGAACCTCAGTTCAAAGAAGTTCAAAGTGGATCAACCAAAGGTTTTTGGACTAACTTTTACTTTGTAGATGGGACCTACCAAATATGTCTTTGGCTTATCTCCAAACCACTTCAAACCTCTTTGAACCTTGGTTCATAGTAGTTCAAAGTAGTTCTAACACTAAGAATTGACACCCAAGAATGTAATCAGTGTCTAACAAGATAGTTATCCCAAAGGCATAGGAGATGACAACTTGATGATGATGTAAGCATCTCCTCATAACCATTATCACCTAGTATGGGTAACAAGATGGCGGTATAAGTGGAAAAGGCAAAATCTTTTATTGAAGGCTAAATCGTGTTGTTAGAAGAATATTAATGATGGATAGGACACTTTCCTCAAACAAGAATTTAATGACAAAGCATTATGACTCCTTGAAGTGTGTGTACTGGCCCATGATAATATCAACATTAAAACCTCATCATTCAGTAATACTTTCCCCAGTATGCTAGATGTCTTTAAAACTAAGTCTTAAGCTCATATTTTTTATCCTACTTTGTGAGAAATCAAGAGTAGAACATCAAGAGAAGAAAGAGAAGTATTTTGGTTTTTCAGCAGCTTGTAGGTGAGGATTGAAAAATCCTTCATTTCTACTTCTATAATGTTATTTTTCTTTCAGAAGAAAGATCTGGAAATTATGCACTTGTTTGGAAACACCTCTAGCCTTAAGTGCCAGAGGCCTATAATTTTTTATACTCATTTAATGGAAGTTGAATTTGGGAAATTACAATAAAGATTCTTAGAGAAAGATGAGCTTAAAGGATGTTTGGAAGTCCTAACAAGTGGTCTCCTCGAAGCATTTGTTTTCTCTTATACATTGTTAAGCCCAGAATTACTCCAATATTATTTAGACCATTATGACATCAAAGTTAAGAGCATATTGAATAAGAATAGGGAACCCCTGTTGTCTATCACTAGGGAGACCATCTCATCTATCCTTAAATTACCAGAGTGTTCCTTCACTAGTTTTAGCCCTACCCAATCCTTAGTTCAATTGTGAGAAGACCCTTCACAATACCATAACAAGATGGCCAAGAAGTGGGCCTAAAGTTTGTCTGCATAGAATAAGAGGTTAGCTGATGTTTTGGTTTTTGAAGAATGGATGTTTCATTATATAGACATTGTTTAATTGATAAACAATTTCTTGACTTTGAGTTGATAGCCAGTTCATTAAGGAACCAACTTAAGAACTCAAAAGCCTCTAAACAAGAATTTTATGCCTTCCTATATGAATTATTGTCTTTCATGTGTGGTTGATCTCACTATTATTCCTCATGAACCTTGGTGTGGATACATAATTATATGTCAATATTGTCCCTTGCTAAGGAAAGATAGAGTATTAGAGGATTTTAGGAGAGTACATGATTTTTTTTGGGAAATGTACACCTTAGCCTTGCTAAAGTCCCCATTCCAAGGATGTCCCTAGAATCTCAAAGATTATTTCAAACCTATGGAAGTTTCTACATTCAGTTCCCTAGGTTCACTTATTTGAGAATAGGGGGTTTTAAGGAAGAACCAATTAAGTTACCAAGGTATGCTTTGGATTGCTTTATCCTAGCCAAAATATGCACACAAATTTGCTTTGTAGTTAAAGATAACCTTCTTAAAGGATGATGGGAATTTTTATTCCCCATTAAACTCGGTTCCCTAGCTTGCAACACAATGATCAATGACTCAATAATAGGGAGTGACCTTGTGAACTTCAATTAGGGTTCTACCAAGAAAGAAGGGGATTTGATAATAAGAGGTTTGAAAGACTTGTGGGAAGACTACAATAATGAATAGGAGGTCACTAAAAGAGACCAATCAAGGCTAACATTTTCTCAGATCACCTCATTAAAGTTAAAGTTCAAACTGGAAGGGCTTATTGAAGATGGTTCACAAGTCATTGAACACAGTTATAAAGAAATGATTGAACAAGTTCAGTACAAGGTTGATTGGAACAAAGATGAGGAGGATGACATAAAATTTGGGTCTAAATCTATACTGGAGTGCACACATAATTGGTTAACAGAAAAGAGAACCAAGTCAACCATTGCGATGCAAATTGAAAAACCTACATAGGCTATTTCTTTCTGTAGATCTTTGACTTCTAACATCCCCCTTTCATTCAATGATGTGGGTTGTGTTTCTATAGTTAAGAAGAAGAAAGGAGTGGTACCACCAAACTGACTGATAGCCCCCAGAACCAAGTCCAAAACTAGGTCTATTGTGCCAATTCAAATGATAGTTCAAGGGCCCAAACTTATGGATCAAAAGTAGGATAAAGGAGATGATCTCATGTTGTCAGATAATCAAGAGATGGATACAAAATTTTTAGGTACTATAGATGTGATTCAATCAAGCTTCATGACTCCCCTTAGAACCAATGAAGGGGTGACAGTCGCTAGCACCATACCCCCTAGCTATCTAATTTTGTCAACAAGAACCATAGCTTCAAGCATGTTTCTATTCCTGTTAAAGATATAGTCACCAAATATATCAATCGCACTCCCAAGAATAAGAGGGTAAAGAATGATGCTAGTCTAACAAAAGATCCTATCATAGGGAAGGTAACAATGGAGGTGGTCACCTAGAGGGAGAAATAGGGTTCGTATGAAGTAGAAGCTGAATATTTTAAGGTCATCGCCATGGATTTTGGAGTCCTTACTATGGACACTAGAAATCACATCTTTAAGTTCTTGGATGACCACATGTTGAATCATTTAGAAAAAGATAGCAAGGAGAAGAGAGAGTTGAAGCAATTGGTCATTACCATGGCTCATGAATATATTAATTCCCTAATGAATATTGGCACACTTCCCTCAATCCAGGTTCCACAATCTTTTGATCCTAACTCCTCCGACCACTAGAAATTGGTCAAATAGATGCAAAGAGGGAAGGTCTATCATGAAGGGAGGAGGTAAATTCATCCTGGATTTTACCACTACATATGCAAAGGGAGAGGTGCTACTTGGAGAAATCCAAATGCTCATTCTTGTATGGGAAATGGATCAAAGTCGATGTCAGGTAATTATTTTCAAAGTGCATGAGAGAGAAAAATATGACATAATGAAATTCCTCTCCAAAAATCCCATGAAAACTATGGATCCATGTATGCTTTTCATATTGAAAAGTAACATAAGTTGGAAAGACTCCCTATATAAAGTTTCCTTAGAGGAAATATGGGGGATTGAGAATGAGATCAAAGAGATGCATAAAGGAATCATGAAGGAGATACAAATAATTAACCCTACCAGTATCCTATAATTTTAGGATGGGAACATAGATTCAAAAACCTTAATGAAGAGTTTCTAGGGTGTCATGTTCAATACCAAGTACAACAACATGCCTAATTCCTAGGATTTCACTACTTTGTCCAACATGGAGTCTATGTTCTATTTGAACAAGGAGCTCATGCCCACACAGAGAAAAAGTATTAAGGAGCTAAAGTGGTAAAAGGAAACTTGCAATTCGAAACTACTTAGCCTAAAGAATCCACACTCTCATGTAGCACAGGAGTTCACGAGAACTTTCTAGAGTTGGAAGTTGATTAAGAAGGCCAATTTGGAGGATGATAAGCTTGATAAAGAAATTTAGTTGAATAGCAGTTTCCCTTTTTTATTTCTCATTTTAAAATTGTTTTAACTGGTTATGTTTGGTAATTGTTTGTAAACAAGATGGTTGGGTTTTGATGGAGGCCTATTATATTCTAAAACTATATATGCTAGGACATAAAAATGATTAAGGGTTAGTTGTTAGATAGAGATAAGATAGTCTTAATAAGAGTATTACATTCTTAAGAGGAGTATTACATTTTGTCTTTTGGATGGTAATCAATGGAAATTAAGGATGATAATGTGAATATTATTTTTAAGACTTTGGGCTTGGAAGTTACATTTATATATCTATTAATACATATTATAGTTCAAGGCTTTGAGTTTGCACTTTGATGTGGCAGTTACTTTGTGAACCATTGTGTCAATTATTCATGACATTGATTACTATTTTAAATTGATGTTCATATACTTTTAGATCTTACTTTTTTTTATGCATTTAGAATATTTCAGTTTTTCTTCAAGTTTTGCTCAACACTAGGAGAACTTTATATTTCTTAGTCACTCTATATATTTGAAATTTGTAGATTTCACCTTCGTACCCAAGAGTGTGTGAGAGATCCTTGGGCACTTTCTAGTAAAATTGTGTGTATGTGTTTATTCTTCTTTAGATATGAATTCATTGATAATCTATCAGAGGGAGTTGTACCTCTTAAAATTTAGAGGGAAACAGTTGAATAAATGTTTGCCCAACTTCTATGAGCTTATTTGGTTTCCCATCCTAGGTGTAGAGCAAGTAATTTAACTTTCAAAAGGGGAAAACAATATTTTCACCAACACTGTAGTACAATGGTTTTCACTCAAATTCTCTACCAAAGGTAACACTATTTGTTTCTCCCTATTCACCTAAATAGTGCACTGATTCAATCTACCATCATGCAAAGCTTGTCTAGCATACTTACAAGGTGTACCCAAAAGAATATGATAACAATCCATAGCCATAATATCACACAAGACTTCATCGTGATAATTCCTAGTTTTAAATTTGACAAGGCATTGTTCACTTACAAGTAATGTATGCTCCTTCTAGATCCAAGCAACATCGTAAGACTTAGGGTGTCTCAACCTCTGCAACTGCAATTTGTTAACCAGCTCTTTAGATGCCAATTTATCAGAACTTCCACTATCAATGATTGTCTTGCAACATTTCTCTACAATCTTACATCTGGTCTTGAATAAACTTCTTCTTAGAATAGGTTCTTCATTAGTTTCTTCATTCCACAAGACTCTTCTCATCATAAAGTTCTCACCCTTCTCAAGTTCATTAGATGTCCCATCAACTTCTTCACAAGCCAAAGTATTTATGCTATTACCTCCATCTTTCTTTCTAGAGTTAGTACATTTGAAAGCTATGTGACCTTATTCTCCACATTTGTAACAAGTACCCTTAAACAAAGATATTTCTTCCTTTTTCCCATTATTGTTATTCCTAGAGTAACTAGTATAGTTCCCTCTAGAGTAATTACCTCTATTGAGAGAAGGTTCATCCTTTCATCCTCTATCTTGTATTGTATTGTAAAATTTACTACCTTCTCCATAAGTTTTGCCTCTACTTCCCTAATCTACCACCTCTTCATCTATGTCTTTGATCATGTTTCTTTGTTAATCTTTCTTCATGCTATAAAGAAATTTGATATGCTTCCTCCACACTATCCATATTAACATAGGTGATCTCATCTTGTATTGATATTCTCAGGCCATTTAGGTATTTAGCCACCTTTCCACTTCATCATCTACATGTCTAGATATGATATCAGTTTGTACAGTTCCTCAATATATTCCTTTGCACTCATGTCTTTTTGTCTCAAATTTTACATCTCCCTCAACAAACTAACTTGGTAATCATAGAAAGAAACTTCTTCATCTTTCTAAGCATTTTCATCCATCACTTGATCTTTTCCTTTCCTCTCTTCTATCTATTAGTTTTCAAATGATCTCACTAAAGAGATGCATGAGCTTTCAACTTTGTAACTGTTATCTTGACCTTTTTATTATTAGAAGTATCTTCATACTTAGAATACTTTTCCAATTCAAAAATTCAATCCAATACCACATTAGTCTCAAGTTTTCCATCATAACAAAAAACTTTAACAACTGGTCTAGCATTTTCTCTAGACAAAACTCTTTGAAGCCTTTCTTCACTTTGTTCAACTTTACGTTAAGGATTAGGGTTAGGTACTTCTTCTTCCTCATCACTAAAATCTTCAATATGTACTCATCTTCTCTAGGTTATCTCCAAAGCTTCAACTTTGGTTACAATCTGCTTCAACATATCCATTATGGCATTATCAACATTTCGTCTACCACGAACCATCTTGACAATAGTTCCTACAAGATCATAATCTTATGCTAGTTATAGGTTAGATCTTAGATCTACCACCCTACAAAAAATCCAGTAAGATTCCCCACAATCCATAAGAAAGAAAGAACTCTGATACCACCTCATGCAAGGGCAGGGTGCATTCAAGCAGAAACACTCTATCTTAACATACAACAAGACCTTCTCAGAGTTATAGATAGAAGAAAATATAATTTCACATGAAACAATAGGAACAAGATCCATATAAGGCTAGGCAATTGGTAGCCACACTAATGTAATAATTAAAAGGATTATGTCAACATATCTAGTTCTGAGGTCTTCTGGGTTTCGGCCATATACAATGAGACATGAAGTTAAAATCTAAATTTGCATTATATCTTGCTTCTTACTATATCATATCATCCTCTTCTCTTCTATCTCTAACCAAGCTTCTTATATATCCAGCTAAGCTAAAAGTTGGCTAGTGAAGAATTTAATTACATTATAGGTCCAACCTAGGAAAAGTAAACCAAAACCAATGCTAAATAAAACATAAGGCATTGTGCACTCAAAGGAGGATCCACACATGTCCAATTAGTCGACTCCTAACTTCACAACATGTCACGTTAACATAATAAATTGCGCCAAAAGAAACAACATGCCTCGCTAGAAGGAAACACACCAAAATAGAGACCACAAAGAATGGTTCACAACTCAAGAAATACAAATGATCAAAGCCTATGCTCTTAGGAGGAGGATCAATAATAGGTCCTCATCAACATTTTAATCATGCATAAAATGAAACTAATAGCAGCAATGGCTACTTCATGAACAACAGACTGGTACAAAAAACAAGAAATGTTTTTGGTTGATGCAAGATTACTCACAAGATGCTCTTGCATCACAAAAAAAGGTGTAAAGGAGGAAGCTTTACAATTACTTGATATTATAATATGATAATATCAAATTATTAGTAGTATATCTCCATGGTTATTAGAAAGGACTATATCATGATGATGCATTAAAATATCAATGTAATCCTCAAGAAATTATTGTGAAAATGTGAGGAATAGAAACCATCAAAGCCACATGTTTAAGGCCATTCTAAACCAAGTCACAATGGATAAATATATCATTCATATTATCACAAGATATAGGATTAGAATTGTGCTCCTTATTAAATCCAACATCAATACACCATGAGACAACAAATATACAAGAAGAAAGAACCACATGAGGGTAAATATAAATTATATTTTTATCATCATTACACATAAGGGAAGGTGAAATATATCAAGTTTTCAAGTGCATGTAGTGGGCTCCTCAAGGAAGAATCAAGAAATATATTTGTAGGAGATTTATAATGAGATGAAATGGGAAAATGCTTTCTCTTTAACAACATTTTGAATAGGAAATAATCATGTTTAATTTTATCACCATGTAACAAGGTTTAGTGATCAAAATGAAAGTAGCATCATATGTATCTCTATCACAAATTACAAGGAGGTATGATCAATATGAAGTGAGATTTTAAGAGAACAAAAATGACTCGCTATAAAGACAAAAAAAAATACATGATAAAATAATACATCCATAGAAAACAATGTATCCCCTTTCATACTATAAAAGGTATTAGAGCATCAAAGGACTAGATGCACAAATTATAGAAATATGTTAAAACAACAAGACATGCACATAGAGAGACTAAAGGAAAGGATTTACAAAAGCCATGGTCAGTGATCTAGTAATTATGATAAAATGGGCATAAGAGTGGGTGGCTAGACACTAAATTAATATCAAACAATAAAAACCCACTTTAGTATTTTATAATTATTGAACATGTAAAAAAGGGCTTGATTCAAAATCAAAATCAAATTAAAAATTAAAAATTATCAATAAAATTTAATAACATATAGCATAATGGTAACTTGTGTGCCTCTCATAAGAGAGATCTTGAGTTTGAGTTTACTCAAGCTTAACAGATAATAATAATAATTAGTCTAAGGCTTTGACCTATTACTCATAAAAAAAAAACTCTATACACAAGAAATTTTAACCCTAAAATTTGAGCTCAACCAACCCTAAGATATTATTATTTATATTTTATTACATTAGAATAGGCCCCAAACAACTTCGAAACTCAAAAGAAATTTTGAAGGAAATTCATTTACATCCATTTCAGGTACGTCATGAACTACTCTACAATACTTATTCTCAAAATTTCATGAACTACTCTACAACACTTGATTTGCGCAAGCTCTAGACAGTTGAAAATAGACCCATTTTTTAAAGCCTCTAAAACCTTCAAATTCAAGTTAAAGTTGTTGTACCTTGCTACCAATACCATGAATTTTCATTATCTTCAAAACTAGACTTGATCTTGCAATAAAAATTTACTAATAGGATGATATATCCAAACTGAACCTCTAGAGAAGAAATTAGAATATTTTGAACTTCAACAACCAACTTGCTAAAAATAGTAAACTTCCTAAAACAACATTTTTTGAGTGATGCATGATTACCCTTACACCTAGAATGCTCCTCACTAGTATATTACATCATTATTTCTAAAATAAAAAATGTTTTAAAATATAAAATATATTAAATTTCTATTTTTAAATTAAGACAAATTAGATAATAATTTTGAGTCATATATGATTACCCTTAAACCTAGAATGCTCATGCACTAATATATTACTTCATTATTTCTAAAATAAAAGATTATAAAATAAAATGATGCTTATTTAAAAATATAAAATATATTATATCATTATCCAAAGATTGTCAAAAGACTTAGATTTATTTAACCTAGTACAAACCTAGCCCCAACCATGACTTCAAGTTTTTGTAACTTTGGCCTCTATGTCTTACAATAGTTTAATGTTCAAAAACATTTTTAAAAATGTGTTACCTTTGTTCTTGTTGTGGCCTTGATGAGCCTATAAAATGTCATATCTATATCCATTTGTTATAACACTTTACCACATGGTTATAATATATTTCCAAGCCATTTCCATACATTAACTTGGTTTATGAAGCATTAACTATGATAAATGATGTATTGATTAACAATTGCATGTATAGCTAGTTGATGCTAGATTATGATGATTTATCGTGAAAAATGGTTAACATTGAATAATAATATTCTTGAGGTGGTTAAAATGTTGTATTTGAGTTATTTGGGTCATTTATGCAGCTGGAAAGAAGGAAAAGAAAGTTGACACTTGTCAATATTCAGCAAGTGCAGGAAATAAAGAAAAAGTTAAAAGCCAGTTCTAGAAAAATAGGCATATCTTGCTTAATTCTTAATGAAATTAAGAATGGCTTATGGTTTTGGAAATTTAAGATGAAGGAGCATAAACCCTTTTGAGCATTTGAGTTGGTTTGAATCAATTAATGAGCAACACGGATTAGAAGTTGGTTGAGGAAAAAGTGGCACATTTTTCAGGCAGCATAAAACCTCTTTCATAAAAATGACCATAACTTCCACATTACTTAATGAAATTCAGATTTTCAAAATGATATAGAAAGATTAAAAGGAGGAGCATAACATGGTAAAGGGGTTTGAACTAATTTGCAATAATGAAATAGAACCATGAGTTTGAAGTGGACTGCTGAAAATGTGGAATTGAAATTCAGCACTTTGTCATTACTTTTGTAATAAGATTCTTCCTTATTTAAAAGGATGATAGGGAAACTTGTTAAGCAGTTAGAGGGTTGTTAGAAGTAGAGACATGTAGAGAGGTAGAGGTAGAGAGAGAGAGAGAGAGAGAGATGTAAATAGTTTAGATAATATATAGTTCCTGCAGCAACTACTGTGCAATTTCATGTAGCCATTACTGTGTATTTAGTTTGTTTTCAGAATTGTTATTTTGCAATGATAGAATAATTTAGAGAGTTTCATGGTGCATATACTTTGCAAACTTGTTTCAAGTATACATCCTCAGTTTGACAATTTAAATGAACCTTCTCTATTAGAAATATAACCGTTCATTTTGGATGTCTAATCCATGAGTTGTGTTTGTAAACCAAGTTATTGATCTAATTGGGAGGTCGACAGGCCTCATAACACACACCCCATTTTGAGTCACAAAATGGTGACCCCCTAGTTTCAAAATTCCCTATGAGGCATCTAGTCTGAAGCCTTGGTCATTTTGGATCCTCCCCTAGGTCTAGGTCAAACCTTGGTCTCTGATCAACAAGGGTCATGCAGTCAGACACAGATAAAAAGATCAAGTTTAAGACTTTATTGTGCTTAAAGTGTGCACATGTGCACCCTCGGGGGTGCGCACCTTCAGAGATGTACACCTATGGAGGTGCGCACTATGATTCCTCCCTAGGGGCCTATATAAGACCACACCTTGCTTGCACAATGTCATAATTTAAATGTGCGCAGTTGTGCATGTGTGCTACTGCACAATTTCACACTTCACCATTTGCAAGGCAAAATTAGCGCACTTGCCAAGGTGCGCTAGTGCAAAAAATTGGCTTTTTGGGGGGGGGGGGGAGGAATCAACTGTCTTTTCTATTTTGACTGGTGTTGACCCAATTTTTTGTCAATTTGAGTCTTGCAGAGACCTCTTTTGGGTCTTTTAACATAAGATAACTAATGTTTGCTTCTTTCTGCAGATAAAAAGGCATCCTCATTATCCATAGAACAAATAATATCCATGATATTGCATGCACATTTTTAAAACAGGTGCCTTGGGATTTCATATAGAAGAAGCAAAAGGAGTTCAAATGTATGAAAATATTTGGCTATAAAGAGGGTATAAATAATCAAAAAGGAAAAAATATGTACACTAGAGTTCTCCCAAACCTCATGTGAGAGAAATCCATAAACCTTTTTCAAAATTGAGAACTTTGAATTTCTAGTGAATAAAGCACCTTGCACAAATTCCCTAAAGGTGTGAAAGTGTGCAATATGAAGATTTGGGGAATAAAAATTCTCCAGAAGGTTCCCAAGTACGCAGGTGCACATTGTAGTTTTAAGATATGAATAAGTTGAAAGACTCTAGAAGTTGCATAAGGTGTGCATTTCAGTTTTGAATATACGTAAGTTGGAAGACTCTAGAAGTTGTGCACGTGTGCAACATGCCAAGGTGTGTATGTGTGAATGTGTGGACGTGCACAATTCTAAAAGTCTTGAAGATGTCCAAAGTGCTAAGGTTCACAAGTGTGCAATTTTACAAAGTTTTGAAGAGCAAAGTGCATAAGTGCACAAGGTGCGCAAATAGGCCTAAATCATCAAAAATTTCAAAATAAGTACACAAGACTGATCTAAAAGCCCATTTGAGAAAAACCTAGAAACCATTTTCAAAATTGAGAACTTTGATTTTTTGGTGAATTGAGCACCTTGCACAAATTCTTTGAAGGTGCAAATGTGTGCAGGTGCGAAGGTGTGCAGGTGCACTTTTCTCAGAGATCCACCAACAGTTTTCAAGACGAAGCAGTGCACCGACAATTAACTACCAGTTGCTATTTTAAGAGCATTCCATGCACCAAAAATGAATTTTGATGATAGTTCAACTCCCAAAAACATTTAGAGAAGGCCAAGCTTCCATGTTTAGAGCTTCCAGTGACTCTTAGATCCTCTTGTAGCTTCCTTCTTATTATCTACTTTTTCTTTCATTGTTTTAAGTCATGTAAAGGCTCATGCACCCATTAGTTGATATAAATAAGGGTGGAGACCTACTTAGCAAAATTTAGAGAGTCAGTTCGAACATAACTATTTTTGTTTTATTAGTTTTTAGCATGGTTTGAATTTTAAGAGCTCTCACTCTCAACAAAAGAAGAGGAGATGATTTCTTATAAATACATGGATGTAATATGTACTGTAGGCCATTATTTTGATGCAATAAGATATGTTATTGTTGCTCTCATTCTGAGTGTATTTATTCTTTCTAGAGTGTGTTATTTTTGTGAATGCATGTTCATGAATAATAATGGGACCAATGGTTCAATTGTGTTGTTATGATTATGTGACCTTTTAGTTCTAGTGTTTGCCTCATGTTAACAAATTTCACTAATGTACAGAGTTGGAGAAAAGACCACCTATTGTTCCTACATAGCTTCTTGTCTTACATGAGTGCACTTTTTGTGGCCTTGTGATTTGATGAGAAGTGAAACATTGATTTGGTTATTATTGAGTTCCCATTGATTATTTCATCAGTGGAATTGAGGAAGCATTGCTCCTATTTTCATTGGTTTCCTACCCGATCTTTTAGAAGATTTAACTCACAAACATGTCATTACCATGGTTTATGTCCAATAGGAATTTCCCTTTCAAGTTATTTATTTTAATCTCTCATTACCTTATCTTTATTATTTGCATTGGTAACACTTGGTTAAAATAGGAATTCATATAGTTGCATCAATAAATTACATTCATCATAAAACAAAAAATATCAAAAATATATCTCTTTTGTGGTTACTTTTCAAATAGTAGATCAAACATCTTATTTGAAATTGTTCAAACCAGCAAAGGCCTCCTCGTGAACATACACATTTATCTTCAATTGATTAGATTCTAGTAGGTTGCAAGATCACCTGGAACCTTGGAGTTGATCGTAGATTAGCTTTTCAAGAGAGAAGTTTGAAAGGATCCATGTCATTAAGCATCATGCAAAATGAAAGCTCAACAAAAGTGGTGCTAGGAGGGCCTAAAAACCATTCGGCTCAAAAACTCAAATTGTTGTTTGAAAATTCTACAATTTCTGGAAGTCCAAAAAAAAGTTCCAAGCTTGTAAACTGTCAAAAGGTGTGCAGGTGTACTTTTTGAAGGTGTGTTTTTTCAAGGTGCACTTTTCAGAGGTGCATTTTTCTAGAATAAACACAAGTTCTTAGAACTCAGTCACTTTCACAAACCTCACAATGATAAAGGGATAAAAAGAGCTCCACCCATTCACATTACAAATTCCATCATCATCATCAACTCTACATTCTACTTCACACATTCCTATCATTATACACCATGTCTTTCTTCAATTCCCAAAGTTCACATTTGAATCTAACTAGTCCATTAGATGACTTGCCCAAAAATCCTATAAAAAAACTTTCTCATGGTTCATCTATGAAGAATATCGAACAATAGAAGATCATATTAAAATTTTCAAGGAAATCTGTAATTGAAACCAGATTCAACATATGGACATGGTATGTCACCCTTTCCCTTATACTTTGGGGCAAACGACATTCAATTGGTACCTCAATCTACCACAAGCATCAATAAGGGATTGGAACTCTTTTAGAGCAGGTTTCTGGAACAATTGAATATCTATATTGATCTAGCTATCCTACATCATCAGTTCATCTCAATTAAGAGGGATGCCCACGAGACTATTTCACAGTTTGACCATCACTTCTATAGTATGTATCAAAGAATGGAGTTTCCTTACATTAAACCACAAGAGGTTTTCATCCAGATCTATTTGGGAACAATGGATTTATTAACTTCTATTTTTCTAAGAAAGCTCCCACCTCGAGACATTGATAGCATTGATAAGGTTTTCAAAGAGGTTGTTACATTCACACAGTAGGAAAATACCCATGGTGGAGGTAACTTTGTGTCTTTCTTCACTTTGAATAATACAGTTACTACTGCTCCAATGCCAACAATTACATACTCAGGTTATGAGCCCCAAAAGACTGTATTATTTGAGAAAAATACTTCTCTGCCTGCTAAACTCAAGAACAATATGGATATAGAAGTTAAGGACATGAAGAATAGGATTCCTCTTTTATCCAATGAACTCATGAGAATAAAGTTGAATTCCTCAAGAAATGAAGGCCATTATCCAAGACAACTTGTTGCCCAAAACAATTATTCTCAAAATCAAAGAAGAAATTATGGCCCTTATGATAACATCAACAATGAGAATAATTGTATTACAGGTATGAGTCCAAGTGAAAACAGATATGAGTACATTGATGTTTCAAATCAGCCTCCCCAAACCATGGAGGAACAACCTTTGAAGTTTAGTGCAATCATTCTTGAATCATATGATAAATCATCAAGAGGAGTTTGTGTTCCCATTCAATGAAGAGAAATAGCATGGACCCTCTGGCATACATGTTTTTTGCGGCAATGATATGAATACACAAAGTTTGAAAAGCAAAGAATAATCTCTAATGGATGATGTCTCTTTATGGTTGAATCCTACTCCTCTAGATATGCAATTTTGTAATACTCTAATGCATTATGAGGCTTTGACCAACATTACCCCGACAATTGCTATGGAATTTTTTATTGTGAAATTTTCTAATGTTGAGGATAGGTATGTTGTCATGTGTTGTGGATTCTCTTGGGAGGAACGATTCCCTCTGATGGCCAAACCTTGGTATCTGGCTTTTGACCTGATTAAGGAATCTTTCAACAAGATTCCTCTTTGGGTTCATTTGTTGAATCTTCCCCTTCATCTTTGGCAAGACTCAGTCTTGGAGGATGTGGGGGAAGGCCTTGGGGATTTCTTAATGGTTGATTCGGTTTCATCCAATGTCTTCAAGACAATGTATGCTTGTATGCTTGTGGAGATGGATATCTCTAAAGGGCTCCCTGCTATGATTAAGTTGTCATCCCCTTGTGGTTCATGGATCCAACTTCTTGATTATGAAGATATCCCCTTCAAATGTAGGAAGTGTCACAATACTAGTCATCTTGTTGCTTGGTGCTCTTCTGCTAAGATATGATAGAAGAAATCACCATCTTGGTGGTCAGGGGCTTCAGATGATCATTATATAGTTTAGAAATTTGCCTCAGTTGAGGAGGGACTGAATAGTCATTTGCATAATGATCTCATTTTGGTTGAGTATTCCATTGATATCTTGAATGTTGTACTTGGTGTCCCCTCTACGGTTTCGTCTCAAAGTGTAGTTGATATTTCACCTCCTACTAACTCTATGGTTCCTAAATCTTTTCTTACTTTGAGTTAGAATTTTGTTGTTGTCCCTCTTGTCTAGAACATTTCTTTTGTCTCTTCAGCTGGAGAGTTTCTAGGGGTTTGCATGGATTGGCAGAACATGGTGGGGAAGATGGAGGATGGTTGGACTGTAGTTAAAAGGAAAAAAGGGAAGTCCTCCAATCCCTCATTTGATATGGCCTTACATTCTCAAAAGAAAGGATCAAAATGTAAATCTTGATGGTCTATCTGTGCCTTGGGTTGTTTTCCTTCTTGTTGGGATCTTTTGTGTTTCCCTCTAAATTTTTCAAGTGGTTTTCCACAGTTGTCTTTGATTTTCATTGCTATATCTTTCTTGTCCCATTGTACAAGGTTTTGGGTCCTTTCAAAACCTATTTTTACTTAATCAAAACATTACCCTGACAGTTCAAAGGGAATTACATGTAAAGGATGAGGTTTTGAAAGGTTTTATGGATAACATAACAAGAAATTTGGAGTATCTTGGAGAAGATCAGAATCCAAAAATCATTTTCCTTCCTAACTATTGTTGGCTCCATCGAAGGATTCATTCAAAGTTGGAATGTGCTAGTTGCCAAGATGTAGTATCTAATGTGTTAGAGCAGACAGATAGGCCTATTGAGATTATCGGAAGCAATAAAAATTCTTCAAGTTTTGATGTTGCAATAAGTGTGGATATCCCAAGAAATTTTGAGGGTGCAAAGAGTTTTTGAAGTTCCAAAACTCCATGGAGTTGCAAAAATTCTCAAAGCTGCAAAAAATGATGGAAATGCAGAATATCCCAAGGTTGATGAGATTTTTGAACTAGGAAGTCATCAAGAAGAAGATACCAATGCTTCCTATTGTGATATTGATTCCCCATTGAATAATGATAAGATAGCTTCCTCAAAATAAGATATGTCATTAGAAGAGATGGATAGAATGCTTAATTTGGTCTCAAGCTTGACTGAGGAAATGTCTATTTGTGGGTATTCTACACATATATCAAACCATGCAATAATTGAGTCATGTAAAATCCATCCATTTGGGTTCCATTCAGAAGGAAGTTGTCCTAATTTCTTGTTAGCTCGAGAGATCGCAATGGAGGGGAAGTATCATTTTGAATAGGCTTCTCTAGGACATGAGGGAGGAAACACCTTGATTAATGACATTAATGAATCTTGTAATTCAAAAGGAAGGCTTATGATTGATTTTTCTAGTCCAAAAGAGCCTAAAGGTGACAATTCATGGTTTAAGGCTAATGATGGTGTTAATAAGGACCATAAAAACAATGTTATATCTTTTAGGTCTTGTTTTGATAGCTATATTACATCATCAACGCTAGTATTTCTATGTGCGCATGGAGTTGTGTACCATGAGATAAGACCACCAAAAGGAGAAATTACAATATGTGAGTGTACTCCTATGGTGGGGGACTCGGTGGATCAGATGATATCTTCTCATTATCCCTTTCAGTTTGATGATTTTTAATTTGAATATGATGTTGAAGGTAAGAGAACTTGTTTTTAGATTTATCATGGCTATAGAGAGTTACCACAACTTATTTTGTGTGATTTGTACCCAGAATTTGAGCCAAGATTGTCCACAAAAAAAATTTTGAGTACAAAGACAAGTTGGATTTTTTTAGAACTGTATGGGATGGTTTATTACTATTGCTCATAATGAAAAATCTACTAACAACCACCCCACATTCATTTTATTTAGATTTTTTTCTACACACACACACACACACACATATGTTTTTTTTTTTTTTTTTTAGTCTTTTTAGTTAGGTGTTAGTTTTCTTTGAGTTGAGTCTTTTTGTTTGGGTCTCATAACTTTTCTTTTTCTTTTTTCCTTTTTTAGTCTTTGAGTCAAGAAGTCAACGTATTTTGTTAGGGTTGTTCAGAACATGTGATCCATCCCAACTAGTCTTGACTTTAGGGAAGAGGATTTTCTTTGTCAAAGCATTCAGATGATTTTGTTTCTTGTACCAACTGAAAACAAGTGTTTCTTGTAGTTGCAGAGGACTTTCAGTCTTAAAATTAGAATCACTAATTGATAGCTCTCAACACTTTACAAATTAAAAATTTGATTAACTAGGTTTTTTTCGAATCTAGCTTGATAGTAGCGAGGGATAATTCAAAACTTACCTATTCAGACAAAACGTCTCTGCAAAAGACTACTAAGATCACTATTTAGTGTGATCAGATTCCTAAAAGTTCATTAAAAGAGGAATGCAAGGGTTATCAAACTAAAGAAAAAATATGGAAAATGACACCAATGCCTTGGCCACACATTCTAAGCATGTCAGGTACAAAAGAAACAAAATTTCATTATAAAGGTGTTACATCTAAAGATCCTAGACAATTCAAAAGGGTAATCAGATAAAAGGGGATAAGCATTCCAAAAGGGTTATCATATTTTATGCAGAAATGCTTCAAGGAAGAATCAAGTGGAAACACATGAGCTCTACAAAGTAAGTTAATGAAGATTACCAAACAATTCAAAAAGGAGAAACATGATAACTCACCAAGAGCCCTAAAAATGGATTCTCTCATCTAGTCAGATAAGTGATGGATAAACAAGTTTTACGAGGGTTTCTAATGAATGGATCAGTGGAGCAAAAGATTTTCTCCAAGTTCCTAGATACTCATGATGAACTACACCTTGAGAAGTTGAAGGAAATGAATACACTGAGCACACATTGAGCTTAAAGATTCAAGATTTTGAAGTTCTGACTATCAAGGAACTTGAAAGGTAGTTGAAATTTTCAGAATTTAGTTGTCATTTGAAACATGTCGAAAGAATGCTTATTTTTCATTTTTTCCCTTTTGTTGGGTCTATTTGTTGCAGCCTCACAACGCATGCCCCATTTTGACTCACAAAATGGTGACACCCTAGTTTCAAAATTCCATATAGTCTAAAGCCTTGGTCATTTTGGATCCTACCCTAGGTCTAGGTCAAACCTCGATCTCTAATTGGGAAGGTTAGCAGAGTCAAATACAGATAAAAAGATCAAGTTTAAGACTTTAATGTGCTTAAAGTGTGCATGTGCGTCAAGTGCACACATGCATGCCTCACCCCAACTCTTGGGATGTGTATATGCACACATGCACATGTGCGCACTTTCAAGGGTACGCACCTATGGAGGTGTGCACTCTAGTCCTCCCTAGGGGCCTATATAAGACCCCCCCTTGCTTGGACAATGTCATAATGCAGATGTGCACAATTGCGCACATGTGCACCATCTACACCTTGTCAAGGTGTGCATGTGCACTAGTGCATAACTGCACACTTTGCCTTTTCCAAGGAAAAATTAGCACACTAGTGCACCTTAGTGCACACCTACCAAGATGCACTAGGTGTGCTAGTGCACAAAACTGGCTTTTGTGGGGAAAATCCACTATCTTATCTATTTTGACTAGTTTTGACCCAATTTTTTGTCACTCTAAGTCTTGTGGAGTCCTCTTTTGGGTCTTTCAACATAAGATAACTAATGGTTTCTTCTTTGTGTAGATAAAAAGGCATCCTCATTATCCACAACACAAAATATATATATGGTATTGCATGTGCATTTTTAAAACAGATGCCTTGGAATTTTAGATTGAAGAAGCAGAAGGAGTTCAAATCTATGAAAATGTTTAGCTATAAAGAGGGTATAAATCATCAAAAAGGGAAAAATAAGTACATTAGAGTGCTCCCAAACCTTTTCTAAGAAAAATTGAGAAACCATTTTCAAAATTGAGAAGATTGATTTTTTGGTGAATTGAGCACCTTGCACAAATTCCTTGAAGATTTGCAGGTGTGCAATTTGAAGATTTGGTGAATGAATTGTCTCCAGAAGGTTCTCAAGTGCACGAGTGCGCATTGTAATTTTGAGAGATGCATAAGTTGAAGGACTCTAGAAGGTGTGCATTTTAGTTTTGAATATACATAAGTTGGAGGACTTTAGAAAGTGTGCACATGCACAAGGTGCCAAGGTGTGTATGTGTGAATGTGTGGAGGTGCACAATTTTGAAAGTCTTGAAGATGCCCGAAGTCTTAAAGATGCTAAGGTGTGCAAGTGTGCAATTTTACAAATTTTGAAGAGAAAAGTGCATATAGGCCTAAATCATCAAAAAAATCAAAGTACACAATAGTGATCTAAAACCCCATTTGAGAAAAACCCAAAAACCATTTTCAAATTTGAGAACTTTGATTTTTTGGTGAATTGAGCACCTTGCACAAATTCCTTGAAGGTGTGCATGTGCACAAGTGCACTTTTCTCAAAGGTGCATCAACAATTTTCAAGAAGAAGCATTGCTCTGACAGTTAACTATCAGTTTCCATTTTAAGAGCATTTCATGCACTAAAAACGCATTTTGATGGCAGTTCAACTCCTAGAAACATTTAGAGAAGGCTAAGCTTCCATTTTTAGAGCTTCCAGTGTCTCTTAGATCCTCTTGTAGCTTCCTTCTTCTTATCTACTTCTTCTTTCATTGTTTTAAGTCTTGTAAAGGCTCATACACCCGTCAATTGATATAAACAAGGGTGGAGACTTACTTAGCAACATTTAGAGAGTCAGTTTGTATATAATTAGTTTTGTTTTATTAGTTTTTAGCATAGTTTGCATTTTAAGAGCTCTCACTCTCAACACAAAAAGAGGAGATGATTTCTTATAAATACATGGATGTAATATGTACTCCGAACTGTTATTTTGATGCAATAATATATGCTATTGGTGCTCTCATTCTGAGTGTAGTTATTCCTACCAGAGTGTGTTATTTTTGTGAATTCATGTTCATGAATAATAATGGACCCAATGGTTTTATTGTGTTGCTACCATTGTGTGATCTTTTAGTTCTGGTGTTTGCTTTGTGTTAACGAATTTCACTGACGTGTCGAGTTTGAGAAAAGATCGCCTATTGTTCCTACATAGCTTCTTGTCTCGCATGAGCGCACTTTTTGTGGCCTTGCGATTTGATGAGAAGTGAAACATCTATCGATTATTATTGAGTTCCCATTGACCATTGCATCAATGGAATTGGAGAAGCGCTACTCCTATTTTCATTGGTTTCCTACCCAATCTTTTTGATGATTTAACTTGTGGATGTGTTGTTACTATGGTTTATGTCCATTAGGAATTTTTTTTTGAAGTCATTTGCTTTAATATCTCATTACCTTATCTTTGTTATTTGTTTTGCTAACACTTTGTTAAAATAGGAATTCATATAGTTGCATCGATAAATTACATTCATCATAAAATAGAAAATACCAAAAATATATCTCTTTTGTGATTACTTTTCAAACAGCAGATCAAACATCTTATTTGAAATCATTCGCACCAGCAAAGGCCTCCTCGTGAACATACACATTTATCTTCAATTGAGCAGATTCTAGTAGGTTGCAAGATTGCCCAAAACCTTGGAGTTGATCCTAGATTAGCTTTTCAAGAGAGGAGTTTGAAAGGATTCCTATCATTAAGCATCGTGCAAAATGATAGCTCAACAGTTCTCCTCTATTGACCCATTTGACCAATGATGTTTTAGAAAATCTAAAAATATATTCTTAAATATTTATTCCCCTCAAGTTAATGTCCTCTCAAAATATCAAAGGTTATAACCAGTCATGAATAGTATTCTACGAGGCACTAATAAAGAAGATGTCCTAAGCATTAATGTTATCAATAACACAGTAATGAAGTAATGAATGGTTTGTTTTCTTTCATTAAATGATTGTGAATGAGAATTTAATTGTGAATAGACACTGATAATAATTTTGAAGGTTTCCTGAAGTGAATTGGAATTAATCTTTAATTACATCTCATAAAATTGTTAAATACAATGATTGTCAATAAGAATGAAAGCTAATAAAGAATTTTGCAGCTCTCTTCAAATAAATTGGAATGAATTCTTAAATGCAATTCTAAAAATCTGAATTAATCTTAAATACAACTCTAATTAGAAACAATAATAAATGCTTGTATGCTTTAAATAAATGTTGCTAATAATACTTACGGATTAGTAAGAATGATTATGTAGAGAGACAGAGAGATTATGTCAATAAATATGAAAAAGGAGTCTCTTCAAATAAATTGGAATAGAATCTCAAATACAACTCTAAAAATCTGAATTAATCCTTAACTACAACTCTAATTAGAAGGAATAATGAACATTTTGATGCTTTAAATAAATGTTGCTAAGAATATTTATGCATTAGGAAGAATGATTATTGAGAGAGATAGAGAGATTATGTCAATAAAAATGAAAAAGGAGTCAATAATTTTATAGCTTTCCAAATGAATTTGAAGTAGTCCTTAAATATAACACTAAGAATAAATCAAAGTGATAATGTTTTGTTCTTTCAATTAAACATAATAATTAATAGAAAAAAAATTGTATAATTTTTATTCATTAATGTTTTTAAAATAGGTTGTGAATTTCTTTCCACCAATGTTTGAACCCTACTTTTCATTCTAAGAATAAATCATGAAGAGGTCACTTTTCATTCTAATGAAAAACTAGCATACCTAAAAATTTAGTTAAATTTTTTTGTAAGTTAAGCCAAGAGATATCTAATCTCAAGATTTCTAAAATTTAAAAATATAAATAATTCATTAAATTATGCATTTAGAAGGTAAGAAAGTTATAAAAAAGATAATTGGCTTTCTTGCAGAGGGAAAGCGATGGAAGATTGAATGGTAGAAGAAATTATGCATACAAATTTAAATCACAAGATCACAAATACTTCAAATTTCTAACCTGTAATTCAAGCTAACTTTTATGAATAGCGAATGAACAAATCTAAACCTGTAGAAAATGTTGATGATGTCAAAAGCTCTTGCAAAATGCCAACAGTTGAACCACCTAATAAATCTTCTATTTTCTTTGAATCGTGCATGCCTCATCAATTACTCCTCCCTCCATTACCATATGTGGACCGCTTTAATTGATAGGCTGCAACATTATGCGTGTAATTCCAATTTATTAATATGCTTTTCTACAACAGGCGACTCTTCTTATTTTAAGTTACATTTTGACACCTCATTCAAAATATATACGTGACATTCTAAATCAAATATGAAACAGCTTGAATGGGAACTAATTGCTCAAATTTCTTAGTTAATGCTTTTCTGTACACAGTCATTCCATTGGGCCCCGTTTGGTTGGGAAAAATGAATTTCTCTCATAACTAGGTTTTCAAAAATCCGGTTATGCATTTTAGGAAGATAGTTGGACCATTTGGTTGACACAGAAGATGAATATACAAATCCATATTCTGCGTTTGGTTGCTAATTTAGAAATTGGAATTGGAACTGAATATGACTGGGAATATCTTTTTCTTGCATTTGGTTGTTCATTTTCGAATTGGAATTGGAATTTGATTTAAAAAAATTTTAATCTTATTTTATTTGTGAAACACAAGTATTATAATGAGTAAAGTATTAATATTTAATTTAATATTTATGATTACTAATTTATTTTTAATTAGACTACATTATTATTATTTTTAATTCTTGAATATTCACAATTTTATTTTGTTAGTCAAGAATAAATAAAATGATTATTATTTTTTATTATTATTTTTTATTGGCAAAGAAAAGTAAAAAATAATCATACTTGCAATCATTTGTACAAAGTTATTTTTTGTCCCATAGTTGGAAATTGTGATCATATATATTATATATTTTTGAAAAATTATATAAGACAAATTTATCGTCGAATTGAATTTATTGTCGAATTCATCTGAACTTCATAATTGTCGAACTCAAACCTTATGACTTAGCTGCTAAATATGAGAACACCAAGAAATCCACGCTCTATACCATTATGCCCCACATTCGACGAGAAACCCTCTCATGCTACTCATTCTGCCCATTACTGTCAGTATTGTTAGATGGTCAATCCTGCATATATAAACTAACAATCTCACCTTGGTGTGCAATGGGTATGCCAACTTTATTTTGGAGATAAATTATATAAAAAAATTGTATTTATGTATACATTTGTGTTTCATGTGATCAACTATGCATCCAACTAAAAGGATTTTAAAATGTCTTAAGCCAAACCTCAAAATAACTTAAACCAAACCATCTAAAATAATTTCATCTAATTTGGGTCTTGACATAGCCATGTTTGGTTTAGGTAAACATGATCATTCCATTAAGCTTAGACACACATTATCTGTCTGCAAATATTTTGTTCATGTAATCTTTCTTGATTAAATATGATGAAAAGGTGGTTTTGTTGTTGCACAGGGTTTTTCATGGCTCTAGAACTCAAAATTATAGCTTGTGAAAACTCAGTTACAAAATTTTAAATGGTTGTGAAGTTTCTGAGTGTGCCAACTATAAGAACACTATCATGCCTCACAATTGGACTCAAAGGTGTGCTTTATTGTAAAGCCATAATATAGGAAATACTTCTCTATGGTATCATCCGCTTTGTCTTTGCAAAAGAGTATAGTGTGCATTTAGATATACTAAACATAAGGTATGCTTCTAGTTCTACTTGGTTCACATTGCTAAGTGTTAGTTTATGTAATCAAAACTATTGGTGATGCATGCATTTTAATTTTAGGGTCATATTTGGCATTTCAAATCACATCATTACCAATAAGGAGTTTGACACTAGGACTCACAAGGGAAGAGTCTCATCACATGGTTATATCCTTACATTACCCAAGTTTAGCCACTTAGGGCACAAACCCCCAAGAAGGAACAATCGATGTGGATTCAAGCCACCTCCTCATGTTGACAAAGATGCTTAGTTATGCATTACACTGAAAGCATCTTCTCTCACTCCCTTTATGAGCCTAAATTAGCACACAAGACAAGGGTGAGGCACATTTTATCTTTATTAGTGTTATCCATAATTTATTCATTAATTTTTCAATTGATTAATCACTTTCTATAGGTTGTTGCACCAACCCCATGGAAACACTCTCTTCGTTAGTGTCCATAGACTTTCATATCATGTGTTAAAATACATATGAAATCCATGACCAAATTTACACACATCTGTACAAGTGACATGAAGCAACTTTGAGAATAAATAGACACTTAGGTTCTTTCAAAGATCATGTACTAATAAATTTTTATTATTCTACAAATTGACATACAATATTATGAAAAGAAAAATAAACTTCCCTCTATGATCATATAAATCATATTTTAACATCATGAAATTATGATAATGAATTTCACATAATTACTACAGTATGAAAACTTGCTAACTAGATCACATTATACAACCATTAGAAAATTTTACCCATCTTTTAAACAAGATTAATAAATTTGAAAATAATTAATAAATAATCCTTTTCAATAATGGTCATCTAAGCCCTTCCAGACATTCCAAATCGTTGATCATCATAATCAACACTCACACTTCATATAGGAAATGCCTTCAGCATAACTATGTATAGATCAAACAGATACCAACATTCAAATAACAATGTCATCAAAATATGTTCAAATTATGAATGTGATCTAAATATGTTTAAATTAGGTATGTGATCAATAATTCAATGTTACATATGTAGCATAAGATAGAAGATAGAAAAACAATAACCATGAACTGATGAGAAAGAACAATATCCATGATCTGAATGGTGGTGTGAAAACACACCGTTAAATATGAAAACACTGAGAAATCCACGATGTATGCCCTTATGCCCCACATTCGACGAGCAACCCTCTCATGCTGCTCAATCTTCCCATTACTGTTTGTATTGTTAGATGGTCAATCCTGCATATATGAACTAAACATGCTTGAAAAATTAAAACCTGATTATTTTTTAATGGAATACACCAAGGAGTGGCATCAAAAATATTGACCGTTTACAAACATGCATAGTAAACAATCATCAGATAGCTCATTTTTTATCAGTATGTGCAGTCTTGCAATATCAACAAATCAAGAGCAATAAAAAAATACAAAAGAAAGACACTTTGTTAATACCATTGACAATCTTGTCAAGAAGCACATACATAGGAAACCAAATTGTGGAAAAAAGACAAGAAATTTTAAAAATATAAAAACAAATTAGGAATATACATATAACATGGGACATAATCACAAATTGTACAATCATCTACCAAAAATCCTCAATACTTTTGATAATCTTGTCAGTGAGAACATACATAGGAAATCAAATAGGGACAAAAAGACAAGAAATAAAAACATATGCAAGCAAATTAGGACTATAGATATAACATAGGACAGAATCATGAATTGTACAATCATCTAGCAAATCACATTTCTATCAACATATGCTCTCAAGTTCTACAATTGAGCATTCATCATTTTCCACTCCTCATGTATTCCACGTATGTATGATTCAAATATAACTCTAATTAACAATGCAATGAACAACTATACCAAACATTTATGAGATCATAAACTACATATAGATTAGGTATGTATACATCAAGTATGCTTAGCAAAATAGTAAAAATGTGCTCAGTAATGAGTTCCAGTATAGTGTTGTGAGAGATCAATGCAATAACATTAAACAAAGCCAAATAACCATCTGGAATTACTTCACATGCCAATCATGTGAATGCCAATGAAATGAACAACTAAACTATGTATTGACCAATGCCAATCATGCCAATGAAATGGATGACTAAACTATGCATAGATCAAGTATGTATACATACGTACATACATGTATGTACATACATACGCACATACGTACATACATGTGTGTACATAAATACGAACATACATACATACATACATACATGCTTAGCAAAATAGTAAAAATGTGCTCAGTAATGAGTTCTAGTATAGTGTTATGAGAGATCAATGCAATGCATAGATCAAGTATGTATACATATGTACATACATGTGTGTACATACATACGCACATACATATATACATACATACATACGTACATACATGTGTGTACATACATACACACATACATACATACTGTTTGTTTCAAATCTGTTTAGCAAAATAGTCAATATGTGCTCACTAATGAATTCCAATATAGTGTTGTGAGAGATCAATACCAATGAAATGAACAACTAAACTTTGTAACAATTTCTTGCCAGTAATGAGTTCTAGTATAGTGTTGTGAGAGATGAATGCAATACCATTAAATAGAGCCAAGTCATAAACTATGTATGGATCAAGTATGAATAGATCAATGACAATCATGGCTTTTATCTATACATAATCAATATGTGCTCAATAATGAATTCCAGTATGTGCTCATGTGATTACCTGTATATATCATAGTGCCAATCATAATAGCCATATCATGGTTCTATTTCTATCTACTATCTGCTTAGCAAAATAATCAATATATGTTGTAACTATTTGTTTCGAATCTATTTAGCAAAATAGTCAATATATGATGTAACAGTTTGTTTAGAATCTATTTAGCAAAATAGTCAATATGTGCTCACTAATGAGTTCTACTATAGTGTCGTGAATGATCAATGCAATACCATTAATCAAAGTGAATCATGCCAATGAAATGAACAACTAAACTATGGATATATCAAGTATGTATTGATCCATGCAAAATCATTCAACATACTTATGAGGTCATAAACTATGTAGAGATCAATGCAATACCATTAAACGTAGCCAACTCATAAACTATGTATGGATGTCCGTCCTATATTTATGTAGTATACATGGAATATCAACGGCAATCATGGCTTTTATCTATACATAGTTGACCTATACATAATTTATCATGGTTCAAATCTGTTTAGCAAAATAGTCCAATATAGAGATCAATGCAATACCATTAAACACAGCCAACTCATAAACCATGTATGGATGTTTGTCCTATATTTATGTAGTATACATGGAAAATCAATGGAAATCATGGCTTTTATCTATACATAGTTGACCTATACATAGTTTATCATGGTTCAAATTTATTTAGCAAAACAGTCCAATATAGAGATCAATGCAATACTATTAAATGCAGCCAACTCATAAACTATGTATGGATGTCTGTCCTATATTTATGTAGTATACATGAAAAATCAATGACAATCATGGCTTTTATCTATACATAGTTGACCTATACATAGTTTATCATTGTTCAAATATGTTTAGCAAAACAGTTCAATATATGTTGTAACAGTTTGTTTAGAATCTATTTAACAAAATAGTCAATATATGCTCACTAATGAGTTCTAGTATAGTGTTGTGAGAGATCATTGCAATACCATTAATCAAAGTGAATCATGCCAATGAAATAAACAACTAAACTATGGATATATCAAGTATGTATAGATCCATGCAAAACCATTCAACATACTTATAAGGTTATAAACTATGTAGAGATTAATGTAATACCATTAAATGCAGCCAACTCATAAACTATGTATGGATGTTTGTCCTATATTTATGTAGCATACATGGCAAATCAATGGCAATCATGGCTTTTATCTATACATAGTTTATCGTGGTTCTATTTCTATATGCTATCTACTTAGCAACACAGTCAATATATGTTGTAACTATTTGTTTCAAATCTGTTTAGCAAAACAGTCCAATATATGCTATAACAATTTGTTTAGAATCTATATAGCAAAATAGTCAATATGTGCTCATTAATGAGTTCCAATATTGTGCTATGAGAGATCAATGCAATACCATTAATCAAAGCAAATCATGCCAGTGAAATGAACAACAAAACTATGTAGTGATCAATGCCAATCATGCTAATTAAATGAATAACTAAACTATGTATTGATCAATGCCAAACATTAAACAGAGGCAACTCATAATTTGATCCATGCAAAACAATTAAAAAGAGGCAACTCATAAATGGGAATTACTTCATATGCCAATTAAATAGTCAAAATGTGCTCAATAATGAGTTCCAATATAGTGATGTGAGATCAATATAGTTTCAGTTTAGTGCTATTAGAGATTAATGCAAAACCATTGAACAGAGTAATCATGCAGCATATGTCATTACAATCCAGTCAGTAGCTGAAATAGCTAAATCGTACCAAATGTCATTGCAATCCAGTCCACTCTCTCCGCCTTATCCATCATCAAGAACCCTTAGGCTCTTTCATGTTGAAGCACAAAGGTATCATGAGCTTTCACAAAAACTACTCAACTTAGTTCAAGGACAACTTTGAGAGCAGTATATGCGGCACTCAAAACATTATCCTCTTCAAATTTATCCACTTTTACAATCTGAGGCTTACCGAGGCCATCTTTCAATTCCTTCATAGTTTCGCATATCACATCAGATGATGTAGACAAAGATGTCTTATTCCTCTTTCCCCTCCTTGATGATGATGGTGGAGGAGTCCCTCTAGCACTTGCACTTGACTGATTGGAATGATATAACTCATCATCAAAATCTAGTTGGCTATCAAGAGGTGTACTACAATTGGTATCGTCCTCATCAAGCACGTTAAATGCATCGTTCATAGGGTGCCCTTCTTCAGCATCAAGGTGCGTTGTAGCTACGAACCCTTCAACAATGTCATTGCCGACAATTATAGCCCAAGTCATTGAAATATTGGAAAGGTGATCTCTTATACATTTTTGCATTTTTGAATTCTCTCCTCTACATGTAAGCATTAATAGATGGATTAGGTTGTAAGTTTTTCATTATTAAAATAAGAAGGGAAAATTTCTTCAATGAAAATAGTACAAAGATCATCCTACCTCCAAAAGCTCATCCCACACTGAATCCTCAACATCCACAGTTTGGGTTTCTTCATTCCAAGCTAACCCACTTGTATTTTTCAAGTCCTTCATTACTCTATATCCTACTTTCCATGTTTTCATCTTATTCTTAAAATGATCTCGTGATAGATTCAAGTTCATCCCTACATTAAATGTCCTCTCTATCACAGTCCACGCCTCTTTTTTAAAACCACCTTCACCTTTTCATCCAAGATGAACTTGTTCGAGGAGCAAGTCTAGAAACTTGTGTTCCATCAGTTTTGTCCACATTTTCTTCTTTGAAGAAGAAGATTTGTTGCTTGCAGTGAGGGATCCATCTATATCACTCAAAGTAATGGGAGAACACATCTGGTTCACATGATCAGATCCATCCATGCTCATCATGAGCTCGATATATGCCATTGTGTACTCCTTCCTGTATTTCATTTAAATTTGAAGGTGATAAACTTTAAATATCAATTTGTAATACATCATAATGGAATGAGGCTAACATATTGAATAGGTAAACATATTACGATTTAAAGTAATCATACGATTAAAATTGAAAGTTATTGCTCTTTAAATTTAAATGGAATGCAACAAGGAGTAACATCAGAAAAATAGGATTTTCAATGAATTCATTGTTCTCTTGTTACTAGTGGGCTTATGATCTTCATCATTTGGTACTCTTTATTGTATTTCATTTAAAATTGAAGACAATAAACTTTAAATATCATTTTTTAATACATATTAATGCAATGAGGCTAACATTTAATAAACTTGAAAGCATTTAACTGAAGATGATAAACATTATTCAACTACAACATGTGACAGTTTGAGTGGTTTTGAGGCAGTAGATAGGAGGAATAGTTGAAAGACATTTAAGCTACTCTTATCAAATGATACACATTTTAAGCAATAATTGATGATAACACATCAGCATCAAAAAAACTACCAACAAGACAAAATGGTGATATCAATGGCATGTAAATAGTCGTGAGCCCCATTATGAAGCATGTTATTGTACTTTCTCAATGCAAAGAGGTATAATAATTGTGCTTTCTTACATTTAAAACAATGTAGTCTACATTTCAAGCTGGATTGTGTATTGCAGATATGATCAACAGTTTTTGTACATAAAGTAGGTGTGAAATTGAAAGTATGCTCTTTTTATTTAATTAGAATGTAGCAAGGACTGATATCAAAATAACGAAATCACACACCATCATTGTATATGCATACATCAATTTAATCATATAAAGCACATTGCCTCCTAATAAATCATTTATTCGGGATCTATAATCTTCCCACATCCTACTTGCTATATCTTCTCGAAATTGGGCCACTCATTTCTATCCTCTTGAGACAACCCATATGTCTCAAGTAGTGGTACCTCTATCCCATCACGATCATCTTCCTCTTCAATAGCTACTTCGAATGGAAGGCCATCCTCTATCGTAATGAAATTGTGAAGTATGCAACATGCTAAAACAATATAGGATTGTGTCATGATATCATAAGATGTTGCATGTCTTAAGATTGGAAAACGTTGCTTTAGAATACCAAACATACATTCTATTGCATTTCTAAGAGAGGAGTGTCGATGGTTGAACAACTCATGTGCAGAGTTTATTGGGTTCTCTCTTGACCACTCTTTCAAGTGGTAGTGTGTACACCGATAAGGAGTGAGAAATTCAGGTGCATTTGGATATCCAGCATCCACTAGATAATATTTTCCTACATAAAGAAAGTATATTGTCAATACTTGAACCATTTAACATAACCTTGAGTATATTAAAATATGATTTGGCTTACCAAGGGGAACTACAAGTGGGTCTGATCTGGATAGAGCCAAGGCTAGAACACGGCTATCTATAGCAGAGCCTTCCCAACTAGCAAGGCAGTACTGAAACTTACAATCAAAGGAGCAGACACCCATAACATTTTGTGATAGGTTCCCTTTTCTATCACAATATTTACCCTGTATGTGGACATCGACTCGCACTGGAATATGGGTTTCGTCGATGGCTCCAATGCAATCCTATGGGATATGATACACTGATCAAATGTATATTCAAGTAATAATAAGATAAGGACAACATTCTAGACAATAAACTTGTAACAATGCATGATTTGCCTTGAAGAGTGGTTCAAAATGATCCTTCCCACTAATTTCGGGAGGAGTGCCTGGACCAGGTGGTGTGAAGTAATCTCTATGAAGGGCTAAGACAGTCGTCAAAACTTTGTGGAAATACCGACTGACTATCTCTCCTAAGTGCCCAAAGTTATGAGCAATCTTGCAATTCCTTAGATTGTACCCAAGGGTGTGGAGGAATATCACTAGTTGTTCCTCTAACTTCAAGTGGATTGTATCTCTCAAGCTTCCTTTCAGCCTAAGAATATGAGCTAGAGGAAAGAAGGCTGCCCTACTCATTCGAATCTGATCATGACAATCCACCTCATTCGAATGAATAATGTCTCTACAAAAGGAATTTTCTTTTATTATTCGTTTACCCATTTGACTGCCTTCTCGGGCTACCAGTACTTTGGCTATGCCAACAAAAGCAAAAAAAATTGTGAGAATGCGGGTGTATGTAGTCTTCCTAACTATGCTTCCTTGAACCTCTATACTCTCCATAAGATCCATTAGTGACCTAAAATGTGGACAATTTAAACACTATCAGTTATGAGATATCAATTATCACCTATCAAGATACAACATGATTATTTGCTAGCCTCATTGTATTAAGGAGTCAATTATTTATTCAAATACAACAAGGAGTACCAACTACTGAGGATCATAAGCCCATAACAAACAAATTACAATAATGTGTCATTATACTCCATGTAATCTATCTATACCAATGAAAGCATAATACTGATTCCATTTGTACACACATGTATATGTATGTGCACACACATGTATGTATGCATGTATGTACACACACACACATGTATGCACGATTACACACACATGTATGTATGTATGTACGTACACACACATGAATGTATGTATGTATGTATGCACATACACACATGTATAAATGTACAGACACATATGTATGTATGTACACATACACATGTACAAACTATAACCTAAATTTGGATTTTTATGAATGTGTTTTAATAAACCATCGGGTGCACTAAAACTGAGGCTCGTCTTTTAGAAGATGAAAAGGAGCATTGTTGGTAGTGGGAATAGAGTTTCTTTCTGCATTGATCTATACATAGTTTATGACCTCATAAACTATGTATAGTTGATGTATACATAGTTTAGTTGCTCATTTCATTGGCATGATTTGCATTGATCTCATTACTGAGCACATATTTACTATTTTCCTAAGTAGATTCGAAACAAACTGTTACAACATATATTGGACTGTTTTGCTAAACAGATTTGAACCATGATAAACTATGTATAGGTCAACTATGTATAGATAAAAGCCATGATTGTCATTGATCTTCCATGTATACTACATACATATAGGACGGACATCCATACATAGTTTATGAGTTGGTTGTGTTTAATGGTATTGCATTGATTTCTACATAGTTTATGACCTCATAAGTATGTTGAATGATTTTGCATGGATCAATACATACTTGATATATCCATAGTTTAGTTGTTCATTTCATTGGCATGATTTACTTTGATTAATGGTATTGCATTGATCTTTCACAACACTATACTAGAACTCATTAGTGAGCACATATTGACTATTTTGCTAAATAGATTCTAAACAAACTGTTACAGCATATATTGACTATTTTGTTAAACATATTCGAAACAAATAGTTACAGCATATATTGACCGTTTTGCTAAGTAGATAGTAGATAGAAATAGAACCACGATATGACTATTATGATTGGTACTATGATATATACAGGTAATCACATAAGCACATATTGGAATTCATTATTGAGCACATATTGATTATGTATAGATAAAAGTCATGATTGCCATTGATCTATACATAGTTGATCCATACATAGTTTATGACTTGGCTCTATTTAATGGTATTGCATTCATCTCTCACAGCACTATACTAGAACTCATTATTGGCAAGAAACTGTTACAAAGTTTAGTTGTTCATTTCACTGGTATTGATCTCTCACAACACTATACTGGAATTTATTAGTGAGCACATATTGACTATTTTGCTAAACAGATTTGAAACAAACAATTACCACATATATTGACTAAATTGCTAAGCAGATAGTAGATAGAAATAGAACCATGATAAACTATGTATAAGTCAACTATGTATAGATAAAAGCTATTGATATGCTGTAAATTTCATTGCTATGGGTACAGAAAATCAAAACTTTAACTATGATATATACAGGTAATCAGAGTTAATGGCATGAGTACATACTGGAACTCATTCCTGAGCATATATTAACTATTTTTCTAAGCAAACCTGCAACAAACTGTTACCGTTTGAATGAACACAAAAAACCCAAAGAAAAAACCCAATATGCAAAGGTAGGTGGGAGAAGAGAACCATTCAAAACCGCCACCGCCGTTCAAAGCGAAGAAACAAGCTGTGTTCAAAGCCGCTACTGCCGCCGCCATCCAAAGCAAAGAAACCCCAGCAAACGCCACAGCCACAGCAAACACCACAAACTCTTGTCTTCCCACAACAAAACAGCACAAACCCTCGTCTTCCCACAACAACACAACAAAACAACGGCGAATGCACTTTTCCTCTTCCAAAAACCTAAGGCGGATTTCGCGGACCCAACGGTTTATTCAAACCCTTTCATAAAAACCCAAATTCGGGTTTTCATTTCAACTTCTACCTATTTCTTGGAAGACGTTTCTTCCATTTTTGGAGCAAAATTGGCAGAAAAAAGCAGAAACCGAGTTCGGCGTTTGATGATCCAAATGCCCCTTTTTTCCTCCATAACCAGATTTTGGCCCTCGAAACCCTATTCCGCGCCGCTTCTTCCCGTAACTAAATGGGGCCTTGTGGAGTCGTGGGAGATGAGGTGGCAGTGGGGAGTTTTGTTGATGGAGTTGGAAGATGGTTTCAAGTGGCCAATCCAATTGGCATCTTGGCCAGCCTGTCCTCACACCCGCCCACCAATAGTTTGAGAAGGATTTGAACGAATGCTTCCAATATACAAAATGCCAACACACTTGGAATAGCGTTTCAATTGAATAATTTGCCACTTGGATTTTGCAAGTTGAATGACCATCAATTTTAATAAGAACTCTTAAAATTTTGACAAGTGCTTTCACTGTAGAAAGTCTCTCAGCTTAACACTTGCTTTCACTGTAGAAAGCATCTCGGCTTAATCATAAAATGTGGTTCCAAATATTAATGATAAAAAATTCAAACACAATCTAAGTGAAAAACTAATTACATCAATAACAAACCAACTCAACCCATATTTAGATTTCAATATGAAACAATGAATTACATCTCTCAAATTGTGCAATTGACCTGCAACAATCTTGAACCTAACCTTAGTCAGAAAATTGACCGTAAGATGATAAAAGATGCAAACTAGTTGCTAATTTTAAATTAAAAATGCTGTAACTTCTAACACTAGAAATTTCAAAATTCTTTAACTTCTAACACTTGCATGTTTCACCATATTCCTATTTGAGAAGCTTTATCTCCTAACAAAGGCTAGTTTGCTGGAGCTTAATCTTTTAATAAAGACTAGTTTTCTGAAGCTTGATCTTTTAACAAAGCCTAGTTTTCTGGAGCGTCTGTTATATTGGTAACTCTTTGTCAATTGATTTTTTTAAAATTAAAATTTGTATTGGTGAATTATCAACTGTTTGACTCAGATGCTCGTAAATTTTGAAGTCCTATCATTTCTTATAATTGATGCTGCTAAATTTTAAAGTAAAATTCATTTACAAATATACTTTCATTAATAGGAAATTCTATCATTCCTTTGTTCCTTATAAAATTCTTTTTGCGAGGCTGGGGCTTTTCTTGCTCTTAACCGTAGGAAGAAACCCTATATGAAACAAACTATTAAATGATTGGATATATGGGACATCAAGTTACACGAGTCTTCTAACACAAATGTCACAAATGTGAGCATAAAATTTTTGTTAGAAAGAAGTTTCGAGGTGCCATGTGAAATAATAATTTTGGTAGAAAAAAACTTACTACGTTAAGGTATTCAACCCAACCAGGAAACATGGCAAGAAAGCTTATCTAAGAGCTGCTACTAAAGGTAAGGCAAATTTGTTAGTGACACAATTGAGGACAGAATCTCATCCCATTAGATGCAAGACGGGTAGATGGAAGAGGCCCAAAGAGGCTTGGGAGGAGAGAGCTTGCATGTTTTGTAGCACGGGGTAATTGAAACAGAATTATGTTTTCTCTTTGAATGCACAACATATGACAACTTCCGAACATACTATGATGTAATCCTGAAAGTGGATAGCATGCATAAGCTTATTTGAAGTTACAGGACCAACCAAACTTCTGGATTTTTCGTTTAGATACACAGCAGAAGATTTGAATTGGAAAGGAATATGGAAATTGCTTAGTGCTGCATTCTTTTAGTCATTTAGACTGTTTGGTCTCGTGGAAGTCATTAAAATCATTCATTCATTAAAAAAATATTACCCTAAAAAAAAAAAAATTCATAATTACCTAGTTTCCCTAACAAAAAACACGGAGGATAATTTTCCATAACAATAATCAGTCATTACGTAAAGTTCATGTATTTCTCAAATCAAATTGGTTAATTACTACAATAAATATATACACAAATAAATTTGCTCGCTGCTTGTCACACCAGATCTCCCAGATCTCCCATGTACAGAATAACAAACAAGAATGCAGCAGTTCTACTAATGCATTAATATTATTATTTGAAGTAGGATTAGCATGCAAGTGGAAAACAACAATATCAGCAGTTCAGCTGAGACTCTATTACTATAAAACAATATCAGCAGTTCAGCTGAGACCCTGTTACTATAAAACCCATATAAAGATGCTTGGAGTGTACTAAGTATCCAAGCCCTCTATTTACACAGAAAACTCATAATTGTGTTTCTGATAAAAGAGCAACAAAACTGACAGGAATGAGTGCTTCATGGAATTTCTGAAATAATTTCCATGTAAGTATATGTACAAGTTGGGGTACCTGTAAAAGTAATTAAGCTATAGAATGCCAACTTCAGTAAAAGACATTCAATTGATCACAGACATGTCGAAACCCTAAGATTGATCCTGGAAAAGAAATCCATGAAGTTCATTCTATGCATTACAAGTCATGCATTCACATTTTATGTGACTTCCATTAAACCCTTTTCACATAACTCATAGGGTGTCCCAAACTGTGAAATTAGTTCACAAACGAACATTCTTTCTCCTTTCTGGCAAACAATGATCTGAAATTGAACAATCTGTTATTAGACGCCCTACCTAACCTAGGATGAGTCATGCATACAGGCACATTCAGAACTCTCACACCACTGGAATATGAACCACCCCTATCCGTTGTATTCATTACTTCCTTCTGTCTTCCCGGCCAAACAGAATCCTGTGACTTCACTGATTTCTTGGAGTTAGCTGTGCATCTTTCAAGGTTTTTGATCATAAATTTACCCGATCCAGCTCTCCCTGGACTTCCATTGATTGTCCCAGACCGCCCAAGGATCCTAACCGGACTCCCTCTTCCATAATTTCCTGAGGGACTACGTGTTCTGAGAGTCCTTCCCGGGCTTGCAGTTGTACATCCCTTGTTTCTTGTCGGAGTCGATCCTTGGACTCCATCTATAGAGGTTTTGTTTGGGGGCCTTTTCTCCTTTGCTTTTGTACGACCATTATTTTTCTTACTGCTCCAAGGATTTGTCGGTTCGGGTGAGCCAAGATCACACACCACACCAGTCTTAGGCATTGATTCTAGGTTTTTCTTAGACACTTGAGTGGTAGATAGTTGGGGTTTTCCTGAACTTGGAAGGGGGCAAGTTTCTTTCTGTCCTGAAGCTGCACTAAAATCTACCGGATCTGATGCAACACTGTGAGACGATAATGATGAAGAAATAGAATTAGAAAACATGCTTACAGGTTTTGTATTGAAATCAGTGTGAATTTTGGAACTAGAAGCATTTCGTGCTTTCAGTTTGGAATCACCACCTGAGTTACTTCGTGAACATGGTGCACTGCTTGCTTTGGGCTTATAATTACCATCTCCAGCTGAATTGCTCCTGGAAGATGCCAAGGAACAGTGGGCACTGTTGGCCTTTGCATCCCCTGCTGAACTACTCCTAGAGAAGGGCCATATGGATCTTGGTGACAGGGGTTGCTTCAAAGCAAAGGGAGAACTATGGTTTTCCTTCTTCACCCCTTTCTTTGTATCCTGACATTCATCCTCCCTTGACGTTGATACCTGTAGCTTGCCAATCTTGAAAATCTCTTTCCATCTGTGACTGAACTTAGCGGATCTCGGTGAAATGGGTACTCTATTTGAACCAAACTCTGCAGATGATTGTGGATTCTCTAGGTTCACATTCTGAATAGTTTCTTCTGGTTTATCAGCCTTGCGCTCTGGCTCGGCATCAGCATTAGGTGTGGCATCATCGATTTCATGATGAAGAATCTGTGGAGGAATATGAAGAGGTAGAAGCTTGCCATTGAGAAACAATTCATCAGCCGTGGGCGTTGGTTGACCGAAAATGGTTGGATCTGCATCATTCTGCACCATACAGAACTCGAAATCTGTTGAATAATCTACCACTTCTTCCCTTCTCCTCCTCTCTAGTGAGAATTTGTCACCTGTAATATCCAGACAGAAAGAAATTCTAGGACTCTGCCAACCTAGAATTGGACTCATACACGCGGAATCAACACATTCAATGGCAATGTTTGCAATTTCCATGGCTGAACAATCGTTGAATTAATAAAAGCATCAACTTGTATTACTGTGAGAGCGATCGATATCAGGATGAACCATTTCAAATACCAAGCAGATGGAAATTATGCAGATCTATCCATGACTTGACGACAAGTGAGCAACAAAGAGGCCTGCCTGATTGGAGAAATACAATGAGTAAGAAAATTTTATCGCTTTGCTAATTTACAAAGAATTACATGCAACAGTAGAGCACATGAAAGATGAGACAGCATAAAAGTGACTGAAAAAATAAAGAAATCAGACAATTGTACAATAAAGAGGCCTGCATTGTTGGAGAAATGCATAAAGTAAGAAAATTGAAATGCTTTGCTAATTGACAAAGAGTTACAAGCATGATGGAACAACAGCACATGACAGGATGAGACAGCATAAAAGTGGTTATGAATAAGAAAAATATGAATCAAACAATCGACACCTTGAAGTGCTGTCACATTCTACAGCTCCAAGACGAAATGTTAGATCAGGTTATGCCGATTCCTTCGTGATTGAGTATGACTGCAATACACTTGAAGAAGATAAAAGTGAGCAGGAAGCTAGAACCCTCCCATATCAGACATAAAAACTATGGTTTATTGTCCTTTTCCCCTATTTTGAACTGGGAATGCTCAGGACTCAAATGCTAACCAGCACATATTAAAGCTTAAAAGGAATGCGTGTGTGACACCTAAGATTAAGAGATAACGACCTGAGTTCTGAAAAGGAATGCGTGTGTGACGCCTAAGATTGAAGCTTGTCAAAAGTAAAGAGATTTGTTCATATAGCCAAAAATGAAGCTCAAGCATACCGCAATTTGAATTAAATAGCATTAACTAAGATTATGCCCTTCTTACCAGAAAACTTGCCTGTGCCCTCTTAACTTTCAGCCAAAAATATAAGCCCAAACATTCTAATGACAACAGCAGCCCTGGCCATTGGGTGTCCACAGCGCTATTGTTAGAAGTAAGGATGCTTGCAACAACAACACCGCCCTAATTAAAGTCTGATGCACATGTAAGATGCAAAAATGCTGTCGAAAGTTAGCATAAGTTCTATTATGAACTCGATAAAATGAACTCTGGCTATCACGTACCATCCGCTCTAGTAATGAAAAGCTTCTGAACAATCGACAGAAACCACAAATGAGAAGTCTCATGAGTTATGAAATGAACTGAGTGGGCATATGAAGCCTAGATGGAGCTCAGCCGGGTGTGAAGCCATTGCATTCCACCGTTGGAGAAAACCATGGAGACCTTTGAAAAGGAGAACTGAAACGAAGCAGCTCTGAACAAGGGCATCCTTTGAATGCAAAAACTACCCAATTCCAACTAACTGAAGATTTCTCTGTTATGCACAGCCGAGCGACTGACACGTCTAAATAAACCTTTCGTATTACATAAACTATTCACTCCCCTCTCAAAAAGATAAAATCTCATAATGTTCTCTGAACACAAGATTTTTTTTGCAAGGGAACTCCAAAAGTCATATCAGACACAGTACACAAACTACTGGCACAAAATTATCTCAGGCGATAAAACTTAATGAATCCACAATGCAAAATAAAAAATTCCGCTAGACACAATTTAGTGAAATCAACACAACACAACCCAAAATGCACTGGCAATACGAATATGAACAATGCAAACAAAATTGTTGCAGGAGAATTTACCTCCAAATGGCTCGAAACAACAATAGTCTGCCTCTGTCCCTGCCCCTGCCTCTGAACCTCTGCCTCTGCCTCTGTACTCAACAATAAGTTATAGCAATGGCTTTCACACACAAAAACTGCTTCATCTCCATTGGCTTAAACTCCCTGCAAGTGCATACACCATCTTCTTAACAGCATATGCAGTCGTCATTACCCTTGAGTAACGCCGTCCGAGTTTCCCGTTAGGCTGGAGCCGCATCGGACGGGCACGAAGAACTCCCTGGTTCGAGGACACGAGACACCACCGTCCGATCGCCGCGCTGCCTTTGCCTGACTGCGCTTTGACTGTTTCAGTTTCTGTCATTTCACGTCCACAGGAGCGTTAAATTTTACCGGCTAAACTTGTATTAGTCGGTGCACAGTAAAACAGTTATAAACAGTACTCTTCTGCTCTTAAAGGTATTTTAACTTGGCTTAAGTAGCTAAGAATGAATATGCTCCTGCCACGTGTAGCCCTACAGCCTGTAACCTGTCGGACGATAACCGCCCCTTGCACATGCAAATCTGATATCATCATAAATTTTATATAGAACATGCATGGATGATGATCCTTAATGATTGTGCTTACATGAATCTCATTGTATGTATATTGAGCCATGCTAATCTCATACCCACGGTTGACGAGGCTGGCAAGTGGCACAAGCATGAAGGAATATTGTTGGAATTGGGTAGATGTCCTATTTTTAATGCCTCTGTGATGGGTACCCAACCTAGTATACAATTTAAGGCACCAAGTGTCAAGTACACAAAGGGTGGCAAGTTGTAACACATTTCATGCTACTAGAAAACAACCAAGAGTTATGACTATTAAATAAACATAAAATCAAATCACATCTTCTTGTAGTACCTAGTAGGATAATACATTTAGTTTAGATGTATTTAAGGGATGGTAGATTGATAATGAGATTTGTTTAAGAAATTTATGAGATAAGGACTTGTGACTTTTCAATAATTGTTATTGTACATTTTGATTTGATGTTAAGACTTTTGGCAATATTGTACTATTAGTTGTGGTATTACGTTGTTATTATTTTTTGAAAATAATGCAATAAAATTATAATAATATTATCAAATAGACGTTTAAAAGAGTACAAATTTTTCAAACAAAGATAAAAGCTTTAAAAGTATTGCACCAACACTTAATAATTATAAAGGGTATGATTATTATTCATGATTGAAGTTCATGCAATGCAACATCAAGGCAACAAAAGATGACTTAGTGCACAACTATGGATCTCATTTTTAAGGGGATCTTTTTAGACACCTTGGCAAAAAGCATGTTGATATGTCATCGTATATGATAATGTAGCCTTGAAGCATTTGCTATCAACAAAGGACTTGTCAAGGAAACCGCTATAAATAAATAGGAGTGGTTTTTTCTTAAAAAATCATCTAGGATTTTGACAAGCACATAGTTAGGGTGCTCAGCTATTAAGTCTTATCCTATAATCATGGGAACAATGGATTTGGAATGCAAAAAAAAAAGCATTTGCATTATAATTAATATAGATCTTATACACATGTCATAAAAAATTTGGTATATCACAACTACAAGGTTTGACAAAGGAGGACTTGATCATTGCAATTAGTTGGCTTTTCTTAATTTATCTTCCAATACTATCCATCCTTATGCATCATCAAAAAACATAGATGCTAATAAACAAGGTAAAAATATATATCTGTAAACTACTAGATTATATTTTCCTATCAAAGGTTAGTTCCAAACTAGATGGGATCAACCTTAGACCATTTAGGATCTCAATGTTACAGTAGTTGTTGTTGTTGCACCAAAGTATTGACCTATCAATGTCTGATACAACCACTACACTTGTAAAAGACATAAGAGGTTGCTAAACCATGATGTGAATCGTTGTGAAAGACATTGGCACACTACCAACAATCCTCCTCTGAGCATTATTCCTTGCAACCTCTGTAGATTCAAACTTATGTCTAAGATTTGACACCACTTGTTAGAAGTAGCGGTTGTCACTATACTAGAAGATCGACCTATTAATGTTCAATACAACTAGGTGACTTGTAGAAGACATGTGAGGTTGTTAATCCATGTCATGAATCCTCATGAAGAGCATCAGCGGATTACCAACACTAAAAGGTTAGCTCCACACTAGATGTGATCAACCCCAAGCTACTTAATATCTCAAAGGTTAGTTCCAAACTAGATAGGATCAACCCCAAACTTGTTAGAAGTAGTGGTTGTCACTACACCACAAGATCGACCTATTAATGTTCAATACAACTAGGTGACTTGTAGAAGACATGTGAGATTGTTAATCCATGTCGTGAATCCTCATAAAGAGTGTCAGCAGATTACCAACACTCAAAGGTTAGCTCCACACTAGATGCGATCAACCCCAAGCTACTTAATATCCCAAAGGTTAGTTCTAGACTAGATAGGATCAACCTCGAGCTACTGATGATCTTAAAGGCCAATTCCAAAGTAGATGGGATCAACCCCAAGCTACTTAGGATCGTCCCACAAAAGATTTTGAGTTTGTTGCAATTCTAAGACAATAAACACATTTTCTAGACATAGACAAACTATTTATATGTCATGTGAGCATTATTCTAAATATCATAGTTCTAAGAGCCAAGTATACATATTTTCCTCATTTCTTTTTATAAATATCTTTTAAGTTATATCTATATTGACTTTCTGCTAAAATAAATATAGGTTAGTTGTACTTTTTTTATTTGTATTTATCTAATTTGGCTATATTTATATAAAGGGAATTTGTTTCCTTTACTTTTTGTGTCCTTGATCATTGCTTACACAATCTAAATTTTCCCAAGGGTATTTTCTACTTCAAGAAGGTTTCAAATTTGTATTTGTAAATTGGTTTACCATATTTTCATATTTCTTTGGGGTTGATTTCCATCTTATATTTGTAACACAAAAGTGAGGTGGATGTTATAGGGGAGTGGGGAAAATAAAAAATGGATTGATTTATGAAGCATTACTCAATAAAAAGTTGATATATAGCCAAAAAAGGATCTTAAGTAATGGTAATATAGGGGATTAAAATACAATTAAGACAACATTAGCTTATAGAAGCAAAAGCATGTTGTGCATCTAATAAGGTGTATTATACTATAGATATCTTCTTACGTACAACATTGATATTATTAAATACATAATTCCTTTTTAGAAAGATTATATGAAAACTTGAGATATTTGTTTCAACTCGAATTTGGTCTACTTGTTATGTAGTCTTGCAAGGGCCAACTTATAGCCACATAGTTTGGAATAAAGTCCTTTTGTGGGGGAGATTGAGCTCTTGAATCACTTGTTCATCTTGAAATAATATGGATTATTTCATAGTTTTTTTTTCATATTACTAAACATTTACAAGTGTTTTTCTCATACAAACATCAAAATGAGACCAATACAAGCTCTTGTAAGCACAAACTTGAAACTTATATCATAACAATTGAAGCAACCATGCTAGAAACCAAATATGAAAGACCTAGAGTTGTAACTTGGAAATACACTTATTTAGAAATAGAAGCGATCTTGGAAGACTAAGAGTCCCAAATTATAATTTAAATGTATTATTGGGATGTGATATAATGTGCCCGCATTGAGAACTCAATGCTTTAACCAATTAAGCTCAACCCCTTAGACAAGATTTTCAGAGTTTCTCTAAACTTAAGGTATACACAATAGAACTAATTCCCATGGAGATGCATTTCCACCCTACGTGAGGCTCCATTTATAAGGGGAAACAAAACTATTTTGGAAGGTATGGCAACCATGCATCCTAATTTCTTTATTTTTCAATTGATCAAAAATGAGGAAAATATTAGTGTTCGGTAACTTAGTGAAGTCATAAATCCTATAACATGTATAAGTTATTAAAGTTTTGGTGTATATTTACTAGAACTCTAAAATTCCTAACTAGAGATGTGACTAGGTATCAATTAAGGATGAAATAACCTCCTAGATCATCTAAGGGCTTAAAATACTTGAAGGTCTCCCAAAAATTAATATTTAATGATAAAATAAAAATGGTTCTCATCATGTTTCATAATTAACCATAAAGATTATCAATATTATATTATAAATCTATAATATCATGTCATTTGTAGAATGGGTTTGAATATGCCAAACAGGATGCCCAAATTGAGCTCTAGATGATAGATTCTATATTAGATTAGGATGCCTGTAAGAGACTATTCTAAATATAACCTTGAAGACTCTTACCAATATGAGAATTGAAATTTGTGCCATTTTGGTTACAACTTCCATTTTGGTTACAACTTCTAGCGTCATGGATTTAGTACATATTTTTGGCTTGTAGTTTTTCTTTATAGTTCAATATAAGTCTATGAATTGGGTTCTTAAGATGGAGAATACATAGTTGATTTATAGGTGCTATTATGCTATTAGAAGCACTCTAGAGTTGTATGTTTATGACACTCCTCTAAGGGCATAACCTCAAGATGGCCTTATAACCTTTGTTTACAATAATGTAATTGGTTCATATTTTGGAATGTGAGATTTTTTATTATTGAAAATATTTTTCCCATGAATTCCTATATTATGATATATTTGTGTGTGTGTTCTTTTCTTTAGTTATAAAAATCGTTTATGTTTTAACATACCTCTCCTCAAATGTTAGTGTGGAAGTGTTTCAATATAGTTTTCTTTCAAATAACCTAAAAGCTAACATATTATAATCATTAGTTGAACAACCCTTGTCTACTTACATGATGGACTCCTTTAACCATAATTTATTCTGACATATGTATTTGTAATATAGTTTCCCCAACTTATGAAGAAGGGACAGGCACACAGATGAACTATCTAAGAAGTGGATGCACAAATTTATAGGGTTTAAATAATCTTTTAGAGGTTAGTGATCAATGTTATAAATATATATGTATTGAATGCATGAAAGCTTATCTAACTAGTCATGGGAAAGACCCTTGAGAAGGTCTAACTGTTCATCATCAGAGAGGTCAATTTTAATAATATTAGAAATTATTAATTTTAATATAATTGTACCATCTAATTACATTCTCATCCTAGACATATTACATGCTTGTGTATAGCCTTCAATTTTTATCTTATCACCATTTAATTAGTTTTGTTGGAACCTTAAAAAGGAGACATAGTCCTTCCCCAACAAATTCCTAAATGGTGGCTTTTGACACCACCACACTTTAAACACAAGTATAACAAGTTGAAGTGCATCCATGGTAATAATCAATTCTTTGTAGTTCAATTACATAGAAATGGTCATTTATATGGTCTACGATCACTTGCATTAATCCAAATTAAGATGAATTGTAATTAATTTACATATTCACAACTTTTTTTTTTTTACAGTCTATTAGTTTAGATATTAATAAATCTAAACATCTTCAAAAAAATATTCTTCCATCTAAATTCCAAAATATCATATTTAATTTATTTAAATTTAATTAATACATTTTTAATATTAATTTCTCCAACCTCAACTCCTTTCAAATTAAATTTTTAATCATTGATAATAATTATTGAAATAAAATATTTATAAAATCATATGTTTTTCCGAAATAATTTCAAAAAGCATCCATCACCGTACACATATTTCCCTCTTACATCCTTTAATTATTAAAAATAATTAAGCCACGATAAAGCGTGTTTGAAGTGTTCGAATACTAAAAATAAGTTGGGTAGAGACATTATCACCTTCAAACGTGAATAATAATTCGTCCCAGTGAGTCTAGAAAATGTTATTACGTGTTGATTAACACGTGGAGAATTGTTTTACACAAGCTCCCATTCGAAATTTATTAAAAAAACAGAAAATCACTCACAAATATTCCAAAGATCTATAAATTTATTGGGAACCGCATTTAAGGATGTATTTGAAACATTTAAAGTTTATTTATTATATTGTAATTTAATAATAAGTATTTTTATTATTATTATTATTTATATAACTTTTTTATAATCTTGTGTAACATTATTTATGGATTTGACTTGGGATGAAGATGATATATATATAAAAGCCTACAAAAGATTTAATTAGATATTTTAATAAATTTAAACTAATTAAAATCTTATTAATAATCTATCATATGCTATTTAGTCAATATAGTCTATAGATATTATAAATCTAAGTTGTAATGAAAAATTAAATAAAATCTAAATTACAACCAAAATTCTTAAATTATTATTTCACAATTTTAATAATAATAATAATATCAAAATCTCATCACAAAAGCTATTAAGGAGTAACCAAACTTGTCTCCTAACAATTCTATTATTATTTTAATATTTTAAGTTTTCATTGTTATTTTATAGTTTGAACAATAGAATTTAACCAAACTTGTTTTTTCACTATTCTACGCATAAATTTTATTAGTAATATTATTTTTTATTTACATTTCCTAGGAGAATTAAATAAGTTATTTATTCAAATAAAATATTATAATAGAGTATGAAATGCATAGTCTACCTAGTTCACTTTTTGTAATCAAATTTATCATAATCATTCTATATAATGAGACAAAAATCATCCCTTTAAAAATTGTTATTGAATGGAAATGATGTGGACAAGGATGCTTCCAAAGGAATGTATAGCTATTATGCTGTCTATCTAGTAAATTAATAATGGCATGTTAACATGTGAATAAAGTCATCATTAGATTCGGATAAAGCATATCACATGATGACCCGTTGAGCTTCTAATTTATTACCTTTGAATAATTCCATGTAGTGGGCATGTGAGTTTCCACTATTCTTCTTGTTTTTCCAAAAACTAAGCTTCTATGTCTCGCAATAGATAAACATGATGACTTTTTTTGAGTTCTTTTTTGCACTAACTTCTAGCTTAAAGTTGCACTTTTTAGAGTGGTCCTACCAGCCAAAAGCTTCACACTTTTTTTTTTCTTTTTTTTTTAATTACAGAAATACAATTTACAAAAGAAAGAATAGGGGATTAGATCTAGTAGTTGGGCAACGTCTATACAACAGAAAATTTGTACCCAACTTCAAAATAAATTAATAAATTGTATAAACTATCAAATCAGGTGTAGATATTTGGCTATTTAGCCAAAGGCTAGTAGTTGAGCACCCTAACTTCACACTTCTCAAAATCCTATGGGAAAATTTCAAATCACTCTCATTTTTTGAAAGTAGCTTACCTGGCAAGTCTCATAATTATAACTAAGGTTTTAGAGTCGCATCATCAAATATGATGCCACTTCAGCATACTTTTTGCCAAGGTGTCTAACACAACCAAAATAAAAAGTGAGACCAATCATAGTGAATTGGAGACCCCATATTTGTACAGCTGATGTGGCATCACACCATTGGTTGTTTTTTGAAAAAATGGACACTTTTCATTTAATTATGGGTAGTCATCATTAGCAATAACAACTTTGAAGTCACAACTATTGGTACAATCTTGTAAAAAATGTTGGATATTAAATCAACAACTGTGGGTGTTAAGTTAACAACTCACATCACAACCATTGGAACATGCTCAATTATTGGGTCCTCTCCCCTAGTGGAATTGCGAAAGAGAAGAAGACGAAACAACTAAAGTGAATCATGAAGCTCCACACCTACTTTCATAAGAAATTTGTAAGTATAAACCAAACTAAGGTAGTTCTCCTTGAAACATGATTACAAAGAGATATTTTATGTTTGATTTAATTTTCAAATAATTATTTGTATAAAATAATCATAGAGAAATGTTATAGTGGTTTTATATGGTTTTTCTCTAAATATAAAATTTATTTATTTATTTTTTATCGATTTTGATTTTAGAATAATATATTTTAAATTAAGATATTTAATTTTTAAGATATATATTTTTGAAATTAAGTATCTAGTAAACCTTTTAAGTGGTTCATATGAAACATACTTAATCCACACATTTAATAGTGAACCTCAAATCATTTTAATATTACTAATATCAATAGATAGGGGGAGACTAGATCTAGTGACTACATAATCTATATATTAATAAAAATAAGATTATAAGACTAAAAATTGATATAAGCATTTTATCATAAATAGTTATCTGACTAGTGCATTTCACCAAGTGATTGATTGTGTCGCTAGTTCCCCACTCTTTTTTCTTCTTCTCGTCAGCTATTTGTATAAGATTTTCAAGAAATAATCTATTAGGGTATATTTTAATGATGACACTACCAAACATTTTCATATATCTTGACATCAAACTCTAGATTCTTCAACATATGCCAACTCATGATTACTTCCATTCTATGAAAACTGGCACAACTAATGGCCAAGATGCCATACATCACCTTTTCATTATCAATATAACATGTAAGTTATGCATTTTAAAATAAATAAATAAATGTATTTAACTTATAAAGAAATATGTCAATTTATGCAACTTTCATGCTCCTTTTTCTTGCTTGGTTTTTTCATAAAACTAACGAGTCCCTTATAATGCATGGTTGTAGAATCTAGGGAGGGTTTTACCCCCAAGCTCACACCCTCTTCCTAATAAAACAAAGGTGCAAGTTTCATACTTTTTCTGCAACCCTACATGGAGATTCTAGTAGTTGAGCGAGTGTGGTTATGGATGTCACTAGTATCTCTAGTCTTGTGGGGGTAAGGGAAATGATGATACTTCAAAAAAAACTAGATGGGTTCTTTAGTTGGACCTTTGTATAATACCTTGGAGTTTATTCAAGCCCAAAGATTGTTGGAACTAATGAAGGGCCAAAATTTTGTCTTCTAGATGCTATCAAGGGTCAGATTGTCTTTAGTGGGGAGATTTTGTGCTTCCAACCAACTATAGATATGATTTATCACTGAGCTACTTTTCATTGGATGATAAAGGGAAGTGCCACCATTTCAATTATGCCTGGAGGGTTTCTCTTTTCAAAATTTATGGAGGAAGAGGACTTCATCTGTCTTCTCAAGGTTGTGGGCATATGGTAAGCATCTCTTAGCATTTTCCAACTAGAACCTAGTTCTGACTTATCTATTGAGCTTAATATGATGGTTACAATCTAGACCTTCAACTATCAAACCTCCCACTTGAATTTCGGGACAACTAAAACTTTTGTCAATTCAAAAAAAAAAATTAGACTTTGTGTTACTGTAGATGCAGTCATCTTGGCTAACTCCTAGTTAGTCTTTGATCACTTTTTTGTTAATGTTGCAATAAAAAAGTCCCTTCCTAATTTCATTACTTTGGAATCTAAGTGGGGGAAATGGACACAAGCTATTCTATTGTTGTATGAGAAATGTAAGAACATAATTTTATCGATATAAATCTAATAACGAAAGTTTCAAATCTTAACGATGTATCCTTCCACTAGAGTTTTAAACTTAAGATGAATCGTAGTGAACCTTCACTTCTCTTGCAGGAGATCAGATTAAAACTTAGAGCATTTTAATTATTAATTTTAAAAATAAAATAAAAATTGTGTGTTTTTGCCCTTGTACTTTGGGCATGACATTTTATGATAATGCAACCCTGTTGTTTCAACATTATACCAAAAAAGGGTATGTTGTGGTAGATTGGAAAGTGTAAGACGAAGGAACCCAAGTTAAAGGAGAAGGTTTTGTCACTTATTTGAATGAGGGAAGATGTGCATAAAAATCCAAATCCTCCTAAGTAGGGTGAGTTTCCCTTCATAGATTATCTTTTGGAGTTAATGGTCATTGACCCCTAAAGTGTAGGAGGACTCTCAGATGTAGGTTATGGTCATTACTAGTGTACAACCTATGGTAGTGGAAGGTGTGAGTGGGGGTTTGTCTTCAAAAATCAAGTTTGTGAGAGTAATAAGTAAGGAGTGTTCCAACAAAAATACTTTTGTAGGCATTTCTCATGAGGTTTATTTTGATAGGAGACAACTATAGATGGATGCAGTGGTGATCACCCTTGTTCAATCTAGAATAATTAAAAACACTTTCTCTCCAATTTCTCTTTCACCCTCAAGTGCAGAGGATCTTATTGATAAGGTTAAGTCCATGATTCTTACCCTAGCTAGTAAGCCAATCCCCATACCTTGACAACTTGGAAAATGATGAATGGCAAGTCCAAAATAAGAAAACTAGATCTAAGAAAGTTGATGTAGGGTTACAATGTAAGATTGATACACCTTTTGAAAGGGTGCTTCGGTATAAGGCTATGGCTAGAGAAATTTTCAATGGGCAGTAATTGATTTGGATGCAAATCTACAAAATAATAAATGAAGTTCCTCTCATGTAACAAGACCTCGTGCATAAACTTGAGCTTTCAAAGTGGTGATTATTTCTTATAATCCTTGAGTTTGATCTTAAGCTTTATGTTTTCCTTGCTTTTAACATCTATATCTTCTAGTGTATATATGAGTTTTCATTCCATATCAACCTCACAATCTTGTTCATTAAATTTGATTATGTCCTTGTCATGTTTTGGAGATTAGTTGGTGCATTAGACACTATTTATTCAATTCTAAGATTTATCTTAGCTGTTAAGCTATTCCAAATAAATATTGATCTGATTGGATTTTTAAATACACTAGAAAGTCAAGGTACAAGGGGTGAATTAATATGTTCTCAAATTTAATCAATTCAACCATAAAATTCAATTTTATTCTCTAGAACACATTTTCCAAAAGGAAATTTCGAAAGATAAACACACATCATCATTATTATGCATGAGGACACCATATTTATTTGAAAAACTCAACCACAGAAAAACCACATTGAGAAAGTTGTTGGATCTGATGCAGAAGCATCCTTGGTTGGCTTGCAATCCTGCAAGATGGTGTGGTTTGGCTTTGGAGTTGGAGGACTCGATCAATGAAGAGATGGCACTTGATCATTACTAGGTAGTTTGTGGTTGTTTTGTTAATTGAGTGACTCAGTTAATGAAGGTGTTTGACGATGCTTGGGACACTCAGCGTATACTGTGGCTCAATTTACACTGGGAACTCAACAGTAGTGTTGCCCAAGTTGGCTCGATCAATGACGAGGATCAATTATGCTTGATGTATTTGTTGATGCTCGGTGGTGGTTTCTGATAGTTAGTCGTGTCTTGGTTTTTGTGTTGCTCGAGTTGTCAGTGAGCCGACCTTTTAGAATTTAATTTTGGTTGTATGTATTTAATATGTGTTGCATCTGACTTGTGGCTTATGCATATATTTAATGTAAGGGTTATTTTATTTTGTAAGGGGCTAGGCCGACCTATGACTTAGTTGGGTATAAGTAAGGGTGTCTTGTGGAGTCTTAAGTCATTACTCATTCAGCTTGGAAAAGAGGATGGGGCTAAAGAGAAAATTTTGAGAGGGGCTAGTAGTTGAGGCTTGGGAAACAAGTGTAATCACCTAAAAATGGTCATCTAGACTATTAGCCCCCTTTTCAACATTTTGGCTAAATTAATTTAATCACTTACCTAAGCCAAATTGCTAATAATCAATTTATTTGATTATAACCTATAGTTTGACTATGCTATCCTAAGTTCATTATTTGATTAAAAGAACATGTCCCCTTTTAATTAAATAAAAGACCCCATTCTTCTAACCCACTTAAAGTGCACACATAAAGTCTTTTTTCTATTTTGCAATTAAAAGAAAAGGTTTTGTGACTTTATCTTATATGACAAGTCAACTTATATTCTATTGGTTGATTTGTGTGTGCACATGGATCACTCCTCTTTTCAAATTCCACCGTTGATCATCCACCATCTTCATCTTGATCTCTACCGTCCGTACGACTTTAAAAGGGAGAGAGCTTTCCCCCTCAATCAATCCTCATTTGAATATTGTTATGTTGCAGGTTTTCTAATAGGTTTCTTTGGAGCTTTGTGGAGAACTTCTATTTCTTGTCTACATTCTCTCATACCATAGCATCTTAGCTTAGCTTTCATTTTTACATGTAGCTTAAATCATATAGTCTAATAGTTGGATTGCAACACTCTCATATATGTTTTAGCATAGCTACATTTTGCATTCTCATCTTAGCTTAATCTTCATTTGCATTGCATCCTTAAGGAACTCCTTGGGACATTTGCATTCTTGCATCTTGTCTTTGGAACCTCCCATTGCATGGTTTACTAGCAAGAAGAGTATCTCTAAGGCTCATCTGAGAGCCTTCTTATACTTAAAATATACTCTCTTGCACTCCGTGGATAGGGAGCTCTAAGCCGGCATCCAAGCATTCCAAACTCATGGAATCGTTTGGATAGAAGGGTTTAGAATGGGACACTTTCGAGTGTACATTTTTGGCGCCCATCGTGGGGCTTGAATCAAGTTCTAGCTCCATTTGCTTTCATTTTTTATCTCTGGTTTTTTACAGCAGCATATTGGATCTAATCAAGTGCTTTTGTAGAATTATCACTTTGGTTTTAAGGCCAACCCATAAGTAGATTGGTTTGAAGGCCAAAAATCTAGTTGGTTTAAAGATTTGATCATATCTTTTAAACCGCTTGGAGTTTGGTTCTAAATTTTTTTTTTCAAGTTGGGTATGTGTTCAAAATGTTTTAGTCTGATTTTTAGAGAATTTTGACATGATTTGCGAAAGTTATGATATTTTCTTGTTTTTTCATAAAAAGTCATTTCTGGTCGCACATCAGCATTTTTTTAAAAAAAACTTACATTTCCAGAAAAAGTTTTCAATTCTAATGGGGGTTCTTTTTTTGTGTTTTGAATTTTGAGATCATATTAAGGATCAAAAACTCGATTTGAGAAATTTGGCCTGTTTTGACAAAATCAATCTCTAGAGCGCAAATGAAGAGCTTTTTTAAAAAAATTTTGCATTTTTGGAAAGCTCTCTGATTTTTAACAGGGGTCTCTTCTTTTCATTTTTATTTTTGGATATGAAATCATAGCAAACAAGTCCAATCTTGTTGACTAGGTCAAAACCAAAGAGTAAAAATGAAAGCATTTGTGATTAACTTGCACTTTCTTTGCATGTACTTGGTTGGAAGATAAATTGGATTTTTGAGGCAACTCACCACTTTTTATTGCAGATTTTTATGTTATTTCACACTAACTTTTGGTGCTAACAAGTTGTGATTACAGGTTGCCATCCTTATGAAGAAAAAAAAAATTGAAACATTGCATAAAAAGAACACATGTCAAAGCTTCAAATGCGCAAGGGCTACTAACGATTGTTTGCAGGGCTGCCCAATGCATAAAAACTCAATTTTGCTTGTTCTTTACTTTTACATGTGCGACGCATACTAGTTGTTTATTTTTAGGCACATTAAAACTTACAATTGGGATCTTTTGGTGATAGGAGAGTATGCTCTTCACCCTTGTGGTGAATCAGAAATCTTGACTTACCATTTGGTTTCAAGAGTAAGAGGCAACTAAATCTTCTTGGTGTGTTTTGGAGAAAACAATTGGAATAGGAGAGTATGCTCTTCACCCTTGTGGTGAATCAGAAATCTTGACTTTCAAAAGTTGATCCACTTTGTGTAGTTAGAATCCTTTAGAGGGCCTGCTCTCGGACAACCTGAGAGGAACGACCCAAGTGGGGACAAGCCGATTACCTGGCTCTTCCAACCCACTATAAACTTAAGGCTACCAAGGACACAAAACTTTGGTAGACGTAGTGTTTGTCTTCGCCTAGTGTGATTGCTTATGGGATTTCGACCATAGGGAGATCACTAGGCAAGAATGCTTAAGCTACTCTTGTGATCGCGAGATCGGTTACTCATCGCAAGGTGAGGTGTCCCGTAATTAGGAGCAAGAGGAACTCTATGAACGGAAGCCCGATCTAAAAACTCTAAGTTAGTAACTACCTTTTTTTAGCCACTCAACTTCTTGGTGCAAGGATTGATCCTAGTGGACTACCCAGATCACCCCAAGATTTACACTCACCATATGTGTTCCCTTGGTTGCGCTTATGGCACTTCCATGACAAAGCCAATATCTCTTGTGGGAAACCACTCGGTGTGAGGCAAAGGAGCATCAAGCATGGGCCAAGTTGTTGAGTAATGAACCATGACTTCTAGGTAGATATTGTTTGATGTGTTCTTGAATGTGCTAGACCTATGAAAATGTTTTGAACATACATATGATGATAGTTATACGGCTTTTTTTTGAGACCTCACATATGCTTGTATCGTGCAAGGTTGCTTTGTCCCTTGCTTGATTGTTTGAAGAATACTCCATGTGTCACTATCTTGCTTGGAAAGAAATTATTTTTGAACATCAAACTCGCTATGCTATCAACTATTGTCAAATTTTGTCAACCAAGTAAAAACATCAAATGCAAACATTTTCTTGTGTTGCTTCCTAAGGGGAGTCTCATCATTTGGCTATGATTTGTTATGTCTCTAGTGCTTAAACATGCTTAAAGTGGCTCTTTGGTCTTAGTGCTCTTGGTCTTTTTGTCTTCATGGTCTATGCATGCTTGCTAGTTATCCTTTTGCTAAAATGGTTGCCTTGATTTCTTGACTACACTCTTGGGTTGGAGAGTTGTTCACTTGTCACCCTGCTTGCTCTAGCTATTTGGCTATTTGGGCATCTTGCCTAGCTATTGACTTGAGTCATTCATGTCGTAAGTTTCTTGGACATATTGTTTGACAAGTCACTTTAATCTCTCTCTAATATCTTGGCAAGTGAACACTCTACCTCCTATAGTTTCAACATCAAGTTATCTTCTAAACTATTTTATGCTTGGATTTGCATCTAAAACTATGGGATCTAAACTTTGTGCTACCAAACTTCAACCAAATCTAGATGATCATGATATCCTCCATGTCACTAAAGAGTTTCAAGATCTATATGCACAATACAAAGAACTAGAAGAGACAAATGATCTTTCTTACCTTCATTTCTCTAAGCGCATGACAAAAATGAAGTCTAAACTTGAGAAAAGGTTAGAGGAGAAGATTGCATCATTACATGAATCTTCCTTGAGGTCTTTACATGCATGTGAGTCACCTTCTTTGAGTTCATCCTCTTCTTCTAGGTCTACATGATCTACTTCAAGACATCAAATGTCTTCATCTTCTAGATCTAAAGACCTCTTTAGAGGTCAAGCAAGTGATACCTACTTTGAGCCTATTCCAAAATTTCATGATGGACCTATCTTTGACAAAGCTAATGATGAAGACATGGATGCATACCATTCACTTGAGAAACAAAAAAAGACTCTAGACATACTTCTAATAGAACTTTTGCTCCCTTGGAAGATTCTTATGATGACACTTTGCAAAAATTTCTTGGCAATAAGATCATCATGTTACCTAAGTCTAGCTCATATGGAAACCCATTCTTGAATAACTATTGTGCTTATCATCAACATAATGAGCATAGTACTTCAGATTGCATTGAGCTAAAACATAAAATCCAAGATCTTATTGATAATGGAATTATTGATACCTTTAATGATTCATGTGGTGAAGATACTTCTCTTGAGCAAGATTACATTAATGAACCTATGTCTAGTAGCAGCTCTATTACATCTTCCACTTCTTCCAACACTCATGCATCTCCCAACACTTCAAAGCTTTCCAACATGCCTCCATCAAATAAAGAACCTAATGCTTTCCACATTGACTATGTGTATCTTCAAGGGCTATCTCTAAAAGAAACTCAAGCTAACCTTCACTTGGTTGCAAACCTTTTCCATGCTACTAATCCTAAACATCCTCAACCTTCATGGACTACTATGCCTAATCCAAGCACTACTCCATTCACTCTTCATTCTCCCTTGTCCTTAGAAGTGGCTCCATGTCAAGAGGACTCTCAAAAAGAAAAAGCTATAAATGTCAAGAAAGATCAAGATCAAGCACCCTTTCATCTCTTTCAAGATTTTTCCCCTCCATATCCTATAACTTGTCCACCTCCTAAGTATGATGAAGATAGCACTTCCATTATCTCCCTTGAGCTTACTGAAAATTATGAGAAAAGTTCTCTTCATATGCTATCCAAGGCTACTTGTCAAGATCAAAGCATCCCCTCATGTTCTACTTCTCCACATCCACTTCAAAATTGTGCTCAAGCTTCAAGTGCTACTATTAAAAATGTTGTTCCTATCAAAGGTAATCATGAGTCTATTGATGGCTTTGACCATGTTGCTCAATCTAAAGATGTTGATATCCCTTCCTACTATCCCTTTGCATCTTTTAAATCTATCCTTGGTCCTTATTCATCTAAGCTAAAGCATTCAAACCTTCCATCTATATTGGGGCCTTATGTTCCTCCATCTCCTACATTCACTCCTAGCTCATTCCCTAGCTCTCCTATAATACCTCAAGATCAACAAAGACACTCATCCTTGATGACTTTTCACCCATCTATACATCTAAACCAGTCATATCATCCTTATTCATCCACAAATCCCAAGTCCTTTGGAAGTGAGAATAAACATAAGAATCCATTGAAAAAGAAAGATCACTATGTCCCATCTAATCGACATGTGAATGCTAAGAAGGAGAATGCACAAAAGAGACCGCAAAGGTCCACTACTCAAAGAGCTAAACCAAAGAAAATATGGGTTCCTAAACCCATTATTGAAGAAATGTGTTTTGAAGTATCCAAAGGAAAATCTAAAGCTATATGGATTCCCAAGTCTCTTTTAGAAGACTTGAATATTGAAAATACTTCAAAGTTGACATTCAAGCTTCCAAAGGCTTCCATTCCATCTTCTTCCAAAAATCTTTCTAAAAATATTCCAAAGCCTTCCACTCCACTTTTTTCCAAATCTCTTCTACCACCTCATACATCTAAATCTCAAGCTATTTCATCCATGATTCCTCCATCATTCAAATACCCTTCAAGGTGTGTGTCAACGTTGATCTTGTCCAATATTTCAGCTACCCTCATGAAATCCTCTAAAGCTTACACCTCCTTTCTATACATGAACTCTTATCCTCCATATATTCTTCCTACTAACATTTCCCTTTCATCACCCTATCAACATCTTTGAGCATACCTTTCTATGGTCTTGGATTATCATGGCTTATCTTTCCTATAGGAGCACTATCTAAATTCAAAAAGCTTGAGCTCTTTCTAAAAATTCAAAAAAAGAAAAAAGAAAAAAAAAAGCAAATAAAAAAAAATGAAAATTTGCCTTGGTGAAAACCACTTCTTGTGGCACCTTGGTAGCAAAAGTAAAGAGAAATAAATTTATCATATGGTGAAAACTACTTCTTGTGGCACCTTGGATAAGTATCATGATGAAAACCTGGCAAACAGGCATCATGCGTAATTCTTCCATCATCCATCTATCCCCTCTTCTCTCTTTGATCTTGACAATGTTGAGCTATCTTTGCAGATTGGCTATCTTATCCACAAGATTTTCTATTGTGCTCTTCCATTCATTCATAGCCTCTATCTTGAGCTTTATTCTTATTGCTCTATCCCGTCGCTATCCTATCTAGTTGACTCCTTGGTCTTGATCATAATAAATGAAACATGGTTCTCATAGGTCTCTTGACATGGCTACTCTTTTGGACTACACACTTCATGCTATCTCACTTGTTGGCTTCATTGCTTATCCTACATGCTATCTTTCTCATTACTTCCATTGCTTATCCAAAATATGCTTCATATGACTATTTCACCTCTTTCCCTAGCTTGGGTGCTCTTGAGGAGTCAGTCCTTGAGGATCACTTTCACTTGCTTCATACTCTTTTTTCATCCATCTTTGCTTATCCATTGGCTCGTTGCTCCATCATATCCTATACCTTGCTAGACATTAGGAAAAAATGATGTGATCTTGCTCAAGAACTAGTAATCTCTAAAACCTTCTAAAAAATTCCAAAAAAAATCATATATGATCCTGAAAAAATCATAAAAATCAGAAAATGTCCTGAAAAGTTTGTCAAGTGGTGAAAATCTGGAAACAGGCGCTACTTGAGACCCTCGCACCTATGTCTATCAATCTCAATCATCCACTTCACTACACATTTCCTAGCTTGAAATTATTTCTTGTCCTTGTCTCGGGAGCACAACTGCTTAACCTATTGAGGTATTCTTGTGCATTAGGGTTTCTTTGACAATCACAAAATAGTGTTTCTCAACACTTCCCCCACTTTGACATCAAGTGTTTTTCAACACTTTATAGATAGTTTACCTATGGTCTCCGATGTCGCGATATTTCTCACTATCAGAATCAAGTCTGGAAGAAATGGCCAAGTGACTTACACACACACACTTTAACACTTAAATGACTGAGCTATGCTAATCTTTATCTACTTTGTGTGCTGTCTATGATGATTTCTTTGTCATGTGTTCCCTCCCTAATAGTCTTTCGAGGATGTCATTGACTAGAAGACTGGGGGCATGGGGCATGTCTTCTTGATTTCTGCTTGTGGGTATACTTTGTTTGTCTATAGTGTTGTAAGCATCCGTGCTTGTCCTATTCAACACTTTGACTTATAAATGTATCATCCTTGACTGTTTCACAAGATCGCACTTAGGGTTTATCCTGGCACTTATGCCTTGATACAAGTGTAATCTTGCTAAATTAAACTTAGGGAATCTAATCACGTAGTTATCTTGACTTGCATGTCTCTAATGCTTAGATTGGATTTCCACATACCTATCTGATATCGATCATATTCATATCCTCATAGTTATACTAGTGATGGTTGTATGATCTCATGATGTCCCTAATAAATGCTCAATGATGAAATTAAGAGTCTAAATGTTATGCACTTCTTGCTGGTAAACCACTGTTCATATTAGCTTGCATTTTAGGTTCATTTTCTAGCTTAGTCTTGCATTCTTGCATATGGGGAGAGCTCTCTCTTCATCTTTTTGTGGACATATCAGCTAACTCCTTTCATATATTTCTTTACTTTCTTCTTGTTCATGTCTTTTCACCTTCTTAATCTTTCACTTCATCTCTTTTCTATCTTGTCATCACATTATATAAATTTTTGACCTCTTAAATAATTTTGACGTCCTAGATTCATTTTCGGGATCGAAATCCAAATTCGAGTTCATCTTGATGGTCAAAATTGTCTTTTAAAATTCTACTTTCTTCTGAGCAGTTAGCTGACCTTTTGAGGTCTAATCTCTAAATCATCGCTGGGGCATCTTCATTTCTTCATGTCTTCATCATTTCTATGCTTTATATCTACTTTTATTCACCTTTTCACATCTAAATCCTCTTTCTACTCGATTGGACCTAATTTTTATGCTATATCCTTCAAGGTCAACTCTAGTCAAACTGGGGCATTTTATCAATTTCTTATAGTCATTCTTGGGTTCTAATCATTTATCTATCATCTTGGAAATTTCTTTATTCTATTTTTCTCATGTCTAGCAAGTTTTTGCATCCCCTTACCTCATTTCAATTTCGATCTCGAGGGGGCAGAAATACTCTATTGTTGATTGTTACAGCTATCTATTTCTTAGGAGCATTTGTTTGACCTTATCACTTGCTCTTGATCTATTCGCTTTGCTAGGTGTTAAAATTCTTTTTTGATCCTAACATCATCTTCCTAATGTTCAATACTACCGCTATCAGGCTGTGCATTTAGGACTTGCTATCTATTTCTGCATTTCATTCTTTGGAATCAGACGTCTATATCTATCACCGCCTACTTGGCTTTCTATTTTCTTTGACATAATGTGTTCCCAGATCGATCACACATTAGTCAAAGAGGGGCAAATGTAATCACCTAAAAATGGTCATCTAGACTATTAGCCCCCTTTTCAACATTTTGGCTAAATTAATTTAATCACATACCTAAGCCAAATTGCTAATAATCAATTTATTTGATTATAACCTATAGTTTGACTATGCTATCCTAAGTTCATTATTTGATTAAAAGAACATGTCCCCTTTTAATTAAATAAAAGACCCCATTCTTCTAACCCACTTAAAGTGCACACATAAAGTCTTTTTTCTATTTTGCAATTAAAAGAAAAGGCTTTGTGACTTTGTCTTATATGACAAGTCAACTTATATTCTATTGGTTGATTTGTGTGTGCACATGGATCACTCCTCTTTTCAAATTCCATCGTTGATCATCCACCATATTCATCTTGATCTCTACCGTCCGTACGACTTTAAAATGGAGAGAGCTTTCCCCCTCAATCAATCCTCATTTGAATATTGTTATGCTGCAGGTTTTCTAATAGGTTTCTTTGGAGCTTTGTGGAGAACTTCTATTTCTTGTCTACATTCTCTCATACCATAGCATCTTAGCTTAGCTTTCATTTTTACATGTAGCTTAAATCATATAGTCTAATAGTTGGATTGCAACACTCTCATATATGTTTTAGCATAGCTACATTTTGCATTCTCATCTTAGCTTAATCTTCATTTGCATTGCATCCTTGAGGAACTCCTTGGGACATTTGCATTCTTGCATCTTGTCTTTGGAACCTCCCATTGCATGGTTTACTAGCAAGAAGAGTATCTCTAAGGCTCATCTAAGAGCTTTCTTATACTTAAAATATACTCTCTTGCACTCCGTGAATAGGGAGCTCTAAGCCGGCATCCAAGCATTCCAACTCATGGAATCGTTTGGATAGAAGGGTTTAGAGTGTGACACATTTCTAGTGTACAACAAGGAGACTGCTTGGTGGGCTTGCGAGCACAAGTTGAGATCTTCCTTGAAGGTTTTTGCCAGTGTGGATTTGGACTAGCTAGTGTTGGAATTGGAGCTTAAGGGATCTTGCAGATCTATTTTTTGTAATTGCTACTATATTTGGCCAAAACTCAGAAGGCCTCACAATCAGACACATTGGATGTAAATAGTTATTTTATCAATAAAGAGTTGTGAATTGGTATCAGATCTTGCATTGTTGTTTTTTTTCCACTGTGTGATTATTTGTAGGGATCTGGATTACCTCTAGTAGGGGTGCCCTTATATTCTCACTACATCAAATAGTATCAGAGCACAGTTGTTCTTGATTGTGTATACCGAGCACCAAAGTTGAGGCAGTTTGCACCAAGACTTCGGTGAAGATTGGAAGAGAAGGTTGATCTTGTGAAGTTGATTGATCTTATAGATTTGTGGATTTATTGCTTTGGGCTTGCAAATAATCTTGGAAGATGCCTCCAAGAAGATTGAACCCTAGTGGGATTGATGATATCTATGATGATGTGGAAGCAAGGCTCTCAAAGAAGATGGTGTTGATGAAGAGTGATATGATTGCTGAGATCATAAGTGTTATAGGTGGTGTACCTTGGGTATTGAATATGGGTATGAGGAAGCTGTTGAAGACTTTGAAGTTGTTGGATCGAGTGGTGAGGATAGAACTGATCATGTGGAGAGACCTATGGGAAATAGTGCTTGTCAGTTTACTAGACATGGTTCTTAGTTGAAGTTGATAACAAACCAATTTTATAAAATTAATAAGGAATCAAATATTATATATACTCTATATAATGCACTTCTTTTTGAATTATATATCGATTGGTCACAAAAAAAAAAAAAAGTACAAAAGGAGGAGCAGAGAGCTATGTTAGGATTAAACCACAAATAGAAATAACAATTACATGCAAATATAAACAATATTAGAAAATAATAGATCACACAAAAAAGAACTCAAGATGCCAAGATTTAATGTGACTCACCCAAACCTTGGGCTATGTCCCACCAAACAAGAAGTCCAATACTTTTATGATCTAGTGATTACAACCTAATTATAATTTGTAATCCCTTATAGCTAAATATTGTCGTAAGAACCAAATTTTTCATCACCATACTGAAACAATCCCTAACCCTAAGCCCTTTTATACAAGTATTTTTATCGCTTTAGGGTTATAATTAATAATTACATGTTGGCCCAAAATGCTGATAAAATAGGGTCCAATTTTTTGCCTCACCGAGGAATTATGGAGTATGTATAGTACTTCCCTGATCAGTCACCATAATCTAACAATCTCCCACTTGGGGACTAATCAAGCTCCACTCTAAACAAAAATCTCCCAATTGGAGACTAATCATATAGCTATGCCACTACTCCATGAGGCTTCCACTGGATCAAACCACCCGAGACTCAGTTGTTCTTTATTCATGTTCAGTCAAGAAGACCAACCAAAGCTGAAGAGGAGTTCAAATTCTCCCTTGTTAATACCTTTGTAAACATATCTGCTAGATTGTCATTTGTATGTATCTTGTCCAGCTTTAACTATCCATCATCCAAAATTGATCGAATGAAATGGTACTGCAACTATATGTGTTTGGTCTTTGAATGCAGAGTTGAATTCTTTGCAAGATGAATAGCACTCTAACTATCTATAAACAAATAATTATCCTTTTGAGGTTGTCCTAATTCTTTCAAGAAGAATTGAAGCCATATCATTTCCTTGGCTGCCTCTATAGTAGCAAAATACTATGCCTATGTAGTGGATAAAGCATTAACCTTCTGTAACCTAGAAACCTAGCTTACGGTTGCCCCACCAATAGTAAAGACATAACCTATATTACTCCACCTAGTATCAATATCTATTGCCAAATCTGTGTCAACATAGCCCTATAAATCAATAGTAGAGCCCCCAAAGTGTAAACACTTACTGGATGTTCCTCTCGAATATCTGAGAATCCATTTGACTACATTCCAATGCTCAATCTCTGGATGACTCATATACCTGCTAACGACTCCCACTGCATGTGCAATATCTGGTCTTGTACATACCATAGCATACATCAAGCTTACTACAATTTAATCATAGGGTACCTTGGACATCTTATCCTCCTCTTCTTGTGTCTTGGGACACATCTCCTTAGTCAACTTCAAATGATCAGTTAAAGGTGTGATAACAGCTTTAGCATTCTCCATAAAGAAACGTTGCAACACCTTCTCAACATAATCAGCCTAAGATTGCGTCAATGTCCTATTGTTCCTATCTCTACAAATTTTCATACCAAGGATTTATTTTGTTGCCCCCAAATCCTTCATAGCAAATGCATCTGCTAACTGGCATTTTAGCCTCTTAATCTGATCCATGTTAGACCTAACTACAAGCATATCATCAACATATAAACATAAAATAAAGTAGCTATCATCATCCAACCTCTTAAAGTAAACAAAATGATCTGAATCACACCTACTATATCCATGCACCTACTATATCCATGCTCATGAATAAAACTGTCAAATTTTAGATACCATTGCTGAGCTGCTTGTTTCAAGCCATATAAACTTTTCTTCAATTTGCACACTAAGTTCTCCTTACCCTTGACTTCAAATCCCTGTGGTTATGCCATATATATCTCTTCATCCAAATCACCATGAAGGAAGGTTTTTTTAACATCAAGTTGCTCCAAATGCAAATCTTCAGTAGCCACAATACTTAAAATAGTATGGATAGAAGTATTTTAACAACAAGAGAGGATATCTCATTAAAATCAATTCTTTTTTTTCTGTGCAAATCCTTTTACAACTAACCTATCTTTAAATCTTTTCTTACCTCCATCCTCTTCTTTTAACCTGTAAACCCACTTATTCTATAAAACCCTTTTACCTACAGGCAATTGGCATAAATCTCATGTCTTATTTTTCAACAAAGAGTCCATTTTGTCTTTCACTGCAAACTCCCACTAAAACTTAGTATCCACTTGCACAGCTTCATCATAACATTCAGGTTCGCCAACATCAGTAAGTAAAATAGAATACAAAGAGGGAGAAAATCTTTCTTAGGGTCTAATTAGCCTTGTTGACCATCTAACATTCACTGGTGTGTGTGGTATTTGTTGTTGCAGTTGTCACACATCATGAGGAATGGTTGGAACATCATCTTTTGGAGTATCATCCAACACTACATAATCATCTTCTTTCTTCTCATGTTGCTACAATAGATCTTTATACAACACTTTCTCATTGAATATGACATCGCTTATTCTTACAATTTTATGATTTTCAAAATCCCAAAGCCTATAACCAAATTCATTAATGTCATATCCAAAAAAGTACACATTTCTTTGACTTAGCTTCTAGTTTGGTTCTATTTCCAGAATCTATAAAAACAAATGCTTCAAAACTAGAGGTTTTGAGAAAAGAATAACTCACCTTCTTACCAGCCCATGCTTCCTCTAGAATACCATACCCACATGTGTAAGGGCAACCCAGTATGCAACCTCATACTCCTTGCACACTCCATCAAAGTCCTATTCATGCGTTCAGTCACTCCATTTTCCTATGGAGTCCTTGGAACATTTTTCTGTCTACAAATACCACTAGTGGAGCAACAATCTTCAAATTCATGACTACAATACTCACCACCATTATCAGATCTGAGACATTTTAATTTCTTACCAATGTCATTTTCAACCAAGCATTTCCATTTCTTAAAAGTTTAAAATGCATCAAATTTCTATCTAAGGAAATAAACCCATATTTTTCTAGTTGCATCATCAATAAATGTAGCATAATAATGAGAGCCTCCAAGTGAAGATACCTAAATTGGTCCCCATACATCAGTATGCACAAGCTCTAATTTCTCCTTTTTATTTTCCTTCCTAGTCTTCACAAAACTCACTCTCTTTTGTTTCCCATACACACAACTTTCACAATAATCCATATTAACACATTTCAAACTTGGTAGAACTTTCTTTGAATGAAGTACTTTCATACCTTTATCACTCATGTGCCCAAGTTTTTTGTGCCACAATGTTGTATCATAATTTATAGCAGTTATTTGTTCTCCCTACTCAACTGCAACAACTGTTCTTGAACATTCATTTTTCTCTAAAACAATTAAAGTAGAAGGAACAATATGACCTATACAAAGATATAAGGTGCCTACTTTCACACTTTTTGCTACTACAAGGGAACCTTTTGAAACCTTCTAATTTTTATCATTAAAAGTAACTACACAACCCTCATCACCGAGTTGCCCTACTGAAATTATATTCCTACTCAGCCTTGGAACATGTCTTACCTCATGTAGTAGCCAATGATTAACATTCTACAACTTAATCTTAACTTTTCCCTTTCCAACAATCTGACAGGGTTCATTATCTCCCAAACAAACAAGTCCAAAATCCCCTTGGACATAATCAATGAAATAACCTCTATGAGGTGTAGCATGAAATGAAGCACTAGAATCTAAAACCCATGAATCATCAACACTTTCTAAAGATAGAAGCAAAGTATCCTCTTCAAATTTGTTACTTACCACATTTGGCTCCTTGTCTCCATCTGGTTTATGTCCTTCAATTTTCTTTTGAGTCCAACAATCTTTCTTTTTATGCCCTAGTTTCCCACAGTACTAGCAGTAATTCAGTCATCTTGATTGAGACCTCCTCCCCCTTGACTTTCCTCTTGATTTCTCATGATTTATGGAATTACTTTCCTCTCATAGTCATTCTACCTCAACTTTGTGTGTTCAAAGCACTTCCTAATGTAGATCCACTTAAGGTTTTCCTACGAGTTTCCTCACTCAAAATAACACCAATCACATCATCATATTTTAGGGTACTAGATCCAGGAACCTAATCACTCATAGCCATTACCAAGCCATTCCAACTTTTAGGCAAAGAACACAAAATCAAGAGAGCCCTAATTTCTTCATCAAAATTAATACCCACAAAAGATAACTGACTAGTAACATTATTAAACTCATTTAAATGATCTACAAAAAATCCATCTTCTATCATTTTTATATTGAATAAACGCTTCATGAGAAATACCTTGTTTGACGCAAAGGGCTTTTCATATAGTTTTGCTCGGGTTTGCATCAACTCTTCTATTGTCTTTGCTTTTGTAATTTTAAATGCCACCGATGGTGCCAAGCATAATTGAATGCTTCCAAGTGCCTTTTTGTCTCTTAGTCGTCATTTGACATAGATCCCTGATTCTTAGTTTTGCCTTCAAATGACTTCCATAAAATCTTTCTGATAAAGATAGTCTTCCATTTGCATCTTCCATAACTAAAAGTTCTACTCATTAAACCTGTCAACCCTTAGCTTACCCTCATCTACTATTGCTCTTACTCAATCGTGAGACTTTCCTGCAGAGGATAACTTAAAAATAGCCTCGCTCTAATACTACTTGTTAGGATTAAACCACAAACATAAATAACAATTACATGCAAATATAAATAATATCAAAAAATAATAGATCACACAGAAAGAACACAAGACACCAAGATTTAATGTGGTTCACCCAATACCTGGGCTACATCCACCAAATAACAAGTCCGATATTATTTTGATCTAGTGATTACAACCCAATTACAATCCCTAATCCCTTATAGCTCAATACTACTGCAAGAACCAATTTTCACATCACCACATTGAAACAACCCCTAACCCTAAACCCTTTTATACAAGTATTTTTACTGCTTTAGGGTTATAATTAATAATTACATGTTGGCCCAAAATCTTGATAAAATAGGACCCAAATTTTTTTTCCAGGGTGATGCCCCGAACCCTAAAGAATTTATGAAGTATGTACAGTACTTTCCTGATTAGTCACCACAATCTAACAAGGTGGAGCCTCAACCCACCGAGTTCATATCAAAATTACAAAGTATGATCACCATGGATAATAATTAACAAGAGTATAAACAACAAAAAGAAGCCAATAATAGTCAAAGAAGAACATCATTATAATCTTCAACCCAGGAGGTCCATCCTTGATTGCCCTCCATCCACACAACTTTCTTCCTTTCCAAGATATGAGTGAATAATTCAATTTTATCAAAGTAGGGCCCTCTATTATCCCTAATTTCCTCAAGTAGCTTTTAAGAGCGTCTTCAAAGGTAGCTTGATTGTCAACAATGTTGGCCCATTCTAACCCATTTTCATTTCGTAGATAAACATGGTGGCATGGCCATCGTGGAGAAATCTTTGTATCTTCTCCCTCTCAAGTCGCATCACATAGCAAACTTGCAAAATAATTTTAAAGCGTATGAGTTTCCTAAGAAACATAGTAAGAGTTCTTCGATTGCCTTGAAATTTTTCCTCATTTTTATATTTCCAAATAAACCAAAGGATGTAAGAAGAAAGAATATGCCATAAAAGATTAGCATCTTTTTTAAGACCAAGTATAGAACTAGTAATAATATCAAAAGTAGTAGCATGTTTAGTTATAGAAATTCCAAAAAGCATCCAAACTTCCCTGGAAAAAGAACACTCAAAGAAAATTTGCCTCATACTCTCAGGCATTTTGCAAACAAGACAAGTATTAGAGTCACCTTGTTGAGTTTTAATAGGCAGTCTATCTAGCAAAAGCTACCATTTGAAACATTTAATCTTGGGAGGAATAGGAGACTTCCAGAATTTCTCAATGGTTTTTTTCCACTCAGGGAGGTTAGAATTAAAATACCAGATGGAGTTAAGATGCTGCAAAATTGAGAAATCATTATTGAGGACTTTATAGATGTCTTTAGCTTTAACTTTAGGGAGGAGGGAACCATCATCCCAATGGAATGAGAGGTACCTGTGGGAATCAACATCACTATTGCAGGGGAGATTAAGATGGGCACAAGCATTCTTGATCATATTAAAGGTCCTTTTGTGAGAAATAGGGAGATCAAAGTTGGAACAAATTGTTTGCAAGCATATAATGTTATCATTATCCAAGATGTCCATAAAACACTTGATTCCTTTGCTATGCCCAAATCTAGTAGAGCAGCCTTGGGTTAAGGCAAGAGGCTTCCCATTATGATGAAGGTTCCACTAGATAGACCATTCATCATGCAAAGAATTGCTGTTATCAAACTTAGCATTGTAAATGAATCTATGCACATGTTCCCAGGCCTTCTAGATAGATTTGAAAACCCAAGTACCCTAAACAGAGAGAACAAATGAACCAACAACCAAATCAAAAAAGGGGAGATTTTTCCAAGTTTTAGCATGTTTGGGGACACTAGTCTGGATGTTATTTCTTATCAACACCTTCCACAGTTCCTGCCCATTAAGGGTCTGGAAAATCCATTTAGCAGCAAGGAAAATCCCTTGTTGCTTGAGATCTTTCAAACCCAATCCTCCAAGCTTCTTGTCAACATGGTACCAACTCCATTTGATGGCCATCAGACCACAAGAATCTCCTAATAGCCTTCTATATTTCAGGCACCCGATAATTACTAAACATCCAAACAAAAGAATAATAAATGCTATCATAAGAGAGGATCTTTTGACAGACTTGAACTCTTCCGGCAAGGGATAATGCTCTATTGTCCCATTTATTAAGCGTCTTGTTAATTCTCTCCTTAATCCACAACCACATATCCTTAAGGGAGGGGGAGATGGAGAAAGGAATACCAAGGTAGCACACAATTATGTGAAGACCACCCCAAGAAAAGCCAATCTGAAGAAGCTAGTTTGAGGGTTCCTCCTCCCATCCATGAAGGATGGATTTGGAATTGGAGATGCAGGCTCCTAAAGCTTTCCCAAAAATATCAAGCTTTTGAGTAAGGTAGTGGATATTACAATAAGAGAGCTCAAGAAAGAGTAAAGTATCATTCATAAACTGAATATTTAGAAGCTTGAAGTCATTAGGAAGAGTAATACATAGAACTTTAGGAGACATAGTATCATCTTTGAGAAGGTAAAACAAAGTATCAGAGGCAATAAAAAAGAAGGCAGGAGCAAGAGGGTATCCTTGCCTAATGGATCGGGAAAGGGGGATAGGATGGGAGAGATTACCATTAACTTCAATAAGGGAAGAGGAATCTTTAAGGAGGACTTGGACATATCTGCATAATTCATCAGGGAAACCAAACACCTTAAGGATGGTGAGAATGAAATCCCACTCAACTCTGTCATAGGATTTTTCAAAATTAAGAAGAAACATGGCAACATTATGGTTGGAGGACTTGGCCCATTCCATAGACTCCTAGTTGGTAATGAGGTTTTCCAGAATATACCTCTCCTTGATAAAACTAGTTTGGGTGGAGTAGATAAATTTGGGGATGATGTTCACAAGACAGGAAGCAAGGGCTTTAGCAAGAATTTTATAAGAGACATTGAGGAGTGTGATGGGGTGCCAGTTTTTAATGAGAGATTTATCCCCATCTTTAGGAATAAGTTTAATAATTCCCATATGAATGGATTTCCCAGGGGTACCCGAGTCATAAGCTTCAAAGTATATATCAAAGAGATCTTTAGCGATCCAGTCAATATTAGCCTTGTAAAATTCAGCAGGAAGGCCATCAGAGCCAAGGGCTTTGTTATCTTTAAGAGCAGAGATAACATTAGTAATTTCTTGGAGAGAGACCTTGGAATTAAGAAAGAAGGCATCTATCTTAGAGATCCTCCTAGGAATAATAGCTTTGTACTTATACCTAATATCTTTGGAGAGGTCATTATCCTCTGAAGTAAAAAGAGTTTTATAAAAAAATTCAAATGCATCAGTGATATCATGGATGTTAAGAAGTTCTTGATCTTCAACCACAATCCTGTCAACCTTCTCTCTACACTATTTTTGGTTCAAGAGGTTAAAGAAGAATTTAGAACCTTTATCACCATATTGAAGCCAATGATTGCGGGCTCTAATAGAGGCCCCTTTAATTTTAACTAAGGGAATTTTTAGCTTGAGAAACATGTTCAATAAGAACGACAGAGGTGGGATTCATTTAGACTTTACACTCAGTAATGTGAAGCCGATCATTAAGGAAATTCTCATATAGTCTATAATCCTTAGCCTTCTTTTGCCCAAGGGTTTGAAGAGTTTTCTTCCAAGAAGAAACATTCACATTCCATTGATCATAAAGGGAGGGGGATTGAATGAATAAAATGAATGACCTAACCATTCTAATGGCAGTAAGAGTATCCTGGTCTTTTAACAGGGAAGTATTGAGAATAAAGTTTTTCTTACAAGGATTACAAAAATCAATAGAGTTTCTAAGGTTAATATAAGCAACAATGGGGAGGTGATCAAAGAGGGTAGAAGGGGAGGCAAGAACATGAGAGTTAGAATGATTAGGGAACAAGGAGAAATGGTAAGAGTTAACATAAAATTGGTCAAGCCTAGAGTATATCCGGTTAGTTCCTTGCTGGAAATTGCACCAGGTAAACTAGAGACTGAAAGTCTCAGACTTAAGGCCTTGAAGGGGATCAAGGAGATTCAAATGCTACTTAAGGCAATCCTAGTGGGGTTTCTCCTATTGTTTCACTCAAAAGGTAAACCCCCAAACTTATCATCCTGGTTTTCAACCATGTTATAATCCTTAACCATAATCCATCAGACATTAGGGAGATTATATAACCAATCCTAGAGAGAGATCATATCCTTAGAGTCATTAGGGGCATATATGGAGCACACACCAAGAGAGGAAATTCTATAATCAATTATAGGCTATGCTATGCTATTACAGGGAGAGCTTCCAAAGCATTGAATATAACTATTCCAATAGGGTTTGATAAGTGAGGCAACTCCACCCTTCCCTTTAGAATGAGTAGTGCAATTTTTTTGATAGCATCTGTCCATATACACTCAAGAGAAGAATTAAGAAGGAAATCAACAACCTTTAACTCTTGCAACATGAGAAAAACAATATTTTTATGACCCATCAAAAATATTTTGATAATAGACTTCCTATCAAGAGACTCGAGGCCTCTAATATTCCAAGAGATGCACTTCATGATGAAGGCGGCAAAACAAAGCTAGTAGGGGGAGCATTAAGCTCTCCATTTTTCTTTTTTGTTCTTAGAGTCAATAGGTCTACCCTTCCTTTAGAAGCACTACACCCCAACGACAGATCATCATTTTCCTCAAATTGATTGAGTTGAGTACTACTTAAGTGAGTGTTGTTTTTTTTAGGATCGTTACTAATACGGGGTCCAAAGGGAGCCTGAATTTGAGTATTAGCAGAATCAACATTGGCATAAATAACTTCAATAAAATTTTTATCATCCAATTGATTAAGCACATATATGGGAGGGCTAGTGGTGTTATCATTATAAAGGGGCCCTGCAACGAGATTAGGGTACTCAGCCTTGCTAATCTTGGTTGTTGGGACCTTACGCATGGTAACATCACTAGTCCTACCAGTTTTGTTGACCAGTTGCTCTTGATGCAAATTAACGAGAGTCAGAAGATCCTGAATCATGAGAGTGGGTTGTTCTACAATTGTGGAGTTATTAGGTTTGGAAGGTGTGTCTTCAATCAATAGAGTAGGGGAAGTCAAAGCCAAAAAAGGATTGGACTTACGATTACCATCGTGGATTTGTTCCAAGCCAAGCTACCGAGCATTTTCATGCCTACATTTTGGTTTGATAACACTTTGAAAACCATCATTATCAGGGAGGTTGGTGATATGAACTAAGGCATTAAAGGGATAGACTAGCTTGGAGGAAGGGCATTGATTAGGGGTTGAGGCAGATTTATTTTTAGAATTAATAATCTCCATACATTTATCAGAGAGATCAACCAAATTTTTGTTAAGGATATGGACTGAAGTATTCACAACATTAGTGGTAGGATTAGGTTGCATTTCCTCTATGGTAGATGTTGCAACATTAGCATCCCCAGGATTCGAGGTAGGTTTCTTCTTAGTTAAAATAGGGCAACTCTCTCTAAGGTGACCTTCCTTCTTGCAGAGGAAGCACATATTTAATCCACCAAGGATCTCCATAGGGCATGAAAAACTCTCACCATTAATGTTAAGGGTAAGTTTTTATGGGATGTCAACACTGGGCTTAATTGAAAAAAGAATCTTGGCATCGAGATTAGAGACAAGCCTGGAGGTCTCATCAACTTGGATAATGCTTCCAAAGGGAGCAAGAAGCTAAGGTAGGAAACACCATAGGAATGGAGGGACCTCCTTAAGGATAACCCATCTTGGGGAATATAAGGCAAGCACCTCTTCACAGATAGCCTCCTGAGTCCAAGCAAGCGCCTGGAAAGAGGTCTTCCCAACAGTCCAATATTGTCTTTTTAGGGCTTCCACCTGAGATTCATGGTTATTAAAGAAAATAACGAACAATCCTTTTTGGATCTAGCGACAGAAGGAGATCTTGAAGCCAAGTTTCAGGTTCCATAAATTATGGAACCAATCATCAAGAAATTTCCTAGGAGGGCATTTATCTAAATCTACACAAGAAAAAAAGATAGTAGTATCGCACAACCGAGACTTTTCTAGGGCAATTTCCTTCAACATAGCATCATTATGAGAAATGATAAATTCATTCAAGGAAAAGGAAGAACATTTACCTTCTTCACTTGATCTTTTTCCTTTAGCCACCTGAAGAAATCGTGCATCAGACGAGACTCCATTATTGGAAGGAGCCACACTCTTCGTGAAGGATTTCTTGAGGGGTGGAGTAGAAATTGCAAGTTGAGGGTTAATAGTTTTAGGAGAAGGAATAGCCATAGACTTTGGGTTTGGGGAATTAATATTTCTATCGTCAGATTTGGCTCCATGGGACGACCACAGTACAAAATTAAACACAAAAAGCAAAGCAAAGTTAATGCAAGGCAGAGGAGAGAGACGCAAACCGCATGGAGGAGAAGACCTCCTCCGCAAAGCAGTACCACCGAATCGCCACATCGCCCAGTCACATCCGAGAAATTGCTTCTTATACAATGCACTTTCTATTAACAAATCATTATTTAACTAGCACTTGTACCTATCAGAGGTTCAAGGGATAAGCCGATAGCGTAAATTTAGACAACTATCATTGTATGAAATTGCACAGAATAGTAACGGGTTTAACAAATAATTCCTTATGATAAATAAATCTATATGTCAATAAAATAATGATTTTTAGTATGGTCCAATAGTGCATAACAATAATGGTTTTTTAGAAGCAAAGGAGTAGTATACAACAAAATGGAAAAAAAATATTTGAAGCATGCACAATGGTTGATACATATGTTTACCAAGAAATGAATGTGTAGACCTAAATAGTAATTATAATAAAATTGTAAAGTGTCATTTACAACATGCATGCTATTCAATAGAAGTAGTTTTTTTTAAGTAATAGTAAATGTGCCAAATTTGACAGTACAATGTATTTGTATAGATATTACTTGTAGGTTTTCCCACATTACATTTATATATCATCTATATGACAAGTCAATTTGAGTTTTGTCGGCTCCTTGCAGCATATAGTGAACCTGTAAAAGAGAAGTAGACAAAAATGTTATCAAACAAATGTAATACTTAGATAAGGTTTTTTTTTTTTTAAAGGAAAAGTTTATAGAAAAGTGGAAGTGATTACGAAAAAGTACCTTGTCAAAGTGAGAGCAAGGACAATTGAGCTTCTTCTTTCTTTCTAATAATATTGTAGGGGTTTTTTTTCATTTTGCAGAAGTGCTCAAATGAGAAGGCAGGTTCAATTTGAAGGCCTTGTATGGATTTGACCCTTGATATGGCTGTAAAGGTGAGGCCTTGTCTTTCAGTTTTACCTATATCAATTGTGGCTTGTTCTAAAGTTAGGCCTTGTGATTTGTGTATAGTGATAGCCCAAGTAGTGGTTAGTGGTAGTTGGGTACAGTTGTCTCGAGTAATTGGATGGATTGGTATGGTTTTTGGGTTGTTGACATCCCATGGAGGCCCATTGTAGCTATCAAATGTGACAGTAACATATGTTGGCAACTGAGGAGGCTTAGAGGAAGTGGCATATACAATGTCCTTAACTACACCAAGGGATCCATTGACAAGGCCACCTTGTATCCATAGGTTTGCGGTAAGCATGACATGTTGGAATTTACATATGAGTACTTCTTGTGAGAGTTGGTCATCTGTATATGTTTCAGCATTATTACGTTGAGTACTTATAGCTACACAGAGTGCAATAGGTACATTTAGTTGTTTGAGTTTTTGTTTATTATGTATAGAAACTTGTTCATTTGTGGCAAACAAATGTATTGCTTGGTTGAATTTCGCTTGCTCATTTGGTGGAAGGTGTGTGTTTGTGCGTGTCATTAGTAATTTCCAGTCATCCTCGGTTGGTTCAGCATTGTGCATGTTTTGTAGTGCATGACGAAACTTTATTTGTGTTGGGTCACAACCATCTTGTCTAAATATTGTTTGTAATGTTACAATGATACTAAAAATGAGCCAAAGATTTTGAGATATTGTTTGTCCTACATAAATAGGTTTGTCCATAACAGGAGGTAGTTGTGCAAAATCACCAATTAAAATTATAGATAGTCCCCCAAAAGGAATGTGTTGTCGGTGGGGAAATGCTTCATGTAATCTCAAATCAATTTTAAGTAACAATTTTGGGTCTATTAAACTCATCTCATGAATCAAAATATATTTGATGTTTTTCATTTTTTCTTGGTACGTTGTTAATGTTTGACCTTGTAGTGGTTTCATTTCTCTAATTGGTATCTTGAGGGCTGCATGTATAGTTGTTGCATGTATATTAAATGCAGCTATTCCATTTGGTGCAAGAACAAGGATAGGAGTTAATCCATGTGGGGATGTATTTTGAAGAGACGTGCCTATGCAATTGATTAGATATGACTTTCCCGTTCTTGTTGTTCCTTGCAAGAGCATGTACAAAGGTTCAGTATGATTATTTGCAATGGAATGGTCTAAAATTAGTTGAAGGGCCAATTGTTGTTTAGGTGACAACTCGTACTGGCAATTATACTCATGTTTTGGTGGCTGATTCGCTTGTTGAGATATCTTAGTTCTAGGAACAAATTCGTTTGCATCTTCATGCAATTGTGTAGGAACACTGTGACCTTCCCAGTTGTGGTTATTGTCAAAATCACGTTTACCCAACAGGTCAAGTTCATTAAAGTTAAAATTATTGGAATGAGACATATTTGAAATAAGTTCCCACTCATTCAATTGGGGTGGGTCTTGTATAGATGGCTCATCCTCACTTTTGATATCTTCTCCCAAATTAATTTTAGTTTGTTCTTTGCGATTAATATGCCAAACATTGTATTTTTGCAATGACATGGCCTTCCAATGAGAAATGATTGCTTCTTTTGAAAGACCTATATCTTTTGTGAGTGAATGAAAATGTTTGTACAAAAGAAGCTCACTCCAACAAAATAGTTCAAAATTTTCAGAGTCTTCAGGTGGTACCATATAAAATTTTGGGTAGACTTGAACAATTGCTTTATCATCTCTATGACACCATTTGCACCCTTTATGATTGGTCGAATATGTATATGATCTAGCAGACTCTATGAGTGAAATTTGCTCTAAGTGTGATGGGCGTTGTATGTAGGCTTGTATGTAGGTAGATTATATCTCATGTCCATCTACAGTTGGTTTAATGCGATGAAATATTTTTTTTCCAACATTAAGCGATATGAATTGTCAATTGCAAATGACAAGAGGAAGTTTTTGTAGCATGTGGCATGTTTCTTGTGCACTGATATCGCACTCTGAAACAATTTTGGACATGAATTTTTGGTATGCTTTGACAGCATTATCTTGCTCGTTAGCATCTAAACATATCCTTGATAGCATATTTACACAACTCTCAGATTTCTTCTCTGCTTTAGAAGCGTATTTGGCGATGTATTTGAGAACAAGAAGTTGTGACGTGACTGGTTGACAATCAATGTTTGCCCTCCAAATAGAGAGCATTTGTGGATTATGTATGTTAACCCTGGCATCATTGCGTGCAGGCACATATGACTTGCGACCTAAGTCATCACATATCAATTGTGACTCATCACATTTTGTCCAAGGCGCTTTATACCTGCATTCTAGTTTGTGGCCTTTTTTTCATAGGCAAGTCCATTCGGTGCATTTGGTGTGTCATTGTACACGATTAACCAATTCCTCATAGTCAATGTGTGAATTAGTCGCATTTATTGCATGTGTGTTGTACAAGCATGGATCATCTATCGGGGCCCTATGTATAATATTTTCAATATCACATTTGCCTCGAGGGTTCCAGCAATGAAATATTGGTCAAAAAAATCTTTGGCCTTTTTTACTTCATCTGGATTATTCCAATCCAATGTATCCATATTGGGTGCATTTTTTAGCCAAATGAACCCATGAATGTGAGCAGACCCACCACTTTGCCACTCATATCGGTACCAATAATTGACTGCCCCCATTAGTTTGTCGATGACCTCTTCACGAAAGATTGTAAAATGTTGATGTAGGTATAATGCTGTTGAATGGGGGTTCCTAATGACATTTTGTATGCGATGTTTGTTGTTTAGTTCGGTAAATGCTATGTCTGGAGATAAGACTGCATGTAGGTCAGGCCATTTGGTGTCAACTGTGCTTAAAGTGAAGAACAATGTGGGAGTACCTATTTGGGTAATAAGATCTGTTAGATTTGTGCGGTGTTTATTCCAGTATGAGCGTGTACCTGGCAAGGTGGATCCAAAATGCATTAGTTCTTCAGCTAATTGACAATCGGGCAGGTTTGTTAAGTGGGACTGAAGATTTTCTATACTGGTTGGTATATTATCATCAATTTTGTGTTTAATAAACATCGATGCTAGAGCTTGGCTACGATGGCACATCATAAGGTTACGTAGGAAGTATGTAAACTGTGGGTGTTGACCGAACCTGTTGTCATGGTAACGCATAAGGTGTAGTGCATATTCATGAAGTTGCACATCTCTTGCTCGAGGTTGCATGGGTTGTGCTGTTCCATTTGGGAATAGAGTTGGAAATGCCATGTCAAATAGTCCCTCAGTGGTGTACTCATTAATTGGTGTTGAACTGATGTGGGGCAATCGAGTTTGGTGTTAGGTTCACGGTCAAGGTCCAATGATTCCTTAATGATTTGCAACTCACGTTGTTTGTTTGGTAGACTAACCATAAATGAAGTAGAGTTTTGAGTGATTTGTTCGTGGTCAATTGGTACACTTTCAAGGTCATTGTTGGTTGAATGTGGGTCTTCATGTTCGCTATGTAATGAGGGAAGCATTTCAGAGATGTCAGTAGTAGTATCTGGCAAGAACGATAATGTGCTCTCATCAATTATCACGTCCTTGTAGTAAGGGTCATATTTGATTTTGTATTGGAGTGCATTATGGACATGACTTTTATTGACATAACAATCATAAGCCTTCCCATGTGAATTCAACTTACGTACTATTAAAACATCCAATTCATGAAGCCTACGTGGCAATGTTTTTGCAATGAGTTTTATATCTTGGGGGAAGCTAATTGTATGACCACTATGTTTGTATTGTCCACCATGGGCATGTGTTACTTGTAATATTGGATTAACGCGTGCAATGAGCATTTCTTCTACTTGTGTGAGTACGTTAAGAACATTTGGTTGTTTGAGTGGGTCCATATTGTTTGCAAGTGAGAAACGATTAAGACCTTTCTCTGCAATGCATCTTCTACAAGCTATGTCTTTGTGTGAGGAGCGCACAAGCATACCCAAGTAACACTCATTACATATATAACACATGTGTAAGTTGGACAATGCATCTAGCCTAGTTCTAAATGACTTGGTCGCGTCTAAGAAGGAAGATGACATATTGAAATCCATATTGCTTGATGGAAGTGGATGAAGTGGCCTATGTTGTGAATGGTTTGTCTGAGAGGGGGTACATGAAGAAATGGCATGGTTGGTTGGAAGAGTTTCTATAGACAAACATAGTGGCTGATTTGATGTATGGTTGAATCGTTACATGCGCTGGAGTTTTCGATGAGAACTAATTTCCTGTTAATGACGAGCATAATACAAACGACTTCTCTTACGTGTATGTAGTTCAATGGGGCTATTGAAGTGTGAAAGGATTTTAGATGTTTGCACATTTGGAAGTGGAGGTGGCGGGGTTTGTGATGGAAGTTGTGTTGAAATGGGTGGATTGGCTAATTGAAGTCAGGTGGTTGTAGAAGGATGGGAGTAGGATTGGAGTGTATGAACAAGTGAGGTGGTGGTGGTAGTTGCATGATGGATCTTACGTCGTGCACTAATCTCAGCTCTATGGCTAGCATAATACAACTGACTTCTTTCACGTGATCGAAGATCACCAGGGCTAGTTAAGTTTGTCCATCCATTAGAATCATGTAAATTTGAGTCCATTTTCTGTACTCCATAAAAGATAAAATAAATGTAATCAGTAACTTTGATCCTTAATACAATATACAAGTGTAGGAGCATGTATGGTAGCAGCAAAATAGTTGTTAATTTCATTGCGAGGTATAATGTGTTAGAATTAATCATGTGTAGTTAACCATTAAAATGAGAAAACATTATACTAAAAATCATTAAATTAAGGTTATAGTAGTATTCTATTTGTTTGTAGATTGAATTGGTTTGTAGATAACATGTATAATTGTAAGCCAATAAAAAAGAAAAATCATAAAGTTAAACATAACAAGTATGAATATTAATTATTTCAAAGTGTGTGGACAAAAAACATGAAATAATTTATAAAAAGGACTAACACATATGTATACAAGGTAATTAGTAGATACATTTGATGCTTTACTATAACCATAAACAAAGTGTTATTTGTATATCTAGTGTATGTAACAAGTTTTGAAGGGGCCTTGAAACTCTGTACATAGCTAGTACAGAAAGCAGTTTAAAAAAAAGGAGGATGGTAGTAGAAAGAAGTAAAGAGGTACATATATAGGTATGTAAGATTGAGGTGTTAGGAACTATTCATTAGACAAAATGAGAAAAAACCTTGTAACAAAAAGTTGATTTCATCAGTGAAACCAAAATTTCTCACATCATCAATAGTTGATTTCAAACGTGTTTCATTGTTGTATGTTTCTATGTGGTTTGATAGAGTAAAATGGTATTGATGGTACTGTAGATTTTTTATGACCAACTCAACAGAATTTTCACTATCATGGTTGAATTGTAGCATATATAGTTCCTTTGCAGGCATCCCAACAAGTTTAGTTGCAGCCTCATCAAATGCTGTTGCCCAAAGACCACCTGTGGGGTCTTCAATCTTTACTTGAAGAACATACCTATAGTTACATTCTGGAAATGTAAGTAGACACTTTGAACAAGACCAATGGCCATCAAAATTTTGTTCTACTCTTTTTTTGGTGGATGGCCCTACAAAGTCACTTTGGGGAAGGAGGATATCTGGGCCATTCGTTGTGAACCAAGATTGTAGTTGCTTTGTCTCTTCGATATCAAGATTGATAAACAATTATTTTTATGGCAAGAATAGTAAACTTTCGTAGATGATACATTTGTTGCAGTTGACTACCTTCAAATTGGGATGTTTTACCCCACAAAGTAACAGTTATTGTGGACGAAGACATATCTATCAGTTTGAGACTTCACCTAAGGACCTCAGTTGCATCATTCTTTCATTTTATTGTAGCGGAAGGATCAACACATATAACTATTCCAATAATATCTAGAGAAGTGTTAACATTATGAGATAGGATATCAATAATGTTTGTAAATGAGAAAAGTAGTGTTGGAATTAAGTGGTCATCCTCACAATGGTTGACCCTAGAATCTTCATTCAACGTGATTTCTATATCACTATTAAGCTTATTATAAAATTTGTTCATTGACTTGATAGTACCACGAGACAATGTATACACACTTCCAGGTTGAATCTGTTGGAAATGGAGGTCATCCAGTTCATTGAAGCAAGTGACACGAACTTCAGTTCTTTCTTTATCTATCATATCAAAACTAAACATGTGTCCATTTCCTTTGTTTTTTTTAAAGTGGTGGATCTCCTTCTTTGCAGTAACACGACCTTGTATCATCCATTGTGGTTGGAATGGATTCAAGCTTCGGATAGGAGAAATAGTAGTGGGGGGTGTTTTTTTAATTAGGGATGCATGCAATCCAAACATCAATTTTGGAGGAGTACATGGAATGGAAGCTGGAGATTCTATTGCATTTGTGGATGTAACTGTAGAAGGTTGTTCCATTTCTACAAGTTTCTCAGGTTCTTTGTAGTACAAGGTGGGGTCACCAATTAATTCATGTGTTGCCGAGGAGACCAATAATTTGGAAATTACAATCCACCTACAGAAAGGACAAGAAATGTATATTAAGTATAGATTATACTTGGATGGAAAAAAAAATTGTTTATTGTAAGAATATTTAGACAATAGGTGGTTTACCTTGATGAACAAATGGTTGGAATAGTATATGTAGTAAGTTGGATAATAGTGCCCTTTTGAATCTGTCCTGTTGTGACAAGGCTAGTATATTTGCTTGGCAAGGTTGCTTTTTGTATGTGGACCCCATCAGAGAGCTCTAACTTGTATCTAGTTGTTGATTGACCTGTCTCTCCAATTGGTGCAAGCGAATACACTTGAAGAAATGGTTGCACGTCTAACTTGTGACCATTGAGAAGTTTAATGGCATCTTCTGTGAGAGATGAAGCCATAACTAAATGGTTTCATAAATTTCATATTATTAGTTGATAGGTGTTAATATTTGTTTACAATAGATATAAGAAATGTATTATATAGTAAAGAGCATAAAAGACAAAATGTAAAGCAAGGAATACATGTTTGTTTGAACATAGAACCACAAACAATAGTCTTGTACAAGTAGAAGACTATGAAAGGAAAGGCAATAGAAAAATTATAGGTTGACATATATTTAATAACATGCTTGAAAATTGTTGGAAAATTAAACCTTGTGCAAAAACTTATAATAAATAAGTAACAAGTTGGGCTAACGTAATTTGTAAGGAAAAAGCAGTGCAAAAGATATAAAGAGGTACCTTTAAGCAACAAGTAGATGAATGTATGATGTAGAACTTGTAAATGATAGGTACAATAAATCCTGTAATACAATAGGGGGAAAACAACGTTAGCTAGTAGATATAAATGGAAAAACATTTGCAGAACTTGGGCTATGATAGTTTAGCTTAATAGTATTTGTTTGTAAAGAAATATTTTTAAAATGGATCTAAATCGGCATAACATTAATAAAATGTTAAATGTATATCCAAATTTGGCGTGGAATAAATGCAATTTAACTTATAACTAATGAAGTTCTGTAATAGTTTTTTAAAAAAAAATGAAGACTTCAATTAAACAAATTATAAACCAAACACATAGAACAAATAAGTATAACAAAAAATAGAATAGACTAATTAATTTGAATGGTATAAAATAATTAGGTTTAAAGAGTATTTTTTTGAATGATCTAATATGTAATAGTAATGCTTGTAATATTTTTTAGAAGACCAATTTTAATATGTAGAATATACAATGAGGGATAGTGATAAATGTAACTTCTTGCAAATATGACTATTTTATATAAAAAAATATCAAACATAGAAAATTATAATTTGTAATAGACAAAAACTATAGTTTTAAATGAACAATATCATTTACTTTATAGTTTTCAAAGTTTAAAATGCAAAATAATATAATATATTATTACATTTTTCGTAAGTACAATAAGTAGCTACAACTTGTCATATACATGTAGATTGATAGGGCGTACTCATGTTGGTTGTTTAGGTATTGAAAATTTGTTCATATAGTTGTACTGTTAGAAAAAGAATGTATACATAATGAAAGCATTTGACAAAAGAGTCTTTTTTAAAAGTATATTTGAAAATAAATTATATACATCACATTTGATGAAGTGTCTCTAGTTATCAAATTACATACTTTATTAAGTGTGTAAACATAAATTTTTAGAAGATGTAAGAAGTGAATTAGGACAAACAAGTAGGTAAAAGAAATACAACATTTAGAGGTGAATATCCAAAATAGGTGATATGTTGTACAATGTTCAACATTTAATTCAAGGCTACATAGGGTATAATATGCATAACAAATAGCTAAGTGTGTTTGAGGTAGTCCTGGAACGCATGACAGATGAATGGAGCATTGCCCTGTTGATAGAATTCATCAGTGTGCATTTCTCTCAGAAAAGTATAGAATCCAGCAAATATATCATAATGGGCATGGATTTTTTCTAGCACCTCGTATACAGCCAACACTTCGCTTTCTTTGACCTCAAATGTATTTCGACATATATCTTTAAGTTGTTGAACATTAATATTAGAAGCCAGATTAATTGATCTTGCGTAGTGTTCAATCTCTGTTTCTGGAGACCCTTCGTAGTTGATGGATGAGTTTGAAGCAGACGATGAATGTGGAATACTTATGCTACTTGATATTTCAATAATCCGTTCTTGAATTGGATTATGTGCCATGACCTATAGAATACTCGCTATGTTAAATATATGATAAAAAATAAATTGTACAAATTTATTTGTTCAGGAAGTGCTATATATACATAATTATAATGTAAAAAATAATTTAAACTATATATAGATGTATATGAAATTGAAATTGAACAATTAAATAATAGTTTTTTTGAGATACCTACTTCTAATCCCCACAATCAAATGTTGTAATATTTAAAACTTAGTGAATGTTTGATATGAAGATAAACATGCTTCCTATAAAAACATCATTTACCCATAGCTAAATTATATCTATTTCTAAGCACACCCCAAAAATGCAAATAATAGATATATAAACTTAATAGTGAGCAATTTTTGTACACGAAATATAAATATTGAATTAAAATGTGTACTTTTTGATAAGTGTGGTGCCCTATTTATATGGTGCAAAAACTACCATTGTTAACTAAAATGTGAAATTCTTTAATTAGCTATAAATTTTTAAAAATATAAGTAAAAAATTTACTTTTGATAGGTATCATCTATTTAATTTACATGGGAAAAATAATCTTATACTCGATAATAAAAATATATATATACTAAAAAAAAAGTTAAATTATACTTGATAAAAATAAAATTAATTATACCTATCAAAAAAGAATAATGTATAAACAAATACAAATGTAAATTGTGTAATGAGGGCATAATAATAATAATTAAACATAGCATATAAAAATAATTAAAAATCTAAATTTCAAACCCATTAAGCATTAAATAAATGCATTCATTGCCTATTTTTTCTAAGATGGTTTTTAAAATTATGATTTTAAATTTATGCAAGAAAGATAATTATTTATTGATTTTGAATGAGCAATTATGATAGTGATCAAAAGTAGTAAATAATACAATAATAAAAATATTAAGTTACCTATATTTGAAATAGAAATTTTATTTTAATTATATTTTAATATAGTTTTTGAACAATATTATAATATGATTTTAAAATAAAAACTATTACATATTTTTCTAAATGATCTAATAACAAATATAAAACAAAATTAACATTCATATCTACGTTGAAAGGAAAAGATTTAATTATATTAAAATAATAATAAATATAGAGTTGTTTTTAACATAAAATGTATACTTCAGTATTCATTAATTAATTAGTTAAGATAAGTTAGTTGTCTAACATTGTAAAAAGATGGAAAAAAAAGAAGTAAGTAGACTTCAATTAAATTTTAAATTGTCCTAAATTTGAGATAAAACTATCCTAAATTATACCATTTTTGTGAAAAATGCACAATATTGATACCAAAATGTGTGCAGCACAAAAATCGAGAAGATATTTAAGGTTGCAAAACAATCACTTTGCAAAAACACCATTTATTTATTATCACATCATAAAACATCTCAACACATTCAAAATTGACAAACACCCTAACATAAATGCAACCAGCGTAATATTATTAGTTGCACACAAGTATAAATTCATTTATCGTTATATAAATAATTATCATGTATAAATATCAGTAAACTTATAAACATGAAATATACAATTACTATATTTTCCTATATCAAATAGATTGTATGTTAGTATTTTTGTCGTCGATTTCTTTTCATCATTTCAATAATAGCTCTTAATCGTAGATTCCATCTTATACTATTACAAAATTTGAAATAGTTCACACAACCCGATTGACTATTAGCTTCAGTCTATGATTTAGAACTAAAATGTCTACCAATTATGATTGCGTGGGATGTTACAGTTTTATGGATTTCCATTATACGTGAGAAATTTTTTAACAGGATTGAGTGATATCAACTTATTTGCTAGTTTTAAATTACAAGAAAAGATTCAACACATTAAGTTTACCATAAATTCATGATTCCGTTGAAAGGCCTTTACAATTACGGACGCATATTTTTTTAAATATTTAGGGATCAAATGGTAGAAGTGATTTGCAAGATTCAAAATCAACATTGTGCTTGCTTTCCTAATTTCAATTATGATTATGTAACAAAGATTCGTGGTTAGAGTAAAGGAGCGTACGTATAAATGTGTTCCCGAGAAGAAGCCACACACAAGCTGAGAAGCCAGAAATGTCTCGTCCTTGAAGAAACCTTTGCAGAAATCAGCTTCAACTGTTGAAACAAGGAAAAATAGCATTCAAAAATGATTAAAACCATTTGTAAGACACGATATTGGGAAAAGAAACAGAATTGCAGGAAATGGAAGTAAATATCAAATCAATATCAAATATTTATGAATTTTAAAAAAGAATGGAGATAAATTCAATCACCATATAATAACAATAGTAAACATGACAAACCAAAACTAAATAGGGAAGGAGGAAGTATTTACTGCAAACTTGTCATGCTCAAAAAAACAACCCAGATCAATGAGTCTCTCAGAATCACCAACAATATATAATCTAGGGCCAAGTTGATAAATTTTATTTATAGACTGCAGCTGATAGTGGGAAATTGGGAAACCACTACAAAATGCATGAAAAACGGAGAACTTTTCAATCACTGATCATACGGTTGGAGAATAGGGAGGAAAGCGTGACAGACAGGACAAGCAATTATATCGTTTGATGACTACTGGACATTCATTAAATCGACTTCCTGGTCAACTGCCAAGGTAGCCATTTATTTCACGTCTCAATATTTATGGTCAATTGAGTTGTGGCTTTATGATGAAGTGGAATGGGAGGTGGCGGAGTACACAGTCGCAGAAGAACACCTACTAGCGTTCAAGCCCATAAATTTGTCTTTTGATGAAGCAGCGAGTTTGCCGCTTGCGCTCTTAATTGCCCTGCTAGTGTTTGATACCTTTGGATTTCACCAGGGGCAGAGCATGTTTATCGTGGGAGGCACAAGTAATAATTTAAAAATCTAATACAACTCGCAGATTGGAGATCCCCATTTTAGTTGTTATTCTATCTTTTTCTTATTCATTGGAAATGTATCCTTTGACTTTCCATCGTTTATTAGCATTTATAGAAATAAATCCACTTCCTCCGATGTAGCAAAAGGGGTAAATGTGGCCAGTGAGGCAAGGGAGATGTAGTTGTAGCCCGCCAGATTATCTTACAATTCGACCGTGGGACTCTTGCTCCTTCACAAAATTTAACGATTCCAAGAAGTTTTGAGTCAATGAAATATCGGATCAATCAACAACTAATGTTTTGAAAAGTTCACACAAGAGCTTCTCTGAAAAAATATCTGAAATGAAAGTGTCCTTTTTCGATCCATCACCTCATACTGTAAAAACAATCACGACATATCACTTTATCTATTGGGTACCCTACTAATTTCTATTTACCTCACATGCATTAAACGATGTCATAACGTGTATTTACAGTGTTCTAAATTAAAAGAGAAACTGCAATAAAGAACTAAATTTCCATGAGTGCAAGTCCTCTATCATTTGAACATTTGTTAAAAAATAGTTCCGTTAGCCCATAACAAAAGGCCCCCACAAGAAGAGGGAGTGGGGACATGAGACAAACATAAAGAGAGGAACTTTCATGGAATTGCAATTGCAATACCAATTCCCCGAAAGCCACGTCAGAGCCCAAACAACCCTTGAGCTCTTATAGATCGAGGTTGATGACAGAGCATGAATGCGTTAAAGGCGGTATGTATTTAGTGCGGATCTGCCACCGTGCGAGTGGAAGATAACTAATCAACGAAGAAAATGATTTGTGTTTTGGGTGGGAAGAACACTCCCAACGCAACATCTCATTCCGCATAAATAAACACGTACAGATGTCTCCACATGTGATAGGTCCATCACGTTGTCAGTCTCATTGCTCTCAGTTATGCTATACTACTGGTTCCAACGCATTATTGTAGCAGTGACAATGTGTGGTGCCAAAGACCCCTTCAATTCAGTAGTAGAAACGTATTGTCTTGTACAGTGTGGGGAAGATGGAAGATCGAGAAACGGTAAGGCTGAAGTCATCGCTTGCAATACTGCATATCAGATTTTGACCTAGTAGAGTATTTATTGCGTGAGACAAATGATTTAGACAAAAAAATACATTTATTTTGGAGCGTTGCTCCATAGGAGAAGCCTATCGGCTAATAATAAATAATTAAGATTAAAAACCAACGTATTATTAATTTCAAATATCTATAACAGTATTGATCATTGTCGTTTTCTCAATTAGATATAAATTGGGCACAAAGTTTTATATCAATCAGTGTCCAAAATCCATTATACTAAAAAAACACCATCAATCATTGTTTTTGTATTGTTTAAAAAAATCACTGTCCTTAATCAATTATAAATAGAAAAATCCACCATCCATCATAAAGTTAACCCCAAAAAAGTGACACACAAGATAACAATGATCAAACCAGTAAATAGTTTGTTCTTTACGATCAAATGTAATGAAGAAACTGACGGACGAGGAGGCAAGTGAATGGCACCGGAAAACTGAACTGAATCCCCAAAGATCGTCTCACACATACCTATATCAGAATAAACTTTCAAGGACAGTTTGATTTTACCAAAAGCATTTGTTTACACAGAAACCAAGTATTCATCTGCCCTGACTAAATTTATCCTTTCAAACCTGTACTGTACCGCAAAACTATCACGATAATGGAGTGTTGGCCTGTGCTGACACAAATAAAGAATTCTATTGATTTTCGTGCCCTAGTTGCATCGATACTTGTAGGCGGCGCGTGCTCACAACAGTAGTGTTGGGGATCGAACTTGCGACCAGTTAAAAGCCCTAATTTCTGAACAAGCAAAAACCCTACTTTCTAAACAAACGAGTATTAAATTCTGACCTGCAAAAGCCCTAGTTTCTAAACCAACGAGTATAAATTTCTGAACAGCAAAAGCCCTAGTTTCTAAACAAATGAATATAAATTCTTCACAAGCAAAAGCCCTAATTTCTAAACAAAAATATATATTCTTATCAGTTGAAAGCCTTTTTTTTTTTTGTCTTGCCTTGATTCTTTACACTGTGGAATTGTACTTCTGGTTTTTAGCATTGGACTGTGCGAACTGTGGAACAGGAAATAAAACATGCGTGCTTTGCAAGTACAGATGGATAGTGAACTGACGGAAACGGAAATAAATGTCACACGGCCAGGCAAATCGAAATGCGAGGCTGATTTCAGTTAACTCACGAAAATTTGAGTGCTTCCTTTATGAGATGTCGTGGTGCAGGGTTTTCGCAGGCAGCAATCACTTCACGGATTTGGCATTTGTCAATAAATTCAAGGCTTCTCCTCACTGGTCCTTTCGCCTTTTTATATTGGCTTTCCGGGATTCTGTGTATGAAGAGTACAGTTTTCAATTGAAAATACGAACATTATCATGTTTTTAAATATATTGTATATTGTTTTTTAATGTATTGTATATGACAAAACTTTTTTTAGAGTTTTTAGTTTATGTCAATATAATTAATATTTACATGATAATTAATATGAAATACAATTATCATTGAAAAAATGTAAACTTAAATGATGCTACTATTATGAAATGGGTCGAAATTGAAATGGTTTTGAACACAAAATGCTTTTATGTTAAGAATAATTTTATTGAAATAAGTATATAAGAAGACGAACTAATAGTTACTTAGGCTAATTTAAGACACTTAGAACATTTATTCTATATATAAAAATACATAGAAATTCTAATGATCAATTATAAATATTGGGCCATCTCTCCTATATATAAGCAACCAAAACTAAGGGGCTAGCCCAAAACAATTTAGAAATGCTAAATTTGAAAAGAAATTGAATTTAGAATTTCTGTTTTATAATTTAAATATTTTGATGATTCTTTGATTCAAAATTTTGATATTAATCTATATTCTTGTGTTTAATTGCTTGATGTGTTGGGCTTTATATTTTTATTGGATGAACATTATATATAATTATTGTCATAGATTTGTTAGTATGTCACAATATGCTATCTTAGGTCAAACTTACAAAAAGATAATTATTTTCTTTTAGAATCCTAATTGCAATGTGCAAATACAAATGATATAATGGTTCTTAAAAATAATAATTAGAAGATTCTTTATATTAAAAAAAATACATTTAATGATTAGACAAAATTTATGTTTAGAATAATGTTGAGCCCTCTTTATCCCTCTTCATATATTATTTGATAGTAAATCACGGCTTCTTTACGATTTCACACGTTTTTACTTTAATGGATATCACTTGATCTTTTGAGATATTGTATGCAGTTTAGGGTCTTGGATTGCACTTGATCAGATGACTTTCTAATATCACGGTCTCAATTGGAGTTTTGGATGAAGATCAATGATGGAAACTTTTATGACAGTTTTTGGCTTGGCTCTTGGTTTTTGTCTCCAACACCAAACAATGAATTGTATTCATATGAGTTTTGGCTTCTTTGTAATTAGAATATTATCGATTTGGGATTCACAACGACAAGATTCATTAGTGTTGATAGATACTCTCTCTTGATGCAATATTTCTTCTCCTACATCCTTTTTTATTAGGCAATGACCAAAGTTTTTATTTTCTAGTTCTTTTCTCTGGAACCAATTATTATTAATATAAATATAATGTTTTGCCCAAAAAAATAAAATAAAAATGTTTGGTCATTTTTAAATAAAAAGAATTAATTTAAGAATTAATCAAATTTAAATTCATGACTAAAAAATCTTATAAAAATTAAATGATCATAAATACATTATATATAAAATAAAATACAAAAAATTAGATAAATAAATAATATTAAAAATAGAATATTATAAGATAATATTTTTGTTTTTAAAAATAATTTCTCTAAAATAATAGTAAGATACCTAAACATCACATATGATCACTCCCTTGTTCATAAACATAGGATAAAAAGTACTTCTTCACAAAAGTCCAAATAGTTTTTTTAAAGGGAGAATAGAAGAACTACATTCTTTTAAAAGATACCAATAACTAGCCATTGGCACATATCTCCAAATATTTATATACCAGATTTAAGACATTTGGTAAGTTCAATTTATTCAAGGGTTCTTTGAAAACATATTAAAAATAAAAATATCATATCTTATCGAATTAATTTAATATGTTATGTGGCTTAAGTCTTTGAAAAGAATATCTAATGAAAAGTAAAACAAACCTCTTTAATAATTTTAACTAGCTAGATTGTGTGAAAATATATCAAATAAATCAAGGAAACTATATGAATTTATTTAAGATAAATAATATAATCAAATGATACTGAAAGTTAAATCAAATTGAAAATAGAAATATACAAAGCTAGCTGATTTCTTATTTGAAAAGAGAACAATTAGTATTTATCATAGAATTAAATAGAAGTACATGACCAACAACACATCTTTTATGATCAAAACCTTTGGTAAAGATTCCTCATAAATTCTTTATTTGCAAAGAATATTTTATTTAGATAAACCAAATGACTAATATTTAAATTTAGCAATCCCTAAAAAGAGTTAAGAACTTATTACATTTGTTGCCACAAGGAAATCATTACTCAATTACATTCAAATTAAAGATATTTGGACGACCACCAATTCACCATGAAATAATGATATTTTAGAGATTCTAACACTTGCACTTCACTACTCTATGATACAGTCTCATTAATAATTGATGTTGTTTCTGGCAGGCTTACAATTATGAGCCACATGTGCAATGGTAAGTCAAGCCTTTGCCTGTAACAAATGATGCATATCCAACAATTTGATTTAAACCCCAACAAAATGATAACAAACTGAACAAAAAATTGGAATTTGTGAACAAAAATTCATTTTAAAAATAAAATTGGAATTTGTGAATGAAACTCATTTAAAAAAAAGGGTTCTCAAACTTTAGAGTCTTAGGATTTTCTTCTTGTACATATTAATAATCTAGACTAAGGAAAGCATTAGTACAAGGACTAAAAATGTAAAAATTATCAATACAAACTATATAGCTCTGTAGAGGATTTTTAGATGCAAGTGTATTATCTTAATAAAATGTGATATATTTTGTATTTTTAATTATCTCAAAATCACAATGTGACTATAGCATCTTTTTTCCAATGGTGCATACTTGGACTTATCAAATCAGAGATGTGAAGAAGCAAAATTTGGAATATACATCTTTCTAGGGGGCTTTAGAAACTAGAATGTGGTTTTTGAGTTAGGCCTTCATTTTAGAGTCACGCCTTTCAAAGAAAGCATGCAAAATATCATAATTTCATTCTTTAGAACTATTATAGATTTGAAGATTCAAATTATCATAATTATCTCCACCACTTTTTTCAGAAGCAAAAATGAAAATCATAATCAGGGTGATAGCTTAGAAGGGGAGAAAAACTTTGAGAATAGTTGTGAGGACACCATATAGACTAGAGGCACCCATTTCCCCTTTCGGATCCCTTAACCCCTCTCATCGATTGAGCATGCCAGAGTTTCCATGTGCTAACATTAGGTAAACTAGAAGAGGGCCAAGACCATATGAGACACTCAACATGAGTGGAAAAAAATGGTCTAGAAGTTCAATCACAACAAAAATCAAAATCAAGATGGAAGTTCTATAAAATTTGAGAAATGATGCCAAAACTCACCACAGATGCCCATTTCTCCATTTGAATGCTTCAACAACTCCATTACTGTCAGATCTGCGCAACATTCCCCTGTGCCAAGCCAATATCTCCAACACTACGCCAACATAAAAATCCCTTTATTTGGCCCAATTCAATGTGCCACACTAATGAATGTATAATATATTGCCCTTGAATATATTATGACCTTGAAACATAATTAATAGTCAAAATTCCAAATAGTAACACAAAGAATCTTGTAAATTGTAAAATTGAACCTAAATGGCATCAAGATGACCATTTTCCTCTCTCATCCAGGAAGACTCAAACATGGCTTTTTCTTGGGCTTTGTAAGAACACATTTGTTGATTGTCTCTTAATGAAAATTTCTTCTCCAAGATGCGCCACCACATAGTTTTCATATGTTTTTTTAATGTGAAATTAAATATTTGTTCATTGTATTTCCTACTCTATAGAGGAGCTATGATGTGTGTGATTTATTTCTAAGTTTTTGTATATCCCATTAAGTTGGAAACATGCTTATCAGCTTTGTGGCAAAATATTGGCAAAAGATAAATGGAAATTTTCTTTTTCTTCTTCTAGAAGAAAGGAATCATTATGTTATTATATTTTATATTATCGAGGAATACCTAAGCTCCAAAGAAGACAATTCTATAAATTCACTATGTAATTAAGAGTCGAAATGAATAGAATAGTAAAATGTATGACATAACACAACCTACAATAAATTCAATGTTGACTGTTGGTAAGCATTGCTAAGACCAAAATACCTCTACTAAACATTGACTACCAACACCTAGTTTATAATAGAGCTGTAAAATGAGGATGTAATTCATGAATGCCGCAAGTGTGACTTTTGATTAGAAGTGCAATATGGTGATTTAAAAAATTAGTAAATCTTGTGCAACACAAAAGGTTTTATTATAGTATGCTATCAATATTTGGCTTAGTGGCAATAAATGAAATATTTATATGTGTATACAAAAAATTGCCATCTATTAATATCTTTTACAATTATGCCATATGAGGCACCATATATTTCTTATGCTACATCTCCTCTAAATGGGGAGTAAATTATACCTGAATTGGCAATTACGAGGGACAAAGTAGAGGTCGAGCTTCAACATTGGTCAAGATTACTCTTCTAACATCTTCTTAGAGCATCTCTTAAATCAAGACTATGGCTAAATAATGTCCATACAACCCTCCAAATACATTGCCGCTAAATAATTTCTAGCAGAATCAATATATAAACCAAGCTTGGGGCAGAGAGGATACTTTCCCTTCAAATGTATTAGCGCTAAATAATTTTGTATGGCCTGCACATTTTCTTGTTACAACCCTTTCCAATATATAAGCACTTGATAATGTCCAACAAAAATAAGATACTTCCATTGAACAAGCTTCTTGGATCACTAATCATTTGTCCATCGCAAAGTAGAGCTACCTCTAATACTTGTGCTTGTACCGGTGTATTTTCTATGATCAACATTTGCACATAACAAGCAATAACAAATAATTTGCAAAACTACATTTTTCAGTGCCACGTATCTGGAGTATGCAAAAAGTAAAAGTGTAGATGGGGCATGTGGACTTTCAAAATAGCTACCACATTATTTCAATTTTTGCAAAGCTACATGACACCATCTTATTTTTCTACAATGGTTTCAAGGGAAATGAAAAAGACCAACCAAAAAAGAAGAAGAGAACAACGAATAGAAAAAGTAGAAATAAAAAATTCAAAATTCAGTTTAATATAAATACTTTGATAGACTATAGGATAAATGAAAGTTGCACGGTTCCCAACAAATATACTAATATGAAAATGCAAGTTGAAAACTATAGTATATTGCCTTAATGACAGGGACTAATAATGCAATCATACCATTCCAACATTACTTGCAAAAATTAAGGTATTATCAATTTGCCTAAAGAGTGAAAAAGTGTACTATTTCCACAATGAACACATAAAGGTTATCAAAGTTTTAAAAGTAAGGTTACTTTAAAGTGTAGACAATGAAAGCTAAAACAATTGACTTTTTGATAGGAGGAATTATTTAAAATTAAACAAAGCTTCCCATTTAATGGATAAAATCAGATATTTTATTAAAGTTTTTTTTTTTAATATTATAAAAGTGTTTATAAAATTGAATTAAACTTTTGATATAAATGGTGTAGACTATGGAGTGTATGTCACATGATTTAGAGGTAAAACAAGTCTTTTGATCTAATATTAGAAATTATATGATATGTCAATATATACATAAAACTATTTATATAATATAGAAGAAAATTAATTAGAGATTATATTCATTTAAAGAAAATGTCTTTGTATTAAATATTATATAATTTTATCATTATGTTAAGTTAAACATGTTTCATATACTTGTGAAATATGCTATATTTTTCTACTTTGTTAATTTTTTGTAATATTTATAATAATAGCAACCATCCTTTAGCTACAATAATATTTTGTGAAGATATTTAAAGTGAGAGTACTAAACAAACATTGTAGCTCATGATATTGCATCAAGTTATAAGTGAAGTTCAAAAATGATTTGATTGATCATCAACATCCTAAACCCTTGGTTGTTAAAACATGAGAGAACACACAAACAAATCTAATCTTTCATGAAGAAAATCCTGATAACAAGGTCAATATGAATAGTTACACTCTTTCAACACCAAATTAGGAAAAATGTAGTTCTACTCTTACAATTAGATCCAAGACTTGTGTTATGACTTAGGTACGAATTTCTAGATTCCTTCTAGAATGATGGAAAGTTAAAAACTTAAGTTGGAATTTTTAGGTTTGAGTGCGAGTTGAGAGGGTTGAAGAGTATAATGAGAAAGAGAGAAAGGGAGGGAATGTGGTTAGAAATAATAATAGAATATTTAACATATGAAAAGTATAAGATTGATATATAACATATTAAGGGACGGTACCTTGGTATTAGTTGAATGACTTTCTTAAGGTCTCTTTTGGGAGATAATCTTCTTAGTCCATCCTTTAAAAAACAAAAACTTAGTCATTTTGTAATTTTTTTGGGTTGCATTTGCAATTGTAGATTGACCCACACCTTTAAAAAGTACCCCTTTTCAATTGTCTTTTGTATATTATGTAAGCTCACCTTCTACATATAATTTGTATGTGAACCCTCTAGCTCAAATTTTGTACTCTCTAATTGAAAGCTTATGAGCAACTCTTGGAAGTTCATCCATATTATTCCTAAAGTACTCATACATTAGACTTCCAATATTATTCATGTTCCAACCATATGGATAAAAAAACACGACGATAAAGAATGTAATTGTAACAAAGGAAATTGAGATAGGGTCAAGATAGATTTGAGAATCACTCTCTCCAAACCACATAGGAATATGAGTTCACCAAAAGAAAATATGGTTGACCAAATCCTTTAAACAAGGGGTTCAACTTAGTATCTTTGTTCTTAAGCCTCCTTTGTTTCTTAGGAATGAGAGACTCGGGGTATTGGACATGTAGCTTAACTTTGTAACAAAGCTTAAGCCAACAAATTGTATATTTGAAACATATCATAAAGACAATGAATGAATTGAGTTTTCACACCCAAATATTGGATTTGAATCTAGTTTTACTAAAGGAGAGGTAACCAAACTAAGAAAACCCAATTCTGGACACAACTTCTTGTAAATTGTGTATGTCTATCACTAAAATATGAGAAAATTATGGGTTATCAAGGGTGACTACACTCATCCCTAATCTATGGAGTTTCCCCGCCCCTGAGACTATCATAGGCCTAAGAACTTATTTTTATCATTTGAATGGAACCCTGAAACTTGTGTATGTACCTATACCTAAACTTGCAAGGGAAAAATGATGTGTGTGGGGTTATAGGGGTTTTCCTTAGTCAACCCCTCATTTTGGTGATTACCAGTTCTATGGACAACCAATGTCAAAAGTAAGAATTATATACTCTTATATCTCTTTAGTGTGTCTAAGATAGTTATGTGATAAAGTATATACAATAAACAAGAGATTTACCCTAGTATGTTAGGGTAAAAACCTACATATGAGATTGTGATCAAAATCAAACTGAAATTGGAAACTTGTAGAAGATCTAAGATTAACATGGAATCATTTCCAACTCAAAAGGATTACAAACCAATCATTAGTTGTTAATCTCCTTCTCACCCCTCAAAATCTATTGAAAGCTTACATTAATGATGTAGTTATTGTTGGATTTATGATGGAAGATTGATGTAAAACATAATTAAGATGGATGGTTGTTGTTGATGACAACTATGGTAGTGACATCATTAGGGAAGGTAGAACAAAGACAAGATATGATCAATGACTGCAATGTAGTAGTTGATAGTATACATAACACCTTTATAGCAACTGAGCTAGAAAAGAAATCAAGAGATGCAATCACACATGTACAAAATATAATTGGTGATCCTTCTTCTTCTTATTCCTTAGGAAATTCCTATTGAATATCTTGTAACTAATTGAAAATATCTTGAAAGGCATTTCCAATATTTCTCAAACTGTTAATGTCATCAACCTTAATAGTTGATGAGTGTCCCCTTGATTCCTCATCAATCTTTAAAATCTTTTTCCAAATGTAAATTGTTTCATCATGTAGACTTGTGCATCTTATATGAAAATTCTTTTTTCTCTCTCTTTACCCCAAATTCCTTTTGTGAGCTTCATATTAATCCCTGTATCTTCAAAGATTAAATAAGGTTGCAGCTCAGTTAGGGTTTTCTCTTTAATATCCCTCTTATTTGCAAAGATTACATCCATCTAACATCTAAAAATTATTGCAAATCATATGGAATCATTGAATGCAATTCCATAGGTTTTCTCTTAAATTTATGAAGATGTTGGATTACTACATCCTTGATTTTCTTCTTATCATCATGATTACTAATGATGTACCTTTTCTTAGCCACTATTAGGTCACTTATATCTATTATACCTCTCACAATTTCATCTATTGTAGGGTTTTTTCTCTTCATTATTCTCTTCTTTAGTTCAATAGCTAGGCAAATGCACCAAGTTGTGGTGCCAAAAAGGTGACACCCAACTTAGTTTTTTACAATTCTCAAAAGTGCACATACACTATAGTGCATGCGCTCTTTTAAAACTTAGAAGTTTTTATATATGGGATGCAAACCCACGACCCATTTCATTCATGTTATTTGTTTTTGTTGCTACCTTCTTTCCCCTCAACAGTGTGCACGTGGCTTGTAAAAGTTGAAGAATTTGCTCAATATCCTCCTCAAAATGCCTCCTCATCATTAAAGATCAAGAGCGAGATCACATAGTATGTTTTCTACTTTTGTTTTTGTATTGTTTTGTATGTTTTTGCATTGTTTTGTATGCTTTTTAAGTTTTTCTTAAAATTTATTTATTTATTTAAAATGCAATTGGTTTCTTATCAAGAAATGTGAATAATCAACCACCAAATCCCTAGCCTAATCAACAAAATGAAAATGAAAACCCTCCACAAGATCAAAATGAACTTCTGCAACCTCCACCGATTCAAAGACCTCCTCTTGGCACTCAAGACAATATAATGAATGAAATAGAGAGAGGGAAAAATGAATTAGAAACAATCATTGGTAGGTTGAAAGCTTGCAGGAATACTAATCCTATGAGAGCACAATTGGCATCCTCTCTTGAGTCCATTATGAGCCATGTAACTTCTGTTAGTGGTCAGTTGGATATTTGGCATGTTAAGAGAGAAGAACAAAGAAGATACTATGAAAAAAAATTATCCTATAAAGATGTAAGAAAAAAGGAAATAGAAAAAGGTATCATATGTACATTGTTTAAAAAACTAGGAGAACAAGACATTGTTAAGCATACAACTAAAAGGTTCCCCATCCATTGGTGCATACATGATGATATTAGAAATAACTTTTGGGATAGATGGTGGATGGTATTTGATGCCCCTCCTTGCAATAATCATGAGGTTTCAATGTATTTCTTAAAGAAATTATATTGTGAATTTGTCCTTAGAGAGATCCCCAATTATTGTGATATGTTAGATTCTTAGGGTAGAGGTGGGGGGTAATCATTTGAGAGGTTGGGGGCACGTTGTGACCCTAATGTAAATAGGGTGCCTATTGTTAAGCCACGGGTTGAGCATGTGATTATTCCTGTAACGCCCCGCCAAGGGATCCAAAAGAATTAACCTAAAGTTTCACTAAGGTTGCTAAACATTTTTTTTTTTTAAAGTAAGAAAGTATGACATACACATCAAACAAATAGTAGCGGAAGCAATAACATGTAATCATCGACAAACATACATTGCAAGTTACATTTCTTAAAGATCCCATGACGTTGAGTCACGTTTAAATTTAATTAATTCTAAGTCTAACAACTATCACATACATAGAAAAGAATAATCAGAAACTCCAATGTCCATAATATACATTTGTTCCGAATGCTCCTTGGCAAATTAATTCGGAATGCTCATTCATCCACTGTACATGTCACAGGGTATGAAAGGCTTAAAAAAATATACATATGTAAAGATCAAGATACAACATCCTCAAATCCATGATACAAAGTACAGTAAAAATATATGAAACTATTCACTATACATGATACATCCATACATCCATAATGATAAAACATCTATCATAAAATCTATCCATCCATCATACTAATCCAAGAACATAGTGTAGGTAAATGCCAATCACGAAATCTCCAGCCATGGTGATCACGGAACGGATCTCAATGGTAAGAGTAAAAGCACTACCACCCGACCACGTGGAACCTAAATGGTCCACTCCCACCGCGCTGAGGAGATAGTCTCAAGTCCCAAATAGGATAACAAAACCTATAATCATAAATACTCTCTAAGTCCAGGAAATCCTAAAAGTATGCTAACTCAAGGGTTCCTAAAAAGATCGACATCTAAATCCCAGAGGTACCACAAGACACGTAGGAAACCTAATATGCAAGCAGGAAAGTGTCATCGCAAAAGTCATGTAGAAGTTACCCGAGCAATCCCTTAGGAATCCCGAGTCCCTACTGATCCTGCGGCCACTAGTATCCTCTCGTACTGACGAGGCATACTATGGAATGCAAGGTCGTAACCAAGCGTCCTCTCTACCCCATCCTAGTCTGTACTAGCACTCATGGCATGGGAGAGAACATACAATTATCTTGTTAGGTTCATTTTCTCTCATTTAGTGTAAATGTTTTCACTTATTAAAAACAACTTACAATGGGTTTCTCAAGGCAGCCTCTTAGGGCTCCGACCCCCATTGCAAGCCACTTCCCGACTCTACACATAGATAACCTACCCTAGCTCATGAACTCATAAATCAAAGAATCATAATAAAACCATCTCAGTCCTATACGAGCAACTGAAAATATCATAAAAAGATAATCCACAAAATATATCAGTTCTTCATGAGCAACAGATAACATCAAATAGTAATCATGTAATCACGACAGTTCTCTATCAGCAACTGAAGGCATCAATAATAAGTCACAAAATCCAATGGTTCTCTAATGAGCAACCAGAAAGTAATACAAGTATAACTGATCGAGACTCAGAAATGGTTATCAAATATAATTGATCGAGACTCAAAAATGGTTAAGTTAGGTATTCTCAATTACATACATCTCAGCTTCACACAAGGAAACTGGAAAGCAATCACAAACAGTAAACACAATCATGTCATAGAGCACTTCATCACATTACCATGGTCAGGTTAAGAAAGATCGAGACCAAATCATCAAGACATCACATTCACAAACTCCGAGCCTCTGGTAACAACCTGAACTGGTCAACGCTAAACCAACCCCAAAACATTCAAAGTACAAAGACAACATCAAAGTCTCAGAGATTGGATCTGAAAGTATATTATTTAAGTTAAGGTAAGGTTTGTGTTTTAGTTTAATGTCGAATTCAAGTAACAAAATTTTCACAACTACCCTTTTCGAATAACCCATTTCTATAATAACTTTCATTAAATCAATATCCAAATTTATAATTTAGTCAAATAAAATTCATTATTAATTAACTTAATTAAACTAATTTTAATTAAATTAATCAATATTCATTAGATCTAATTACTTATTTTAATCCAACTAATAATTGTTAATTTATTAATATTTAAACAAAATTATTAATAAATTAAAATTTACAACTATAACTATGCAATTAATATTTATTTATTAAATATTTAAAAAGTTTAATCTATTATAAAAATTGAATATATTAAAATTTTATTATTTAAAAATTTTTAAATAAATAAAATTCGTTTTTAATAATTTAAAAAAAAATAAAAATAAAAAAAAATAAAAAAAAGTGAAACCAACCAACGTTTATAGCCCGTCGGCTTTCGCCGCAGGCCTGCGGCGGCAGGTACTCTGTACCTGCCGTCGCAGTACCTGCGATGCAGGTACTGTCGGCCTGCCGACAGTGGGGGCGGGTACGGGGTAATTCCCTCCCCCCCACTATATTATATTAATATATATATATATATATATATATATATATATTTTTAAATTTGATTTGATTTTATTCTAAAACAATAAAATAAGTTTTATTTTAACAAAATTAATTTTGTTTAATCTTTTTAATAAAAACAATTTCTTCCAAGGGGTAAATATGTAAAATATAAATATATATATTTATATATATATATATATATATATATATATATATATATATATATATATATTTTTTTTTTTTTTTTTCATTTATTTATCTAGAACTTTTCAATTTCATTAAAACAAAACCCTTATCAAATTAGATCTTAATTTCTAAATCAAGAAAACAATGGTTCTAATTAATTCATCCAGTCTCCATGGATACAGAAATTATTGACGAATAATTTAATAACTTCACAATATTGAAAGCTTAAAACTTTCATCACAAAGAATTCAGATCTACAAACCCCAGACACGAAGAAGGCAGGAAGGGATAATTTGCATATTTAATGGATAAAAAACACAAGACCCTACCTGATCCTGATGCTATTATGCAATCTCTAGGAACTGTATGCGAATTCGCTCTTCTCAATAACCTTCCCCTTCAAGACTTTCTTTGTATCAGCCTTCTGAAATTTGCTTCCAAAAATTGTCTTCCTCCCAATTCTCGTCCAAATTCCTATCTCCCAAAAATGAACCCCCAAAGTTGTGATAAGAAAATTCTCCTCAATTCGGGGCACTAATTGTGCGTTTACCTGAGAAGACTCTTTTTACAACTTAGTTAACTCAAATTAACTTTTATTATCTTTTCTAATTCTTTTGCATTCAACTTTCATGCACATTAAGTTGAATTATTAAATAACTTTATTTAAAATTTCACTTGACTTCAATTCTTAATTAATTTATTACTTTAAATCTTATGTGCACTTTTAAGAAATTAAAATAACATTATTAATTTTTATAATTTAATCTTTTAATTTAATTTTTCTATTTAACTCATGATTAGATCATGCGATCTAGAATTCTTAATAAATTAATATCTTTCAACTTTTTAAATTTATTTTAGAACTTAATTGATAACATATTTAATTAATTTAAATAACAATAATATTTAGCATTTATTTAAAAATGAACTCCATATATATTAAATTAAATAAATATTATCCTGTTCTAAATATATCTTAAACTTTAATTTCCAACTTTAATTCTTTTATTTAATTAATTAATTAATTAATTAAATATAAAGATATCATAATAATTCCTTATTAAATTAAATCATTAATTAGTCTTTTTAATTAGACTTAATTAATAGAAAAATACACCAAGGACTCATAAAGCAACATACGAAAACCCATCATAGAAAAATACATACCAAATCAAACACAAGGGTTATAATCACCAAATTACATCATTTGATGCATTCGGAGGGTACTTAACTCAGATACTTGTCCTAATTATCAATTAGGACAATTGGCTAAAGGGTTTAGGATTTGGACTTAAGAGTTTATCTCCCCTCTCTTACCATTGAGACAGTGCGATAGGGTACGCTCATCCTGACAATTCAGGGAAGTCGATACCCGGTACCTGCAACTTGCATAAAATCCATGCATGTACAAACACAATATTCTAAGCTAAACAGGCAATGGAAGGAAGTGGTGCATCGTGTAGATCCCGATTAGCAGGTGACTACGACTCCCTTCCTTAACCATATCAGAAACACCATACATAAATAAAACAGCACGCACACCATACACATGCAGTATGGGGTAAGTATCCATAAGAAACACATGGAATAATGAACCATCTAACTAATCATCATCGATAACCAAAACCATTGAATAATCATCATACATGCATGAAATATAGAGTACCAAGTAATCTCATCATATAATAAACTGAGTGTAAACATCATCTGATAATCTCTAAAATAATAATACTTAATCATCAAACATAAATTGGCCTAAAAGAGTTTGGCAATCATATCATAAATGTAGCTCGAAAAATGTAAACTAGGGGCAGGCACTACAATTCCTTCAATAGTGAAGGAACATGTAGAGACCAGTACTCTAGGGACTATCAATGCTTTGACACAAACCCTCATTCATTGTGCTAGTCCATTAGTTGAGAAGGAGCCTTATTTGCATTGTGGTCACATGTACATATCATGTGGATCCTTATGCACATTTGGTAGCCATGTTGGAGACATTATGGATGATGGGATAGTCATTGATGAGTTCTTGAGTGATAAATTTGGCATTGACACACGATAAATTACAATTAAAATAAACTAATTTGATCACATTTCATATGTACAATGAATGACTATTTAATTAGCATGTCTTGATATTGTTCAAAATTCAGGGTAAGAGTGTTGATGGCCCTAGTATAGATTCCCCAACTCCATTTTATGTCTTGTCAACGAGTCGAGAGGTATGTATCAATTTAATCATTTAAATTAATACATATATTTATTAAGTAATCGCATGAAGGATTAAACAAATATTTATCCATGTGCATTAGTTTTCTATTGGACCATCAACATTCATAAGGGACTCTGAGCCTAGGCATGATATGAGCTTCGTAGAGCTACATTTGTTTCATGTTAATTGAATTCATTTGATTATATTTGTTTCATGTTTCACGTTACATGTAAATTGTATTATATGATTTACAGTTGTTGACGTCCGAGACTCCTCCTCATCTTCACCAGTCCATCAATCGTGGAGTTACTACTGTGATGGCTAGTTCAAAGCCATTGACTAAGCTATCAAATAGTTTTCATTGTTAGTATTGAAATTCTAAATGGTATTTATAAGTATGATCGAGTGATTATATTGATTGAATTGTTGCAGGGCCTTATTACTCTTAATCGCCCGCAAGCCTTTGAGGTGGATGTACAAAGTGACTATTTGATGGTGGTAAGAAAATAATTAATTTTGTGTGTACATATATTTTATTTCAATGTATAATAATTATTGATTCATATCTACTTTGTTTGTATCAGCTCTAGTTAGAGAGAAGCCTAAACAAGAGGACAAGCTAGCATGTGAGGAAGACCCCATCATCTCCATCATCTCCCTCCATGCAACGACTGAAGACCTCTAGGGATTTGTTTCCTTCCCCTCATGGGAAGGAGAATATATAGGGATAGACACACATGTATAGGCATTAGTAGACATATATCTTAGATTTTATGTTAGTGGACATATTCAACATACATTTGATAGCCAGGAGGACCAGGATAACAGAGAAAGCTTAAATGAAAGGAGATTTAGAAATCTTGAAAACTACAACCACAACTTGGCAAGTTAGATGATTTCTCTCCTGAGTTCGATGAATGACAACATCCAATCCCTTGCTAGTAAACTTAAGGACAAGGGCTTCCTGGTGGAGGAGGAAGGATAGAACAGGGATAAGGCCAGGCCGGATGATGATAAGGCCACAATCAGTACGTTCACCAGTATGGATCAGGGCATGGAGAAGGTCCAGGATCAAATGGAAAAGAAGCAACAAAAGATAGTCGAGGCAGCTCAGACTATGCAGGAAATGGAGAAGATTATGAAGACTAGTTTTCTTGTCTTTTGTATTTTCGTCTTTCTGGCTTTTGGCTTTTGGACAGGCTTTCTGTAGTCTATTTTAGTTTGTTTATTTTTTGGCCTTTTTGCGGGCCTTTGTTTTGTGCTGGGCCTTCGAGCTTTTTTCAGCTGTTGGACGTCTGTTTTGGCTGGGCTTCTTTTGCTTATTATCAACCTTGTTTTTTGTAAAATTTATGGGTTTCAGGATCCCTTAAAACCTGTTTATCTTATCAAAAACATACATTTGATGTATATATGACATTTTATATTTGATGTATGACATATATTTGATGCATGCCATTATTAGACTTATGAAATTATTAGTTATCATAATATATGATATGTTTGTTCATGTATGACATTATTGGTTATCATAATATATTATATGTTTGTTCATGTATGATATTATTGGTTATCATAATATGTATCTTGTTTTTCTTGTTTACGTTTAAATTACATTTCATGTATTTCATTTTAATGTAATTTGCATCCAAAATGATGCAGAGTGCTCACACCAAAAGCTAGTGGATTCCTAACAAGAGCACTTTTAAGGAAAACTACCTTTCCCACCTTCCTAAGTGTCTTCAAAGACTCTTTCCAACTTGGTTACAACACTAAAAAAATTTCTACCCAACTTCAAAAAACTACTTGATCACCTTCCCTATTCAAGACTTAGGGAGCAATAAGGGAAAAATGAGCAAATTTGAGAAATGGATCATAATCAACTTCTTGCTTCAAACTAACACCTTAGACACTTCAAGGAACACCTAATAACTATCTCACAAACTTTAATATGTCATCTATTCCATCCTTCCAAGAGATTCATCAACATCCTTTGAGTGAAAACAATCTTCCAACATCCTATGACTATATTTTTTTTGCAACAACATGTAATTTGCTGATTTTCAGCCAACTCTTCACAAAGCGAAGTGATTATGTTTCAAATCCATGAAATGGCTATTAAGACAACCAAGAAGATCCTTAACATCTTCCACTAACTCCATTAAATGATAACATGTAGCTAAAGAGGTGTTTCATTCTGACAAAGTATGAGTTTGTTGTTTTAAAATAGGGAGTAATGATATTTGACAATAACTCAATGATCCTATACACAAGTTTAACATCAATAATGATTCCTTGCCATATAAAAAGAACTTAATAATCACCAACATCTTATGCCTCCTTAAAATTAATAGAGGCTATTTTCATCATTTGACATCCACTCCAACTGATCACCAGTTGGTTTTATTGGTTACAAGGTTAATTTCAACTTTTTTCAAAAAATTGCTAAAATTTCCAAAAAGTTGTTAGCAACTTTTATTGCAAAATGTAATTTTTGCATTAACTCTTCCTAGCACTTAACCAAGTGGTTTTGGGTAACACATAGGACTTATATAAGATGTAATGACTCTCCAAACACTTCTTGAGTCAACTTATTAACAAAAATAATAAAAAAGCAAAAATCCTTAGGACTAAGGCAACTTGGGTTTATACGTGACCTCAAGTTCCTTGACCTTACAAACAAGGATTACCTTATTACCATAAAAAAATAACATGTTAAAAATAAGGTCTATGATCACCCCTTGATTCTATATGATCACCCCATTACTTTCTATCACAAGTCTCCATCATTGGATGAGATGACATATCTAGTTGCCACCTAGGTGCCCTGCACCACAAGTTTCAGCATCACTTGAGATGGTTCACAAAATCAAAATGGAATCCAATTTCCAAAAAGAGAGAGAGATTATTGTATCTGTCAGAAACACAATCCTATAGCACCCAAAATTGCATCCATACCTCACACAAGCTCTGAGATATGCCCCACCAAAGATCGTTGCCCTATGGCATTTAGTGACTCTTAGGTTCAATTCGGTTTGGTGTGCTCGAGAACGTTTGAGTGGTCAATGGAATGGGATGAGCTTGGAACTAGGGTTTACCTAGCCACCTAGAGCTAAAAAATAGATAGTTTGATCCCATGATGAATAGTTGGAGAGATTCACTAGTTGGCAACTTTGTATTGGCCAACACTACAAGTTTTAGCATCACCCGAGATGGGGCTGCAAAATCAAAATAGAATCTGATCTCCAAAAAGAGAGAGAGGTTATCATAGGTGTTGACAACATGTTCTTATAACACCTAGAATTGCATTTATATCTCGCACGAGCTCCGAGATATGCCTTGTCAAAGATTGTTTCCCTATGGCATTTAGTGACTCTTATGGTTAATTTGGTTTGGCGTGCCCAAGAACGTTTGAGTGCTCAATAGGATGGGACAAGCTTGGTAGTAGGGTTTACTTGACTACCTAGAGTTATTGAAATAGATAGTTTGGTCCCATAATGAATGGTTAGAGAGATTTACTAGCTGGCAACTTTGTACTAGCCAACACTACAAGTTTCAACATCACCTGAGATTGGCCACAAAATCAAAATGGAATCTGATCTCCAAAAAGAGAGAGATTATTGTAAGTGTCAACAATATGGTCCTGTAGCACTTGGAATGGCATCCATACCTTGCATGAGCTTTGAGATATGCCCTGTTAAAGATCGTTGTCTTATGGCATTTAGTGACTCGGGGTCAATTCAATTTGGCATGCCTGAGAACGTTTGAGTGCTCAATGGGATGAGACTAGCTTGGAACTAGGATATACTTGACCACTAGAGCTAATAGAATAGACAGTTCAATCCCGTGATGAATGGTTGTAGAGATTCACCAATTGGTGACTTTGTATTGGTCAACACTACAATTTCAGCATCACCTGAGATGGGGCCACAAAATCAAAATGGAATCTCATCTCCAAAAAGAAAGAGAGGTTATTATAGGTGTCATCAAGATGGTCCTCTAGCATCCAAAATTGCATCCATACCTCACACAAGCTCTGAGATATACCTTGTCAAAGATCACTGCCCTATGGAATTTAGTGTCTCTTAGGGTCAATTTGGTTTGGCTTGCCTTAGAATGTTCGAGTGCTCGATGGGATGAGATGAGCTTGGGACTAGGGTTCACTTGGCCACCTAGAGCTAACATAATAGATAGTTTGATCCCATCATGAATGGTTGGAGAGATTCACCAATTGGCAACTTTGTACTGGCCAACACTACAAGTTTCAATATCACTTGAGATGGGGCCGCAAAATCAAAACAAAATTTGATCTCCAAAAAGTGAGAAAGATTATTGTAGGTGTTGGCAACATGGTCTTGTAGCATCTAGAATTGCATCCATACCTCGCATGAGCTCTGAGATATGCCCCGTCAAATATCGTTGCCTTATGGCATTTAGTGACTCTTAGGGTCAATTTGGTTTGGCGTGCCCAAGAATGTTCAAGCGGTCAATGGGATGGGACAAGCTTAGAACTAGGGTTTACCTGGCCATATGGAGCTAATGAAATAGACAGTTTGATCCCATGAAAAATAGTTGGAGAGATTCACCAGTTGGCGACTTTGTACTGGCCAACACTACAAGTTTCAACATCACCCGAGATGGGGCTGCAAAATAAAAATAGAATCCAATCTCCAAAAAGTGAGAGAGGCTATAGTAGGTGTTGAAAAAATGTTCTTGTAGCACCTAGAATTGCATCTATATCTCACACGAGCTTCAAGATATGCCCCATCAAAAATCATTTCCCTATGGCATTTAGTGACTCATAGGATTAATTCAGTTTGGCATGCCCAAGAATGTTCAAGCACTCAACAGGATGGGACAAGCTTGGGATTAGGGTTTACGAGGTCACCTAGAGCTAATTAAATAGACAGTTCAATTCCATGAAAAATGGTTGGAGAGATTCACAAGTTGGCAACTTTGTACTGGCCAACACTACAAGTTTTAGCATCACCCGAGATGGGGCTATAAAATAAAAATGAAATCCAATCTCCAAAAAGAGAGAGAGGTTATTGTAGGTGTCAAGAACATGGTCTTGTAGTACCCAAAATTACATCCATACCTCACACGAGCTCCAAGATATGCCCCATCAAAGATCGCTGCCCCATGACATTTAGTGACTCTTAGGGTCAATTCAGATTTGGCATGCCTGAGAATGTTCGAGTGCTAAATGGGATGGGAAAATCCTGGGACTAGGATTTACCTAGCTACCCGAAGCTAACATAATAGACAATTCAATCCATCATATTTTAAATTTTTTTAATGAAATCTATAATTTACCCTTTGGTTTGCATCTTGTACACAAATTTCAACTATTATTTTTGTGTGCTTAACAAGTCATTGTGAAAAGATTTGTGGAAAGTTTTACCTATTATTTGTGGCTAAGTATTATTGTGTATAAATTGTGGCTGGATTCAACTCATATTTTCTCACTTGATTCATGAGTAATCGTAGTTCTTTGTAACTATGACAGAAACAAATGAAGTTAACCTAGTTGGGGTACCAAAATCCTTCAGATTCTATGCCTAGAAACATTTTGGAGGAGATGATGGTATTATCATTGTTCATTGCTGACTATCATTGTGAGTTTGAGAATTCTCATCAATGAAAATCTAGGACTAAATGGAACCTCTTTAAATATTCAAAGGCGATGAATTGTTAGTAACTATAGAATGAATGGTGATATAAAATGGCACTTGATATTTATGCAATGAAAGAGTTTTGTGAGAGGATCCCTGAAATCAAGAAGGGGAGTGAGAACCGTGGCATTGAAGAGCCAAGGAATATAGCTATTTTCAAGGCATTAAATGTCCAACCTTAAATTGAGCTCTTAAAAAATTTGATGTGGCATGAATTGCTCCATAACACCCAACTTCATGATGACAATCTGTGGCATGGTCACAAACTTTCATTTCCATACAAGAATGGTGATAGTGTGATGCAATGTATCCATGCAACTTTTGACCACTTGAGGAAGCAAAAAATAAGTGAATAAGAAATTGTCTACCACTCATAGATATTTCAAAGATATTGAAAACAATATATTATTCTTTCAAGACAAATGAGGTACCGAGTCTGAAAATAAGATTGAAATGATTCTCATCAGTGGCATGGCCAAGAACTACTTTTTCAATACAGTGACTAATAGTTGGTCTGACTCCCCAGGCCTTCTCATTCCTATGGAGGAAATCTTAATAAGTTAATTGACTAATAAAAGATGCTAAAAGTGAAGATCCTATGTGGCATCAACAATGGATCAATTAGAAAGATTTTGTAGATGATGCAAAAAAAATGTTCTTGACATCTTTCTATTGAAGGATGTTGAATTATCAGTAACTTACCTAAGCATATCTTTTCATGAAAGATTTTCCCAAATACTTTGGGACACCATGCTAAATTGAAATAAACAAAGGTGGAATTTATAGCTATCTAAACAAATGACTTCCATTTTTAGGGATAATGCAATTAAGGCAACAAAATTTCTTACACCACCTTCCAAGCAGTTTCATGTTATATGTTTGAAGTTTGAACACTTCGTCCATTCCCTTGACAAGTGGTTGTATATTAATTTAAACTCACTTGATGTGGCTATATATGATATGTAGGCTATACTTTACAAAGTGTTTTAATGGTTATCTAATTTCAACTTATTATTTGATGCAATCAAGTGCCGACACAGTTATTATATTTGGTATGTTGTCCTATTTAATTTTTTTGAGAACTAATGGTTATAGTGCACCCAAATTTAGTTGTTAATACATATACGATTTTAGTGAATGACTTCTTGCTAATACTATTCTTCTACTAGATCTAGATTTCAACCCTTTTGTGGATCTATAGGCTCAATCACGAGCCCATAGAATTGGCCAAGAGAAAATTGTGATTGTATATCAACTGATTAAAAAATATTTAGTTGAGCAAAAATATTGCAGCGATCAAGAAGAAAATTGGCCATGGAGAATATGGTTATGAATTCTAATAAGAATGAAACTATTAAGGAATTGCGTGATATATTAATCTATGGTACAAGGAATATTCTTAATGAACATAGAATTGCAGCTACATCTATTAAATATACAGAGGAAGATATAGAAAACCTGCTTAATAGAGAGATTAATCTAAGAGAAAAGGACATTTAAGAAGAAAATGGTTATTCTGGTGCCATCCAGGGTATGCCAATTGCTCAGGATGAAGAGACAAAACCTACAACTAATGGAAAAGAGTAGGAAGACCTTCTTGGACCCATGAAAGAAGTTACAAATTATGAGGAAGAGTTGGGAAGGGGAAAGTGACAAAGGAAAGAAGTAACATGTGCATGTGAGCCTATGTCAGATGATGATGATAAATACTCACCTTTTGCTAGTAGCTCAAGTAGTGACAAAAGCTCTTCAGTGCACATGTACATAGACACAAAAATTTTAGATAGAGAAGCAACATATGCTATAAAATTATCCACAAAGCAATGTGAAGAGAAGCCTCAAATTGGCTCATTAGCAAGCAAAGAATCTGGTCATGCACTTCATTCTAGCACCATAGATGTTTTAATTAGAAATGCCTATTCATCAATAGCCTTGCATTTAAAAGACTTGGGAAGCTAGGATACTCAGGCTTGGCATGATTCCTCAAAGTTCTCATCGAAATATATTAATGATCTTAACAGAATAACAAAAAGCTCATTGCCACCTTTGGTGAGGCAGTCTCACTATTTTTACAATGAAGACCAACCATCTATAATCCAAAGTTTTAATTTAGCTAACAAATGGAGAGCTTCTTAAGGCACTAATTTCTTTCATGGAGTTGCTAATAAATCTCAAGGTTCTCATTTATGTGGCCAACTATCAGGAGGTTCATGAATAGACTTGCTGATTTCCCAAATTGGCAAAAGGGTAGATCCCAATTAAAGAGAAGTGGAAATCCTAAAGAATATAAAGTTATTGTAGATCAAATGGGTGTATCTCCTTCACTGAAAAATATAATTACTTCTAGAGACTTTAGTTTAAATGGAGATTGTCAGTTCCCAAACATGTCTTAGTCAAGTAGATGACCAAGATGTTACATAAGTAAAGGGGATACTAGTTTATTAAGGTATCTTTATGATTCCACTTGCATTCAGTTACTATTTTTTGAGTGGCTAGCTAGCTACTTCGGTGTGGGATTTCTATAATATATGATGTCCTCATACAAGTACATGCCATTTTTTGTAAACATTTTCTATTATAAAGGATTAGTGAGCAATATCTGTAATGTCCCTTTTTGGGACTAAAGAATATAACTATTAAACTCACAAAGCTTCCATGTTGTTGTAATGGTGATTATGTGCAATATCATTTTGCTAATTCTAATTTGGTCAATAATATTGTATACATATGTAAGAATATTCTAGTTCATATATATTTGGTTCTTAATTGTCTGATTATTATGAATGACTTATCGCCTTTGGTTTGGAGAAATCATTGTTGTATACAATAATCAACATTGGTATTCCTTTATATATTTTATTGGTTAATGTTCATATATGCATATATATCCTTCAATGATGTGCCTTTTCTTTATTGGATCCACTTTCTTTATATTCTCAAAATGACTATTTATTATCTACTGGAAGGTTGTCTCTCTTCCATGTATCCTTAATAGTAGTGTCTCTTCCATGCATCCCATATCCCACCTTCTCTCATCCCCTTCTCTCTCTCTCTCTCTCTCTCTCTCTCTCTCTCTCTCTCTCTCTCTCTCTCTCTCTCTCTCCATTTATCCCTCCCTCTCTCCCTATTCAATCTAATGAACCAACTAGATCTGCTCTACATTTTAATGTCTCAAGTATTGCCTCGTGGTCTGACTTGCAAACCTTCCAAAGAGTCTTATTATGTAGTTTTCCACCATATTTTATCAAGTGGACATTTGATTTGATAGAAAGGTTTGAATAATGAAGAATCTTCCTATTTGTTTGCCAATCCTTGAATAATCACAAGCTAGGGTTCTTCATAGAATATTGTCTAAGCCATGTGTCGATTACAACCACTACATCGATATGGTACTCTAAACCTTCACCATCTATAATCGAGTGATCCAATTTTTTTGGCTTGGACATAATGACACAAATAATAATCTATCCCTTCTTCATTGTCTTTAGGTGCAATAACAACAAAAACATGGCCTGTAGTGATAAATGTACAAAATGCGGTCATTAATTCAACAAACACTTAGGTAAAATTTATAAAGTTACATATTGAATTTACAAAGATATATATTACTAGGTTTCATTAGATCAGACAAGCGCTCAAAGTTAATGGATGAATCCATCTCTACCATTTCCAGTGCTTGTGGGGGATGATAGGTTTCAATTGGGTACAAAATTTGCATATCCCAATTGTCCACCCATTCAGTCAACTCACACTCATCCCAATTTTCCTTTGCACATGATGGACAATAACATGCCATTCTACGTGTGTGGGTGCTCCATGAACTTGCATCAGAGATACTAACAAAGTGCAACTCACTTGATCCTGTTAGTGTGCAACAATCCTCATATGGTGCAATGTTAGTATTATCTTTCAACCCAAAAAATCTACGAACCATAGAACTACCTTCCTTACCTAGACCCATTGTAGCATTACACCACTAGACAATGGATTTTGCATCTATCAATGTTGCTCCATCTTTGTAATTTAGTTCTTCATGAGATAAGGCTCTTTTGATGCATGTGCCTGCACCATCGCGCTCTCCTTTTCCATGACCAATCTCTGTGAAATTCCACATCTATTGAATTCTAGACAACTTGTGCATCCTGCTCAACCAATAGAACATCTATGCATTCTTGAATTGAGATGTGCAATTGTCTGACCAAATAATGTGCTGGCAATATGGTATGCCCCTATTAGCCAAATTTCCATAAAATAGTTGAAAACAACCATGTACAAACTCCATAGAATGTGATTGATCATCATTGATGTAAAAATGGTACTCCCTCAATATCTTCCTGTCATCCTCTGTACTTGTAGGTGAATGCATGAATGTTATGTGAACAAATATGGAAATTTTTTGAGAAGTATAATACTTTTCTAGCACCTCATTTTGTGGTTTTAGTGTGTAGTTCTTTGTGAAGTCTGCAACTGAAACAATGGTATCCAGTGGAAATGTATCCTTGCACAACTTGAATTGCAAATCTGGCCATCGAGCTCTATGTGTATGTCTTGCATACTCGTAAATAATCTTTTCATGAAAAATCTTCATGAACTCATAGACCAGAATCTTTTCAATGACTAAATCACATCTTTTACCGTATTTCCAATCTTTTAGAGCATACGTCACTATCTTATATTTTTCATAATCTACTATTTAATTTTCAATTGGATGTGTACTATCCATATGTTCACAAGTTGATAAAAGCTGCAAAGAACCACAAAGTAAGCATGTACCATCCAAGCATGATGTCTTGTAAAATTGTTAACCATCCTCTATTGTACATAAAATGTTGGATATGAATTCCATTGAAGATCTAGGTGGCTCATTCATATCACAATTTCGCAAAACAAACTTAGAATGCAAAAACACACATATATGCCTAAAAACATCAAAATGGTTAGAAAAATCAATATGTATCCTACAACAAGAAGTTGTGCATGTGTGATTTATCTTCACATAAAAAGGTTTACCCATCTCAAAAAATCTTTGACTTATTCAAATTTGAGGATACATATCAATAAATTTTGCAAAAAATTGTGTTTGAGTTGAATCCAAAAAATGTTTCGCATGTGTATCACGATTTCAGCTGTCAATCCTCCTTACAACATCTCTTTGATTAGGGGAAACAAACGTATTATTTATTAAAAAAAATTCAATCAATGATTTCAAAGCTTCACTAGTTTCTTTATCCTTTTGTGGTAGTCTACCGCTAAATGTCCATAACTCATTTTTTGTTGGATCTTCCAATCTCTCATGCCTTACCATGGCTCTCCTTAGAGTACCTCTACCAATTTTTAATATTTTTCTTGTCTTTCTCATGAGCCGAGATTTCTTCATTTGGGTACTTACTATTGTCGATGTAAGTATGTGTCTTGTGATATTACTATCTTTGGTGCGTGATTTAGAACCCACTTTGTCATATGCACTAATGAGATTCTTTACAATGCTTTCTTAATTTGAATCGTCCATCGTTCTTAGCCCAATAATCTTCATGATGGGCCTAAATTTCAAATTTCTCATCATTTCAACAAATAGTTGGCATTGACTTGTAATATTTAATTCTTTAAAGAATAATCTCCACATATGATTAACTTTTCTTTGACAAGTATGCTTGCTAATCTTGTCAGGCATTGATTGTATTAATATCAATCAAATATTTTGTTCATCTAAAAAAAATTATAGAAGGTGTTATAATATTTTCTATTCCCTCAACATTTTGAACATGAACATAAGGTTGAGTGTTTTGCGTACCTTGAACCGAAGATGATGTGCCTTGGCAATAAGATGCAAAAGATAAAATATCACCTACTTGATATGTTGATGTCATGCCTTCAACATGACATGATGGAGTGTGTACATTGTCAAATATAGAAATTAACATCTCTTCAACATAAGATGATGATATGACTCCAACATTGGAAGTTGGTGTAGCTTCACAATTCAATTGTATTCTTGAGCGTAAGAGTCTCATTCATTCTCTTTGTCTTTCCAATTCTTCCTCTTTGTTTCTTTGTATTGGTGGTTTGTGTTCCTCTTCAAAAGACAATTCTTCATTTTTGCATTGAAAATTTCTTTTTTCACATAGTAGTTTCATTTTTCCTCTTTTAATTGCCAAATCTCTCTCCCTTTCTTCCATTGTTTGAGTTTTTGGTTTCTTCCTTGGCACGATGATGATTTCTATATGTCAAATTATTCAAACATCTGAATTACTTACAATTGGTAAATTGCAAATCATTCAAGTACATATATAAATTGCAATTATATCAATAAATACAAAATATATATTAAACCACTTGTCAAATTTCTAACCATTTCCAAATAACAATTCATTCAAACATACAAATTTAAATGAATTCACTATATATTAAACAACTTGTCAAATTATAATGAAATTTGTCTCTATAGTAACAATGAATATTTAAAAAGGATTGCACTAATCTTTTCTATAGAAAGAATGTTCAAATAGCCTTCAAATAGTGTATCCAATGATTGAATTTGGTGTTTTCTAGCTTCCAATAGCATGAAAGAATGTTCAAATAACCTTCAAATAGTGTATCCAATGATTGAATTTGGTGTTTGCTAACTTCCAACAACATGAAACCTGTGTTTTCTGTCAAAACAATAGAACATACAATAGACAAAAAAAGAATATGTGTTAGTAGGGACCCAAAATTTTGTTATAACCATTTTTTGGTGTTTTCATATAGTGCGTATGCACTATAAAGCGTGCACACACTATAGTGCATACACACTATTTGAAAAATCTCTCTCTCCCTATCCCACCCTATCCCATCCCCTACTCTCTCTCTCTCCCTCTCCCTCTCCCACCCCTACTCTCTCTCTCTCTCTCTCTCTCTCTCTCTCTCTCTCTCCCTCTCCCTCTCCTATCCCACCCTCTCCCATCCCCTCTCTCTCTCTCTCTCTCTATTTCTCCATCTCTCTCTCTCTCTCTCTCTCTCTCTCTCTCCGCCCCCCTCTCTCTCTCCCTCCCTCTCTCTCTCTCTCTCTCCCCCTCGCTCCCTCCCTCCCACCCTCTCCCATCCCCAACTCTCTCCCTCTCTTTCTCTCCCATCCCTTACTCTCTCTCTTTCTCTCCGTCTCTCTCTGTCTCTCCCTATCCCACCCTCTCTCACTCTCTCTCTATCCCACCCTCTCTAATCCCTACTCTCTCTCCCTCTCTTTCTCACACCCTCTCCCATCCCTTACTCTCTCCCTCTCTGTCTCTTCCACCTTCTCCCATTCCCTACTCTCTCTCTCTCTCTCTCTCTCTCTCTCTCTCTCCCACCCCTAATCTCTCTCTCTCCCTCTTCCCCCTATCCCACCCCACCCTCTCGCACTCTCTCTCTATCCCACCCTCTCCCATCCCTACTCTCTCTCCCTCCCTCTCCCATCCCCCACTCTCTCTTTGTCTCCAACCATCTCCCATCCCCTAATTTCTCTCTCTCTCTCTCTCTCTCTCTCTCTCTCTCTCTCTCTCTCTCTCTCTCTCTCTCTCTCTCTCTCCCACCCCCTACTCTCTCTCTCCCCCCTATCCCACACTCTCCCATCCCCTACTCTCTCTCTCTCTCTCTCTCTCTCTCTCTCTCCCTCTGTCTCTCTCTATCCCACCATCTCCCATCTCGTAATCTCTCTCCCTCTCCCACCCCCTACTCTCTCTCTCTCTCTCTCTCTCTCTCTCTCTCTCTCTCTCTCTCTCTCCCTCTCCTCCCTCCCTCTCTCACTGTCTCTTTCTCCTTCTCCCACCCTCGCTCTCTTTATCCCACCCCCCTCTCTCTCCCCCCCCCTTCTCTCTCTATCCCACCCTCTCCCATCCCCTACTCTCTCTCATTTTCTCTAGCTAAATCTCTCTCCCATTCCTCTCTTTTACTATATATTTCTCACACACATATTTCTCTCACCTATCACACCCTCTCTCATCTCCTACTCTCCCTCTCCCATTCTTGCCCCCCCCCCCCTCTCTCTCTCTCTCTCTCTCTCTCCATTTCTTTACCCGTCTCTCCCTATCCCACCTTCTCCCATCCCCTACTTTCTCTCTCCATTTCTCCCTCCCTCTTTGCCTATCCCACCCTCTCCCATCTCCTACTCTCTCCCCATCCTCCACTCTCTCTCACTCTCTACCCTCTCTCCTTCCCTCTCTCCTTCTTTCTCTCCTTCTCTCTCTATTGAAATTTAGGCTTACAAAGTGTGTGCACACTATAGCGAGTATGCGCTATGTAAGCCTGAATTTAAAAATTCTTTACATAGCGCACACACCCTATGGCACACACACATTATTTAAAGCTTTAGATTTTACCAAGCCTAAGGCTTAGAGTTGACTTGGGGATCCAACCAAAGGTTTGGAGTCTCTAAATTGGTCTGAGATGTATTTTGCAACAAACATACAAAAATTGATTGATTTTTCTTGTGTGCTCTCAGGTTCAAGTTTCCTTTTTGTTGACCATCGATAAAATCAAGTTATGTGGCATTGTAGATCTTTCTGTTAACTATTTAACCATATAATTTATTTTAAATTTGAACTATTTTAAGCCTTTCAACTATAATTTCTTATGAATGTATGCCCATTTTCTATCAAAAACCAACATGTACTAATTGGGGTGTAGATTTTAGCTTGTTCATCAAATTTCATAACAAAAAAGTTTTTTAAAAACTAGACTCCATTCTACACACTTTGAAAAAAACAAGTTTTGATTTTAGCTTAGGTTTCAATCATTTCTAGGGGGAGCACACATATATTTCACATTTTTGGGATTTGTCCAGTTGCAAAACTCATAAAAAATACATATTATAAAATTACCCAAAAAATCAAGGATAAACTACACGGTGTTAGGTAACTTTTGATTGGAGCAATTAAAGAATTTTTAAAAAAAAATTAAAATTTTAGGGGGGCCACACTTTGCACTATGTTATGTTTTTTTTGAAAAAATAGTACCACTTTCTGTGGCCCCATTTTTTGAGGACCTAAAACTAAACCATTTTGAAAAAAAGTTAGTACTTTAGAAACTAGATTCAAAAGGCTACTACTTATGTTTTTGTCATATCTTAAAATTTTGAGCGTAGCTATCTTTAAATTCTTGTCGAAGTTTAGAAATTGTTGATTTGAGAAAAAAAGTGGCCACTTATACCCCCCTTTTGGCAACACATCTGGGTGCACTTACCCAACTTCCTTGTCAGGTTTTGTAATCCCAACTTCTTCCCTTTTCCTTTTGTTGTACCTTTTCTTCCTAGAAATCTCTTTGGTTTCTTAACCCTTTCTCTCTATTCTTTTAGTCTTCACCTCTTTGGTAACCAATCAAGTGGGTTTTGTAGGGAGAAATTGTGGTTCTAATATTAAAAATAATTGATAAGAATAATATCTAGTTCATCTTGCATCTAATGTCAATATGAGGTTGTAGATTGATGAAAGGTATAGTGGTTTTCTGCTCAAGGGATGAAGATAACATACCAAGTGAGATTAATGATTCTAGAACACACAAAAATAAACCTACAATAAACCAAAATAGGACTAGCAACAAGAACTGTCACTTCTTGGCAATAGGAGATAAACCAAAACTCTTGAAGAAAACTATTATAAGAATTAGAAGGAAACAAATAGAATGAGATTTTAATCTAGAATATAATATTTCAAGAAATAAATAACAAACCACATAAATCTGAAATTACAATTAAATATAAAGAAAATACAAACTAATGATTACATAAATTAAAATATATAAATAAATATTTAATGATTCTATGTAAGATATCAAATCAAAATATTAAAAAAAGAAAAACACACATCTAAACTAAATCACCAACCATCCCAAGAAGTGGATCCTACCTCCTTGGTATGTCAAGTGATGAAATACAAATAACTTCTACTCTTCCTTGTTTAGAATAACATTTTTTTATTCATCCATACTTAATATAGAGTTTAAACAGAATGGTGCCATAGGAAAATCCTTATACAAAAGCTTGCATTTTTAACTTGATAGATCAAATATGCCTCTTCTATTGTTATAGTCAACCAAATATAAAGAGGTGTATACAAAAATGTTTAATAGGAATATGGAATAAAATAGCTAGGTTTTTTTGGTACGTAGCCAAAGAACTAAAATTATAGTGGCCTACATTAAACCTTGGATATTGGTCAAAACTTACAATAGAAAACCATAACAGAAAGTGAACATATTTTAGTTTATGTGGCTCCAAATAGCCAGAAAATAGGAAACAAAATATTGATAGCTTCCTCTAAATAACATTTTTAAAGTGGCACTATGTATACATCTACTTTTGATATTAATGTATTACAAATGCTTTTTCCTTTTGTTAAAAAAGAAAAGAAAAATATTTCAACCCTACTGAAAGATTATTTCAGGAATATCTACACATTATCTAAACCTATAGTTCTTTATTACATGTCCAAACTTTCCACATACCAATCATGAAAGGTTTAACTGTTGTTCCCTTCTATAGGAGTTCACTAGTTGAACTAGTGAATTAGGTGTCTTAGATCCACATTCCCTAGCTTTGTGTCCATAGTTATTGCATATGTAACAACAACAATTGAAACTATTATTACTGCTTTAGGTTTATATCTACACTCATACACAACATGCCTATACTTAGTAATTATAGAAATAACCTTCGAATAAATTGAACTTATTAACATGTTTGCTTCTACACATATTTGTAGTATGACCAATATTTCCATAATTAAAATATGTAAGTTTGTTAAACCTCTTACCTATATTTTTTGTGGTTCATTTTTGGTTGTGTTGTTGCTTCTTGGATTCACCTTTATATTTCTCAGAATCATGTCTACTTCTTGGCCTTTTTAACCAAGATCGGTTATATCATTATGTCTTCTCTGGTTCTTTAGTTACTCATCAAGATTTCGCAAGCTTTCACTTTATTGCTTCAGCTTCTCATTTGTATCCTTCTTAGTTCGTAGTTCTTTCCTTAATTTCTCATTTTCTTCCAGCTTCAACCTTTGATTATTAGTTACAATATATTGATTCTTAAGAGTCTTTCCATGAAGGTGTTCATGCATAATAGAATTCTCCCGAGATATTCTAGAAAGGTTTCATCATTTTCATATAGTGCATTTTCAAAATTTCTTTTGGCATCTTCTATAATTTTCCTAGCTTCCATAGTTTCTCTTTTTCCTTTTAGGTCTTCACACATAATTTAGGTTGATTGAATTTCCATTTCTCTACTTTTTCCTTGATCTTATGATTCTTTTCCATAATCTTTTTAGTTGCTTCTTTAGATTCTTTAGACATAACATTTCAATATTTATTCAATATAGTCTTGATTTTCATTCAACCTATTAGTGATTTCCCTTCTCACATCTATGGATTTTCTCAAATTTTCTTGTAGCTCTTGAAAGTTTCTTTTGATACCTATAACTTTCCATGAATGTGGATCTTTCCCTTAAGATGGTAGTCTTAACAAGAGGGATAGAGCTATAATAATAATTGTTAGGATTCTTAGGTATTGGGGGTTGAGGGAGTTAGTACACACTTGTAATTTAAAACTTTAAACATTGATCTGTAAAACTAAATTACTAACTTACAAATAGTAAAACATATGGCTATTATGATTAAGTAAAGCATAATAATATCGAACCACCTCACATGCATGACACATGACATAGTGATTCTGGTATTGCAGAAACCCTTTCTAGATGGTGAAAATCATAGTGGGTAATAGGCTAAGAGGGAAAATAATAAAAAATATTTAATACTTTATAATGAATTCATTAATCTTGTGAAAGGTGTCTAGTAAATATACCATCAAGGGGTGCTAGTTGTGAGATGAGTGATTATGAATGCATATAGAAGATACAAAAATAAACCTACATCAAACCAAATAAATTTCGACGATAGGAACTACCACTTCCTAACGATAGAGTTATTTGAAACAAAAACATTTTCCATAATAAAAACAATTTTTCTTTATGAGGTTGCAACCAAACTGGGTAAAGGTACTCTAGATCAAGTTATAGACAAAGGTTTTCATGTTGTTAGTGTTGTTGGTGGTTTGAGTAAATACATGAGGGAAAGTGCAAGGAAATTTAATTTTGTGACTACCACTACTACTATGAAAGAGACAATTAAGGAGGCAACTAGTGCGGGAAAGCGGCAGGCTATGCCTTAAAGGAGCTGGCCTAGTTTTTTTTTTTCTTTCTTGTGCCTTTTGTTGCTATCCTTTGGTTAGATTGTTGGTTATCCTATTCATTTTTATTCTCCCCAGTAGTTATTTTCAGTTTTTTGGGCCTCTTTTGGGATATTATAAAGTTTTAACTTAACTATTGTTTTATGATGTGTGTGATTTCAAATCCTCTCAAAACTTGTATTTTGATCATTCGAGGTTTTCTTGGTAGATGTCGAATATCTTCTAAGCTTTGATGTAAGGAGTTTTTGGTCCCCTTAAAACCTACTTTTACCATAATCCAAAATAAAAATAATTTGGAAAAAGGAACTACAACAAAATTTCTATAGGAACTATTAACTAATAATAATTTAATTCAGAGTTCATATTAATTTTTATTCCCAATACCAAAGAATGCTTAAGTGAATTTGAAAAACTTATTAAATCTATAGAGAAAATGAATTAAATGTAAGCTTCAATCATTTTAATAATAAACACACTAAAATTAATTGTATATAAATAATTAATATTAATCCAAAATAAACTAATTCACACAAAGATTAATTAAATTTAAATAATACACACATAACAACCAAAACTGAAATATCACAAGACTCTTGGAGTGAGCATTATTTTTAGTATGAATGCTGATGGTATTCTTGTGGGAGAGTATCCTAGCAGTGTTGGAGACATGATTCAATGCTTATATGTTGCATTCATGATAGATTTTGTCATTGATTTCAAAATACTTGTTATTTTGTGAAGACTGAAAGAACAACAAACATAGATTGGCTTCACACAATTTGAGGGTTGAAGATCAACTTATGTGCACTTGGGATTATGTTTTACAATTCGTCTAGATGCTACAACTAAGAGCATGTATGAAAACATGAAGACTAGACAAAGTTATGATGAATTTGGTGAAGACAACTTTCATACATTATTTCTAGAAAGTGGGTACTATTGTTTAGTTTTTGTCTCCTAACAAATATGAAATTTGTTTGGGAGAGATCAGATAAAGGTTGAAGACATGCCAAAGATGCACTAGTTAAACACACATAATCATATAATCAACAAGTGGAAGTTATGAGGACTGTGAGCTGACAAATTGCTTATAATTGTAAAAAGATGTAATATTGTAATGTAATATCTTAAGTTGATCATATATTATTATTGTAAATTAGGAAAGCCTCAAGGAAGACTCAATTTTTTTATTTAGGAATTGGTATAAAGAAAAGGTCATTTCCTTATGGATAGGTAGTGCGAATAACGTGATATGTATTATATTGTGTGAGCTTGAATGAAAATATCTCTTGATTAGAGTAGATATTGTTGTAGTTGAGGCAGAATGAGCTTACAAGGAA